>CM070545.1:52501425-53948800 GCA_036346405.1 Phyllostachys edulis | reverse complement strand
TGGTCATTAAACCTAAGTTAGTGTTGCTTATAAAGTACAAATCAACAAGTATAGCCAAGTGGTGCAACACTACTTACTTCGGTTGTAGGGCAAAAGTATGAATTCCTTGTTGCGGTGAGCCATAAAAAAAATCTATAACGTAATTCTCGGCGAATGTTGCATTCGCCGTGATGCTTTGCTTTCGGAGACAATGTGTGGGTCGAGAAACCTACGGTGATTTCCTTCTTTTCGCTTCGGAGATCATGTATCTATTATACAAAAGCTAGGAGTTATATATAACATTTATCGATATTACACGAACATTGACCGTGATTGTACACACTTACAGTGTCCAGCATCGTATGAGTGAGACGTCGAGCTCGTCGAGGTTGAATAGACAGAATAAGTCGTCGAAGGTCACCGTGAAGACAGCGTCTTGATACACGTGGTTAAAATGATCCTCCTTGAACTTGACGGTGAAACCCGAGCGTCGTTGATCAACCGGCTTGTTGGACTGTTCCATGTACCATGTATGCAATTCTGTGCAATCCAGTCCTAGGGTACGGCTGTCTAACTTCTCGAGCAACGGCTCGCCTAGCTTGAATTTAAGACCAGCGGCAAGAAGGGGATATCGAGGAGGACTCGATCGTCTTGATTTGCCCTTGCCCTTGCCCCTTGCCTCGCTTTGTATAGATCGACTTCACAAGAGTCGGTGAGCACGAGTGTAGATGCATGTGATGCACGGGCCCTTGCCGTCGGTCAAGCAGTAGCCGGTGCGGTCGAGTCCGTGGACTTGATGCCGTTGCAGACATTCCGTGAAGTTGACACGGGCGGTAGCTCGAGCAGATGTCCTCCTTGGGCCCTTTGGATGAATGTTCCAACGGCTTGCCTAGAGTCATGACCTCATCGTTTGGGGAATTTTGACGGACGGCCTCGAAATTGGCACAAACACCATCCACATTCACTTTTGCGAAACCCGTAGCTAGATTTGCACTGCACCAAAGCTCGAACATCGATGGATACACAGCCCCAAGCGACATCTAGGGCAACGAGACATATCTCACTTGAGCTTGCACTTCGTAGCCACCCACGCACATAACGATACAAAATTAGCTACTCCAGCAGGCCTATCAATGGATTGAGCATTCGGAGATAATAATTATTACCGGATGTCATCGACGAAAATCTGTCGTCACCTATTGTGGTAGGGTTAGGGTTGACGCCTTGACTACTCGGATGTTTGGGGGTCTTGGCTAGCACGGTAGGCGAGGGCTTCCAACCGATTTGGGAGTTGCAATCCCCTAATCCTTTCCTCAAAGGTCTCTATCTGCTTTTGCTCGGATGCACGAATCTCTAATCCTCGAAGGATTGAGTGACCTCATGTCCGATTTTTGATGACCTCTCTCTGATTTTTTGATGAGCTCATCTCGAGGGATGCACGAAGATCCTCTCGTAGCTTTGCATCGCGCTCGGCTTTGGCTCTCTCCTACTCGGACGATCCGAGTCCGCTTGGAACCATTGTTCCCATGTAACAAAAACACCAGCGCCTCGTGCGACCGGATGCTCACTTTGTTTCCTAGGGCCGCAGAGAGTATATCTTTCTCCCTATCTCACTGGAATGAGCCTTTGGGAAGATTGTGCACTCGCCGTTATCTGCAATAGCCCGACATGTCATTTCACTTCCTATGAAGTTATGGAGTAATTACAAACTAGGTAGTTCGATATCTTACGGTATTGGACACTTCACGGTCTTGGGGTTTGGAAAGTACGCTTCCCGTAGGCCCAATACATAACCTCGCAAATAACCCTTTGTCGGGGCGCGCGCTGATCTCGAAATAGCGAGGAGACATTCAACAGCTTTGCTCTTCCCTGATCCTCCATATCGAGGCTTTACCCGCATACCAGCGGTGCCGAAGCGTGGGGGTGCTTGTTTTTGCACGGAGGGCCGTGTCGCCGCAGACTTTCACTCTTAAATTCATCCGCCGTCTTCTTAGCCACAAACTCGGCCGAGACTCTTCCAAGAATGGATACTTGTGGAAGGGCGCCTCGATCCTTCTCCACGTAGTTCTTGACAAGCGTGCTCTTGAAGTTCTTCCACGCTTTGCCGCTGTACAGCGCAACTGTCGTCGCCGGAGTCGGTGTGTTCTCGGGATCTCGAACGATGCGAGAATATCCGCCAAAGCCTGTGATTTTCGAGTGGTCGGGCACCACCTTCCACGAATCGTAGGTGATCTTGACCCGTTCCGTGCAACTATTCCGACCGTTCTCCGGAATCTGACGTTGCTTAGCGAGGATTGATAGGGTCCCAGTGATCGACCTCCGTGATGGTAAATCGGCCCTGGCCTTTTCGATATTCCTCTTCTTCTACCGCGGTTGGATATTGTTCGAGAGGATGGTGCATCATCGAGACACATGAGGCGGCGATGACTCGAGAATGAGCGGAAGACATCTTCACAAGAAATAGAACATCATGTGAACAAATGAAATCGACATAAAGCTAAGATTTAACATTTTGATATTGCTATCGAGATGTAGAGTAAGCATTCCAATTAGAGCTCAAGTACAAACCCGATTATCAAAACAATTTCATACAAGACTATTATCATCACAGAGCATTCATCTCAAGCCCACCACACCACATTGCAATATATTCGATGGCGATATCAAAACAAATACCATATGAATAATGACTAGAACAAATACAAATTCCTAAAACAAGTACAATTATCATGAGGACCATGACAGATTATTGATAGAAATAGTTAGGGAAAGGCGTGGAATCGACAACTTCGGCATTGGTTACCTTTGGGCGTCGAGGAGAAGGACGAGGGAAGCGATCTGGGAGCGATCTGCGAGTCGAAGGGAGGCGCGCTGGCTCGAGGGGAGGAGGAGGCGGCGGGCAGGCGAGGCCTTGGGCTCGGGCTCGGGGGAGGCTGTAGTCAGAGGAGGAGACTCAGCGGGTTCGGGGAAGCCTTAGAGCTAGGAGGAGGCGGCGTCAGGCGAGGATCGGGAGAGTCGCCTGGAGCTCGAGGAAGGCGGCGTCGAGGGGCAGGCAAGCGACAGGCTCGGGGAGGAGGGAGTGAGAGGTTGAGAAACTTAATCGTTTGAGAGTGGCGAGGCGCGGCAAACCCTAGCTAGAGTCCTAATATAAATAGGAATGGACATCCGCAGAAGGTTCTAACTTAGAACCGTCTGTGATATACATGTATCACAGACGGTTTTAATAAACAACCGTCTGTGATATGTGATGTAAGACGGTTTGTAGTTCAAACCATCTGTGATATTATTTTGTATTGGTTAATATCTAGATCTGTTTATTGGCTAGCCTCGGAAATGCTAGTCATGCCCTCTGAAACAAGCGAAAAAAGACAACAAGTACATGTATATACATCAATTCACATTCATTTGAGAAACAATCACATCCATTTCACGGTACAAATCAATTAATTAACTCAAATGAACTAAAATTAACCATTCATCGAGCGTACATATATATACACACATTGTTCAATTAATCTTTAAAATTAGCCCTTCATGATGATCGTGGCGTATGTAGCTAGTTTCATCACGTTCTTCTTCCTCGACCCTTATGCTTGCTTTCCGAAAGGAGGCAACTCGTCAAATTGATTGTATTCTTCCTCGTCCACTACATTCTCAACTCGACAATCCTCCTTTTTCCATAAAGAACTACGTGGCGCTTCTTATTTGCTTGAGATTCGGTAACATAGAAGACTTGAACAACTTGGTTAGTCGATCGAATGGTTCGTCTTTGTATCCGACACGTTAGAGGTCCACGGTAGTGACGTCGTACTTGTCGACCTTCACTGTGGGAGATGGACCCAACGCACCGAAATAGGGGATCTTGAAAAGCACGTGAGTCGAGCTCCCATATCTCCTCTATTTGCCCATAGTAGGAGCTCCTCGGCCCATCGATCTTGAATGCATCTATCACGGACACCGCTATTCAGTTAGTGCTTTTTATATCCCGAGCTCACTGCGTATAGAATGTGTACCCATTTATGTCGTTATCCTCGCCATGTTACAAGCGTAAATGTTGGCCCTTTTGCCAACTATGTCGAGATATCACTTGGCGAGCTCCTAGCAAGTCGCTCCTTCAACCATTGGTTGAACCGTCTGCATTGTGTTGTCTCGTGATTCAAACATCCGGCACCGGATTACATTGTCAAACACGTCCTTGTCTTTGGTCGATATCACGGGGACACTTCACCATGTGTTGCAAGGCCGTGAAATGGGCTTGAGCATACGCATCCATATTTGGAGTGATTGCTTTCCTTCGATGGTCCCGATACCCTCGAGCCTCCCTCATGGCGAGATCGAGGCACACCTATTGGTTCGACTGAGCCATGTAATCGGCGCGAACTCAATGACCTCTTGGTTGCATAACCTTTGGCGATCTTGCCCTCGGCGAGATCGATTCCGTACATATGACTTGAGAATTCCCATGAACCTCTCGAGCGGGTACATGCTACGTAGGAACACGGCCCGCACATCTTTATCTCCCTCACAATATGAACAATGAGATGGACCATGATATCGAAAAAGCGGCGGAGGAAATACATCTCAAGATCACATAGAGTCGTCACCACCTCGTCTGCGAGCATCTAGTCCTTCGAGATCGATGACCTTCGAGCAATTGTGTTAAAGAAATAACACAGCCTCATGATTGTCTCTCGGACCTTGATCGACAAAATACTTCTAATTACAACAGGAGCATTTGTGTCATCAACACATGACAATGATGAGACTTCATGCCAATTAACTTCAAATCTTTCATCGAAACAAGTTTCTTCATGTTGGCGAATGCTAGGGCGGAACTTTCACACCATGCAAGCAAGCACAGATTCGGTTCTCTCGGCCTTGGACATAGTGTAACAAGCGAGGAAGGTGCGTTCGTCCTTTATCGGTCCTTGTTGGTGCTAACTCAGTCGATGTCCATATCAACCAAGTCAAGCCGTGCGTTGACACCATCCTTTGTTTTGTCACAAATGTTGATGAGAGACCAATCAAGGCTGTCACATATATTCTTCTCTATGTGCATGGCGTCGATCGATGGCGAACTTCTAGGTGCTCCCAATAAGGTAAGTCCCAAAATATTGATCTCTTCTTCCACATGTTCTTCTTACGGGTCCTCGATTTACATCCTTTCCAAGCACAACATCTAAATCCTTAACCATATCATAGACCTCTTTTCCTCTTAAATGCCTTGGAGCCGGCTCGTTCTCCTTCTCTCCATCGAATTGTTTCTTCATCCTGCGGTATGGGTGAGCCCTCGAAGGAACCTACGATGGCGCATGTACTACGGTTTTGCACGCAGTGATTCACCACACACTCTCGGTATCATCTAAGCGGTGAGTCTGAGTTTTGGCCCTTTGTACTCTGGCGACCAGTTAGCAAGGGCGGGATAATCATTTATGGTGCGAACAACAAGGAGCGTAAAGTGAAGTTCTCTCATTTATACGCATCCCATACACATGCCCTTCAATCCACAGTATTTTTAGATCTTCCATCAATGGTGCTAGGTACACATCAATATCATTCCCAGGTTGCTTGACCCTTGGATAAGTATCGACAACAAAATATACTTCCGCTTCATACACAATCAAGGAGTAAGGTTGTAGATCTGAGCGTCACAGACCAAGTGCTATATCATTGCTCATGTTACGAAAGGATTCATTCCATCTGTACTAAATCCAAACCTTATATTTCTCGGTTACTGCAAAGTCACAAACCTCCTATCGATGTTTCTCCTTTGGGCGGAATCGGCGGGTGTCTTAACTTTCCGTCATTATTACGCTCCTCGAGTGCCAATACTGGCGATTTGCATTCTTTGGGTTATAAAAAACGCTTCAAGCGAAATTCTGAGAAGATACCACGCCACCTTAGCAGAGGTCCTTTCTTCGCCTCGATTCCCTCGTGCGTCATCGATTGATTCTTACACTTGTATCGGGATCGTTGCACAACGGACATACATGCATGTTTGTATATTCGTTCTGGTAGAGGATCTGATCGTTCGGACATGCATGTATTCTTTCTACTTTCATTCCCAATGGACAAAGAACCTTTTTGGCTTTGTAGGTGGTTTTGGGCAACTCGTTTCCCTCGGAAGCATGTCGCTAAGAGACCCTAACAGACTCAAGTGAAACTCTTGTCGGACCAACGTTGCTTGCCTTCAATCTTGTGTATTCCGACTTGCGGCAGGGAACAAAGGTTTCTCAAGTCCTCCATCAAGCCCCGAAATTGAACATACTCCTCTCATCACGGTTCCTTACGCATCGCGAAGCTTCTCGATCTAGATTGTCATCGTGCGGCCCTATCCAGAATCGGAACCACAATCGACATCATTAACGGACATATCGTTGACTTCTGTATAATATGCATATCGTTGACTTCTGTATAATATGCTCTTCACCATGTTGGTCAATATGTATAACCTTTTTGAAACCCCTTGAATCAAGTGCTAGCCGATCTGCGCTCGGTTGTTAAACATCTTGATTCTCGGATCAATGCATGGAGCGATACATATATTCGCCTCCTTATTCAACATATCCTCCTCGGCGGCTCTTATAAGCAGACACACCATTAATGTACTCTTCACTCACACGGTTCTCGGTGTACAACCACTCGGTCCATCACACGGTTCGTATTGAAAACCACGAAAATAAATAAAGGGTGACTTGGCGTATTTTAAAGAGCTTAATTACGTTTTTTTTTCATTTTTTCATTTTTTGGATTTATTAACTTACATGTGGGCCCTACTTGTCGTTGACTCATTTTTATTTCATGATTTTATTTATAAAATCTATGGCGATCCCACATGTCATAGACTCGTTAGTTTATTAACTAAATGATTAAAAAGCGGTAGGATTTGAAGCTCAAACGGGCTTAGGGTGATATCGCATTGCTAATAGTGGTGGCTCGGCCTAAGATTACTTTGAGGCAAGCAAACGGTGATGTCCCGTGTGGCGCTGAAACTAGCGATTTCAGCGTAACGCTGAAACTACTCAAATTAAAGGATGCTTATGCTCGAAAGAGCTCACCTCGGTCACGAGGAAGGTGTCAATAAAGTCGGGGAAGGTCCAAGGCGGTGGTGCGTCAATCGGTGAAACGAGGTGTGGCGGCAAGCTCCTCGGCGACAATAAATGAAATGGACCACCGGCCGGTAGGCTCGGTGAGGTGGCGATACTCAAACCGAAGACGCAGGCGGCGATGGACCTCCGTGGCGCCAGAGATGGAGATCAAGAAGACTCTGTTGGCCGGGGAGCTATATATGTACACTGCACCGTCTATGATGAGTTAATTATCACGGATGGTTTTTAACAAAAACCGTCTGTAATGAGTTAATTATCACGGATGGTTCATGTTTGGAACCGTGCGTGAAGTATCACTGAGCAGTTCGACCAAAAATGTCGTGATATTGGGTAATATCACGAGCGGTTTTGGTCGAACTGTAATGTGATACTTCCTGACGGTTCCAAACGCAGAACCGTCTATGATATGATCTCTTCATAGACAGTTTTTAGCGCGGAGAATAACATAGACGGTGGGTAAACAAAAACCGTCTGAGATTGTGTTTATCTGAGCGGTTTCGATGAGCCGTGCGTGATCGGTATCGGTATTAGTATTTCTGTAGTAGTGAGGTGACGACACTACGAAGGCAAAGAGCGTCACTCTCGCCCTTAGGGGCGTGGCGTTGACATGGTTCTTCACCATCCCACCACGCTCCACATACGCGTGGGAACAGTTGTGAGACCTCATCTGCAACAATTTCCAAGGAAATTATACGGAGCCAAAGGACGCGGGGCACCTGTTCGCAATAAAACAGGTGTCAAATGAATCCCTCCGCAGCTTCTTGAGGAAGTTTGCGGAAGTCAAGTGTCAGGTGAAAGGCGTCAACGAAACCACCGTCATAAACGCTGCCACATGTGGGCTCCGCAAGGGCCCCCTATCGAAAGACTAGCGCGCAAGCTTTGTCGCCTGATGGTGAGCTCTTCGACAAAATGGAAAAATCGTCCATTTGAGGGCGGCGTCAAAGGCGCCCCCACCGCCGCCCGGCGTACCACGTAAAGAATCCTCCTCCACCACCCAGTAAGACCACCGCCAAGCAGCGGAACAACGACTACTGCGAGAAGGGCGGGGTCTACGCGTGGATCTTTGCGCCACACCGAAGGAGGAAGGTCGGAGGTCGCTAGGGCGAGGCGCGAGCGTGAACCGGAGAAGCACCGACCGCTAATTGGACAATCGCCGGGAGGACCCGCGCGCTGTTCTGCGACCTCCACGGCGAAAACCGCACACCACCAGATGAATGTCGTACCATCGCGGCCGTGCAGGACTACATGCGTCGCGAGCAGCAACCAACCGAGCTCGAAAGCAAAAGGAGTGGCAATCGGCTCCCAGCGCCACCACCAAGACCTCGCATAGAAGGAGGTCGGGGCGAGCACTAGCACAGGATCATCAACATGATCACCGGAGGATCTTCGCTCGGGATACTATCAAAAACGCGCCGGCGTCGCCCGGCGATTCATCACCTCGCATGACATACCACAGATCCGGCCCACCTGCTATGCGAAATACCAATCTATTTAGGCCGAAAATTCTAGGGTGTGTATTTCCCACATCAAGACCCCATCATCATTTCCGCCAACATCGCGGATTTCGACGTCAAGCGCATCTTCGTAGACGGAGGAAGCTCCGCGGACCTCCTCTTCGCGGACGCCTTCGACAAAATGATGATCCCTCGGGATTGCTTGTCACCCCCCAGGCATACCCTTGATAGACTTCGGAGGGAAGCCCGTGACGGCCCTCGGCCAAATCGACCTCGATGTCACCTTCAGCGATGGCTATGCATCCCGAACCGAGGCCGTCACATTCGATGTCATCCAGATGCAGTACCAGCACAACGTCATCCTCGGCAGAGCTACACTAAACTCCTTCGAAGCTATAGCACACCACAACTACCTCTGCATGAAAATCTCCGCACTAGAAGGCGTCATTACAGTGCGAGGGGACCAAGACCTAGCAAGACAGACGAAGCTCCAAGAATTATCACCAGCCCGACATGTCCATACTGTCGGGCCAAACAAAAACGAACTAAGCCCTCCTTCGGCAAAGTGGGCGCCGAAGCCAAGGCCCTGACGGAGAGCTCCGGAGAGTCCCCCTGAGGGCGGCTCCCGGAAGGACAAGTAGCCCTAGGAGCAGAGCTCCCAGCGAAGCTCACGCCATCCTCGGACTACTCATGACAACAAGGGCGTCTTTGCACGGGGTCGAAGACAATCCCAGCGTGGCGCAAGAACGATCGAGCACCGCTTAGCCCTCACGTGAAGCACCACCAAAAAGCAAAAAGCTGCGGCGCGTAATCGACGGAAAGGTTGAGCGGCGAAGAAACAAATCACTAAGTTCTTTGAAGGTCGGGGCCATTAAATGAAATCAAGTACCGAGTGGCTCAACAACCCCGTTCTAGTGCAAAAAGAGAGCAAGTGGCGCATGTGCATCGATTACACAGAGCTCAACAACGCATGCCCGAAAGATTATTTTCTGCTACCCCACATTGACCAGCTAGTGGATGCCACTTCGGGCTGCGAGCTAATGAGTTTCCTCGACGCCTACTCTGGGTACCATCAAATACTCATGGACAAAGAAGAGAAGCCGAAGACAGCATTCATCACCCCCGTGGGCACATATTGCTACACCCGCATGCCCTTCGGGCTGAAGAACACGGGTGCGACCTTCAACCGCCTCATCTCAAAAGTCCTAGCCGGATAGCTCGGGCGCAACGTAGAAGCGTATGTCGATGACATAGTGATCAAGACAAGGTAGTGAAGAACACACCAAGGACACGCAGAAAAACCATAAAAGCCTTGAAAGGAGGAATAAAGCTCAACTTTGAAGAAATCGTAGCCGACATCGAGGCGAGCAAGCTCACAGGATTTCTCGTGTCAGAGAAATTATCAAGCCAACCAGAAGATAAGGGCCGTCCGGAGATGAAGCAACCCCACAATGCTGCAAGGTGCAAAAAGCTAATCGGCGCCTCGCGTATAGCCGATTCTATCCGCTCCATGGAGAAGGCCTTACCATTCTTCAAGACACTGAGTGCGGAGCCGTTACGGTGGACGGATCGCCAATGGGCATTGAAGAGCTCAAACAATACCTAATCCAGTTTGCCAAGCCTCATGGCAGAAGCAAGGAGGCAGACCTCTGCTTTACCTCGCCGCCTCTTCTTCGGTGGTTAGCGCAGTCCTCATTCAGGAAAGCAACGGCCAACGACCAGTATACTACGTCTCGGAGACACTTCAAGGTGCAAAAACTCGATACACAGAGCTCGAGAAGTCGGTGTGCATACACGCTCATGGCCTCATGAGAAGCTCCGACACTACTTTTTGGCGCACACCATCATAGTCCCAACATCTTACCCCCTAGCATTGATGCTGCGGAACAAGGATGCCACGGGACGAGTAGGAAAATGGGCGGCCGAGCTTGTGCCCTTCGACATCAAGTTCGTCGCAAGGACATCCATCAAATCGAAAGCCTTGGTAGACTTTGTTGCCGAGTGGACACCAAGCAGCGAAGACCACCCTCCGGCTCAAGTTGAGACCCCGTGGACGATGTACATTGATGGATCATGGTGTTGTACTAGAGCCGGAGCGGCAGCCATTTTGGTCACCGGACGCAGACTGCTTTTTCCCACTCGGCGCCTCGCCTTCCCAACAACAAACAATGCCTCCGAGTACGAGGCGCTGTTATTGGGCCTCCGCAAAGCGAAAGCACTAGGAGCAAGGAGGATACTCATTAAGCGACTCATACGTGGCGGTCATTTAAACAGTCGTTTATGCATAGAGAGACCTGAAATGGCAAACTACCTCGTCATGGTCCTTGACATCAACATACTTCCTCGACCTCACAGTCCAAGCCATACCTCGAAGCGACAATGAAGAAGCAGACAGACTAGCCAAGATGGCTAGCTCGGCCAACACCCTCCACCGTGTTTTCATGAAGTACTCACAACATCTTGGCGGTGCCGGCACAAGAACTCGTCTGAAGCACAAGACGTATCATGTCATAGCCGGAAAACTATACAAAGGGGGTGTCGGCACCCCATACTTGCGGTGCCTATCCCGGGAAGAAGGCCAATCCCTCCTCAAGGAGATCCACGAAGGCCTGTGCGGCGCGCACCAAGCGCCCCGTGGCATCATAGGTAAATCATTCCGCCAAGGTTTCTACTGGCCAACGGCGTCCCGGGACGCGCAAAACCTCGTTCAAAGCTGTCAAGGGTGTCAGTGGGCCAGCAGACAAACCAAGGCACCCTTGGTCCCCCTCCATCCTATACCCCTTGTTTGGCCCTTCGCGAGATGGGGGCTCGATGTTATCGGACCATACCCAACTGCCAAGGGCAGCCTCCGCTTCGCGTTTGTTGCTATAGAGTATTTCTCAAGGTGGGTCGAAGCGGAGCCCGTAGCCAAAATCACCTCAGTAGCGGCTCAGCGATTCGTATGGAAAAGCATAGTTTGTCGGTATGGGATACCGCGCGACATTGTCACAGACAACGGGACCCAATTCGACTCGACAACTTTTCGAGCGTTCTGCCACAACCTTGGCATCACCATATGCTTTGCATTCGTGGGGCACCCTGAGGCCAACGGAGCAGTCAAGCGGGCCAACGGCAACCTGCTAGAAGGCTTGAAGAAGCGCTTCGTTGGACTTCCGAAGGGACTCTGGCCGGAAGAACTTCAGAAAGCCTTGTGGGCAATCCGCACATCACCAACAAGAGCTACGGGCTTCTCCCCATTCAAACTCCTCTTCGGCGACGAAGCCATGACCCCCGTGGAGTTCACGGCAAAGTCCCTCCGAACAACCTTCGAAGCCGACGCCACTGACAGACACACCTCCCTCGACCTCCTCAAAGAGCACCGCGTACAAGCAATAGCAACCATGGCCAGTTACAGCGAAGGGGTCGCTCGGGCATATAACCGCAGAGTCAAGGTTCGCCCATTAGCACCGGGTGACATGGTTCTCAAGCGAGTTGCAAATCCCATGATCGTGGGCAAGCTAGAGACCAAATGGGAGGGACCCTACATCATCACCAGCAGCACCCGCGTCGGCACCTTCCGCATCGCCACACCAGAAGGGTAACAATTGGGCCACACCTGGAACGCGAAGAGCCTCCGAAAGTACTATCCTTAGAATTGTAAAACCGGTTGTGCCTGAAAAATAGACCCACCGTTTCCAAACGAAGCGGGCATGTACAAAAACAACTGTAACTTGTTGCACCTTTTGCCCCTCTTCAATGAAAAAGTAGCAAGAGGCCACACTAAAAGCAAAGCCACCGCGTATAGCCTTCGGCCCTGGTGCACACCGATGCCTCCTACAGGCACGAGTGTATAAACAAAGCTACCGTGCATGGCCTTCGGTCCCGATGCACACCGATACCTCCCGCGGGCACGAGTGTATAAACAAAGCCACCGCGTATGGCCTTCGGCCCCGGTGCACACCGATACCTCCTGCAGGCACGAATGTATAAACAAAGCCACCGTGTATGGCCTTCAGCGCCGGTGCACACCGATGCCTCCCGCAAGCACGAGTATATAAACAAAGCCACCGCATATGGCCTTCGGCCCCGGTGCACACCGATGCCTCCCGCAGGCACGAGTATATAAACAAAGCCACTGCGCATGGCCTTCAGCCCCGGTGCACACCGATGCCTCCCACAGGCACGAGTGTATAAACAAAACCACCGCGCATGGCCTTCGGCCCCAGTGCACACCGATGCCTCCCGTAGACATGAGTGTATAAACAAAGCCACCACGCATGGCCTTCGGCCCTGGTGCACACCGATGCCTCCCGCGGGTACCAGTGTATAAACAAAGCCACCGCGCATGGCCTTCGGTCCCGGTGCAAGCTGACACCACCCGCACGAAAGATCACCCCGGTGACTACGATGCGCAAAGCGAACCTTGCCGCGGTATGGTTCGGGGACCAAAACACACCAGGGGGACGGCGTCGACCTCCCTGGAGCCCTATCTAAAAAAGTATAGGGGACAGCGCGAGGCTTCGCCTCCCCCTAGCAAAAACAAAAGTTAGGGCTCCCCGGAGCCCTATCTAAAAAAGTATGGGGGACGGCGCGAGGCTTCGCCTCCCTCTCGAAACAAAAGGTAGGGCTCCCCGGAGCCCTATCTAAAAAGTATGGAGGACGGCACGAGGCTTCGCCTCCCCCTCGCAAAAACAAAAGTTAGGGCTCCTTGGAGCCTTAACTAAAAAAGTATGGGGGATGGCGCGAGGCTTCGCCTCCCCCTCGAAAAAAGCTCCCCAGAGCCCTATCTAAAAAGTATGGGGGACGGTCCAAGGCTTCGCCCCTCCCCCTCCCCCCCCCTCCCGAGTTAGGGCTCCCCGGAGCCCTATCTAAAAAGTATGGGGGACGGCGCGAGGCTTCACCCCCCCTCGCAACAAATGTTAGAGCTCACCGGAGTCCTAACAAAAAAAGAGTAATGTACGAAGGCAATCACACTATTATTTATTACACTCAGCGTACCAAATACACACGTTACAACACATCGCCCCAAACAGCGATATAGGAAACAGTATAGCACAATACAAATCACAACAACAGTGCGCGCAATCATACAGTACAGCCCGCAACACACAATGGGACCATCATACACCTAAGGGACAAAGTCCCACTCTTCCTTGCAAGTCACCCACTCCAACAGTTCCTCATACGAGGCCTGGGCAGCCATCAGCTCTGCATATTCCCTCGCCGTGGCCAAGTCTTCCGGTGTTTCAGATGAGCTTGTTGAAATCTCCAGCGAGGCCGACGGCTGGGAAGGTCCTCCGGACGCAAACACCACACCCTTGCGCTCCCAGAAAGCCCGAATATCCTCCCAGGCCCTCGCAGCCTTCCGCGCACGGAAACGAAAGAACGTCTTCATAGAGCCCGTAGGGTTAGCATTCTTCCAGCGTTGTCACTTAGCACCATGGCATATAACGCCCCGGTAGCATATCCGCAGAGGGCACTTCGACAGGAGAGTGTGTTCGTACTTCAACGCGCGCGTAGGAACAGTACTCTTAGCCCTTTGCCCCACAGCCGGGCAAAGACCACATTGCGCGGTGTGCTTAAGCAAACACCGTTCTCCCTGTGTAGAATACGAGGCCCAGCTTTAAAAACAATAATCGAACGAAGAGCAAAACGACCAATCATGGCCGAAAATATTCTATTTCAAAACAGAGGTCGTTACACAAAAAGAGGCCAACCTCTACAAAATAAAGCGGCTCCGATGAACAACATGCAAAAGCGGAGCACGCAAGATACAAAAAATCTAGACCCAAACTTTCTAAACAGCAGGCGGAGGGCTCACACCTTGTCTCCGTGGGTGGTCCTTCGCTTGCCAGCTTCATGCTCCTCCGCCACAGATTTCCCCTTCGTTTGCTAGACCTGTACAGCTCGGAAGGACTCGTGAAACATCGTGTATCGCAACATCCGAAGTCGTCTTTGCGGGACTTTGCTCGCCTTCGCGTCCGTGATCTTGAAGCAACAACCTCCTCCGTCGTAGCCATGGCGACGGAGCGAGTTCCAACCGCATCTAAGTTAGCGCACCTAGCCTTATCAAGCGTCGCAAGGGTCGCTAGCCAAGCGGCCCTCGCATAATGGTCACCATAGGCGCGAGCCGCGGGCACACATGCTTCACCTCCACGCTAGAGGCGCTCCAAGGTTATATCCATCTCAGCCGGATGATGGCTCCTCGCTAGAGGGATTGCACCCAGCTTCATCAAAGCATCCTACAAAGCCTCCATGGACTCCCAAGCAGACTGACCAATGGCGGCCGATAACTCCCTCTCAGACTTGATGTCCTCTTCGAGTGAAGCTCGGATGCTCCGCAGATCCTTAACTTCATTCCGAAGAGTAGTGCACTCCTTGTTGGCTTTCGCCACTTCGCCTCGAAGTGTCGTGCGCTCCTCCTCTAGCTCCGCCAGCTGGGCCTCCAAGCTCTTTACTTTCTCCGAAAGAGTCTCGTGTTCGGAGCTTAAGACCTCGTTCCAGGCATGCTCCTCGTTCACCCTCTGCTGAATCTCCCCATACGAGTGGAAAATATTAGCATTCAGGGCCCGAGATAGTATCAGAGTCTGCACACGAAACAAAACATTATGCATACAAACAACACTATCGACAATAAGGACCGCGCGTAACGAACAAAACTAACCTTCGCAGCATTCGCCTCGATGCTGGCGAACATGTCATGCAGTGAAGCCCTCTCAAAAAGCTCCCGCACAAATGGTAGGGCAGCAAAATTAGCATCCGCCTCGAAGACAGCGGCAGCACCCGCCCTCGCCTTGAAATCGGCGGCGGCGGACCGGAGTTCAACTTGCTAGCAACATTTATCGCGACCAACGCCAAGGCGACAATTGAAACCAGCAGACGCCGCGGCCTCACGGAACCAGCCGGCGCGCGCTGCGGAACCCTCCTCATCGTTGTTGCCATCGCCCTCGCTCAGCACTGAGTAACCAACAACTTAAGTAACAGCCAGCAACACGGAGCGTTAACAAAAATAAGTAGATGGTACTCACCAACTTCCACGTGCGGCATGACAGGGAGTCCCCGAGGCCTTCGAGGTCAATCCTAGCAGCATCAGACGGGGTAGCCTCGCTAGAGGACTCCGCCGCAACTAGACCCGTAAAGCCAATCATACCTATCGCTTTGTGCACTGCGGCCGCGATCGACCAAGCGACCGGTTACGGCACCATCTGCGTGCGGCAGACCTCGTCATTGGAGGGCCTTGCTACCGCTTGACCAGAGTGCTCTTTCGGCCGCGCTCGGGGACCTTCGACAACCTTCTTAGTTGGCCACTCATCGAAAGCATCTAGGCTGTGTGAAGGACCGGCGCCATCGCAAGGCCGGACGGCACGAAGAGGTTGCACAGCAATCGGTCCCGCGACATCGACCTCAAGCGCGTGGGCACGTTTCTTCTTGCCTGCGTCAGGGTCGGCTTGCTCAGCCAGATGAACTAACGCATCATACGCGCGGTTCAAGCGAGGCTCTCTCACAACAAGGCGGCGCCAGAGTGCTCCTCGCCGTGTCGGGCGAGAACACCTCCGTAACACGCAGATTTCGGTGATAGGCGCCTTCAGCACAATTACCACGTTCGTGTTAGTGCAAGCATCAAATTACAACAAACAAAGGGGGGCAGGAGGAAAGACCTACCTCTGCCACCCTCCACGCAAAAAAGACGGGAGCCCCGTATTCGAAGCCCCAAGTTCCAGCTTCCACTCCTTGGCCAAAGGCCAAATTTCAGCGGAACTCCTCCACCAAGTCCGCGTGAAACGGTACCGCGTCGTCTCAGCGAAGGTGAAGGAGGGCATCCTCCCGGGAGCTAAGCACGATCTCAGGGGTAGCGATCAGCTGAATCAGCCCTCCCCGAGATCGAAGACATCCGCTTCCGGACTGGTGTGATAAAACCACTTCCGCGTCCAATCTGTATCCCAGTGGTTACGCGCCACCGAGATAGGAATATATGCTTGGTAGCGAGCCTTCGGTTGAAAGTTGACACTGCCAAAGTTAAGAGTCTCGTCCGAGCTCTTCTTCTTCTTCGGCTGGCAACGTCCGTCACGAAGGTAGGAAAAGAGGCGGCCCTCCCCCTCCTCGGCAACAACTCCACAAGACCTCAGCATCCATTCGAAGACACCAAGCTTCACAATAGAATTTGGCGTCAGTTGCGCCAACTCCACTCCGTATAGCCGCAGCACTTCGGACACCAGATCGACGCAAGGAATCCGAAGGCCCACATCCAGAAACGCAACAAAGACAACAGCCTCGTCATCCCGAGGAGCAGGAATAGTCCCCGACCCAGGAGCCCGGACCTTCGCAAGAGCCTTGAGCTTGCCCTCGCCCACCAGAGTCTGAAGCACAAGACTCGAAACAGTATATCTCCCCAAATTGTTCGTATACGCAGCATCACCCCCTCCGTCCCTGCCACGCCTCGCCATACCCGAAGGGTATAAAACAAACCCTCAAAACTCGAAGCAGCGCATCGAAGAAAGAAAGCAACACTAAAAGGCAGCAGAATGAGCCGATAGCGACAGGGGGGTGGCGCACATATTTATAGCCGCCAAGAACACCAACGGACAAAATGAGGGGTGACGAGGATATAATAATCCTCATTTTACCTTTTATCTATAATTTTTATTATAGGTAAATATGACGTCATGTGAACCTAAGTGTACCCTTAATGTTATGAAGGAAGAACCAAATGGATGGTCGTAAGTTCTTCTCGACCACCCCCATAGTCGTAAGTTATGCTACGACTATCCCATAGTCGTAAGTCTTGCTACGACTACCTCATAATCGTAGATTCCTCTCGACTAGGTCAACACGACCACCTTATAATCAAATGAACACTGCGAGACAAGTGGGTCTTATTGATTAAGGGATTCAAACAGATCATCATCTGTTGTTATTCTACGAATAATGGCACGTAATACCCATTATCTACGGTATATAGGCATTGAGCGACGTGGAGGAATTAATACACGGTAATTACTACCAACATGCCCGTTCTGAGGAGGTGATGAGGCGCCGCTTTACCTGGAGTAACTGCCGCTCCTTCACGTACTATAAAAGGCGACAACTAGAGAAAGGGAGGGAGGATCGAGCCATCAGGAATACAAGCACTATCTGTAATAGTCTTAGTTTTTCCCCGATTGTTCAAGATATACACTCAATACCATACACACACAGAGTAGGGTTGTTATTCTCTCCGGAGAAGGCCCAACACATATAAAAATTCCGTGTCAATCTCTGCATGATTCTATTCTAGGAGACCCCGAATCAAACAATCTTTACGTAAGTTCGGTTCTAAAACAAGCGGTTAGGCGCCGACCGTGGGGATCTTCGGTAATTTCTTGTCAAACATTCTCTCTGTTTTCCAAATCTCATGCACTCATGGCGGAGAATGGAGCGAGGAGAAGCGGTTCGACTTGGCGGTCTGTGACGTCGACATGGATCGGGATTGATTCTGAACCGAGTGATGACTCATCCTATGGCATTCTTGCCTCAGGGATCTTCCCAGATCCGAGAGACAATGTCGCCGGTGGAGTTGAGGAGGATCCTTATCCCCCAACAAGATGCGTCCAAGAGAGGAATCTACCCTCTCAAGGGGCAAGGGTCAATCGACCAGACCACACCAGTGGACTCACGACCTGACGAGAGTTTTTCCTCGAAGTGTCCAAGTTCCCTAAGGCGGTCCGACTTGGTGAGGCAAGCTCTAGAAGCCACAATGCAGGACTTCACGGCATCTGGTGATTCTCTCTCTCTGGATAACGCCCGAGAGAGCGGGATCAAGCATGCTTTTCTGCAAATTCGACCATCTCTCCATGAGTCACACTGCCGAGCGAGACAGTTATAACCCAGACTTCCCTACTTGGAGGATTACTCCAAAATCGCCGGATGGTGTCTCTCGCGACTCCTCAAGCGGAGAGGCCTCGGCGCAAGTGAGAATCATCAGCAGGAGGTCTTAGTCCTTCCTCGGATCAAGATCACTCTTCTAGAGGCCGAGATGGAGACCCTTCGAAGGTCACACATGCGCCCCTCGTGGCAATGGCGGGACACCACCATCAAGCGGACCACGACCAGCGCCTTCATGAGCGCCAGGAAATCCTCGACATTCTCGCGCTTCATTGAGGCAATCTCAAGAGTCTAACATGGAAAATCTTGAGGCAATTGAAGGAAGAAGATTGAAGCTCGAAAGAATTTGCACGGGCGTATTCAATATCAATCGAAGGAAGCTCGAGAGCTCCGGACATCAATGATTTGCTCGAGAATCCAACTCAAGAGCTAGCCCGAACGCATGAGTCGACCTCTTATTGAAGAGATCGCACAAAAGCTTGAGTACAATGAAAAAGCCGAAGCTCCTCGTCGACATCATTCAAGTAGTCGTACCCATCGACTTCTTGGCTACCGATCAATCCAACATATCACCGCGTAGAAATCGGTATAACAACAAGTCGTGTCGATCTCCTACTCGAAGAAATGTCTTCAAATGACCGATGATCAACAAGCTCCTCGGAAGGTGATCGTTCACCACTCCGACATGGAAATCTGCAGCGGCGGATAAACTACGAGTATTCCCTCGTGGGACCGAGACCTATTACAGTCGGGTCAACTTTATTCTTGGGTATCGTCGAGTACGACCACCTGATGATATCAACCCTTCTTTTCTGCAAAGGAGGCGTCAAGAAGTCATTACTGGATGTCGGGCATTCTCGCCTGATCTCCGAGCTATTCGCTGGCCACCTCGTTTTCGACCAATGAACATGGAGAAGTTTGATGGTTCCCAAAATCCCATCAATTCCTTCAAATTTATACAATTTATTCGAGCGGCGGAGGAGGAGAGCATGTGATGGCAAATTACCTTCCAAGCGTGCTCGAAGGATCCGCTCGATCGTGGTTACTAAACCAACCACTCGAGTCGATCTATTCTTAGCAACATCTCTGCGATCTTCTCTTGGCAAATTTCCAAGGCACATACAATGCATACAGAAAGGAGGGCGACTTGCACGGATGAGACGAGCGACAACGAGACATTGCGCCATTCATCAAGCGCTTGATCGGGTTAAGTAACTCAATTCGGAAGTTTCGATTCATCATCATCGGGGCTTTCAAGCGAGTCCGTAGTAGAAGGATAACGAGAGGATATTGCTTTAAATCCTCCTACTTCGTAGAACTCTTGAAATGGCGATCGATATACTCTGCCTCTGAGGCGGTCGAGTGGAACAACACAATCGATCGTGAAGACAATCCATCTCGAGAGCCGAAGTTGGTAAGAAGAAGGATAAGAAAGCAAAAAGTCCAAGAATAAGATGAAGGGTCAAAAACCAGCGGTTCCAAGGAGGTATTGGTCATGAATGATAAAGAGCCACGCACATCAAGCCACACTCGACAGAGGCAAAGGTAAGCGCCTACGATCGGAAAAATGATAAGCCTAGGTGGTGTCCTTTCCATAAAAGGAAGGGCATGACCTTCATAGCTAAGGGTCTTCCAACGAAAGCTTGAAGACTACTACAGCGACAAGGACCACTTCCCCCCTCGGCGGTGGGTCAAACAAGTGGTCATAAATCTTGAGATGATGAAGAGGAGATGCCGTTCGAGGATCCGCAACACACCATTGAACACATCTACGGGATCATCGGCATATGAATCAAAGCGGCGGCTCAAAGTCTGCTGAGCGCGAGGTAAACTCCATAGATCCTCCTCTCGTCAATAAATTACGAAGTGGTGGAAGTCACCATTTCTTTCGAGAAGAGTATTGCCCGATCCTTCGACTCGACAGTCGATACCCAATCGTGGTCGAACCCACCATCAACAATTGTCGGGTCAATCGAGTTTTGGTTGATGGTGGAAGCTCGTTAAATATTTTATTCTGAGTGCCCTGGATGACATGCAAGTACCGGGACCAAAGTAAGACCGATGCGATACTCTTTCCATGGGATTGTCTGGGATCTTGACCAAACCAATTGGTCAAGTTTCTCTTCCTTTAACATTTGGTTCACCAAGTAATTTCGTGACGAGAAAATCTCCTTTGATGTGGTCGATTTCGATCTGACATATAACGCCATACTCGGACGACCAACTTTGGCAAAATTCCTAATGGCTACTCATTATGGATATCAATGTATTAAGATGCCAGTCCCAAAGGAGTAATTACAATCCATTGTGACAAGAAGATGGCGCATACCGCGATCGTCGATCCCTTGAGATGGTAGGACAAATACCAACTCGAGAAGAAAGTCGACCTTCGACTAGCAAGTCGAAGCCTAAAAACACCAAAGCCGAGCGACAAAGTCAAAGAGTTTCCTCACGGGCCTTGAGGGAGCCCTCGAAGATGTTACGCATCGGGGATACTTCCGACCCCAAATAGGAAGGCGCCTCATCACCTTCCTCAGAGCTAACGCAGATGTATTCAAGTGGCAAGCATCCGACATGCGGAGTCCCGGGGAGGTGATCGAGCACGAGCTAGCCTTACGGCCGACAAAGTACCAGTAAAACAAAAATTGCGGAGATTTGCCCCCCTGATCGGCGAGATGCTATTAAATCGAATTGGATAAGCTACTTAAGCGGGCTTTATAAGAGGTCAACCATCGGAATGGTTGGCTAACCTGTAATGGTTAGAAAGTCAAGCGGCAAATGGCGTATGTCGTAGACTTTCTTGATCTTAATAAAGCTTGTCCAAAAGACGATTTTCCTTTACCTCGTATCGATCGGTTGGTTGACTCTCTGCAGTTGTGAAATGTTAAGTTTTTAGATGCATATTCGGATATCACAGTTAATATGTGTCTAGACGATGAAGAAAAGACCGCATTTATTACACCATTTGGTATATTTTGCTATGTCAAAATGCCATTTGGTCTAAAAAATGCCTACGCTTCTTTTCAACGCTTGATCACAGCAACTTTTTCATCTCAATTAGGCGAAATCTAGAAGCCTATGTTGATGACTTAGTTGTCAAAAGCATCAAGAAACTTAATCATATTACCGACCTACAAGAAACATTCGACAATCTCGAAAACATCGCTTAAAACTTAATCACGAGAAGTGTGTGTTTGGAATCTCTTGAAATTGCTTGGATTCCTAGTATCTATACGAGGAATTGAAGCGAATCAAAAGATAAAAGCCATTTTACAAATCGCCCTCAACTACGGAAAGAAGTCCGAAAACTCATTGGGTGCATGGCGGCTCTAAGTCGTTTCATCGCACGATCGGGAGAAAAGGGACTACCTTTCTTTAAACTTCTAAGGAGACACGAAAGTTTTGAGTGGTCGAATGAAGCAAACGCCTTTTGAGGATGTCAAGAGGTACCTTCTGAGTGCTCCTATTACGGTCTCTCGAGGCGGAAGAAACGCTCTTGGTTTACCTAGTTGCCACGCCACGCAGCGATCGGTAGCGATCTTGGTTGTAGAACGTGAAAATGTACAGCGACCGGTTTACTACGTAAGTGAAGTTTACACGGACCTAAGGAGCGTTACCCTCGGTCCAAAAGCTTCATATGCCCTCCTCATGTCTTCGAGAAGCTGCGGCATTATTTTCAGCGCACAAACTAGTTGTCTTGCGTCCGAGTTTCCTTGGGAGCGATCCTCGAGAATAGGGAAGCAATGGCGGGGCGCATGGCAAAATGGTCGATCGAACTTGGGGAGTTCGACATCCATTCGTGTCCCGAACGGCCGTTAAATCGGATCTTGGCGGACTTTGTCGCGAATGGACAAATCTGAACACTCGCTCAGATCCCCAATCTGATTCCCACGACCGATGGGCGATGTACTTTGACGGTCGCTTACTTTAAGTGGCTCGAGGGTCAGGGTGGTCTGGTATCTCCTAGGAGAGACCTTAAAGTATGCCATACAATTAAACTTTCGGGCCACTAATAATGTGGCGAATACAAAGGTTTGCTAGTCGGTATCTGACGTGAAAGCGCTCTCGATTCGCCGACTACTCGTGAGAGGAGACTCTCAACTAGTCGTGAATCAAGTCGGTAAAAAGTACCGGTGCTCTAACCCGACAATGTCTCGGTACTTATCGAATCGTAAGCTAGAAAAGCATTTTTAGGTTTGAGGCACAATTCATCCTCGAAAGGATAATTTCTCATGAGACCTTGCTCGAATAGCTTCTTCGGATCTGAAGTACCAAAAGGAGTCTTCTTGGAACAACTCGAAGCCTTCTCAGGTCGAAGAGCCGAGACACCTCCTATTGAGGCGGCCTCTCTAGAATACGAGGATACATGGATGGCGCCCATCTATGATTATCTTGAAGGGTTACATGCGAAGGCGATCTCGAGGCGGATCGCTTATCGAAAAGCCAAAATGTATACTTTGGTGAAGGAGTTCTCTATAAACGAGGTACTCAAGGGGTGCTCATGCGATGCATTCAGAGCGAAGGATTAACACTTCTTCACGACATACATGGTGGCATTTGTGGAAATCATGCTTCCTCTGAGCGTTGGTCGGCAAGGCTTTTCGACAAGGTTTTCTTGCCAATGACCCTATCTGATGCTAAAGAGTTGGTTAAAAAGTGTGTCGATGCGGTTTCATAGCGAGCAAATACACCAACCACTCGGGCATTACAAACAATACCTCTATCTTGGCCTTTTACAACTTTGAGGTCTTGATATCTGGGACCGTTTCCTAAAGCTCCGGGAGGTTTGAGTTCCTTTTGTGGCTATTGATCGTTCACAAAATGGATTGAAGCGAACACATGGATCGGATAACAACGAAGCGACAAAGCGGTTTATGATGAGATCGTAATTACTCGATTTGGAGTACCAAGTCGAATAATTACGATAATGGTAAGCAATTTTGGCGCAAAATTTGAGGAATTTTGACGAGTTGGGTACCAAGTTATGTTATGTACATGGCCCATCCCGAGTAATGGGGCGATCGAGCGTGCAAATGGCCAAATAATGAGAGGAATTAAAACTCGAGTCTTGACCGACTCATCAAGCGCTCGGGGCTTGGGTACAAGAATTACCCTCGTATTATGGGCGATTCGTACAACTACGGTCAGACTCTGGAGAAACACCTTTCTTTTTAGTCTTGGTCTTTGAAGCTATGCTTCCTCCGGAACTAAAGATACGGTCAACACGTCGAAACATTCACGGACTCCAACGAGGAACAAATTGACGCAGATGATATTAATCTACTTGAAGAAAGGAGAAACCAGGCCCTAATTAGTTCGGCAATCTACCAACAAGCCTGCGAAGATACTATGATCGTAGGTTCAACCTCATGACCTTCTTGTAGGTGACTTGGTATTGAGGCTTTGCCAATCCAAGTCTAATCGGAACAAACTTTCTCCCAAGTGGGAAGGTCCTTACACATGGTCGAAGTTACTCGTCGAGAATTCGATGACGATTGGCAATGGAAGGCGGCGGGTTCTCTCGAATTCTTGGAACATCGACCGATTCACGCAAGTTCTATGTGTAACCGACCATTAGGACAATAAAGAATCGGGTTTTTTCTATCTCTTACTTTTGAGTAGTGCTTTCATTATTTTTCGACTATGTTTTAAACACCCGCTTTCTTTACCTTTGGTCGGGCGATAACATCACCTAGTCGAAGCCTCTCCTCTCGCATGTGGTCACGCCCACTAGAAGGAGTTTCCTAGTGTCGACTCGTTACTCGCTTTTATGGCTAACACAAAGAACTCGGGTTTTATTTAGTCGAAATATTTTTGAAGGCCAACTCTTTTCACCTTAGTTTATTTCTTCAATTAATTTGAAAAATACTCTAAGAAGAGCGCACTTTCTCAGATTTGCTTAACCGTCTTGGGTGTACTCGTTTCATCTCAAGCTGGTGGGAGGAAGAGACACATCTAGTCGAAGTTTCTCCTCTCTGCGTGGTCACCTTGCTTGGAAGGAGCTTCCTAGCTTTGTTGATTTCCTACTCTTGCTACCGGGGCAGACTTATCGAGTCCACGAAGAAGGGCGAGTAAATATTTTAAAGTCCTCTAGACGCGTTTGCTTAACTCAAGTTGCCGTTCTCGATTTGATTAAACTAGTCGGAGATGTTAACATTACCTAGTCGAAGCCTCTCCTCTCTGCGTGGTCACGCCCACTAGAAGGAACTTCCTAGTGTCAACTTCGTTACCACCCTTTAGACGATTGCATGACAATTGAGACCCAAAAACTACAAGTTAAACAAACCTCTATATTTTGAAACCCTTTCTATAGACTATTTACTTAGTTTGTCTAAACAAACTCGACAAATAGTCGTCTGGGCTAGAATAATTTGATTTCAATTCTTAGTCTTTATTTAGTTAATTATCTTTTGAGTTACTAACTACTCGACAAGATGATTTGCGAGAGACAAAACTATTTACTTAGTTTTCACAAACTAAGCAAATAGTCGGGGCTAGGATAAAGTCATCACATTTGACTTCATTTCTTAGTCTTTAAATTAGTTAATTATCTTTTGAGTTACTAACTACTCGACAAGATGATTTGCGAGGAACAAGATGGATTACATCAACAAAAGACATTTTTCACAAGTTCATTCTGAGACTACTCAAGAGGAGAGCCCATTGCATCTCCTCTGAAACTTTCCTACCAATGATTGCATCTCCTCCATCGACGTCTTCCTTCCGCTTGAGCGGTTGAAGTCGGCAGTGGTTGCACATTAAGGTTGGGGTCATGAGCTTTAAGTTTTGCTAATGCATAACTTCTGCGGTTCGACCGCCTCCTTTATCGATTGACTTGGTTGGCCTTGAGTGGTCACCAGATCTTGCAAAATCCTAACTTGATCCCCAATGGTACTTGTGTGAGCAGCTATTGTATCATCTTGAGAGTCTTTCCTCACTATGTAGCTCACCAAGCACATTGTTGAGGCGTGATGTTTCCTTGAAGTTTAATCTTCATTGCTTCCATCTCTGTTGGGTACAAGTCGAAGCCTCATGGAGCTTTTTGTTTTCGACCACTTGCTCTGAAGAAATAAGATTGGTCAAACAAAATAAACTCCTAGAGGAAAAAAAACAAAAATAATCACGGGTAAAAGAATTTCTTACCCACTAGTTGATAATCCAACTTCTTGACCTCTTCATTATGGGAAGCAACGGTCTCGGCATACTTTTTCTCCCATGATACAATATCCTCTACATTCTTCTTTGCAATAAGGGCCAGTGCGGTTATAAATCACGGCTTTATCCGTGATTTCGATCTCAAGTTCTCTCAATTTAACGTCCATTGCTAGAAAGGAAGTGGAAGTGAGAAAAGGAAATAACTTCGTAAAGGACTACGGGTAAAGAATTACTTACTTGATATTCGAGTTCTCGGCGTCTCAAGGTTTTGATCTTTATTTTTGGACATACGAGTAAGCTCGTGAATAATCAAGTTTTCTCTCTAACTTCATTCGGAGCTTTTTCATCTCGTCTTCTTTTTACGAAAAGAAGCAAGAGTTAGGTAAAGATCAAAGATATAAGCAGGTCTTAAGTTCAGCACTTCTTGTTTAATTTTTCCTGCGACTTCATGGTTGCGAGTTAGCTTCTTTAAGCTTTTTCCTGAGGTCTAATACCTCTTCCTAAACTTTTTCGACTCTTCTTTTTCATAATCGGCGAGTCGGCTAAGGTCTTAGCGTCCTTTGTTTAACCCGCAAGGATAACGGTGGACATGAGCATGGGTCAATCGATTGTAAGTTCTTCTACAACCATTGACCTAGTCGTAAGTTCTTCTACGACAAAGCCCTTTGGTCATAAGTCTTTTCGACCATTACCTAGTCGTGAGTTTTTCCATGACAAATCCGTAAGCACTATATAAGTAGTCAAATCCAAGGTGACTATGAATAGCGATGACTTACCACCTCTCTGCTGTTTGCGAGTTCCTCTTTCTGTCGCGACTCTAGAAGTTGTCGATGATATTCACCGACAACAACGACAATTTGCTCTATGGCTTTACGCAAGATGAAAAGACGGTGAGAAACAAGAGAAGATTATACTGTATATATATAAGTACGATTAAGTACTTACATTCATAGTTGATCGAGCAAACATCGAGTAAACCGACTCGGGATCTTGACTTGTCTACCCTCGTGACTTGGTCCCACCAAACCTTCTCAAGGCGTTCATTATCAAAGGTATCCCTCTATTGGGAATATCGTTGGGATGGGGACTTCGATCGCGAGATCTGAAAGCGAAGACCCTCGATGGAAGCAGGCCCAAAGAAGTCGGTGCAAGTTGAAATACTCTTCTTCTTGATTACGTAACCCAGTTTCTCTTTGGTGCGGAGGAACGTCTGCAACGATCTCCTTTAAAACGCGGTGGGCCGAACGCCACCATCTTGACGGAGGCCTGCGGTGCCTCTGTTCTATCCACGACCATCTCGGTGGTCGTGGCGACCGCCTCGATGAGTCGCATTGTTCTTTGGAGCTTTCACGACCATCTCGATGGTCGCATTTCTTCTTGGAGTCTCCACGACCATCTCTGTGGTCTGCTTGCTACTTCAGAGGTTGTAGCCGCTACCTTCTTCGGGTACAACAGTACCTCATTGGTTGTCGTAACCACTTCAGCGCCACGACTTCCTCTACCACCTAGGCCGAGGATGATCCTCGACCACTTCCTTGTTGTCTCTCCGGTAATTTGGAGAGGTAGCAATAGGCTTCTCAACGGAAGCATTCTCGAAATTTGAAGGAGTCGGGCTAAAAACAAGAAAAGGAAAGCAATTCAGGTTGTGAAAAGGAAAAAGGTATATTCTGTTCTTACACTTTAGTATATTTCACATACCTCTGCACCTTGTACCTAAGCAGAATTTGGGAGTCACTTTCCCAGCGGAAGATTTCTTCTTCTCTCGACCACTTCGGTGAAGTTCGAGTTGAAGAATGGGCTTAGCCACGACCACGTCAGGTGGTGGATTTTGAACGAGGACCATCTCTCGGTCTCGACTTTGGATGGCCGAGATCGGTCTCGACCACTCCAAGAGCGACATTGCCATCGACCATAGGCTCTCTTTGAGTGGTATTATCCTTCACAAAGACATAAAATCCTTCGGTTCTCCTTTTCCAAGTGCTTAACAAAACCGGAGTGGCGAAGCTGCGAAAGATTTTTGTCATAATAGAAGAGTACCTTGGCCTTACGAGGTTTGCGCTTTAGAGGTTCACTACTTGACCTCCTCCACTTGACTATTTTAGCCTCGGCTTGATTGCGGCTATATGCGCCACAAGCTTTGCGAGAGGATCCAGTCGAAGGGCTAGAACTCGAACTTCGCCCTCCTTTGTCGTCACCCTTAAAAGTCGGCGTCTTTTGGGCGAAGGAGCTGAGCCTTTGTCCTTTGTCAACCCTGCACCGATGGTTATCGATCTGACTTCTTCATCATCCCGACGATTTTCCATGCCTACTTTACGTAAAGCAAAAGCGAAGAAAAGAATTACTAATCGGTCGTAAGATTTTCTCGACCGAGTATCAAATCGTAAGTTTTTCTCGACCTTTCCTCGACAGTAAGATTTCCTCACGGTCACGACTAAGTTGTAAGTTTTTCTACAACATTTCTCTAGTCGTAAGTTCTTTCTCGACTATAAAGTCTTAAAGATAAAATCAACTCTTGATTACCTTTAGGCGAACCATCCTTTCCTCTGCGGATCTGACCTTAAAGATTTTAGGAACCGCCACACTAAGTGGCGGAGACTTCTCTAACGAAGTTTGACTCTAACGTCAATCTCCGGGTGAAAGATCTGGTCAAGCAGATAAAGGCATCTTTTAAACAACTGCGAAAGACCAAACCGAGAGCTAAGTCGAAAATTCACTTACCCTCGTTGTAGTCCTGGTTGGAGTGCAGTAGCCCCGAGTATCTCCACATAGGGATGCTCGTTTCTTCAAGGACTAATTAGGCGTGTGATGAAATCTTTCACCACATGCCATCCGTCGACCCTTCCTTCTTCAAGTCCTTGATAGCTTAAACATAAGGGCAATCCGGTGATATCTTGAGTCGAATCCCATGAAGATTTCTTTTCATGACCTTTCCCACGAAAGAGAGGTACATCTTCGAGGTGACTTTCGGTAAAACCACCTCTTCCTCCATCCGACCCACGAAGACCGGGTGAAACTCTGAATATACTCCTCGACTTCCGTCGTGGAGTTTTAGACCACAACTTCCGGCAATCCCGCTTGCCGAGACATTCCATAGAAATATTGGAAAAGCTCAAGGTCATGGAATTCCCAGTGCGCCTCGCACAAATATCTGGCAGCTCGGCATGGTGATGGAGTTAGGACCAAGGTTCACTAACTCCACCCCAAAATGCTCGAGAAACTGTGAGAAAGGGGTGAGCAGCGTTCGAAGGCCACACTCACAATAAGCACGGAAGGCGGAATTTGCCCATTCTCCTGATGGCCAATCTTGCCCAATTCTTTGGAAGCCATTTCACAAGAGTCTTCTCTGGAATCTTCTCGGCGACAACTAGGGCTTGAATCTTCGCGCATCCATCTCCGACTCTTCCCACTCGAAACTTTCTGGCCATCTCTCGGAAGCAGAAATTTTGGGTCGAAAAAGAGGGCACAATTGGAGTGGCGGCGAGAAGGCAAAACGACTTCGGCGGAGAAGGCAAGAGCTTGAAGAACAAAGAGGAGCAATTTGGGGAAAAGTAAGATCTTAGGTTTTACCCTCCGGTGAGTATATATAACCACGTACCTTGAGCCGGGGCGTGACATTCAAGGGTCGCCACCGTCTCGGAACCGCTTCAACAGACAGGCTAGCAGGCGTCGTTTGAGATTCCCAGTGTGTCCGCTCGAGAAATTCAGGTTTGCGTTTACATCTCAAGCGAAATTACTTCCTTGGTTAGATCTTTTCAACCAAAAGAAATGATAATCGGAAAGTTTCTTCTTCCGATCACTATACTCGACCACCTTGTGATCGTGAAATGCTTCGACCACTTGATAGTCGTAAGCAATTTTCTTGACCAAGCACATTTCTGGTCAAAGTAGTATACAATCGAAGAGTTTTTCCTTCGATTATTTTCTACGATCCTCTCATGATCGTAAGACCATCTAGAACCCCTTAACCCCTTTACCAAGTAAGTTGCTTTCACTTGAAGCTGGGGAGCTAGATGACGAGGATATAATAATCCTCATTTTACCTTTTATCTATAATTTTTATTATAGGTAAATATGGCGTCATGTGAACCCTAAGTGTACCCTTAATGTTATGAAGGAAGAACCAAATGGATGGTTGTAAGTTCTTCTCGACCACCCCATAGTCGTAAGTTATGCTACGACTATCCCATAGTCGTAAGTCTTGCTACGACTACCTCATAATCGTAGATTCCTCTCGACTAGGTCAACCACGACCACCTTATAATCAAATGAACACTGCAGACAAGTGGGTCTTATTGATTAAGGGATTCAAACAGATCATCATCTGTTGTTATTCTCTGAGAATAATGGCACGTAATACCCATTATCTACGGTATATAGTCATTGAGCGGCGTGGAGGAATTAATACACGGTAATTACTACCAACATGCGCCTCTAGAGGTGATGAGGCGCCGCTTTACTGAGTAATTGCCGCTCCTTCACGTACTATAAAAGGCGGCAACTAGAAAAGGGAGGAGGATCGAGCCATCGAGAATACAAGCACTATCTGTAATAGTCTTAGTTTTTCCCCGATTGTTCATATACACTCAATACCATACACACAGGAGTAGGGTTGTTATTCTCTCCGGAGAAGGCAGAACACATATAAAAATTCCGTGTCAATCTCTCTGCATGATTCTATTCTAGGAGACCCCCCGAATCAAACAATCTTTACGTAAGTTCGGTTCTAAAACACCGACAAGGGGGAAACCGAAGAACCACGAACCAGTATAACCTTGACACATATAAAAAATCCATAGCCGTAATGGTATGCAACGGCCACCCACCGCGCACGCCCCCCAAGGGGGGACCATCATTGCAAAAACGGCGTATAGGACTCGAACAGACGCCAGCACCATCAACCGTCCGACGCGCACCACCCAAGAATGCATTCGAAGCAAATCCCTCAAAACAAACGAAGCGCTTCGCCAGGCCGAAGGGGACGGTGTGCCTGGACCCTCCGGGGTAAAGGCGCGGTTTCAGCCCTAACAAAGTAAGACATCGACTGCGAGGGGCTTGTCGTAGGGGCAGCCCACCGGCCCCACCGACCTGGCGAAACAGTACCAAAGCTACAGGAGGTGCCCCGAGGGTGGCCCGAAGCCTCCGGAGGGTTGCCGAAGGGTGCCTCGGCCCGAAGTCCCTGGAGTGTCGCCGAAGGGTACAAAGAGTACCCCCGAGGTTGACCTGAAGCCTCTGAAGGGTCTCCCGAGGGGTACAGGAGGTACCCCAAGGGTGACCCGAAGCCTCCGAAGGGTCTTCCGAGGTAGCGGTCGGAGGAGGTTCGGAAGGCGTTTGAAGGGTGTCTGAAGCGACCCTAACCTGAGGGTAGGAAGAAGATAGGTGGACCTGGAGCTACGCCTAGAGGTAGGAAAGGACCTTGCCACCCCTACACTGACTGTACTTTTATAGGGGTGTGTGTGTAATCTCATGTATCTTGCTATTTGGCTATATATAGCTCTCCACCCCCATGTAAAGGGGAGAGCTTTTTTAGAGCATTAATATACAGTGTATTTCCTGACAACCTGTCATTTCTTCGAGGATCCTTTGGATACTTCGTGTATACCAAGGGTCCTCTTTCTTTACTGTCTATTCATTTTTGCGACTACAGTAATAGTGCTGGGCTTCGACAGTTTAGGCACTGACGCACTACACGCAGAGAAACCAACCACCAGCATATCCTAATCCTTCTTTATTATTTCCTAAAACTAGCTGGTAATAATCCATCAACATCAAAGCGGACAATGCCTTGGCCCGATTTAACAGGCATCTTGTAAGCACAAGTTTTGTCGCATTTGTGCTACTAGTATATGACACCACATCCATACATCTCAATTAATGTAGGAACGTTGTGCAGTGCACTACTATCTGCACGCATTCCTGATCAACGCATACACACACTCGTATAACCAACCGATCGAAGCAGTGCGCGTGCACGCTACGGCGGGGGCCATGGAGATGCTAAGCCGGAGCCTGCAGAACTTGGGGAGCCCAGACGTCACCGTCTACTTCTCGGGCGTGTCCTCGGGGCGCCCCAGCGCGGCCGACGAGGTCGACGACGAGGAAGCGCTGCGGTGGGCCGCGCTGGAGCGGCTGCCGTCGTTCGAGCGCCTGCGCACGGGCATCCTGCGGTCGAACGCCGAAGGCGGCGCCGCGTGGGGGCGCGGCCGCAGGTGGTACGCGCACGAGGAGGTGGACGTGCGCACGCTGGAGCTCGCGCAGCGGCAGGCGTTCGTGGAGCGCGTGTTCAAGGTCGCCGACGAGGACAACGAGCGCTTCCTCAAGAAGCTCCGCGCGCGCATTGATCGGTACGTTATACGCGTTATTAAAAGCAAGCGAATGCAGTGGGCATGCATGCGACCGTCTTATTGATTATTCGTGACGTTTCACCAGCGCGGGCATCCAGATTCCCACGGTGGAGGTGAGATTCAAGAACCTCAACGTGGAGGCGGAGTGCCACGTCGGGACACGCGCGCTGCCGACGCTCGCGAACGCGTTGCGGGACGTGGTCGAGTCGCTCCTGGGGCTCGTCGGGCTCAACTTCGCCAAGAGGAAGGCCCTCCACATTCTCAACGACGTTTCGGGCGTTGTAAGGCCGTCGAGGTACTGCACGCGCGTGCATGTCAGCGTTGTGGGGAAATATTTCTGCCGGGTGTTACAGGCCTGTATTAAACTGACTTGTTTTGCCTCCAGGATGGCACTTGTGCTTGGTCCACCGTCTTCTGGCAAGACAACACTTTTGCTCGCCCTGGCCGGCAAGCTAGACCCGACCCTTGAGGTGAAATTCTGTCGTCTTTTTTTCCCGTGATCCGAATGAAATAAAAAGTTACAGCACTAAGCCAGTAACCCAAAACTTGACAGTTTTAATACTCCGTAGTCCGTAATAAAAGTGGACTTTCCTGTGGTGACTTCACGTTTGGAATGACGAAGTGAAGTGCCCTGAACTCTGAAGTCGGTGCATCTATGGACTCTTACTTGTTTGCCTGGGCATCGTAGGTGAGCGGAGAGGTCACCTACAACGGTTATGGGCTGGACGAGTTCGTGCCGCAGAAGACCGCGGCGTACATCAGCCAGAACGATGTCCACGACGGCGAGATGACCGTCAAAGAGACCCTCGACTTCTCCGCGAGGTGTCAGGGGGTAGGCCAGAAATACGGTGAGCCATCGCCCGTCGTAGCATGATATTTACGCTCTGCTTATTCTGATACAAAATACTGAAATAGTGATACTCCAGCTAGTAGATGGTTTCGGTCACTGTATCGTCAATGACGGTGCCTTTGTGCAGAGTTGCTCAAGGAGCTGGCCAAGAAGGAGAGACAGCTAGGCATATACCCTGATCCAGAGGTTGACCTGTTCATGAAGGTGTGCAGTTATCAATTATGATCTTAAACATGTGCTTAGTCCTGTAATTTACTGATCATGTCTGGACATTTTTTTTTTCTTTTGCGTTGATTTGTAGGCCACTTCAGTTGAAGGGAGCACTCTCCAGACAGAATACATTCTCAGGGTAAGTCCCAAACAGCAAACCAATTGGTAGCAACGATATTTTTTTCACGGTAACATGGTATCAATTGCTAATGGCGGACCCAACGGGGCAGAGCACCCCCTACGGCCGGTCGGACCATGAGTATCCCCTAGCAGTAGCAGATCCAGAACGAAAATGACCGGAGGTCCTTACTTCCTATATATATAACATATGTTTAATTTTTTGGCTTGAAGTGTCCTCTTATCTTGGGCTAGGGATGTCCATACTATATATACATGGTTATATCTAAAGAAAAATGGTTTTTTATCCGATGTCTTGTGCACCCGGGTAGCGTACTGTAGATCCGCCCCTGCCCCCTAGCACTCCCATCCATCGGGCTTCATGACTTGAAGCTTAACTGCTTTGTGGTAGAAGAGGAGAAGAACCAGAAAATTATTTGGGCCGGAATTCCCTTATATAGGTTGCGTCAAGCCAAGTGTTGGTCGTTGCTGTCTTGGGCTAACTGACAAAGCCCACCAAACCCATCTATCTCACTCTGACTCTGCTCTCTCTTCCCACTAGACATCAAATCCCACTCCAATCCCTAATCAATTCCCCAATCCTCATCATGGCGAACCCTAACAACTAGCGTGACGGCCGGCGTGCGGGCATGGGCTTGAATGTGTTGGGCGGCTCGTGCAGGCATGACGTGTGGTGGCAACCGAGTAGCGCTGCGTGGCACAAGCATGTGTGAAGTGCGTCAGCCGGTAGGCCAGGTATGTAGCGCCAGCAATCAGGAGAGCAGGCAGCGCGTGGCAACGTCCCATTAGCACCTCTAAATTTTAGTTCTGGGTCCACCACTGTCAATTGCTACTCTGTAGCTGACCAACTAGTGTCTCGTCTAACTTGTCCTGCTAAGTACATATTAGGTGGGTTTTGTCCTACTAAGTAGATGTTAAGTGGATTTATAGTTGATTTTTTCGGATTTGATCTCATAACCGTTTGGTTGTTGAACCTTAAAGATGACTAATAACCTACACCTTTGGGGAAACAATTACACCTTAGATTATTATTAGCCCATAGACTCTTCTCTATAAGAGAGAAGAACAAACAAAAAGTAGGGTGGGAGTGGGGACCGTGGAGTAGGGGTGAAAACAGGGCGGATAATTTTCGTCCGATTCGATGCCGTATCTGGAAAAAAAAAATCCGTCCAGGGTACCATTTTTAGTCCCGATCCGCTCCGATATTATCTGAATAATCTCATAGAATATGGGTTAGGATATGAAAAGAGCAATATCCGATGCATATCCGTATTTTATAGGATATCCGATAAACATCAATATCCTTTATGATTTTTTAGTCATTGACTAATATAAAATATGAATTTATATTTTATTATGATTATGTTTATGTTGCTAAATAGGATAAATAACTCTCTAACATGTAGTATAATTTGACGCTTTCGTTAGCGAAGTTATATCTTTTCTTCGTGTGTACCCTAACTAACCGTTAAATTATCTATAACCTATTTGAATCCAATCTGGATCGGCCTCGTACCAGAATGGATAGCGGATAGCTCTTTGGATGGCCCAGTTAAGCCCAACTGCTTGGCGTGGCTAACATAGCCCACATGGCCACACCAACCTAGCGGCGCCGCGTTGGTGTCTCACTTCACTGAACTCGCTAGATTCTAGACTCTAGAGCCACTAGTGCCCATTTCCGCACAGCGCGAAGGTTAGACTGTTTGCCGCAGAGGAGAAGGGGACCTCGCTTTTCCCGCTCCCCTCGCAAACCGCGACGCATTTTGCGATAATGTCCGCGCGCCTGATGCCGCTGGTGTGTGCAGATCCTCGGGCTGGACATGTGCGCCGACGTCATGGTCGGCGACGAGATGCGGCGCGGCATCTCCGGCGGCCAGAAGAAGCGCCTCACCACAGGTACGCCCGCCTGCGCCGCTTCCTCCACCTCGACTTGCCGCTCTTCAGTTACGTTTTTTTTCTCTCTCTCTCTCTCTCCATTGGTGAAATCGGATCGATCGGTTGGTTGCAGGGGAGATGCTGGTCGGCCCGACCAAGGTGCTGTTCATGGACGAGATATCCACCGGCCTGGACAGCTCCACCACCTTCCAGATCGTCAGGTGCATCCAGCAGATTGTCCACCTGGGCGAGGCCACCGTACTGGTGTCGCTGCTCCAGCCCGCGCCGGAGCTCTTCGAGCTCTTCGACGACGTCATGCTGCTCTCCGAGGGGCAGATAGTCTACCAGGGCCCCCGGGAATACGTGCTCGAGTTCTTCGAGAGGTGCGGCTTCCGCTGCCCCGAGAGGAAAGGTGTTGCTGATTTCCTGCAGGAGGTTCGTCGCATCGAAATTTCCTAATTTTGCGAAATTACTTATGTGGCAAACTTGGCATGCCTGTGTAATGAAGTCAGTAGAAACATCTTCTAGTAGCTTGTTCATGAGTACATGTTCCTCTCGTGTTGTTTAGTAAAAGTTCTTAACACATCAAGTTTACTTCTTAGAGTTAGAAGGAAGAGCAGTTTCTTAAGAGTTGGTAAAGGTTCATGACACATCCAATTTACTTTTCTGGCTAACCAATAAAAATGCTACTAAGCACTAGCGCCATAACTTCTGACAAATGCTAATTTTCACAGGTTACATCAAAGAAAGATCAGGAGCAGTACTGGATACAGAATGAAAAACCTTATCGCTATGTATCAGTACCTGACTTTGTTGCAAAGTTCAAGAAATTTCATATGGGAAAGAGCCTAAAAAAGCAGCTTTCGGTTCCTTTCAACAAGAGAAGAATCCACAAATCTGCTCTGGTTTTCTCCAAGCAGTCTGTTTCTACTTTGGAGCTTCTCAAGGCCTCATGCTCCAAGGAATGGCTTCTCATGAAGAGAAATTCGTTTGTCTATGTTTTCAAAACAGTTCAGGTACCCAGATCCTGGATAGACTTAAATGAAGGAATTGTTTCTTATCTATCATACAGCAAAAATGCTCTAAATATTTAACCATAAAGTTAGTCCATCTTAAGTTGTACCCCCTTTCAGTGCAATCTAAAAATTCACTGCTGCCCACAATAGAGTACTAATTGGGCGTATGATTCTTTGTCTGATATTGCTTCTTTTCTTTTGAAGGGAATCCTAGTTGCACTAATAGCATCAACGGTTTTCTTGCGGACACAGCTCCATACAAGAAACGAGGAAGATGGCCAACTCTACATAGGAGCACTTGTTTATGTCATGATAGTTAACCTGTTCAGTGGTTTTGCTGAGTCATCCCTTACTCTGGCAAGGCTCCCTGTATTGTACAAACATAGGGATTTCTTATTCTATCGGCCATGGACTTTAACACTTCCAAATGTTCTCCTGAGAGTCCCTAGCACCATGTTCGAGTCGATAATTTGGGTTGCAATAACCTATTACACCATAGGCTTTGCCCCTGAAGCTAGCAGGTGCACGATCTCAATGATTCTGCCCACTAAAATTGTATATCGTTTTGAATTTCTATCTTTGATCTCTGGCCTTAACAGTGCGACGCCCATCTTGCTGCAGGTTCTTCAAACAGCTGATTGTACTCTTCTTGATCCAGCAGATGGCTACAGGACTGTTCAGACTTATCTCTGGCTTATGCAGGACTGTTGTGATAACTAATACTGCAGGTTCTCTTGCAGTTCTGACCATGTTTGTACTTGGAGGATTCATCCTACCGAAAGGTAATCATCCATGTTTTCCATCACATGTTGATTTCCATTGTCCTTGGCAACATAACGGACATTGTTTGCATTGGTGCCGTGGGCATACTATTCGAGAAATTATTGATTGTTTCTCAACGTGAACACAAATAAGGGGAGGAGAAGATAAAAAAAATATCAGAAAATGGGTTATCTTTTGAATGGAACATGATTACACGACTGTCAGTACCTTATACCTCAAAAGACTAGAATTATTTATTTAAACCTATTTATAGTGGACACTTTTCAGTGTTAGAGTCTTGATGTGGCAGTCGAAATCATCACTGCTAACTTAGACATTTCAGGTGTTACTCCAAATTCAATCAATTCTCATAGACATTTCAAGTGCTACTTTAAATTCAACCAACTCTCATTCTTATTGGTGTAGATGCAATTCCAAAATGGTGGATATGGGGTTACTGGTGTTCACCTCTCACTTATGGATACATTGCTATTGTCGCCAATGAGATGCATTCTCCAAGGTGGATGGACAAATTTGTAAGATAACTCGTCACTCGTGATCATCTTATTGCCGTGTTCTCATACAGGCAGGGTTTTCAAAACCGGTTGTTTTTTTTTGTTGGGGGGTTAGAACCGGTTTGGCCAAAAATCGGAAAAATTCGGCCAAAATTTTCATTTCTTTTATAAAAAATCGGATTATAAATTTAAAAACATCAAATTCAAGAAAATTCGATTTTTTTCGGGCCGATTTTGGCCACTTTGAAGTCTTACCGGGGGGTTCGGTAAGACCGGTATTGCCGATTTTCGGCCGGTAAAAAAAAAAACCTGCATACAAGTAATGGTTCTTGACTTTCTTCTTGTGTATAATTAGGCACCTGATGGAAGGCGATTGGGAATTGCAGTTCTAGAAAACGCAGGTGTCTTCACCAATAAGGAATGGTACTGGATTGGAACTGGTGCCCTTCTGGGGCTCACCATCCTGTTCAATGTGCTATTCACTCTATCGCTTATCTACCTAAACCGTAAGTAGCTACACTTTACTTAGAAACAATTACTTATTTGCATCTGACTACTCCATTATTTGCTTAATCTAGTAATTTTCTTGTCTACGATAAATAGATATTGTCATTCAAAGACGTAAGTTTGTTCATTGGTATTGGTAATTTATTCAACTTATTGTTCTGTTTCTTGAATTAGCTGTTGGAAAAACACAAGCCATCTTACCTGAAGAAACAGGTACCAGTCCGGAGAACATTCAGGAAGGGGAAAAGGAGACACATATAACACACAGGACTACAGTTCCAACACCAGAATCTGTGTCCCCCAACTCAGTGATCACATGTAAGCTTGTTTCCATTTTGTTGTCATATTCACTCTTCCCTCATGTTTGTAAAATGATATGCTTCTTTAGTGCTCTCTCTAATGATGTTTTTCATTGTCTCTAGTGGATAAGGTGCTCGAACAATTGCGTGGACGTTCTCCAAATACCTCTCATAGGTCATACATGAATGCTGCTGTCAGAGTTGCTCCAGGAAGGGGGATGGTTCTTCCATTTGAACCTCTCTCCATGTCCTTCAATGACATAAATTACTATGTTGATATGCCTGCGGTGTGTATGCCTGTCCTTATATTATTTTCCCTCTGAACTGCATTTCCATGTCTTTGGCCACTGCTGTATCATCAGTGACCATGAGCATTCCATATCATGCAATAATAAGTAGATCATGTTTAGTATGGAAAACTTGGTTTGAGTATGAAGTCCATGTTCTGCATGATGCTGCTTTCTTAGAGCAACATTTTCCAATGGTTGATTTTATCAGCTAATGCATGAGTCTAGGCATTAGTGTATAGAGACTTGGTGATGCGAGTTAACATATTTGCTGAAACAGCCCTTTGAGTATGCAGTATACATATCTTCCCAAACTTAAGATGTTACTACACTTTTTTGTGCATTGCAGTGCAATTATTTCATAACATGTAATGTTATACTCTGACACCCCTTCTTATGCGCAGTAGCCCTCCCAGACCATATTAGAGTTGCGAGATACGGCACGAGAGTGCACGATATCAAAAACAAAGTAGATGAATCCTGTAGAGAGAACTTAATAATAGCGACAAAATAATCACGACGAGATAAAAAGATTTGGCGAAGCCGACTGCAAATTCTTTAAACACAACCTCAAAACAATACGAGGGATTGCTGCTCTCTCACAATAATCTATAACCTTTTAGGACCATCGGATCCTTGCCCTATACAAGAATATAGTGCTAAAGAATATAGGAATTTAACGGTACAGTCTATTAGTAGTATACGGTGGTAGTATAAATTAAATCTGATCATTGATTTGTTAAGGGTATAATAGATTTTTCTTTATATTTATAATTCTTTTGTGACGGTATTACGGATTTTTCCAACTAGAGTTGAAAATATTACTTCACATGGCCAATTACAATTCTAACCCCCTCGGGATTCTATTACTCATATTACTAGTTCTTGCTTGGCTTCGGCCGAGCCTTTTTCTCACCCCCTACCCCTGAGTTTGCTCGGCTCTTTTCTTTTGTAACCGTTACTGTTGTGTTTTATTTCTCTTAATGGAATGACGCACAATTCTTTTGCGCGTTCTCGAAAAAAGGTGTAGTATAACTAAATCCTAACTAATTGGAACCATTGGATTAAAGAGAATGGACGGTCCGTATTAAATTGAGTGTATCGTAAAAGAGCTCAAAGAATAACCTATCCTCTAATCCTCTCGTACGCCTCTTGCGTTCGATGAGCTAGCTTGTGGCTTGTGTTCTCCATGATCACCCCTTATGGCTTTATATAGTGTCTTCTATTTCTCCTCCAAAAGGAAGTAGGAATCTTAATCTTAATAGGATTATGATAGAAATATTTGTAGAACACGTCTTTAAGTCCTAGTAGGTTAGGATATGAGTCATCCATAGTCAACATGTAATCTCATTTGCAAGTTGTGAATATGTCAGGAAATGAAGAACCAAGGAGTAACCGCCGATAAGCTACATCTGCTGTCAGGGATATCTGGGGCTTTTCGACCTGGTGTTCTCACTGCCCTTATGGGTGTGAGTGGGGCTGGAAAGACTACCCTCATGGACGTCTTATCTGGAAGAAAGACTGGTGGATATATTGAAGGACAAATCTATATATCTGGTTACCCTAAGAACCAAGCAACATTCGCAAGAATATCAGGGTACTGTGAGCAAAATGACATCCACTCTCCACAGATCACTATCAGGGAGTCCCTGCTCTTCTCTGCTTCCCTGCGTTTGCCTAAGGAGGCCACTGATCAAGAAAAGAAGGTTCGTTCTTCTGTTTACAGTGTCAACTAGACAACTATCAACTGATGTCTGTAGATAGTGAGTTGTAATTCGTATGGTACCTCATTACAGTGTTTTCTCGGGTAAAAACACGATTGAAGTTTTTTTTTCCTTTTCTTTGTTTACGAGGGGGGAATGGAGTTGATTAAAGTGTGTTTATGTTTATGTCTGTGCAGATATTTGTGGATGAAGTTATGAAACTGGTCGAGCTTAACGGTCTCAAGGATGCTATTGTGGGTCTCCCTGGTGTGAATGGTCTGTCGACAGAACAAAGAAAGAGGTTGACTATTGCTGTAGAGCTTGTGGCAAACCCCTCAATCATCTTCATGGACGAACCAACTTCAGGTCTTGATGCAAGGGCTGCTGCAATTGTTATGAGAACTGTGCGGAACACTGTCAATACTGGAAGAACCGTTGTTTGCACTATCCATCAACCAAGTATTGACATTTTTGAAGCTTTTGACGAGGTAATGCATGTTTTGGATACGTTCTTCTCAAGTATATATAACTAGTATTTGCTATTTCAAAGACATTTGTTAGCATTGTTACAAGGTGGTCTTTAAATATCAATGGTTTTATGATAACTAGCAGGGTGGCCTGCGCATTTGCGCGGCTATATTTGTTTCAAAGTTTATATAAATGTTTAAGAATATATTTATGTATCTTGTAGGCTATTTAGATTTTTAAGATATCCTGAACATTGAAAATGATAATAGAAGCTTGAAGGAAAACACAACTTGGCGAACGTAATTGAAGTATGAGTTTTGATGAATGAAAATTATTAAGCATGATAAGTTGTTGGGTTCTTAGAAACTAACTACTCTCCATCATGCATAGATCATGTAGCTGTATGTCCCTATTCTTATTCTATTAGTTACTTTTTTTTCCAAATTGTATGCATTCATATGTACCTCTATTTAATCTTAAGCAATACGTTGGTTATGTGTGAGGCAAATTACCTTGTTAGTTTACATTGTTTTAGAGTACCTTGCTCATGCATACACCGATGCACCTTGGCGACCTTCCTTGAACTTATATTCTCTCACACGCCGGCTATCCCACCGAACTGTGTGTCTTCTATCTCTTCTCGTTGTCACATCTTTTTTGCTTCAACCTCCAATAGTAAGCCCAAATCTTGATTGATCCCTCTCAGCTACTACCTCTTTCAATGCAATATTTTATCACACACTTATCTTCTACTTCTCCCCAACTATTGCTTAATGCTAACCATTATGACATCAACACGCATACACATGCAACCGTCACATATCCCATCTCGGGACACGTCTCACGCTCCTTTCGGTGACTCCGAGCCTATTCCCTATGGTTGTGTCATCTCTACTCCAAGATTTTTGCTCCTCTGCCTTTGTACGCTTGTGTTTCTATTCGTACGAATGAATGCATGTACATACACATGCATGATGTTACACATGCTCGATATCCTCTTCTCTCGTGTCGGTTACTCCTTCTTCGACGTTGGCCAACTCAACGCTATGGCTTCCCACTAACCGCGGAGACCTCCCATCTTCACTGATGCCTATATGTATGCTTTAGTCGTTGTCTAACGATATGGATAATCTTTTCGTCATCATCGGTGACACCGTGCCCCTCGCCAGTGTTAGCACGCTCCTAGCTACCCCGATGGCTCATATCGTCGATAGCTCGTCTTAATTGTAGAACTTTATTTCCTCTCTACCAGGGCTTCCCCATTATCGAGCTTCTTTTGTCCACAAACTTCTTCAACAACGTCGATGCTCACCACTTGTCATCGTGGTCATTGGCTCCTTCAATTCTAGACTTTCTGAATTTTAGTTTTTTGTTGGATTTAGTGTACAAATCTAATTGCCAATTTTTGTTTACTTTTTTTATTCTGAATTATAATTATTTAGGGATTTTACGTAGGAATTCACGTGGAAATCAAATTGCTAATTTTATTTTATTTTTATTCGGAATTTCAGTTTTATTGTACTTGACATGGACTCTTTTACCTAGGAATTCGTATGGAAATCACATTGCATAATTTGTTTTATTTTTATTATGAATTCAATTTTATTGTACTTGACATGGATTCTTTTTTTTTAATCTACACTGTTATAATCTAGACCCATCACGATCGACGGTGTAGGTCTCTCTCTTTTTTAACGATTATCGTGTGAATTTATAGCCTTTAAGAGCGAACATGGTAGCTTCTTTTGACTCTGTTTTAATAAGATAACTAGCAGGGTGGCCCACACATTTGCATGGCTAGATTTGTTTCGAGTTTGTATAAATGCTTGAGAATATGTTTACGTATCATGTATGCTATTTAGATTTTTAAGATATTCTAAACATTCGAAATAGCAATAGAAGCTTGAAGAAAATTACAACATGAGGAACATAATTAAAGTATTAACTTTGATGAAAGAAAATCATTGAGCATAATAAGTTGTTGGGGTTCTTAGAAACTAACAATTCTCCATATGCATAGATCATGTAGCTGCATGCCCCTATTATTACTCTATTACTTATTTTTTTTCTAAATTGTGTGCATGTACATGTACCTCTATTTAATATCAAGCAATACGTTGATTATGTCTGCGGCAAATTATCTTATTAGTTTACATGGTATTATAGTACCTTGTATACAAATCAAATTGGTAAAATTATTTAATGCACTTCGATATTTAGTTATTTAGGGATTTTACTTTGGAATTCGTATGGAAATCAAGTTGCAAATTTTCTTTTATTTTTTATTCCTAATTTCATTCCTTTTTTTCTTGGAATTCGTATCCGAATCCAATTGACAATTTTTCTTTAGTTTTTATTCCGAATTACTGTTATTTAGGGATTTTACTTTGGAATTCACGTTGAAATCACATTGCTAATTTTATTTTATTTTTATTCCGAATTTCAGTTATTTTTTGTTGGATTTCGTCTACAAATCCAATTGCCTATTATTGTTTAATTTTTATTCCGAATTATAATTATTTGGATTCGTATCGAAATCAAATTGCTAATTTTATTTTATTTTATTCCGAATTTCTGTTTTTTGTTGGATTTCGTATACAATCTAATTTCAATTTTTTGTTTATTTTTATTCTGAATTATAATTATTTAGGGATTTTACTTTGGAATTAGTATGAAAATCAAATTGCTAATTTTATTTTATTTTATTTTATATTCTGAATTTCAATTTTATTGTACTTGACATTGGCTTTTTTACTTAGGAATTCATATGGAAACCAAATTGCTGATTTTATTTGTTTTTTCCCGAATTTCAGTTTTATTGCACTTAACATGAACTCTTTATTTTAATATAGACTGTTATAATCTGAAACCACCACTATCGACGGTGTATATCTTTATCTTTTTTCCACCGATTAATGTGGAAATTTCTAGCTATTGAGAGTGAACGTTGTGGCTTCTTTTGATTCTGTTTTAATAAGATACTAGATAGAAGATTTTTGTGCTTTATTTATATTGTTTGTACTTGATGATCTTCTTGTTTTTTCGCCTTGCAGCTGCTGTTACTGAAAAGGGGAGGCCAGGTCATATATTTTGGACCCTTGGGTAGGAACTCACATAAAGTTGTTGAATACTTTGAGGTCTGTGATCTGATGCCCAACTACTTCCACTTATCCCTATGTATAGCTTTATGTTGTGGTAGTACCTTGTAAGAGATTGTGCAATTATGATGATATTTTTTATGTTTCTCTATTTGTAGTTACTTCTTTTTAAGTCTGTAGATCATGAAATATTCTTTAAATTTTGTTCATCACTGTTATCAAACCAGGCAATTCCTGGAGTCCCAAAGATCAAAGAGAAGTGCAATCCAGCTACATGGATGCTGGATGTGAGCTCAGCTGCGGCAGAAGTACGATTGAAGATTGATTTTGCTGAATATTACAAGTCATCAACTATGTATCAGTAAGTGCAGTGCCCCACCAGCCTCTTACTGTAAATTGGATTGGCACAATTTTCCATATAAACAAACATCTACCAGGAGTGCAGGAAGCATTACATCATCGCATGCACTCCTTAAATTTTGGTAGTTATATACCACTCCACCTTGAACTTCAGATCCTGCAACTGATGCAAGAATGGACTTACTGATAGTCTGATATAGTTTAGCTAACAGCTACTTTCTTCTATGGCTGATTATTTTCAGGCGGAACAAAGCATTAGTCAAAGAGCTGAGCAAGCCACCTCCTGGTTCCAGCGACCTCTACTTCCCCACCCAGTACTCGCAGAGCACCTTTGGCCAGTTCAAATTCTGCCTCTGGAAGCAATGGTGGGCTTACTGGAGAAGCCCTGATTACAACGTCGTCAGGGTTTTCTTTGCATTAGTTACTGCTTTACTACTGGGGACCATATTTTGGAGGGTTGGCTTCAAGATGTATGTTTTTGTCAGGCTAAGTTATTATGTACGCACAGTCATTGATTCTTTTCCTGAATGTATATGGCTGGATCCTCAATTGTTTTGTTATTTGGCGCAGGAAGAGTTCAACAGATCTTTTGATCATCATCGGATCAATGTATGCTGCTGTGTTGTTTGTTGGTTTTCAGAATTGCGTAAGTGTTCAACCCGTTGTTGCTGTGGAAAGGACTGTGTTTTACAGAGAGCGGGCAGCTGGAATGTACTCGGCTATACCCTATGCTCTAGCTCAGGTCAGTAATATTAATTGGCAGTTCAACTGAACTCAAAACACCTTACTACTACGGTACTACCTTATAATATCACGCCAATGAAATTATTGCGTAAGATTTACGCCAAAAGGGCACATAGCAGAAATGGGACATGAAAGCATTTCAATAGACTACATATAACAGTTTGATAGCATTTGAAACATCAATCCATTGAATTTTGTCTCTTCAGGTTGTTGTGGAGATACCATATGTGTTCGTTGAGTCTGCCCTTTATACTCTTATCGTCTACTCGATGATGTCTTTCCAATGGACACCAGCAAAGTTCTTCTGGTTCTTCTATGTTACGTTCTTTACCTTCCTCTATTTCACTTACTACGGCATGATGACTGTCTCCATGTCACCAAACTGTCAAGTTGCTTCCATATTTTCTGCTGCCTTCTACACCCTCTTTAATCTCTTCTCAGGTTTCTTCATCCCAAGATCGGTGAGTCACTTTTTGGCTTGATCCCCAATCATCTTTTAAGAACTCAAACCTCTTGCACTGCAATTCTAAAAGTTAATCCAATTAATGCCCTTTTTTTTCCAGAAAATCCCAAAATGGTGGGTTTGGTACTATTGGCTTTGCCCGGTGGCATGGACAGTTTACGGGTTGATTGTGTCACAATATGGAGATGTGGAGGATTTTATCAAGGTGCCTGGCCAACCCGATAAGCAAGTCGGACCTTTCATCAAAGACTACTTCGGCTATGACCCGGACTTCATGGGGGTCGTAGCAGCAGTGCTGGCTGGCTTCACTGTCCTCTTCGCCTTTTTATATGCTTACTGCATAAAGACCTTTAATTTCCAACAGAGATAGAAAGTGTAAGGCTCAATTTGTCGTGTCGATTGATATGTGTATTGCCGTTTACTTGTAAGTTTTACTGGTTTAGTGCTAGTTTTCACATGTATGGTGCTTGCGCGGTTGCACCCATGACTGGCTGCCGCTGAAGCAAGGAACTATAATGCAACTAAGGCTCTTGCCTAATCTTGTGTACCTGAGGTTATTGTAAGTAGACCGTGCAAAAATAATGATTCAAAGTTGCAAACAAAATTTGCGGGTGCAGAATTTGACCGTTCCAAAGGAAGATAGAACTCGTTAGTGTCTAGTATGTTTAGGGCTCAGAATGGCATGCGGTATGTTTAAGGGATTTATATCGGTAATCAGAAGCCCGTCTAGCTCAGTTGGTAGAGCGCAAGGCTCTTAACCTTGTGGTCGTGGGTTCGAGCCCCACGGTGGGCGTAGGAAAATGTTTGTTTATTGCTCATTTGTTTTTTTACCAGTCTTTTGTTGTTGCTGTTATAAAAGTTATTGAATCGCAATTTCATAGTTTCAACTTGCTCCAAGTCTAAAAAAAATCACATGTTCGTTACCCTTTTTTTAGGTATTTCTATGTCAAATCATATGTAACCCAGATTCTCGTAGCAGGACGTGTAAGTGTAATAAAAGCTTCGCTCATTTGTCTTTTGTCACTGTCGATCTGTATCTGGTCTCTCTTGTATAGTAACTAGTAACCCTCAGGTGTCTTGGCATGTCGGGATTGTAAAGGCGCTGAGTATGCTGGGTATACGGTTATCTGTTCTGCTGAGGCAAGTAAGACCATCACGTATTTTTTATGGTTGAATATAGCATTAAAGCTGGTTATCTTATGTTAGCTAATAAAACAAGAGGTTCACCCTTGCAATTTCAGACGAGTAGAAGCTGATTTCTAACTATACATAAGCAAAGCTGGGCGTAGGTAAATGTTTATTTATTGCTCATTAGTTTTTTTTTACCAGTCTTTTGTTGTTGTTGTTATAAAAGTTATTGAATCGCAATTTCATAGTTTCAACTTGCTCCAAGTCTACAAAAAAAAAATCACATGTTCATTACAGTTTTTAGGTACTTCTATGTCAAATCATGTGACCCAGATTCTCGTAGCAGGACGTGTAAGTGTAATAAAAGCTTTGCTCATTTGTCATTTGTCACTATCAATCTGTATCTTGTCTCTCTTGTATAGGAACTAGTAACCCTCGCGTGTCTTGGCGCGTCGGGAATGCAAAGGCGCTGTATACGGTTATCTGTTCTGCTGAGGCAAGCGGGACCATCACGTATTTATGGTGGTTGAATATAGCATTAAAGCTGGTTATCTTATGTTAGCTAATAAAACAGGAGGTTCACCCTCGCAGTTTCAGACGAGTAGAAGCTGATTTGTAACTATACATAAGCAAAGCTAGAATGTATAGTAGGCAGCAAATGATTACAAACGACAAGGCTTCTTATATTATAGAAGAGCACAATGGTATTTAGATGCATGCTTTTGATGATCCAAATCGGCACGCTGCAGGTATGTAGAAGACGCCATGCCCGATTGGCACATCCTGCTTCCTTCCACTCATCATCTAGCTATAACTTTGCAGCTCGCCTTTTCATTAGAACGCAGAACTCGTAGCACTACGTGTTGCCTCACGTTTCATCTCTGTGGCTTTTCCACTTCCACGGAAGTACATGTATACTTGGTACAGTTTGAGTGAAAGAGTTCAGTGATCAAGAGATTGGAGAAACATGATTATTTTCATTTCAAGGTAAAATACGAATAGAATGAGAAATGATTGCAAAGGAAAGATCTCTGGTCTAGATAAAATCTCTCTAATGCAAATATCACAACATTTCATCCCATGATATCTATGCCCATTGGCACCAATGCATTCCATATGAACAACTCATAAGTAACAAGGGGATCAATAGTCCATAGTCATAAATTCCTAATGGAAAGAGAACTGAAACATACATGTGGCTTTTGGCTATTAGTCAAGTGGTTAACCCATAGTTATGATTGGAAGACAGAGAAAACACTTAGTAATACGTAATAGGCCATGCGCAGGTTAAGGTTTTCAAATAGAAAAGGTTGAACATCTGACAACCAAGAAAATGAGAGGGGAACAATACCCACCTTAATGACACCAATGCTCAGCAGTGATTCAAAGCAGAACATTCTAAATCCAACAAAGTAAAATATCTACTAGATGGAAATGCAAAAAAATAATGTACATCAGTAAGGAATTAAACAAGATATGCCAATCTAGTGTGTCTTTCAACGGATGAGATGTAGACTTACCCCCACAATAGCACTCTTGTCTATTACATCAATGGCGGGCAAAATCCCACGACAAAAATAAAAATAGCAAATAAATTTAGTTAGAAATATAAAACTTGAATGCATTCTAAACAAAGAGAAGATGCTACAATGGAAAAGTTTAAAATCTGAATATTATAGCATCTACAGTCTGAAGCAGAGTTATTTTCTCCCGAGCAATTTAGTATATCTTTCCTTTTTTACTTGCTCCCGTTAGGCGTGTTGGGATGAGTTTTCTAAATGCTATTCAAGTTTACGTGCTCCTGTTAGGCGCAGTAAGGCACACTAATCACATAGAAATCTAGCAAAGAGAAGCACCCGAAAGAAAAAGCACCAGAAATAGGGATAAGATATAAATAAACACAGGTAGAACGTTCTGTAAAGGAGGAGTAAGATATTAGCACGGACGACTAAGCATGAAGAAATCTGGGAGAAACCCAAAGGCAAAATTAGAAAAACAGGCCACAAGAACAGAAAGGGCTAAAAATAACAGCAAACAAGATCAGAGGAGCAACCAACAAGAGGATAGTAATCCGTAAAGAAAGAACTAAATGCAGAGTGACATCCCCAAAATGAAAGACCAAGGGAAAATAAACAGAAACATGTATAGGAAGCGAAACCCTGTAAATACAAGGGGACGGAAAAAACGGAAGAGCAAATACGACCAAACCTCTAGGAATGCATCTCTGAGCTGTAGATTGCAGCAGGGGCACAATACAACCCGTAAAGAATGAATTAAATGCAGATCCGCGGCTCAGATATTAAAGATCAAGCAAAAACACCTAAGAACCTATACAGTACGAAGAACCCTGTAAATACCAAAAGAAACCGATGGACGAGCGAATCCAGCAGAACCCATTGGAATGCATCTCGGAGCTGTATATTTCAGCAGGGGCGCCATACATCAAGGAACTGGCAGATGACATATTTGGACAGATCTACTCTTCAGAAGACTGAAAGATCAGGCAAAAAACACCCAACAACTTGTATAGTAAGAATAACCCTTTAAATGCCAAAATAAATAGGTCAAAGAGGAAATCCAACAGAACCCATAGGAATGCATTGTAGGGACGCGGGGTAGACTACGATAGCTACAAATAAAATTTTTACCACGCAAACCAGGATGCCAAGCAAGTAGATGATCACAGATCGTTACCACCGAGCCTTGCGAGCAATGGAAGAAGGGTTGGAGCAGCCTGGTCCAACGAAGAGCACGTCGATGTAGTGGTCGTAGTCGATCGTCCAACGTCCAGCAAGTCGATGCAGTGGTTGTAGTCGATCGTCTTCTCCAGCAACCTCTGTATTCCTTGTGAAGATCGCGGATCGTCCTCAAGCGCAACAATCGTAGTAGCGCCTTTACGGTATCCACACGTCCAGGGAAGGAACAACCGAACGCCGGTGTGCTAGCACCAAGTCGCACGGTGGAGCTCTCAGGAAGATGGCGGCTAGGGTTTCGGTGGTGTTTTTCGCATCCCCCAAACAGCCTCATGCATCTCCTTATATAGTGCTCGTGACGGATCCTATCCGGACACGTTTACGAATCGTATTCGTACTGTGTAGTTCGGTTGTGACTCGGAAACCGTTTCCGATCATGAGTCGTAGCGGCTCCTAGCAGAGCATATCGATTCCCGAATACACATAAATTATATCAGATGAACCTTAATGCAATATGATCTATGACCAGGTCCTCATCACTTATGACCAGGTCCTATCTCTATACGACCAGTCCGCATGTGGTCACGACCAGTTCGTAACTCCTTACGACCAGGTTACGACCACTCTGTGATTATGTTCGACCAGTCTACGATCAGCTCGTATCTCCATACGACCAGTCCGTAACTGTTCAAACTAAGCGACCTACTCGTGTATACTCCCTTTGCCTCACGATGTCTGGTTGAACTCCAGGTGAGATGTTGTGTCATCCATGAACTGTTCAATTCTTTCTCGATCGAGTGTCAGATAACTTTACGTGGTCGAACACTTCGACCACTAGTGGCATGGCCATGCACTTTCTTTATCCGATCACAACGAGGGCCCGAGACATCTCTCTGTTATGTTAGGAGGGCAAATCCATATCCGACCAATCACATTCCTCTGCATGTTTCATAGCATACCCGAAAGCTACCTTTATAACTACCCGATTCACGGAGTAGCGTTTGGCAACCCCTAAGAGTGCTATTACACATGTAGAAAACCATCTTGATCTCGGTCTAAGGATTATACATCATCTTTGCTTGAGACCAACTAACGACACATAGATTCATAACAATCTCAATAGTGTCTCAAGGTGGGTCTTATCCAACATCATGTTCTCTAACATGTGTCCATATTATCGGTTTGATATCTCTATATCTATGACTCGTGAAACATAGTCATCAACCAATACATATGCTAGTCTATTCATATGTGTCCTCATATGTTTACGACCAGGGATCGTAAAAGAATAATTATCGCAGGAATATAGAGTTTCACAACCAAGTCACATACTTGATAATAAATATTAACAATATTATTCTAGGAACAAGATAACACATTATCCAATGTCATGAACATAATGAAATATAATCATCTCTATGATTGCCTCTAGGGCATATTTCCAACATGCATCTCTAAGGTTTATATTTCATCAGGGCGCCATACACCAAGGAACTGGCAGACGACATATTCGGACAGCTCCACTCTTCAGCAGACTAAAAAGCGGCTGCCATATGTAACAACGCAAGAACCTACAGGCGAATTCAGGGGGGAGGAGAAATAACATCTGCAACAGCAGGCAAGAGAAATCAGCGATAGGAAAGGCTGTTGTATAAACCCAAAGGCAAGGAAGCGGGGAAAGAAAAGGCCCCATGGCAAGAGGAATCATCCAAATCCAGAAAGGAAAGCGCCCTGTGGAAAGTAAAATAGAGATAGCTGAATAAAAGGGCCACAACAGGCAGACGAACAAATGGGGGCCAAAACACAGGAAAGCCCAGATGCAAAGAATAAAAAAGCTAACGGGAAACGGGAGCATCAAGATCCGCAAGAGAAGTAAAAAGAGGGAACAACCGAACCAAGGAAAAACACTTCACAGGAAAAGTAAAAAGGGGGAACAACCGAAACACGAAAAGGCACTTGCAAAGCTAAGAACAATAGACGCAAAGGGGAGGACTCACGAAGAGAAATAGAGGCACGGCAGAAGGAAGAAAGGAAGACCGAGCGAGAGAAGGGCGAAGCAAACCAACGCCTGGAACGACTCAGACAGCAAAAACAAGCAGCAGACGAGAAGAAGGACGACGAAGCGAAAGGCACAACATAGTCGAGGACAAATGACAGGACACTGAGCGGCGGAAGAGCTAAAGCAGTGCAGCATCACCATGCGAGGGCAGAGGACCGTGAGCACGTGGCAAGCCAAGGCTGCAGTGTTCCACGCGACGAAAGGCCAGCACACACATGTGTAGAGGCAGAATGAAAGCGCTCGAACCAAAGCCATCCAACTACCGAGCGAACAGAGGGGCGTGATAAACGAAAACGCTCGTGGATCGTACGGCCGACGAAACACGGGGCAGCATCGCATGGAGAAGAGAGAGACAAGCGCAATCGTACATTCGGCAAGCTTGGCGGGGAAATCCAATGACGCATAAGCACGCTGTCAACGTGGCCCATCTGCCCTGCGCGGCTTTCAACCTCCTTTTATATAGAGAGATGGGAAACACTTCCGCACTTACGTCCGGAGCGTCGTACGCTTTTTAGAAAACGAGTAAACCGGCGATGTTGCAACCGTTGTCCGGGGATGTTGCAACCGTTGTTCTAAGATGTTGCAACCGTTGTCCAGGGATGTTACAACCGTTGTCTGGGGATGCTGCAACCGTGTCCGGGGATGTTGCAACCATTGTCCTAAGATGTTGCAACTGTTGCCCATGGATGTTGCAACCGTTGTCTGGAGATGTTGCAACCGTGTCCGGGAGATGTTGCAATCATTGTCCTAGAATGTTGCAACCGTTGTCCGGAGATGTTGCAACCATTGTCTTAGAATGTTGCAACCGTTGTTCTGGGATGTTGTAAGTGTTGCATCTGTAGAAAAAAAATATCGCATCTGTAGAAAAAAAATGTTGCATGGCTCGGTTCCTCTCTCATTTTATTAATTTTTGGATTTTGATGAAATGCTACGTCTGTAGAAAAAATATATTACATGTATAGAAAAAAAAATTATGACACGATGCAATGGATATATCGTATCTTTATCTGTCATCGAAAGCAATATAAGATAAGCAACACAACATCCATGCACCCTAGAAAGTAGGAGCTACAAGCTGCATTATTACATAAAGGGGCAGCACTAAGGCCACATGAGCTACACTGAACACTTTTCTTCGCGTGCGTCGCCATCTGTCACCGAGACCACAGAGCGCGCTACGAAGGCAGCAGATCAAATCCAAAAGCAATAGCAAGCCAAAATGTTGCATTTGATTAAGGGAGGACAAATGAAAAGTTAACATCCGTACGTCCAACTACAAGTATCACCCGAGAGAGATGGATAGATTTTCATCAGCACGTAACATACTAGTGGTCAATACTGAATAGCCACAATCGAAGAGAAAGAACGAGCACCTTCCCCGTGCCAGAAAGTAACAAACAACTAGCCACTACCCAATGTACACACAAACGATAAAACGTTTACATCGGTTATCACATCAAAAGCTCGAAAGTTGAAAGTAGTGGTCTTCTGGATTCGCAAATTACGCACTCTCATGACACCTGGCGATTACTGCAGTTGTCAGCTAAAGTCCTTTCCTAGTAGTAACAAACAACTTACAGGTCTTGGGTAACTCGAATGCCGTGCTGCTTTTGTGAAAGCATTGTCCGGTATCTCAGTCTCACGGCTGTCAAAACAAGTATAGAAAGCACTCACGGGTGCATCTTACCACATCTGCAGTACCAAGACGGTCACAGCTAGGCATGGCCATGTTAGCAGCCAGAACTGCAGCCTTGGTGATGGCCCTGCTCTCGATGTCGCTAATGATCTCCGCCAAGCAGTGGGATAGTCTCATCATTTTAGTCTTGCGATCCTCATAAATAATGCATTGAAAAATAGGAACGACACACATAAATTTTACGTGGAAAATCCTTTTAGAAGAAATTGCTGGTTTCTTTGAGGGCTTTTTGGAAAATTTCCCAAATTTTGCTAAAACCGCATTTATTGCAACAGAAATCACGGGCGCACAAGAGTAATATCGCTACTTGAGAAGATGTTTACAATAAAACTCTTACTTTTCATATGGACTATAGAGGTATATTTATAATGGTAAATGAAAGACTCCGTGTAGGAGTAGACTATGAGTTGGAGTATGAAACAAAATTCGTATCACATTCAAACTCAACAATCTCTACCTTGAGACGAATTCCTCCTATAGCCAAAACAATACGTGATATTCTCAAAACATATTAGTATGAACACCATGTGCGTCGAACGTCCATAGGACTACAGAATGATACCAGCTACTAGGAATATTATATCAGCTGGATTATCATGAATACTTATCTTGCTAGCTTTAATGTTACCTTGAGCAATAACACCTCGAATGCAATGATATCTGATGTCAATGTGTTTCGTTCTCTCATGAAACATATGATCATTCGTGTCGATGTTTTAATGTCGAATTATGAAATGAATGCTAAGGGGCTCCTTGATCAAGACTATACAGGATGAGACATAGGCATTTAGACAGGTTCAGGCCTTCTCCTGGGAGAATTATAACCCTAGTCCTATGTTCTTATATTAATTGTGTTTATAACAAGAGAGATTACTCATCACGTTCACCTTACGATTTACCAGAGACAGATATTAATATGTGTAGTTATACTAGATAATAACAGCACATATTTACTACCCGTGTAATTAAAACACAGTGTATAAGGTCCCTAGTCAATTGGGTACACATGTATGTGGTCCTTATCGACCATAGGGTGGTCATGATTGACCTGGTCGAAGTAAACCTTACGACCATAAGATGATCATAGTAGAACTTATGATCGCAGTATTAAAATGATTTTTTATTATTGCTTATCGTCAATACTAGTTTGGTATGTCGTTGCATCGTAATGGTTTTTTTGTAGTAGTACCATAGAAATAGTTGCAAGCTTTGACATGTGCACCACATTGTTTTTTGGTGGTGGTTTATGCCTTCAGATATTGTCGGTGTGCTTGTTAATATTAGTGCTAAGAGAGGGGGGAAGTAGGCTGTTTCTGTTGTTTTTTGTTTGATAAAGTAGTTATGAAAGGAGTGTGCTATTCAATTTTGTGGAGGTTTTGATTGCAGTGTATCGGTGGATTGCACTGTCATCAGATTTTTTTTATTATGGCTCTAGTATGGAACATTTGGCATACATGCCTCATGACCAGCAGACAATGCCACTGAAAAGAAGTAATCCGCATTGTGCTCAAGCTCTCACCCCATGTCCTACAGAAATAGTTTACCAAAAATAAATTAGGAAAGGACCTCTATAGAAATCAAATACAGGCTGAATGCGAAAAAATATGACTTATCTCCTTTCTGCATATTAGATTTACCGAACGAGTGGTTCGTGGCACTCTAAGCGTGTAGCTCTAGCGTACCCAGGAGCGAAGTCCTGGGCGTACTCAGGAATGAGCCCTGAGCGGTCCCAAACACGTGGTTTGGGTGGTCTCGAGAATGGGATCTCGAGCGTACATGGGCACGTGGATCCAGGGTAGTGTAGGTCGCACTCAGAGGCAAGTTCTGAGTGGTTTCAAACGCGTGGTTTGGGCGGTCTCGAGAATGGGATCTTGAGCGTGACTGAGCACGAGAGACTCAGATAGTTTAGGATTTGGTTTTTTTTGCATCTCATTGTTTCTTGGTGTTATTTGTCCATTGTGTATGGCCTAACACACCTCAATTTATTGTGAAATGACCCGTAAACTTCATTTAAAAGGAGGTATTGTTCTATGATGATTGTAAATGTTCTATGATGACTGTAAACCATCATGCTCATTACTGTAACAACAGTAAAGTACTATCACAGTACACAACATGGAGGAAACAAGCTTTAATTATCCATACGTTTGTACCGTCAAACTGCTAGCATGTCTCAGGAAACGGAGCTTTTGTTATGTCCAATGTTGATTGTGATATTTCGTACTTGTAGTATTTCGTTCATATGGTATGCAATACTGACTTTGCAATATTTTGTTGGATGTAGATGGACAAAGTTGTATGTGTATTTACTGGTGGGGCGATTAGCCAAACGGGTAGTTCTGTCGACTTCGGCAGCATGGAAGCGACCGTCCTTTTATTTCGCGAATCACCGGACTTTCAAACTCTTGTGACTAGGATTAGGTCGACCTTTGGATGGAATGATCCCGGGGTCGTTGTCGGAATGCAAGGGCGATATGACGCAGGGCTAGGTTCTAAGGTGCACGCTTTGTTGGTGCCAATCCTGTCCGCCGATGATTAGGACATGTGCAACGAAATTGTGCTCGCATCTCAGGTCCGGTTGTTGGCGGTGGTGGTGGAGAGGACAATCGTTGTTGAGGATTTGCCAGACAATTTGAATGTGGTGAATGGCAACACGGAGGAACTAGACCTTGCTGTCCATCATTTGCGAGACCCCCCAATGGAGGAGCAACCTTCTGAAGAGTTCGTTAGCGTGAGTCCTACCAACCATGTCCCTCTGTCGGTGGATCTGCCTGTATCTTCTCCGCAACGTGTTATTGACCCTGTGACCAATTTCAATGGCGCTGTAATAAACAACAAGCTTGAAATAGAGTTGTTTCGCGATGGAACAACCCATGAAGTGGAGTATGATGAAGGGTAGAACTCGACCGAAAACGAGGCTCCCGCACCGCTTTTCTCCTCAGAGGAAGGCAGGGTTTTTCGCAGTATAATGAGTGAGGTCCTGTCGGTGCATGCATTCGATGATGTCAGTATGGCTAATAAGGCGGTTTGTGCTAATAGGTTGAAGAGCAAGAATGGCATTACGGACCCGGAGAATGACATAATATGGAAGAACATGTTGTTTCCAACCATGGAGGGCATGAAGGTTTGACTGCAAGAATACTCAGTGCGGTACCATCGTCCGTTCATAGTGCAACACTCCGATGTGAACAAAAGGTACACCGTGAGGTGCGAAAGGGGGTGCGGATGGCAGGTATGGGGCTACAAAAAAAGCGACAAGCAAGGGAAAATAGCGAATATGAAGCAGCCTCACTCTTTTGGGACCACGCAAGTGTCTGGGGAGCACCTCTAGGCGACCACAAATTTCATTGTTAGACGTATTATCGTGGTTGTGGCTGTCGATCCTGATGTGACCGTCGCCACCCTCATCGAGGTTATCTACGGGTTCATTAAGTACCGTATGAAGTACGGGAAAGCATGGAGGGCAAAGCAGAGAGCGATACAGTTATTGTAGGGTGATTGGAAGGAGGCTTACGGTTTGCTTCCTTGAATCCTAATCGCTATGCAGGCCAAGAATCTTGGCATGGAGTTTTATCCTTGGCACGACAACTGAATGGAACTCGATGAAGGGGTTATGAAACATATCCTTGGGAGGGTGTATTGATCCTTTGGGCAATGCATAGAAGCCTTCAAATATTGCAGGCATGTCTTATCTGTTGAAGCTACATTTCTGACGTGGAAGTACTATGGTGCCTTGATGCTCACCGTGGGTATTGATGCAGAGGACCAGCTGATTCCATTAGCATTCGCATTGACAGAGGGTGAGAACAATGCAAGCTGGGAATGTTTCCTGGATATAGTTCATCTCTGCCTCGTTGGACCTGGATGACAGGTTTGCATCGTCTCGGACAGGCACCGCGGCATTCTGAACGATGTGAAGAGTAGACTTGATGGACACCCGGATGTGCTGCATAGGTGGTGCATGCGTAATTTAGCGGCTAATTTCTTTAAGCAATGTAGTAGGGAAGATCTCACCAAAAAGCTCAAGTTGTTGTGCGGATGCTTAGAGAAGAGGGAATTCGAGGTCAAGTTGACGGAGCTGAGGGGACTAACCAACGAACGGGGTAACTTGTGGTTGGACGAGGTCTTGCAGCAGAAGGCGAAGTGGGCACAGGCATACGATGAAGATGGCTGTCGATATGGAATGATGACAATGAACATCTCGGAAGTGTTCAACAACGTTATTAAGGGCATCCATGCGATGCCAGTATCTGCTATTTTAGAGTACTCATTTCGAAAGACCAACTCGTACTTTGTGGATCGGTGGACCCGAGCAAGGAATGCATACAACGCCGGCCAGCGTTGGGGTGCGGCTGCTGCCAAGCACCTTGCTATCGCGGAGGCCGAGTCTGTACGTATATAGTACTTTCATTTGCATTTCACATATTTTTTTTGAACGTTATGTGTATGTATTGAAAATCTTTTCCTGTAATGCAGGGATTCCCAGTCGCGTAGGGTAAGGCGGCGCCGCTCTCGTGTGCAGCCCACCTGAGGTAACCACTATTGTTGTTGTGCAAAAATGATTGCTTTTAATTGATAGAGTTCACTCATTTGCATTCTCTATATTGTTTTGTACCTCACGTGATCTTACAAAAATCCTTTCTTGTAATGCAGGATGTCTGTAACACCCTGATTTTCAGTGCCTTTTTGAAAAAATTTAAAATAAAAAAGAACTATTTGGTTTTGATGAGAGTTCTAAAGCTTAACTGGAGTTTTTGGAATTAAAAGTGTTTCGAATGACTAAATCAAACTTCAACTAATCCAAAGTTTGGTTTGTTTCGAGTTGTTGGAGTTCTCTGGTGTTGTTTTCCTTTTCTCTGTTCGTTCTGTGTTCCTCTCAGCCCAGCTCTTCCATCCAGACCTCCTTTCGTTTGGATCCGAGGGTCCAGACCTCCTTTCGTTTGGATCCAAGGGTTTAGACCTCCCTTTTGGTCTACACCTCCTATGTGGTTTAGACCTCCCTTGTGGTTTAGACCTCTCTTGTGTTTGGACCTCCCCTTCAGTCCAGACCTCCCTCTCATTTGGACCTTCCCTTTTGTCCAAGACCTCCGGGTGGCCCTGGAGACTTGCCACGACCACCCGCCTGGTCTTTTTGCAAAGGCCACCCCTTAGGTCACGACCTCCCCTTGGTTACATGACACCCCTTGGGTCACGACCTCCCCTTGGTTACGTGACACCCCTGTGGTCATGACCTCCCCTTGGGCACGTGCACCATTTGGATCATGACCTCCTCTTTGGTCGCGACCTCCCCTTTGTTTTGACCACCCTTTTGAGTGTTGACTGGCTCCTCCTGTCAGTCCTGCTCACCTTCTTCTTCCTCCCGTTGTGTCACTGCTGACGCAATAGTCCTTGCGCATTAAATGATGTTGTATAGCATTAAATGCTGTCGCTTCAACGATACCTTGTTTCCCCTCTTGTCTTCTCCGGTACCTGCCCCATCATCTTCTTCACATGCTCGGCATGCTTTGTCCTATCACACGTGCCCTTGATCGTGTGCACCTCTGAGTCCTCCAATGACTCCCCTTGGCTATATAAGCCTGAGTAGCCCTCTATCATCACCTTTTGCCAATTCGCTTGCTCTTGCCAGTTCTTCCGTGCTTCAAGCTCTGTCGCCAAGAAGTCTGCTGAAGCTTGCACTATCTTCATCCACCTCGTCGCCAAGAAGTTCGCTGGAGCGCCGCGCCGTCTTCGCCGCCGTCGTCCTCCTCCTCCAGTCTTCTCTAGCCTCTCTCTCTCTCTCTCTCTGTCCTGGTGAGTTTCTCCGTGCCCAGTTCCTTCCCCTTGTTCCTATGACTACGTTGCATAGTCGTATTCGTTCCTATGACTATGTTGCATAAGTCGTATCCTTTTGTATCTTTCTTACGACTACGCTGCATAGTCCTATCCTTTTGTGTCCACAGGACCTCCTCCTCAGGACCTCCCTTGATCTCCTTCTCAGGACCTCCCTTGACCTCCTCCTCAGGACCTCAAGACCTCCTCCCGAGAGCCCGTCTCTTGCTGTTGGTTTTAGTTCGTTTTGTTTGGATTTTATTTGATCTTTGTTTGAGTTGCTTCGTTCTCTCGTGTAGATTTGGACGACTCCAGGGAGCCCAAGTTCTGCGAAGAAGACCCTCAAGCTTTCGAGCAAGGCAAGTTCCACCCTTGATCATATTGAACCCAGTATTTCAAATTATATAAGTTCTGTTTCAAATTACTATTGCATACTTATTTAAATTCAAGTAATTTAAATCCCTGTTTTAACTTCATAGTTATTCCTAATTCCTTTGTACATCCAAACTTGGTTATTGATTCAATCATCCCTTGTCACCATAGTAAAGATCTAGTTGGTACATTAGTATGAACTAGCAGGTTGCAAAACTCTCTGCTTAGTCAAGCTTAGACCAAAAATCTTGTTTTGGGAATTTGTTGCCAAAAGACCAATGTGGTCAAAATATTTTAACCATGACATTGGGTTGTCGTGGAAGTTTGTAAAATGTTTTTGAAAAGCAAAGCAAAGAAAAATTGGTTTGGACTTGGGCGAATTGGTTGTTTGGATGGGTGCAAGTTCATGCACGGGATCAGTCCATTTCTATGGTCGAGGTCCAGGGTTCTGTTGGAAGTCGCCCAAGTCAATTAAGGACCGGTCTGCGAGCCACATCTTGTTATGCCACACCGTGAACCATATATCCAGGATGGGGTAGACCTGGCCGCAATATTCCACCGTGGTTGTTCCATCCGGTTGTGGTGGGACGCAAGAGAGGGCTACGAACTCTGCGGGTTTCTATCCGCAGGGGGCGAAACCTTAGCGAGGGGGGACTACGGTGGAATGGCGCATTGTAAAGGCCTTGTCACGTGCTCTAGACCACTTACCTACGGTAGTGAGTGGTGGTATCGACGGATGCCAAACAAACTAGAGAACTCGTGCCTTGTGGGTAAAGCTGTACGACCTCTGCAGAGTGTAAAACTATTCGAATAGCCGTGTCCACGATCATGGACATGCTAGCAAAGCCACTCCAAGTTAGATCTTCAGTTTTGTTTTCAAAAGATCTCTTTGAAATGGTTTTGGATGTCTATCCAAATGGGTTTTGGGCGGGGAACCTTGTGATAGGAGGGTATCCTTCACCACTTGTTGATGAATGTTATCCAACTATAAAATTGATTTAGAAAATGAATTTTAGTTATTGTATAACTGCTTTGGAACTTAGTACATGTATTTGGAAAGAAGCTTGGATTTATGCAAAGACAACCCTATAATACCCCTTTGAGATGTCCTTGTATGCATGCATCTAATCTGCTACTTGACGGGTGTGACTTGTGAGTATAGTTGTTGTGCTCACTCTTGCTTGATTCTGTTGAGCAGGAGAGGATGTCTTCGAGGAGCCCGAAGACCAAGACATCTAGGCTGCACCCTCCAGACGACTGCCTGTGGCGAGTCGTGTGGTCTACTGCTTATGTCTCCGCTGTGTTTTGCTTTTGACGGCTCTTAAGACAACCTTGTAATCAACTCTATTGTTATTTTAATAAAGTTGCATTGATGGATGTTACCACTTTTGTTCACTGTCTGGGCTAGCTGTTGGTCCTTGGGACTAGCCCGGTTGTGCACAGAGGGTTCGAGACCTCACGGGTCCGACCGTGTGGTCGTGCCTTTGGGTGATCCCGGGTCCAGTCGTGACTTTGGGACCTCCTTGAGGTCCGGCCCGTCACAGGACCTCCCTTCGGGGTGCTCCTGGGACTGGCCGCGACCTCCTTGAGGTCTGGGTCGTGACAATGTCGCAGCACGCGTAATATGCGTTGCTCCTCTCAGAGTACGATGACGACCACCACGCTCACCGCGTAGCCCACGATGGTGTGGTGAGATTTGCTAATCTTCTATTCCATCGTGCTTCCAACTAATCCCCCATGTGCTTGTTGTTTCACTTATTTATTTACGTATCTCTCTCGCAGGTACTCCAGCCACTTCGCCCTCGGACCCACATCCCTCTAGATTGGGATGAGCGGTACATGCTATACATCCACTCAGCCGATCTCTTTGCTTTGGCGCAGATAGTCATCAATGGGCTCCCTCATATGGACGGTGTTGTGCTTACCACACTGGTGGACCGGTGGCGTCCAGAGATCCACACTTTCCACCTACTGTTTGGTAAGATGACCATCACGCTTCAGGATGCCGGTATGATTCTGGGCCTCCCCATAGACGGCCTTGCAGTGACTGGGGACATCAACAGTGTGGGCTGGCAAGACCGGGTGGGAGAGTGGCTTGGAGTGCGACCGGAGGACCCCCCCTGTGAACTCAAGGGACAACCGGCCATCCGCGGTGCTTGCGTCTTGGCTGCGCGCGCACTTCAACATGTGCCCACCAGACGCAGATGACAACACAGTGCAGTGCTTCGCACGGGTATGGATTTGGCATCTTCTTGACTCCTTCCTGTTCCCAGATGGTACCGACAACGCTGTCTCATGGATTTACTTGCCGATTTTGACAGATTTCGCGACGGCAGGGACCTACAGTTGGGGTTCTGCTACACTTGCGTGTCTCTACCGGTATTTGTGCAACGCGTGCCGATCACAGAGTGCGGACGACAACTTGGGTGGCTACGCATACCTCCTGCAGGTCTGGATGTAGGAGCGTTTGCCCGTTGGTCGGCCCACTCGTAATACCTTGTAGGTACAGATTTTTTTAATTAATCATACATATTTCGTTCCATAAAAAACACGACTGATATATATATCTCCATGCAAGCATGGACATGGCCCCTTGAAGACAAGGCCTCGCGACCGACAGTAGCCTACCTCTGGAGCTCCATCGTGGCACCTACTGGGCGTCTGAGGTCGCGGTACCTCGCGTATACAAACAAGCTCGACGTCATCACGCAGGACCAGGTACTGTTTGATAAGTTACTTTGCTTGCTGCATTTACCTGTTCGAACTATGATTCCATCACTACTGTTGTATACATCTAGTGTAGGTCACATGGCTGCCATACATCCACGACGAGGTCCTCCAAATTGAGCTAAATCCGATGTGCGAGTAGGGCGAGGCTTCATGGCTGACCCTCTCGTCGCTGATCTACTTCCATGCGGTGGAGTACCACTTGCCCCATTGGGTGATGAGGTAGTTCGAGAAGTTTCAGGCATGTCCACCAGTGGTGTTCTCGACAGACATAAACCTTCATGGGTAAGGATACCTATCGCCATGTATGTGCAGCTTCGGTAGCGCTTTTCGTGCTAACGGTTAGATTGTCCCTGTTGCAGGAAGAACTGAAGGCGGAGGTACCGGCACACCGTCTGGTCCGCTAATCATTGTTCCTACGTGTTGGAGTGGGTGGACCGGAGAAATCGGTCGAGGAACGTGCCCCAGATCCATCAGAGGCATGACTTTGTGAGATACCTAGAGTGGCTACATGACGTCGCGCGTGTGCAGCTTCGACCGGCGATGACCGATGCAGATATAGGTGAGGGTGACTCGTCTGATGAGGATATCGTGGACGATTACGACAAATTCACACGGACGGGCACTCAGCCGAAGAGGGCCCCCATCAACGCTTACTATGTGAGTACATTCTATCCAACCACTAATTAGCAATGTCACTATGCACAAACTAATTTTTACTGTGTTGACCCATTCGCAGGGAAGGCAGCTCACCCGCATAAGCAACGAGGCCGAGAGGGTTCTCATGGTACAAGAGGGTTCCGAGGGGAGCTTCCAATGCTTCAGGGACTTTGCTGAGGTAATACATACTACGTTAAATTAACATGTTCTCCCTTTTAATTTATTTTATTGTATTAAACTTCACTAACTTTTTGTTGGTTAACCTTGTAGTTGGTTCACCGACAAATGCCGGCGAATGGCCGCAAAGATGAATTGTGTGGCGGCGGTGGGAGAAGTCGTGCAACCTGGCCCCGCTCGGAGTGGCTCCTCGCGTGCTACTGCATCGGGAGTGATGACATCCGCTTCGGCCGCACACGACAAGGACCCAGAGGAGGACGACGAGGCTGGCGAGGATGAGGAGGAGGTGGCGTAGACGAGTAGGACGTCGATGCTAAGTTTCCCGACAAGATGGTCCTCACGAACCTGGCTGGTGCACCGTCCCTTACGCAGTCGACTCAGGCCATGCCACCACGCCGTAAATGGCGTGATCGCACGGACATTAGTTATGTAAACCTCGTCGAGGGCACGCGAGGCCAACACCCAGCAGCGAGGTTCACACCGGGGTCGGGTGCGCACCGAAAGCGCAAGTGATGAGATGAATGGGTGTATGCATGTCTGTACAGTTCATATTGAATGAAATCAGATGACTACTGGAATGAAACTTTCTATGTCTAGGTTCGAATGAAATGATTGCATGAAATGAAATTTCCGAGTTGATGGATGTTGAATGTTGAAGGATATTAGATGACTGATGGATGATTCTTATTGTATGAAATGTTGATTGAATGAACTCAATTTGGATGGTTACATTGAGTATCAGTTGCACCTGCCACACCATGTATACCGGTGTGACAATGCAGTACTGTCATGCCATGTATAATGGCGTGACAAGACTTAGCACCAAACCGCTGGTTTTTCACAACGTCTCTGGAACAGCTAGCAATTTGGCGTGGTAGTATGGTTTTGCCATGCCATGTATAGTGGCATGACAAGATAGTATTGTCACATCGGGATAAATGGTGTGACAGGACTTAGCACCAGATCACTGGCCTTTTTTCGCAACACCTCTGGAATGTCAAGCAATTTGGCGTGGCAGTATGTTTGTGCCACGCTGTGAATAGTGGTGTGACAAAGCAGTAGTGCCACGTAGTTTTATATGGCGTGACAAAGTAGGTTTAGGATTTAGGGTTTTAGGTTTTAGGGTTTAGGGTTTAGGTCTAGGTTTAGGTTTAGGCTTTAGGCTTTAGGCTTTTCAGATCGACTTGACAACCCCGACTGTCTCGTCAGGTTTTCAGATCGACATGACACACTATACCTCCTCAGCTTTTCAGACCGAAAAGATATGACTCTGCAAAGAAAGACGTGACAACACTCTGCCTCGCTAACTTTTCAAACCGAAAAGACAGCACTCTGCAAAGCAAGACATGACTTCTCTCTGCAAAGCAGGACACGACTTCTTTCTGCAAAGCAAGACATTACTTCTCTATGCAAAGTAAGACGTGACAACACTCTCCCTTACCAGCTTTTCTATTGCTTGTTCTTCTGATAATATTGTTTCAATTCCGAGATCGTGCAAGTACTGTGATCACTCGAATCAATGAAACAAGCATTGAAGTCACTTAATAAGTGCTCAAGTAATTGAACCAAGTGCAAAAAGGTAATGAAATTAAACCACATGAAATAGCGCTTAGGTTTTAGGGTTTAGGGTTTTAGGTTCAGGTTTACATTTACATTTAGGTTAGGGTTTAGGCTATTAGGCTTTAGGTTTAGGTCTAGGTTTAGGTTTAGGTTAAGGGTTTAGGGTTTTAGGGTTTACAGTTTAGGTTTAGGTTTACGGTTTAGGTTCAAGGTTTACGGTTTAGGTTTAAGGTTTAGCCTTTTTCAGATCGACTTGACAACCCTAACCGCCTCGTTAGGTTTTCAGATCGACATGACAACACTATACCTCCTCAGCTTTTTATACCGAAAAGACATGACTCTGCAAAGAAAGACGTGACAACACTGCCTCGCTAGTTTTTTAGACCGAAAAGACAACACTCTGCAAAGCAAGACATGACTTCTCTCTGCAAAGCAGGACATGACTTGACGACTTCTCTATGTAAAGTAAGACGTGACAACACTCTACCTCGCCAGCTTTTCAGATCGACATGACAACACTCTACCTTCTCAGCTTTTCAGATCGAAAAGACAGGACTCTGCATGAAATTAACCACATCATGCCAACCCTCTGACTTATAAAAGGAGGTGGAAGATATCTGGGAGAGAACACCACACAACCAAACCTAACACTACACCAGAGCTTGCTTCACTACGCCGGGATGCACAAGATACAGAAGCAATTGGACGAGATCCGCGAACAAGCAAGGGCTGCTGGGGCGCGGGACGACCAATCAAGGGTTGCTGTGGCTCGGCTCTGGTAAGAGGAGCTTGCCAGAGTGGCAGCTCTCCGCAATAAATCCACCCGTAGCAGCAACCCCTTGCAGAACATTCCAACCAAGCGTTCGTCGTAACACCCGCTAGAGGGGGAGACGCCGCCCCTCTATTGGTGCAGGGACCCATGTAAGTTCTTCAAATCCAAGTAGTGGCTGAGCCTGGGCATACGTTACTGGGGTTGCGCGAACTACTCCTGTGACTATCCCGATCACCGTTGGGACACGAGCAGCTATCGGTAGCCAGTAAGGACCAGTTACAGTGTGTTCCCCTACTATTTCTCTTTCAAAGTACGCACTAACAACCTCTCCCGTCTACATGTAGTCCCCAGATCCGCTATGTGGCTACCGCAAGTGTATCGACCTAGAGATCCACCCGAATGACTAGTGGACTCTCGACTACGACGAGTGGGATGCCAAAAGGGACCGCGAGATTCGGGAGGAGGAGCGCCGCAATGACGAGCAAAATGAGCGTGTCCGTCAGGAGACAAAAGCTCATCTCGAGGCGTGCAGGTGCAGGGAGCGCGAGGCTCACGAGAGGGAGCGCAAGAAAAAGAGGGAAATGGCGGCCAAGGCCAAAGAGGCCGGCGAGGAGTTCAATGCCGAGCTCACAAGGAAGGAAAAATGGCCCCGGTCCATGCAGTAGGTCGGGTCATTCCGTACTAGTTCCCGAAAGGTTGAATTTATTTCAATTCCAAAAAGGCGCATATGTATCGTAGGAGTACTTCAGTTTGTTACATCGTGCATGATGTTGTTTCTTATGCATGTAACAAAACCCTGTGCGCCGTGTTATTCCAAGCTTTATTATAAAGTCTATTTTAATTCGCAACTCCAAATCTCGTCTTTTTTCGCATTCAGTTCTTCACGTAGCGAGGCATCCAACAACAAGAAAAAAACGAGTTCTAGAAGTAGGCACGAAGTGATGAAGAGCACCACCTATCATTTAAGTAGGATGTCTACGCATCTTTCAACAGCGGTACTGTCTAGCATATGTCTATACTTGTGCCTCATGTTGTACCACACAGTCCATATATTAGTTATTTTTTCCATGATGCAGTATGTATCACTTCTGAGACACAGCCTAGAAATATTGTGCAGGTGTTTATGATGGATATATACGCTGAAGTGTCAAAGGTTATCAATTCACAAAAGGATTATCGGTCCATATATGTATTTACTCTCAGTTAAAAGGATGGTGTTATATTTGGTTCACAAATAGATTCTCTATTTCTAAGTTATGGATTGTTAAATGTTACATGTACATGGTGTTATGTATCACCGTAACTTCAATTATTTTTTATCTTTCAAAAGGAAATCCTTTTGTTACCATCTTACCACGAAATCCTAAGGATTGAAATCCATAAATCAAGTCCGAACTAAATTCAACCATGGGCTCGATTCAAAATTTACAAACCAACTGCAATTAGGCCCTGTCACGCCAATATGGGTGGCGTGACACAACACTACTGTCACGCCGTGATAAATGGCGTGACAAAGGGTCTGTTCAGACCGTCCGAACAGCTTTGTCTATTCAGACCGTCTGATTGAAATCGTACGGTCCGATCGCAGGTTCTGTTCAATTTACAAACCAATAGCAATTAGGCCCTGTCACGCCAATATGGAGTGGTTTCTGAGGAGATTGTAATTGTTGGGATTCCACAATCTTTTACCCCAGACCTGTGGTCATAAATAGCCACTGGGGGGGGTAAACTTAGGGTTTTTACTTTCTCCAATGTTTCAATCTCTTGAGTTATTGCTTCCTCTGTTTCCACCCTAATCGCAATTGCCCCCCCAAATCTCCTCGAATCCAAGTCAAATCTCTTCGAACCCAACTCAAATCGTTGAAGAAATGGCCGGAGTCATTTTAAAGTGGGAGAGATTGGAGATGGATGTAGGGAAGATGATGGCTCTCATCGTTGCGGAAAAGATTCCAAAGCGAGTCTTGGTGAAACGAACAAATGCTGAAGGAGTGCATTGGTCATCAAAGGAGGAGGGAATGATCACAGTTTTCCAGGCATACTACGAGTGTGGCCTTCAACTGTCTATAGACCCATTCCTGACGATTGTGCTCAAGCACTTAGGGGTGGAGTTGGTCAACTTGGTTCTCAACTCCATCACGATGTTGAGTGTCTTCGTGTACTTGTGCGAGGCATATCTGGGAACCGCTCCAGATCTGGATCTCTTCAAGTACTATTTTGAAATGGGGAAGCACCGATCAATTCCCGGCAGTTGCGGCTTCCAACTCCCCGATGGGATGTCGAGGGAGTATATCTTGATGTTCACCGTGGCCAGGATGGATGAAGAAGTAGTTCTACTGAACTTTGACCAAGGAAGATTGACGAGGATTAAAAACTCTATGTATTACTTTAATACATAATAAAAGACCATATATCTTCATGGTCGTAACCCCTAAGGCTAACGACCTCCGAGGTCGTAAGAATTCCAGAGGTTACATAATGGGTACCCTGGTCGAATGAGGTCCTGTACCCAGTCCCCGACTAGATGATTGCTCGTAGAAGCAATGAACTGGCATCTGGATCTAACTCCAAGTATATTCCTTACCGTGTGATGAATGGAACTCATGTCATATTTGCTCCATACCACGCGATGTTTCATGATTCTAAGATACTGACAACAACCACCATACAGTTGAGTGTCTCACAGACACACAACCGCCAAACTGTTGATACTTTACCAACTACTGCCTCGCTCCGACCAGTCGCGACACTTCCAACAGGAATCTCTTTAAGAAGTAACTGCCACCACTTCGTCAACTATTTAAAGGAGAACACAAGTAGCAGAAGGCAATCCAATTTGGAAGATCAATAGATGATTGGGTTTTCACATAAAGTATTAGCATAGCAATCAGTACACCAAGTGTAATTCGAGCTAGTCCACTGCCTTGTCAAGGGCACCCCCTGTAAAGGATCCAGTTCATATTAATAAAGAGCAATTCCATTCTTTCCCAATAACTCTTTGTCACTTTCCTCTTTTTATTTCGTAAGATCGACAACTCGATCATTGACAAAGATAGTTTTTTCTTCTTGGGTAAAGCCGCTGAGAAGAGCATGTCGTGGGACTCGGCTCCAAACAACCTTGACCGCTTAGCCCCCTCTATTCAAGCCATCAATGATTTGAGAGAAGGAGGGCTAACTTGTAACATTTCGATTTTTCCGAGCCTTTTTGAAGTTTTCAAAATAAAAAAGAACCATTTGCTTTTGATTAGGGTTCAAAGCTTAACTTGAGATTTTAAAAAAGAGTTTTAAATGACTAAATCAAACTTCAACTAAATCAGTTCGGTTTCTTTCGAGTTTGTTGGAGTTCTCTCATTTCTCTGTTCGCTCCATGTATCCCCTCGCCCTAGTTCTTTCTTCTTCGGACCTCCTTTCGTTTGGATCCAAGGGTCCAGACCTCCTTTCGATTGAATCCGAGGGTCCAAACCTCCCTTCGTTTGGATCCGAGGGTTCAGGCCTCCCTTCATTTGGATCCAAGGGTCCAGACCTCCCTTCGTTTGGATCTAAGGGTCCAGACCTCCCTTCCGTTTGGACTTCCCTTCGGTCCAGACCTCCCTTGTGGTTTAGACCTCCCTTGTGTCCAGACCTCCTTTGCGTTTGGACCTCCCCTCTGTCCAGACCTCCTTCTTGCCTGGACCTCCCTCTCAGTCCAAGACCTCCGGGTTGTCTTGGCAACCTTCGGGTTGTCTTGGCGACCTTCGGGTGGTCCTGGAGACTTGCCAAGACCACCCTCCTGGTCTTTTTACAAAGACCACCCTCCTTTGAGCTTTTTAGTACCTTGCTGTTTGGCTTTAGTTTGGTTTGTTTGGAGTTTGTTTGGATTTTATTTGGTCTTTCTTTGAGTTGCTTCGTTTTCTCGTGTAGATTTCGAAGACTCCGGGGAGCCCGAGTTCTGCGAAGAAGACCCTCGAGCTTTCGAGCAAGGCAAGTTGCACCCTTGATCATATTGAACCCAGTATTTTAAATTATTTAAGTTATGTTTCAAATTATTACTACATGCTTATTTCAATTCAAGTAATTTAAATCCCTATTTTAACTTCATAGTTATTCCTAATTCCTTTGTACAACCGAACTTGATTATTGATCTGATCACCCATTGTCACCGTAGTAAGAGCTAGTTGGTACATTAGTATGAACTAGCATGTTGTAAAAACTCTGTGCTTAGTTACGCTTAGACCAAAAATCTTGTTTTGGGAATTTTATTCCCAAAAGACCAATGTTGTCAAAATATTTTAACCATGACATTGGATTGTCGTGGAAGTTTGTAAAATGTTTTTGAAAAACAAAGCAAAGGAAAATTGGTTTGGACTTGGGCGAACTGGCTATTTGGATGGGTGCATGTTCATGCACAGGATCGATCCATTTCTATGGTTGATGCTCAGGGTTATGTGGAAGTCACCTGGGTCAGTTAAGGACCGTCTTCGAGCGTCTTTTGCTATGCCTCACCGTGCAACCACAAGTCCAGAAATGGGGAGGACTTGGCTAACTAATTTGCAATGTTCCACCGTGGTCATTCTATTCGGTTGCGGTGAGTGTCTTGATGACCTACTTTTTATTTATTCTCACCTGGCGCAAGAGGGGGCTTAAATCCGGCGGATTGCAGTCCAAAGAAAGCGAAACCTTAGCGAGGGGGGATTGCGGTGGAATGACGCATTGTAAAGGCCTTGTCACATGCTCTAGACCACTTACCTACGGTAGTGAGTGGTGGTATCGACGGATGCCAAACAAACTAGAGAAGTCGTGTCTTGTGGGTAAAACTGTACACCTCTGTAGAGTGTAAAACTATTCGAATAGTCGTGTCCACGGTCATGGACATGCTAGCAAAGCCACTCAAAGTTAGATTTTTGGTTTTGTTTTCAAAAGACCTCTTAAAATGGTTTTGGATGTCTATGCAAATGGGTTTCGGGCAGGGAGTCTTGTGATAGGAGGGTATCCTTCACCACTTGTTGATGAATGTTATCTAACTATAAAATTGATTTAGAAAATAAATTTTAGTTATTGTATAACTGCTTTGGAACTTAGTACATGTGTTTGGAAAGAAGCTTGGCTTTATGCAAAGACAACCCTATAAGACCTCCTTTGATATATCCTTGTATGCATGCATTCAATCTGTTACTTGACGGGTGTGACTTGCGAGCACAGTTGTTGTGCTCACTATTGCTTGACATGTTTGAGCAGGAGAGGACGTCTTCGAGAAGCTTGAAGACCAGGATGTCTAGGCTGCACCCTCCAGTCGATTGCCTGTGGCGAATTGAGTGGTCTACCGCTGTCTTTTGTTCTCCACTATGTTTGTCTTGTTGGCTGTATGCCTCCTTTTGTAATCAACTCTGTTATTAATTAATAAAGTTACGTTGATGGATGTTACCACTCTTGTTCACTGTGTGAGCTAGCTGTTGGTTCTTGGGACTAGCTCGGTTGTGCACAGAGGGATTCGGGACCTCCTGGGTCCGACCGTGTGGTCGTGCCTTTGGGTGATCCCGGGTTCGGTCGTGACTTTGGGACCTCCCTGATGTCCGGGCCGTGACAGGATCTCCCTTCGGGGTGCTCCTGGGACTGGCCGTGACCTCTCTAAGGTCTAGGTCGTGACATAACTGGATGGTATGTGGTGAATGATTTCATCACACGCCTCATTAACTCCCTGAAGAATCAAGCACATCCAATGTGGAAGTACCGGGGGTTAAAGATCTGACTAGAGACTACAAGGGAGGTAATATTATAATCAATAAGCTCTTTTTTATTTATGATTCATGCACATCTATTAATTATATCCTTCCATTCATAGAATTATCAAAGAGAGAGAGAGAGAGAGAGATTGACGCTCGGGTCAAACTCAGCTGTGAGAAGGCCCCTACGACCACTACTACAGAAAGGCTATTACTGGATGCCTCATCATAGACGGTTGATCAAAACCGTATGTATTAAATACAATCATAGACAATTTTGGTTTTACGACCGTCTGTGTTACTGGCTGTGCTAAAAACCGTCTGTGATGACCATAATATCACAAACGGTTCATGTAAAAACCGTCTGTGAAGTATTACAGACTGTTTTTAATAAGAACCATCTGTGATATCACCATAATATCACAGACAGTTCATGTTGAAAACCGTCTGTGAAGTATCACAGACGATTCTTAACAAGAACCATATGTGATATTATGGTCATCACAGACGGTTTTTGTTTCAAACCGTCTGTGATTCGCAGCGCAGGATGGCTAAAATTTTTAAACGCGTGCGTGGGAGGCGAAATGTTTTGGCACTGTCCTTATATATTATAGCCACCCTCGCCTTGTCTTCCATCAGTCTCTCCCTTTCCCCTCCCCACGGTGAGCTCCGGTGACCGCCCTCGATTCCCCGGCGCGGTTCGGCGAGGAGACGCAACTGACGACCACGAGGAGGAGGAGGGACGCACATGACCCACATGCCAGTAAGTGATAAATTGCTTGTCGTCTCCCCCTGCCTTGTTACTTTCGGTGGCTCTTAGTGGTGACCGTGGTTTTCATGTGAATGAACAGATCAAGATAAGATTGTGGATTTTGAGATGAAGCTCATAGACATCAACGGCGAGCACCTCAGCATCCTAGGTCATCGTCCGCCTCTTCGTCTCGGACTCGTTTTCCTCCCCGGCCACAAATCCGAACCCGAACAAATTTTGGTTTCACGCACTATCCAGTAAAACAGCCATAACTTTTGCATATGAAGTCGGATTGTGACGTTCTTTGGCTCGTTAGAAAGCCAACGGAAAGTTCAATCCAAAAATCCATAAGTCCAAGTTAGATTCACTCATGAGGCTCTGGAAAAGTGAAAAATCCAAAAAAAAAGTTGTTTAGGGCCTCAAAACGGCCTTTGAAGTTTCAGCACCCGTTTTCGCCGTTCGTTCACCGTCCAGTTTAAGTTTTCTTTCATTCCATATTATGTAATCAACCATATGCAGATACTCGAGTCCAACTGTCCAGCAATTGATTGGTTTGGCTCAGAATTCGAAAACAAATTGCAATAGAAAAAACTATCACAGCTGGTTCTGAACAAGAACCGTCTGTGATAATGGATTATCACAGACGGTTCTTGTTTAGAACCGTCTGTGATAGCTTTTTTCACATACGGTTTAAAAACCGTCTGTGATGACTCATGTCATCACTGACCCATAAAGTCAGACGGTTCAGAAAAACCACCTGTGATGACCTTTTCTGTAGTAGTGGACCATAGAGGGAGCTCCTCAAATATTGATAGTCGTATCCGAAGAGGAGATAACAAGACTTCTAAAGGTAATCAATATTTGTATTGATTTCATCTTTAGGGATTAGTAGTCGTAGTTCGTCCACTTATTAACTCTTGTTTCATGACCTTTTGTAGCAAGTTGGCGTAATAGACCTTCAACATGTCCCCAAAATTGACTTGGGGTCTGCTGAAGATGACTCTGAGGAGGACAAAGTCCCTGAGTAAGAGACGTCATCTTGTACATGTGGTCGATAAGGAGAGGAAGGATGATGAGGGTTTGAGCTCCGCTCCTCCACCAACCTCTGCTATGGGCCACTTCCTAGTAGATTTGGTTGTAAGGGAGACAGAGGAGGTGGTCGTAGACCTTAAACACAAGGTGCATAAGGCCAAGGTAGCCTTCTATTACGATGATAAGACATTCCCAGTTTCCCCTCTTCTGCTTTTGTCAAGCGAATCGAAAAGAAAAACTAGAAGAGTTATATTTCTTTTCTGAATGCTACTGCTGGCCCAACACAACCTCTAGATTCTGAGCATGTGTTTCTACCATTAGTATTCCTCACTATGGAGTTATTTTCACCAACCAAGCAATTAATATTGTCATCATTTGATAGCTCATCAAGAAAATGAAGACCTTCATGACGAGTTCTAGTGTGCACTAATTTCCCATTTAACAATATTTTAACTCTTCCTTTTCCAAACAGTATATCATAACCAATATATTCTAACTAAACAACAGAGATTAAATTCCTTCTCATCCTAGGTGAATATAAAGTGTCCTGTAATAATAATTTTCCTCCATTGGGGAGTTCTAGGACATAATTTTCAATTCCGAGTACATCAGCTTTGGCATTAGTGCCCAAAAGGACATATCTGTCTTCCCTTGGAATTGTTCGCGTAGAAGTAAAAACTCTATTACCTTTAGTAATATGAGATATAGCACCAGAATCGACAATCCAACTATTTGGAAAAGTAGTTGTAAATAAAGATTCAGTGCATATAAAAATATTAGACATACCGTTAGGCGATGAAATGCCTTTACGCTCAACTGGCTGATCGTTTTGACTCTTTTGCTCATTCAGCTTCTTCTTTTTGTGCAATCAACTCCGAAATACTCATACTGACAACAGTTCTAACACTTAAAAATTCTTGTACTTATTGTTCCCTTAACAAGATTAAGCACTTTAACCAGAGATACCTCACCAAAATCTTGTTTCAGATTACACATTATCTTCCGCGCGATCCGTTCACCTTCATACTCGGCAGCTAAAGAATCAGTCATTGATCCCAACATAAAAATATGAGCTCTTTTATTGTCTCTTGTCCAATTTTCATATTATTTTGTATAATTTTCTTTTTTCTCAACAGTGGCATTTTTTTTGCTCTTCCGGTTCGTTTTTGTCTATTATATAATCAATATTTTCAACAGAAAGCAAAAACATGAATTTTCTTTTCTAAATTTTGAAATCTGAGCCATCTAATTTGCATGATCTAAGCAACTCGGAAAAAATACTGTTGGATGCCATCGAGGGATACTGAATCTGCAGTGCTTACATAGGAAAAGGACAGTACGTAAATACCAATAAGGTCTGTCTTCTCTTGCGCAATTTTCAGATTGGAAAACAGCAGTGTGCTTCTGGACGTCGCTGTGCACGTACGCATGCAGATGATTCCAATGCCTGATTGCTTGATCACAGTACCATGATTGCTTGATCACCGTGAGTGTTGACGGCGATGTCCAAGAACGAACAGCGAGACAACCTAAGCCGAGATAGCGAGATAGCGACGTCGTCCAAGGCGCGCAACTTTCCTCGATCACGTCGCGCGGAACCAGGACGATGAGACGCTGGTCGCTTCTTGACGGACGGACAGCGACGCCGCTTTGCGGGAAGGCGTGCGTGATGTCCACGAACGATGAAGCCGAAGCGTCCGCTTATGTACCCGTGTGTGATGCTACGTCCATGAACCATTAGGATATCTCTAGTAGTATATTTATTATCGTCTATTAGTTATATCATGTTAACAAAATTCTATATAAAAAAGAAAAAGAGATAAGAGAGAGTATATGTCGTCTCTTTCTGAAGAGACTGTCGTGCATGCGAAACATGACATGATATATTAATCTACTCTAGTTAACATGTAGACCCGTTTCAAAGGAAAATTCTAAAAATATAAATATTGGAGAGTATGTTAGAGACTATCTATTGAAGGTATTGTCTTTAAAGATGATGTAGTATTTATTAGAGGCAAGATTATCTTTAACTATTGGAGATGCTTTGAAGCCTTCCGAGTCGACGACTTGGCTTTTATCACTGACGTCTTCCGTGCGTGTGTCACCTTCGGCTCTGATACCAATGTTGGGGCTTTCGCAAAACCCTAGATTGATTTTGTGGAGGTTTTTTGGTCTACCCTCTATTCATCTGTTTTTTCTGTAGTGCCACTTACAATTGCATAATGAGACTAGAAGGTAGGGATCTATTTATAGACTTTACTTCCAGGTGTTAAAAATTAACTCATCTGTTTCTGGTACACCGTGAGACTCTTGAACTATGTCACCAACCACGATAAAACAAGACAGTTTAATGAGTCTAAAATATATTAGTCCCTAGCACACGTGTATGAGTCATGCGCCATGATTAAATTGTTTACGAGATCAAGTCTAATCTGATTGTGTGGGTCAACAGCCTGCAGAGCCGATCCTGTAAAACAAACCCAGCTATTACACCCTGTGCTGTATCCGGATTAATCATACGCATGTATATTAAATTCTAGTAGATTCGATCTCAACAAATATGTCTACCATATTTCAGCACAGCTGTCCTCAGTACCTCGAGTATTAATTCATCGTGATAAATTCCGTATCAAATTATTTCCTATCACATACATGAATAATATAAACAATTTTTATATCGAGTTAAAACAGATAACAACCACGATTGCCACATAAATATGCAACACATGCGTGCCTGATCAACGCATACACTCGTATAACCAACCGATCGAAGCAGTGCGCGTGCACGCTACGGCGGGGGCCATGGAGATGCTAAGCCGGAGCCTGCAGAGCATGGGGAGCCCAGACGTTGCCGTCGACGTCTCGGGCGTGTCCTCGCGGCGCCCCAGCGCGGCCGACGAGGTCGATGACGAGGAAGCGCTGCGGTGGGCCGCACTGCAGCGGCTGCCGTCGTTCGAGCGCCTGCGCACGGGCATCCTGCGGTCGAACGCCGAAGGCGGCGCCGCGTGGGGGCGCGGCCGCAGGTGGTACGCGCACGAGGAGGTGGACGTGCGCACGCTGGAGCTCGCGCAGCGGCAGGCGTTCGTGGAGCGCGTGTTCAAGGTCACCGACGAGGACAACGAGCGCTTCCTCAAGAAGCTCCGCGCGCGCATTGATCGGTACGTTATACGTGTTATTAAAAGCAAGCGAATGCAGTGGGCATGCATGCGACCGTCTTATTGATTGTTCGTGACGTTTCACCAGCGCGGGCATCCAGATTCCCACGGTGGAGGTGAGATTCAAGAACCTCAACGTGGAGGCGGAGTGCCACGTCGGGGCACGCGCGCTGCCGACGCTCGCGAACGCGTTGCGGGACGTGGTCGAGTCGCTCCTGGGGCTCGTCGGGCTCAACTTCGCCAAGAGGAAGGTCCTCCACATTCTCAAGGACGTTTCGGGCGTTGTAAGGCCGTCGAGGTGCATGTCAGCGTTGTGGGGAAATATTTCTGCCGGGTGTTACAGGCCTGGATTAAACTGACTTGTTTTGCCTCCAGGATGACACTTGTGCTTGGTCCACCGTCTTCTGGCAAGACAACACTTTTGCTCGCCCTGGCCGGCAAGCTAGACCCGACCCTTGAGGTGAAATTTTGTCGTCTTTTTTCCCGTGATCCGAATGAAATAAAAAGTTACAGCACTAAGGCAGTAACCCAAAACTTCACAGTTTTAATACTCCGTAGTCCGTAATAAAAGTGGACTTTCCTGTGGTGACTTCACGTTTGGAATGGCGAAGTGAAGTGCCCTGAACTCTGAAGTCGGTGCATCTATGGACTCTTACTTGTTTGCTTGGGCATCGTAGGTGAGCGGAGAGGTCACCTACAACGGTTATGGGCTGGACGAGTTCGTGCCGCAGAAGACCGCGGCGTACATCAGCCAGAACGATGTCCACGCCGGCGAGATGACCGTCAAAGAGACCCTCGACTTCTCCGCGAGGTGTCAGGGGGTAGGCCAGAAATACGGTGAGCCATCGCCCGTCGTAGCATGATATTTACGCTCTGCTTATTCTGATACAAAATACTGAAATAGTGATACTCCAGCTAGTAGATGGTTTCGGTCACTCTGTATCGTCAATGACGGTGCCTTTGTGCAGAGTTGCTCAAGGAGCTGGCCAAGAAGGAGAGAGAGCTAGGCATATACCCTGATCCAGAGGTTGACCTGTTCATGAAGGTGTGCAGTTATCAATTCATGATCTTAAACGTGTGCTTAGTCCTGTAATTTACTGATCATGTCTGGACATTTTTTTTTCTCTTTTGCGTTGATTTGTAGGCCACTTCAGTTGAAGGGAGCACTCTCCAGACAGACTACATTCTCAGGGTAAGTCCCAAACAGCAAACCAATTGGTAGCAACGATATTTTTTCACGGTAAAATGGTATCAATTGCTAATGGGGGACCCAACGGGGCAGAGCACCCCATGAGGCTGGTTGGACCATGAGTATCTCTAGCAGTGGCGAATCTAGGGTTTGATCACGCCTGGGCCTGGTAATGGGCCAGTGCCCAGCCCAAACCCTACCCTAGCCCTATAAGTGTGGAGAGTGGCCCTAACCCTCATCCAACCCTATACTTAATGAATACACCCAATCCAGCCCAACCCTTTAAGTAAGAAGATACTAATCCTATCCTAACCCATTTTGGATCCTTGGGCCAACCCTTGGGTTGTTTGTTCGGCCAGCGCAGGAAGAGCCCTTGGGTTGTTTGTTCAGTGTTCGCGTGAGGAGAGATTCTCAGGCGCCAGCTTCTCAGATTTGATTTCGGCCTAGGGGGGCTCCTCTCCTCCGGGTTGAGCCAGGCCCTAATTAGTGACATTTATAGCAATACTGCGATTTGTTTCATTGGTCGAGCAATCAACAGTTCAAGGCATGTGCTCGTCCAATGAAAGCTGAGCACTCAAGAATCAAGATAGTGGTTCACATCAAATTCGAATCATAATAGCTTGATCTGTGGAGCACAAGTGAGCATCCAGCATTTCACATAACCAATGGACATTACACCTACGTTCTAAATTCAAGTACGAAACAAACAAATTCAGCTACAGTTTTCTCTCGGTAACAAATGCAGCTGTTCATGAATTAAAACTGGCTCTAGCAAAAACAAGAAGGCTATAAAACTTGGAAAAGCATGCTGCTGCTAATCAGTCTTGTTCATATATCAAACATCAATTCTGCAATTCTGCCAATGCAATTCTGCTCGAGTTCAATGTCTTCTCCCTTAATGTAGATGCAATTCTGAAAATGATGCCAATGCAATTCTGCTCGAGTTCAATGTCTTCTCCCTTAATGATGTTTTTTTTCCTGTATGCTTCAACAAAGAATCCCAAACTTCAAACTGATCTTTAGGTTCAGATTGTCAAGATAGTTGTTCTGCAAAGGTCACAGGAAAAAGACATTAATTTGTCACCATTTGCATACATGGAAAAATGGCCCTATTTTCTTGCTCGAGCACTAGATTCTTCAGCAATCAAGAAAGAATCACAGGTGCATCTGCCAATCTGGTGAATCCCCAAAGGACAAGCAGCAGTACTCCCTAATCTGTGACAAAGAACAATACCAAGTTCAGGACATGTGTGCATGGGATCAAGCTACACTTATTAATCAGATAGATCTAAGCACAACCTTGAAAGAATAGGCAGAAACTTGGTGCGCTCATCTTCTACGACATCTCGGGTGGCCCGTTCGGCATCGAGGACTCGGTCCGCGCCGGTGGCGCGCCACTGCTCCCGCTCCCGGCTTCCTCGTCCTCCGGCGCTCTGTCGCTCCGGAGGCACTCGTCACCACCGAGCTCGCCTCCACCTTCCCCACCAACGCCGGCTACGTCGCCTGGGTCTCCGCGGCGTTCGGCCCCACGGCGGCGTTCCTCGTCGGCTTCTCCAAGTGGGCCTCCGGCACGCTAGACAACGCGCTCTACCCGGTGCTCTTCCTCGACTACCTCCGCCTCCTTGCCGTCGCTCACCGGCGTCCACTTGAGGCGGCGCAGATGGTGTTCGTAGAGGAGGGGGGAGGGGGCCGGAGGCGGCGCAGGCGGCGCTTGTCGAGTAGGGTGGAGAGTCGGCGCAGATGCTCGCTCGGTCGCTCCTAGCAATCTAGCATTCAGCACAGATCTGACTATCTGAGAAAGAAGCCAACCCTGTGTCCCTGTTCGCCCATGGGCGGCGCTCACAGATCTGAAAAGCAAACCCTATTCCGTCCGTGGGCTTCAAGGGAGGGTTGGGCCCTTACACGGTCCGAAAATACCAGGCAGCCCAATCCTATTTGAGTCCTAACCCAATCCTATTTAAAGGCAGCCCAATCCTATCCTTACCCTTTTTTATTTCTACCCATTTGGTATAACCCAAGATCAACCCATTTACCAGCCCAACCCTCTCAACCCGTTAAACCCTAGCCCATTACCAGGCCTAATCACGCCTCGAGCTAAATTCTAATAGGCTAATATTTTAAAACTAACGCTAATTTCTACCTACACCAGGACATAACAAAAAAAAGCCACAATACTTTATTAATATGAAACTTCAGCAAAAATACTTCAACATAAAATATAATAAGAAAAACATGGCAAAACATAAATAATATAGCATCTTAGATATACATACTGAGTACCTAAATAACAAAGATTTTATCTCTAACCTAACCCACTATTGCTTCGTCAATAGTTGGACAAGTACCAGAAGCTACAAAGACAACATAAAAAAAATCAAATAAAGGTATAATTAAATACAAAGAACATAAAATTTAAATTTGTAAGAACCTAACTTACCACTAGCACGAGATAGTTGTTTCTTACGTGACCTTATTCCTAATTGGTCTTTAAGGACTACACAGTTTGCAAAATTTTGATCATCTCTCACATCAGCACTAAATGTGCTTAGTTGGTCTCTAAGGACTGCACGGTCATATTGGGAGAAGTCTACAGCATACATCCTAGCAAGTTCAATTAATTTATCTTTATCAAAGTTGGCAAAATTATTCTATTGTTTGAGCTAGATGACCTGTCATGTCCACGAAAAGCAAGCGCTTACAATAGAAGAAATTTTGCAATGCCTAGCATAATAGTAAGACGCGCTCTATATTCGTCCTTATCCTTCTTGGTGGCAATGTCTTGCTTCTCTTCATTTTGTATCTCTAATTCCTAAATAAGAAATGAACTTATTAACAATTTTGAGCACTGCAGTAGTTACTACCCTAAAGAACTAAACAAAATGACTTGGTGTCTTGGTCTTCAAGTGGCAGTAGGCATGAGTCCATGAGCAATTGACATTGTGTCAATGTTAATGTAGATAGTTTAGCTTTAGCATAACATGCCATATTGCCATGCATATATGATATCTCAATAACTCAGTTCAATGTTCAAATTCTAATGTACATAAAGTTGTTTGACAAATTTGAGAACACAAAGTGAAATGGAATACAACAATCATTCAGTCAACAAAGATGTAAATATATGGATATGAAATACAAATTTCCATTTTAGAACAAGTGAACAACAATGCATCAAATACATAGGACATCTCACATCTGGACATGGATTGTTGCCTTGTAGGAATCAACAATTAGCCAATCAGGGGCAAATCTGGGCAGGTTCAAGTGTTCTTACCTACCCAGGCGAGCCAAGGGAGGGCGCAACGCCGGGCGTAGAATAGCTACTGGGAATAGCGCTAGGTGTGGGGCAGTCGAGGGAGGGTGCACGGGAGCGGGCGTGGAGCGGCCGGAGGCGTGAGCGTCGGCGTGGAGCAATGAGGAGCAAAGACCGAGCATGGAGCAATGAGGGAGGGTGTGGAGCAGATCCACCATGGGCGCGCAGCTACTGGGCGTGGAGCGACCAAGGGAGGCGCATCAAGACGCATGGGGCGGCGGCGCCAGCATGGAGCCGACAATGAGGGACGGAGGGCGCGGAGGAGGGATGCCGGCGAGCGGCGGCGAGAGGAGCTAGGAGTCAGGGGAGCGGGGGCATGTGCGTATGGGTGGGGTCTGGGACTGGGAGATAAGGTCTGGTGCGGGGTGCCTGTGGGACAGTGGGACTGGGTAGGCTTTTGGCGTTGCTGCGTTGGGCCATTGTGGGCTGGGCATTCGAGTAGGCAGGCTAGCGTGGATGGGGGGATTGTACTGCTGGGCCTCGGGCTATACACTATATTGCTGGGCCTCAGCCTATATACCAAAAAATACTCCACTAATTTTTTTGCTAGGCCTCAGGCTATAGCCTACCCAGCCCGAGGCCCAGATCCGCCCCTGCCCCCTAGCACTCCCATCTATCGGGCTTCATGGCTTGAAGCTTAGCTACTCTGTGGTAGAAGAGGAGAAGAACCAGGAAATTATTTGGGCCGGAATTCCCTTGTATGGGTTGCGTCAAGCCAAGTGCTGGTTGTTGTTGTCTTGGACTAATTGACAAAGCCCACCAAACCCATCTATCTCACTCTGACTCTACTCTCTCTTCCCACTAGGCATCGAGTCCCACTCCAATCCGTAATCAATTCTCCAATCCCCATCATGGCAAACCCTAACAACTAGCGTGGCGGCCGGCGTGCGAGCATGGGCTTGAACGTGTTGGGCGGCTTGTGCGGGGCATGAGGTGTGGTGGCAACCAGGTAGCGCTGCGTGGCACAAACATGTGTGAATGTGGCAGCCGGTAGGACAGGTAGGCAGCGCCAGCAATCGGGTGAGTAGGCAGCGCACGGCAACGTCCTATTAGCACCTCTAAATTTTAGTCCTGTGTCCACCACTATCAATTGCTACTTTGTAGCTAACCAACTAGTGTGTTGCCTAACTTGTCCTGCTAAGTACATATTAGGTGGGTTTTGTCCTACTACGTAGATGTTAAGTGGATTTATAGTTGATTTTTTCGAATTTGATCTCTTAACCTTTTGGTTGTTGAACCTTAAAGATGACTATAATAACCTACACCCTTCGGGAAACAATTACACCTTAGATTATTATAAGCCCATAGACTCTTCTCTATAAGAGAGAAGAACAAACAAAAAGTAGGGCGCGAGTGGGGACCGTGGAGTAAGGGTGAAAACGGGGCAGATAATTTCTGCCTGATTCGATGTCATATCTGAAAAAGAATCCATCCGAGGTACCATTGTTTAGTCCCGATCCTCTTTGATATTATCTGGATAATGTTACGGAATATGAGTTAGGATATGAGAAGAGCAATATCCGATGCATATCCGTATTTTATAGGATATCCGATAAACATCAATATCCTTTACGATTTTCTAGTTATTAACTAATATATAATATGAATTTACATTTTATTATGATTATGTTTATGTTGCTAAGTAGGATAAATAACTCTCCAATAGGTAGTATAATTTGACACTTTCGTTAGCGAAATTGTATTTTTTTTCTTTATGTGTACACAATCTGTCAAGTTACTGTGACCGATTTGAATCCGATCCGCATCAGTCTCATACCTATATCCCAAAAAATATGTATCCAACTTCAAATTCAGAGTAAAAATATGGATTACAATACCAAAAGAACAACATCAGTCCATATTTTTCATCACAGGAAAGGACTGAGCCGAAAAATAGACCCAGCCAAAGGCCTATGTAGCCCCGTGTCTTTCGGCAGAATGGATAGCGGATAGCCCAGTTAAGCCCAACTGCTTGGCGTGGCTTACATAGTGGCGCCGCGTTGGTGTCTCACTTCACTGGACTCGCTAGATTCTAGAGCCACGAGTGCCCATTTCCGCAGAGCGCGAAGGTTAAGACTGTTTGCCGCAGAGAAGGGGGCCTCGCTTTTCCCGCTCCCCTCGCAAATCGCGACGCATTTTGCGATGATGTCCGCGCGCCTGATGCCGCTGGTGTGTGCAGATCCTCGGGCTGGACATGTGCGCCGACGTCATCGTCGGCGACGAGATGCGGCGCGGCATCTCCGGCGGCCAGAAGAAGCGCCTCACCACAGGTATGCCCTCCTGCGTCTCTTCCTCCACCTCGACTTGCCGCTCTTCAGTTACGTTCTCTCTCTCTCTCTCTCTCCATTGGTGAAATCGGATCGATCGGTTGGTTGCAGGGGAGATGCTGGTCGGCCCGACCAAGGTGCTGTTCATGGACGAGATATCCACCGGCCTGGACAGCTCCACCACCTTCCAGATCGTCAGGTGCATCCAGCAGATTGTCCACCTGGGCGAGGCCACCGTACTGGTGTCGCTGCTCCAGCCCGCGCCGGAGCTCTTCGAGCTCTTCGACGACGTCATGCTGCTCTCCGAGGGGCAGATCGTCTACCAGGGCCCCCGGGAATACGTGCTCGAGTTCTTCGAGAGGTGCGGCTTCCGCTGCCCCGAGAGGAAAGGTGTTGCTGATTTCCTGCAGGAGGTTCGTCGCATCGAAATTTCCTAATTTTGCGAAATTACTTATGTGGCAAACTTGGCATGCCTATGTAATGAAGTCAGTAGAAACATAAACTTCTAGTAGCTTGTTCATGAGTTCATGTTCCTCTCGTGTTGTTTAGTAAAAGTTCTTAACACATCTAGTTTACTTCTTAGAGTTAGAAGGAAGAGCAGTTTCTTAGAGTTGGTAAAGGTTCATGACACATCCAATTTACTTTTCTGGCTACCCAATAAAAATGCTACTAAGCACTAGCGCCATAACTTCTGACAAATGCTAATTTTCACAGGTTACATCGAAGAAAGATCAGGAGCAGTACTGGATACAGAATGCAAAACCTTATCGCTATGTATCAGTACCTGACTTTGTTGCAAAGTCTAAGAAATTTCATACGGGAAAGAGCCTAAAAAAGCAGCTTTCGGTTCCTTTCAACAAGAGAAGAATCCACAAATCTGCTCTGGTTTTCTCCAAGCAGTCTGTTTCTACTTTGGAGCTTCTCAAGGCCTCATGCTCCAAGGAATGGCTTCTCATGAAGAGAAATTCGTTTGTCTATGTTTTCAAAACAGTTCAGGTACCTAGATCCTGGATAGACTTAAATGAAGGAATTGTTTCTTATCTATCATACAGCAAAAATGCTCTAAATATTTAACCATAAAGTTAGTCCATCTTAAGTTGTACCCCTTTCAGTGCAATCTAAAAATTCACTGCTACCCACAATAGAGTACTAATTGGGCGTATGATTCTTCGTCTGATATTGCTTCTTTTCTTTTGAAGGGAATCCTAGTTGCACTAGTAGCATCAACGGTTTTCTTGCGGACACAGCTCCATACAAGAAATGAGGAAGATGGCCAACTCTACATCGGAGCACTTCTTTATGTCATGATAGTTAACCTGTTCAGTGGTTATGCTGAGTTATCCCTTATTCTGGCAAGGCTCCCTGTATTGTACAAACATAGGGATTTCTTATTCTATCGGCCATGGACTTTAACACTTCCAAATGTTCTCCTGAGAGTCCCTAGCACCATGCTCGAGTCGATAATTTGGGTTGCAATAACCTATTACACCATAGGCTTTGCCCCTGAAGCTAGCAGGTGCACGATCTCAATGATTCTGCCCACTAAAATTGTATATCTTTTTGAATTTCTATGTTTGATCTCTGGCCTTAACAGTGCGATGCCCATCTTGCTGCAGGTTCTTCAAACACCTGATTGTACTCTTCTTGATCCAGCAGATGGCTACAGGACTGTTCAGACTTATCTCTGGCTTATGCAGGACTGTTGTGATAACTAATACTGCAGGTTCTCTTGCAGTTCTGACCATGTTTGTACTTGGAGGATTCGTCCTACCAAAAGGTAATCATCCATGTTTTCCATCACATGTTGATTTGCATTGTCCTTGGCAACATAACGGACATTATTTGCATTGGTGCCGAGGGCATACTATTCGAGAAATTATTGATTGTTTCTCAACGTGAACACAAATAAGGGGAGGTGAAGATTAAAAAAAATCAGAAAATGAGTTATCTTTTGAAATGGAACATGATTACCTTTTGAAATGGAACATGATTACACAACTGTCAGTACCTTATACCTCAAAAGACTAGAATTATTTATTTAAACCTATTTATAGTGGACACTTTTCAGTGTTGATTCTTGACGTGGCAGTCGAAATCATCACTGCTAACTTAGACATTTCAAGTGTTACTCCAAATTCAATCAATTCTCATAGACATTTCAAGTGCTACTTTAAATTCAACCAACTCTCATTCTTATTGGTGTAGATGCAATTCCAAAATGGTGGGTATGGGGTTACTGGTGTTCACCTCTCACTTATGGATACATTGCTCTTACCGCCAATGAGATGCATTCTCCAAGGTGGATGGACAAATTTGTAAGTTATAACTCGTCACTCGTGATCATCTTATTGCCGCGTTCTCATACAGGCAGGGTTTTCAAAACTGGTTGTTGATTTATTATTTTTTTGGGGGGGTGGGGGGGGGTGTTAGAACCGGTTTGGCCGAAAATCGGAAAATTTCGGCCAAAATTTTCATTTTTTTAATTTTTTTCCGGATTATAAATTTTAAAACATCAAATTCAAGCAAATTCGATTTTTTTCGGGCCGGTTTGAAGTCTTGCCGGGGAGTCCGGTAAGACCGGTATTGCCGATTTTCGGCCGGTAAAAAAAAACCCTGCATACAAGTAATGGTTCTTGACTTTCTTGTTGTGTATAATTAGGCACCTGATGGAAGGCGATTGGGAATTGCAGTTCTAGAAAACGCAGGTGTCTTCACCAATAAGGAATGGTACTGGATTGGAACTGGTGCCCTTCTGGGGTTCACCATCCTGTTCAATGTGTTATTCACTCTATCGCTTATGTACCTAAACCGTAAGTAGCTACACTTTACTTAGAAGCAATTAGTTATTTGCATCTGACAACTCCATTATTTGCTTCATCTAGTAATTTTCTTGTCTACGATAAATAGATATTGTCATTCAAAGACGTAAGTTTGTTCTTTGGTATTGGTAATTTATTCAACTTATTGTTCTGTTTCTTGAATTAGCTGTTGGAAAACCACAAGCCATCTTACCTGAAGAAACAGGTACCAGTCCGGAGAACATTCAGGAAGGGGAAAAGGAGACACATATAACACACAGGACTACAGTTCCAACACCAGAATCTGTGTCCCCCAACTCAACGATCACATGTAAGCTTGTTTCCATTTTGTTGTCATATTCACTCTCCCCTCATGTTTGTAAAAAGATATGCTTCTTTAGTGCTCTCTCTAATGATGTTTTTCATTGTCTCTAGTGGATAAGGTGCTCGAACAATTTCGTGGACGTTCTCCAAATACCTCTCATAGGTCATACATGAATGCTGCTGTCAGAGTTGCTCCAGGAAGGGGGATGGTTCTTCCATTTGAACCTCTCTCCATGTCCTTCAATGACATAAATTACTATGTTGACATGCCTGCGGTGTGTATGCCTGTCCTTATATTATTTTCCCTCTGAACTGCATTTCCATGTATTTGGCCACTGCTGTATCATCAGTGACCATGAGCTTCCATATCATGCAATAATTAAGTAGCTCATGTTTAATAAGGAAAACTTGGTTTGAGTATGAAGTCCATGTTCTGCATGATGCTGCTTTCTTAGAGCAACATTTTCCAATGGTTGATTTTATCAGCTAATGCATGAGTCTTGGCATTAGTGTATTTTTATCAGCTAATGCATGAGTCTTGGCATTAGTGTATACTGTATAGAGACTGGGTGATGCGAGTTAACATATTTGCTGCAACAGCCCTTTGAGTATGCAGTATACATATCTTCCCAAACTTAAGATGTTACGTTACTACACTTTTTTGTGCATTGCAGTGCAATTATTTCATAACATGTAATGTTATATTCTGACACCCCTTCTTATACGCAGTAGCCCCTCTCAGACCATATTAGAGTTGCGAGATACGGCATGAGCGTGCACGATATCAAGAACAAAGTAGATGAATCCTGTAGAGAGAACCTAATAATAGCGACAAAATAATCACGACGAGAGAGAAAAATTTGGCGAAGTCGACTGCAAATTCTTTAAACACAACCTCAAAACAGTACAAGGGATTGTTGCTCTCTCACAATAATCTAGAACCTTTTAGGACCATCGGATCCTTGCCCTATACAAGAATATAGTGCTAAAGAATATAGGAATTTAACGGCACATTCTATTAGTAGTATACGGTGGTAGTATAAATCAAATCTGATCATTGATTTGTTAGGGTATAATAGATTTTTCTTTGTATTTATAATTCTTTTGTGAGGGTATTATGGACTTTTCCAACTAGGGTTGAAAATATTGCTTCACATGGGCAATTACAATTCTAACCCCCTCGGGATTCTATTACTCATACTACTAGTTCTTGCTTGGCTTCGGCCGAGCCTTTTTCTCACCCCCTACCCCCGAGTTCGCTCGGCTCTTTTCTTTTGTAACCGTTACTGTTGTGTTTTATTTCTCTTAATGGAATAACACACAATTCTTTTGCGCGTTCTCGAAAAAAATGTAGTATAACTAAATCCTAACTAATTGGAATCATTGGATTAAAGAGAATGGACGGTCCGTATTACATTGAGTATAACGTAAAAGAGCTCAAAGAATAACCTAGCCTCTAATCCTCTCGTATGCCTCTTGCGTTGGATGAGTTGGTTTGTGACTTGTGTTCTCTATGACCCCCCACATGGCTTTATATAGTGCCTCTTATTTCTCCTCCAAAAGAAAGTTGGAATCTTAATCTTAATAGGATTATGATAGAAATCCTTGTAGAAGACATCTTCAAGTCCTAGTAGGTTAGGATATGAGTCACCCATACTCAACATGTAATCTCATTTGCAAGCTGTGAATATGTCAGGAAATGAAGAACCAAGGAGTAACCTCCGATAAGCTACATCTGCTGTCAGGGATATCTGGGGCTTTTCGACCTGGTGTTCTCACTGCCCTTATGGGTGTGAGTGGGGCTGGAAAGACTACCCTCATGGACGTCTTATCTGGAAGAAAGACTGGTGGATATATTGAAGGACAAATCTATATGTCTGGTTACCCTAAGAACCAAGCAACATTTGCAAGAATATCAGGGTACTGTGAGCAAAATGACATCCACTCTCCACAGATCACTATCAGGGAGTCCCTGCTCTTCTCTGCTTCCCTGCGTTTGCCTAAGGAGGCCACTGATCAAGAAAAGAAGGTTCGTTCTTCTGTTTACAGTGTCAACTAGACAACTATCAACTGATGTCTGTAGATAGTGAGTTGTAATTCGTATGGTACCTCATTACAGTGTTTTCTCGGGTAAAAACACGATTGAAGTTTTTTTTACGTTTTCTTTGTTTACGAGGGGGGAATGGAGTTGATTAAAGTGTGTTTATGTTTATATCTGTGTAGATATTTGTGGATGAAGTTATGAAACTGGTCGAGCTTAACGGTCTCAAGGATGCTATTGTGGGTCTCCCTGGTGTGAATGGCCTGTCGACAGAACAAAGAAAGAGGTTGACTATTGCTGTAGAGCTTGTGGCAAACCCCTCAATCATCTTCATGGACGAACCAACTTCAGGTCTTGATGCAAGGGCTGCTGCAATTGTTATGAGAACTGTGCGGAACACTGTCAATACTGGAAGAACCGTTGTTTGCACTATCCATCAACCAAGTATTGACATTTTTGAAGCTTTTGACGAGGTAATGCATCTTTTGGATACGTTCTTCTCTAGTATATATAACTAGTATTTGCTATTTGAAAGACATTTGTTAGCATTGTTACAAGGTGGTCTTTAAATATCAATGGTTTTATGATAACTAGCAGGTGGCCTGCGCATTTGAACGGTTAGATTTGTTTCAAAGTTTGTATAAATGCTTAAGAATATATTTACGTATCTTGTAGGCTATTTAGATTTTTAGGATATCCTAAACATTGAAAATGATAATAGAAGCTTGAAGGAAAACACAACTTGGCGAACGTAATTGAAGTATAAGCTTTGATGAAAGAAAATTATTGAGCATGATAAGCTATTGGGTTCTTAGAAACTAACCACTTTCCATCATGCATAGATCATGTAGCTGTATATCTCTATTCTTATTCTATTAGTTACTTTTTTTTTCCAAATTTTATGCATTCATATGTACCTCTATTTAATCTTAAGCAATACGTTGATTATGTATGAGGCAAATTATCTTATTAGTTTACATTGTTTTAGAGTACTTTGCTCACGCATACATCGATGCACCATGATGACCTACCTTGACCTTATATTCTCTCACACGTCGGCTACCCCATCGAACTGTGTGTCTTCTATCTCTTCTCTTTGTCAGATCTTTTTTGCTTCAACCTCCAATAGTAAGCTCAAATCTTGATTTATCCCTCTCAGCTACTACATCTTTCAATGCAATATTTTATCACACAGTTATCTTCTACTTCTCCCCAACTATTGCTTAATGCTAACCATTGCGACATCAGCACACATACACATGCAACCGTCGCATATCCCAGCTTGGGACACGTCTCACGCTCTTTTCGGTGACCCCGAGCCTGTTCCCTACGGTTGTGTCATCTCTACTCCAAGATTTTTGCTCCTCTACCTCTGTACGCCTGTGTTTCTATTCGTACAGATGAATGCATGTACATACGTATGCATGATATTATACATGCTCGATGTCCTCTTCTCTCGTGTCGGTCGCTCCTCTTCTTCGACGTTGGCTAACTCAACGCTGTGGCTTCCCACTAACCGCGGAGACCTCCCATCTTCACTGATGCCCGCATGTATGCTTTAGTCGTTGTCTAACGATATAGATAATCTTTTCGTCATCATCAGTGACACCGTGCCCCTCACTAGTGATGGCACACTCCTAGCTACCCTGATGGCCCATATCGTCGATAGCTCGTCTTAATTGCAGAGCTTTATTTCCTCTCTACTAGGGTTTCCCCATTATCGAGCATCTTTTGTCCACTCACTTCTTCAACAACGTTGATGCTCACCACTTGTCATCGCGACCATTAGCTCCTTCAACTCTGGACTTTCTTTTCAATGACTTCGACGAGCAGCACGACATTGTCCTCATCTCCGTCGACATCACTTCGGCTCTTAGCTTCCCTGTGGGTCAATATCTTCTTGTAGGACATATCGATGCACTCTTTCATGGTCTCCACCGATATCATTCGTACTATACTCATTATAACCTTTATTTTTTTATTCAATATTTCAGTTATTTTTTTATTTTTATTCTATTGGAAAGAACAATAAAACACATGACATTGAGAGTGAACGTGATGGCTTCTTTTGGGTCTCCTCTGACACTATTTATGTTATCCTCGTTATAACTTTTATTTTTATTCAACATTTCAGGTTTTTTTTATTGGAGTTCGTATACAAATCAAATTGCTAAATTTATTTAATTTATTCTAAATTTTAGTTATTTAGAGATTTTACTTTGGAACTCGTATGGAAATCAAATACAAATTTTATTTTATTATTTATTCAGAAATTTTGTTCTTTTCTCTTGGAATTCATATCCAAATCCAATTGCTATTTTTGTATTTTTATTCAATTACAACTATTTAGAGATTTTACTTTGGAATTAGTATTGAAATCAAATTGCTATTTTTATTTTATTTTTATTCGAATGTCGGTTATTTTTTTGTTGGATTTCGTATAAAAATCTAATTGCCATTTTTTTATTCTGAATTATAATTATTTAGGGATTTTACTTAGGAATTCGTATGGAAATCAAATTGCTAATTTTATTTTATTTTTATTCCGAATTTTGGCTTTACTGTACTTGGCATGGACTCTTTTACTTGGACCATTATAATCTGGACCCACCATGATTGATAGTGTAGATCTTTATCTTTTTCCACCGATTTAGTGTACAAATCTAATTGCCATTTTTTTGTTTACTTTTTTTCCGAATTATAATTATTTAGGGATTTTACTTAGGAATTCACGTGGAAATCAAATTGCTAATTTTATTTTATTTTAATTCGGAATTTCAGTTTTATTGTACTTGACACGGACTCTTTTACTTAAGAATTCGTATGGAAATCACATATTCACATTGCATAATTTGTTTTATTTTTATTATGAATTCAATTTTATTGTACTTGACATGGATTCTTTCTTTTAATCTACACTGTTATAATCTGGATTCATCACGATCGACGGTGTTGATCTTTCTCTTTTTTTACCGATTAACATGTGAATTTAACTCTGGTGGCTTCTTTTAACTCTGTTTTAATAAGATAACTAGCAGGGTGGCCTACACATTTGCGCGGCTAGATTTGTTTCGAATTTGTATAAATGCTTGAGAATATGTTTACATATTATGTAGGCTATTTAGATTTTTAAGATATCCTAAACATTGGAAATGACAATAGAAGCTTGAAGAAAATTACAACATGAGGAACGTAATTGAAGTATTAGCTTTGATGGAAGAAAATCATTGAGCATAATAAGTTGTTGGGGTTCTTAGAAACTAACAACTCTCCATATGTATAGATCATGTAGCTGCATGCCCCTATTACTACTCTATTAGTTTTTTTTTTCCAAATTGTGTGCATGTACATGTACCTCTATTTAATATCAAGCAATACGTTGATTTTGTGTGCAGCAAATTATCTTATTAGTTTACATGGTATTATAGTATCTTGTTCACGCATACACCAATGCACCATGGGCGATCTACTTGAACTTATATTCCCTCACACGCCGACTTCCCCACAAAACTGTGTCTTCTATCTCTTATGGCCGTCACAGTTTTTTTTGCTTCAACCTCCAACAGTAAGCCCAAATCTTGATCGGTCCCTTGCAGTTGCTATCCCTTCTAATGCAATACTTTACCACATAGTTATCTTCCACTCCTCCCTGATTATTGCTTAATGCTAACCATTGTGACATTAACATGCATACGCATGCAACCGCCGATGATCCCAGCTAGGGACACATGTCACCCTCTTTCCGGTGACCCTGAACATATTCCCTACGGCTGCGCCATCTCTACTCTAAGCCTTTTGCTCATCTGCCTTTATACGCCCGCGTTTTGATTCGTACGGATGCATACATATATATACACATGCATGATGTTATATATACCCGACATCTTCTTCTATTGTGTCGATCACTCCTCTTCTTCGACGTTGGCCAACTCAACGTTGTGGCTTCCTCACTAACCGCGACGACCTCCAATCTTCAGTGATGCTGACATGTCTGCTTTAGTCATTATCTAACGATATGGAGAATCTTTTCGCCATCGTCGGCAACAACGTGCCCCTCACTAGTGATAGCATGCTCTTAGCTACCCGATGGCCTCATATCATCTATAGCTGGTCTTCAGTGCAAATCTTCGTCTCCTCTTTGACAGGGTTTCCCTATCATTTAGCTTCTTTGGCTACTAACTTCTTCAACAACGCCGACACTCACCACTCGTCATCGCGGTCCTTGGCTCCTTCAACATCTGACTTTCTCTTCAATGGCTCTAGCGAGCAGCACAACATTATCTTCGTTGAACGGCTAAGATGAGTATCACGACATTGTCCTCATCTCTGTCGTTGCCACCTCGACTCTTCGTTTTCCCATGGGTCAATGTTTTCTTGCAGGACAGATCGAGGTCATTACACTCTTTCGTGGTGTCCTCCAACACCATTTGTGCAATCCTCGTTATAACGTGCATTTTTTAATCAAAATTTCAGTTATGTTTTTATTTTTATTCCATAGGAAGCAATAATAGAAACACGTGATCTTGAGAGTGAACGTGGTGGCTTCGTTTGTGTCTCCCTCGACACCATTTGTGTCATCCTTGTTATAACTTTTATTTTTATTCAACATTTCAGTTATTTTATTGGAGTTTGTATACAAATCAAATTGTTAAAATTATTTAATGTATTTCGATATTTAGTTATTTAGGGATTTTACTTTGGAATTTGTATGAAAATCAAGTTGCAAATTTTCTTTTATTTTTTATTCCGAATTTCATTCCTTTTTTCTCGGAATTCGTATCCGAATCCAATTGACAATTTTTCTTTAGTTTTTATTCCGAATTACAGTTATTTAGGGATTTTATTTTGGAATTCACATTGCAATCAAATTGCTAATTTTATTTTATTTTTATTCCGAATTTCAATTATTTTTTGTTGGATTTCGTCTACAAATCTAATTGCCTATTATTGTTTAATTTTTATTCCGAATTATAATTATTTGGATTCGTATCGAAATCAAATTGCTAATTTTATTTTATTCGAATTGATGTTTTTTTTGTTGGATTTAGTATACAATCTAATTTCCATTTTTGTTTATTTTTTATTACGAATTATAATTATTTTAGGATTTTACTTAGAAATTGTATGAAAATCAAATTGCTAATTTTATTTTATTTTTAATTTTAATTTCAATTTTATTGTACTTGACATGAGCTTTTTTACTTAGGAATTCATATGGAAATCAAATTGCTGATTTTATTTGTTTTTTCCCCCGAATTTTAGTTTTATTGCACTTGACATGAACTCTTTATTTTAATATAGACCGTTATAATCTGAAACCACCACGATTGACGGTGTATATCTCTCTTTTTTCCATCGATTAACGTGGAAATTTCTTGTCATTGAGAACAAGCGTGGAGGCTTCTTTTGATTCTGTTTTAATAAGATAATAGATAGAAGATTTTTGTGCTTTATTTATGTTGTTTGTACTTGATGATCTTCTTGTTTTTTTGCCTTGCAGCTGCTGTTACTGAAAAGGGGAGGCCAGGTCATATATTCTGGACCCTTGGGTAGGAACTCACATGAAGTCGTTGAATACTTTGAGGTCTGTGATCTGATGCCAAACTACTTCCACTTATCCCTATGTATAGCTTTATGTTGTGGTAGTACCTTGTAAGAGATTGTGCAATTATGATGATATTTTTTATGTTTCTCTATTTGTAGTTACTTCTTTTTAAGTCTGTAGATCATGAAATATTCTTTAAATTTTGTTCATCACTGTTATCAAACCAGGCAATTCCTGGAGTCCCAAAGATCAAAGAGAAGTGCAATCCAGCTACATGGATGCTGGATGTGAGCTCAGCTGCGGCAGAAGTACGATTGAAGATTGATTTTGCTGAATATTACAAGTCATCAACTATGTATCAGTAAGTGCAGTGCCCCACCAGCCTCTTACTGTAAATTGAATTGGCACAATTTTCCATATAAACAAACATCTACCAGGAGTGCAGGAAGCATTACATCATCGCATGCACTCCTTAAAATTTGGTAGTTATATACCACTCCACCTTGAACTTCAGATCCTGCAACTGATGCAAGAATGGACTTACTGATAGTCTGATATAGTTTAGCTGACAGCTACTTTCTTCTTTTTTTTTGACGTAAGACAGCTACTTTCTTCTATGGCTGATTATTTTCAGGCGGAACAAAGCATTAGTCAAAGAGCTGAGCAAGCCACCTCCTGGTTCCAGCGACCTCTACTTCCCCACCCAGTACTCGCAGAGCACCTTTAGCCAGTTCAAATTCTGCCTCTGGAAGCAATGGTGGGCTTACTGGAGAAGCCCTGATTACAACGTCGTCAGGGTTTTCTTTGCATTAGTTGCTGCTTTACTGCTGGGGACCATATTTTGGAGGGTTGGCTTCAAGATGTATGTTTTTATCAGGCTAAGTTATTATGTACGCACAGTCATTGATTCTTTTCCTGAATGTACATGGCTGGATCCTCAATTGTTTTGTTATTTGGCGCAGGAAGAGTTCAACAGATCTTTTGATCATCATCGGATCAATGTATATTGCTGTGTTGTTTGTTGGTTTTCAGAATTGCGTAAGTGTTCAACCCGTTGTTGCTGTGGAAAGGACTGTCTTTTACAGAGAGCGGGCAGCCGGAATGTACTCGGCTATACCCTATGCTCTAGCTCAGGTCAGTAATATTAATTGGCAGTTCAACTGAACTCAAAACACCTTACTGCTACCTTATAATATCACGCCAATGAAATTATTGTGTAAGATTTACGCCAAAAGGGCACATAGCAGAAATGGGACATGAAAGCATTTCAATAGATTACGTAGAACTGTTTGATAGCATTTGAAACATCAATCCATTGAATTTTGTCTTTTCAGGTTGTTGTGGAGATACCATATGTGTTCGTTGAGTCTGCCATTTATACTCTTATCGTCTACTCGATGATGTCTTTCCAATGGACACCAGCAAAGTTCTTCTGGTTCTTCTATGTTACGTTCTTTACCTTCCTTTATTTCACTTACTACGGCATGATGACTGTCTCCATGTCACCGAACTGTCAAGTTGCTTCCATATTTGCTGCTGCCTTCTACACCCTCTTTAATCTCTTCTCAGGGTTCTTCATCCCAAGATCGGTGAGTCACTTTTTGGCTTGATCCCCAATCATCTTTTAAGAACTCAAACCTCTTGCACTGCAATTCTAAATGTTAATCCAATTAATGCCCTTTTTTTCCAGAAAATCCCAAAATGGTGGGTTTGGTACTATTGGCTTTGCCCGGTGGCGTGGACAGTTTACGGGCTGATTGTGTCACAATATGGAGATGTGGAGGATTTTATCAAGGTGCCTGGCCAACCCGATAAGCAAGTCGGACCTTTCATCAAAGACTACTTCGGCTATGACCCGGACTTCATGGGGGTCGTAGCAGCAGTGCTGGCTGGCTTCACTGTCCTCTTCGCCTTTTTATATGCTTACTGCATAAAGACCTTTAATTTCCAACAGAGATAGAAAGTGTAAGGCTCAATTTGTCGTGTCGATTGATATGTGTATTGCCGTTTACTTGTAAGTTTTACTGGTTTAGTGCTAGTTTTCACATGTATGGTGCTTGCGCGGTTGTACCCATGACTGGCTGTCGCTGAAGCAAGGAACTACAATGCAACTAAGGCTCTTGCCTAATCTTGTGTACCTGAGGTTATTGTAAGTAGACCGTGCAAAAATAATGATTCAAAGTTGCAAACAAAATTTGCGGGTGCAGAATTTGACCGTTCATGTCTAGTATGTTGTTTAGGGGTCGGAATGACATGCAGTATGTACAAGGGGTTTATATCTATGTAGAGCAATCAGTGATCAGAAGCCCGTCTAGCTCAGTTGGTAGAGCGCAAGGCTCTTAACCTTGTGGTCGTGGGTTCGAGCCCCACGGTGGGCGAAGGTAAATGTTTTTTTACCTGTCGTTTATTGTTGTTATAAAAGTTATTGAATCGCAATTTCATAGTTTCAACTTGCTCCTAGTCAACAAAAAAAAAATCACATGTTCGTTACTGTTTTTTTAAGTATTTGTATGTCAAATCATATGTGACCCAGATTCTCGTAGCAGGACGTATAAGTGTAATAAAGCTTCGCTCATTTGTCATTTGTCAATGTGTAGCTGGTCTCTCGTGTCTAGAATTGGATAGATTTTTATCAGCACATAATATACTGGGATTTTTTAAAATAATATTAATTTAAAATATAATTACAAAACTAGGTAGTTACCTAAAACAATTACAAAACTAGACGCTTGTCATCAATTGGAATGGCAACAGGCTCCTGTGTGACAGGGCCTAGCCACTGGCGACAGAGGGCTCAACAGTACCCAGAGCAACTTGTCGCCAGTTGAACTGGCGACAGTGATCCTTTTTTATTTTAAAAATTGGAAAAACGTCATCTCAAATGGCGATAGTGGTCCCGCAAGTCTCTGTCATCATTCCAAATGGCGATACAATCTTCCCTATAAAAGATCTTCGAAACCCTAAAATTCAGGGAAAACTCACTTTTATTCTGAAAAAAAAGAAAGAGGGGAGGGAAGGGAGAGGAGCATAGGGGAGGAGAGAAGCTAGCGAAACGCTGTCCGTCCGATTGCCCACCTTTCAGGTAAATTTTTTAGCCGAATGGATTACATAGTTTTGGATGTACGGTTAAATAGTGTAGTATGTCGTACATAATCCTTTTCGGTGGGTAGTCTAGTTTTAAATATATGGTCAATCGTAGAAATCTTTTTTATGGTGCAGTCTTTCAAAATTTACTACGGTCAGGGGACTATTCTTGAGGGGATTGATTTGCGTTATTTTCAATCGGCGACCGTGCCCCTGCCAAGAGCAGAGCAGCGTACATGGGGTGATGTGATGCATTGGTTGTTTTACTAATTCGAATTGGACCATGCTATGTATGATCTGAGATTGAGTTGTCTTGCCCCCCGAGCAACACAGCGCACATATTAGGAGTTAGTGCAGCTCAAAGGAACAAGGTCATGACAGTCATATGTACGCATGGCGTGGGTGGAAGGGTGGGATTTGGTCCTTTTGGCCTAGGTTTATGCCAAACCCACTCCTACATCGGCGGCTGAACAAGAAGGGAGCGGTGGTGCCGAAGAAGAAGTCGGGGACTCTAGCCACAGCGTGGCGCACACAATGACTGAAGGTGTGAGAGCCGCCAGAAGACTTAATTTGTAATGCTTGACCTTTCCGTTGGTCCTAACATCACAAATCAAATTTCCCCGCTCTCGGTGTATATGTACTTCCCAGAACTGCAGTACACATACACCTCACAAAAATCAAGCATCAACTCCATACACAAGTTATTACATTACCGAAGTTTCATAATTTACAACATTTCCAAATATACATTAAGATTACATACAAAAGAGTTAAGTTTGCAGCGGAAACATTTGCCATAAGATGGCTGAAAACAAAAGCCAACTGGTTTGCCCTTACCCACAAGGCAACCGACCGAAAATGCCCAAACTAGTCGTCGACAGCGAAGTCATCCTCACAACTGTTAACCCCTTGGGGGTCAACCTCCTCTACAGCAAATAGGCAATGCAGTTGAGTACAAAAATTATACTCGCAAGACTTACGATTAACAAACCTATACATAGCTACATGCAAGCTTGAATCAATGAAGATGGCTATAGAGTACATTTTTTTAAGCGTAAAGCAACATTTTATTTGTAATAGTGCAATAGATTGAAGGCAATTTGTCAAAACAGTTTTTAATTGATCAAATAACAGTGAGATAATAATCATAGACATAATCAACATCCTAGAGGTGACTTCCCAAAGCCACCACAACAATAGTACGAATTACCTATTCGTACCACCCATTTTCAAGTTTTATCAAAATGTTATAGTCTAACTCTCGAAAGACCTCCCCAAGCGTGTCCATAACCAAGGACTTGGCTATTCGAATAGATTTAACCCTGCAGAGGTATACAACTTTACCCACATGTTAGACCGCTCCTTTTGCCACCGGATAAAGCACACTTCCGAAGGTATGTCGGCAGAGCTAAGTTCTACGAGACGTTTTTCAATATTGTGTATTAACTACGAGCCGCCCGTATGGTTACCCATACATTGTGTCAGAGTCATTGTAAAGCCGAAGGTCAACTACCCTATAGGGGTAAAGCCCCTGGACAACTACAATGCCCTTCGGTGTGGAGAACCTGGACATGATTCCACTCCCGCACACCCAACACATATAGACACATTTCTTTTTTAACACAACACACGCACCCACCTCCTGTGACTTGGAGCTAACACACGCCAAAGCACTGAGTCAAGAAGGGTTCCCAATACCCTCATGTGGATGCACGCAATAATGCTTGGTTCAGTGGGACAAGATGTTCGGTCCTTGTTGACTCGGGCACCAAGCACACACACCAACAGTACACCATCCAACAAATGTGCCCAAGTCTAAAATATTTTATTTTAATTTTAATTTTTTTCAAATATGATACATACATGAGTACCCTGACTCAAATATTTAAAGTGATGTTGCAATGACCATCGCCGAAGCGATGATCCTCGGACTACCGTTCTAAGCATGGCTAAGCGACAACAACTCGCATACTAAAATATAAAGTGACTAGAGCCCATCCAGCGAGCTCTAAATCATAATGGATATAAACCTAGGCTCAGTGGTAAGAGATGGATATTTACCTACAGTTCAAGTAACTATTCAGGTTAATTATCGCTAACTGAGAAAATATTTGACAACATAGCATGCATGCATACAGTTAAAAATTTGAAATATTAGCATGCAAATATAATAGGATCAACGTGCATCAAAGAAAAACTGCTTGCCTTGCTGGAGATAATCCACTTGCTGCTGAGGATCACTCTCGTGTTCAACTGAATTGTCGAAACCTATCGAACGCACGAGAAGAACCAATAAGAATGAATAATATCGAATAAACTAAAAATTTAAATTCATCCAATAAGCATCAAACTCAAACAGTAGGTAGAGTATGATTTAAAAAAAAATAGAAACAAAAATCATTTTATTTGGAGTTAAGAAGAATTTTCCAAGTTAAAAGGATTTTTGTGCAACAAATAATCCTAATTGGAACTTAATTCTAACACCAACATTTTCTGTGGTAGTGACATGTTTAAAACCTATTCCATGTTAAAGTACAAAAAGAATGGAAACTAACAAAATTGGTTTCATTCAATTTGGAGTTAAAATAAAATAGATATGAATTTTTGAAGTTAATAGAATTAATAGTGCAAAAGTTAATTCAATTCAGAATTTCAAAAAGTATTAAATACTTTTCCTACTCAGCTACACCTAGCCAAAGACAATGACAGACAGGGTCCACAACTAGTGCTACGCACATGGGTGGATTCTGAGCACTAATGGCCTCGGGCCCACTTGTCATAGGCTCTAAAAAGAAATCAGGTTTTAATTGCCCTAGTTTTCTGTTCACGAGGCCACCAGTCATTGGAACAAAGGAGCAATCAGACCAGCCATTAACTACAATTTCCATCAATTAGACTTAACGACCGTGATTTGCAAATTAATTGCGCGCTACAGTGCGGTCGGTCGTTCGGACAGCACAGGGCACTCCTGGCCGATTTCTTCTACGGCTAATCGCTGACGAATCCGGCCATAGCGGTCACTGAGGATGCCCAAAATGGAACCTCCTTGTCCTTGCGCACTCGTTGATGTTGTCGGTGAGGTCTCCGGCAACTTGAGACGGTGGCGCGGCGAAGATTGGCGGCGGAACCATACGGGCAAACGTGCAACTTCGGACCCGACGACACATTAACCAAATTAGCGCACGCATGAGCTACTGGACGGTGCTAGGAACCCACCATGATGATCCAGAGGTAGGGAGGTTATCGGATATGGGCTGGCGGCAAAGGTCTGCGGCGGCGACAATGGCGCTACCGAGGAGGGATCAGCCTGAGCAAAATTAGGAGCAAAGAGGGGTAGGGGAATGTCAAACATGGTTAGGAGATCATGCTCAAGAAACGAATTGGGAAAAGGATCATCTCACCGGTGATGAGGAAGAAAAGACTGCCCACGGCCGGAAACGAAGAAAACCAAAATTCGTCGATTCTTGTGTATGAAACCGAAAATGAGATGAGGGAACATAAGAGTGGTGAGCTGGAACGTAATATGACACGCAAAAGAAAGAACGAGCATCACTAGTTGCCGGAATTGGTGAGTACGACGTCGCGGCCGGAAATGGAAGCTCAGGCTCTTTTTGTGGTTTTGGTAGGAGAGAAGAAGCTAGAAGGGGAAGAGAGGTTCGGTGAAGTAAAGGAGCGGATGGAGAGGCCATTGACGACCTTATATAGGCGATGGGAGGCGAAGATTCACGAGAAGAAATGCTTGGCATGGGCGACGGTGTGTTCGGGTGTTGATTTGGCCGGCACGAGTGATAAGGTGGTTGAAGAGGTGACGAAAGAGTGAATGCCGGCCAAGGCATGGCGATGAGCGGCCGTTGTGGGCGAAGTGAGCCTGTGAGAAAACTGTGGGTAGTTTGGTGGCGCGCTGGCGAGCGGAGCCGCCACGACGCTGGCGAGCACGGGCGAGCTGGTGAGCATGCGGCTGCGTGGAGAAGAACCTTTGCCCCGTGGGACCGGCAGGAGTGAGAGAGGTGAGTGGGTTAGGCGAACGGTCTGATCGGACTGAGCGAAGATCAGATGATCCAATCGTTCGCTAGATGGTTGGGTTCGACCGTGACGGGTCGAGCTCGGTCGGAACCGAGTTGGGTCCGATCGGAGGAACAATAAAATTTGGTTTGATCCGAAAGGATGAGAAGATTAGGGATTTTTTTGACCTAGAAGATTAGCTCCAAAAATTCCTAAAATTTTATGGGATGTCACTGACTCTGAGAACAACCTTGCATAAATTTTCTAGAGTTTTTTATGCACTGCATTTCTCCCTAGAAAATTCACAAGGTCATATCCTAGGGTTTTGACCAAGAGCCTAACTGGTTTGACTAGTCACTTAAAAATAATAAATAATTTCTAAAAATTATGAAATTTTTCAGAGGAGTCACTAAGATGATTTAGAACCTAGGAAAAATAATTATAGAGGATGATCACAAGATATTCGTAAAAAGTTTCAAATGGTTATGCTTCTGGTAAATTGAAGCATTAGGTCTTTGAAAATAAGAAATCCTTTGAAAGAATTTCTAGAAAATTCAAATGACAACATGGGGCATCAAAAGTTTTAAATTCTCCTCATTTTTATACATTTGAAACACAAACCATGTTTGGGATGTTACAGAAGGTGGTCCCGGAGTTGGTGATGATATCGATGAAGACCCCGCGGAAGGAGCTCCTTCAGTCAAGCAAGCTAGTGGGCTTGCTAATGAGGGTGAGATGTTGGAAGCCATAATGCAAAGGATGGATCTCGATGACCGGGACTACATAGCATTGTTAGAAGATGAATGATCCGACGACGAGGATGATGTGGATTAGCAAGCGGTTCCATCTGAGTGGAACATATGCCAGTTCGACAACCTCGTCGTTAATAATGACTCTTGTGTGCCGTGGGAGTACGACTAGAGTGAGGTCAAGCAAGGGGCTATGTACAAATGCAAGGAGGCCATGCAGGAGGCGGTCAAATTCTGAGCCTTGTCGGTGCGGCGTACATTCACAATCGTCAAGTCTAACCCAAGATGCTATGACGTGAAGTGCAACATAGAGAGATGCCCTTAGCGAGTGCATGCATTTCAGCCTAAGTATGACATCTACTGGAAATGCTCTATAGTGGTCCCTCACATATGTGTCATCGCTGAGTCAGTGTAGTCCCACAGGAACCTGTCATCATGCTTCATCGCTAACCTCATATACATTGAGATCATGGATAATCTAGATTTTGAGCCACGATCCATCATTCGAGTGATTGAAGCAAGGTTCCAACACACAGTTAGCTATGCCAAGGCGTGGAGGTCAAAACAAAAGGCGTTGGAATCAAGGTTTAGTGCGTTCGAGGACTCCTACCACAACCTCTCCGGACTACTCCGAGTCATAGAAGACAGGAATCCCAGCACTCATGTTGATATTTTAGATTCCACGCATCTGAAGTGGGCAAATAAGAGGGTACTGTAGCAAGCATTCTTCACCTTTGGTTTATGCATCAGTGCATTCCGGCATTGCTGTCAAATCTTGTGCGTGGATGACACATTCCTGATTAGAAAGTACAAAGGCTAGATATTGACTGTAATAGCGACGGACAGTAATAATCAAGTTCTTCCCATGGCATTTGCTTTCATGGAAAGCAAGAACACAGACAGCTGGTTGTGGTTCCTGGGGAATTTGAGGATTTCTGTTGTATAGAGCTGTCCAAACGTATGCATCATATATGATTGGCATACGGGCTTGCTGAGTGTAATAACTCAGCTACAACAAGGAGAGAACGAACCACTTCCGTGGGTAGATCTGCAAAGCAGGTGGTGCATGAGGCACTTGAGTACAAACTTCTACAAGCAGTTCCGCAACAAGGATTTGATGAACATGTTCAAGCGGCTATGCAACCAGAACCAACAGTGAAAGTTTGAAGCACTCTGGGAGATTATGGATGAGCAGACCCAGACGTACAGAAGAGAGGCAGCGAAAAGGGCCACCCCAAGCACTGATCAGGCCCCCGAAGCATTACCAGAGCTATCCACAGATGGTCCCAGTGTGACGAGGAAGACAGAGGCACAAGTGAAATGCTTCTTAGACTGGATTGAGCACGAGCCTAAGGAGAAGTGGTCGCTGTTACATGACAGTGGTGGTGCTTGATATGGTGTCATGACAACCAATCTAGCCGAGGTGTGCAACTAGGTCATGCGCAACACAAGGTGCTTTCCTTTGGTTGGTATTGTGGAGGCAATTTTCCGCGGTACCACAAATTCCTTTGTTGACAGAAGCAACAACGCGTCGCTCGCCATGGCAAATGATAGAGTACGCTACTCCGCCATGATCACCAAATACATAGAGGAGAAGAGCAAGAAGGGTGAGATGCACTGGGCATTCAAGATGGGCACAAGGGAGCTTCGCTTCGAGATAATGTGCAGGAATAAAGGATGCCGCAGGACGAACCGTGAGAGGATTACCCACGAGTGCACACTACACCACGCTAGTTGCGTATGCACTTGCAACAAGCCCTTCTTCTGCACAGGCCCTGCTCCCAAGTCATGGCTGCATGTTCAACGGTAGCGCAGCATCCCGACCAATACCTCTCTGACTATTTCAACAAGGGGGAGGTGATGCAAACCTTGAGTGCAGAGATGTATGGTTATGTTGTGGTTGGCCATTTCACTGGCCATCTAACCTGGGAGCAACTTATCTAGGCCACAGACATTGATAGGCTGAATGGAAAGGTTGGCCGGCGACAAGTACAGCGCATCAGGAACGACATGGACGAAGCAGAAGCCGGGCGTCGTACGAAGAAGTGCTCCATTTGTAGGGAGTTTCAGCACACCTTCAAGAAATGCCCTATGAGAAATCATCAGGGTGAAGGAGATATCGGTAGTCCAAACGTCGCTGCGGAGAACTCATTCGACCGCCCACATGGGGGACGTTGAGGTTGCGGCCACGGGAAAGGTTCGTCCAGTTGAAATATGTGGTGCCCAATGCTTTGTAAAACCACTTTGATTTGTAAAAAAAAAAAACTAGGTCTTATGACGTTGTGCTCAATATTATGTAATATCAGTGTGATTTGTCCACAAAGTATGTTATGACGTTGCGCTTACTTTTCAAACTGACAAGACCACACTTCGCAACTACGTTGTAAAGCCGCCAACTTCAATTCTCGTTCTCTTATGGCATTGAATTCTTGCTGTGCAAAGGCAGGAAACAACATAAAAATAAATGTCCAAAAGACGTGTTGTGGAAGTGGGCACTAAAAATAATGATCCACACATCTTATGCAGCAAATTACATCTCTTTCCCCCCAATATCGGGACAACATCGCGCATGACAACCCTAAACCTAATAATTTCGTCCATTCTCTACTTCACATTACATTGTCTTCTCTGATTTTGCATTCTGAATTACACGGATACTTCAACGTATTACCAAATTTTACAAAAAAAAATTTAAAAAATTACAAAATTTCGGTACACAGTGAGTTATTGCATCATGCTCTGTGTTCTTGTCTTTATGTGGTAACCATTGTATATCTCCACAAGCTTTGGATTCTATCAATATCATCAATCGTAAATTCATAATGAAGATAGTCTATACTATTTGCAAAATATATTGTAATAAGAGGCAGGGGAATGATTAACATACAAGCAAACAAAATGAAAGAATTACACATTCAAGTGAAACATAAAGATGCAGCTATCCAGATACTTAGCTACATCCTAGCATTGAGTAGTGCAGTTGATCCATTGCTGATTGAAGGTTTGGCAATAAATTTGAAAAAAGAGCATTTTCCAATTTTCATCCAAATGCTATAAGAATTAAGAAGCACCTCGATAATAAATTTTGGTTTCTGGGGGAGAGAAAACCTTATATACATGGTGGTGAAGATTGCCTTTATATGACTGTTCCACTAGGAATCAAGGCATCCTTAATCATAGTAATAATGCCACCTTTGATAAAATACCTATCTGTCTACCTAAAAGCTTCTTGGACATTGTTGACGTTGATTATCTATAAAAGCAACAAACCATTTAGGAATGATCATTACCTAACACAATAAACATTGCATATTATTTTGGTCAGTATGATCTCTAGAAAAGTGAGACAAGAAAATTGTAAAACAATGCATATGGTTTGCCTAGATATTTCATTTTTTTCCCTTGAGAATTGCCTGCATATTTCAATTTAAGACCTACAACTCGACATGGTAAAACTCTTTGGCCACGTGGGGAAGCCATGCATGATGAGATCATTTAGCATTTGATAAGAAATGTTACTTGGGAATAGCAGCAGGATAGCATATCTATATTTGGTAACAATAAAGGGCTTTGAAATCAGTGCTGCAGGGCACATACTTGCACACATGCTTTCACCAAACAAGATGAAAAAGACCAAAGTAATGAATATTTGGACAGTGAATACAGATAATATGCACCTGAATGACAGGGGTAGATATATATATGAAATACCTTCACATTTTCTCCAATACAAGCATTCTTGTCGATTATTGATTTTCTGATGTGTACATTCTTTCTAATACCGACGAGAATGCCGCCAGTTTCAGAAAGGACTTTCTTGTCATTTTCCGTATGAAAAAACCTTAATACGTTCTCACATTACTTTCATGGCACTATATCACAATTCTGTTTAACTTTATTTTACCTCATAATAGTCTACACCCATTAGTACGAAATCCTCTATCACCGCACCTTCAGATATGCAGGAACGGAATCCAAACACAGAATGGTTGATTGTACAATGCTAGCCAAAAGAGGGGAAAAGGCAGGATAACAAATTTAGGAACTCCATGTATTGAAGCATGAGAAACTATAGACTAAAGCAACGACAAAGATATCCAATGAATAACTTAAAAGGTCCTAAAATGTTATGATCTAGAAGTCTGTACACATGATAGAAGGCAACACAACGATAAGTCAAGGAAAAGGCTACTTACTTTAATAACAAAACCTTGACCAATAACAATGTCTGTCACGTCAGCATCAAGAACCTTTGAAGGAGGCAAGTATCGAGGTTGTGTATAAATTAGAGCAGAACAGTCATAGAGGCTGCATACAAGAATGTTTGATCAAAAGTAGGTAATAGGTAGTGAATCTAGCAAAAATGTACCTCCTAACTTTTTACTGTAGAAATATGTAACTCGTACCTAAAATCTGGTACAATCTTCTTAGTTATTCCAGGTTTGCATTATAAAATTCCTCAATAGTACCATTGTCTCCCCAGTAACCGTCATATAAGTAAGCTTACACCTGTCAAACACAGTAGCAGCATAACCAAACATAATATATGGAACACGAATATACGAACAAAGTGAAATAACTATAGAGTACACAAGTAACATATCTCAAAAGTTGAGGTAACTTTAATTTCTTAACTGATCAAATACCAAAGTTCATAAAAGCTACAGCAATGAACTGGAAATAACATAAATAAAGGTGCTACATGTTTCAAGAGCATAGCATACCCTCATTCGAACCTCTGTTGCACCAGGAATAACCTCACTTCCAAAGTCATTCGTTGCAGGGAAATTTTCACGAAGAAACCGAAGCATCACATCTTTGCTAAAAACATAGATTCCCATGCTAGCAATATAAGGCATTTCCTTCGCCCCCTCAGAATCAAGGCCCAGTATGGTGGTGTCCAAGGATCCAAAAGCATTCACGGGACAAATCCGCAGTAGCGATATCGATGTAACCGGCGGTTACGAAATCGAAAAAAAACCAATCAAAGTTCAAAATATGATATTTGAATTGTGGAGTTTGAAAATCGATTCTGGGACCCGTGAAGGCCGATTCTGAAAAAACCAATTAGAAAAATGAGAAAAATCGGTCGAAATTAGAAAGTGTTTAATGAAGTGCATATTTAGCTCATAAAATACGTAATCTAGTATATTTAGCTCATAAAATACGTAATATAGTATATTTAGCTCATACAATATGTAATCTAGCATATTTAGCTCATATGAAGTGCAAACCAGCCAGAAACAATAATTCAAGCATATTTAGCTCATACAATACGTAATCTAGCACAAAATATGCCTAAACCAACCTAGGAAGTGCATTATACATTCAAAAATTTAAATTTTCCGGCGATTCTTTGTTCACGGTTCACACCGATCAGATTCTTCTTGGTAGCAGAATCGCGATTTTTCCCTGGTGGTGTCAACCTACAAGATCAAAACATGTAGAAAGTTAACTGAAAAAGGACTAATTGCAAAAGCACATATGCTTTGAACTGCTAAGGGTGCATGTCTTAAATTAGATGAAAAAGGGTCATCACATGTGTACCATCATTGATTTCAACTTATCTGCTTTTGGTTTTTCTGCAAACTCAACTATCCTCCCTTCATCATCAATTTTCATAAGGCTAAATGCAGTTGTGTGTTGTTCATCCATTGGCAAGGCAACAATAGTTATATCAGCATTTGTTTCTCTGTGGGCTTGAATGAACTTTTGGTAGTCCATACGATACAGGCGATCTCCTGCCAGAATAAGGAACTCCATAACATTGTGCTCCTCAAATAGCCATAAGTACCGTCGCACAACATCTGCAGTACCCTGAGAAGAGATAGCTCAGATGATATTTAGTGAAGGGTTTGAGCATCTGTACGATGTAATGATTTGTGTGCGGTATATGAACAGCACTATATGGTATAAAAATAGTTGGGAGATGGAAAGATGTATAATGGTTTGCCTTCCCCTTCTTTCTTGCAAATGATAGGCGACACAACGCACAGTCAATTACTGCTCTAACAAAAAAAATTTGTTTTATACTCTTTTCTTCCTCATTGATCTATGCGGATTTTACCCCTTTTCAGCTGAAATCCTCCATTTTCGTTCTTTCAATTAAATTCTATGTCTATGTGTTTGAATTTGGATATGAATGAAGAGCGAATGAAGGATATTGATAGAGTGGATAGTTTGAAGATAAAAAATATATAAATGAATAGGTATTTTGACTGAGGCGTTGTAGGGAAAATTAAGAGGAAATATGCTATTAAATTGTAAGGAAAAATATATTGATAGAGAAATGAATTTTTGTGTAATGGTGTAGTATCTATGTATTACGTAGCAGGGTTGTTGTATCGGAGAAATAAAAGTGTTACATATTGTGAAAAAATATAGACATGTATGTAAAGGTTGAATATTTGCACGTAAGCACCTCTAGATGTATGACCATATAATTTATACACCGTTTCTTATTTTCTTACACACAAAAAATCCTTTGCTAATATTCTTAGCTGTAAGCACCAGGATCAATAAGTCTAGCCTTCTTGGCTATGGCAACAGCTGCATCAAAAGTGTAGAAACCAACTTCAATACTTGCATTGCTACAAACAAGAACAACGAAGAAAAATGATCGTAATTCTCAAGGTGTGAGAATTGCACCCTCCAAATGCCATGTTGACATGAGCTTGGACAATATGTACATATCAATCAGTTACCATACCTGGTAGCTTGGTTGACATTAAAGATAGCGACACAGTGTCCAATTCCAATGATCTCATAATAGTTGAATCAGACTCGTCTAGTTTGTTAAGACAGAGAAGTGCTTAAGACCTCAAGGCAAGAAGCTGCAGGAGAAATACGATTCCATTGTGATCGACTGGATTCTAACGCTGATCACCAAAAGAACAATATATTTTTAAACATTTAAAAAGGCACAAGATATAAAGAGAGATTACCAATTGAGAGGAGTCTGCTACGTTGGCCAAAGTCCTCTGTTGTAGCCATGCCACTTGCTATCATAGACAACAATTTAATATCTCTAGCAATTCTTACCTCACTAACAAACACAGGCTCTAAATCCTGGTAGAAAACAATGTGTGATGAGTAAATAACAATGCAAACTTATTTTTCACATAAGAGTGCTGAGGAAATGGAAATAGTTCCATTGTTATTGTGTATGGAACAACAAATATTTTCACTCTGGGAACTATTGTAAAACGCAACAAATATTAAGACACAATAACATACCGGGTTACTTAACTTACCTCTCAAAATGCAAAGGAAGTGACATGCTTCCCATCTACAGGCATATGGATTCCCTTTGCTCCAACACGAATAATTGCTATAGCAAGATAACCCTGTCTGAAGGGAAAATATTTTTTAGGTTTTGCATTCTCTGGCCTGGTTGGTTGCATGCCTGAACTATTAGAATGTAGCTTAGAGGCCAAGATGTGTTTATGGTCATTGCCCACCATGCTACTACATTTTTCTAAATCATCCACTGCAAAACAAAAGAAAAAAAATCTATTCAAGCCCAGGATCAAGAGAAAAAACATATTATTTGCCAAGATCCAAATCCAGTATGTTGAACAGCTCTTACATGCTATAAATAAAAAGGTGGAAAAAAGATACAGTTATATTAGAAGCCTAAACAAATAATGTTTGATTCTGGAGGACAGTTCAGCTGCAACACATCAACATAGTGCATATTTATGGTGATATATAACAGCGACAACTGTAAATGCTAGCTACAACATGTAAACAAAGTGGATCTATCTATTTAATTGTAGATCCAGATTTGAGAAGGAATACTAATATACAATGCAATAACATGGATATCGCATGTCTAGAGTAAGTTATGGATTATGGACCACTGATAGAAGAGTACCATTTGCACTGTCCTTAGCATCCAAATCAGGAAATGGACAAAGGTCTTTAGAACCCCAATCATCAGCTATAGTCCATGTATTTTGGACTATTACAGGATCTTCTGTAAGTTTATCACTAAGAAGACGAACAATGTAATGAATCAAAATTGGATGGATTGGTTCACCAGGGACTGCAGCTCCAGGTAACTCTATCTTAAAATTACCCAGAAGACCACCAGGAGTACAAATAATAGTCATTGAAGAGCCCTAAATCAGTCCACAGGGAATCTTTAAGACAAATCTATCACCTAACCTTGTAGCATTCATTCTTTGAATAGAATATCAGCATGGCCTCTCTTTGACTTTTTGCTGCCTGCTGCTATTGACTGAAACAACTGAATCATCATATTCAAGTGCTGCATTTAGTTCCCTCCATGCAACTCCAGCTTCCTTGATTGCCTCTAGTCCATTTGGTAGGATGTGGACCATCGCAAGCCTGCAATGTAGCTAGTGGTGCCATTTCAATAACAATTCAAACAACCAAAATAAATTGATTATGCACATGTTAACACTGAATATTTTAGGACCACAATTTACAACAAATCTGCAATTTTGGGCCTTGGCGGTCTAAATACATCAGACAATACAGGTAAGCAATCTTTTTCAACTACATTATGTGACGTGAATCGTAATAAGACCACACTAAATCACTAAAAAAAAAGCAAAGACAAAAAATTACACATCCCTTCATAAAACAAGCTAATTGCAAGATCGAGAATTTTGATTCCAAAAAAAGTAAAAGAGCAAAAATGCTAACGACCACCGTGGCAAACCACAACTGTACTGATCTCAAATTAGACAACACGAAGGAAGGGGAAAGGATAGGTAAGGAGCAGCATAATTTTTCGCTATTGGATTAACCCACAAGATAAGCCATGCAAAATCTGTAAGAACGAATAGTACACAGTGTTGGGATATGGGTAGGCTACGATAGCAACAAATCAAAAAATCTACCACGTAAACCAGGAAGCCAAGCAAGTAGATGATCACAGATCATTACCACCAGACGCGTAGAGCAGCGGAAGTAGAGTTGGAGCAACCTGGTCCAACGTAGAGCGCATCGATGTAGTGGTCATAGTCGAACGTCCAGCGTCGAGCACATCGATGCAGTGGTCGTAGTCGATCGGCCAGCGTCCTCGTGAGTCGATCGTCTCCTCCAGCAACCTCTGCAGTTCCTTATGAAAATCGCGGATCGTCCTCAAGCGCAACAGCAACCGCAATAGTGCCTCTACGGTATCCACACGTCCAAGGAAGAAACAACCGTACATCGGTGTGCTAGCACCAAGTCACACAACAGAGCTCTCAGAAAGATGTCGGCTAGGGTTTCAGTGGAGCAACTCACGTGTCTCGTCATAGCCTCAAGCATCTCCTTATATAGTGCTCATGACGGATCCTATCCGAACACGTTTGACGAATCGAATCCGTACTGGTTTGTTCCAACCCGTTAAGTGTGTGACCTGTTAGGTTTATGCGTAATCGGTTGTAACTCAAAAACCCTTTTCGACCACGGGTCGTTAGCGGTTCCTAGCAGAATATAGCGATTCCTAAATACACACAAATTATATCGGACGAACCTTATTTCAATATGATCTACGACCAGGTCCTCGTCACTTATGACCAGGTCCTATCTCTATACGACTAGTTCGTATTTGGTCATGACCAGTTCGTAACTCCTTACGACCAGGTTACGACCACTCTGTGATTTCATTCGACCAGATCTTCATACAACCAGTCCGTAACTGATCGAACTAAGCAACCTACTCATGTATTCTCCCTTTGCCTCACGATATCTGGTTGAAATCCATATGAGATGTTGTGTCATCCATGGACTGTTCAATACTTTCTCGATCGAGTGTCGGGTAACTTCACGTGGTTGAACACTTCGACCACTAGTGGCATGGCCATGCACTTACTTTATTCGACCACAACGAGGGGCCCAGAGACAGAGACATCTCTCCTGTTATGTTAGGAGGGGCAAATCCCATATCCGACCAGTCACATTCCTCCGCATGTTTCAGAGCATACCCGAAAACTACTTTTATAACTACCCAGTTACGAGTAGCGATTGACAACCCCTAAGAGTGCTATGACAGATGCAGGAAACCATGCTGATCTCAGGTCTAAGGATTATACATCATCATTGCTTGAGACCAACTAACGACATATAGAATCATAACAATCTTAATAGTGTCTCAAGGTGGGTCTTATCAAATACCATGTTCTCTAACATGTATCCATATTATTGGTTTGATATCTCCATATCCATGATCTATGAAACATAGTCATCAACCAATACATATACTAGTCTATTCATATGTGTTCTCATATGTTTCCGACCAAGGAACGCTTAAGAATAATCATCGCAGAAATATAGAGTTTCACAATCAAGTCACATACTTGATAATAAATATTAACAATATTATTCTAGGAACAAGATAACATATTATCCAATGTTATGAACATAATGAAATATAATCATCTCTATGATTGCCTCTAGGGCATATTTCCAACACACATGACGCAACAGCAACAAGGAGGCGAGATATGTGAAGCTATATAGGATTCTAGTGCAGTGCAGTTCAATGCGGCACATATGCATCATACACAAGAGAAAGAATCTCACCAGAGGCATAGCGCGACGAGTTGGCCGTGCGCACAGCCGTTCGCTAAATCGAGTCGGGCGGCCTCCTCGCACCTTGGCGGCGCGCTGGGCGGCTTCATGCGTTCGTGGGCCTTCTCCTAGCGCTTGAGCTTGGCATGCACCTCGCTGTGCTTCTCCTTGTTCTTGATCTACGACAGCAGCGCCGGCACAACCTTCTTCTTCTTTGGCCTCTTCTCATTCCGCCCCTTCCTCTTGCCCTCGTCCCCTAGGGGCGGCGCGTCGGCAGGCTCCGCATCTTCTCCTTCGCCATCGCCGCCGTCATCTCGGTGGAGGACCATTTTTTTGTGCCACGAAGCCGTCCCCACCAGCGGCACTGGGAGGATTGGGGCTAGGGATTGCTTCTTCTCCTTCGCCATCGCCGTCGTCGTCTCAGTGGAGGCTGCTTCATCGTACTCCCTGGTGGTGGAAGCGGGGGCCAGGGAGGGGGCGGGGGGAGACAGGCGGCAGTAGCACCAATAGGTTACCTCTTTCGGTCTGCGCATGAGGAATAAGGGCGCGAGGAGGGCATGGGAGAAGGATGCGGATGCGGGAGGGAGCCACGCGGAGCGGAGAGCTACTGTGGCATCGCGAGGGAAGATTGAGGGGATGGGGGTGGGGGCGGGGAGGAGAAGGGGAGGAGATGGAGGAATCGCCTGCTGGTGATGGAAGCGAGAGGGGAGGTAGGGAGGGGGAGGAGGACGGTGAAGCGTGGGCGAGTGAGGGGGAGGGGGAAGACGAAGCAACGGCGGTGCCAATAGACAAGGATGAACCAGCGGGGCTGGGGAGGGAGAGGGGGAAGCAATGGAGGAAACGAAGATGAAAGGTACGGCCGACGCGCTACGCAGAAGACAAAGGAAACCAAATATTGGATAGAGGACGACGTGGCCGACTGCGTGGTGAACATAGGAATGAAGCGAAGGCGTCGCGAGGCACGCAAAACAGAAAAAATCGGACGAGCGCGATGAGACGAAGCGCGGGATCCAACGGGGAAGAAGAATTAGAGCGACTTGACGTGGAAAACTGTGCCCTTTTACCCGTTTACTCGTTAGGATAGTTTCAACAATACATAGATTTATTATGGTTCAAACTTCAAAGCCCGTACAAGCGACACAACTAGCCATTTCCACCTCTCTGATCCGCGATTGGACACGAATCGCGCGATCATTCGATACAGCTCGGCAATGCCGATTTTTTCACTAAGGCTGCTCCCAATGGGCAGTATCTTAGTACAATATCTTAGTGCATGAGGAGTGTTAGGATACTATCTTCCCAATTCATAGTTTCTTATGGTGTAGTATATTAGGTTGTTTCATTTAATTACATCCATGATCTTTACTAGTATTTGAGCATTGTGGCCTATTTGTGGCATGTACTAAAGCAATACATGTTTGTTGACACACACAAACGTAAATACACGGGATCGATCACAATAAATTTTATGCGTTGGATTTCTAGACCGAACCAATATCCAAATTAGATACTAGAGTACCCTCTCTCTTCATTAACTATGGTGCTACATCATCATTTTGCTTATATGGCAGGTTTAAGATACCATCTAAGGTGGAGCACTAGGAGCAGCCTAACCATCGCAAGGTCAAGGTGTGCATGCACACGAAACTATGCCAGCTAATCCTGTCGCGTTGTATAAAACCTCTCGCCGTCGCACAACTCGTGCACTTGACACACCGCCACTCACGAATTGCACACGAGTAATCAAGCACTGATACATGGCTCACGACCAGGGCCAGGAAGCGGTCGTGTGGCGGTGAGGCCGACGCCCGATGAGGCGTGGGCACTGCTGCAGGACTTCTGCTCCCTCGACAGGTGGGTCTCGTCGGTGCGAGCGTCGTCAAGGCTGGAAAACACGGATGGTCGGCAAAGTCGTCGTCTTCTGCAGGGCGTTGAAACGAGGCCGCGTCGAGCGAGGTCGGTCACCGTCAAGGAGAGGTGGTGGAGTTGGACCCTACCGGCCGTCCCTCTGACTACAAGGTGGTGGAGACCAACAAGGGGTTCGGCCGGTACCAGGCCACCATCATGGTCGAGCCCGACCCGGCTGGGTGCGCGGTCAGGTGGTTGTTCGAGGTCGAATCGGTGCAGGGGTGGACGCTGGACGGCTTCATGGGGTTCCTAGAGAAGCTCGCGCGTGGCGTTGCCAAGAGGCTCGAAGAGATCATGGTGGGGGGTCGATGATAGTCCTATAAAGAATATATAACGTTTTAAATATCGACAATCTCCTATACGTAACCTTAGTTATTACTTTTTAGAGGAATATATTTATAAAATAATTATATTATGAAACTATTTTTCAGAACTACTCTAATGATATCATTTTTATATAATCAAAACAAATAATTTTTTATATACTAGTAGTAAAAGTGAAGGAAGTTTTATTACATGTTTTCTAAAACATCATATATTTATGAATCGAATGAGTACTTCACTATTTCGGATTTTACAGCAGTGTTTTTACCCTCTGTAGACTGTAGATTACATATTGCTAATTGAATCAAAATACAACTTTTAGTCCGTAAAGCATCTCTTTGTAAACTAAAAACGGCAGAGGTAGTAATACTACTATTAACCACGTTTGGTCTTCCACTACGATTCAAATTTTCCTGATGTTGCCATCTCGCTGGTATGCCCCTCCCGCCTCCCCAGCCGACCGCCCTAGTCCGCGACGCCGACCTCGCCGCGGCTCGTCTCGAGTCCTGCGCCAACGCGCGCCTCCCGCCGCTGCTCCACGCCCGCCTCCTGCGCCGCGGCTTCCTCCTTCTCCCCTTCCACTGGAACGCCCTCACGCGCGCCTACCTCCGCCTCGGCTCGCCCCGCGCCGTGCTCCGCGTGGCCGCCCACATGTTCCGCCACGACGCGGACCCCGACCGCTACACCTTCCCGCTCGCACTCAAGGCCGCGGCCCAAGCCGAGGCCCCCGTCTCCAGCCTGCGCCGCCAGCTCCACGCCGCCGCAGCCAAGCGCGGGCTCGCGCGCCACCCCTTCACCGAGAGCGCGCTCATCAGCTGCTACGCTAAGGCCGGCGACCTGGATGCCGCCCGCAGGGTGTTCGACGAAAACCCCCACCGGGGCCTCGGTTCGTGGAACGCCGTCATAAGCGGCCTCTCGCAAGCTGGGGAGTCAAAGGAGGCGCTGGCATTGTTTCTCGAGCTGCGGAGGTGTGGCGCGGTACCAGATGATTTGACCATGGTGAGTGTCTCGTCCGCATGCTGTGCTGTTGGGGATATTGGCTTGGCGAAGCAGCTGCACAAGTGCATGCTACAATGCCAGCGCTCAGGCCGGCTCGATGTGACGCTGTCCAATGCGTTGGTCGATATGTATGCCAAATGCGGCCGCACGGACCTCGCAGGAAGGGTATTTGAGAGAATGCCTGCCAGGGATGTGTCATCGTGGACAACCATTATTACAGGGCTTGCAACACACGGTGAGGAGCAGGGTGCAGTGGACATGTTTGATGAAATGCAGAGGGAAGGGGTGCCACCGAACAGGGTGACAATGTTAGCGGTGCTCTCTGCTTGCGCGCACGGTGGGCTGGTGGATATTGGTATGGGTTTGCTGAAGCAAATGGAAGATGGGGAGATCAAGGTAGCGCCAACCGTTGAACACTACGGGTGTGTGGTGGATATGCTTGGTAGAGTTGGGTGGGTGGATGAGGCACGTGCTTTGGTGGAGCGAAGAATGCCGATGGAGGCAAATGTGGTGATATGGGGAACAATGCTTGGTGCGTGCGAGAAGCATGGCGGTGTGAGTGTTGGGGAGTGGGCCGCAGAGAGGTTACTAGAAGCTGAGCCATGGAACGACGGGGTTTACGTAGTGCTGTCCAACATATACGCTGCTGCTGGGATGTGGGGTGAGGTGGAGAGGGTGAGGAAGATGATGTCAGAGAGGAAAGTGATGAAATCTCCGGGCTGCAGCCTATAGCTCTGGTAAGTGACCGCCATTGAACTATTCAAGGTTTGCTCTTTGCCTCACTGATTCTTGTGCAATACATTATAGACCAATCTTATTTATTAAAACCAGGAATTAATCTCATTTGATTTTTTAAAATACGGATTTGATTTATTTTCTGATCATATGTTCATGTTTATTGTCATTAGTTGCAACCACAAATATAATGGATGGCACATCAAAATTACCACTGTCTAATTAAGCAGAATGTGACCGGGTAAGATTGCAGTATATTAAGACTCATTAACTAATTTCTCGAATGATCTCTTTTAAGTCGAGATACTGTTGGTTTTTAGGCAAGGTTATTAAGTCGTAAAGTCGAGTCGAGTCGTAAGAGGAGCGACTTGTCGACTTGGTTGACTAGTCGACCGACTAGTCGTGACTAGCCACGACTAGTCCATAGACCTATGTTGTCAGGACGTCACCTAGTCGACGCCAAGGCGTCCCGTCGGCTAGAGACAGGCGACAGGGGCCTTCGCCTAGATGACCTGGGTTAGATGGGCGTACCCTAGCCACCGTCGGCTCTCTACACCTTTGTTCAGCTGACGCCGCCACCTCCCTGTACTTTGGAAGTCTTCCACCGTCCCCAGCTCCTTTGGGTTCGCATCGTCTTCCTCTCTTCCCTCTCCTCTCCTTTATTTCTTCTTCACCGTCCAGATATGGAGGGGAAGAGCGACGAGTGTAGGAGCAGCGCCGGTGAGGAGGAAGAAGATCTGAAGAAGAGCGAGCGGGTCGAATCGAGAAGATTGTGTGTCTTTGAGGAAGAAGAGCATCTCGGGAAGGGAAGGAACTTGTAAAGAAAAGTCAAGCAGAGTAGAGGAGGTTGGTGGGTGGTGGCCAAGGATCGAAGAACCGTTCTGAGAGTGAAATCCGCTCGGGGCGATAACGACTCCGTGCGATGCTGGAAAAAGCGGACAAAAACCGCCAAAAGCGAAAGCCAAAATTTGAATTCAAAAAATCTCGGCGGTTACGGTTCGAGTTCTTGATCGATGTAATCGAAAACCGGTTGGAAACCTAAAATGAAAGGAAATTTGGTAATTAGCTAATAAAGATGCTAACTAGATAATGTATATACTCTAACCAAGAAGGTATATACTATATAGTATGCATATACTCTAACCAAGCTTTAGAATACAACTTCAAGCTTTAATTGAGTAAATCGAAGTTAAATTCATTTTTATTTTGGTAGGTATTCCCCTCCCTACCACCCTCGATATCTGCAGAACCGCCCGATTCTGCGGATTTCTTTCACAGTGGTGGCCACTGCCATACCAGTATGCATTGCATAATACAACTATTCTATGGTTTTTCATTGGATAAACACACCGTCTAACTCTCGCCTTGGCGTCTGGCTAGCAAATCTCAATTAGTCGCGACTAGCCGCCGACTATCCAGCAAGTCGGGTGAGTAGCCCTCCTAGTCGAGTCGATGACTCTAGTCGGTGGTTGTGTACCGGCTTGTCGACTAATCGTGCGACTTAATAACAGTGTTTTTAGGGAGTGAAGAGTAATTAATTGAACAGCATGTCTGTGTGAGAACCCGCGTAATTAGACTTAATCGCGTAACACTAACCGGTAGTTAGCGATAATAAATCTTGTCTTAGCGGTAAGCTAACGATAGAGTAAGACCGTTGTTAAGCAGTTAATTCGTTGTCAGCTCGTGGGTTTAGTTGGGTTCGTTTCGCGAGCATTCCATCACCAGTCAGTAAAACAAACATTGCATCATTTGCATCATCCATTCAAGCTCATTATTCAAACACAAGTAATCAATTGCATTCCACCATAGATTCAAGACAACAATTAATTTCATTTGCATTCAACATCACAAAGGTAGCACCAAGTCATAATTAAATTTGCATTTCTATTCTCATTTCATGAGTAAACCAACAATTGCATCATTTACAATAGAGTAGTACATCAATCAAAGGTGAGCTCTGTATCATTCAAAATAAGTAGCACCACTCGTACCCCTATATTCCTCTCTTCTCTATTCCTCATTTCATAGCATCAACGCACAGTAGCAGCAGCACGCCCCCAGTACTCATTCACCCCCTCTTCCCTTCTCCACTTCCAAGGCTACACCTCTTTCCTCAGGCAGCACAAGCACAGCACAACAGCAGCGAACATCCAGAGTCTTCAAAAGCTCCAGCCTTCCTTCCCATTGCACAACCAGACCAGTCCATCCCCCGTCTCCCATACCTTCGGTGCATCCCCCATTGCCCAACACACCAGCCATTCACCTCACCCAGACCCAGCTCATGACATTCACCCCCAAATTTCCCTCATTCATTCCCCAAAGACCTGAGCCAAGAACGGGTTCACTCCCCAAGTCAACACACATTCTTCCCCCTTTCTTAAGTCATTCCCCCATTCACAGCTCCAAACATCCCAGGCCATCCCCCTTGAGCATGCTCCACATTCATTCTCCCTTCACTTCACAAACCGAGCAACACCCAGCCAATCCAAAGTGTGCATAGCCACATTCTTCTCCCCAGTTCACAGGCCCCCATTTCACCCCCCAGTCTCAGACATTCATTCCCCTCCCACACACTCACAGCTCCATCTAGTCCCATTTCCAACCGAGCTCGAAGAAGAGGAAGCCAAGAACCAAGAATGGAGACCAAGGAGGCAAGAAGCTTGGAGAGGAAGGAGGAACCGCCGGCGGCCTTTGCTGGCCACGGCCGGGCAGGAGGAGTCTTTGGAGGAGTCGGCAGCAGCCGAGTGGGCGGGGCCGAGCCTCACCAGAGCGGGCCGGGAGGCTAGAGGAAGGAGGCTGGGCGAGGCGGCGACGTCAGGGCAGGCGCGCCTCAAGCCGAACCGAGCAGAGGGCATGAGGCCCGTGCCTCGGCCGGCCGGGCATAGGGTGGCGGCGAGTTCAGAGAGCCGGCCAAGCCGCAAAGGCGAGGAGGCGACTTCGAGCGGGCCGGGCCTAGGACGTGGCGTGGCGGCGTGGACGGACGGGCCGGAGGAGGCGGCACATGACGAGCCACCGCCTGGCGTGGGTCGCCGAGGACCTGAGTCGCCAAGACCGAGGTGGCGCTGGGGCTCGAGCGCAGCAGAAGCGTCGGGAGCCGAGGAGCGAGCCAGCAGAGGTGGCGGTGAGCTAGGGAAGAGCGGCGCCAGAGGTGGCATGGCGATGGCGGCAGACACCACACCAGCGGCGGACCCGGAGGCCAATGGCGGCAAGCACCACGCCGTGAGGAGGAGAGGAGGAGGCGGCCGGAGGAGGAGCAGCAGCAAGGCGGCAGGCAGCAGGCCAGCACTCTGTTGAAGAGGCCGAGCCGTGAGCTCCCATGGCGGTGGCGGCATAGATTGAGAAGGGGAGAGAAAGGTGTGTGAGTGTGTGTGTGTGTGTGTGTGGGGAGTGAGGAAAGTTGGTTTGGGGAAGAAGGGGATAAGGTGGGCAGTGTGAGCTGTGTGTGTGTATGTTGGGGTGTGGTTCGGCCGCAGGTAAGAGAGAGAGACAGAGAGATGAGATTAGGGTAGATTAGAAGTTAGGCTTAGGACTTTAGATTTAGGGGTAATATTAGAAAAATGTTAGATTTTAATTTTTTATTGTGATTCTTGTCTATTTCAGTAGCAGTTGTTATTTAAATAATAGTTAGCTGCTTAATCTTGCAACTAAATAATTTAACTTGGATCTTGTCTAATTAACCAACTTGCATTCAATCCATAAGTTGTGTAGCAATTATTTCTGTTATTAATAGAATAGGTTGCTTGTGTAGCGATCTTGCGTGTCGTTGGTATTTAGTCCCGCGTCGTTGGTATTTAGTCAGGTAGTTTGAGTTGTTTAATCTTGTCAGTTTAATTAGTCAAGTGCAAACCTCCGGTTTCGACCCTAGTGCGCATAGACAGTGGAACGATTATTTTGGGGAGTGCTAACTTAGTGTTAGATCTCGAAAAGTTTTATTTAAATAAAATTGTGCTAACAACTAGAAGTCACTAACTTAGGTATCTATTATATCACTCAAAATCAACTATTTATTTACTTATATTATTATTCGTGCTACCGTATTGCTCTGAAGATCGAACCAAAGACCGACGGGCAATTGTGATCGAGTTTCGTCATGCACCTAGCCTTTCCTACTATATCTGAAGGCAAGCGATCCTCTTGAACATGAATATAGTTAATTTAAATGTAAACCGTATCTTGCACTATTATCGTATTGCATCAAAATTGTTTTCCCCAAAACTTAAATGAAATGAATGAGATGAAGATGACTAAGATGAATATGAATGATATGAGAATGATGAATGAGATGAGAAATGATGAAAGAAAGTGAAAAATGAGAATATTATGGCTGGTAAAGGGGACCCTTGGCAGGTAAGAGATGAGGCAAGGAAGTGGGACCCCTTTAGATATGGTTAAAATATAAGGACCAACAAACTCTTACTCGGTCAGATGCCGTAAATTCAGTACCAACCATTTTCTCGTTTCGGCGGGCAGAAAATGCTATCTTGTTACGTGACTATGCTCCCCACAATGGGTAAGTAATAGGTGTGAGTGTGTGTGATGGAGGAACCCAGAACCGTGAGGAGAGACCGGAAGTGGGGGATCCAAAGCGCTATAGCGCTAAGGTGGAGTGTTGGGTGCGGGATAGAAGCGCCCCAACCAACATTCTTTGGAACTTCGGTGGAGGACTGGTGCGCTCGGGACACCGACGGAAAGTAATGGGTGGAGAAATTAATTCACGTAACTGAGAAAACGCTTTGTATTCTGATCTCGAACCCGCATCAAAGGAAATGCGGTGAACCCTGTTTATAGAGAGTTCAGAATAACTATGGGTAAAGTGGTGCAAAGCCTGCACAGTGCTAAATAAAATCATGAATTCACGCCAGTCTCCAGGATTGGAGTCTACGAAAACCACAAGGGGTCTATCTTCTCTCCGAGTGACTAGTAGTGTTTTCCGTATTAAAATTTGCCACCTAAATGTTTTAATGAGTTATTTTCTAAATGAGATGATTTAGAAACTGTGATAACAACCAGAAATAGTTCATTCAGTGCATTCTTTGCTATTAATGCTTGCTGAGTACACTCGTGTACTCAACCTTATTAGTATTCTCCTTTGTAGATCCTAGTCCGGCCAAGAACTATCCCAAGTGGGACGAAGGACATGCAGGTACCGAAGCAACCGCAGTAGGAGAAGGCACAGACTCCAAGGACCAAGGCGAAATGGACGCCATGTTTGACAAGTGGGACGAATAGGCGGCCCGATGCTTGAGGTTGGCGAGTGAAGCGGAGAAGTTCCTTTTGTAGTCAGATAATACTTGTACTAAGAACCATAGCCTTACGTGGCTATTCTTTGGAATAAAGAGTGCAGTTTCTATCTTCTTGTTACATTGCGTAACCCTGGTAAATGCTTACTATTTGTTGGAGTAGTGTTTTACTGAGCAAACGAATAGTAATTCGTATGCCTAAGTGTGATTACCCTTAGGGTAATAACACGGGACGTCACAGTCTGCTAGTGTGAGGAAGATTTATTGCGAGTAATACGTTTAACAGCACCAGCAATCCTAAGTAAGTGGTTGATAGTGATGATGTCAGAGAGGAAAGTGACGAAGTCTCCAGGCTGCAGCCTATAGCTCTGCAAAGTGAACGCCATTGAATTATCGAAGGTGTGCTCTCTGACTCGCTCATTCTTGTGCGGTACATTATATACCAATCTTATTTCTTAAAATCAGGAGTTTGTCTCATTTGATTTATTTTCTGATCATATGTTCGTGTCCATTGAACTAGGCGGGAAGGTTTCACCGTGCGGCAACGGTGTATGTGACGGTCAGAGAGAGGATGCCGCACGGCTACTGTACGGTACGTAGCTGTTTTTGTAAATAAATTTGGAAGACGGTTATTCCTGTAAATACAAACTAAAAAGTTGCCCATACGGCAAAAATTCCCTTGGCTCGTCTCAGTCCTCAAGACAGAGTAAAGTATTCACTGCCCACCGCCTAGTTCTGTACCTACGACACCATTCTTCTCCTGATTACTGAACTTTATAGCCTTATGTATGTGAGAAATACACAGCGTGCAATCACTTTATAGCCTTATTTAAGAGAAGTAATTTCTCAGCGCTTTTAAGAGAAATATACACTAGCAAAATAGAACACCATGTATACCTTCATTTGCCAAAGTATGGGATTTTGTTGCGTTAAATATACAACAAAAAATCCAAAAGAGCTGGGTTTCACAGTAACATAGTATTTGATTTTCTTTTTTATAAAAAAGTTAAGCTCCATAACCAGCCGGTAACTAAACGATGAGAAAAGGAAAATCGTATTTGAGCAAGCTAATGTTTGAACAGAATAAAATTTGCGATTTTTTTTTGTCACATAGTTGCTATACACAGGTATGGCGTTTTTTTCGCAAAATGTCTTAGCAGTCGATACATCCTGTCTTTGTGACATTGATGTTTCATGAAAAATATAGGTAATTCAGCGTATTGTTTTTATCATCCTGTTAAGGGTACTTCCCGTTGTATTTATAAGATGAATAATTTAATCAGTGAAGCTCGTCATCCGAAGTACAAAGTACTTTATTTCAGAATCCGTAGTAGCGTCTTGCATATTTGTGCACTCCGGCCCAGTCCGATATAACGCTTTCTGTAAAATTTGATGCATCTTTTCTTTTGAGCATTGGTATATTCTCGTTATGCCATTTGACAAATCACATTGAAGTGGCTGTGGAAATCTGAAAGCACCCCACCTAACAACGATCAACGAATCATGTAATCTAGTATAAAAAATGCAAGACCACGCGAACATGTAGGTGCATATACTATTTTAGCCCTCCAAAGTGTCTCAAGATTTATGAAAGGGTATGGCAATAATTAGAAGATGGATTATGGTTTAAATTTTGAAAAATTACATCAATCTCCAGGCACATTTGATGGTGTTAATAGTATATGTATCCTCATGTGTATGTGGAAAAACCATATTCAATCCAGTAATCACATCATTGGAGAATCTAGGAGACGAGGACTTGATTTGAGCTTTGTTTACGATGTTTGTCCTTAAGCTTTTGTTTGCTTCCAATTTCCAAAACGTTCTTCAGTCTAGCCTTGTTGTCCAAGTGACCTCAAGACTTTTTACTCATCGTCTCAAGCTTAATCTAATGTCGGTAGTTGCACCTTTAGAAGATGATAACCTTATTTAGCTGGACAAATAGCATCTGAACATTTGGAACTCTATGAATGCCTGACATTTCCGTGGAATTCAAGTACAATAACAGCTGGTACCTTATGCGAACATGACAGGTTGTGTAACGTCCTGTTTTCGAAAACAGTGAATAGTATTTATATTTGGTTTTCGGTTTTCAAAACTATTTCAAATTAGCGTATAATTTCAAATCTTCTAGCTTCTATCTAAGCTCGGGTTTATGTTTCAAACCTTCTTGCAACTCGCAAATTCAAAATTCGAGTTTGAATTCTCCTTTTCGAATTTGGGCCTTTTTCTCAAATTTGTTTCTCTTTTCCTTGAGCTCAGCCCGTAGCCTTCTTTGGGCCCCAGCCCATTTTTCCCCCTTCCCCTTCTAGGCCTCCTGGCCCAGCTCCACCCGGCCCACTCCTCCTTTCGGCCTTCCTTGGCCCAGCCCTACTGCCTTCTTCCTCCCAAGCCAGGGTCTTGCCCACGCTGCGCCCTCCCTCCACCACAAGCCTGGCGCCTCGCCACCACATGCCTCGCCACCTGCTCCCTCTGTCGCTCGCAACTCTAGCGCCCTTCTTGTGACGCCCTGATTTTCAGAGCCTTTTTGAAAATTTTAAAATAAAAAGAACCATTTTGTTTTAATGAGAATTCAAAGTTTAACCTGAAATTTCATAATGGATTTAAGTTGACTAACTCAAACTTCAACTAACATTTCCTTGAAGATTTGTTGAGTTGTTGGAGTTTTTGAGGATCTTTCCTTCTCTGTCCATCCCTGGACCAGACCTCCCATCGTCTGGGATCTAATGGTCCAGATCTTCCCTTCGTTTGGATCCAAAGGTCCGGACCTCCTTTGTGTTGTCCTCCTCTGGTCCAGACCTCCTTGGGTCTAGATCTCCCAAGTCTTGGACCTCCCTGGGTCCAATTCACCCTCTCGGGTTTCCTCTGGCTTACAACCTCCCCAAGCTTTCACCACCCTCATGTGCATCTGAGCTCCTTTGGAATCCTGTTGAAGCTTTTCATGTTTACTTAGACTCTCCTTCGTTGCTGGTATCCTTGAAACCTTCTTTGGAGGTTCCCTCCGGCACCAACCCGGTAGTACCGCCCGCACCTTGCGGTGCTACCACTTTTTAGGACCTCCCTGTGTCCTACCGGACCTCCCCATGTCCTCTAGGGCCCCCTTTTACTTTTATTGGACCTCCCCGTGTCCTTTAGGACCTCCCTAGGTCCTCTAGGATCTCCTCCTTGTCTATTTGCATCTCTATTGATCGTGAGTCGTCCGATTTGCATTGGACAGTTTGATCTTGGTGAGACATCCGGATGGTCCGAATGTCCCACCCTTCTTGAGCCTTAGATCATTCTGGGCGGTCCGATCGAAATCCAACCGTCCAGACCTCCCTCTTTGTAAATATGGACCGTTAAGACCTCCCCTTTGGAGATCTTAACCGTCCAGACCTCCCTCCTTGTAGATCTGGACGTTAAAACCTCCCCCTTGGAGATCTTAACCGTCCAGACCTCCCCCTTGTAAATCTGGACCGTTACGACCTCCCCCTTGGAGATCTTAACCGTCCAGACCTCCTCCTTGTAAATCTGGACCGTTAAGACCTCCTCCTTTGGAGATCTTGGCCGTCTAAACCTCCCTTTTTGGCAGATCCAATCGTTAGGACCTCCACTTGAAAATCCTAACCGTTCAGACCTCCCCTGGATTTGATCCTACGGCTCTAGACCTCCCTTGCGGGTGAGGATCTCCTTTTACTTTTGCGGACCTCCCCGTTTGCAATTAATCTTGACCGTTGGTCCTCCTTCCGAAGATCCAACCGTCTAGACCTCCCTTGCGGGTGAGGATCTCCTGTTACCTTTGCAGACCTCCCCGTTTGCAATTAATCTTGACCGTTGGACCTCCCTTCCGGAGATCCAACCGTCTAGACCTCCTTTGCGGATGAGGATCTCTTTTTACTTTTGCGGACCTCCCCGTTTGCAATTAATCTTGACCGTTGGACCTCCCTTCCGGAGATCCAACCATCTAGACCTCCCTTGCGGGTGAGGATCTCCTCTTACCTTTGCAGACCTCCCCGTTTGCAATTGATCTTGACCGTTGGAAACCCCCCCCCCTTCCGGAAATCCAACCGTCTAGACCTCCCTTGCGGGTGAGGACCTTCTCCTAGCCCCTACGGACCTCCTCTTTTGCGGTTGCTCTTAACCGTTGGATCTCCTTTTTGGAGATCCAACCGTCAGGACCTCCCCTATAGGTGAGGATCTCCCTTTATTCACGGCAAGACCTCCTCAATGTCCTTGCAGGACCTCTTCCGCGGGTCTTGGCTGCCCCCACTGGGCAGTCACACCCAGTTTTCTTTACCTTTGACTGTGTCCTGGTGCAAGGAAGTCTTCATTGCATTTAATGCATGTTGTATCACATTAAATGCTCTCACCTTTGCAGTACTCATGCCATACCGTTGTCACATTCCTTGCCTACTCCCATTGTCCTCTTTACCAACTCCTGAGGACTCATATTCTGGGTCATGAGCTTTGGCTCCAGCTATATATAGCTTGGGCAGCCTTTCCTTTCTCATTTTTCCTCATTTCCACTCCCTGGCTTAACTGAGCACTCTCTGGACCTCCTCCAACCAGCTCATTGGACCTCCACCTGATCTCCCAATCTCTCTGTTGGTTTACCTTGGAAGTTTTATTAAGATTTCTTTTGGTTATTGTTGGAGCTTTATTTGAATCATTTGGTTTTCACGTATAGATTGTCAAGACCGTGTGGAACCAGAGTTCTGTGAGGGAGAGGAAGAAGCTCAAGACTTTGAGTAAGGTAAGTTACACTCTTGATCATGTTGCACCCAATATATCAAATTACTTATTTCGTTTTCAAAGATGTATGCATGCTTATTTCACTAAGATAATTCAATGCCTACCTTTAAAATTCGTAGTTATGCCTACTGCTTGGTATGACCACTATCCATGTTGAATCAACCTCATTGTCACCCTAGATAAATCTGGTTCTTGCAATAGTGAGGACCCGAAGCTTTTACAAAAATGAAATGCTTAGTCTTGCTTAGACCAAAATCTTGATTTGGGAGTTCTAGCCAAAAATATCTCTTGATCAAATGATTTGGGCCGTGGCATTGGTGTGCCATGGAGATTCGACCATGACATTGGTGTGTCATGGAAGTTTTACAAATGGCCATGGCATTGGTGTGCCATGGTGGTTTGAAAAGCAAAATAAATGGAAAATGGATTTGGACTTGGGCGAAACTGGTTGTTTGGTTGGTGCATGTCTATGCACGGGGGTCATGTGATTCGATGCCCCAGGGTTGAGGTTTGTTGTCTAAGTCAGTTAAGGACCGTTCTTTGAGACACCACTTGCTAAGCCTATAATGGGCTATGCCAAAATTGTGCAACCACATGTCTCTATGTGGGGCGTGGGACCTGGCTAATTAATTTGCAAAGCTCTATCGTGGTTGATCCTGTTGATGCGGTGGGTTGTCATATTCTGTTGTTGTAGTCTCACAGGCATAAGAGGGCACCCGTTAACCCGCGGGTTTCTATCAAAGGGGATTTGCGAAACCTTAATGTGGGTGGACTACGGTGGAGCGATGCATTGTAAAAGCCTTGTCATGTGCTCTAGACCTCTCACCAAAGGAAGTGTGAGGTGGTATCGACGGATGCCAAACAAACTAGAGAATTCATGTCATGTGGGTAAAGTGTACAACCTCTGCGAGTGTAAATCTATTGAATAGCCGTGTCACGGTCATAGACATCTTGGCAATGTCACTCAAAGTTAGCTCTTGGTTTTGGTTTTCAAAAGACATATGAAACTGGTTTTGGATTTTTATCCAAATTGGGTTTGGGCGGGAAGCCATGTGACAGGAGGGTATCCTTCACCATCTTGATGGTGAATGTTATCCAACTGACAATAGATTTGCAAAAATGAATTTTAACTAATGTAATCTGCCTTGAAACTTAATACTTGTATTTGAACTAAAATTGGCTTTATGCAAATCAACCCTAATATGCTTTCCCTTGATATATCCCTATGCATGTCATTCTGTTAATTGACGGGTGTAACTTGCAAGCACGATTGTTGTGCTCACTCTTGCTTGATTCATGAATTGAGTAGATGAAGATTCCTATGATGATGAAGACGATCAACTCAATTAGGCGCGCCCTCGGCCGATCTGTGGTGTAATGGGTGAACACTTTTTGTTTTTTTTTGCGTTTGTGTGCTCTCGGTTGCTGGAGCTTGTAAGCAATCCCTTGTAATCAAACCTTCTTTTGTTGTTAATAAAGTTCTATGGATGTTTTGCTGTCACTTGCTTGCTGTGAGAACTGGTCGATGATCCTTGGGGACTAGTTTGGATCGCAGTGGACTTTAGGCTTGTCCTCAAGCCCCATGACCTCCTCGGGTTGGCTCCTCTCGGACGTCCCTCGAGTAGCACGTGGAGCTTGGGGAGGTCTGAGGTCCAACGACCTCCTCGGGTCGGGACCCCAGACCTCCGAGTGGTCTATCGGACCTCTCGGAAGGTCTGGAGGTCCTACCGGGATGTCCCCTCGGGACGTCTTGGGGGTTCCTTTTTGGACCTCCCAGGAGGTCCTGAGGGACCTCCCGGGTGTACCCTGGGCCGGGTCGTGACACTTCTCCTCGCCTTGTCCTATCGCTTGCTCGCCCGGGTCACGCCGTGACGCCATGCCATCTACGCCGCTCCTCAGCCGCTGCGGCATGCACCGGCTCGGGCCTCCGAAATCGCTGCTGCCGTCGGCGCTCTGCGCTCATACTGCCATGCGTCTGCTGCCCGCTCCTCGCTTTGCCTGCCTTGCCTTGTCGACGCCTAATCGCCGCTAGCAGCCTGAAGTCGCGTCATAGCGCCATCATTGCGCTTACTCATTGCGTCGGCGCGATGCCGCCCGTCACGCCCGGCCCTCGAAGCCTCAACGGCCGCGAAACCCACGCGGCTATAAAGCCAGGGCACCCCTTGCCCTCTGCCCCCTTGCCCCCTTGCTCCTCCTCCCTCCCAAACCGCCCGTGCTGTACCCTGAGCATTGGCCGCCATCACCAGCGCTGCACCGCCTCCCCGTTGAAGCGCCGCTCCGATGAGCCGCTGCCCCGGTCAACCGCGTCACAACGCGCCCTCGGTGGCCCTTAAGCATTCCCCACCTCCCCCCTTCTTCCCCGCCGCCGAGGACTTCCGTCGCTGCCACTCTTCCTCCTCCGCCTCCGGCTACTGCCGCCCCGCCGACTCGGCCGCCCCCAAGCCACCCGACCACCCCGCTGGCTTCCCCATGCCCTCGCGCGGCCCGTCTGCCGTCATCTCCTCCTCGTGCCACCACAGCCGTCGGTCTTGTCGCACACCTCCACTCCCGTGCTCGCCTCATTGCCACCCATACGATGCACTTCGGCACCGCCGTCGCCTTGATGGGGTCCCGTCCTCGGGAACCCGTTCGCTCGCTTCTTGCCCGCCCCCGCCCACCTCATGGCCGCCATACCGCTCCCAGCTTGAGCACCTCACTGGCTCCCTGCTCCCTCTTTGTCCCCTCCCTCTTTCTCTCTATGGCCAAGGGCCTCACCTGTCCTATGCTCTAATCCCTCTCCCTCTCTCTTTGATAAGTGGGCTCGGCCACAGTAGCCCTCCGGTGCACCATGGACCCATGCGCATAGACTTGGTCCATGTACTGTGGGGGTGCACCAATTCTCTCTCCTCTCTTTATTCTTTTAATTTAATTCCAATTCAAACTTCGAAAGTCTCGTTCTCCCTCGTCGTAACTCCAAAAATTACAAAATTTATTTCTAAAATTTTGTAAATTCAGTTGCTAATGGCACTGGTCTTGTTTCATTTAGAGTTCATTTGTTAATTATTTAGTATTTATTTGCTCTCTTTACTTGTTTAACCTTTTTTCGGTACGTTCGTCCAATTAGGATTCAAAGGCGCGGAGGATCTCCACTTCGATCAAGCACAAGATCGACAAGACTCTCTTACCTTTAATCCAGGTGAGTCGATACTTTGATCATTTGAGCCTACATTTTATGCAAATTATATTTATTTAAATTACCAAAATTGCATGCTTTAATTCTTTAATCAAATGTATATTAAATCTTAAGGTAGTTAAATACCCATTTAATGATTAATTAATTAATATGCCATCCCTGGACAATTGAATCCATTATTCCATGTCACCCTAGTAATTATATGGTAAATACTAGTTATAGGTTGTACTTAAGCGACATGCTAGTCTTATTTAAGTACTGGGACATTAAATGTCTTAATCATCATCTTTTAAACATGAAAGTGGTTTTTGACGGTCATTGTGGGTAAATGACTGAAATGGTTGAGTTAATATATTTTTACTCCTCAAAAACCCTATTAACTTGTTGTTACTATCTGGGCGGATGATATGCCGGATGGTATTATGGTGGGTGCTAATGCAGCCCAAGGAATGCTGGTATGTGGAATAAACCATTCGGATAACCGTAATGACTTAATCTTGTCACGACGTCTCGTGTAAAACAAGTACAACCACAAGTTTGCAAAATGCAACTTTGCTTAGTATGATTATCTCTTGTGGGTACAGTGTACAACCTCTGCAGAGTCTAAACTGTTTAAACAGTCGCGCCTACGGTCAAAGGCGGATATGAGAACTTTACTAGAGTTAGTTCTATTTCAAAAACCTTTGTGGGTGGTATGAAAAATGTGGTGGGCTCACATAACCCCGAGATTATATTTTTCCTGGGCTTTCGAATTCAGTGGTGTTAATAAATGGGGATAGCCCCAATTAAAATAAGCATAAAGGTGGAGGTAACCTCTGCTGTTATTTAATATTGCACAATTACTCTTTTTAATAAAATGCAATTTGGTTAAAATACTAAGTAATAGGAATTTGTAATTATGATAATTGAAAACATTGCTTGAGCAAATAAAAGAATCTGAGCCATCCTTGTTTAGCCTTGCATGTATATTACTGCATCTTGTGTGTTGGCTCGTGAGCACGGAAGCTGTGCTTATTCTCACTCTTTCTCCCAAACCCTTAGAAGCAGGAAATCCTGAAGATTACGACTAATATGAGGATCCAGAAGTTGGAGGCCCAGGAGATAATGAAGCATAGTTTAGTCTTTAGCTGTTCTAGTCTCGCCCCCAGTCCAACTGACTCCGTCGGTGCTTGCGTGCATCCTATATTATCTGAGTTTTCGGGTAATATCGGACGCACACGGGTTTCCCCAGTCACTTGCATGTGGAAGGATGCGCTCTACCCATTTTGCTTCCACTACCGGATCTGTTATTTTTGTAATGTAATCTTTGGCCTGTTCGGTCTTTATTGTAAAACCCGACCCGATGCGGTCTATGTAAACTCTTATGTGTTAAATTAATGAATGGTATGATTTTACGTCATATATGAAATGATTCAATAATGTATCTATAAGTGCTATCTATTGATTTAAGGAATAGCATAGTATCTTGCACAGATGATTCGAGATTAGAAAATTTGGGTTCCAAAGGTTGTTTGCATATGCAATGATGAGCAGGATCGGCAGCAGCAGCGTTCGCAAATTTGAACCGCATCGGCGTCCGGCACACGGCCCTTCCCAACTTCTGCAAAGCCTTTGCCACGTTTCTGCGACTTCTCAGCGGCCTCCATCGCAAGTGCCTTTCTCGGTTGCATCATCCTTGCGACATCCGCCGTAATTGATGTTATCTGGTCGTCAAATCTGTGAGATGGTAGTAATTCTCGAGGAAAACTTTTAGGGTGCTGTACCTGTAAGATAATGAACCGAACCCATAAATGCTCTACGCCTTGTGATGTTCGCTGCCTGTACAGATGAGAGTCGTCTCAATGCAATGGATCACGTTACCTGGATGCTGACGTTTTTAGAGCATCTATAATAGTTTGTTTTTTAGCTTGGTATTAAAAAGAGAGAGATTACTTAATCTAATAAAAAAAATATTTTAATGGATTATTTCTTAAGTTTGTATCTAAGACTTTAATTGCTACAAGTGTGCATGATTCTTGATGATCAACAATGAGGTACAACTTTGTGGCCTATATGTTTTAAACTTATTTATCATATCATCTGCGAAACCAAGAAGGCGAACAGTCAAGATCCGGTAAATTTTTGTTGAGTAGCGGTGAGACCCACAAAATGAGTGTTTAGGTAACAACTAAGCCTCTAATAGAGTTTTTTTTTGTTGTTTCTTATGTCTTGGTATTAACAATCTGATAGTTTCTTTATGTAGAAACAGTTTCACCTTTTTTCTTTATCTTCTCTCCTGCACATCATCTAAAAGCTAATGTAACAACTTCTTAGTAACAACTAAGATGAATTATTGTAGATGCTCTTAAGATAAAGTTCTGTTTCTTTTTCTCGAGGATGACCTATCCTATGCAGAATTTGAACTGATTGCCTCTTATCTACATCGCACTCTCCCAACAGCACACCAACCTCTTCCAACCACTTAACGACATGCATGATGTTTGATGTATCAGCATCACCATGGTATCAGCAGCCATCTCCAGTGACGCATCGCGCGACACGGCCAAACCCATCTCAGAATCATCCCGGAGAAAAAGCGGGAAGACGACAACACCGACGCACTCACAACTCACAGGAGGTGACTTGCCGTGCTGTCTATTGACTCACTCGAGTCCGTATCGCCTTCGCTTCTACTACGTCTTACTTCTACCACTGCCGCCTTTAAACTCCACCTCCCTCTCGCGGTAATGCTTCCGCTTGTACTTGTGCCCTCCTCCTCCTGCTGCTCCTCATCTGCCGTCTCCTCCACTCCGCCGCTACTCCCCGCAGATGCCGCCCAGGGTGGTCGCCGTCGCCGCCGGCGAGGCCCACACGCTCGCCCTCACCGGTAACGACTCCCGCTTGGCCACTTGGTCGCCTTGAATTCTTCCCGGCCTCGCCGGATTTTTGGGATCTGAGACGTGGTTTTGTGGTTTGATGGAGTTGCAGGTGACGGGGAGGTGTACTCGTGGGGGAAGGGGCACGTTCGGCCGCCTCGGAAACGGCCGCGACGCCGACGAACACGCGCCCACCGCCGTCGTGCCCGCGGTCGCCTTCGGCGGGAGGTCGCGGCCCAGGTTCGTCGCCGTCGCCGCCGGCGCCTACCACAGCCTCGCGCTGGACGGTTCGTGCTACTCTGCTGTTTCGTTCGTTTTCTACTAGACTTCTCTTCCTGATAAAAGCTAGAAATTGAGCATCGTGTACAGCGATCTAAGCAGTTATAGTTACAAGTACTGGAGTAGTTACTGCATTATGATGGACAATCTGGTTCCATTAAGGTTGGAAACTAACCTGGCAATGTGCACAGACCATGCGCACATGTGTGCTTGCACTTGATTTCACAAGCATGTTGGTGTTTGGCTGTGTTCCCGCACAATGTGCACTGGCCATGCGCACGTGTTTGCCTTGAATTGTTCTGCATCTGATTTATGCAATTGTCATGTGGTCTAACCTGACTCTACTTTGATGACCGAATTGATATAGTGAGAATGTTTAGTACACAAAACATCCACAGTTTGTCTAGGTTTTTGGGTGCATGTAAATTATGTTTTCCATTTGTTGTGCCTGTTTAGAGGTTTAGTAGTCTTAACTGTAAATGGTTTCTGAGCCCAAGTATTAGCCAAAAGCAATTAAATAAGATGAAGGTTTGTACTAAAATGGCATTGGTTCTGAATAATATCCAACATTATTGCAGATAAAGGTTCGCTTTGGTCATGGGGCTACAATATCTGTATCCTTTGAGTTTTGTCAACTTGAAACCACTCTGGTAGTATCCTAGTCATTGTTGAGTATGTTACTTTCTTGACTATTTAACGGATGGTCAGCTTGGCTATGGGGAAGAGAATTCCCTTTTTCCATGTTTGGTTGAGCGTTTTCAAGATTTGGGTTGTCCTGAAACGCTGCAGGATGAAGCACAGAACACACGTACACAGACTCCTTTGAAGGTATATACAGATTACCCTTTTTCAACAGTGCTCAAAACTGTAAGCTCGAGAAAGTTCAGATTTCTGCTTAAATAATCCTGATGTATGTTTTGTTATAGTTGTCTTCTGTCAAAGCTGGGGGCATGATGTCATTTGCCATAGACAGTCTGGGGGCCCTGTGGATGTGGGGAAATTGCCCACAGCAGACTGATGCTGGAGAGTTTTGTATAGCAGCTAGCTCTGTCCCACTACCTGTGTGGGATTTCCATGGTCACACTGTAGTTAAGGTTGCCTGTGGTAATGAGCATGTGGTAGCTGCAGTTAGTGCTGGAGAGACCTATACAGGAGGTGACCTTGTTTGTTATTCCTGGGGCAAAAACAACCGTGGCCAGTTGGGTCTAGGTGACAAGGAAAGTAGATCTCGGCCTGTGCTTATCTCAGCGTTTAGTGAAGGCTCTTCTTGGGAGGTGTATGAAATTGCATGTGGAGCTTGGCACACTGCTGTGCTCACCAATAAGAAGTCTTTTGACCAGGATCTGGAATCTCGGTGCTGGACGTTTGGCATTGGTGATAATGGGCAGCTTGGCCATGGAACCACCGCCACCATTTGCTCACCACAACCTGTTGATGGCTTACCAACCGGTTCCTTCCTTATTTCCCTTGATTGTGGATTGTTCCACACAACTGTAGTCTCCTCTGATGGAGGAATTTTTTTTAAATAATCTATTTTTTATTAGGAAATACAGAAATAATACCGCTTAATTTTTTTTACAGAAATAATCGCGTGTCGTTGTACGGTTGGACGACTTGTGCAAGTCGCACAACCGCACAGCGACCAACCTTCAAGTCGCCCAACGGAACGGCGATTTAAAGGTTCGAGGCAAGGTCGCTTTATGGAATGGCGACTTTAAGAGAGTCGCCATACAATCGAGCGAATTGCTCGCAGCTCAACCCAAGTCGTCCAACCGTATGGCGACGTGGGGCGGTTATAAAACCCGCACGCGGCCGAACCCTCGCCATTCCACCGAGCGAATCGCCGGATTCAACTCGAGCCGAGCAGAAAAAGAGAGAAAGAGAGGGAAAAAAAGAGGAGGGAAAGAAGAGGAGGAGAAAAAAGAGGTTTTTCGTTTCGCATCGACAACTAGGACGGTAAGTATTAATTTGTAAAAGTTTATTTTTGAAACCATGGTAGGTTAGCAAGCAACTTTATGTGCAGTGACATATTGTTAGCAAATATTTAGAGATGGCATGATTAATTAGTAACCATGGTACGTTAGCGAGCAACATCGTGTGTAGTGATATATTGTTAGCAAATGTTTAGAGATAGCATGATTAATACAAATAGTTTAGAAGTTCATATAAAGGAAAAATGAGTTAGTAAAAATAAATGCTAGTTTATAGAATGTTAAATACAAGTATTTTTTTTATAATAAAGAATTGGAAACATTTACTTCGTAGTTTTGGTTGGATTAAGGAATCACAGATACATGGTTCGAAACACGTAGGATTGTCAAACATGTAAAATTTTATTTTTTTTCCTGAAAGCTTCACTCATTATAAAAATGCATAGTGACGATGATGTATTAAATTTTTCGCAATCTATAGCAGTCGGTACAGGCGTTAACGTAATATAGCCTTTCATAGGAAAAGTTATGTCTTTACCACGTGGGTTTCATGAAATTGTATATGTATTACCATTGTGTTGGAGCAAAGTCTTTAGGTGTCACTAAGAACATATCAAATATGATTTATTTCCCATTGGAATATAATTTAAATGCTTAAGTAATATGAATGCTTTTAATTTCTTAATTTGCAGGTATGGCTCAAGACCCTAGTGGTTCGGATTGGCATTTCAGTCTGCTGAACCGGTTGGTCGACATGCTTGACATCGCTGAAACCATCGTGTCTGATCCGGTTGGCGACGCTGGCCGGTGAGTTGGGGGGTGGTTCAGACGGACACCTCGACGAACTTGGAGACTAGACCCACTGGTAGAGAGGTTTGTTCATAAGTCGTGCTATTTTTTGTATCGTGTCGCACTATGTACTTACTTCTTCGTGCTTTGTAGGTGAGCTGCTTCGGCCTTCTACCTCTCGCACGGATGGTAGAGGCCACCGAAGAGGACGGCGGTCTAGTCGGCGACGATGGGGAGGTCGAGCCGATCCGGGCGGTCCACGACGATTCCCTGTTCGGCCGTCGCTCTGGCCGCTGGTGGACCGTTGGCGGCGAGACACACCTTCCACCTCCCTTTCGGAGATGGCCCCTACTGCGGGATGTTGCGATCTTTGCTCGGCTTGCCTATCGCGAGCCCCCTGCATTCCGTCGAACCTTGGTATCAATCGGCGCGGCGCCTGATAAGCGAGTTTCGGGGGTTCTTGGGAGGCCAGGCCACGCCTCCGTGCCGACTTCTCGGGCGGCAATGGCATGGCCTGTCCTGCGGTGGCTTTCGCGATTCGCATGCGTATACTACCTATTTTCCATGTTTAGCGATTCATTGAGGCGTAGCCATATGACGGGCTTACTAATAATTCGTTTCTGCGTGGAGTCGGCGGATGGTCCCACACCACCGTCGACCGGTGTCTCGGCACTGGGGCGTACTGTTGTGGCTCTTTGGTGGGTCTTGTTTACCGGCGACCCACGGTGACTCCGTCGGCCTTGCCTTGTGGGTACGCGAGGGCCATCGTCGACGGCGAGCTAGAGATCGATTGGGGCTCGGCAGTACTTGCCCTGACGTCTGCGCGCATGTGCGATGCGTCTTTGTGGGGCGAAGCCGCATCTATCCTCACAGTCGCCCCTCTGCTGCGGTATGTGGTCGTTCGGCGCTTCTCTCTCGGACGCCCATCTTTGTGAACACCGGACCGTCTGGCGCGGACATGTACCATGGGGGCGCGGTGGACCCGCCGACCGTAGGGTCCCTTTGTGCCGTGAGCGGTACATACTTCCCTATATCTTTTCTTGATCGTATTATAGGTAATCCTTTGTAACCACTTTATTACGCCCGCAGTACGGTATGCATACGTCTGAGTCACGTCGTCTGAGCACTTTGTGGAAGCGGTGGGCCGTCTCACCGCCGACGACGTCTTGTTGGGAGCCTTACTCCGTCGAGAGACGGAGGCCGTGCTCTGCGGGTCGTCTTCATTGTCTTTGGCGCGACGGGCGTCTTGGCGACGCAGAGAACCTTGTATTCGACGTGTTAAATCGAGGACTACGCGATGCACGGGTGATCGCCAATTCGGCCTCCGCCAGTTGTTCCAGATTCCGTCGGGGCGAGGGTGCTGAGTCGACCCGCGTGAGTTACATGCAACACATGTTCACATATGTTTTGATATTTACGTAACGATGGCTTCTAATTGCGGTGGTGCGTTTAGCGAGCATAGTAGGAGGGTGGCACCGGGGCGATGGCGGCCAAGATGGAGCCGTGGGTGGCACGATGGGCGAAACGCCCACGAGGATGCGTGCGGAAGGGCGGCCGTCTGACCCAAAGTCGTCTGACAAGTACCTTGAAATGTACGCCCGCAGACACGCACCGGTGGTGCATGTCGTCGACCCTCCCCGCTTCGCGTGCAAAGCCGACTGACTCCTACCCTCTGCACTTAGCGCGGAACGTGCACCTCGCGGTACGTAAAATCATGTTTGAAAATGTCTGCGTACTGTTACCTGAATTATAGGTTTGACGCTTTGACATACTCCTTGCAGACAGACATCAACGTCGGGGTTGCCATCGGCGGACGGTCGATCTGGGCAGATCGGCATTGGTCGCGAGGTCACGCGCGACGAGCTAGTGCGGTTTGTTCGTCGAACTGCGGTCGCGGCGAGGCGTCGTGTACGGCGTCATGTAGGGCGATGCAGAGGTGGCCTCGTCGGTGCGGGAGGTGGGCTCGTCGGTGCATAGGTCGAGGACGCCCGTCCTCTGACCCGGTCGGCGAGCTCGGGAGGGCACGTCCTCTGCGCTGGCGGTGGAGGGTCCGGGTGCACGCGTGGCACGCACCCCACCGCCACACCACCGCCACCGCCACCGCGTCGAGCGATATGTTTTCATCCCGACCCGTTCGGACGAGATGGTGGGTATGACATCCGCGCCGCCTACGGTCGAGTCGTTTCTCTCTTGAGTTTGCGATCGTCGATATATTGGAGAGATTAACATTATTTGCCATGCAGTCTTTGTTGTCCACCGGCACTGAGTTCTCCCGTCTGAGGGCGTGGATCGATGCTTTTGTAGAAGCACCCGGGGAGGTCGAGGGCGGTAGTCTGCACTGCCGAGGTTATTTCCATTGAGCGGCTTAGCGGGCCCCGGTGATCACGCGACACCGGTGGAGTCGACCACAGGACCCGCGGATTAGCGAGGCTCTGGCGCCTTTCCTGTCTGGGCCCGGCCTAGGCACCCCGCCGGAAGCCCAAGCGGGCGTATTGCTCGGCCTTGAGCGGGTGTGGGACATGGCGGCAGCGGAGGAGTCTTTGCGGGTGGCGCAATGGTGGCGATGGGGTTTACATATTCTGTGTTTACGTATTGTATTTCGTATGTACTATGACATGGTTGTCTATGCATAACTTGTATTATGTGTTGACGTATTCTGCTTCGTAATTACTATGACATCGTTCATGACCTAGTCGGGCAGTACTTACTGCCAAGTCATCCAACTCATTTATTCGATGCATATAACTTAAAGCACGCGACACATCGATGCAACATGTCGACTCGATAAAAGGCAACCGCAATAACGCATCCACCATTTAGTTACATGCTTTAGGAGATTGAACATAAGTGCGTACAGAAAGGGACACTACCGATGTACAAGCTTCTCTGCTCGTGTCTAATTGTAGAAGGTGCCTCTCGCTACCCACATAGAATGTTCTCCAGTTGGACGCCTCGGATGTGGCTGGCCGTCGTTGTAGTGGCACGCACATATGCAGCTAGGGTTGGCACAGCAGCATGTGGGATCATAGGAACTTCCTATGTTCACGACCTCCTCATTGCCTCTCTCGCGCTGCATCTGTTGGCGGAGGTCATCATTTTGCTCATTGAGATCGTCAATTTGCGCTTCCAAATCAAAGATTCGGTTCCACAATACATCCACGTACCTCACAACATGTGGTTCATGGGGAGGATCGATCCAGTGGGTGAAGTTGTATTTCACCATCTGCTACAAGAGACAGTTAGTACGGGGGATGCATTAGCAGTAACATGAACAAAACTATTTACCCCAGAGTATGGGCATCGGAAGAAACGCCGTCCACCATCGAAAGGGCCGTCTATGACCTGCACGATAGCATCCTCCCCGTGTCCGCATTTCAGCCATACCGGTTGAGCACGCTTCTTCGGCATCAACCGGTAGTTAGGGTCGAAGTCCTCCCTCCTTTCGGCGAAGGTGCAGCCGGCGACCGGTTGGGCTGGTCCTGTATGTCTGCCATCATATGTTACTGTAAGACGGAGAAGGTTCTTCTTCCTACGGTTTCAAGGGTCGAGTGGTCCTAATTTCGGAGCGTGGGGCGTGCGTTTTATAGCCTCGCGGAGGGAGACTAACAAAGCGAGTAATGTATTAGCTTGCAGATGACAAGACCAGATAGGACTGGCTGCTTTGAGCATAGACAAGACCAAACGGGGTAGGTTTGCGTAGTGACAAGACAAAATGGGGCGACCTTGCGGTGACAAGACCAAGCGAGGCGACTTTATGCGATGACAAGATCACACGGCGACTTTGCGCAGATGATAAGACCAAAGGAGTCGACTTTCTGCGGTGCGGGACCACACGGACGACTTTGCGACCGAGAAGACCACACGGTCGACTTTCATGATGAGAACATTGTCTTGTGATTTAGGGTTTAGTTTTAGGGTTAGCCTTTTCAGATCGAATTAACAACTCAAGTAAAGCCTCACCAGCTTTTAAGACTGAAAAGACAAGACTCTGCAACGAGTGTTCTCAGCCTCTTCGTAATATCACTTACCTTTCTACTTAGCACTCATTACTATCTCAATCGTCCTCACAAAATTCTACAGAAATTTAGCGCACTACAACAATATACAACGATCACAAAATGTTATTACGAGTCTGACATATTTCGTACCCTTCATATTCTACGAAAATAACAAACAGACCAACCAACGTTGTCACCACACTATATAATACAATTTGCTAAATACAATACCTACAAAATGTAATATCTATTTTAACACAATTGTTCCAATTGGATTTACATAATTCCAAGTTTATTTGCTTAAATCGCCCACTGGTCGGGCGATTTAAAATAAGTCGCCCACTGGTCGGGCGATTTAAAATAAGTCGCCCACCTCTTTAGCGACTTGCTAAACTCGCTCTACAAATCAGCGATTCCAACACATATCGCTTTGTCGGTTTGGCGACTAGGTCGATCGAGTTATAGTCGCCATACCATCATGCGACTTAAAAGTTGATCATGATTCGGTTGGGCGACTTGCGAAGTCGCCCAACCGCCAAATGAACGCGATTATTATAAAAAAAAAATTAAGTGGTATTATTTCTGTATTTCCGAATAAAAAATAGATTATTTTAAAAAAATTCCTGATGGAGAGGTGTGGTGCTAGGGAATGGAGAGAGGTCTCGGATTGTGCCCAGATGCTAGCTTTTCAGGAGTTGATGCAGGGAATGCTCTATATCCCACAAGAGTTCAGTCGCCTGAGACAAATGGGTTCAACTTTCTTGGTCCAGTGCAGGTCACTGCGGAGCTGCCCACACTATTCTTGTTGCTGGTGATGGGTACAAGATGTGGGTGTCACATACCGGCCTGTACTTGCTGGGCTTGCCGTGGGCCGTGGGCCGTGTATCCGAGTCGTGCTACAAAGGAGGGGATCGACAGCAATACCAGATCATCGAAGGAAATCACAGAACCCGTTCTTCTTCTTCCTGTTGGCTTCTCCCCCAATTCCTCTTCTCTCTGATTCCCAATCCCTCAATGCTCTCTAGATTCCCAGTCTCCCTTGCTATGTCCTGTCTTAGCACCTAATTTCCCCAATTGTATCCCCCAAGAACTGGTTTATTGATTTGGTAGTGGATTGCTGTGTTCTTGTCCGGATGTGCTTTGGTGTTTATCAATTGGGTTCATAACAATATGGTATCAGAGCTGTCGATCATGGTGATTCCGTGCTCCAAAGTGGCCATGAGTGATGATGAGAAGGAGAGCGAAGCCCGGTGCAAGGAGATGTTGAACCGGTTAATCTCCGTCGTGAAGAAACAAACATTGGATATTGAAGATTTGGCAGAGCGCATGAACAAGCTCACGGTCAGCTTGAAGGCCGTCGTCCAGCCACTAGAAGCAACCGCTCATGCCTTGCCACCGCCCGGGACCGTACTGACGGCCACCTTTGTCACCGCGGTGGACCACGCGTGGCAGCAGCGGCTCCTCGTGCAGAAGCCGCCCTCGCCCCCGAGTCGCCCACCAAGTGCTCGATGTCGGGCCCCGACACCAACACCGGCGACCTTCAAGTCGTGGCCAAGTCCGACCCTGAGACATGAGTGCCCACAGTCGCTCCAGCGCTCGCGGAGCACTCGTGGGCCCCCTCGTCGAAGCTGTTCTCCACCATCAAACAAGACACCGTGACGCCCACCAGGTGTTCGACGGCGTGTCGCAGCTGCAACACCGACGTCGCCATCACCAGCCACGTTCCATCCATCGGCGCTGATGTCGACCACGCCGAGGCAGAAGCCACTCCATGCACCCACTCCATCCTCGCCACCGTGACGCTCCCCAAGTGCTCAACGTCGAGGCAGCGCCTCTACGAACAGAGCGGTCTCAAGGTTGAAGGCATTTTAGAATTACCGCTGAGAATAGCCAAGAGCAGCTTGATCAAGGCTTGGTTCAGAGAGCTCCCGGAGGATCTTTGGACTTCTTCTTAACGGAAGAGGTGATGCAATGCGATCGGAGGAAGATCGCTACCACTTTGCACCAAGCTGGATGATGAAATGCCAAGGAGGTGGTTCGACTGCTATCAAGGCGGAGTGCCATGGATGCCCCCATGGCCACCACCTCAAAGACATGATCAGTTTGATAGGAGTGTTGATTCTTGTATAGTTGATGTGGAGTGTGAGTTTTATGGTGACAAGGACAAAGGGAGAGAAAGTGCTGATGCGACATATCTGGTAGGGCAGGCAACCGCCAGCGGAGAAACAACAAATGAATCTATGGCCAATGGATGCGATCACCCAAACACAAATGCTGATTCGGGTGGAGATCCTATGCAGACTGAGGTTTGTCCCAAGGAGAGGGAAGTGGCACAAAGTGCTGCTGATGGTGTGGAAATTGTTGAGACTAAGAGAGCCCTAAAGATTGATGGTCAAGGATCAGAGGGGGATGCAAAGGTAGCTAACAGCGAGGTGCCTAGAGAAGTGGAGTTCAATACAAATGGCCATGGCCATTAAGAAAAATCTTGATGTTATTGCGAGCGAGTGAAAATACGATTACGTTGAAGACTATTGGAGGAGCTCTTGACTTTGCATGCAAGGTGAGCAAGCTGTTGATGTCTGATAGCTTCCTCGGTAATGAGCGGAACAAGTACTGTTTGAGCTCCAAGATACCTCTTGGAGTAGTTTTGGCAATCCCACTGTTCAACTATCCTGTCAACTTAGCGTCTCCAAGATTGCGCCAGCCCTAATAGCTGGCAAGTGGCAATGCTCTTGTTCTCAAGCCTCCAACTCGAGTCGCGGTGGTCGCACTTCATATGGTACACTACTTCCACCGGTGGTTTCCCAAAAGGCTTGATCGGTGGTGTCACCGGGAAAGGTTACAAATAGGTTATTTTCTTACAATGCATCCAGAGTCAATCGCATAAGTTTTACGGAGGTGATCTTGGTATAGCGATTTCAAAGAAGGCTGGAATGGTGCCACTTCAAATGGAGCTTGGAGGAAAAGATGCTTGCATTGTGCTAGAGGATATAGATCTCGATTTGGTCACAGCAAATATAGTAAAAGGAGGCTTCTCTTACAGTGGCGGAGGTGCATTCTTTGTCAAAGTGGTCTTGATCATGGAAGATGTGGTTGATCTTTGTGGTAGAGAAGGTCAATGCCAAGTTGGCAAAAGCGAGAGTTGGCCCACCTGAGGATGACTTTGATATCATCCCAGTTGTAACAGAATCCTTGGCTAATTTTATTGATGGTGCGGTGATAAACCTGAAGGGTAGGGCCAGAATTGGTGGTACTATATCAACTAATGGGAAGAGGGAAATTGGTGAGCTCTTTGCAAAGCCTGATAACTTGGGTTTTGGCCCTGTTGCTCCATTTGATGCTGCTGCTTGCTTTCTAGCAATAGGCATGGCAATCATCAAGTCATGCGAGATTTTCGGAACCTCCACCGGAAGAGCTTTTAAAGGCGCTTGAAGGCGGTAGATGATTTAGTTAATGGTTGGCTCTATGAGCGACTCACAAGTACCTCATCAAGACTTACCTCACCGGATGATTTGTTCAACTTTTTCGATAAGCTACAAGGCGTGCTCACTCCACCAGCTGGTGCAAATGTGGAAGACGTATTTCTGGATCCAAATAGCCGGCTTGGAGTTTTCCTTTGTTGCTGTATAATTGCCTTCAATTCAATGACTTTCGAGGGTGTCTGCCATCTGTTGGCAAATCTTGTGGTGTATTGTAGCTCCATTGACACTTCATGTGACTTGGCAGAAGATGAGGACTTCAACAGTGAAATGGAAATGAGTAACTTGATGGATGCAGATATAGGTGTTAGGGCTGGTATATTTGACATATACAGTCAAGGTTATGCCGCTGAGAGCCATATGGGGGACAGCTCTTCATCTCTAATTCATGCACCAATCGCACTCCATGATTTTGATGAAGCTAATAGTTTCAAAGCAGACGATAATGCAACTTGTCTGAGATCAAGGTGGCAATTAGAGGCATATCTTAACCAACAAGCTGATATTCTTGAGAAGGATCCCAGCTCAGTTCCTTTGAATTCATTTAATGCCACTATGACGCAGCTTCAGACATTAGCTCCGGAGCTTCATCGCGTCCAATTCTTGCAAGAGAATAATAGACTTTTCAATGTCCTCATCTCTGAATCGGGCAAGGAATTTTCACTACTACCCGCGATTACTTTCGAGAAGCAGGACCTCAGAAAGGCAATCCAGGAATTCCTTGAGATGAGAATCAATCCAGCAATCTGGGAGCTCAGTGGCCATTTGGTACTGAAGAGGAAGTGGCTTGAACACATGACAGGGTTGTCGATATTATGGATTGAGTTGAAGCCATGGTCATCATCTCGTAGAAATGCAACAGTGTTTTAATTTATTATTACCTGGTCGAGATTCAAAACAAAGATCACAAAGCTCTCTGAGGTCGAACTGAAGGCGATGAAGTCATTCCTACAAGAATTGCTTTGGGTGGTAGATTTGTGCTATCTTGTCGTGCTAGTGCAGCAGAAGCATGGTGGTTATTGCATTCAAGTCAGGCCGGCCATGGGGGGATCTTCTGGTACCATAGGATCCCGGTGGCAATGGTGATAACTATTCTTTTGTATCGGCTTGAGAACAAGCCGAAATTCAAGGAGGGAGGAATGTCACATACCAGATCATCGAAGGAAATCACAGAACCCGTTCTTCTTCTCTGCTATCTTCTTCTTCCTGCCGGCTTCTCCCCCAATTCCTCTTCTCTCTGATTCCCAATCCCTCAATGCTCTCTGGATTCCCAGTCTCCCTTGCTATGTCCTGTCTTAGCACCTAATTTCCCCAATTGTATCCCTCAAGAACTGGTTTATTGATTTGGTAGTGGATTGCTGTGTTCTTGTCCGGATGTGCTTTGGTGTTTATCAATTGGGTTCGTAACAGTGGGCATGGGGCAGAGGCCGCAGTGGTGTGCTTGGGAGAGACCAGACTAGTGACAGTTACACACCGTGCGTTGTGATGTGGCCTCCTCTTGATGAGAACTCTCAAGAAATTCATGAGGACCGAGCGCAGGCATCGACATCAAGAGTGAATGACTGCACTAGCACTGAGTTGGAGCAGAAGCTATCTGCTGCCTCAGAGGAGCTACAGTTCCTTATGTCAAAACTGACACTTATGGAGAGATATGCCAACATACTTCACATTTCAATCTTTCGCAAGCCTCTGGCCGAACAGACGTTTCCGCGTTCACTTCAAGAATCTGCAGTCTTTGATATCAGAAAGGAATTTGAGAACATCTTGGATGCGGCTGATACCGATGAACTCACTCGCTTGGAGATCTTCTACTGCGGCATGCTTTCTGGTGTGAAGGGCAAGCTTCTGAAGAGAAGAGTCCAAGAGATGGTCCAAGAATGCATTGTTTCACTCTCTGCAGAGAGACAAACCCCGCGAGGTCAGTGAATTGGATGATTAGTTGTTATCAAACTGCAATTTCCATTGTACAGTATCTATCAAATTTGATGTGTCAAAATTACAATAAGCTCTAATGATGCCAACCTATTGTTTCACCTATATCTTCATAGCTCAATTATTTTTGCAATATAGTCAAATTATTTGGTATCACTTGTCAGTGATGGTCACTTGGTTGACCATTTGAGGAGCAGGGCCTTGCTATCATATAATCATTCTGTACTTTATACTGTTCTTTCTGCCTGTGGAAATGATCTCTCTATCCGTTATCGAAGATGAACAAAATATAGTATGGTCCTAGTAGCAACTGAAAACCCATAGGTAAATCGGTAGCAGGACTAGCTGCTGTCAACATAGTGCTTTTTTATTTTTAATCTTCAGGAGAGCTGATTCAGGTGGATGTATATCTTATATATTTTATACGCTAAACACACAATGTGAATTACAGGGTGATCCAAGTATCCTACAGCTAAAATAGATTTTTATGGTGTGTTTGCCTTTATTTTTCATGCTAAATTGCTAATCTGCTGGACGAGAGGTGTTTCAAAGGTTATGTGTGCTCTCTTAGAAAACGGGGAGTTCAGGAGCTGGTCTGCACTAGACCATTAGCAATTCTCAGGAGCTTAAGAAACTGATTATCTCCCTCGCAAAAACGAAAAAAGAAAGAAACGAAAGAAACTGATTATCTGTATAGTGCTTTTGTTGCTATTGGAACACTCCAGTATATCAATTTAACTGCATTCTGCAAGTCCTCCCGGAATTACCGTATGCTACGTACAGTATGTTTTGGACAGATGTGCTTATTGTTGAATGAGCTCACCCTGTAATTGTTGGATCTGGTCGTGAGCAACGTTATGCTGCTCAGGGGGAGCCTTGTTTCTTAATAGAAAAATAATCTCTAGAAGTCAGATAAACAGATTAAGCGTTAACTGCGTAGATAACAGCAGTAAGCATCAGGAAGCTGAACTGAAACTTGAAACTTTAGTCTTGTTTGGTACGCTGGAATTTTTCCCGATTTCTGTGTGGGAATTGCACTGATTCATGTGAAATTACTTTAAATTTCCTGCGAAATTACTGCAAATTTTCTATAAAATTCCGGCGTTCCAAACTTGAAACACGGTGGTTGAGTGACCTGCTAAACGCCTCGGCACGGTAGCTACACATCCACTGCCTTGAGAAAGTGTTCTTTTCTTCCGTCTAAAGTAGCTCTTGATTTTCTCCATAAAAAGAGAAGAAGAGCCAGATGGCGTCGATGAGCGACGTGTGTGGTCTACTGGTCACAAACTCACAATGTCATAGCTCTACGATACAAGACTACAACAAAGCCACGTCGCCCGCTCGCTCTAATTCACCGCGAAAGTCGTTCCTGCTTTCAGAGAGCAGCAGGGCCACTACTCCTGAAGAAGAAATCGGAAAGCGCACGGGTCGCCTCTGCTCGATCTTCGCCTCAGAAGGTGAGGCCTAAACCCCCAACTTTTCTGAAAGCGGTAGCTAAATTATCCACCGAAAACTTATGTGCGCACCTACTAAAACACAGACACGCACACGGTCACACCTCCACTGGCCGTGCACTTGTGCTCCGCGCGACGCGAGCTAGCGACCCATCCATTTTCCTTTTGAGTTGCGCGCCCGGCGGCACTGCGCAGTTCACATGGGACTCCCTATCCAAACGCTAAAAGGGAAACTTGGTTGTGCCAGCTAAAGTGCTAATCTAAGTATGTAATGTAACCCTGCAAATTTACCACTTATGGCTAGTAAGAGCATCTACAATAGTTTATTTTTTAGCTTATTACTAAGAGAAAAAAAGAGTACTCAATCTAATAAAAATAAAGGTCTTCCAATAGATTATTTGTTAAGCTTGTATATAACTTTAATTGCTACAAGTGTGCATGATGATTTTTTGATATCAACAAAATGTGTTTTTAGGTAACAATTAAGTCTCTAATAACTATTTTATTGTTTCTTATGTTTTGGTATCAATAATTTGCTACCTCCTCTCACTTATCTCTCATTCACGTCACCTAAATACTGATATATTCTATTAGTAATAAATAATATGGACTATTATAGATGCTCTGAGTACTCTCACCACCCAGACCGCGATTGAACTAAGCTAATCCCGAGCCCGTTTGGCCGGACAGGTGAGGCGAGTGAGCGACGGGCCACGAGCACGAGCCTGCGAACGGCGTAGTAGATGGATGCGTGGCCCGTGCGCGCAATGCATGGGAGGCGCGCGCCTCGAGTCCCCCACCCGACGTGCGGCCGTCGCCGCGCCACGTAGGCCTTGTAAAGCGTGGCGGCCGGGGCGGAATATATATGACGTGGGGCCACAGACAGCGGCCCGTCGCTAATCGGTCCATGCGCTAGATGGTAGGAGAATTACTTTAATTATCGGCGCAGTACGCTCTTTTGGAAAGCTAGACGCTCTTTCTAAATCAAGCCCACTCCTCGGAATGGTTTCTCACGTGAGCGAACGTGGTCATGACTCACTGACCGCTGGGCCACGCGAGAGGCCCGGGCCCGGCTGTCATCGGCCGCGGCAGCGTGGGCCACCGGTTTCCGTCTTTTGGGTGGCCCGGCTGTTTCCATTATTAGAAGCGCCACGTCACCAGCGATAGCTTTCCCATTTTCCTATGCCGGTCTCGGTTTCTTTCTGCTCTCGTGTTCGAGGCAGATCTTTTTTGGAATCGCACTCCATCAGTAGAGAGAGGAAAGGGGAGTGAGTAGTAGAGGGCGGCGTGCGGCACTCGCGCGAGTTGGTGCCCTCGCCTTTCTCCTTTCCTTCTTTCCGGCCCGAAGTGATGACTGATGAGGGGTAGGAGTACGTATTTGGTATTTCTGTGGCGTAAAGCGTCGCTGTTTGGTTTCGTCGTCTCTCTCCCTGGCTGGGTTTGGTGTTTAGTGCAGGGGACCAGGGGTACTACCACCACTGTAGTAGCTAGGCAGACAGGCGCAGTTCGGGGGTGGAGCTGGTCGCTCTGCTGCTGCCTCGAAGTCAAACTGCTGCTGGTGTTCAGCTCGAGGTCGAGGGTAAGGGTGCCGAGCGTTTGTGCGGCTGGGAGGCGGCTACCGACCGGAGCGAGGCGAAATAAAGCAGCGAAGGGGAGGAGGCCCCCGCGATTTAAAGCGCGTTTGTGTGGCTCCCTGCTCGCCTCTACTCTACTCCTCACCTCTCTCCTCTCTCTCTCTCTCTCACGCGCAGACACACACGCTCGGGCCAGGTCGCTGCCGCGGATTTCAGATCCTTATCTCCTCGCTGCTCCCAGGCCATTTGGGGGGTCTGGATGGGGTTTGGGGAGCGGTGGGTGGAGGGGGAGGGGGAGGGCGCGGCGATTCGGAGGTGATCCCGCCATGGGGTAGAGTGGTGCGGGCATGGAGGGGTCCCGTGACGCCGCCGCCGGCGGGCGGCGGTGGGGGGAAGGGGAAGGAAGAGGAGGAGGACGAGGGCGGAGAGGGGAGGAGGGGGGAGAGGTGAGCCTGCGGGAGTGGCTAGACCGGCCGTGCCGGGCGGTGGAGGCGCCGGAGTGCCTGCACGTGTTCCGCCAGGTGGCGGAGGCGGTGGCCGTCGCGCACGCGCAGGGGGTGGCCGTGGGCAGCGCGCGCCCGTCCTGCTTCGTCGTGTCCCCGCCGTTCGCCCGTGTCGCTTTCATCGAGTCCGCCTCGGGGTCCGACGCCTCCGGCTCCTGTTCCGTCTCCGACGCCTCGGAGGACGCCGACCCCGCCGCCTCGCCTACACGGCGGGGCTATGGCGCGGGCCGAGAGGAGGAGCGTGGCGGGAAGTCGTTCCCTCTGAAGAGCGTGCTGGCGATGGAGCTCAATTGGTACACCAGCCCCGAGGAGGCCGACGACAGCGGCGTTGCTACCTTCGCCTCCGACGTGTATAGATTGGGGGTGCTCTTGTTCGAGGTGCAGTGCCTGAGATGAATATGCTGCTATTTTTGGTGTACTGCGCCTGTCATCGCTAATGTTTACGGCTACTGCTAGCTGTGGTTACAGTTGTTTTGTACGTTCGAAACGATGGAGGAGAAGAAGCGAGCAATGGCCAACCTGCGGCACCGTGTGTTGCCGCCACAACTGCTGCTCAAATGGCCCAAGGAAGCATCCTTCTGCCAGTTGCTGATGCACCCTGTGCCGGACACCCGACCGAAGATGAGGTGCGTGTGTGCCGTCTACTCATGTGTGAGTAAAGTATTGCTGAGAACGGTAAAACTATGGGTTGATTGTTTCACATTGGGCAGCAGGAAGTACTTTAGTTTTCCTACATGTTGAGACACTGTATTCCTTTCCTAGTACATGGGTTGTGGTGGTACAATCTACACGATAAAATACATGGGTTTGATAAACATGAAGGTATATAAATGTCTCGACATAAGGAAAACGGTATAATATTCATGAGTCACCACTCGCTAGCACTGTCGCTAGATTTAGTCTAGATTGGATAATGCTTGTTTAAGTTTCACTTTTAGAATCCTCGCAAAAAAAAAGTTTTGCTTTGAGAATGAGTGCAAATCCAAAAGTTAGAATAACTAGCCATCAACTCATGTACTTGCGCTATAGGCCACTTCTTCTGATTCTCTAAAATTCAACTTCATCATTATCCTGTGTTATTTTTATTTCATAATTACTCATGGCTCATGATTATTTATATTTTCAATAATTAAAAAGAAAAAGAAAACACTAGCTTTGTTGCAGCTGCCAGCTGACGAATGTGCCTTCACAATTATATGTGATTTTAGATTTTTTGTCACCGACATCTTTTAGATCTATATACTGTACATTATTCATATGCGTGACATTACTTGCGCAACTTGTCCATGGAATCTGCTCTATCGATAACCTTGTTTCATTGCATTGAAATTGAACTCAATAGAATGTGCAGGGTGAGTGTGTTTTCCCTGAAGAAGCTCTTTTTACGCATGAATTATCTAAATAGATAGGGAGGCTTTTCTCTCTTTTTCTCTCTCAATATACCATTGCTGGAGTAAGTTCGAGTTAACATTCAAAACTTTTCTTCATTGTTTGCACACTATTGCAATATGCTAGTTGGTCATCCATTTTTTTGTTTTGATTTTTTACATGTAACACCATTTATTGTCTGGAGAAAAGAGTAATCTGGGTAGTGTTCGCCATTAATGTCATGTTTCCTGATCCTTGGTTTATCTTGCTTGAATTTAAGGTGACATAGAGTAAAGCTACATACCGATAGGTCAACTTTGAAAATCATTAATATCTTTTCCCCAATGAGGTTGTACCTGCATTTGTTACACTGTGTTGCTGACTTGATCCCCCCTCATATTTTTGTCTTTTTGTTTGACAGTGAGGTGGTACAAAGTGAGTTCCTTAATCAATTGAGGAATAGTCTGGAAGAGCGTGAAGCAGCACTTCGGTTACGTGAAGAGATAGAAGAACAAGATATACTGTTGGATTTTCTTCTCCAATTGCAGAAAAGAAAGCAGGATATAGCAGACAATTTGCAGGACACCGTTGCCTTTCTCTCTTCTGACATCAATGAGGTGCTCCACCAGCAGTCAGCTCTTGGGCAGTGCGGAAACTTCTCATTTGAGTTGGATAAAGAGGTGTGCTCTGGAACTGTTGAAGATCAGAGTGATTGTGGATCCAGAAAACGTTTCAGACCTGAACTACAAGCTGTTGATATGGAGGAACAGAATCGTAGTCTGGAAGAATGTTCCAGAACAGTGCCATCATCTGTGTTAATCCAGGAAAGTGTGTTGTCAAAAAGCTCCAGGTTAATGAAGAACTTCAAAAAACTTGAAACAGCATATTTTCTAACAAGATCCAAGTTGGCAAAGCAAGTTGGCAATCCAATAAGTAGTTATGAGCAAGTTGTCAAGAGGACAACTGGGTCAACTGTTGGTACTGAGGGAAGTTCAGTAGATGATTTTGCTTTGGAAGGGCATTATGGTAGAAGGCAACAAGGTTGGATGAACTCTTTTCTTGAGGGATTGTGCAAGTACTTGTCATTCAGTAAGTTGAAAGTTCAGGCGGAACTGAAGCAATGTGATCTGCTAAATTCATCAAATTTAGTATGCTCTGTAGGCTTCGACCGGGATAAAGAGTTTTTTGCAACTGCTGGTGTAAATAAGAAGATAAAAGTGTTTGAATATAATATGATTGCAAATGAACATCGTGACATTCACTATCCTGTGGTTGAGATGTCTAATAGATCAAAATTAAGTTGTATTTGCTGGAACAGTTACATGAAGGGTCATATAGCATCTAGTGATTTTGAAGGAATCGTACAGGTATGCTCCTCTGAGGAATGTTTTTTCAAATCTGTATTTGATGCAATTATCATAATATCCCCTTTCTTTTCAGGTTTGGGACGTTACTAGAAGCCAAGTTTTTGTTGAAATGAGGGAGCATGAGAGGCGTGTGTGGTCAGTGGACTTCTCACGTGCGGACCCAACAAAATTGGTTAGTGGGAGTGATGATGGTTCTGTGAAGCTGTGGAGCATGAATCAGGCAATTCTATTCTTGCACCTGCTGTATGTCAGCTTTTGAACTACCCATTGTTAGGAAAAGTATAGTGATTTTGCTATTCACAACTATGCATCTTATTCATTAATAGGAGAGTATATATAGAGGAGTACATGAGCCTCATGGGCCATATGGGCTAAGAGAGAGAATATACAACACTCATACTGTTAGATATATATATTGTGTAGGGTGTTATTTGTATTTGTTCCCACCTTATACATGCTATATATTGGCTTTTGGCCCATTAGAATATACTTGAGGATATATTCAAACATGGTATCAGAGCTAGGGTTTTGAAACCCTACCTCTTAGCCACCACCGCCATCGTAGTCTAGTGTCGTCCGCCGCTCAGTAGCTGCTTGCCGCCTCCACGGCCTCAGAGCCGGATCTGGTCGTCTCGGCCACGGCTCCACGCCTTCCTCCCTTTTCCAGCCGCCTCAGAGTGCAGTAGTAGTTCACTCAAATCAGACATCATAAACTGTTCACTCAATTTCTTCTTAACAAAAGCCACATAGTTCATATCATTTCCTGTGATCGACATATCATTTACATACAGCAGAAGCAAAGTACGACCTCGCTGAGAAGTGTGAATATACAAGGTAGGGTCATGCTCACTCGGAGTGAAACCAGCAGCTGGAATTACTGAATTGAACCGCTCAAATCAAGCACGAGAAGCCTACTTGAGACCATATAGAGCACACCGAAGACAACAAACATAGCCTATAGGAGCCTCAACACTGGGGGGTGGCTGCATATAGACCTCATGTAGATCACCATGAAGAAAAGCATTCTTGACATCCATCTGAGATATAGTCCATGTGCGTACCGCTGCAACAACAATAAGAGTAAGGACTGTTGTGATATGAGCAACTGGAGCAAAAGTCTCATCATAATCTCGACCATAAGCTGTTGAAAACCTCTTACAACAAGACGAGCCTTGTACCGCTCTACTGACCCATGTGACTTGTTCTTTACTTTGTACACCCACTTGCAAGTGATAGGAACAGCTCCAGATGGTAGCAGAAACAAGATCCCCAGTGTCTGTACACTCCAATGCTGTGAGCTCCTCTGTCATAGCTAACTGTCACTCAGGTACATTGGTAGCCTCTTGATAGGTACTCAGCTCAACTACTGCACCTGCACGAGAAAAACCTCATCTCTCTGCTGCATGAATAGAAGAACAATCACACAGGGCATATCGTGATGTAGTAGAACGATCGTTGGAGTCGGTGGTACTAGCCAGAGGGTAAAGTGAAGGAGAGGAGGACTGAGGATCAGAAGGAACTCTCTGTCGGTGACTATAGTGAAAGGGAAAAGTGGAAGTGTTAGACACTAGTGGAGCTGGTGGAGGAGACACACTAGAAAGTGAAACTGGTAGAGAAGGTGTATCTGGAGAAGACAAGTCTGGTGAAAGAATAGGACGTGGACACAAAAAAGAAGTGGAATCTATGGAAGGATTGTAATGTGTAGAAGGATGATAAAAGAAAGGTCGTCCCTCATCAAAGGTCACATCACGAGAAATGCGAATGCGACGTGCTGAGGGATCATAGCAACGATAGCCCTTATGCTCAGGATTATAACCCAGGAAGACACACTCAATCGATTGAGAACTCAGCTTTGTGCGTTCACGAGGTGCTAGAAGGACATAGCAGACACAACTAAAGACACGAAGATGAGCATCGCGAGAAGGTGCTCTACACAGGACCTCACTAGGACATTTGCCTTGAAGCTTGGAAGATGGCTGATGGTTGATGAGATAGACTGCCGTAGAAATTGCTTCCCCCCAGAAGTGAGAGGGAACAAAGGAGGAGATAAGAAGAGTACGAGCAGTCTCAATGATATGACGGTGCTTGCGCTCAGCAACACCATTCTGAGCATAAGCACCAGGACATGAGAGCTGAGGAAGGGTACCCTCAGAAGAAAGGAATTGACGAAAGGCTAATGAAAGATACTCTCCCCCAGAGTCAGAACGAAAAACACAAATGGAAGAAGAAAATTGTGTATGAACTATCTTAGCAAAAGACTGATAAATGGAAATCAACTGAGAGCGATGATTCATAAAATAGATCCCAGTATATCGAGAGCGATCATCGACAAATATGACATAATAACTATGACCACCCTTCGAAGCAAAAGAAGGCAGGCCTCATATATCTGAATGCATCAAATCAAAAGGACCAGAAGATTGAGAGGTACTACTGGAATATGGAAGTTGTAGCTGTTTCCCTTGCTTACAACCACTACAATGAAAACTAGACTCAACAATGAAGACCTAAGAAACTCTGGTGAACTAGAGTGGTGAGGCGAGCTCCACAAAGATGACCAAGTCTATGATGCTACTTGCTGAAGGAAGAACCAACAGGGGATTGAGATGATGACATAGTAGAAGACATTGAGGCCTTCGACGTATTGGTGAAAGGAAGATGTAAGGTGTCCAAGACATAGAGACTACGATAGCCTCTACGGCGATGACCAGAACCAATCACTCTTTTGCTCTGATGATCCTGAATGAAACAAGAAGAATCATCAAATCCAATGAAACAGTTCATATCAGTGAGTTGACCAATAGAAGACACGCCAGGAATAGAGAAGCGAGATGTAGAGAGAATGCCTTGATGGGTAATAGAGTAAAGTGTACCATCAGCAGTGTAAACATATGTAGCATCAGTCACGGGCCTACGAGCAACAGGCTAAGAGCTGTCAGATGTGACATCAAAAGAGGCACTCGAGTCCAGAACCCAAGGATGAGCAGCACTAGAAGCAGAAGGTGCAATTGAGATCATAGCAGACACTGATCCAAAAGTCACAGTAGGTGTGGGGGTGGCAGCAGTGACTGCTTCAGTAAGTGCTCTCGGAGGCCCAGTAGGTGCTCCACGACAACGATCAGATGGATGTCTGGCACGATAATCAACAAGCTGATCTGGATGTAACTTGAAGCACTTGTCAACAAGAGGACCAGTCCTCTTGTAATGAGAACATACCAGCACTCCTGTTGGTGTCGCTCTGATAGATCCAGACCATTGTGAGAAACCCAGGACAACATGTGGTGAGGATCCTGAGGTAGGCATAAGCGAATGAAGACGAGTCTCCTCTGTAATCAAACTAGAGAGCGCATCAGTCAAAGTCGGTGTAACACCCTGTCCCAAAATCCGCTCAATGCCCAACCCACCGTGGGGCGGACCCGCGCACACATAGCACCCTACTTACACTTTCGTACTCGCTTCGTGTAAAAGGGTTAACCCGGAGGTGCTAAGTTTGGACCTAATAGGCATTATATACTACTACAACTCACTTAGACAAGCAATATGGGACTAATCCCACCACGACTCCTCATGGGCCACATGGGCCGCACTACGAGTAGGTCGGGGTATTACATTCACCCCCCCTCAAGGGCTGACGCCCTTGGCAGCACACCGCATACGCGGCAAATGCCCAGAACCACCCCTCGGTACACGTCCGTGCGTCCAATGCCGGCACATATGTCATGCCGTGTGTCCACTCCGGGACCACACGTGCCATGCGCCATATGCTCAAGCTTCGTCCATGCGACGCGCCGCGGCGATAAGGTTGATGCTCGATACCATCTGTAACACCTTGGCCCAAAATCCACTCAATGCCCAGCCCACCGTAGGGCGGACCCGCGCACACATAGCACCCTACTTACACTTTCGTCATCGCTTCGTGTAAAAGGGTTAACCTGGAAGTGCTAAGTTTGGACCCAACAGGCATTATATACTACTACAACTCACTTTAGACAAGCAATATGGGACTAATCCCACCATATGACTCCTCATGGGCCACATGGGCGCGCTACGAGTAGGCCGGTATTACATTTACCCACTCAAGCGGCGCCGCGACAAAGACATCGCATCTGTGACAAATGCCCGAACCACCCCTCGGTACACGTCCATGCGTCCGATTACTGCACATATGCCGTCTTGTGTGTCCACTCCAGACCACACGCGCCATACGCGCCATATGCTCATACCAGATTGCACGCATGTCTGCGCATGAAGGTTGATGCTCTGATACCATCTGTAACACCTTGGCCCAAAATTCGCTCAATGCCCAACCCACCGTGGGGCGGACCCGCGCACACATAGCACCCCACTTACACTTTCGTCCTCGCTTCGTGTAAAAGGGTTAACTCGGAGGTGCTAAGTTTAGACTCAATAGGCATTATATACTACTACAACTCACTTTACACAAGCAATATGAGACTAATCTCACCACATAACTCCTCATGGGCCATATGAGCCGCACTAGGAGTAGGCCGGGGTATTACAGTCGGTGGAGTGGGATAGTTGAGCACTACGAATAGGCTCAAACTCTGATCGAAGCCACATCACAAACAAATACATGAGCGTCTGCTGAACATACTCATCTTTGGCAACACAAGACTGGCAAGCAGTGGCGGCCTTCGGTGTCATAGACTCTAAGGGCTAGTGATATGAGTGAAAGCACTGTAATATTCCTCCACTGTCTGGTCCTGCTACTGCTGAATACTATGAAGGTTCTTGAGCAATGTGAAGCGGAGAGCACCACTGGACTGAACATATTTCTTCTAAAAGTATGTCTACATCTGCTTGACTGAAGTATGATACTCAAGACTATCCTAAAAAAGACAACACTCAGAACAAGGCCAGTCATGACACGATCATCCTCTTTCTGCCAAGCCTTTACTGCCTCAACATCAACCTTCTTCGGATCAGGAGGATCATCAGTCAAATAAGAGGCCAAACCCTAACCCCTAAGAGTAGTCTTGATTGAGAAAGCCCATGCTCGGTAGTTCAACCCATCGAGCTTGATGTCCGTGAATACGAGAGATGAACTACCCCCAAACATCGAGTCAGATTTGGCCATACCACACATCAGTACTAATCACAACAGTACAGAGCAACAATATTAATCTTAGAGCAACAATTCTAATCACAGCAGTACAGAGCAACAGTGGCAGTACAATACAGAGCAACAGTAATCAAGCGGATCAACAGCAGCAACAGTAATCAAGTCAAGCAGATCAGGTGAAAACCACGTGGTCGCTAGAGCAGTAGATGCGATCCAGGTCGCCGGAGCAGCAGATGAGCTCCCGGCGTGGATCTAGTGGTGCAGAAGAGGTGGCGTGACCTCCAGGCGAAGCGGAAGGGGCAGAACGGCCTCGTGCGGTGAAGAACGAGGCGGCTCGACCTCCGTTGGTGAAGAACGAGGCAGCTCGACCTTTGGGCAGAGGACCCACGGGCGGCGCAAGATCCAGAGAAGTGGGGCTCTGACGGCGTAGATCCAGAGGCAGGACGACCTCGTGCGCAGAGGAGGTTGGTGAAGAACGCGGCTGCACCGAGTGGGCCGAGTGGTGAAGACGAGGTCGCGCTTCAAGTGCCAGTCCAGGATGGATCGGCGAGGTGGCAGCGGGAGCAGTGGCTCATAGCAAGAAACGGAAGTGAGGAGTGAGGTCGGCGCGGCTCAGGCCGGCCGGCCCGAGCGGGAGACGACGCTAGCAGAAGACGGTGCGGGGGATCAGAAAACAGGACTAGGGCTAGGGTTGAATGACTCTGATACCATGTTAGAAAAAGAAGAGTGATTTTTGCTATTCACAACTGTACGTCTTATTCATTAAGGGGAGAGTATATATAGATAAGAGTATATGGGCCTCATGGGCTACATGGGCCTTATGGGCTAAAAGAGAGAGAGAATGTACAACACTCTTTAACACCGATAACGTGGTTATCGAGCTTATGTCTGTAATAGTATAATTAATTTGCCTCCACTGCAATAACATGTTTACATGAACTCTGCAGGCTGGGAGTGTCGGCACTATCAGAACAAGGGCAAATGTGTGCTCTGTACAATTTCAACCTGATTCTGCTCGCTCCATTGCAATTGGCTCAGCTGATCACAAAATTTACTGTTATGATCTTCGAAACATACGTGTCCCTTATTGTACACTAGTTGGCCACACAAAAACTGTAAGCTATGTTAAGTATGTAGATGCATCAACTATAGTATCTGCATCCACTGACAACTCGTTGAAGCTTTGGGACTTGTCTATGAATCAAGCAAGGATAATTGACAATCCAATTCAAACATTTACTGGGCATACAAATACAAAGGTTAGATATCCTGCATAATTTTTTGCTGCAGCACCTGCTTGTACTCGTTCTCTTTTCAGGATATTGTTCTAGAACTGATTATTATCTAGTACAACCATTATCCACTCAAAATGTAGTTGTTTGATGGCCTTAAATCATCACTCGTTTTATCTTTTTCCTGCATACCTATTTACCGCCATATTCCGTCAGCATAGCATTTTGTGGTCAGATCAGTCTCTTGTTTAAATTAAATAGTTATGTGGCCTTGTGAATTTCTAGTTCTCTTGCACCTACCCAGAAGATACTCTCCAACTTTAGTAGTAGTGAAGGTTTCAACATGTCCTTTATATGATCATGGCTTTGCTTCAAAGAAACAAATATTGTCTGCTTATGTAAGAGTATCCTTTGACATTCGAGATTAAAATTCTACCATTGCCCTTTTTTGACATTATTTTGAGTTGTTTTTGTGCTGAAAGGAATTTTTTTTACTGGGTCACCAATTTACTTTTTTCTTCAACTTGTTGACCAGAATTTTGTTGGCCTTTCCATATCTGATGGGTACATTGCTACTGGCTCAGAAACAAATGAGGTATGCATTCTAAGTTCCCACCAACTTTTCTGCCGAATTCTGAAGGGCAATTACAGTGTCCATTATACAGTGTTACCAGCCTTTATACAATGCCATTCATTAGAGTAATTCTACTAGTAATTCAGTAAACATTGTGTTTGCTACAAGGATGCTGCTGTTTATTATTGATAGATAGCTTCCCCATATCTTGTGTTTTGCACGCCTTCCTGCTATGTTAATTTCATGCACATCTCTCAGAAAACAATATGGTTGTGCGATAGATATTGTATAGTCCATATGGCTAGGGCTCAACATATATTACTCGATGCATACAGAGAGATAAGAGCAGCTTTCACATTAGTTACATGGTGTGTAAAGATAAAGTCAAAGCAACATAGCTTACTAAACTTTTCAAGTTATCACTTCATGTGGAAATAATAGGAAATCAATGTATTAAGATGAAGCGCTAATGTGAGCTATGATTTTGTTGTGACTGGGGGGAGATAAGATTGTTGCAAAGTTGTAATCTGCATTTCCTGTGTAAGACAGTAATGCTTGCCTAATTGGTGGGAGAAGGAATACTTTGGCGCCCCTACACCCTAATATGCAGGGGATTGATGTGCCCAAAAATGAAGTTTGATATGGAAAACCTATGCATATATGCAGAAATTTAATTATTTTGATTTTTTATAATATCATATATGTTTTTAGCTTTTCCCCCCTTGGATGTATATCAAATTGAAATGCCTAACTTTCCTTTCCATCCCACTGTGCATCAGGTTTTTGTCTACCACAAAGCGTTTCCGATGCCAGTCTTGGCATATAAGTTCAGTGTCACAGACCCTATATCAGGCCAGGAGATTGACGATCCATCACAGTTCATTTCATGCGTGTGTTGGAGAGGGCAGTCTTCAACACTTCTTTCTGCTAACTCCAGCGGGAACATTAAGGTCTTAGAAATGGACTGACCCTGTACCAAGGGGAGGGAGTGTGTGTGTGTGCGTGCCCGGTTTCGAATAGAAATGGTCTGACTTCTTACCAAGTGATTATGCGTGTCTGTTTTCGAAACTTGGCACTTGAATTCAGAGAGGCCAAAAGGGTGCACTGTAACTTTGCCAACCAGAGTTGGGAATTAGGGAGGTTGGTAGAGCGAGTGGGAGCTGTACCAGAGGTAGCATAGGATTACAGGCTAACGTGATAGCAAACGTAGCATAAATAGGGAATGTATTTGAGATGTTGGGGGTCCAAGAGGGAAAGGTTTTGTACATCATTGGTTTGTGGTATACTTGTATAGGCAATCAATCCAAGTTTTTAGCTAACATCAGGCTTCTGTTGTTGCCGTTCTTTTTTTCTTTTTAACATTATTCTCTTGTTATTGGTAGTGATTGAAGCGTAGAAATGCAAATTGGTTCACATCTGTTTAATCAGAGTTCGCAATTTTGCTCTGATAAGTTGTCCTTTTGTTTGTACCTTTATCTATTTATTTTGATAAACTCGGTATCCTTTTGTAGTAGTTTTGGCAGTTTCCATGTATCTATTATGATTTAATCAGCTAATGCTGCATTTTGCGAAACCTGTTAGAAAAATAGGGACAAAGAAAATAGGGACAAAGGAGACATAAATTTTTACATAAAAAACCCTTACGGGAAAAAACCATGGTCGCTAACCGGCGATAATCACTATATGAGAAGTGATTACAAAACGTATGGGGATTACAATGAGGCGTCAACTCTCCCTGAGCGGTTTGCAAGAGATATATAAAGGGGTAAAAGGATTTAGAGTCCAAGTAGGAAACTAATCTGTTAATATGGCATATTTCAGATACTTTCATATTAGAAAATTTGGATAACATATATCAACAATCTCCACCTTGAGACGAATTTTCTCTTGTAGCATAATAAAGAATCATCAATCACCAAATGATTCTCTAATAAGATAAAAATCACCGTGCGCCAACTAGTCTCTAGGACTAAACTGTAACACCAACTAAGCTTGAGTAAAGCTCAAACTTAGTAACAGGAACTGGCTTTGTCATCATATCAGCTGGATTATCATGAGCACTTATCTTGCACATCTTGACATCACTTTGAGCAATAACACCTCGAATAAAGTGATATCTTATATCAATGTGCTTTGTTATTTCATGGAACATCTTATCCTTTGTAAGGCATATAGCACTCTAACTATTACAAAATATAGTAGTGCAAGAATTATCTCTACAAAGCTCAGTGTACAAACTTCTCAACCAAATAGCTTTTTTTATAAGCTTCATAAATAGCTATATATTCTGCTTCAGCGGTAGATAAGGCAACAGTAGCTTGCAAATTTGCCTTCCAACTAATAGCACAACCACTAATGGTGAAAACATAACCTGTGAGAGATCTTCTCTTGTCCAAATCACCAGCATGATTAGAGTCAACATAACCAACAAATTCATCTCTAGAATTCCCAAACTGCAAACAAGCATTAGAAGTGCTATGCAAATATCTGAAAATCCACTGAACTGTTTTCCAATGGTCTTTTTTAGGATTAGCCATGTATCTACTAACAACACTCAGAGCATGAGATAAATCAGGAAGAGAACAAACCATGGTATACATAAGAGAACCAACTGCACTGAAATATGAAACTCTAAATATGTACTCAATATCATAATCTCACTCAAGACATAAGGCTGAAGATAATATGAAACGCGAAGCTAATGGAGTACTCACTGGTTTTACATCATGCATATTAAAACGACGAATGACCTTCTCAATATAACCTTTTTGACTAAGGTATAACTTGCCAGATTGCCTCTCTCTAATAACAACCGTACAAGCATGCCAGCTAAGTGATATAAATTAAAAAATCTGTAATGCTCACCTTTAATAGAATTAGCTAGATAGATAGCCCTCTTTTACCATCTTATTACATTGCATTTATTCAAACACAGATACTGTTGATGTATAGACCTGTTATCTTTACAAAGTACCCGTTATCTTTACAGAGTTGTTTTTTCCTACAGTTACATTCAGCATTGCCTATTCCAGAATCATAACACTACCTAATTCAAAGACGAAATAATGTGTGTCCAATGTCCAGCATATTCGTCTACATACTCCACACTGTCTGCTTGACAATCTATTAGATGCTTGTAATTTGTCTTGGCCTATCAAAGATATTTGCTATTGTCTGCTATATAAACCCGTTATCTTTACAAAGTACATGTTATCTTTATAAAGTTGTATTTACCTACAGTTACATTTAGCATTGCTTATTCCAGAATCATACCACTATCTAATTCAAAGACGCAGTAATGTGTATCCAATGTCCACCATATTTGTCTGCATGCTCCACACTATCTGCTTGACAATGTATTTCATGTTTATAATTTGTTTAGGCCTATCAAAAGTATTTGCTTACACGCAGTTTTCGCTTCACAGACCAAAACAGCAGACAACTGAGGACATATCAACCTGTTCTGATGTCACGCAAAAGGCTTCAGGCAGTGAAATCAAAAAATAAATTCTGATATAGTTCACTTACTAATATATCCAGCAAATCACAACGATTACTCCTACTAAAAAAAATTGTTTCTTCATGCAACTTTGCACCTCATTTACATATATTCCTTTTTTTGCAGCTGCGTCTGCCAAGTACAAACTGATCGCGAAATGTATATTTTGCTTCCCCACAACACGTCTATCCTATTATCGATGCACCGGTTTTTGTAACCTACTGAATCTATGTCGTCCTTTCTATCGGTGCTATATCCTCTTTATGTATATATTTCTGATGCAGGCTACAAGCACGTTGTCTTTTGGAACCTTTTGTAAGCTATATCCAAACACACTGTCTTTTGGAAACTCCTGTAAACTATATGCAAACGCACTGTCTTTTGGAACCTCCTATAAGCTATATGCAAACAGCACAATATAGAGCATCGCCTCTAACCTTTTATAATGTTCTTACTAAGCTAACACGCTTTCTGCTATGTTGTATATGGTATGAAATATTTGTTCCTTTGCTACCACTAATTACCTTCGGACAAATCTGTTCTACTAGAGAAATTCTGCTATTGTATTTCAAGATGCTTTGAAAATGGCACAACATTCACAGTTACATGCAACGAGCTTTATTAGACAAACATCGTTTATAGAGAAAGAGACCGTAGTACAAGCTAGGAAAAAACAATGCACGCCTCGCTAGCACCGCGCGCCAAAGGCGTGCACGGGTTTCTAGTATCTATCAACTTCTGGCAGTATGTTGTAGCCTGACTTGATCGCAGAAACAGTGGGGAAAATCAAAATCAGTTGCCTATGAATGTGCACAGCACAGAGCTGCAGATGGAGTCTAAATCATCCCCTCCGGCACGAACATTAGCAGTCAATTGAACGGGGAAGGCACAGCACGGCAGCGACACAAGGAAAAAAGTTCGATCTTATCCGTGCGTCCCCTCCCCTGTGAGGGCAGCCAACCACACGTTCCACGATTCATCCATAAATAACGAACGACACGGGCCGCCCATCCTTCTATATATAAAAGGGCTAGATTGGAACTCAGGGAGACAGGCCAAGTCGATTATTTTTCCTGGCCGTTGGATGCTACTTCTCTTGGTTCGCGCTCTTCGATCGGATCTGAGGTTTCATCGACGTGCTGGCTGCCTGGCTCCGTAGCCTCTGCTCGCCACACGTGGTTTCTCTCTGGATTATTCGGTACCTCCTCAGATGCAGCCTCGCTCCTCCCGTCCTCCGCAGAGAGCGTCGCCACTCGCCATTGTCCTCCGCAGTCCACACGTGACACCGCGATCTCTACAGCCACAAACTCAGCCCCTTCGCCTGCGCCGACCGTTGGTATCCTCCCTCGCTTCCTCGTCCTCCCTCGGTGCTATCAAGTTGTACCTCCGCCTCCTCAGAACCAGCCTCGCCATCCCTGGAGCTCTTCCTCCGAGGACGTCGCCAATGTCCTCCGATCATGCCACCACGAGCTTCGCCGCCACAGGCTCGACCCCTTCACCTGCGCCGACCGCCAGTGGCCTTCGTCCCTTCCTCCTCCTCAGTCGACGAATCCAACTCAGACAATGAATCACACCCCTCCCGCTAGGCCCACATTGCCCACCATATCCCCCTTCCACCTCCTTCTTCGACGAGGCCTCCCATCCACAGCCTCCCCCGCCGTCAATGTCACGGTCCCTATGCTCTGCTCCCTTCCATCTCCTTCCCAATCTTTTACCTCCAGTTTTCTTCGCAACAGAAACTAACTAGAAATGACTAGACTTCTCAGGGTAGGAGATCGGATCAGGTCCGTGTTGTGTTCGCGCTACTATGGATTGAATTGTGCAAATTATCACTATCATGGTACGAAGAGTTTCCACTGTACTTTTTTCTTCATGTTGCATTTCGTTCTTTCAAGAATCTCAGCCCAATAGGATCCTCTTGGTATTCATTTGCAGCAAGACATATCCTATAACAATCGATGTGCTCCATAAAGTGTTGTCTCCTCAGGGGTTTGTTGAGAAGATTTTCACATTTCAACACTCTGCTAGTAAGCTTCCTTTATTTTTGCTTGCATGGCCTGTTGATCTTTTTCATATCTTTAGCTTCTTTATTAGCAGTAGTTTTTCAGGTAGGCCAATTTGAACGACTAAAGTAGTTCTCGTCATACAAAAGTATATATAGGTAGTACCACACACAACATATGGAAAAAAGAATCAGACTAAAACAACTGAACATAAATAACACAAAAGTTTAGTTATTTCAGTATCTAGCTTCCGGTTCAGTTATAAAAGCTGTCATATTCCAATAATCAGTTTCCATTGTGAATCTTCAAAATGATTCCACGGACAAAAGGAAACTGATAATTGAAATTCATGTATCTTGACAATACCAAACTATTAAGACTTAAGAGGCATAAGGTCATTACATGTGATAGAAATCAAATTTTGTCTGTAAGAAAACAACACAAGCAAGACCTTAGGTTATTAAATATGAATAATCAAACTAAATGTAAGCACATCATTTCATTTTTTGTTATACATGCAGTTGAAGAAACTATGGTCCGATGGGCAACCGGTGCTTCGAATGCCACTAGATGTTGCTCCAGATTTGTATTACTTGTAAGCACATCATTTCATTCTAACAGAAAATGAAATGAAGTGCTTACATTTAGTTTGATTAATTCTATTCTTTAGTGTGTACAGTTTATGTAGTAAAGGAACATAACTTTTCATTTTGGTTTAGAAGATTTTGGAATTTGGAAATAACTTGCTATTATGATGTTTTGTTTGTATGTAATTTAACCGTGTCCTTGGTCATGTTATTTTTAGCTGTTCTGCATACTGTGCAAGACATGATTTTACCTTTTATCTATAATTTTTATTATAGATAATTATGACGTCATGTGAACCCTGAGTGTACCCCTTAATGTTATGAAGGAAGAACCAAATGGATGGTCGTAAGTTCTTCTACGACCACCCCCATAGTCGTAAGTTATGCTACGACTATCCCATAGTCGTAAGTCTTGCTACGACTACCTCATAATCGAGATTCCTCTCGACTAGGTCACCACGACCACCTTATAATCAAATGAACTGCGCAGACAAGTGGGTCTTATTGATTAAGGGATTCAAACATCATCATCTGTTGTTATTCTACGAGAATAATGGCACGTAATACCCATTATCTACGGTATATACCGCTGAGCGATGTGGAGGAATTAATACACGGTAATTACTACCAACATGCGCTCACATGAGAGTGATGAGGCGCCGCTTTACAGAGTAATCGCCGCTCCTTCACGTACTATAAAAGGCGGCAACTAGAGAAAGGGAGGAGGATCAATCAGGCCATCAGGAATACAAGCACTATCTTTAATAGTCTGAGTTTTTCCCTGATTGTTCAGTATACACTCAATACCATACACACACAGGAGTAGGGTTGTTATTCTCTCCGGAGAAGGCCCAACACAGATAAAAATTCCCGTGTCAATCTCTCTGCATGATTCTATTCTAGGAGACCCCCCAAATCAAACAATCTTTATGTAAGTTCGGTTCTAAAACACCGACAGTTGGCGCCGACCGTGGGGATCTTCCGGTAATTTCTTGCCGAACGTTTTCTCTGTTTTCCAAATCTCATGCACTCATGGCGGAGAATGGAGCGAGGAGAACTGGTTTGACTTGGCGACACGCAGACGTCGACATGGATGCCGGATTCGATCACTGAACCAAGTGATGACTCATCCTATGGCATTGTCGCCTCAGGGATCTTCCCACGATCCGAGGAGACAATGTCGCCATGGAGTTGAGGAGGATCCTTATCCCCACAACAAGACGTCCAAGAGAGGAATCAACCCTCTCAAGGGGCAAGGGTCAATCGACCAGACCACACCCAGTGGACTCACGACACGACGAGAGTTTTTCCTCGAAGTGTCCAAGTTCCCTAAGGCGGTCCGACTTGGTGAGGCAAGCTCTAGAAGCCACAATGCAGGACTTCACCGCATCTGGTGATTCTCTCTCTCGGATAACGCCAGAGAGGCGGGATCAAGCATGCTTTTCTGCAAATTCGACCATCTCTCATGAGTCACACTGCCGACGGAGACAGTTATAACCCTGACTTCCCTACTTGGAGGATTACTCCATGTCGCCAGATGGTGTCTCTCGACGACTCCTCAAGCGGAGAGGCCTCGGCGCAAGTGAGAATCATCAACGGAGGTCTTCGTCCTTCCTCGATCAAGATCACTCTTCTAGAGACCGAGATGGAGACCCTTCCGAAGGTCACACATGCGCCCCTCGTGGCAATGGCGGGACACCACCATCAAGGACACGACTAACGCCTTCATGAGCGCCAGGAAATCCTCGACATTCTCGCGCTTCATTGAGGCAATCTCAAGAGTCTAACATGGAAAATCTTGAGGCAATTGAAGGAAGAAGATTGAAGCTCGTAAGAATTTGCTCGGGCGTATTCAATATCAATCGAGGAAGCTCGAGAGCTCCAAAGCACATCAATGATTTGCTCGAGAATCCAACTCAAGAGCTAGCCCGAACGCCAGACTCGACCTCTTATTTGAAGAGATCGCACAAAGGCTTCGAGTACAATGAAAAAATTTGGAAGCTCCTCGTCGACATCATTCAAGTAGTCGTACCCATACGACTTCTTGCTACCGATCAATCCAACATATCACCGCGTAGAAATCGGTATATGACAAGTCGTGTCGATCTCCTACTCGAAGAAATGTCTTCAAATGATGATGATCAACAAGCTCCTCGGAAGGTGATCGTTCACCACTCCGACATGGAAATCTGCAATAAAGAGATAAACTACGAGTAGTATCCCTCGTGGGACCGAGACCTATTACAGTCGGGTCAACTCACATTCTTGGTATCGTCGAAAGTACGACCACGATGATATCAACCCTTCTTTTACGCAAAGGAGGCATCAAGAAGTCATTCTTGGATGTCGGGCATTCTCGCCGATCTCCGAGCCGCTCACCGCCACCTCGTTTTCGACCAATGAATATGGAGAAGTTTGATGGTTCCCAAAATACCATCAATTCCTTCAAATTTACACAACAAATTGCTCGAAAGCGGCAGGAGGAGAGAGCATGTGATGGCAAATTACCTTCCAAGCGTGCTCGAAGGATCGCTTTCGATCGTGGTTACTAAACCAACCACTCGAGTCGATCTATTCTTAGCAACATCTCTGCGATCTTCTCTCGGCAAATTTCCAAGGCACATACAATCGCCCGAAAGGAGGACGACTTGCCGGATGAGGCGAGCGACAACGAGACATTGCGCCCGATTCATTAAGCGCTTGATCAGGGTTCAGAACTCAATTCCGGAAGTTTCGATTCATCTCGCATCGGGGCTTTCCAGCGAGTCCGTAGTAGAAGGATAACAGAGGATATTGCTTTAAATCCACCTACTACATCCGAACTCTTGAAATGGCCGATCGATATACTCTCGCCTCTAAGGCGGTCGAGTGGAACAACACAATCGATTGTGAAGACAATCCATCTCGAGAGCCATGCGAAGTTGGTAGAAGAAGGATAAGAAAGCAAAAAGTCCAAGAATAAGATGAAGGGTCAAAACCCAATGGTTCCAAGGAGGTATTGGTACGTGAATGAGCCACGCACATCAAGCCACACTCCGACAGAGGCAAAGGTAAGCATACGATCGGAAAAATGATAAGCCTAGGTGGTGTCCATTCCATAAAAAGGAAGGGCATGACCTTCATAGCTATCGCCGGTCTTCCAACGAAAGCTTGAAGACTACTACAACGACAAGGACCACTTCCCACCCTCGAGCGTAGGTCAAACAAGTGGTCATAAATCTTCGATGACGAAGAGGAGATGCTGCTCGGGATCCACAACACACCATTGAACACATCTACGGGGATCATCGGCATATGAATCAAAGCGACGACTTAAAGGTCACTGAACGCGAGGTAAACTCCATAGATCCTCCTCTCGTCAATAAATTATCGAAGTGGTGGAAGTCACCATTTCTTTCGAGAAGAGTGATCGCCGATCCTTCGACTCGACAGTCGATACCCAATCATGGTCGAACCCACCATCAACAATTGTCGGGTCAATCGAGTTTTGGTTGATGGTGGAAGCTCGTTAAATATTTTATTTACGAGTGCCCCGATGACATGCAAGTACCGGGACCAAAGTAAGACCGATGCGATACTCTTTCCATGGGATTGTACCGGATCTTCGCCAAACCAATTGGTCAAGTTTCTCTTCCTTTAACATTTGGTTCACCAAGTAATTTCGGACAAAGAAAATCTCCTTTGATGTGGTCGATTTCGACATCTGATATAACGCCATACTCGGACGACCAACTTTGGCAAAATTCCTAATGGCTACTCATTATGGATATCAATGTATTAAGATGCCAGTCCCAAAGGAGTAATTACAATCCATTGTGACAAGAAGATGGCGATACCGCGAGTCGATCCCTTGAGATGGTAGGACAAATACCAACTCGAGAAGAAAGTCGACCTTCGACTAGCAAGTCGAAGCCTAAAAGTCGCACCAAAGCCGAACGACAAAGTCAAAGAGGTTCCTCGACGGGCAGGAGCCCTCAAGATCTGCTCGCATCGGGATACTTCCAACCCCAAATAGGAAGACGCCTCATCACCTTCCTCCGAGCTAACGCAGATGTATTCGCGTGGCAAGCATCCGACATGCCCGAGTCCCGTGGAGGTGATCGAGCATGAGCTAGCCTTACTACCGACAAAGTACCCGTAAAACAAAAATTGCGGAGATTTGCCCCTGATCGACGAGATGCTATTAAATCAGAATTGGATAAGCTACTTAAAGCAGGCTTTATAAGAGAGGTCAACCATCCAGAATGGTTGGCTAACCCTATAATGGTTAGAAAGTCAAACGGCAAATGGCGTATGTGCGTAGACTTTACTGATCTTAATAAAGCTTGTCCAAAAGACGATTTTCCTTTACCTCGTATTGATCAGTTGGTTGACTCTCTGCGCAGTTGTGAAATTTTAAGTTTTTTAGATGCATATTCTGGATATCACCAGATTAATATGTGTCTAGACGATGAAGAAAAGACGCATTAATTACACCATTTGGTATATTTTGCTATGTCAAAATGCCATTTGGTCTAAAAAATGCCTAGCTTCTTTTCAACGCTTGATGCAGCAACTTTTTCATCTCAATTAGGCGAAATTTAGAAGCCTATGTTGATGACTTAGTTGTCAAAAGCATCAAGAAACTTAATCATATTACCGACCTACAAGAAACATTCGACAATCTCGTAAAACATCGCTTAAAACTTAATCACGAGAAGTGTGTGTTTGGAATCTCTTCAGGAAATTGCTTGGATTCCTAGTATCTATACGAGGAATTGAAGCGAATCAAAAGATAAAAGCCATTTTACAAATGCGCCCTCAACTACGGAAAGAAGTCCGAAACTCACTTTGGGTGCATGGCGGCTCTAAGTCGTTTCATCGCACGATCGGGAGAAAAGGGACTACCTTTCTTTAAACTTCTAAGGAGATACGAAAGTTTTGAGTGGTCGAAAGAGGCAAACGCCGCCTTTGAGGATGTCAAGAGGTACCTTCGAGTGCTCCTATTCGGTATCTCCGAGGCCGTAAGAAACGCTCTTGGTTTACCTAGGCGCCACGCCACAGCGGTCGGTAGCGATCTTGGTTGTAGAACGTGAAAATGTACAACGACCGGTTTACTACGTAAGTGAAGTTTTACACGGACCTAAGGAGCGTTACCCTCGGGTCCAAAAGCTTCAGATGCCCTCCTCATGTCTTCGAGGAAATCATGGCATTATTTTCAGCGCACAAACTAGTCAGTGCTGCCCGAGTTTCCCTTGGGAGCGATCCTCGAGAATAGGGAAGCAATGGGGCGATGGCAAAATGGTCGGTCGAACTTAGGAGTTCGACATCCATTCGTGTCCCGAACGGCCGTTAAATCCCAGATCTTGGCGGACTTTATCGCGAATGGACAAATCTGAACTGTTTCAGATCCCGATCTGATTCCCACGACTAGTGGACGATGTACTTTGACGGGTCACTTACTTTAAGTGGCTCGGGCGCTGGGGTGGTCCTGGTATCTCCTACCGGAGAGACCTTAAAGTATGCCATACAATTAAACTTTCAGGCCACTAATAATGTGGCGAATACGAAGGTTTGCTAGTTGGTATCTGACGTGAAGCGCTCGATTCGCCGACTACTCGTGAGAGGAGACTCTCAACTAGTCGTGAATCAAGTCGGTAAAGAGTACCAGTGCTCTAACCCGACAATGTCTCGGTACTTATCGGAAGTACGTAAGCTAGAAAAGCATTTTTTAGGTTTCGAGGCACAATTCATCCCTCGAAAGGATAATTTCCTCGCAGACCAGCTTGCTCGAATAGCTTCTTCCAGATCTGAAGTACCAAAAGGAGTCTTCTTGGAACAACTCCAGAAGCCTTCTCTGGTCGAAGAGCCAGAGACACCTCCTAATGAGACAGCCTCTCTAGAATACGAGGATACATGGATGGTGCCCATCTATGATTATCTTGAAGGGTTACAGACCAAGAAAGGCGATCTCGAGGCAGATCGCTTATCCCGAAAAGCCAAAATGTATACTTTGGTCGAAGGAGTTCTCTATAAACGAGGTACTCAAGGGGTGCTCATGCGATGCATTCCGCAGAGCGAAGGATTAACACTCCTTCACGACATACATGGTGGCATTTGTGGAAATCATGCTTCCTCTGTAACGCTGGTCGGCAAAGCTTTTCGACAAGGTTTTTACTAGCCAACAAATTTCTATACGATGCTAAAGAGTTGGTTAAAAAGTGTGTCCATGCGGTTTCATAGCGAGCAAATACACCAACCACTCGGGCATTACAAACAATACCTTTATCTTGGCCTTTTGCAACTGGGGTCTTGATATCACGGGACCGTTTCCTAAAGCTCCGGGAGGTTTGAGTTCCTTTTGTGGCTATTGATACGTTCACAAAATGGATTGAAGCGAACTGTGGATCGATAACAATGTATAAAGAAAAAGCGGTTTATGATGATATCGTAATTACTCGATTTGGAGTACCAAGTCGAATAATTACAGATAATGGTAAGCAATTTTGAGCGCAAAATTTCAAGAATTTTGCGACGAGTTGGGTACCAAGTTATGTTATGCTTCATGGCCCATCCCCGTAATGGGGCAATCGAGCGTGCAAACGGCCAAATAATCGAGAGAATTAAAACTCGAGTCTTGACAAATTTCATCAAACGCTCGGGGCTTGGGTACAAGAATTACCCTCAGATTATGGGCGATTCGTACAACTACTAGTCAGACTCTGGGAGAAACACCTTTCTTTTTAGTCTTGGTCTTTGAAGCTATGCTTCTTCCTAACTAAAGATACGGTCAACACGAGTCGAAACATTCACGGACTCCAACCAGAACAAATTCGAGCAGATGATATTAATCTACTTGAAGAAAGGAGAAACCAGGCCCTAATTAGTTCGGCAATCTACCAACAAGCCTGCGAAGATACTACGATCGTAAGGTTCAACCTCGCAGACCTTCTTCAGAGGTGACTTGGTATTGAGGCTTTGCCAATCCAAGTCTAATCGGAACAAACTTTCTCCCAAGTGGGAAGGTCCTTACACAGTGGTCGAAGTTACTCGTCCAGGGTCGGTACGATTGGCAATGGAAGACGGCCAGGTTCTCTCTATTGTCTTACTTTTGAGTAGTGCTTTCATTATTTTTCGACTATGTTTTAAACACCTAGTTTTCTTTACACTGGTCAAAAGGCAGATAACATCACCTAGTCGAAGCCTCTCCTCTCTGCATGTGGTCCTGCCCACTAGAAGGAGTTTCCTAGTGTCGACTCGTTACTCGCTTTTATGGCCAACACAAAGAACTCGGGTTTTATTTAGTCGAAATATTTTTGAAGGCCAACTCTTTTCACCTTAGTTTATTTCTTCAGTTAATTTGAAAAATACTCTAAGAAGAGCGCACTTTCTCAGATTTGCTTAACCGTCTTGGGTGTACTCGTTTCATCTCAACTGGTCGGAGGAAGAGACACATCTAGTCGAAGCCTCTCCTCTCTGCATGTGGTCCCGCCTTGCGGAAGGAGCTTCTAGCTTTGTTCGCTTTCCTACTCTTGCTACCGTAATGACTTATCGAGTCCACCGGAGAAGGACGAGTAAATATTTTAAAGTCCTCTAGACGCTTTGCTTAACTCAAGTTGCCGTTCTCGATTTGATTAAACTAGTCGGAGATGTTAACATTACCTAGTCGAAGCCTCTCCTCTCTGCTGCGTGGTCCCGCCCACTAGAAGGAACTTCCTAGTGTCAACTCGTTACCACCCTTTCGACCGATTGCATGACAATTGAGACCCAAAACTATAAGTTAAACAAACCTCTCTGCTTTGAAACCCTTTCTCAGACTATTTACTTAGTTTGTCTAAACAAACTCAAAGAAATAGTCGGGGCTAGGATAAAGTCATTACATTTGACTTCATTTCTTAGTCTTTAAATTAGTTAATTATCTTTTGAGTTACTAACTACTCGACAAGATGATTTATAGAGACAAAACTATTTACTTAGTTTTCATAAACTAAGCAAATAGTCGGGGCTAGGATAAAGTCATTACATTTGACTTCATTTCTTAGTCTTTAAATTAGTTAATTATCTTTTGAGTTACTAACTACTCGACAAGATGATTTGCGAGGAACAAGATGGATTACATCAACAAAAGACTGTTTTTCACAAGTTCATTACAGACTACTCAAGAGGAGAGCCCAATCGCATCTCCTCTGAAACTTTCCTACTAACCGATTGCATCTCCTCCATCGACGCCTTCCTTACGCTTGAGCGGTTGAAGTCGGCCAGTGGTTGCACATTAAGGTTGGGGTCATGAGCTTTAAGTTTTGCTAATGCATAACTTATCGCAGTTTCGACCGCCTTCTTTATCGATTCAGCTTGGTTGGCCTTCAGAGTGGTCACGGATCTTGCAAAATCCCGACTTTATCCCCAATGGTACTTGTGTGGGAAGCTATTGTATCATCTTGAGGAGTCTTTCCCTCATTATGTAGCTCACCAAGCACATTGTTCAGAGCGTGATGTTTCCTTGAAGTTTAATCTTCATTGCTTCCATCTCTGTTGGGTACAAGTCGAAGCTCATGAGCTTTTTGTTTTCACCACTTGCTCAAGAAATAAGATTGGTCAAACAAAATAAACTCCTAGAGGAAAAAAAAACAAGAATAATCACGGGTAAAAGAATTTCTTACCCACTAGTTGAGAATCCAACTTCTTGACCTCTTCATTATGGGAAGCAACGGTCTCAAAGATACTTTTTCTCCCATGATACAATATCCTCTACATTCTTCTTTGCAATAAGGACGATGCAGTTATAAATCACGGCTTTATCCGCGATTTCGCCTCAAGTTCTCTCAATTTAACGTCCATTGCTAGAAAGGAAGTGAAAGTGAGAAAAGGAAATAACTCGTAAAGGACTGCAGTAAAGAATTACTTACTTGATATTCGAGTTCCCCAACGTCTCAAGGTTTTGATCTTTATTTTTGGACATACGAGTAAGCTGTGAATAAGCTCAAGTTTTCTCTCTAACTTCATTCTCGAGCTTTTTCGCCTCGTCTTCTTTTTCGAAAAGAAGCAAGAGTTAGGTAAAGATCAAAGATATAAGCGATCTTAAGTTCAAGACTTCTTGTTTAATTTTTCCTGCGACTTCATGGTTGCGAGTTAGCTTCTTTAAGCTTTTTCCGGAGGTCTAATACCTCTTCCCTAAACTTTTTCGACTCCTCTTTTTCATAATCGAGCGAGTCGGCTAAGGTCTTGGCGTCACTGTTTAACCTGCAAAGGATAACAGTGGACATGAGCACGGGTCAATCGATTGTAAGTTCTTCTACAACCATTGACCTAGTCGTAAGTTCTTCTACGACAAAGCCACTGGTCATAAGTCTTTTACGACCATTACCTAGTCGTGAGTTTTTCCATGACAAATCCGTAAGCACTATATAAGTAGTCAAATCCAAGGTGACTATGAATAGCGATGACTTACCACCTCTCTGCTTTGCAGAGTTCCTCTTTCTGTCGTCGACTCTAGAAGTTGTCGATGATATTCACCGACAACAGCGATTTGCTCTATGGCTTTCTGCAAGATGAAAGGACAGTGAGAAACAAGAGAAGATTATACCTGTATATATAAGTACGATTAAGTACTTACATTCATGGTTGATCGAGCAAACATCGAGTAAACCAGCTTCGGGATCTTCAGCTTGTCTACCCTTGTGACTTGGTCCCACCAAACCTTCTCAAGACGTTCATTATTAAAGGTATCCCCTCTATTGGGAATATCGTTGGGATGGGGACTTCGGTCGCGAGATCCGAAAGCGTAAGACCCTACGATGGAAGCAGCCCAAAGAAGTCGGTAGGTTGAAATACTCTTCTTCTTCTCGATTACGTAACCAGTTTCTCTTTGGGTACCGGAGGAACGCTCAGAACGATCTCCTTTCCCAAGACGGTGGGCCGAAACGCCATCATCTTGACCAGAGGCCTTCGCATTGCCTCTGTTCTATCCACGACCATCTCGGTGGTCGTGGCGACCGCCTCGAGAGTCGCATTGTTGTTCTTTGGAGCTTTCACGACCATCTTAGTGGTCGCGATTCTTCTTGGAGTCTCCACGACCATCTCTGTGGTCACCACTTTGCTACTTCAGGTTGTAGCCGCTACTTCATCGGGTACAACAGTACCTCATTGATTGTCGTAACCACTTCAGCACCACGACTTCCTCTACCACTGGCCGAGGATGATCCTCGACCACTTCCTTGTTGTCTCTCCAAAGATCTGGAGAGGTAGCAATAGGCTTCTCAACGGAAGCATTCTCGGGTTTGAAGGAGTCGGGCTAAAACAAAGAAAAGGAAAGCAATTCAAAGTTGTGAAAAGGAAAAGGTAAATTCTGTTCTTACACTTTAGTATATTTCACATACCTCTGCACCTTGGACCTAAACAGGAATTTGGGAGTCACTTTCCCAACGGAAGATTTCTTCTTCTCTGCGACCACTTCTGGTCGAAGTTCGAGTTGAAGAATGGGCTTGGCCATGACCACGTCTGGTCGTGGATTTTGAACAGGGACCATCTCTCTGGTCTCTTGACTTTCTGGATGGCCGAGATCAGTCTCGACCACTCCAAGAGCAGCATTGTCATCAGCCATATGCTCTACTGGAGCGGTATTATCCTTCACAAAAGACATAAAATCCTTCCAGTTCTCCTTTTCCAAGTGCTTAACAAAACCAGGAGTGACAGAAACTGCGAAAGATTTTTTTTCATAATAGAAGGGTACTTTGGCCTTGCGAGCTTTGCGCTTTAGAGGTTTAGCTACTTCGACCTCCTCCACTTCAGCTATTTTAGCCTCGGCTTCAGTTGTGGCTATGTCTGCCACAAGCTTTGCAGAGGATCTGGTCGAAGGACTAGAACTCGAGCTCGTCCCTACTTTGTCGTCACCCCTTAAAAGTCGACGTCTCTTGGGCGAAGGAGCCGAGCCTTTGTCCTTTGTCAATCCTGCACCGATGGTTATCAAGATGCTGACTTCTTCATCATCCCGACGATTTTCCATGCCTACTTTACGTAAAGCAAAAGCGAAAGAGAAGAATTACTAACGGTCGTAAGATTTTCTACGACCAAAGATCAAGTCGTAAGTTTTTCTATGACCTTTCCTCGTAGTAAGATTTCCTACGGTCACGACTAAGTTGTAAGTTTTTTCTACAACATTTCTCTAGTCGTAAGTTCTTTCTCGACTATAAAGTCTTAAAGACAAAATCAACTCTTGATTACCTTTAGGCGAACCATCATTTCCTCTGCGGATCGACCGCAAGGATTTTAGGAACCGCCACATTAAGTGGCGGAGACTTCTCACAAACGAGTTTGACTCTAACGTCAATCTCCATTGGTGAAAGATCTGCTCAAACAGATAAAGGCATCTTTTAAACAACTTTGCAGAAAGACCAAACCGAGAGCTAAGTCGAAAATTCACTTACCCTCGTTGTAGTCCCCTGGTTGGTCTGCATAGCCCCGAGTATCTCCACATAGGGATGCTCGCTTCTTCAAAGGACTAATTCGGCGTGTGATGAAATCTTTCACCACATGCCATCCGATCACCCTTCCTTCTTCAAGTCCTTGATAGCTTGAACATAAGGGCAATCCTACCGATATCTTCGAGTCGAATCCCATGAAGATTGTTTTTCAAACCTTTCCCACGAAAGAGAGGTCATCTTCGAGGTGACTTTCGGTAAAACCACTTCTTCCTCCATCCCGCCACGAAGACCGGTGAAACTTTGAATATACTCCCTCGACTTCCGTCATGGAGTTTTAGACCACAACTTCAAAGAATCCCGCTTGCCGAGACATTCCATAGAAATATTGGAAAAGCTCAAGGTCCGCCGGAATTCCCGTGCACGCCTCGCACAAATATCTGGCAGCGCCAAGATGGTGATAGAGTTAGGACCAAGGTTCACTAACTCCACCCCAAAATGCTCGAGCACAACTGCTGAGAAAGGGGTGAGCAGCGTTGAAGGCCACACTCACAATAAGCCTAGAAGACGGAATTTGCCCATTCTCCCCTGACGGCCAATGCTGCCCAAATGCCGGAAGCCATTTCACAAGAGTCTTCTCTGGAATCTTCCCACGACAACTAGGGCTTGAATCTTCGCCAAGATCCATCTCCGACTCTTCCCAATCGAAACTTTCTGGCCATCTCTCTGAAAGCAGAAATTTTGGGTCAAAAAGAGGGCACAATTGGAGTGGCGTGAGAAGGCAAGAACGACTTCGGCAAGGAGAAGACAAGAGCTTGAGGAACAAAGAGGAGCAATTTGGGGAAAAAGTAAGATCTTAGGTTTTACCCTCGGTGAGTATATATAATCGCGTACCTTGAGCCGGAGGCGTGACATTCCAAGGGTCGCCACCGTCTCGAACCGCTTCAACAGACAAAGCAACAAGCGTCGTTTGAGATTCCCCAAAGTGTCCGCTCGAGAAATTCAGGTTTATGTTTACATCTCAAGCGAAATTACTTCCTTAGTTAGATCTTTTCAACCAAAGGAAATGATAATCGGAAAGTTCCTTCTTCCGATCACTATATCTCGACCACCTTGTGATCGTAGAAATGCTTTTACGACCACTTGATAGTCGTAAGCAATTTTCTTGACCAAGCACATTTCTGGTCAAAGTAGTATACAATCGAAGAGTTTTTCCTTCGATTATTTTCTACGATCCTCTCATGATCGTAAGACCATCTAGAACCCTTTTACCAAGTAAGTTGCTTTCACTTGAAGCTGGGGGGCTAGATGACGAGGATATAATAATCCTCATTTTACCTTTTATCTATAATTTTTATTATAGATAATTATGACATCATGTGAACCCTGAGTGTACCCCTTAATGTTATGAAGGAAGAACCAAATGGATGGTCGTAAGTTCTTCTACGACCACCCCCATAGTCATAAGTGATGCTACGACTATCCCATAGTCGTAAGTCTTGCTACGACTACCTCATAGTCGTAGATTCCTCTACGACTAGGTCAGCCACGACCACCTTATAATCAAATGAACCTGCAGACAAGTGGGTCTTATTGATTAAGGGATTCAAACAGTTATCATACGCTGTTATTCTACAGAATAATGGCACGTAATACCCCATTATCTCTGGTATATAGCTGTTGAGCGACGTAGAGGAATTAATACACCGGTAATTACTACCAACATGCGCCTGAATAGAGGTGATGAGGCGCCGCTTTACCTGGAGTAACTGCCGCTCCTTCACGTACTATAAAAGGCGGCAACTAGAGAAAGGGAGGAGGATCAATCGGGCCATCAGGAATACAAGCACTATCTGTAATAGTCTGAGTTTTTCCCTGATTGTTCAGTATACACTCAATACCATACACACACAGGAGTAGGGTTGTTATTCTCTCCTGAGAAGGCCGAACTCAGTATAAAAATTCCGTGTCAATCTCTCTGCATGATTCTATTCTAGGAGACCCCCCGAATCAAACAATCTTTACGTAAGTTCGGTTCTAAAACACCGACAATGTACCTTGCTTCTTAATTGACCAAGGAATTAAGTTTTCATAACAATTTCAACTTGAACGCAGGGAAAGAAGAAATCCTTCTACTGACCAAGAGGCGGTGAAATCGTTCCTTGGGCAAGTTAAAAGAGCAGGAGAAATGAACATTGATCGGTACCGTCTCACATAGAAAGATAATGTTAGCTTTGTTTTGTCTATATCATGCTTCTAAAAGGAAAGAAGTTATATATGTTCTCTCTATTCTTATTAAAGTGCACAATTCAGCACAGTAGTTCAGTCATATATCTCATTTCAATGAAGTATTGTCTGGTCTTTTCCAATTGTTGTTCCACTCAGTTTAAAGCATGACTAAAATGTGTCCTCCCCTCTGCGTATGAAAGAAAACACTCAATTTAGATGGATTTTTTTGTTTCAGTTGGCATATCATCATGAGAATACGAGCTCTACAAGAAGGTCCATGTGATCCTATTGCTCCCTTGGAGCTGCCTCATTCATTGCACACTTTCCACCGTGTATCAAGTTGTGACTCCCTCAATATGGTAAGACATATCTTTCTGTTGCTACTGTTTGTAGCCAATTATTTTGATTACTAAAGTAAAAGTTTCCATGGATCATCACTTTGGAGTGACATGTAGAGACTGGAATCTAAATGTGTTGTGAGTTTAATTGTTTTTAAAGTTTGTTCAGGAGGGTTAACACACATTTCGAGGAGGATTTTGGAATTACTTTAGTGTGGGTAAGGGTTCCTCTGTTCACTTCCTGTTTATTTCAGAGAAGGCCTACCTACCATATTACACCATAACCATTTTTCATCACTATATTTTTCATCTCCATACTTATTTTAAGATAGAATACATTGAACTCTAACCTTGTTGATCTATTATAGTGAAAGGAATTTTTGCTTAGGCTCAAAGTTGAACGAAATGACTAGGAGTGGAATATTTGCTGAAAATAATGAAAATGGTGATTCAGAGGCTTGAAATCCTGCTAACAAAACTTCTGTGAAGATGTATCAGGTGCTTTTCCTGTTTATAAACATGTAACGGTCCCCTTTTGGTGGTATTAGTATTATAGTACGTGTTGATGGACATAGTTCAGAGTTAATACACACCTCATACTTTTTCCTATTAAGAAAAACTGCTATTTGGTTTGAGACTTGAAAAGAAGCATATTTGCAAGAATATTTTTATTGTGTTTATGTTTGTAACCCTTAACGTCTCTCAAGTTTTTTATTTTATTTTGGGTGATTAATCCAAAACTCAATCTTTGATTTCTTCTAACAATATAATTCACTAATGAACCTTTTCATGACAAAGAACCCAGAATCGAATAAGTAAGATCTCATTTAGTCTTGATGGAAGTGTTTCTCCAAAGACCATCCTCATTGCCTAAGGTGGCTAAACAATGAGCGACTTAGTGGTACCTTTGGAGAGTGATCTTTGAAGCTAAAATCAATAGGCGACTTTACGAAGCCAAGAGCAAGGAGCCCACCGGGAGTGATATCTTTGGTCCGCCTCCTAAGATCTCTGCAAGGCCATTGGCCGCTCATAATATGGAGCTACAAGAAAATCTTTATTTAGCACTTCCACAGCCGAGAAGCGTCCACACATCAGTGAAAGTTTCCAACGTAAGTGACATAGGAGTATGACCTTCCTGTTTACATTTTGATTCCAAACTTTACTGTACATATCCTGTCAAACAAACAACAGAAGGCTTCTTATAGAGAGTTGGCATTTCATGTCTTCACATGTGTCTTTAAGAACAAAAGGTAAATTTCAAGCTTGACCATACATAGCTGAACATAGAAATTTATGTTCTTAATCTTGTATTTCATTTCGTGCAATTCTTAATATGTTTTTATTTATTTAGTGTTCTCCAGTGGTGCAAATATTTGAATCCCCTGCTACGCAGCTGCTCTATATCCGTTTATAAGGTTCTTGTTCATCTATTATGGTTTCTGATGTTGCATACGGTCTATCTCCGACAATTTCTGTTCTGATCACAATCACACATTTTCAACTCTTTATAAGGTTTTTGTTCATCTATTACGGTTTCTAATGTTGTATACGATCTATCTTCGACAATTTCTTTGTCCTGATCACAATCGCACATTTTCAACTTCGCGCGCCAATAACACGCACGGGTTTCTAGTCCCATATTAGACTAGGCCTTCGTTGAGACAGACACACGCATGGTTCAAGCATAGGGTTAATAACTTAATATATCCTGATGTCATATGCGAAAACTATAATAAGGTTCACATGTCCGATTGGTTTTGTGCGTTGTGTAATGCATGGAGCCCTACACAGATGGATTATTCGTAGTTCGGTCTCTGATGTTGATGCCGGGCATACATCCGGATCATCTGTTGATCCACGAGGATGGTATAGTTTTTTGTCCGGGGAGTGATGGTGAGTGGTGGTGGTGAGACATGTATATGTTTTTTTTTTTGAGACAGAAGAATGTACGTGAGGATTGAGTTATGGACCAGTGGACCACACAGCAAGCAAGTCCAGCGGATGGTGCGCCAATCCATGGGCCTGCACGACTCCAGGGACTGAGCGGACAGTCGACACGACGGACGGCAATGGGCTACTACTCCCTTGAGGACAATTATGTTATGTAACCATCGAATGCATTATTGAGCTTTTCTCTGCTCCGCGCATTAATGAAAGTACCTGCGCCCAGTGTTAGCTTGCCACGGTTAACAAGTACCTTCTCCGTTTCGCAATATTAATATAAGTCCAACGGTTACATAGATAACTTAGACACTAAATACAAGCATTCTCTCTATATAAAAGAGCGCAGCGATGGGGCTTTTGAGGGTCGCTACGTCACTGCTTTTATTTGGTTCGTCCGATGTCCTCGTGAGCTGTTCAGCGTCGTTTGATCGTTGTTTGCTGCTCGCGTCTTGTCGTCGTGAGGTCGTATCATTGGATCTGTTTTGTTTCATTTGCGCCGTCCGATCGGTCAATCGATGCGGTCGGAACATCTAGCTCCGAACGTTGTCTCGCTGGTGTGAGCCGGCATCGTTGGATTCATTTTGGGTCTATGTGCGGCCGATCGCTCGAGCGATGCGCTCGGGTGCTGCCTTCCTGTCAGCGCGTTTTTGGCTTTGGCTGCTGTGCCGCATTTAATGGCTGGTATGGGTCGAGTCCGTGGTTGTGGGTTGTCCACATTGGTTGTTTTTCCTTAGCCGTCCGGTGCTGGTCTCATTCGTTATCGGTCGTCCGATTGCTCCAGACACGCCGCTTGCTGCTGCTAATTCCGCCGCCTCATCCCTCCTGCCTTTCTCTCTCTTATCTATTCCAACCGAAGCTCCAGGTGCCTTCCTTCCTCTTTATTTCTTCTCCAATTCCTCCATGGCTCTCTCTCCCTTCTCTCTCTACGGAGCTTTGCTGCCTGGTTCTTGCTATGACGGCTCCTCCGGCGCTCCTCCCTCCAGCTGGCCCGGCGCCTAGCGTCGCCACCCGTGCGCGCCCCCTCCATGGCATGACCGCCCCGCGCCCGTGCCGCTCGCCTGCCCATCGCCGCCGCCGCCTCCCTGGCCCAGCCCGTGCCTCCCTGTGCCCTCAGCTCGTGCCGCTCCTCCTCCCGGCCTTGGGCCTGGTCCCCCCGCCTGGCCTCTGGCCCAGGGCTTGGGCTTGGGCTCGCCACTACCGGCTGGCACCTCTGGCCTTTTACTCTCTGGCCGAAAATGCTTCTCTACGCGGATTTGGTTTTAACATGCTTATGCTTGATTAAATCTTTTGATGCTTGAGTTGTTTTACTGATGTGTGTTGATGATGTTCATGCATGCAAGTTGATGGTGAAAGATGGATGTATAAACATGGTGTAATGGATGAAGGTGGCTACTACCACGGTTGCCATGGTCTATTGGTAACTCTCCTCCACTCCCTCTATTTCCCCCCCATTGCTCTGTGATGGAAAGGATTATGCCATGGATATTGCTATTGTGAGATGTTTTATGCCATGCATATATCATATATACGTCTTCTTATTTTACCTTCTCCACATGCATCTATTGCCACTTACAACAGCTGGACATTGTTAATTCGCAAACGTTAAAAAATCAACACATCAAGTTTTTCCAGTTCCACATTTGAGTTCCACTCTAATCTAACTTGTTTACATATTTACATGTAAGATTTTAGGAAACACTATTTTTTAAAGAAAATACAAAACTTGAGAGTATAAGGCTAGTTGTAAACATAAATCTATTACCTATTCCTACCTTGAGGGACATCAAACTAAGATCTACCTTCCTTTTCATAACGGGATGGTCCCAGTCCCACCTGAAAGGAATTATTGCCAGTTTCATTTTTTTTTTTGTAGCTTGTTTCCAATTTGGATAGACGGATACATATGGTTTAGGCGAGTCCAATTTCCTTGGAGTTGTCGCAAGGGTGAAAGGAGTGAAAGATTTCAACCCTGAATGTGCCAACAAGCGAGTTTTTTAAGATATATATTGACAAGGTTAAATTGTTCATGCAATCTGTTTCATCCATTCTTGATTAGAGTTTGATTGCAACATGCCAAAAAAATTCTGTTCTGCAGTATGCAGAGCCAAATTCTGGCATTGGGTTCTCAGGGGCTCTGGACCTCATCATGGAGGTACTTGCAGTGCCTGAATTGAACAATGTCTTAGCTTAGTAGTGTTCTAAAGTGATACTTGCTTTGTCAATACAGTACAAAAAATGCCAGTCTAAAAGCTTTTGTTGCATCCAGCGCTGATGGGATTTGGGTGGACGTTGATCTGGCTACTGCTGGTTTCCCTGTGTCGCTGTAAAGTGTTTGCTTCTTTCTTTTAATTCCAAGCAGTAATGCCATCAGTGTGCTCGCTTTCCAAGAATTTTGACTGTCATCATTGTTCTGATATACAACTTCTCATGTTGTTTAGCCGACATGTTCCATGGTAGTGATAGGTCATCTGCTCTTGTCATATTTTAACCGACATGTAATAACTGAGCTTAAGCAGCTTCCTCTTACTTATTATTACATGCTACTAAGATTAATGGTATTGTCTCACGTCGAAACCTCACATATCGTTCTTATTCTACAGGTCACTAGACGATTATGGCCAATGAATAGATAAAAAAAAACCGTAAGTGAACTTGCTTTTCCATATTGACATATCACAGTTCGTTGTGCGTAACTGCAAAGACAACTCTTTCTACATTTTTCATGTGTAGCAGGAATGTAGACTGTATGTTTCTACTACAGAACATCTGTTCATATGCTACGCATACTAGCTAGGCCCGATTTTGTAGCCTGCTATGGTAAACGTTGAGCAACTTTTGTTCTTACTCCGTAGCTACAAATCCGATGTATATAATGTATCATATTATCTAGCATGCTGTAGTGTTTTCAAAACAGTCCGATGTATTATTATGTAGTCTTTTGTAATAACAATACCCAGTAAGACCTATTATTACCTATGTCTAAGTTTTTTCCCCTGCCTCCTATTGCATGTTGCGCCTACCCAAAAAAAAATTCCCCAACGCACGTCTACAATCTTGCTATATAAAAATCACCCATACAGTTAACCATTAGTTCATCTAAATTTCCTGCTTCTAGCGACCAATTATTCTCCACGACAGACTCCATATACTGTGGAAGTTAAAAGTCAGTTCGACGAAATTTTCTTCCTCGAGTGAAACTGTTTTCTCAAATGCACTACCTGTACAGTGCAACAAAACAAAAAACCTTCCTTGGCGCGTCAAGCGGGGCGCACGGGCCACTAGTAGTTAAAGATATTGGTCCAGGAACAAACCCAACTAGGGTCAATGGGGATGGAGCCCTGCTACCTCTGGCTGGACCACGGGTAATCATGTAGCCCCCCCCCCCCCCCCAAATCTAGGGATGACAATGAGTCCGGTTGCCGGTAATCCATGGGGAATTCGCCTACTAAGGGATGAGTATAAGGAGATTTTGTCCCCGCGATCTTATATGGGGATGGGGATGGGGATGGGAATGCTTCCCCTATCTTCACTCCCTCGCTATTTCCAAATAAACACGCATATATGTGTATATTGATACTTTGTCTTTAGCCTAATATAGTTTTGTGTAATCTATGGTATATAACTCATTTACTAGTATTTTACTATCTTGTGTACTAATAAATTTATGTATTTCTAGCTAACCATATGATACATATATGAAATTATCTTAATGCCATTCGAATTTAGGTTCTTATTGGGACTCCATTCCCCCACCAAATCCCTAGTGGGGATAGGGCCGGGAGAAAAATTGCCCCCGATAGCTAAATAGGGAGCGACGGAGTGTAGATGGGGGTCATTCCCCACGGAGAATAGCCCCGTTGCCATCTCCACCAACCATGGGCGTCATGGCAGCAAGGCAGAAAGCTTTGGTGAACTTGGAGGAATAAACTGACTGGAAAAATATTTGGGCCGAAATTCACTTTTGTGGGCCGCGCCAGTTGGTTGTTTCCGTGCTGTCGTGATGGGTCAACTGGCCAACCCCACTAAAGTTCATTACCCATCTATCTCACTTAGCTCTCTCATCCCAGCAATCAATGGAATAAGTCCATACATACCCCTGAACTATAGCGAGAGTCCAAATCCCCCCTAACTCTAACATCGTTTGGTTTACACCCTCGAACTCTTAGTACCAGATCACCAAACCCCCATTTGCCGAAACCACTCGGTTTTTACCTACATAGCCTCCATACATTGGCGCCGCACCACCTAGTCAGCTTTCCCGTCTCTCTCTATCAAGTAAAGGAATGCATCCCTTCGGGCCCTCCCACTCCATCTCTCTCTCTCTCTCTCTCTCTCACACACACACACACACACTTCCCCTACTCCAAAATCCCTAGGCGGCAGCGGAACTGATTGTGCCGGCGGGGATGAGTAGCTCCCATAGCAGTGGTCAGTCGGAGTTGGAGTCGGCTGTAAGCCGGGTCGACGGCGAGGGGGGGTTGGCGTTGTCACCCATATCGTACCGCGAGCGTCTGTTGGAGTATTCGTCGGCAGTGATGTGCCACTATGGATCAAAGACCATGCGGTGGATTTCGTGAAGCAATTCAAACCTCGGGAGGAGGTACATGACATGTATGAGGGCGCAGGTGAGTAATTTGATGCAAGAATTTGTTGATTGATTCATTGAATTGGCTTGCTTTTCTGCAATTTGTTGCTAGTTTGGTCAATTTTGTAGGCGGGAGGATGCAATTATTGGGTTTGGGTGGACAAAGAGAACTCCCTTTTTGAAGGTGTTGCTAGATCTGCGCGATACTGTGAGGTCTCAAAGGAGGGAGAATAATGGGCTGAGAGCATTTGAATCTGAATCATAGGCAAAACTGGAGGAGAGAATGGGTGCGCATAGATCAAAGGTGGCTAGTCTAAGAGGAACCGTGATTGAGAAGGATGTCGCACTGGATGAAAAGAAAGCTAGAGCTGTCAACTATGAGAAAGAAAGAAAATTATGTTTGGTTGTAGTGGTGTCATGTGTTTTGCTTGTAGTTGCTTTCATGTGTAATTGATAACTGTCATGTTTGGCTGTAATTGATAATTGTCATGTTTGGTTGTAGTGGTGTAATGTTTTTTTTTTTTTGCTTGGAGTTGCTTTCATGTGTATTCGATGATGTTTCATGTGTAATTGATGATGGTCATGTTTGGTGTTGTCAAGATGATAAAGAAAGAAAGTTATTGTCAAGTATGACAACTGTCATGTTTGGTCGGTGAATGGGAATGATACATGCATAAGTAGTCTCAAGTCTGGCACATTATAATTCATAAATACCTACAAGTCTGGCATAATACATGCATCAGTAGCCTCAAGTCTGGCACATTACAATTCATAATTAGCCACGGGTCTTGCATAATACATGCATAAGTAGCCTCAAGTCTACCACATTACAACCAAATTACACTTCATTGGGTACCCTTGGAAGGCATAAGTAGCTTATGAGCAAGTTTCTTGCCTTTTGTCTAAACTTGCTTCTTAGTCTTGCTTGAAGGTTCTTATGCATTAGCATGAGCACTTGCAGACCCTGAGTTCATGCTGATGTTTACCCTGGAGCTAGCATGTGAGCCAGTAACATGAGCCTCTAGGTTCACAGAAGCTGATCCCTCCTACTTGTTATCACGTTGGCCTTAGCTGATGTCTTGATTATTCCTTGGTTTGGCATACTAGGCTGCAATTTGGAAGACATGGTTAGTTATGTGCATGTTGTAATCACAATGGAAATATGTCAGTGTTATAACCTATATTTTTAATTGTTGTTCACGTTTGTTCTGAGTGCAGGACTCCTAAACCAGTTATCCTCTTTTTGCTATTTGTTGAAGATGCACGAACTGTCAATGCCTTCCTTTTCTTCACCACACTACAGGAGCTCTGCTAGGTTCCTGGTAATACTATCTGAGAGCAATGTAACATTAGCACAGATAGTATCCATATTATATAAACAAAAGGTGTCATTGCACATTACCATTTCATCTGGTGGTGGCATAGCAACATTTGTAGTAGCCCCCCACCCCCTTCTCCTTAGGCAAGATCACTTGTTGTGGCCAATGCCTTTGCAAGGTCTGCACCTGATGATGGTGTCAACCCTTGATACTGTTGTGCTCTTGGGCTTTTCATTAGGTTCCCTTCTCCTCTCCTTCCTTGGCCTTCCTAGCATCTTGACATACACAAGAGCTTTTGGTTTTGGTCTTTCAGAGGTGGGCCATGAACTGCTACCCTCCACAGGTTATAGGCAGTGCTTATAGGTCTTGTTGAATTCTTCAATTGAGTAGCACTTTGCAATGAATTCATCAATGTTTATTGATCTGTGGTAGATGCATGATATAGCATGGCATCATGGCAAACCAGAAAGTTGCCGGTACCTGTCGGAACAGGTCTTGTTCTCTAGACTAACAATGAATCTCTTGTCACTGTGTTTGACTTCATAATCATCTTTCCCATTCCACAATGCATAGCAAAAACAAGATTCGTTATGCAAGACTTTAATTTCTTGAATATGTTTGGACATACTAGTCCCTGTTATCTTTGAGCCTTAGTTCTCTATTCTTGAATCCTCACCATAACTTTGCATCTAATCACCTCAAGCATGCTAATAATAGGTAGAAACATAGCTGAAATGATCCAATTATTGAAAGACTTACGCATGTTATTGCCAACTGAATCACAATTAGAGCCCAACTTGAACCAGGCTCTACTCCAGTGGTGTGGGTCAGTCTTCATCATAGCTTTTGCTCCTGCTGGTGTCTTCTGTGACAACTTAGCTTTGTAGAAGTTGAACATCATCATGCAAGGTGCTTTGGCACACCTCCAAAACCTCTTCTGGAAGTCTTTGTCTTTGTAATTATTCTCCCAATTGTCATAAATGTGCCTAGCACATATTCTGTGCTCACATCTAGGTGCCTAGTTGGTAATAGAATTAAGGAGCCCCTACAAGAACAAAATTGTACAAGTACATGTCAGTGTGGATGACAAACTACAATGCTACAAGAACAAGTTTGCATTGCATACCTTCTGTTGGTCAGATATGATTACCCAGCTATCATCATCACTACGTTGAACATCTCTGAATAGCAGCGCACAAAACCAATCCCAAGAATCAATTGTCTCTTTCTCCAGAACCGCCCATGCAATTTGGTACATCTAGTTGTTTGCATCCCTACCCATGTCACATAGGAGCTCACTAGAGGTTGCTCCTTTGAAGAAACAACCGCCAAGTTCTATTACTTTCCAACAACCAGCAATGATACCTTTCTTACAAGCATCAAAGCACATAAAACCTCTGGAACACTCGGACTTTATAGTCATGGTCTAGGTGGACCACAACAGTACTTCCTGGGTTGATCCTCAAGAGTTCTAGCTGGTAATCAAACACTCTGGAGTACTCACCCTTGGTGGAATTTAACATTCTTTGCATGACAATAGACTTTGCTCTCTTGCACTTGGAGAGACTAACATCTACTTGCATTTCCTCCTGAATAGTGCCTTTCAAGCTCTCCATGCTTCAAATGGGATTTGCTTTGATGAACTTCTCATACTTGTCTGCAATTTTCTTTGGACTCACATGTTTATTGTCTCTTCTAGGTGGGCATGTGTGCTCATTGACAAAATATACAATCTACAAACTCTTTGTCCTGCTGTTAGTGGATAAGAGTATAACACAGGGACACTTGGGCCAATCACAATGAGCTCTAACCCTTATGGCCTCATCCTTCACAAAATTAATCACCTTCTGTTCTACTAGCCCATAGTTGATAACAACTTTCTTGAATTGATGCTTGTCTGAAAACTTCATACCCAATGCAAATGTTGGGACAACAGCATGGCGATCAAACCTAGGATACTTATACTTCTTCCTGATCAGCTCATCACCATTGCCCTCCTCATCTAATGAGCCTCAGTATCACTAGTGTCATAGTACTCAGTGTCATTCTGGTCATCCACAATGGCTTCATGAAATTCTATGATAGATTGTGCTTGAGATCCCTCAAACAAGATACCATCAGGATTCAGTGTCTCTCCTGCATTCAGCTTCTTCTTGAACTCCTTGAACTATTCCTTGATCTTTGTAGATTCCTCATCATCCTCTGAACTCTCACAATCATTTGGGAGGTAATCACTATCACTGCTAGATGTGTCTTCTTTTTGCTTCATAGCTATAGTAGGTTTCTTGTTCTTATCCACCTTGCTCTTTTCACTGCTACAGGACCCATAGAACTCCCTAAATGTAGTTAATTCCTTCTGTCTATCCTTAGGACTACATGGCATGAGGCCCACTTGATTGCTTCCTGAACTTACAATCTATTGAGTACCAATCTGCTTCCCAACATCTTAGGTAATAATCCTCTTGCCAACATCTTACTCGCATCCTTTCTACTTGCTCCCAATAACTTCCACTTCATCATACTCAGTCATGTTTCTACACAAATCAGATCTTGTATCTCTTCCTCAAAGTCGCTTCCTTCCTCCTCATGGTCGGCATCTCCATCTGATTCTTGTTGAGTAGACGCTGACTTAACGTACATGTCAGCAACACCACCATCAGTAATGCAATCTCTCATTAATATACATACCTTGTCGTCAGTCAAAACCCTGAGTCCATTAGCAAGCTCTTTCCCAAGGAATAACTAGTGGAGCAAAATTCCTTCTGTAATTGCACAATGGTCTTGTAGGTGGCCTAATAGAGAGATTCACACTTGATCGATAAGATGCCATCAGATCTGAATTGGACAAGCTAGTTAAAGATGGCTTTATAAGATAAGTCGACCACCCAAAGTGGTTGGCTAACCTTGTAATGGTTAGAAAGTCTAATGGTAAGTGGCGTATGTGTGTAGACTTTACTAATCTTAATAAAGCTTGTCCAAAAGATAATTTTTCACTTTCTCGTATTGATCAATTGGTTGATTCAACTGCTAGTTGTGAAATATTAAGTTTCCTAGATGCATACTCTGGTTATCATCATATAAGTATGTGTCTAGATGATGAAGAAAAGATCGTATTTGTTACACTTTTCGGAATATTTTGTTATGTCAAAATGTCGTTCGGTCTAAAAAAAATGCTGGTGCTTCGTTTCAACGCTTGATGAAACGACTTTTTTTCTTCTCAACTAGGCCGAAATTTGGAAGTCTATGTTGATGATCTAGTCGTAAAAAGTATCAAGCGCCTTAATCATATTTTTGACTTGCAAGAAACATTCGACAACCTCAGAAAACACCATTTGACACTCAATCCTGAGAAGTGCGTGTTTGGGGGCTCATCGAGAAAGTTGCTTGGATTCCTTGTCTCTGCGTGAAGAATCGAAGCAAACCCTAAAAAGATAAAAGTCATTGAACAAATACGTCCTCCAACCACAAAGAAAGAAGTCGAAAAACTCATAGGATATATGGCGACTTTAAGTCGTTTCATCGCATGATTGGGAAAAAACGACTTCCTTTTTTAACTTTTGAGGAAACATGAGGGCTTCGAATGGTTAGAGGAGGCAAACAAGGCTTTCGAGGATGTCGGGAGGTATCTTACGAGTGCTCCTGCTCTGGTTTCTCCGAAATCAAAAGAGACTCTTAATATATCTAGCTGCTATGCCACAAGCAGTGAGCGTAGTACTGATTGCAGTACGTAAAAACGTCCAACGACCGGTTTACTACGTTAGTTAAGTTTTACATGGACCTAAGAAGTGATACCCTCAGGTCCAGAAACTTCTATATACCCTCCTCATGTCTTTGAGGAAACTGAGGCACTATTTTGAGATGCACAAGATAATTGTGTCGTCTGAGTTTCCCTTAGGAAAGCTCCTCTAGAACAGGGAAGCAGCGGGATGCATGGCAAAATGGTCGGTTGAACTTGGGGAGTTCGACCTTCATTTCGTGTCCCGAATAGCCATTAAATCCTAGATCTTGGCTGACTTTATCGCCGAATGGACAAATCCTGAACCTATTCAGGATCCCCAGTATGACACCCATGACCAGTGGACGATATACTTTGATGGGTCACCTACGCTAAGTGGCTCGGGGGCTGGGTTGGTCCTGGAATCTCCTACAAGAGAAACCTTAAAGTATGATATTCAGTTAAACTTTCCTGCTACTAACAATGTAGCAGAATACAAAGGTTTATTGGTTGGCATACGAGCGGCAAAAGCTCTCGGGATTTGACGACTGTTCGTGGGAGGAGACTCTCAACTAGTCATGAACCAGGTCGGAAAAGAGTACCAATACTCCAATACGACCATGTCTTAGTACTTATCGGAAGTCAAGAAGCTAGAAAAGCATTTTTTTTCGATTTCGAGCTACAATATATCTCTCGAAAGGATAATTTCCTCGTTGACCAGTTAGCTTGAATAGTTTTGTCCCGATCACAAGTACCAAAAAGAGTCTTCTTGGAACAGCTCCAGAAGTTGTCCCTAGTCGAAACACCAAAGACATCTCCCATTAAGACAACGTCTCTAGAATACGAAGATACCTGGATGAACCTTATCTATGAGTATCTTCAGAAGGGCACAGTGCCCAATGACGATCTTGAAGTTGATCGTTTATCCCATAATGCCAAAATGTATACCTTAGTTGAAGGATTACTCTACAAGCGAGGAACTCAAGGTGTTCTCATACAATGCATATCACAAAAAAGAAGGATTACAACTCCTTCAAGAGATACATGGAGGCATCCGTGTAACTCATGCTTCCTAGAAAACGTTGGATGGAAAAGCCGTTCGACAAGGTTTCTGCTGGCCAATAGCCATCCATGATGCTAAAGAGTTGGTTAAGAAGTGTATACAATGCTAGTTTCATAGCAGGCAAGTAGATCAACCGGCTCAAGCATTACAAACCATACCTCTTTCTTGGCCTTTTGCAACCTGGGTTATTGACATCTTAGGATCGTTCCCAAAAGCACCAAGAGGTTTCAAGTTCCTTTTGTGGCTATTGATATATTCACAAAATGGATCGAGGCCGAACCTGTGACTAGGATAACAACGGAGGCAACCAAGAAATTCATGATGAAAAATATAATTACTCGATTTGGCGTTCCAAGTCGAATAATTACAGATAATGGTACCCAATTTTCGAGTGCAAAATTCCAGGAATTTTGTGAAGAATTGGGTGCCAAATTATGTTATGCCTCTATCGCCCATCCACAAAGCAATAGGCAAGTTGAAAGGGTGAATGGTCAAATTATGCAAGGAATTAAAACTCGAGTCTTCAACAAGCTTATAAAGATCTTAGGGCCTGGGTAAAAGAATTACCCGCAGTATTATAGGATATTCACACAACTGCTAGTCGGGCTATAGGTGAAACACATTTTTTCTTAGTTTTTGGGGTCGAAGCCATGCTTCCACCAGAACTAAAGATTCAATCGACAAGAGTCAAAAATTACAACGACTTCGGCCAAGAACAACTTCGAGCAAATGATATCAACCTACTCGAAGAAAAGAGGAATCAAGCCTTAATCCATTCGGTGGTCTACCAACAAACCCTACACAAATACTACGATCATAAGGTCCAACCTCGCAGCCTTGCTGTAGGTGACTTGGTATTGAAAAAAAGATTCAATCTCAGTCTAATCGGAACAAACTTTCTCCTAAGTGGGAAAGTCTTTACACAGTGGTCAAAGTCACGCGGCCAGGGTTGGTACAACTAGCAATGGAAGATGGTAGGATTCTTTCCAACTCATGGAATATTGACCAATTACACAAATTTTATGTGTAACCTCTTACATTCTCAATAAAGTTTATGCTTTCTCCAATCTTTATTGTTTTACATTGAGCAATGCTTTGATGATTTTTTATATCATTCTTAACACTTGGTTTTCTTTACACTGGTCGAAGGAAGGTAACATCGCCTAGTCGAAGTCTTTCCTCTCTGCACGTGATCCTGCTCACTAAAAGAAACTTCCTAGCGTCGATATGTTCCTAACTTTTGCTTCCAACACGAAGAACCTAAGTTCAAAAAAAAATGTGGTCAAAATACTTTACAACAAGCTCTTTTTGACTTAGTTTACTTCTTCATTTTTTTACGAAGAATTTTCTAAGTGAGGTAAGCTCTTATAGTTTATTCGACTACTTTTGGTAAACTTGATTCGCTTAACCTGGTCGGAGGAAGTTACACCATCTAGTTGAAGTCTTTCCTCTCTGCACGTGGTCTTGCCCACTAGAAGGAACTTCCTAGTGTCACACTGTTTCTAACTCTTGCTACCAGTACAACACAATTGAGTTCACTAGAAAGGTCAGACGAATTTTTTAAGCACACTCTTATAGTTTGTCCAACTAATGTTGATGCCCTCGATTTGATTAACCTGGTCGGAGAAAGTAACTCACCTAGTCGAAGTCTTTCCTTTCTACGCGTGGTCCTGCCCACTAGAAGAAATTTTCTAGTGTCGATCTGTTCCTAACTCTCGCTACTAGTACATGACAATCAAGATCGGCAACAAAAGGTCGGACAACTAGTTTAAGCAAACCATTTTCTCACTATTTACTTAGTTTATATAATTAAGCTAAGCAAATAGTGAGGGCTAGGATAAAGTTATAAACATGACTTCAATTCTTAGTCTTAAAAGTTCAATTCTCATTTCTGTTTATTGTTTTATGAGTTACTAACTACTCGAAGAGACAATTTGCAGGAACATGAAGATTTATATTCATAAATAGAAAATTGTTTTTATAATTATATGCCCTATTACAAACTACTCTGATGAAGAAGATCATATTTGCGTCTCCTCCGTGACTATTTTGCCAACCGACTGCATTTCTTCAATCAGCTGAGTTGCCTCTGCTTCAGGGCAATCGAAGTCAGCTTCTATTGGTTGAAGGTTGAGATTACGATCATGAGCCTTAAAGTTTTGCCAAGGCATAACCTACTACACCTTTGACCGCCTCTCTTATCGAGTCGGCTTTGTTGGTCTTCAGAGTTGTTATTAACTCCTCGAGAGTTCCGACTTGTTGTCCAATAGTGCTCGTATAGCCAACCACGGTGTCTTCAAGAGGAGTGACCTCCTTAGCACTAAGTACACCAAGCACATTGTTAAAGGAGTTAAATTTTGTCTTGAAGATTAATCTTGGTATACTTCATTTCCTCCTGACTGCGAGTTGAAGTTTCCTAAAGTCGTTTTATTTCGGTTGCTTGCTCTGAAAATAGAGTTCAACCAGTTAGAAAAACACTTCATAAAGATCAGTAAATAAAACTGGTCATAGCTAAAGAATTCTTACCTACCAAGCGAGAGTCAAGCTTTTTGATCCCATGATCATGAGAGATAACATCTTTCTCATACTTCTTTTTCGATCGTTAACCTTTGCAAACATGACTTTTTCATGGTCGAGCAAATCGGTTATGATCTTTCTAGCACTTTCGAACCGACAAGGGAAAAAGTGATACGGGTGCTAAGTACTTGGAAGCTACCATTTTTCTTATAATTCTTTTCATACCTTATTCTTGCTACCAAGACAAGGAATTAATTCCAAAAGATGTGATCGAAACCTAGGAAACAAAGCTTTATTTCATAAAGTCCAAAATATACATATTACATGTTAGAAAAGTTGAAAAGATCCTAGTTAGTCTTTTTGACCAGTTCCTCAGATTCGTTCTTCGAAGTGGTCGAAGTTTATCTCCATCAAACGAAAGTAGAGGATATGTAAATTGGTAAGCGCTTGTTCGGTATGTTCTTTCCCTCCGATATGAACTTCAGTCTTGATCGGAAGTTACACATCATAGACAATGAAGTGCTCACCTGGTCATCAGGATATTTTTTTACCAAATTCCTAAGGACTTCAATCCATGGAATAAATTGACTTTTCAACCACCTTGAAGTCATGTTCCATAGATTTTCTTTTTCCACGATCTTACTCATAGTGGAAGAATACTAAGGCAAACTGGGTTCACATCATAGAAAGCTTTGAGGATAGAAATCTCACCTTTCTCTTTTAAGGACCATAGTTCTTCATCTACCATTTTCCACTTCAACAAAAGTTTCAGAGAAGTTCTTCTAACAACATCAAAGATGAATGAATTTTTTATATCCATCCTTGATTTTTCCTATTCAAACTTAGGTCCGACTATTTCTTCTAAAGAAATCTACTTGGACTTGAGGAGTTCGGGGATAAGAACTTTAAGAAGAAGCGGAAGTGGAAAAGATAGAAAGATTGCGAGTGAGTTTTTCTTAGTTTTACCCTTCTGATGGTTATTTATAGCCATCAACTTGTGGCAAAATTCAATGGATAACGATGAAAGTCCAACGGTTAAAATTTTATAAGAAATCATTCCCAATGAATCATTGGAAGCCAAAGCATCACCGTCTCTTTGGAAATTATTTTTCATAAATAGAATTTATAAGGAACTGTTGGCGTTCTTTTTTCTGTCTATTCAGGAAAAAGGAGTTTTATTTTTTTCAACTCAAGTAAAATTACCTTCTTGACCAAGTCAATTTCTGGTCAAATGAAATACCGGTCGGAAAGATTCTGGTTCCAACCACTATTCTACGACCTCCTTTCCAAGTAAGTTATTTTAACTTGAAGTTGGGGGGCTAGATGACGAGGATATAATAATCTTCAATTAATTGTTTATCTGTAATTATTATTATAGATAGCGAAATCTTCATATTATTCATAAATATACCCCTTATTGTTTATAAGGGAAGGGCTTGACTGAGTGGTCGTAAGCTCTTTCACGACCACCCCATGGTTGTAAGCATTCCTATGACCACCTCTTAGTCGTAAGTCTTTCTACGACCACTCCATGGTCATAAGCCCTACTGCGACCAGGTCAGCTACGACCACCCTACAGTCGATAAGACCTACAGATATGTGGGCCCAATCGATTAGGGACTCTTGTACGCTATGTTTAAAACACAGAGTGATTAATATACGATGTTATTCTCCGGGATAATTGCAGGTAGTATGCTTCTGTCCTTGACGTAACTACAAGGCAATGTGGGTTTCAGTTTCTCTGACAATAACTACCCTCAACGTGCGCATTTCATCAAGTATTGAGGCACCTCTTGGCCTGGAGTAACTGCCACCCCATCGCACACTATATAAGGGCTAATATCAGTGGACGTGGGGCGAGGCCAAACAGAAGGCATTTGGGGACAATACATAGAAGTTCTTACGTGTCTTTGTACCAAATAATTCCTGCCTAGTTGTAAACACATAGTCAGTACAGCAACATAGGAGTAGGGTTATTATGCTCCCAGGAGAATGCCTGAACCTGCATAAAATCTCCGTGTCTCTTTCTGTGTGAATCTATTTCATAGGAACCACCCCCCCCCCAATAATCATTCGTAAGATCGACACTAGATCGTCGACAACAACGAACCCTAGTTAGCAGACGCGGGGTGTAGGCGTGCGACGACGCCAGGGTGGCAAGAGGGAAGCACAGTAGCGGCAGAGAGGCCTGCGTGTGGCGCGGCCGTAGCAGGAAGGCAGATAGTGCCAGCAAGCAAGCGCCGGGCCATTAGCAATGTTAGTAGGCAAGCGTTGAAGTGTCGGCAGACAGGCAAGCTTCCGTAGCTGTAGCGGGTAGGCAAGCGTCAGCAGCAGACAACCAACAGTCAAAACCGAGTAAATGACCCCCTTGCGCCCATTCCAACCTTGAACTATCATGTTTGTCTAATTTCGTAGTTGGGGATTGAAACTTAGACAAACATGACAGTTTAGGGTTGATAGTTACCCGGTTTCATAGTTGGAGGTTGAAAATTAGACAAACATGACAATTCAAGGTTGTAAAATAGACTTATTCCTTGGAAATTAGAAGAAAAACAAATCCAGTTTTTGATTTGTACTACTTCATTGTATTTCGCATTTTCATCGTGTTATACTTATGTATGATTTTGGATCGTAGGATATGTTTCGATTTATGTTTAGTACTCTCGTCTAATGTTAACTTAGTCTCTCCTAAATTTTAGTCCTGTGTTCACCATGTATTGGACCATACATAGTCCACCATCTTCGTACAACGGTCCTAGACCTAAAGGAAGGGTGAAGAGGCAGCCTGGGTGGGTAAGATGGAATCAGGAGCTGGCTTTGCCTACTCGCTCCACTTCGTACAACGGCAAGGCAAGGCGGCACGGTATGCCGGTATTGCACGCTTTACATTCGTATCGAAACATCTGGATGATCAGGGCTATGATAGCGCGGTTTGCACGTCCAAATGGGTCAAAATCCCGGGATTGCACGCTTACGTATGCGCAGGTGAGCACAGGTGCGTGGACATGTGGTGGACTGGTTGTAGAGTGGAAATTCCAAAACTGGCAGGATGCCCACGAGGGTGGTGGTCGTCGAGCTCAACCTACGCGCGGACAGAGCTCGAGATGGCTCGGGCCAGCCGAGGTGTACGCCGGCCTGGTGGCCTGCCTGCCAGGGCTCTTCATGAATCGTGGGGAGGGCGGACCGCCTCAATGCCGAGGTGCGGGTGATACATGTCACGGACCAGCTGGCTTTGGCCTTCGTCGTGGGCCGTGGGCCTACGAGGTGAGAGTGGGATCCAGTGGAGACTACAAAGGGGCAGGCGAGAGCGTTGGATGGGGATGGAGAAAAAACATTCAAGCTTGCCTTGGCTTCTTCTTCCCCACTGCTGTTCTTCCCCCAGTTCCTCTTCTCTATTCCCAGTCTCCCATTGCTTTCGTTGATTTCTGTCTTCCATTGCTACTCCCAGTCTTAGTTTCCTTTTATCTCCAATTTGTATCTCCAATACTCTGAACAATATGTTGGATTTCGGTACTAAGGCTTGTTGAGTGGTATTCGGTCTTGTTCATCCGACTGGGTACTTAACAAATAGTATCAGAGCCTCCAATCCTAATGATGCTGTGCTCCGAGGTGGCCATGACCGACGCTGAGAAGGAGAGCGAAGCACGGTGCAAGGAGATGTTGAACCAGTTAATCGCAGTCATGAAGAAACAAACATTGGAGATTGAAGATTTGGCAGAGAGCATGAAAGAGCTTGTGGTCGGCTTGAAGGATGTCGTCCAGCCACCAGGAGCAACCGCTCATGCCTTGCCACTGCCTGTGATCGCACCGACGGCCACCCTTGTCACCGCGGTGGACCATGCCGTGGCGGCAACTACTCCATGCGCAGAGGCCGCCCTCGCCCCCAAGTCGCCCACCAAGTGCTCGACATCGGGCCCCGACTTCAACACCAGCTACACCAAGGTCGCGGCTGTGTCCCTGCTTCCGAGGGGTGCGACCACAGCCTCCGAGGCACATACGAAGCCGGTGAATGTTTTCTCGTCGAAGTTGTTTGACACCGAAGAGCTAGACACCGTGACGCCCACCAGGTGTTCGACGGCGTGTCGTAGCTGCAACACCAATGTGCCATCAACTTGTCCCCAAGAGGTGGCTCCGACTCCACCCACGACAACTAGCATGCTCGATGTCACCATCACTAGCCCCGAGCCGACGGTCGCAACCATTTGGGTGCATCACGGCACCAGTGACCTCGCTGCACACCAACAACTCGAGGAAATGCCCCTGGCACCTCCAGTTACAGTGGTGTTGGACATCGATCGCAAAGGTTTCTGCACCTGTGGCATGTGCATGTCTATTTTCTCTCCCCTTGTCAATGCCGATAAATCAAAGAAGCATGAACCACCAAATGGGTTTTCAAAGTTAATAGTGTCTGAAGCAGAAAGAGCTTTCTCAGGCAACTTGTGTCGATGCACTCGTTACCGAATCGATTGTTGATGCTCGCAAAAGTTTTGCATCGATGTTGACTTGGAGGATTTGGGCCTTAATATATTCGGAAGAAAGGCGGTAAGCAACGGATGTTAGCAAACCGCCAAGTTACACTTTTGGAGGTGGACTCGCATTTTCCTGCACTTTCGAAATCGAGATCAAATCTTTGCTAGATTATCTGAATGGTGCTAATTCACAGTCGGTACCATGGCCGATGTTCATGTGCTATGAAGGTGGTGTGCAGCTGAAGCAGCCATGGCCGCCACCTGTTCCTGAATGTATCATCAGATGTGTGATTGTGGAGACGGAAGTCTTGACTGCAAACTTGGTGGCTGGGCCAAGACATTGGGTTCAGATGCAACCGTGGCCTCCTCCTGTTCTGAAACCTCAACGATCAACCATTTCAGAGGATGCTACAGATATAGAGCACTCCAAAATTGCTATGGATCATACTGAAGAAATAGTTGGGGAGGACGTTATCTGTGCTGCAATGGAAAACACAATATTATCTGCTAGAGCTCTAACGAGTAGTGGAAGCCCTGACACATTTTGTAAAGTTAAGGAAGAGGACTTGAAGCAATTCAGGCAATGGGGAAGCAAGACTCCAGGTCACCCTAAAAACTTTGAGACTCCCAGAGTTGAAGTTACGACTGGACCCCTTGGTCAGGGTGTCGCGAATGCAGTTGGATTGGCCCTTGCTGAGAAGCACCTGGTTGCCCATTTCAACAAGCCTGACGGTGAGATCGTCGATCACTACACGTATTGTATTTTTGGAGATGGGTGCCAAATGGAGGGTATCTCCAATGAAGCTTGCTCATTAACTGGGCATTGGGGTCTTGGCAAGCTGATTGCTTTCTATGATGACAACCACATTTCCATTGATGTTGATTGCATGGCTAGGGTTCTCTTGCAATCAGTTAAGCCTGCACTTCATGCTAATGTGGATTGTACTCCGTTAGTGGCAACAATTATGAGTCAACACATTTCCACCGTGGAGCTCTTGATCAAGGAAGGTTCTTACTTGGACTGTCTTGTGCAAGTTGGTTCTTGGTCCTGGGATCCTGCATCAGGTGAAGAATTGCGTGTGGGTGCATGCCTTGGTGAACATTACAATGCCACTTGGTGTGCAGTAGAATACTACGAATCTAGTGGTGAAATCCTCAAGCTACTACTTGACAAAGCTCCTTGGTTGTTGGAGAACCCAAATAAGGGTCAGAACCTTCTTTGCCATGCCATTCTCTGTCAGAACCCGAATGCAACAAGTTTGCTTCTACAAACTGGTGCCAATCCCAGATTTCCCATAATGACAAAAGGCAGGCATGTCTCCCACCCAATACAGTTGGCTTCAAGATTGGGTTATGCGCCAGTACTGAAGCAACTCATGGCGGATGGAGTAGAAATCAATGCGCAGACTTCTCTCGGGGACACTCCTCGATGGTCTCGGCATGGGTTTGGGTATCTCGATTGCTTTCTAGAGTGATTAAATTTGGAGTAGACCTTGGAATAGTCAACAATGCAGTGATACAACAATTATGCTAGCTAAGAAAAGCTCATTTTGCTTATCCATCATCGACATTCTTTCGAGGGCATTGAATTCGAGCTTATGCGTTATTTCATCGACTGATTGTCTTCCTCCGATGCACTTCTTTGCTGGAAGTGGCCGTGCAGAACCTCTTTTGATGATGCTACATTACTCAGCTGAAGATCTAAACAAGCTTGATGGTTCAGGGCTCACTCCTCTTATGGTCAAATACCGCAGCCTTTATGATCAAGGGTATACTTCCATTGGGAGCATATATGATACTCTTCCAAATGCACTTCTTAGTGATTCATCAATTGGGAAAAGCTTTAGGCCAGTGTATATGCTATTAGATGGAAGACTTGGAATAGCTGGTAGAACAAAGAAGTCTAATCATAAAACAATATTTAAGTCAGCACAAGAACTGCTCGATGAGGTTGTGAATGTTTGGAAGAGTATGAAACAGAAGGCTCAGAAAGAGCATGCTGAGGTAGGAAAAGCAATTGGCAAAGAGACTGATGGAGGGCTGAAAAGTGAGGGTGTATCTTCTAACCCACAAGGATCTGGTGCCAATGCATCACCTGAGCTTTCCACTGCTGAAAAGAAAGAGCTTCAGAACAAGATGGCAAAATTGATGGCAATGTTGGATAAGACAATCTCACAACACGTCCGATGCTTGAAGAATGCTATCAATGATCAGATCCATGTTATCAGGAAGAAGCTCGACGAGGAGGAAAATTCGTCCGGCAAGGAGGGCAAATTAACTCGTCTCCGGTACATCGATCAGTAGCGAAGGCAACAGCGAGCCTTCCAGCAATATGGTATGATTCCACAAAATGCTTGGAAACCACAGTGGGGACTGCCAGAAAACTTTGTTACAATTTTTTGCGCTCGTGTTCCATGGGATCCCGGTGGCAATGGTGACTATTCTTTTGTATCGGCCTGGGGTCAAGCCTCATTCAAGGAGAGAGGAATGTCACGGACCGGCTGGCTTTGGGCTTCGTCATGGGCCGTGGGCCTACGAGGTGAGAGTGGGATCCAGTGGAGACTACAAAGGGGCAGGCGAGAGCGTTGGATGGGGATGGAGAAAAAACATTCAGGCTTGCCTTGGCTTCTTCTTCCCCACTGCTGTTCTTCCCCCAGTTCCTCCTCTCTATTCCCAGTCTCCCATTGCTTTCGCTGATTTCCGTCTTCTATTGCTACTCCCAGTCTTAGTTTCCTTTTATCCCCAATTTGTATCTCCAATACTCTGAACATTATGTTGGATTTCGGTATTATGGCTTGTTGAGTGGTATTCGGTCTTGTTCATCCGACTGGGTACTTAACAATGCACGTGATGTGCGGCTTGGCCGAGCGGTGCATGCGCGCGGGAGAAGAGCACCGGTACATGCGGTCCAAGTGGCTTGGCGCACGGGCCGAGCGCGTCGTGTCCACGCACGCTGCCGTTTCGACGGGGCCGTTTCTCTCGGTGTTGGCAGAAGAGTTAGGAGGAAGCGGCCGGCGTGGCGAGGGCCGGACACGGGACTTCCACGCTCACAATAGAGTTGCAGTCCTGCACACGGCTGTACACAAAAACAGTTGTAATTCATAGCGGCCGTTGTAAGAGTTGTATGGTGATAACTATTGGGCCTTGTGATCACATGAAGATTGAAGACCAACACAATGAACAGTACTAGAGGCTCGGCCAGTACTTATTTTAGGGGTGTTTTCTTGCTTGAAGCCCTCCATTGTGAGTGGGCTGTTGGATGGGATAACATGCATTGAATGATGTAACCGCTGTTCCTCTAAAAAAACAGGAATGTTGTAGTGTTGTAGTTTTGTGTGTGTGTGTGTGTCGTACTTCAGTCAATTTCATGCAATCAATTAAACGTTCGTTCGATTGTCCGTATGACCATCCGGAATGAGGGTAAGGCTGCACGCCTAAACATAATAGTACTGTCTTAGGTCCAAAATAGTACCCTTTTAGTGAGCTGACTTTAGTTTGAAATTTTCGTATGAGTAGTACGTACTTCACAATAAACATCCCTGTTGGACGTACGTGCTCAAGTTTATTACAGATAAGAGCCATCCGCCTTGCTACGATCAGCACTCAGCAGCTTGCACAGAAGAAATGGACCTGCTAATGATTAATCCCCCGCAAGCGTAACAGTTGATTTATTGCACGCGGCTTAGACGGACCCTTTAATTAGCTGTATTACCACCCGCCCAACACGCACGGACACGATCACACGAGACGAGTACACGTCCCACTACCCAACCATCCAAAGCCCAAAGTCAGCACTTGGCGGGGTCTAGCGGCCCGAACACGAAGTTGCCGGCCGTGTAGAGCGCCTGCAGCCCGTCGGGGAGCGTCACGAACTTGCGGAACTTGAGCGGCGACCCCTTCTTCCGGCCGGGCTGGAGGGCCACGCCGCACGCGCGCACCAGCGACCGCGGCACGTACACCTTGCAGTTCTTGCTCGTGAAGGGCGCCACCTGCTTCGCCGTCTGGATCAGGAAGTAGCCATGCGCGTCCGTGGCGCCCCAGACCGACAAGGCCCACTTCCCGCGCCGGCACCGCAGCAGCGCCGCAGCATCTGCACCGAAAGAAGACGTTCAGTACACATGCACGGCGGATGAGCAGATGATGGATTTATGGAGCCGGAGCGTGAGGACTGCGTACTTGGGAGAGGCGACGCGTCCATGGACTTGACGTAGCCGGCGTACCGGCACTTCTTGCACCAGACGACGCCTTCGACGCCGACGGTGAAGTTCACGTTCGGCGGCGGCTTGGGCAGGCCCATCGCCGAGCCGCGGAGAGGGAGGCAGCCCAGGGAGAGGATCACAAAGGAGAGGCAAGCTACAAGGCATCTCGCGAGCCAAGCCATTGCAACTCTGCACGTGAGTAACAAGTATATATCAACTAGTATCAAAGGATTGAAGCTGTGGTGTACTAATGGCCATGGCAAGTCTAAGAGGACAGTGAAATATATATAGGCTCGCACGTTGAGGCTGGTGATCAAGGCTGGCCGAGTCAGAGATTCCGAACGGCACCAATATGCTTTCGATGGATCGGTTTGTGCGGAAGATGCGTGCATGGCTCATATTGGGGAAACGGGGCTCAGACGTCGGGGCTTACATGCATGTGACTGGGGGTGCATTGCAAGCGAACTGCATCCGTATAATAGCGCCTTTTGTACTCGATAAGTGCATAGTGTTTGATTACTTAACCCTATATAATATAGGTATACAGAAGCACACCCATTTTGGTCTTGCATTTTGTCATCAACCGGCCGGTGTTAATTTTGGATGAGTACACGCACCGAAACTTCATGCAAAAGGTGTGAAAGCCGACCTCAAGTTTGAAGTGGCCTGGCCCTAGTTGGCCCATGCACCATATGTGATTAGTCTCACCATGCTTACAGTGTGTAAGCCTAGCTAACGCAGACAAAAACATTGCAACTTGAGCTAATCATTTTTGACAAACTGTTTGGGTGATCATCAACTACAACAAGCTGTGTGCATGCATGTATAGAGTTTGTATCAATTAACAAAACGGAGACTTGTCTTTAGGCCGAGTTTTTTTAACAGTGATTGGAACTTATTTGTTTAAGTTGATGCTTAAACATAAAAAAGCGAGTCCGTAGGCTACGGCGCCGTTGCGCTTGATGGTGCATGGATTCAGCTTTTGCTCCTGCTACCAGCAAAGGGGCGGCGGTACTTCAATTTGCATGCAAAGGGTTGTCTTGATTCTATTGGTTGTTGATCGATGGCTTCTTCACAGTATATATATATCGCCGCCCCACGACGCACGCGCGTAAGTCAATCCAAACATTTCAGCCACACACTGTTTATCCATAGCTGTTACGTGATGTACGCACGTATCTCTGCAAATAACTTGTTCTCTTGGAGAGGAATAACCAAGAAAAGCAATGGTATGTCGCGTCCTAAAGATTCATTTGCACAACCATTGTTAATTCGTTTGCATGTGTTGGACCCGGAATTTCTAATCCCGAATTCTCTGTGAAAAACACTGTGTTATTCCCTGCATCAGTAGATAGCACTCACAGATACATCATTGAATCATTTCATACATAGCGTAAAACTATACCATTCATTAATTTAACACATCAGAGTTTACATAGACCGCATCGGGTCAGGTTTTACAATAAGAGCCGAACATGCCCAAAGATTACATTACAAAAGTAGCGGAAGCAACAACGAAAGTAAAAGGGTAAGAGCACATCTCTTCACAAGCAAGTGACTGGAGAAACCCATGTGCGTCCGATATTACCTGAAAGCTCAGATAATATAGGATGCACGCAAGCACCGACGGAGTCAGCTGGATTGAAGCGAGATCTAGACTAAAAGAACTAAACTACTCCTCATCGTCTCCTAGGCCTCCAACTTCTGGATCCCCGCAGTATGCGTAATCTTCAGGATTTTCAGCTTCTGAGGGTTTTGGGGGAAAGAGCGAGAATGAACACAACTTCCGTGCTCGCGAGCCAACACACAAGATACAATAATATACATGCGAGGCTTAACAAGGATAGATCGGGTTCTTTTATTTGCTAAAGCAATGTTTTCAATTATCATAATTACAAATTCCTATCACTTAGCATTTTAACCAAATTGCATTTTAATAAATAGAGTAATTGTGCAATATTTAATAACAACAGAGGTTCCCTCCGTCGAAAACTCTACCTTATGCTTCTTTTGATTGGAGCTATCCCCACTTATTAACACCACTGAGTCCGACGACCCAGGAAAAATCCAATCTCAGGGCTAGGTGAGCCCACCATATTTTCCATACCACCCACAAAGGTTTTTGAAATAGAACTAACTCTAGTTAAGTTCTCATGTCCGCCTTTGACCGTAGACACAGCTGTTTAAACAGTTTAGACTCTGCAGAGGTTGTACATTATACCCACAAGAGATAATCATACTCGTTACCCCACATAATTCCTTAGTCATGTAGTTGAGCGATCGTCACAGTAACCTTTCAAAGTATCTCGCCTCTTCTGTCATCTCACCCATATAGGCTGACCCCACTTGCGGTAGGTCCCATACGTTGTGCGGGATGTTTACCACCATGACTTGCGTAGCTAGCAACTTCACCCTTCCTTGGTGTCCTATTCAAGCTGGATCATATCCACTACTTGCACCACCTTGCTCGGCCACCAGTGAGATGATTTCCAGTGTCTAATAAATTTACTAAGCCAAGTTGCACTTTGCAGACTTATGGTTGTACTTGTTTTACACAGGAGATCATGACAAGATTAAGTCCTTAGGAGTTATCTTGGCGGTTCATTCCATACCATCCGCAACCAATATTCCTTGGGCTACATTAGCACCCGCCATCATACCATCTACCCAGATAGTAACAACAAGTTATTAGGGTTTTAGAGGAGCAAAAACACTTTAACTCAACCATCTCAGTCATTTACCCACAATGACTGGCCAAAACCACTTGTATGTTTAAAAGATGATGATTAGGCTGGACATTTAATATCCCGGTACCTAAGCAAGACTAGCATGTCGCTTAAGTATAACCTATAACTAGTAATTATCACAAAGTTACTAGGGTGACATGGAATAATAGATTCAATTATCAAAGGATGGCATAATAATTAATTAATCATCAAATTGGTATTTAACTACCTTAAGATTTAACATATATTTAATTAAAGAATTAAAGCATGCAATTTTGGTAATTTAAATGAATATAATTTACATAAAATGTAGGATCAATATGATCAAAGCATTGACTCGCTTGGATTATAGGTAAGAGAGTTTTGACAATCTTGTGCTTGATCAAGTTGAAGATCTCCCGCTTCTTCGAACTCTATCGGACGAATGTACTAGAAAAAGGATAAACAAGCAAGGAGAACAAATAAATACACAAGAAATAATAAATAAACTCCAAATAAAATAAGACCAGTGCCATCAGAAAGATCTTGAAATTACAAAATTTTAGAAACAAATTTCATAATTTTTGGAGTTACGATGAGGGGGAACGGGACTTTCGAAGTTTGAAATGGAATTAAATCAAAAGAAAAGGAGAGGAGAGAGAATTGGAGCACCCCACAGTATATGGACCAAGTCCATGCGCACCAGTCCAAGGGGGTTTATTGTTGTGGGCCCATTTTGAAGGGGGGACAAAGGGAAAGAGAGAAGAGGCCAAGGGCCTTTGACAAGTGGGGCCCCTTGGCTATTGAGAGAAAGAGGGAGGGGACAAAGAGGGAGCCAGGGGAGGGCGCTCGGGCGGCACTGGGCGCGGTGGCGGTGACGGCGAGGTGGGTGGCGGGCAGCCATGCCGAAGAAGCGAACGGGCCCCACGAGGTGGTGGCCCCACTAGAGGCGGCGGCTTCTTTGAAGCAGCACACCATGGCGGCGAGGGCTCCAATGGCGACAGGCGACGACGCAGACTCCGCAGGCGGGCAAACCGCGGGCATGGAAGGAGATGGCGCGCGCACCAGCTGGGCCTAGGAGTGAGGAAGCCAGTGGCCGGGTCGGAGCGGCTCAGGGATGACCGTGGTGGTGGGGCGGCGGCGACGACCGAGGCGATGAAGAAGGGAGCTCTGGCGGGAGCGCTTCTCGACGACGGGGAAGAAGAAGGGAGGCGAGGGATGGATTCCTTGGCGTCGGGGGCTCCTCGTGACGGGGATGGCGTGGTGGTGGCGGTGCCAAAGCGCCGAACGGGGGTGAGGCGGAACAGCGAGCGGAAAAGGGAGCTTGACTCCGGCTCGGCTTGGTGAAGAAGGGGAAAGAAGCAAGGGCGCCGGCAGGGGAAAAGGGGAGGTGGCCCAGGCTTCTTATAGCCATGCGAGGAGGATGGAGCCGTTGGGCTCGACGGCGCTTGGTCCTGAGGCAGCCAAGAGCGCGGGGCGTGATGATGGTGTCACGCCGGCGACCAGCGAGAGCGAGGGCAGGTGGGTGATGTGACGAGGCGGAAACACGAGCATGCACAAGCGCGGGCCAGGATGGAGGTGTGGCATTATGGCGACGGGAGCACGACGCGGGTGTGGAGCCAGGATGGGCGTGTGTGCGAGGGCGCGACATGGGCGAGACGGCAAGGGAGCAGGTGAAGACTTGCTGGGGCAAGCAGGTGGTGTGGGCGATGACGCTAGCGCGGTGACAGGACAACGCAGGTGACGCGACGCGGACGAGGGCGCCAGACGGGCCGGCATCACGGCGAAAGTGACGCGGCAGTGAAGGCGCGCACGGATGGGCAGCAGAGTAGGTGCTTGTGGCGGCGACTTCGGCGGCCGGGTGATCTGGCCTTCATGCGATCTCGAGGTGCAAAGAATGATAGGGGCGCACGAGGGCGGCAGGAGGAGCTCGTGGAGAGAAGAAGTGGCAGGGGAAGGGTGGCTCGGTTGGGGAAGAAGACAGGAGGGGGATGGGTTGGCCTGGGCCGAAAGGGAGGGAGGTGGGCCGGCCAAGGGGGATGGAAGGAGTGGGCTGAGCCCAAGGAAAAGAGAGGAGGGTAAAAAGAGAAAGGGGCTCAAATTCGAAAAGGAGAATTCAAACTTGAATTTTGAATTCGGGAATTGCAAAGAGGTTTGAAACATAAACTTGAGCTTAGCTAGGAGCTAGAAGATTTGAGAAGATACGTTAATTTGAAATAAATTTTGAAAACCAAGAACCGAAAGTAAATACTATTCACCGTTTTCGAAAACGGGACGTTACAGCATGGCCAGAACTGATTAGTTGAAGCAGCAACCAAGGTTGAATTGGGCGTGTAAAGCGGCAAGTTGCATCATTGAGTTTAGACAAGTAACTTATTTAAATTTTGGACCATCAAATTACTTTGAGATTTGTGCCGATCACAAAACCCTAACCTTTTATCTTCTCTCCCGACCTCACCCACGAGTCCTGAGATGCTTTACCTCCGGAACGAAGAACAAATTCCATTTCATACTCCAGATTGATGGCGTTGAATTTCCAAGGCCTTGGTGGATGGCGAGGAAAAGTTACACGGGAAGAACGAAATTTAAGAGGTTAAATTGTCAATAGCCGCCGACTATTGTATTTGAACATGTTAATTGTTACATGTGACTCGTGGATTCTAAGCCTTCGACCGATTGCACTAACCAATTGTCCCTGCTCTATGAAAAGAATAACGGCTTTTGCCACATGTACAGATTACGCTGCTTATGTCCCATGCATTTGTAAGGCCCATGCATGTATAAGGAAGGGCTTGGGCCTCGCTTTGTAGGCCGAGTTCTTAACACGTATAAGTTAACGGAAGGCCACAGTGGAGAGGAGACATAACTTGCTTCAACATGAATGGATTTAAACGAAATTGCATTAATATTTAAAATTCTCACTAAATTGAATCTATTTAAATTGTTCGGTACGTCAGTCATGACAAAATACATTTAACCATGCATGTCACTGCATATACTCTGTTATCTGTTCCCTTCCAAGGGAGGCTCTGACTGCTGCCAAAACTCAAACGAGAAAATTCCAATGTACTTAGAAAATGTGCACACAGTATATAAACTTTATGTCCACTTGTTTTTGCACATATCACCAATCACTTTAATTTGGTGTTTAGAATCAGATGTACGTATCGTACGTGCGCGCTGCTTGCCTGCTTCCATGCTAAATTCCTGACCTTTGGTAGCGTCGAGAGCCTGGCTTGGCGCTTAACGAGATGAATTAATTACATGCACATGAGATCTTATATATTTTTTGTTACAAGTACGTTCCAGAAGATCTATATATGATGTGTGAATACGAGTAGTAGTATTTATATAGTCCATTTTGCAGGGTAACCATTCCCTCGATCACAACCACAGGCTTACAGATCCACAGACGACTTCCAAGATTCCTACCTCGAGGTGTAATTTCAAATTTGAACCAATGTTTGGATCGAGGCATCGAGCAACCGGCCGGCGTAGATGTCAACAGGCAGAAAGAATTGCAAACGGCAGATTTTAAGGGGAAAGAAATAGCAGAGAGAAGCCATCCAGAACTCAATGATACACTGAAAACGCACCCCCACTAACCGAACGTACACTAGAAGGCTAGAGACACGCCAAGTACAACACCACAAGTAACAACACAGTAACAATCCCTAGTTATTACTTACTGCCTCGATCGATCGATCCTACGTGCGCAGTCGCGCGCGCACGTCAAAACGTAACGTGCACATCGTCCATCGGTCGGTGCTCCTGGGTCCTGGCTAGCTAGCTAGGCGGTCAGTAGGAGGGGCACTGGCCGGTGGCGGGGCCGTAGAAGAGGATGCTGGTGGGGCAGTAGATGGCCTGCAGCCCCACCGGCGGCGTGGTCCTGGTCTCCCTGACGAGCGAGAGGCCGATCCACTTGTTGGGCGGGTAGATGGGCTTGTCGCACAGCGGCGTCGGCGATGAGCCCAGGTACATCTTGCAGTTGCGCGCGTTGAAGTTGGGCAGGTCGTAGAACATCACCAGGAAGTAGCCGTTCTCGTCCGTCACCGTCCCCGTCACGTTCACAACCTTCTTCCCGTAGCACACCAGCTGCGCCGTCGCGCCTGCAGCGTACGTACGGCCGAAACCGGCGTTGTTTGATGTCAGCTTGCATTGATCGATCCAGCACAGCTGTATACTTATCCATGCATGCATATGCATCGGCTTAATTGAACTATATATCTGAGAGATCTAGCTAGGATTAATGCAAAATTAATGCAAACCTTGGAGGGGAGACGCGTCCATGTCGTGGCTGTAGCCCCTCTTCTTGCAGGTCTTGCAGTAGATGACGCCCTCCACGATGACGAACGGCTGCACCGGCGACAAGTCGTGCGAAGACGACGGCGACGGCGCCATAGCCGTGCCATTGGCCGAGTAGTCGGCCATCACATTGTGGGCAGGGAGTAGCAGTGCGGCAAGGACGAGCAGAACCGCCCCGACTACGGATTCGTGGCTCCTCATCTTTGCTTAACTCTCTGACTAATTTGCCTATCAATTAAGGTGGCTCCTTAATTTAAGCACTAGCGAAACCAAAGTCGGAATGCAGTGGGTGATCAGACGTGTTTGGGCACGGGCTAATTTATAGGACGATCTGTGTCTCGGTTTGCCCCCGTTGCCGTTTAACCAGACGAGCAGCGCGGTTAAACCAGATTCCGTTCGCAGTTAATGCCTTTGTTGTCTTACGAGCGTAGACTGGATTACGAGATTAGCCTTAAAAAATTTAAAGTGCGTTGGGCAAGTTTATTTTGCATCTTGTCGTTTTGGCTGTACAACGGTAAAAGCTCCGTTCAATTGAGGTATAAACGGCCAAATTTCAGCGGTAATGTTCTTCTCTCGTTCGTTTTTTTCTTCTTGGAATTGCTTGTTTGGGAAGTGTGTTGGTGATGAATTTTAAGATGAGGTTTTCGGTGCAGTGAAATCGATCCGTTCATGAGGATGCGCGCGGCTACTTTGGTTTTGAGCGCAGCTGCGACTTTGTTTGACTTTACTGTAAGGGCATCGGGCATCTACAACATAAATATTTTTAAAAAGAGAATATAGCCGTGTCATCAAATACTCATGCAAATTTCATTCTCTAATGCAAACATCTTCTTTATATATGCTTAGATGTTACATATCTATTAATTAGATATAGTTATGTACATAAACACCTATTAAGTATTAGTGCCTACTTAAGTATCAATGCTATAAAATAAATACCTTGTCTATCCTACTTGGCATGAAAAAATAGTTTTATTTGCTAAGCTCTCTCTAAGCACTGACATTGTAATGCTCTAACGATGTTTCGGCCTTTCTTCGGCAGCAGCTGTGCATCCCGACCGATTCTTTAACCTCGGCAATTAATGCATTGCATCACTAATCAAATGATGCCTGGGATGGCCGGGGACATCTGTGCATAGGCCTGGTTGATCTGCCAACTTGCTTCATCAGATTCTGGTTGACTGTGTCAGGTGCTGTTATAAAATTGGCGGTTTTAACAAATATTCAAAAATAATTTCATCAGTAATTATCATCATTAAAACATATTTCTAGCAGTATATAAATGACAAAAATGACATATAAATATATAATTTCTCCATGTCAATTAAGCAGGATAATATGCTCAAATGATAGAACTTGGAAACAAATAAAATCAATATAATGCTCAGATTTAATGTTTATTTATGTGCTCTCAAATGTCGGGCTGCTCAAGATTAAATCTTGGCCTCCTCGCCACTTTTGCCCACTACTATAGAAAATATCATCACTGGCGGTTTTCTGAACCGTCTGACTTTATGAGTCAGTGATAATATGAGATCATCACAGACGATTTTTAAACCGTCTGTGAAAAAAGCTATCATAGACGATTCTTATTCAACCGTCTGTGAAAATAGACTATCACAGATGGATTTTTACTAAAAACCGTCTGTGATAGTTTTTTCTATTGCAAAAAAAAAATCAAATTTTGAGCCAAACCAATCAATTGCTGGACAGTAGTTTCCATATGCTCTTTCGATAGTTTGCAAGAAAGTAATTAAAAGATACTCTCTCCCTCCCTCTCTCTCTTTCTGTCAATCAATGGCTCACTCTCTGACGAGGATGAGGTCAAGTAGAGGCGTCCATCTCGAACCGAATCGGCCTCCCTTGTCGACCACAGATAGGGGTCCTCACTGAGAACGAAATCTTACAGGATGGAGGGGACGAAATCAAAGTGAGAAGGAAACCTAGATGGGGATTTGGGAGCAAAACTTCGTGCTCACCTGAGGCCCAGATGGGGGGCGGCCAGATCTGGTGGTACTGGTCGAGCCACAATGCCCCGCTTACCGGAGGCGCCATGAAACCGCAGGCTACGGATGTGTGTCAGCCTCATGTGGCAGACATGGAGCTCCTGCGCGTCCCTCCTCCTGCTCGTCATCGTCGGTTGCGTCTCCTCGCCGAATCACATTGGGGAATCGAGGGCGGTCGCCGGAGCTCGGTGTGGGGAGGGGAGAGGGAGAGACTGATGAAAGACAAGGCGGGGATGACTATAATATATAAGGACAGCGCACGTCCCGCGCATTAGTCTAAAATATTTCGTCTCCCGCGCACGCGTCCAGAAATTTCCGTCCTCCCGGGCTGCGAATCACAGACGGTTTCAAACAAAAACCATCTGTAATGACCATAATATCACAGACGGTTCTTGTTCAGAACCGTCAGAACCGTCTGTGATTTTAACATGACTTGGATGCCTACCTATATTCCTTACTCCCTGATTTTACGAGGGAGTTCGGCATTTCAAGTCATGGTAAAATCAGGGAGTTAGGTAAAATCGGGAAATACTTATCACAGACGATTTTAATACAAACCGTTTGTGATGAGATACTTATCACAGACGGTTCGTATTAAGAACTGTCTATGAAGTATCACAGACGGCCGTCTATGATATTAGCTCATCACAGACGGTTCTTAGCGTATCCAGTAATAGAGAAGGTCGCGCTAGTAAAACCGTCTGTGATTACCATTAACACTGACGGTTTCAGAAAACCGTCTGTGATAAGGCATCCAGTATTAGCCTTTTTGTAGTAGTGGCTTATGCTTTCATTAATTAGATATGACAATAATACATTAGACTTTGAACTCAAATTAATGCTTTACTAATATGTCAAGAATCATCTCATAAATATCAAGTTGCACTTTCAACCAAATGAGAATTATATTTGTATAATAGTACAAGGAATCACATCATACACACTATAGCATTTCAGCCAACAGAGAAATAAATGTCTAACAAAGCTAAAGGATCACAAGATGCAGCACGTAATTCTGTCGGCTGACAGAAGACCAACAAGGTCACAGAACACAAGTCAATTCAATTCAGTAGGCACAAACACAATCAAACCACTAAAAGCAATATAGCCAAAATGCTAGAGACAAACTGACCACAATACGCAAAATAATTAGCTCAAGGCTGATCTAGTTGTTAATCCAATTTCATTATATGACGGTTATCCTCATCGAGCATTAATCCGAGCCCACAATCATCACTGAGCAAAGTCTCCCAGTACTAGACAAAAATTACAGAATGTAATTCAACTAGCACAGCACATTTACCAAAGTAATGCAATTCTGAAAACAGAAAACTCACGAAGCGGATGGCACTCGAAGCCACCAAGTAGAACCGGGTAAGGCACGTGAAATGTGTTATCTCAGTAAACCAATCGCCCCGCTGTGTTGGGAATACCAGACGAGGTTCACGGAGATACAATACCAAATTCACAAACCGGGACACACCAGTGTGCGAAGACGAGATACAGAGAATGCCACACAAGATCCAACCAAGATGCACCGACTGAATGCACCCATAGAGCACCAAACACCAAAACTGAAGTCCTTCTTCCACACAAGATCAAGCCAAAGTTGGCTGGTTCCCACGTCCAATCGGCGCAAATCCAAACCCCTCATTGTAAACTCAACAGAGAAGAGGAACAAGGGTGCACAAGAAGGAGAAGTCGGACCTCACCGTCGACTGCGTTGGGTCCAACCACAGCGACGTAGCGGCTCTTAAAGCCCCAAAAAATCCGAAGCCAAATCAGGGGAGAAGAACCAAAAGAGGGGATTGCTCACTGATTTCGGGTGAAGAAAAAGAAGAGGATGAGTTGCTTTAAGAAGAGGAGTAAGAAGGGGCGGCTGCTGCTGCCAATGGCTGGCGCCTGAGGTGCTCAGGCCGCTTGCGCCTCCAACGTCGCCGCCGCTCGTGAGCCTTTCGCTCATGCCGCACGCGCACCAAAGAAAATGGGAAAAGATTCTAAAAAACGCTATGTAGTCCAACCTTATCCTCCCCCTAGCTCAAGGACAGGTGGGTCCTGTCTTCTCTTTTCTTTTTCTATTTCTTTTTTTCTTTAATTGAGAAATTACCTAAATAATCTTCAAACTTACGACAGGTGCTAGCTGGACGGATGCATGCATGCTTGGATCTAAGGTGATACCACAGGTAAATCCATCGATCGCGGCGCTGACCGTTTTACAGTCCACTCTGACGCCGATCGAGGAGCAAACAGGTCTTCAGTAACAGAGATGTTCCGCGCATTAGAACATTCGAGTGGACGTGTAGTAACTCTGTAAGACTGTAGTGTAGCAATGCTTTTGCATCTAGTTTAACCACGCAGTACTAGTACGTACATATCACAGTTAAAAAGTAAGAGACATTCAAACGAATAGCAAAGGAAACTCAAGACTAGTTACTTCTCTTCACTTTGGCGATTTGCCTTCCGCCGACAAACGAGCGTAGCGGGATTTGTTGCCGTGGTTGCCTTCTCGTCAGTGTTCAGTGCCGGTGTAGCACTGCTCATCTACGCACTCGTCGCACTGTGTTATTGGGTGGGATCGCCACAGTTGCCTGCGTTGATCACATGCACTTAGGGTTGATAATGGTTTTGGGTTGGAATGGGTTAAAAGGTTTGGGTTTTAATTTGTATTGACTTTGGATAGTTGAAAACGGGCTAAGGCATCTAACGGGTTGGGGTGGTTTGGACTTGCAGTGCAAACAGTTTGGTTTGGTTTAGTATGGGTTCAAAATTTCTAGGTTTCGAATGGTTTTTGTTGAGAAACCATCGCTGGCGAGTCCAGTCCGAACAATCACCTTGTAGACAAACGTAGAATCGCTTAGAACAATGTAAGAACAAATAGTAGATTGAATACATAGAGAGATAAAGATGTAGGGTATTCTTCCTGTTTTATTTCTTCATCAAGCGATTAGCCTTTTATAATGACTAGCATCCCCTATTTATAGTCTAGAGATCCTGCTAGGGTTTGAATGGGGCGTCCACCAATGGGCCGGCTGCCAAGCCAAGCCTATGGTTTCCTAACACTCCCCCTTGGACATCCATCCTCATATGTTCATGTCTCATCAAAACTACATAAAACCCCAGTGGAAAAAATTTGGAGAAAGAGTACATGATACACATTTTGCTGTGTTGCACGAATTGCCTCATTAAAAACATTAGCCGAGAAACTTCAAGAAAACTCGTCAAGGAAAAAAAGAGTACAATCTACTCAATTTCATTTAATCTTCAGAATTTACTCTTTGGGTACTCGATCTTCGTGATCAAGTTTCAATAATGAGTTCGTGAAGATTCTCCCTCTGAATTCTGCACTTCTCTAAGTCTTATCATTCCAATGCCACATATGCACCTTTCAAAGCTAGATGCTAGAAGTGATTTAGTGAATAAATCTACAAGATTTTCACATGACTTAGTATACAGTACTTTAATTTTGTTCATCTTTGCAATTGCATATATCATGGGGATATGTTCATGATCTTATGATGATATTACAATTGGCAATGGAGTTGAAGGTTTGTTGAAACATGCGTTTTCGGCAAAGTTCAGGCTCTGTCAGGTTTTAGGTGGTCAGACCGGCTAGGAGGTGGCGGTTAAACCGGCTGGTCGTAGACCTAGTCGTGGGACCTGGTCATAGGACTAGTCGTGGGACTGGTCGTAGACTTGGTCGTAGGACTGGCCGTAGGACTGGTTGTGGGACTGGTCGTAGACCTGGTCGTAGCAAAAGTACCTGGTCGATGGTCAGAAGCTACAATACCTTGTCACTGGTCGAAAGCTACAGTACCTGGTCTTGGACTTGGTCGTAGGCTCAGGCAAAGTGGCTGGCGGTCAGACGGGCAGGAGACGGCGGTCTGACCGGCCAGAAAAGTGATGTTGAATTTTTAGGCAGGCCAAAAATAAAGGGTGTAGGGAAGAGAGGGGATTCTCCTATACTTGGTCTCATAATTTTTGAAGCTTCGAGTCAAAAGTTATATTCGTTTAAAATTTCCAAAGAGGTTTCGGATTTCTAGTGAGGAAATTTGGCTAAGTCCCCTTACTAGGCGGTCAGACCAGCCATGGGTGGCAATCTGACCGGTTTTGACTTCTTTGCCGGCCAGCTGTAAGATCGAGGATGTCGACTAGAGGGGGGTGAATAGGCGGTTTTAAAAACTTCTTTGGCTAAAACCGATTTCTAATGCGAAATTATAAACAAATCGATTTTGCACAATTAAAGCCTAAATCAACTAATCTTTACTAAGTGCGCCGACAATATGAGACTATAGAATGAAAGCAAACAAACACATACATACAAGTAAGCAATGTAATGCAAGTAATATAAATTGCACAATGTAAAGCACAAGAGATCAAACCACAATGACACGATGATGTTTTACCGTGGTGATTGGAGACTTGCCGGTCTCCCCTAATCCACGTTGAGGTAAGCCCAACCACGTTGGACCGGCTCCACAACTTGAACCAACACCTCCGAGGTAAGTCCAATCACTCGGACCGGTTCCAAACCGAACCAACACCTCGCTCCACTAGGGTTGCTCTTCCCTCCACTCCGGAGATGGCGAGCACCACACCACTCACAAACTGCTCTGGTCTTCTCACAAGCTCCTTTGAGAAAATCACCGATGCACAACGCCTCCACGTCGTCTAGGTGTCGGCAAACACCAAGAGTAACAAGTCTAGAACTCTCACTTGAACTAATCGAGTGTCTAAGCTCAAGTGGATACTCAATCCACTACCTAAGGCAACACATGCACTTAGGGTTTGCCTCTCAAAGCTCACTAAGTGCAACACATGCACATATAAGAGTAGAGGGTTTGCTCTTTGCTCAATGGAAGTCAATATAGCTCTATCAACTTGCCCACACACGGCCAAGGTGGGTATTTATAGCTCACACACAAAAACTAGCCGTTGGGCAAAGGACTGCTGAAAAATTAGCACGCGCGGTCGTATCGCCATGTACCGAGCGGTACTACCGCACCTCCTCCAATGGCTATAAAACTAGCCGTTGGACATCGGAGCAGTACGACCGCCAACCAACACGCGGTACAACCATTGAGGCCGGTCGTACCGCTCAAGGAGCGTGGTACTACCGATTGTCAAGGGGAGGCACCGTCCCAAAAACGCCGGTACTATTTTAAACAAACCGCCAACTGAAAATCGGAACAACCGATGTGCGGTCATACCGCACCAAGATCCAGTCGTACCGCAGAGCGGTTGTACCGCAGACAACACGCCGGTATAACCGATTTTCCTGAGAAATCAGCAGTTTGCATCCAAAACAAATTCAATTGAAAACACATTTGACAATTGACAAGGTGATGCAAACACGGGTTCAAAGGCAAGATTCTTATCAAGTTTCAAATCGTATTTGCCAACTTTTAGAATTAATACCACAAGGAATAAGGTACATGGACTTAAACCATTTGCAAAACACATTCGCAAACTAAAGTCACATGCTACAAGGATTATACATGAGCTTCAACTATTTGTAAAACACATTCGCAAATAATAGCAACATGCTAACGAGGGCTAGAGCAAACACTATGAGCTATCAACACATGACTACCTCAAGCTACTAGTCAAAGACCCCTCTTAATAGTACGACAACCTATACTAGCAATCCGGTATTCCAACTAAACACCAAGACCGGTAAAAGACTAGGAACACATCCTTAGCCCTAGCTAGTCATACCTTTGCCTTAAGCAACCACTTGAACCTTGATGATGCACATCTTCGCTTCAAGTCCAGGTCATTGACTTGATATGCATCAACTCATGATGCATCCTTCACTTGACTTCCATCAACACATGATGGGTCTTCTTTTGACTTGATGATCAACTCATGATCATCTCTTCTTAGAGATCTTGATACGCATCAACACATGATGCATCCTTTACTCTAAGCTCTTGACTTCAATATCATCAACACATGATGATCTTCTAAAGTCTCCAACTATGGAACTCAACCTATTCATCCAACTCATAGAAAATATTAGTTCCACAATGTGATTGCCATTAATTACCACAACCTACTATTAACTCATAATGGTGGAACAAGATACCACAATCTTTCCCTCTTTGGTAATTGATGACAATCATCACAAAAGCGAATAATTGAATATTTAAGTCATATGAGTATATATGAACTACACAAGTCTTATATACTCATATGATATGTTTCAAGAGTACATATGTAAACTACACAAGTTTTATATACTCAAAGGATTTGTTTAATCGTAAAGACCCTTAATGTATGTGGAAATGGAATATGGATCAATACTAATGAAACCACAAAACATAGAGTGAACTCCCCCTAAATGTGTGCATACACAAATGTGTAGAAAGAACATATGCACATATTCAAGTTAGATTTTTGGTGGAGCTCAACCTATATTTTGGATCCGAGAAATGCAACAAGTATAGGAGTATAATGTAGAATGCATACCTATTTGATATTCACCTTTATATCCAATTTAGACTAAGCAACAGGTAATCAATAAACATATTAGTCTCACAATTAGATTTGTCATTAATAACCAAAATACTCTATTAACTCATAATGGCGGGTCTAGATTCTTCACCAGCTTAGCGGCGATGTTTGTAAGTTAGATCAAGTTCATGGGTTTCAGTGTGTATGTGTTGCATGATGCATGTTTTAACTAACGTGGGTCAAGTTGCGAAGAACTTGTTCCCGGAATCGATTTCTTGGTCTATTGTTGTGTAGGACGCTTGGAGGTCAACGACGAGGATGATCGGGACTAGGCTTGATTGGAATAGGTTCCTGACATCTTAGAGAAGGTATGTTTCAAGTTTTGTGAAGTTTGGAGTTGTGGATCAAAAGTTGGACCAATCTGTGATTTTGAGTTCGGACTGATTTCACTGTTCATAGTGCTAGAGGTCAGACCGCCCATGGTGAGAGGACTGACCGCTAGGCCAAAGGTCAGACCGCCCAACAACAATTCATGAGCATAGAAGAACTTGGGGTTGATATGCTTTGTAAGTTGGTTCTTCACATAACTCATCTGCACTTGTGCAACATAAGATGCATTATCCACATGACTGCTGGATGTGGTGAATTATCTGCTGAAGCCAAGCACAATCTCATGAGGCCTCGTACAATGCTATGATTTTTGAGTAGTTTGTCAAACTCGATACAAGACTTTGCTTAGACGATTTCCGTGAATTTGCAGTTTCACTACATAGGAATACATAGCCTATTTGCGACTTGACTTTATACGGGTCCGACAGGTACTCGACATCTGCATAGCCAGTCATATTCAGGTCTTGATTCTTTCTGTAAAACAGACCAAGTTCTTTACTTCCTTGGAGATATCGGAAGATGTCATTTATTCCCTGCCAATGCCTTTTGGTAGGCTCTGCACTATACCTTGCTAATAGGTTCACGGCAAATGCAATGCCCGGTCTAGTACAGTTTGCTAAATACATGAGTGCTCCTATTGCACTTAAGTATGGGAATTCTGGTCTCAGGACTTTCTCCCCCTCTTCTCTAGGTTTGTATGGATCCTTGTCTTGTTGCAAAGATCTCCCAACCATTGGCACTTTCGAAGGATATGCCTTTTCAAAACCAAACCTTTCTAATACTTTCTGAGTGTAGGTTGATTGATGTACTAAAATCCCTTCAGGAGCATGCCCAAGCTACAAGCTTAGGCAATATTTGGTTTTACCCAAATATTTTATTTCGAACTCCGACTCCAAGTAAGTGCTTGCTTTCTTAATACCTTCCAGGGTTCTGATGATATCCAGATTGTCTTCATACACTGAGATTATACAAAGTCCATCCTGGGATCATTGTATAAAAACACAGGGACAATTCTCATTATTCGTGTAGCCTTTCTTACATAGAAAGTTGGTTCAAGCGATTATACCACATCCTGTCTGATTGCTCAAGTTCGTATAGTGACTTTTTGAGTTTCACACTATACAGATTTCTATTTGCTCTGTCCTTGTTCGGGATAGGGATACCTTCAGGTAAATTCATATAAAATGTTTGAATCCAAGTTTCCATAAAGGTATGCAGTTACCACATCCATCAATTTCATTTCTAAATTCAGGTTTACTGCTATTGAGATTAAATATCTAAAGGTAATTCTACTCATGACCAAGGAATAAGCTTCTTCATAATCGACTCCTGGTCGTTGAGTGAAACCTTATGCAACGAGCCTTGCTTTATATCTTACAACTTCATTATTTCCATTTCTCTTTCGAACGAATACCCATTTATGCCCTACGGGGTGCACATGGAGAGGCGTGCGGCTTACAGGTATAGCATTATGGGTAGGCTATGATAGCACAAAACAAAAATTCTATCGCGAAACCAAGGAACCTCCACTAGTAATAGATCACGGGATTACCACTAGACGCGCCGACTCGTAGCGGAAGTAGAGTCAATGTAGCGACTTGATGCAGTAGTAGTCGTACTCTCCGCACATATTCTCTTGCTCTTGTGATCATCACGAGTTGCGGATCGTCCTAGTGCTGATGCTTCGCAACAACACCTCCAAGATGTCCACACATACGGGGTAGGGACACCACGCGTTAGAGTGCTAGCGTCGGCGGCGTGGTATTGGATGAGGAAGGCGTGGCTATTAGGGTTTTAGGAATTCTTAAAAAGCTCACCCCCGCCCCATGCCACCGCCCCTCTATATATAGGCATCCATGATGGGGTTTGAACTTGAGTCCCAGCAGGAACTAGTGGCCTACAAGAATTCAGATCACCATCTAAATCAAATCCTAGCCCTTTAACTGGGCGACCCTATAGGTTCATGTGTAATCAGTTGTGACTCGGAAACTCTTTTCCGACCATGAGTCGTTAGCAGCACCTAACAGGACATAACGATTCCCGAACACACATAGAATATATCGGACGAACCTTAATGCAATATGATCTACGACCAGGTCCTTATCACTTACGACCAGTTCGTATCTAGTCACGACCAGTCCATATTTAGTTACGACTAATTCATAACTCCTTACGACCAGTTAATACTTAATTACGACTAGTTCGTAACTCCTTACGACCAGTTAGTGATTATGTTCGAAAGCGATCTCGACCACTCGTAGCTCCATCTGACGATTCATGACTATGTTCGACCGATCTTACCCGGCTTGTATCTCCATACGACCGGTTAAGATTCCGTCAAATCGAACGATTTGCTTGTGTATTCTCCCTTTGCCTCACGACATCTGATTGAACTCCAGGTGAGATAATTTGTCATCCATGGACGGTTCAATACTTTCTCGATCAAGTGTCGAATAACTTCATATGGTCGATACTTCGACCACTAGTAGCATGGTCATGCACTTTCTTTATCCAACCACAACGAGGGGCCCAGAGATATCTCTCCTGTTATGATAGGAGGGGCAAATCACATATCCGACTAGTCATATTCCTCTGCATGTTTCATAGTATACCCGAAAGCTATCTTTATAACTACCCAGTTACGGAGTAGCATTTGGCAACCCCTAAGAGTACTATTACATATGTAGGAAACCATGCTGATCTCAGGTCTAAGGATTATATATCATCATTGCTTGAGACCAACTGATGACACATGAAATCATAACAATCTTAACAGTGTCTCAAGGTGGGTCAAACCAACACCATGTTCGATAACATGTGTCCATATTATTGGTTTGATATCTCCATATCTATGACCCGTGAAACATAGTCATCAACCAATATATATGCTAGTCTATTCATATGTGTTCTCGTATGTTTCCGACTAGGGAACGTTTAAGAATAATCATCGCAGAAAATACAGAGTTTCACAATCAAGTCACATACTTGATAATACATATTAACGATATTATTCCAGAAACAAGATAACATGTTATCCAATATTATGAACATAACAAAATATAATCATCTATATGATTGCCTCTAGGACATATTTTCAGCAGTCTCCCACTTGCACTAGAGTCAATCATTTAAGTATCTAATACCGATAGCTCTTGTGTGCGCCTCATGCTTTGGCTGTGTGAGAGGCTTTGTCAACATATCAGCAACATTTAAATCCGTGTGAACTTTGCATATTTTAACATCTCCTCTATCCACCAATTCGCGAATAAGATGATAACGTCTGAGTATATGCTTAGACTTCTGATGGGATCTATGCTCCTTAGCCTGCGCAATGGCTCCATTATTGTTACAATAGAGATCTATTGGGCTCGAGGCACTCAAGACCATACCCAACTCAGCAATGAAATTTCTTATCCAAACATCTTCCTTCGCAGCTTCAGAAGCCGCAATGTACTCGACCTCCGTCGTAGAATCAGTAGCCGTCTCTTGCTTGGAACTTTTATAGCTCACTGCTCATCCATCCAAAATAAATACAAAACTAGATTGCGAACGATAATGATCTTTGTCGGTTTGAAAGTTTGCATCGGTGTAACCATTTACAACGAGCTCTTCATCACTGCCATAAACTAGGAAGACATCTTTAGTCCTTCTCAAGTACTTAAGAATATTTTTCACAACTGTCCAGTAACCTTCATCAGGATCAGCTTGGTATCTACTTGTAACACTTAGAGCATATGATATATCTGGTCGAGTACATATCATGGCATACATGATAGATCCAATAGCTAAAGCATATGAAATACCATTTAAACGGTCTCACTCATCAGTTGTCGAAGGACACTGACTCTTGCTAAGACTTATGCCAAGTGACATAGGCAAAAACCCTTTCTTTGCATCCTGCATGCTAAAGTGAATCAACACTTTTGTCAATATAAGTACATTGGCTTAATCCAATTAGCATTCTTGATCTATCTCTATAAATCTTTGTCCCTAATATTTATGTTGCCTCTCCTAGGTGAACTTTTTTTTTATTAATTAACCCTTTTTAAATTTTTATTTTAAAGTCAACCTCTGGCAAACTTTATTTCCAATTCTGACCTCTTTGGTCACGTCACCACTCGTGGCGTGATAAAACAACATTATTATGCCACAGGATAAATCCCCAAAATAGCACTTTTGGTCACGCCACCACCCGTGGCGTGACAAAATAACATCGCCACGCCACCGGTCGTGGTGTGACAAGAGCTTCGCCAGATGCTACCGGTGTGATAAGAAGAGTTTTGTCACGCCACGCAAGCGGCGTGAACAAAGGGGTCAGAATTGGAAATAAAGTTCGCCGGGGTTAACTTTAAAATAAAATTTTAAAAAAGGTTAATTAATTAAAAAATTCCTCCTAGGTTCATAGAAAAACTATTTTTCAAGGATGCATTAACGGATTCTAACATAGGAATATCATTCCCAATCAATAATATGTCATCCACATATAAGATTAGAATTACAAGTGCGTTCCCACTAACCTTCACGTAAACACAAGGTTCTTCTTTGTTCTTGACGAAACCAAACCTTTTGATCTCCTCATCAAAACGTATATTCCAACTCCGAGATGCTTGCTTCAATCCATAAATGGATTTCTGAAGTTTGCACACTTTACTAAAAAAATTTGGATCGATAAAACCTTCATGCTATGTCATGTACATATCTCACTTAGATTTCCATTAATGAAAGTTGTTTTGACATCTATTTGCCATATCTTATAGTCCAAATATGCAGCAATAGCTAGAATGATTCGTATAGATTTAAGCATCACTACCGGTGAGAAAGTCTCATCGCAGTCAACTCCTTGAATTTGTCGAAAACCTTTTGCAACTAGTCGAGCTTTATGAATGTGAACATTTCCATCCATGTCAATCTTTTTCTTATAGATCCATTTGCACTCAATGATTTTAACACCATCAAGTGGATCGACTAGATTCCAAACCTTATTGTCTCCCATAGAGTCTATCTCGGATTTCATGGCTCCAAGCCATTTCTCAGAGTCTGGGTCCATCATCGTTTCCTCTTAAGTCTTAGGCTCATCATTATTCAATAATAATACGTCATACCCATACCTTATAGGCACTTGATATGGTTTTTTAGATCTACGTGAGGCTAATACCTCATCTATAGGTTCAACAATATCTTGTTCATCCTGTATAGGTTTAGTTGGAGTTGAAACACTTTCAGACGTTTTCCAAATTTCTTCGAGTTGCACCTTTCTCCCACTGACTCCTTTTGAAAGAAACTCTTACTCCAAAAAGACACCATTTCGGGCAACAAAAATTTTGCCCTCTTCTCGGTTGTAGAAGTAATATCCTTTGGTTTCCCTAGCATATCCTATAAAGAAGCATTTATCTGACTTGGGTGTGAGTTTATCAGACGTCAAACGTTTAACATAGATATCACATCCCCAAATCCTTAGAAAAGACAAATTAGGACCCTTCCTAGTCCACATCTCATATGGTGTCTTATCTACTGATTTAGATGGTACCCTATTTAAAGTGAAATCGGCAGTTTCTATAGTGTAACCCCAAAAAGACAATGGCAGATCCGATTGGCTCATCTTCGACCGAACTATGTTGATACATCCCTCCGTGGGAATGTTCAAATCCGGTAAGTCTTTCCTGAAAGTTCCATACTGGTGTCAGGTCTCAACTGGCTCCCCTTTTGGCTCTGGGAAACTTCAGTGATCGGTTGTGTCAAGTCCTTCTTATCCTTTTTCACCAGGCGTCCCCGGTTACTTTGGATTCGAGGGGCCGGAGTTCTCGTCCTTTTTTTATACCTTAGGACGGGATTAGGGATACATTTTTCTTTCTTCGGTATTTCAACCCTCTCCGGTGCATTGCGTGCAAGCATATGTGACTTGGTCACGCTCTTCAAATCACTAAAATGGTCAGACAGTTGATTCGTTAATGCTTGCAAATCAATTATCTTCTGGACTCCAACTGTCTTCTAGTCTTCAATTATCTTCTGGACTTCTCTTGTCTCTTGGACTTTAATTGTCTTCTAGACTTTAATTATCTTCTGAAATTCTCTATTTGCATCACTAGTGCGTGGGTCATGTGCATGGATTCCCGTGGCTTGCCACATTATTTCCCGACATTTTTCATCAAGGGGTTGATTTCCTCCGCCTAATGACAGGAAAACAATCCTCATCAAACATGCTATCAGCGAAGCGAGCTGTATGAAAATCTCCAGTCATTGGGTCCAAATACCTAATTATGGATGTTGTCGCATAACCAATGTATATCCCAGACTTTCGGAGAGGGCCCATTGTAGTTTGCTGCGATGGTGGTATAGGTACATAAACCTTGTAACCAAATATGCTAATATGAGAAATTTTCGGTGCCGACCCTTATGCTAGTTGCATAGGTGAATGAAAGTTATATGCCGAAGGTCTAAAGTTGATGAGAGTTGTAGCGTGCAGGACTGCCTGTCCCCAATATGTAGTAGGTAAATTACAATTCTGAAAAAAAGGGGTCGGGCAATAAATTTAATCCTTTTAATTAAGGCCTCTGCTAGTCCATTCTGGGTGTTGACATACGGTACGAAATGCTCAACTTTAATTCCTATTTCCATGCAATAATCATCAAATGCCTTTGAAGTGAATTCTCAGGTGTTGTCCATTCTGGTGGACTTCACATAATGATCAGGGGAATTATTCTTAATTTTAATTATCTGCGAGATTAGCTTTGCAAAAGTATGGTTTCTCATAGACAATAAACATACATGCGACTATTTCCAGAAAGCACCGATGAGCACCATAAAGTACCTAAAGAGCCCTGACAGGGGCTGTATTGTACCGCAAATGTCTCTCTGGATAGTTCAAGAGTGCAGGGATTTCATCTTTCACTTTTAGAGCAGAAGGTCTAGTAATTAATTACCCGGTGGCACATACAGGGCACATAAAATCTTTCTGATTCGGGAAATTATGTACATCGATATTATATCCCTGTGAATTGTTAATCATATTTCTCATCATCCTAAGACCTAGGTGGCATAATCTATCATGCTAGAGGTAGAAAAGTTCAGAGCTTCTAAATACGGTTTTCAGGGTAGTATAGGCTGTGGGTGCCTTAATATTAGTATAGTATAGCCCAGCTTCATATGAAGGAAGTCGTTCTAATACCCTTTTGCATGTTCTTCATGCTTTGTAATAAGTATGTATTCCTTATCATACTCTTCTTTAGTCTCTACGTGGAGACCGTTAGCGCGAATATCCTTAAAGCTTAGGAGAGTTCTAGTCGATTCTGGGTACAACAAGGCTTCTTCAATTACCAATGTTGTGCCCGTTGGGAGTATAATTGTGGCTCTTCCTGAGCCTATTATACAAGTATCACTGCCTGCGATTGTCGTAAGACTACCAGCATTCTTGTTGACCGACTGAAGATGGTATCTCAAGATGGTATTTGTTGTGCCACTATTAGCTAAGCACACTTCCTCCATAGGGCGCAACACGCATTCTAATATAATGTAATTTATTAATATGCAGCAAGAAGCAAGTAACACATAAATAAAATAATTCAGATATCATAACATAACTTGCTATTATAAATACGGAAAAATAAGCTTTGCAGGACTCATCATCAGAATTTAATGCTTTTCTCTCCTAGAGCTTACAACCATTATTCAAAGAATAAAATAATTCAATATTCTGCTTCAATTACAAACTGCAAGTTACTATAAAAGATCCAAGTGCAATGCGTGCACTAGATCGAATCAGCGAAGTATTCAGAAACTTCTGCCTCAATCTTGGATGTCCAAAGGAGGGATGATGGGAGTTGCTACTAAGCTGTCCACATCCATGAGTGCAACTAATGGATGTGGATCCTCCGTGCCTACAATGGCGAGGTGTGCCTCATGCTGTCCTTTGCCCTTTTTTCTTAGACTGAAAAGTATCAATAACGTGCGACCCACGATTTTACCCTTCTTACCCCTCTCCTATGTGAGAGGCTTCCTCACCTTATAACTACTAGCATTGGCTTTATGACCAACATTGCTACTAGGCAGCTGTGAGATTCAGTTCTTCCTTAGAACATCATCTTGAGCTTCCGCAACTTGCATGATGTCAATCAATTCGACATACTCCTTGTAACTGTTTTGATGATAATTGCGTGTGGATTGCACTGCATTCGGATGAAAGGTAGAGAGAGACTTTTCAATCTTCTGCTCATCCGTGATTACCTTACCACAGAGTTAAAGACTAGTACAAATTGTGGCCATGCTGGACCAGCTCTTCGAACTCCCGGTTCGTGATGCCAGTCATCTACATATTCATGCAAAGAGTTATAAGATTACTGCTGGTAATTTGCGTAAAACGGTTGCAAAATTCCCATAATGCTCTTCGAACTCCCAGTTCGTGATCCCATATTTTTCTATGCATTTTTCATGATTTACTGCTATTTTCAATGATTAAAAGCAATATAAACAATCATAGATAATCAAAACAGTAAATACAATACATAAATTGCATAGAAATAATAATAACAGAGTTAAACATGCTTCAACTACTAAAAACAATTCAAAAATTGAATTCCAAAGGCTCTTTTGTGCTGGAATACGAATTTTCAGTGAATTCTGCAAATTTCAAGGGCTAAACCGCAATTTTTTAGTTATGGGAAAGTTTTTTGTGTAACTTTCAAATTCTGAGGGGTTATTCAGCAAGAATTTCTTTCCCGGAATATTTTCTCGCGATTTACTGAACCTGGAGGGTCTTTTCACAAAATTTGGGATTTTCATTTTCGTTTGTTTTTTTGCCGATTCTCCCCCCGATGTTTTTTCCTTTTCTTCGGCCGTGGGCTGGGCTGGCCCATTCGGCTTGCTATGCTGGGCAAATGGGGGCTGAGGGAGGTTTCTAGGGATTCCCCTTGTCATGTCCCCATGGTCGAACTCTTGGCGCGCGCAAGGAGCGCCACGAGGAGGCGGCGAGGGCGGCGAGGCGGGCGGTCGGCGGTGCGGCACACTCAGCAGCCGCGTGGGCAAAGACACGGGCGATTCGCCGACGGCGTCTTTGCCTGGCGGGCGGAGGCGGCGCGAACGTGGAGGCTTGCGTGCCTCACACGGAGCCCGAAGCGGTGGCGTGGCACGCGTCGGGTGCTCACCATCTCGCGCGGGCGCGCGTTGCGGCGCGGTGGTGCACCATGTGGCGCGGCAATTTCAGCTTAACACGTCGTCCGTGTGGTGGCTAAGCGGCGCGCCTCGTCGCGAGTGGCTGTGGCGACGCGTGCCGTTTGGCCGAAAGGCGATGGTCTTTGCCGTCGGGCGGCACGACGGAGCTACGTGACTTCGGGTGGCACAAGGCACGGTCGACGCGGTGCGAAGCGCAGGCCGAGGAGCGCACTCGACGGTGGGATGCGCCCATACAGGAGGCGCGACCGTGTAGGACCGGCGAGGAACAACCATGCAGGGCGAGCAACGTGGTGGCCGTGCGGGGCAGGCGAGGTGTGACCGTGTGGGACCGCAGAGGTGCAGTGCGGAGGCGGCTTCAGGTAGAGCCGGCGGCGCGCATGCAGAGTCGGCGGCGGAGCATCCGTGTGTCGTTCGGTGGCCACGGCGGGGCCGTACGGGGATCCTCGCACCATGCGGCGGCGGCGGCACCGTACATCGGTGGTGGTGCGCCTATGCAGGGGTGAGTAGATCGTATGCAGCACGGTGGCGCGACCGTACGGGGCGACGCGGTGGCGCATACGGGCGCGAATTGGTGGTGGCGAATCGCGAGCGCACGGCCGTATATATGATCTTGATGGCGGCGCAGCCGAGCATCGCGACCAAAGCAATATGGGCGATCGACCGCATCTGGGCGGCCGGATGGTGCGTCTTGAGCGCAGAGCCATGCGTCATATATATTTTTTTCTTTTTACTATCTGTATTCATGCAACCTACAATGCAATCGACATCCACCCTTTCGTGCAATCTATCAATCGGCTTGGCCGGCGACTTTAAGTCTGCTCGCGGTAGATTAGGGCGAATTTGCATTGTAGAGAAAATCTAGAACGCGAACTAGAAAATGCAATTCAATCTACAAGAGATGCTTCAATGATTACCTCTTCAATTCGTAGAGCGTAGTTGTGCTGATAACGTGTTGAGGAACCATCGCTGGCAAGTCCAGTCCGAACGATCACCTCGTAGACAAGCGTAGAATCGCTTATAACAATGCAAGAACAAATAGTAGATTGAACACACAGACAGACAAAAGTGTAGGAGGTATTCTTGCTGCTTTATTACTTCATCAAGCGATCAGCATTTTACAATGGCTAGCACCCCCTATTTATAGTCTAGAGACCCTACTATGGTTTGGATAGAGCGCCCACCCATGGACCGGCTACTGGGCCAAGCCCATGGTTTCCCAACAATTTCAACACGTGGCGCAACCGTGGTTTTAGCCCATGGGAAGACCATACGGTCCATACCCTCCTGTCTCCCAGTCACTCGATTTTCAATCCGATCGATTTTCAGTTGCCCACTCCCCAGTCCTTCATCATAGCGTCAAATCCTCACCGCCGTCTCAAGTCACCACTATCGCCCTCACCTCCAGGCTCGACGTCAACACCACCCCCTCCTCCTCGGCTCGTCATCGCCCTCACCTCCCGGTGGGAATCATGAGCACGACCTTGTAGAGAGGATCGAGATCGTCGAGATGGAGTTGCTTCTACTTGGGGCTCGGGGTTAGGGTCCTAATCCTGGTGCCCCTAACCTTCCTAGTGCTAACCCTAGGCTTCCACCACTACTTGAAGGCCGCCATGTGGTCGTCGTCGTCTAGAGGAGGGGGTGGGGGTGGTGCACGGTGCGACATAGGCAGAGGCAACGGAGACTGGGACTGGGGTGAAGGGGAGGGTGCACATGGTGATGGGGTCTTGGGTAAGAGCAGGGGTGCTGAAGAGCTCCTCCTCGTCGCTTTCGTCCTTGGCGTCGCCGCCGTCGAGGAAGGAGGAGCAGGCGAGCAGGTCCTTCTGGGAGATGGAGATGTCACCGCCGTACTCCAACGCCACCTCACCAATCATCGACTCGCCCTGGTAGCTGGAGGCGGAGGAGTAGTCGGCCATCATCATTCGTCGACTTGACCCAAATTTGGTTTGGACAGAGTGTTTTCCTCTTCTTCTTCTTTCCTCAGAAACGTGGTTTGGATGGAGATGCAGCACTCAAATGGTTTGTTCGATCGAATACATCGACTTCTTGGCTTTCTTATTTCTTAGTTTTCCTTGCTTGATCGATCAACCAATCCCCTTACCATTGAGTATCTTCTTGGTTAATTTGAAGCTTGCAAGGTTGGATCAAAATTAGGAAGTAGAAATTTGGATTTGCTGGTGTGCATGCATGATACATAATCCTTTAGATTGATCGATGCTGCCATGAACTTGTATTGTTGCTCTATTTGTTTTGGTTGGTTGTGTCATTGTGTGTATTTGATCCGTGGAGAGGATGGTTAAAATCAGCATTAGACAGAGAAAAGATTGTAGATGCCAAACAAGTACTCTCGTATAGCCTATAGGCTTAAGGCTAGGTGGGTTGGAGATGGGTTCAAATGGGCTACACCATTATTAGGAAATGGTTTGGTTTGGTTTGCTTTGCTTTGCTTTGGGTTGAAGTGTTAGTGGATTGATTTGATTTGGGTCCTAATTGATGATTAGTGGATTGGTCATTATTAGGAAATGGTTTGGTTTGGTTTGGGTTGAAGTGTCAGTGGATTGGTTTGATTTGGGTTCTAATTGATGATTAGTGGATTGGTCTGGTTTGAGATAATGCATTTTGTTGTTGTGGTCTGAGTTGGGCGTGGGTTGGGTTCTTGACCATTAGCACGTCTACATGCACTAGATTGGGTCCACGAGGAAAGAGAGATAATTAAACAGACTAAGGGTATGTACAATAGTACAAACAGCTGCTGTCTATAGCAACTATCCATATTACCTGTAAACAGCACTAAAGACAGCTCATACAATAGGTTGTGGTGATACAGTCGGCTACAGGATTGTAGACAACACACAATCTTTTAATGTTTTCTATGGTTCTGGTGATACAGTCGGCTATATGATTGTAGACAATATATTTCTCTCTCTTTATTCTCTTTCATCCACATCAGCTTAAATCCTACGTGGCAGAGGCTATAGACAACTGATGTAAGCCCATTGGAGATGACCTAAATAACAGATCAGGCCTGTGGGGAAACATTAGTTTTAAAAAATAAATTAAAGAGGGTGCTCGTGAAAAGAATATTATTACCTGTCAAATATACATGCGTATACCTAAAAAATAAAAAGGGGATTTCAGAATTTGCCCTCATGGGATAGACGGATTTCAGATTTTGCCCCCCCATATGTCTATGACATGTGGGTCTAGGGCCCACATGTCATAGACATATAGGGGGGCAAATTCTGAAATCCATCTATTCACTGGGGTAGATTCTGAATTATTCCAAAATAAAATGGGCATTCATTGTCAACCTTATTAGTCTAGATTGAAAGGAAATTAGAAGCAGTCCTAGTGGACGAAGTCACTGGGATTTCCTATTAAGTAAACAGAGAGAATATTGCTTATCAACAGATCAGTCACAGACCACTGATCTGATCATCTGAATAATAATTATGCCAGAAAATATGGGCTAATCAGGCGATAACTAGGCCCAAGTCTCCAATCATCCCTAGAGTTAGGGGTGCAAGTGGGGTGGGACAATTCGCTAAGCCGCGAGCCCGCCCCGCAAAATGAGCCCACTAAAATAGGCTCGCTAACCCGCCAGCCGAAAGCAGAGGCATGCGGTCCAGCCCGCATCGGCCGCGGCCCCGCGCTCACAAGCTGCTGTGACCAACGAGATCGTAAGCCGGCGGTCTTGATCTTCTTCTCGGCGACTTTGGAGACGAGCTTGGCCTTGACTACGATGGGCTTCTCCGCAGCATCCCCTTCCCGAGCACCTTTAAGTAGCCGAACTACGTGACGTCGACCAGCGGGGCCTTGTCGGCGCCGGCCTCTGCCGCCTTCTCGGCGGGCACCATCGACCAGAGCATCTCTACGTTCACCACGGGGCAATGGAACCTGTTGTGGAGCTTGTGGAAGTAGCGCATGCCGACCTTGTCGAAGTAGCCCAGGAAGTACTTGTCGAAGAGGATGCGGTGGTGGTGCATGCCTCCGGCGTTACCACGCCTCTCCGGTGCTCATGCATTGCTTCTTGATCTTGATCGTGTTCGCGGACATGTGATCGCGCTTCTTGCGGTTCTTCTTGAAGCGCGTTCTCACGGCCGCCGCCGACTTACCTTGGGAGGGTTTGGGGAGGGGAGGGATGGAGGCGGACCGGTGTGTGGGAGTGCGGCCTTATAAGGTGGGTGCAGGGGGCGGAGACCGTTGGATGGGAGGTCTGGGAGTGGGAGCTGTTGGATTTGGTGCGGCCGAGCGAGATTTTGGGATGGGCTATTGCTCTGGGCCTGCATTTGACGTAGGCTGGTTTCTCCTCGTTGGAGCGTTGGTGAAATGAACACGTGCATTGCGGGCTGCCGCAAAATACCACCAAACGAACGCACTAATGCATTGCTGGCTGGAGGCAGCCCGCAGATCCTCAGCAGCTAGGGTGAGGTGGGCGCGGGCTGTCCGCAGCCCGCCCCACCTGCACCCCTACCTAGAGTAGGACCCTAGATGACAGGTCACTGCATAACATAACAAAATGGGCCCAGCTAGGCTACAAGTATGACAAGCTAGCCTATAATCCAACAGTTCACATGGTATGAAACGCTGGGCCTAGAGTAGCAAAAATGGTTGCGGGCTGAAGCACATTATAAGTTTGAACTTTCAAGAGGAACTATCGGAACACGACTCGGCCCGGTTGTAGTGTGTACATTGGTCTTGTGCCAGTACCCAACTTGCGCTACTCATGAATGACGATGGGCTTGGCCCAGTTACGGCGTGGTGGCTGGGTACAAGATCTTATCCGTTAAAAGTTGATCACAGGGTCACCGCTTCACAAGTCCTAGGGTTTTCCGCTCTTAAAAGCCGGGGGCCGACTAACTAGGACGGCGAAGGCAGTGCAGCCTCCTCGGTGTTTTAGATCCCTCCTCTCCTCCCGTTCCTCTCTGCTCCGTGATGATTTCTGTTTGGGTCTCGGTTGCTTTCTTTTCTTATTGTGATTCTATCTCTTTTATCGTCTTTGAAATGCTCCTACAAAGACAGCTTTGATTTGTTAAGATTTGGAGCAATGATGAGATAATCCCATGGAGTATGATCGCTGAGAGGTGATTGTTAATCTCTATATCGCTACGTTCTTACTGAGCTCCTTTCTGATGTGTTTTTGTTGTTTTGTTTGTTTAATCTTTCCTCTCCAGACGGTCCTTTCTTTTACATTTACTTGTGTTGTTGTTGGAAACAAAAACTTATGTTCTCAATACCTCTTTTGCTGTCGGTGAGATCTTTTTCCTCTTGTTTTTTCTTGAATCAATCATCGATGATTTTTGTTTCAAATACAAACAGGATAAAAGAAGTTAATAGGGCAGCTGAAAGCTGCCCAATATGCATGCCTAATACATGATGCCATGCTGAGAGTTGCTTGATGTCCGGATAAACAAATAGTTCTTTCATAGACACTTTCTTTTTCGAAAATAAATTCCATTGACACTCAAGATATTGCAATCTTACAACCCCAAAGGCATTGCAGAAACTTTCAACCTACAGGGCACTAGAGCTAGAATCTTTCGACCTCAAGCTTCCATCCCTTCCTAATTGAAACCTGCATAAATTTGCAAATTTTGCTTAAGGCATACGTCAGATCACCTCATTCCTAGTTAGTTGCTGAATTTACTTAGAGAACCTACCGAGTTTGAGCTCCAAGCCGTTGCTTAGCGAGCTGGATCCACCTTCAACGTCTTTAAGAGTCTGAGCATGAGCAAGCTGTGGGCAAAATTACAGGAACTGAAGTAAATTGGATATTGAATGATTGTGATGAAAAAAGAAAATATTGATCAGCTTAAGATTCTCGATAAAGACTGAAGAAACAAGCAGCCAAAAGTTGGAAGTTCAGAAAAGCGAAAAATGCTCCGTCTCTTCAGATATGTGCCCAAGAATAGCTGGCCACTTCGGCTAGGCTCCATCAGCTACTAGATTGATGCAGTTGCTGGCATAAGGTGAAAGTCATTCCACCTCCTGGGTAAAGCTGCTGTATGAATGGGTGTACAATTCTACATGTTGTGTGTTGGTAGACTTTGTGTCCATTAACACCACCATGAGTAGGGCATGCATGCTTCCTCTGGATGGACTCATAATTCTTGGTCTACTTTTATACGGAATCCTATTTCTTGATATCGGAGAAAAACGCATATTTTTGTTACAATCTGCATACAGGCCTCTCTATGCTCAAATCTTATTATCTTGAAAATATTCAAACAAGGGCCTAGCAAAGAAAAAAGGAAAAGGAAAATATTCCAACAGAAACAAGGGGCATGGTTATACTACTCACCTCGTCGCACAATCCGTACCGCTCCTCTTGTCGCCCCCTGATCTGCATGCAGAGAATGGAACACATTAATTAGCGACGTCACCAGCTAATATAGCTTCATGTATAATATAGCACGAGCTGTCGGTGCGTACAACGTTCTCGAGGTAGCTGATCTCGCCTCCGATCTTGCTGTCCTTCTCGGAGCGAACCTTGTGCATAGCCACCTCCAGGTTGTGCTCCAGCGCCTCCAGCGACGGCACCGTGTACTGCTCCCCGTCGTCCACCGCCATGAACCTACCAAAAAAAAACGTACGTATATAGCACGTAAATTCACACATGAAACACACACCCCACGCGCCGGCCGGCGTCGCACAACGCCGCCAAGTCGAAACGCGGAACCAGACGAGCCGCGCCCGAGAAGCTGCGTGTGCACGTACCTCAGCTCCTTCTCCAAGAGCTCGCACATCTTGCCCACCTTCTCCAGTTCGGCAAGCCTCTCCTGTCATCGATGTCAAAACAACGGCACGTTAGGTTGTGACAGACCTAGATCGATCGAACGTACATCAACCACACGCCGCTGTCACATGTTTCATTGCATAAAAGCTTTACGTACCTGCCGAATATCTGCCCAAACTTTGGTGTGCGTCGCAGCCTCGTACCTCTCAACGAACTCCTTAACACTGCCAGAAAGAACAGGACGCCCATAAGCACACGTACATATATACAGCGCTCACGAAGCCAACATATCAGCAGGCGTGTATGTGACAGGTAAACAAGTCGAGATGAGGTAGTGCCGCTTACGAGGGGACGGTGGGTGCGAGGTAGTGGTAGAGCTTGCCGGAGGCGGAGAAGAGGAGGAGGAGCAGGTCGGCGTCGCAGAGGACGGCGAGCTCCCTGGCCTTCTTGAAGAGGCCGTCCCTGCGCTTGTAGAAGGTGGACTGCCGCTGCGTGGGGTTCTCTATCCGCTTTATCTCGCTCCGCCCCTTCCCCATTCGATCTCCGTCCCAAACTCGCAAACGCGCGGCGGAGCAGCCCTTTCCGTTACAGAAGACGTTGCAAGAATAAGGAAATGTTGGGCGCTGCCGCTGTATAGAAGAAGTATATGGAGAGCTAGCTGCACGGGATGTAACAGTTGGGTGAGCTGGGGTGGTTTTACTGCTCTAAAGAGGGTGGCCCTGGGAAGTAGACAAGATAGCCTAGTCTCGTGTCAGGCGCTGTGTGCTCGCTTTGCTTGCAGGTTAAGTTGCAGGGGGAGAGGGAGCACGGCTGAAATGGTACGTGACATGTCCGAGATATCGGAGGAGACGTGTCGAGGGACTCTGCTCCTGCATAGTGCATACGTTGTACTCCTAGTCCTATAGGGTAGTGGCTTCGGATCGATTACGTACGTACGTACCGACGCGCGGGGCCAGTGGCCAGTCGTGTGACATGACGACCTCGATTGGTGCTTTTTCTCTGTTCTACATGGGCATGGTTTCCTATGCATTGCATGTGGCTAGCTGTTAAAATTGGAGGCAACAAGCGCCCGGTAGACGCAATATCCGGGCAACGTGTGTAACAAAAAATAATTTATGTGTATAATAAAAATGTGCAAATGATAAATACAATACCAATAAAAAAGAGAAAAAATATTAAATTCTCACCGAAAATACATGAAACCATCATTATAGAACATGGTTGTGCTTTTAAAAACTAGTTGAAATATCTTAAAACAAACAAATTTTGATGTTACAACATTACAACATTTGATTTCATATGTGCAACAATCGACAATAATAGTTGCAACAAAATCATTTTCTTACAAAATTTTAGGAAAATGTATTGCAACAAACCAGATCACTTTCTGCACAACAATGGAGAAAAGTTGTTGCAACAATGCGAGAGAATACGTGCAACAATTAAATGATGAAGGGCCTGCAACAAAATGAAACACCCAATTAAACAAATTATAAAGTCACTGCAACATATTGAGCAAATGCATGCCACAAACCAAATCTGATATCCTCCCCTGCCAGATCTGGCGCAATCTTGCAGCGACAGCTGATTTTGTGCCTCATCGTCAGTAGGCGCACAAATGGTCGATGACCCCCTTCCCTACCAAATCCAGCAACACAACCTCCTTCTATGCGAGATCCGGCATCATAGGGCGTCGTGGGAGAGGGAGAAGCAAGGAGTGAGCGTGGTGGAGATGGTTGTGGCTTGGCGTTGGGAGAATAGTGAGGGGACCAGGGTGGATAGGGAGTAGTACCGTGGAGAAGTGGACGGTCGGAGTGTCTCTAGATGCAAGCGCGTGATGGAGGAGAGTGAGAAGAAGAGCGGCGTTGCCTGCATTATAGTGGAGATTTGTTTCTCGTAGCTTCTTGTTGATGCGTCACTAGAATGAGCCATCCAAGCGAAAACGCACTACCAGAAATAGGATTTTTCCCGAGTGCAAAAAACAGTCGGGAAAGGGAGACAAACACTCGGGAAATATATTTCCCGAGTGTCACACTCGGGAAAAAACACTCGGAATAGATTAGTCGGGATAAAAACAGTTTCCCGAGTGTTACACTCGGGAAATATTACGTTCCCGAGTGCTTCTGTTTACACTCGGGAAACTCACACACTCGGGAGAAAATCCAGCAGAACGGCTTCTGCACCCGTAACGGGAATCTTTAACACTCGGTAATATGTTGAACAAACACTCAGGAATGTTTCCAACATTTGACCGACGAAACCAGGAAAAATTGACACCTGGCCATTTTTCCCGAGTGCATATCGAAAACGACACTCGGGAAACTTCCAACGAATCCGACAGGAAATTGCCACGGGTCACGTTTTCCCGAGTGTTGACACTCGGGAAAATTTTTGTCAGTTGCCCGAGTGTCGATTCCCGAGTGTCGACACTCGGGAAATATTTGGTTGATTTCCCGAGTGTCGACACTCGGGAAATATTTGGTCAATTTCCCGAGTGCCAAAAACACTCGGGAAATGTATAAAACACTCGGGAAATCGACAAAACAGCAGAACCCCATTTTCACAAATTCATTTAAAATCCATTCCACAACAATCAAATAATCCATCCATCCATTCCACAGCAATCAAATAATCCATCTATCCATTCCACAGCAATCAAATAATCCATCCATCTATCCATCCATTCCACAGCAATCAAATAATCCATCCATCCATCCATTCCACAATATATGTACATATATATATGTATAGATCGAACAAAAGACATCATAACAGTTCCCGAGCTCACAACATTCAAGTTCAAGTTCGAAAATGTAAGCATAAGGCATTATACATATGACAGTTCCAAATAGTAATTTCATACTCTTATATACATAAAACAAAAGCAAGTATCACTACAACCATTTGCATGCATGCATTTCTGCTTCATTCTTCTGTGCACAAAAGCATCATTTTGGGAGTTCTGCAGATAGAGCAAAACTTAATATTAGTGCCATCTTACAACAAAAGTTAAGAATTGATATTACATGAAAAGATAATTAACCAAACTATTGACAAAGCAAAAAAAATTCCTTTAAATCATGATGAGCAACCTAATAACATGGCAAATCAGTTAAGAACATGAAAAGCACAGGTGCTAAAAATGTTAAACTCCAACTCTCAATATTTTGTCATTGTAAACTACTGATCAACATTTATGTCTCAAGCACTTATCATCAAATTCATAGAAAGGAGTGTACATACAAATTATTATATGTTGACACATTTCAAAAGAACTTATGATATAAATATAGAGAATTAGTTATATATGTAGCCATTTTTATCCATTTTTTAGCAATCACCTGATTGTGAATGTTTTCTAATATTGGTATCCTTTTAGTATATCACTAGAATTAGCCATCCAAGCGAAAAGTACGCTGCGTTGGATGCCCGGCCGATCCATAACATTGTCCGTTGAAATTTGCACTAGAAAGCTGTGTGGTACGTACATCTATATACATGCATGCCTAGACATTGTAGACAGGTCCCTTGTTTTGTATCCCATGGTGCAAGTTTATCAGAGTGTTGATCCTATTTGCAAAGTTTTCTCTACCGAAAGAGCAAGGAACCAGGCAAGTGTGTCAGCAGAATTTAGCAACGAACATACGTATACCGGCGGCCCCTTTGGTATGCCTGATAGTGTACTTTTTCAGAGCATGCGTAACCTGCTCTCATTATACTCTTGCACATACCACATCATCGCTCGGCGATAACTGAACAACCAGTATGCACCGAACTGACTAATACACCGTTACATTTCCGACTATCTATTTCATCCATTCATCCTATCTTCTCGAAACAACTCGATGCATGCCAGCTCAAGTCTCCAACCCAGACTCCAACTTGTTTTTAAGCTAGGCCACAAATTAACCAACCATCCACTCTCGAGTAGTACTCCACAAAACTGTTCAACCCCGCCCAACGTGGACTAGTGGAGTACTAAACACAGCTTCCCAAAATGGCAAAATGTGCTTGCCCGGTAGGTGGGTGGTTGTGAATTAAGGCATCAAGCACATTCGCGCGGTAGTTTTTTTTCTTCTTCTGAAATAGCATGTTTTTTTTATGTACAATAGCAAAACTATCATCGGTGTCCGAAATAATAAAAACAACATTTTTACCGTATGTCAAAATACTGTAGCTATTGATATGAACCTTTGATTTTTTATCATACGGTGTAGATCGTTTTCTAATGTCATGTATTATGGATTATCTGTATTGAAACATTCGATACAGAGTATCAATTTTCCAAATTAACACGATAGAGATACTATTTCTGTTATTTCAAATATGGAAAACTAGTTTTGCTATTTTATTTTTTTAAAACTAAATGAGCAAAAAACTCGACGGTTTGAGTCCATCTCTCCATGGGATTTTGCAGGATTCGGCCGGTGCCCGGTTGGGTGGTGGCGCCGCGAGGACGGCAAGCGGCAGAGCATTGTGGCTCTGCTTCTTTCCTCGGAGCTAGTCTGTTTGCCTAGTTTAGCTAGCCAAGAGAAAGGCGACGACTCACAAGGTCGCCGCAGTGCAGGTGCAGCAGCTCTCTCTCTCTCTCTCTCTCTCTGACACTCCTGTGACTGATGCTACGCGAGGACTGCACCTGACACGACTTATCTATCCTGCATCTTGTGGAGGACTCGACCCCATCGCCTCATCGGGCGACCCATAACGTTGGACAAGGCAACTAGCTAGCTTTTCTTTTCTAGAAAGCAAAAAAGCTTGCTTAGCTTCATGGAATCATGGCACTGCCATGCACTGTAGACATGGTTGCCTAGCTAGCCCTGCATGCTGTGCAGAATAATTGAGTGGTTTTCTTCCTGGTACGCCACTGTGTCGTCGACTCGGCCCTTCTCCAATTTCAATGCGACCGCTACTCTTTGATACGCTAGTAAGTTGTTTCTAATTATTGTCACGTAAATTTTTTTGCTGATATGGATAAAAAAAATAAAGAGAGAAAAATAATGTCTATAATCCTATAATCAACTATAGCACAAGAAACAAAAAAAGCATTAAAAGATTGTGTGTTCTATAAAGACAACTAAAAAAAGCAGCTGTATATACCATTGTATGAGCTGTCTTTAGTGCTGTCTACAAGTGACATGAATAGTTGTTATAAACAGCAGCTGTCTACACCATTGTACATGTGGAAAATGCACTGCCATCGATGTGATTTTTTTAAAACAAAAATAGCCACTGTAGTGTAGCCTGTGATTGAATTATAGATTGTAGAGGCCTTGTTTAATGCAAGGCGAGATGTCAAGAGGAGAAAAACAAGCCCATTTTAGCTAGCCAGATTTTTTGGGCCAAAGGGCCAGCTTCTTCTAGATTTAGCCCGTGTTACTTCGAAGGATTAAGCATTTGGCTTTTTCCTGCTTGCACTTCTTCTAACATTTTGCACGCCCGGCACGCCACGCAGGGGACAAGAGGAGAGCCAAGGAGGTGAGGAGAGGGCACTGCTATGCGCGGAGGACCAAGGCGGCTGGCGGTCGGAGGCTGAGCCGGCCGAGCCGGTGCGCGTAGGGCCGAGGCGAGGATCGGAACGCGGCGGTCCGCGATCCCGCGACGAGAAGCTCCAGCCTCCAGCGTTTGTCGCCGGCGGAGGCGTCAAGAGCGAGATGGCCACGCTGCATGACGAGCCTCCGCCTCGCGCGCCCGTGCCACCACGCAGCCGCCTCCGCCTCCTCGGACGCCTTCGCGTTAGCGGCGGCCTCGCCTCCCGCCGCGCCACTCCGCCTCGGCCTCGTCCTCGCCGCCTCCGCGGTGGGCAGCAAGAAGCCGAGCAAGACGGCGGCGCCGCCGAGGCGCGCGAGCTGAGGGCGGCGACATATGAGCCTCGGCCTCGCCGCCTCAACTCCCGCCGCCGCCACGCCTCCGCTGCCTCCTCGTGCCTCCGGCACCGCGCCGCCTCAACTCCCGCCGTCCGCCGCCTCGCCTCTCGCCCTCCTCGTGCCTCACGCTGCGCCGCCTCAACTCCTCCTGTCGCGTCGCGCCGCTTGCCACTGCCGCCTCCTCGTGCCTCCGCGCCGCGCCGCCTCAACTCCCGCCACCGCGCCGCAGGGGATGGGGGGATGGGAGAGACCGGGCACCGGAGGTGGCAGGGTAGATCCGCAGGGGGAGGTGGCACCGTGGGGAGGCACACGGGTAGCCACGATGGGGAAGGCCGGCGATGGGAATGGGGGAGGCGATGTGGCCTGGGGCAAATGGAACCGAGCTGAGAAGGCTCCAGAAAAGAGAGAGAGAGAGAGAGAGAGAGAGAGAGAGAGAGTAGAGGGAATCTCCTTGTTGGTGAATGCCTGAAAGGTGACTGGTGAGGACCGAGGACTACAACTTTTGCTTTCTCCAACGGGTGATGGGTGAGGGCCGAGGAGAGGATGATGCTTTGCTTTCTTTCAAATCGAGAGAGATAGGCAGAGAGAATCCAGGGAAAAAGCGAGAGACAACGAGCAAACAGAGAAGCAACGGGCAAGCACAGAGAGACATGATACGACATAAAATTGATGTGATAACGGGTCATTAGCAACGTTCACAAATGCAGAATCGCGAGAGACAACGGCTCTACCGCGCGACCGTGGCTATAAAACAAAGCTCATTTCTCATTGATTCATCCATTCTCATCTCAGCTTATTTCTTCATCATTCATTTACTCTCCCTCATTTCTTTAACAGCCATCTACTCTCCCCATTTATTCACCATCCATCCATTATGCTGCCAAGGAGTCGGAGCACCAAGGAGCTCCCGAGCGGTATGCTACTGAGGAGTCGGAGCATGAAAAGGACAACAGGGCGACTTAGTGTAAGCTCTCGCCGTCGCTCTCCTAGTCCTCCTCCGGCTCCGACTCCCGTTGATGCTCGCCAGTTCTCGCCAAGCATGGGAGACTACAGTATGGATGACCATCATATGGACAGTACGGAGGGCTACTAGGAGTACCAGGGTGGTTCGGAGCCAATGGGGACTCCAGAGTTCTCTCCTGCGTCCACGGATGGCAACATTGGCGAGTCTGGACGAAAGGCGAATTGCTAGAAGCATATAACTTGGAGCTAGGAAATCCAAGACGGCCAAACGATAGATATCGCAACATGTAATTATTGCTGCTAAATTAATCGCTCAGACAACAAGTAGGGACAGAGCACTTGAACCGGCACTACAAGGCATGCTTATGTAAGAGCGGGCGCAGTCGCCGGGAAGGAGTACAAACGCAGCTAAACTTCGAGGCCGATGGCTCTGTAAGTACTTGGGTATACAACCCGCTTTCTGCCCGTGAGGAAATCGCTAGATATATTGTTGCGGAAGATTAACCGATTAGGATGGGTGAAAGCCGCGCGTTCGAAAGAATTATCCAACACGGATTTTGCCCACAGTACCAACATGTTAGTAGGAGAACCACTACATCTGATATTTTACGGATGTATCATAAGGAACTAGTAGAGCTAAAAGAACTATTCCTACAGGTTCAGTTCTCTTTTGCTATAACTTCAGACATTTGGACATCATCACACCAGAGAAGTGCCTACCTTAGTATTGTAGCCCATTATTTAGACGACAATTACAAACTAAACAAGAGGGTCATAGGGTTTAAGGCAATTAACAAATCACACACGGGAGAGGCCATTGCCGAGCGTATACTACACGTACTTGATGATTTTAAAATAGATAATAAGATTGCTTCTATAACTCTTGATAACGCATTAGCGAACACGACTGCTATGAACATCCTCACCCCAAGATTGCAGACGTATATTGGTGGTTATGTTCTCCACCAGAGATGCGTATGCCATATCTTGAACCTTATTGTTCAAGACGGTATGCAAGCGATTGGCGAATATTTGAACAGTGTCCGCGACGCCGTTCGCTACCTCACAAATTCCCCACAAGTGGTAGCCAGGTTCGCGGAGTACTGCGCAGCCAATGGGAAGGAGCCAAGAAAATTCGGTCTTGACATGAAGGTGAGGTGGAACTCGACCTACATCATGTTAAAGAAGTTACAAGGGTACGAACATGTCATATCTATTTTTGTCAATGCTAACGCTCAAAACAATGAATTGGTAGTTACTAATTCAGATTGGCAGATTTTCGATAGATTTTACAACCTTTTTATAAAGCAACAAATATGTTATCTGGTGTTTATTACCCTACCTCTTGCTTAGTTATAGAATATATTTGGTTAATTGCAGACAAGATTGCCAAATCTAGGAAGGATCCCCTTTTAGGTTATGCTGTTGCACTAATGGAGGAAAATTTTATTAAATATTTTAGTTCTATTTCACACGTGTATTGCTTTGCTATTATTTTCGATCCTACGAAAAAGTTGCTAGGTTTGCAGATGGGTATGGAGGGAATAGGTGAATGCTTCGTGTTTTCCGCATGTATCATGACAAGTTCGGCAGCAGCGCGAGATCAGAGGCCTCACAACAGACACAACAAGGAAAGAAAAGCTTGACATCCCACTTGTGGAAGAAGCTAAAGGACAAGTCCAGTTCTTCGTCCTCTCAGTCTCAGGCAACCCCCTTATGGAATTCTGTCTTAGAGCTAAACCACTACCTGGAGCATGATTTTGCAAACATCGATCCTGATCTTTCCAGTGGAAAGATAGACTTGCTCGAGTGGTGGAAGAACAACAAGCGGATATTTCCGTGCTATCACATTTCGCGACGGATGTTCTCACGGTGCCGGTTTCCATCAGTATCTTCGTATAACGCTCAAAGATGGCAGGAGAATAATTGAAGAAAGAAGATCATCCCTCACGCCTAGGATGGTGGAGGCAATCACATGCGCCAAGGATTGGGAATTGGCTAAAGAGCGGCAACAGCATCAACTAGAGGATCTTGAGATCGTGCAGGTGTACGCTGACCTCGAACGCATGAACGATCTCGATATTGATGAGTAGTTAGTATGTACACATGTTGTTACTGTACTCTTTTCCTTACTCGGGAACCTCACTCTGGGTGTAAGGTTTTTAATGAGGCAGTAACATTGTATCTGTAAAATATCAAGAAAATTTCACTTTTTCTCCGAAATATTTACGTGCCCATGTTTTTATGCAATTAATTCAATGGGGGTAATTAGGTCAATGACATCGCGTTAGAGCGTAATCGGAAATAACTGAACATCGAAAAATCCTCGAGGTTATTTTCCAACCCGAGAACATCGAAAAATTTCCGAGGTTACCCTCTAACGCGATGTCATTGACCTAATTCAATTTTAACTAGGTTTTTAATGAGGCGGCACGACCACATGAGAGGAATGAAGATGGCGGTCGCCGCCGCCTCGCCGCCTATAGTTACTTGGCCGGGCTTGGTGGAATAAAGACGACCCTGACGACGGGTGGGCCGTGCTCGGCTCGCCGAAGACGAGGTGGGCCAGCACGCACACGGCAGCGAGGACCGGACGAGCCAAGACAAAGACGACGCGCCCGGCACGGTGGCCCAAAGTGTGTTTGCAAGACCAAGACGACCCAATGTCCAAATTTCTACCCATGGCCTAGACCACCCATATACGACCGTGAACTTGCTAACCCTCAATGTACAACCACGATCGATATCTTTCTGACGCTGAAAGGAATAGTTCAAAGACCAAATTTTGGTTGAGTCCTAGATGTACATTTTCAAGTGTCACTTTATTTTGCCTAGCAGAGCACAACAAGGCGCACAGGTGCAGCCTTAGGGCGACACTACTAATTGACTAGCATACACCTTTCCTCTTATTTTGACATTATTTTTTCTTGGAACCCTCTAATGTGATTTTTTTGACAGTTTAGTAAGATTAAATTTTACAAAACTAAACGTACTCTAGCAAACTATCGCAGAGCTACACTTTTAAGAGAACATTTCAAAGAACAGTGCCATCCAAGTGTAGTATCCAAGAGCCAATTTGGCCCTTAAAAAAAGTATTCTGTTACTCATGAGCTATGATTCAATAAATGGTACAATGAGCACATCGGTCCGAACATAAGAATTGTGTATTCTTGTTGCAAGCATCCATGAAACAAGAAGTAATTGAGTAACTAATCACACATCAGTAGAAATATTTCTATCGCATCCCCTCTCCACCAATAAAGAAAACATAACAAAAGTAAATGCTTATGCAAAGTAACTACTATAACTCTATAAGAGTACAAAGCTAAATGCCACAGTCATTAGGGCGAGCGCTACTCTTAGCATGCCCACGACAAAGGATCTTGACACATGGTGGCCACGAGAGGGCCCTGGCCTCCTGGGCAAGAGATGGGGCTAGAGAAGGACCCGAACCTTGCTTCGACGTTGGTGCTTTCGTGGGAGAAGCAGAAAGTGGAGATGAAATTGGAGGGTAGCCGATGATTAAGGGTGATTGGATTGCTAAAAATGGTGTTGGAGAAGGTGAGTGTGAATGAATGTACGAACGGGAGTGTGCCTTAGAGGGAGAGGATGAAGATGGGAGGTGAAACTGCATTGGTGCATCAGAAGGAGTGTATGTGTCGGAGGGATTGGTGGTCGATGTTGATGGCGAAGGGGGGGATGAGATGAAGATGGTGCATGGGCAGGGCTAGAGATAGGTGAGACTTTAGATGAGGAAGGCGAGATAGGAATTGAAGATGGTGCGTAAGCAGGGCAAAAAAAACTAGTGAGATCTTAGAGCTTGAAGGAGATGGAGAAGGTGTGTGTGATGTAGATGGTGCGTGAGGTGGGCTTGAGATAAGACCATACCTTGAGCTGTTCGGAGATGGTGATGGTGCATGAGAATGATTTGGAGTATGGGAGGTGCCCTTTGAGTTGGAAGAAGAAGGCGATGGGGCATGAGACGGTAAAGGTGTTTGTGCTACCCTAGGGGTTGTGCTTTTGATGATGGTAATAGAGGGTGGGACGACGAAGGTGTTGCAGCTAGCCTAGGGGGTTGCGATTTGACAGATGGTGCTAGAGAAGGGCTTGTCTTAGAGCCCGAATGTAACATCCCAAAGTTCTGTTACCAAAATAAAATTAATAAAGTTATTATTTTGTTGGATTTTCTAAAATTTGAAAGAGTTTTATTGCTTTATTTGAATTCTTTGAAGTTTTATTTGAGTTAAAGTTGAAAAATAAAAACTTAATTAATTTCTGGAATTTTAAAAAGATTTTCCTAAATTATTTTAAAGCCAAAATAAAATTATGTGCAAAAAATATTACCAATTATAAGTTGGAATTATTTTATTTAAGTCCAAAATAACTCTAGGAATTTCTGTGAATGTTTCTAGAATTTTTGGATTTTATCTGCTATTTTCTAAAGCCCTTTTTATTTAATCTGATTATTTAAAATTGGAAAATCAATTTAAACCCTTATTAACCCTTTAGGCCGAAACCTCGTTCGACCCATCGTCTTTTCCCACGCGCGGCCAATGCCACGGCCCAATTCGGCCCGCCCACGCTTCCCTTCTCTCTCCCTTTTCCGGTCCCACCTGTCACCCCCTCCATCTCTCTTGCGTGTAGGCCTGCATGCCATCTTCTCTTTCCTGCCTTCTTTCCCAAACCACCGAACTGACCTGGCCACCATTAGCGCTCCATCAAGCTCCAAATCGGTCACGATTTCTTCCTCCCCTCTACACGGTTCCATGCGCATTGATGACCCCTCATCACGCCGAGCCCGTTCCCGCCCGTTGCCCCCTCAATCACGCACGAAATCGCCGGGATTTTGAATCAGTCGCCGCCGCCTCCGCGCGCCCAATCTCCTCACCCTGTGCCCCTCCGCCCCTATAAAAGGGAGCATGAGGTGCCCCTTGAGTCCCTCATCCCTTTCCCCCAACCCACTCCTCCTCTCCCCTCTCGTCTTGGCTGGATTTCTCAATCTTCGCCACTGGCCACCGTGTGCCTCCGCCGACTCTAGCGCTGCCTCCGACGATGCATCGGCCTCGTCTTCGCCACCATCAACATCACCGTCCTCAGGTCCATCCCGTGTGCGCCTCACCTTCGCTTAGGGACCACCGGAGCCCGTCGCCACCGCAAGCCCGATCTTCCCCGCCGTCGTCGCCCTCGCCGCCGTCGTTTCCTTCGAGACCAATCGTCGCCGTGGTGAGCATCACCTTCCCCTTTCCCCCTCTTCACGTTGAGCCTCTCGGCGGAGCTCGCCGTGGCGCATAGCGCCGGCGAGCTCAACGCCGAGCGCAGCCGCCTCTTATGCCGACGTGGCACCTCCACATCACGGCCACGTAGGCGCCACCTCACCATCTTCGCTGACATGGCACCACTGTGTCACTGCCACCCCACCAATTCCGCCCGCGTGTCATGCCCACATGGCGCTTTGCGCCACCATCACATTCCCTTTATACTGTGCGGTGGACCGAGTCCACGGTGGACTTTGACCGAGCGTGGACCGGGTCCATTGACCCTTGGGTCCACCTGTCAGTGACCGATTTCTTTTTCCTTTGAAAAATAATTCGGCCGGAAATTCTTTTCTAAGGGCTGACGTCATAAACGGGATTTTCCTTTAGGAAAATAAATCGGTAAATTCTTTTAAATCCAAATTAGGGTTTAAAACTTCCCGGGGTTCGTTCTCCTTCATACGAACTCCGATTTCGTCGATTCAAATTTCTAAATTCATATAAATTCAAGATCTAGCTATCTAAACTAAAATTATTTAATTTGGAGTTCATTTGAATCTTTATTTGAATTTTGTTTGAATTCGGCTTATTTTCGCGTATAGATTTCGACGACTTCGGAGAGTCAAATTTCGACGCTGTTTGAGAGCAACTAATCAAGCAAAGCAAGTTACATTCTTGATCATATTTGCACCTATTATTTCAAATTAATTAATTCTGTTTTAAATTAGCATTGCATGCTTATTTATATTCAGTAATTTAAATCCCTGTTTTAAATCTATAGTTATGCCCAAAATCCTTTGTAAAGCCAATGTTGATATTGAATCAAATATATTGTCACCCTAGATAAAAGCTAGTTGATACGATAGTATGAACTGGGATCATTTTGAGAAAATTATGCTTAGTAATGCTTAGACCCAAAAATGTTTGATTTGGGGAATTTCAGCCAAAAATCAAATATTGTTTAAATTGTATCCATAACATTGGTGTGTTATGGAAGTTTACAAATGGCTTTTCAAAATGAAATAAAATGATGGTTTGTACTTAGGCGAAATGGTTGTCTGGATGGTGCATGTCAATGCACGGGCTCAATCTCGGTTAGGGTTGAGGCCAGGGGTTATTATGGAAAGTCGCCCAAGTCAGTTAAGGACCAGCCTCTGAGCGATCCTTTGCTATGCCTATAATGGGCTATGCCACATCGCACTACCACATGTCCTGAGTATGGGGAGGGGACCTGGCTAATTAATTTGCAACGTTCCACCGTGCCCATTCCCTTCAGATGCGGTGGGTAGTCATGTTAAGACATACGTTAGTCCCACCTGGCGCAAGAGGGGGCCACACAAACCCGACAGGTTGGAGCCCAAAGGGGGCGAAACCTTAGCGACGTGTCCATGGTCATGGACATGCTAGCAAAGCCACTCAAAATTAGACTTTGGTTTTGATTTCAAAATGATTTTGTAAAACAGTTTTGACATGGATGGGTGTCCATGAGAAAAGTTATGGGTTGAAGCTCTGGGTTGGTGCCCGTGTTGATGTTAGTGTTAGGTTGATGCCTACACTATCTTTATTCTTTCAAAATAAAATTTAGTAATTGTAAAATTGTGCTTCTGAACTTAGTATTGTATTTAAATTCTCAAATATTTCTTTTGCGCAAATCAACCATATTAAGCCTTCCTTTGAGATATCCACGTATGCATGTCATTCTCATTATTTGATTCGTGTAACTTGCCAAAGCACGGTAGTTGTGCTCATACTTGCTTTATGCAAACAAATTTCAGAGGAGAAGGACTTCGCTCTGGTGTGGATCTTGACGACTAGGCCGCTATCCCAATCGATTGCCTGTGGTAGATCAGCTGGACTCCACTTCTTCTTCGTCTTCTGCTGTGTTCTTTATTGTTGGCTTGTAAGCCTCTTTTGTAATAAACTCTGTTGATTATTAATATAATTGTGCGATTTATGGATGTTACCATATCTGTTTAACTATGTGAACTAGCTACTGATCATGGGACTAGTTCAGAAGTGCACAGAGGATTTGGGGTGTTAATCCCAGGTCCGACACCGAAGGCGATAGGAAAGGGGCTTTGGAGATAGACATGGAGCAGTCAGTGGTGATATGGAAGGAGTTGGTGTAGGACTTGAAGTAGGGGGAGTGATCCTTGAACTTGTTGGTGATGGTGAATAAGGTAGGTATGGCACGATGAGGGATTTTTTTTACCGGCATATAATTTTTAACGGGGGGTGCCGATAAGGCCGATTTTACCGATTTCCGTTTTTTGGGGCAAATTTCGGCCGAAATTTTCAAACCAAAATTTGAATTTGAAGAAACTTCAGAGATGTAGTGCTATAAACTTCTTAGCAAACAATCACTTAGCAAATAAGCTAGCTCTCTGTCTCTCGATCTCCCTACCTCATTAAATTTACCAAGCCCCTGTTTGGAAACGCAAGAATTTTTGTGCAATCTTAGCAAATAAGCTAGCTCTCTGTATCAAATAAACCCAAGCTGATTGCACATCTTACCTGGTGCAGATGCTTCTTCGCCGCCCAGCACAAAGGGGGAGGCGAGCCGAGTCGGGCAGAGCCGAGGGGCAGGGGAGCATGCGAGGGAGTAGGCCCAAGCGCGTGGGAGGAGGCGGCACAGGCGGCAGCAGAGAGCCGGAGGTCAAGCGGTACCAAGAACCGGCGGCGCCAAGGGAAGGCGGCGCCCAGGGGGAGAGAGAGGCCAGAGGAAGGAGAGTCGAGAGCTCCATTCGGGAGTGGGGATCACCAGATCGGGGAATGGCTGAGAGAATCAGGAACTCACGAGAGTACTAGGGGTGGCTAGGGCAACCGTCTTGCGATGAGGAGGCCGAATGGACTGCACTGGACGTCTGGACTGGGCCGGCCTTCGTTGAAACTTGAAACTGGGCCGGATTTTTCAGGCCCGGTTTACTATCTTACCGGGGGGTTGTAAGATCGAGGTGGCCGACTAGAGGGGGGGTGAATAGACGTTTTAAAAACTTCTTTGGCTAAAACCGATTTTTAATGCGGAAGCTAAACAAATACGATTTTGCACAATTGAAAAGCATCTAGGCCCCTAAAAAAAATGGTTTTGGTAATTAATGATAATATGTGAATATGGGATTAACGTGTTTATGAAGAATGTGCAAGGTTTAATCGCATTGATGAACATGTTAAAGAAAAGATGCACGCTAAAGGATATTATGGAGATCTACAAGGTTTAAAGACAAGGTATAAATAGTCTAGGATCCTTTTGTATTTTACCGGTCTTAGGCGAATTGGTTGATAGACCGGATTATAGGTTAAATGCCGTACTATTAAGAGGGATCACGACTAGTAGCTTGATAGCTTGCTCTTGTGCCATATGGATCAATTTAGGATCATGCATGCATTCAATTAAACTTAAAATTGAATTGGCAAAACAAATGTGCTTTATTTGTAAAATCGGATGAACCGCAGAGTTTCATCGAGATTGAACCGCATTGCGGTTGTACCGGCGCCGTCGCGTACTACCGCACCTCCGGACATTCGAAATTTATATGGCGGTAGTATAAAAAGCAGAACAAGTGTATTTTCGCCGTAAACCTCTCTGAAAAAGCGGTCGTTCGATTTTGAGAATCGGATGAACCGCACTACGGTTGTTCCAAAGTTATCTTCTTGTTGTAAAATTCCGAACACATGCATTTTCATCTCGAGCCGAAACCCGATATCGGATGTTCCGGAGGTTTGTCACGGTTGTACCGATTATCTTTTAACGGCTATATCGATTGCATTAAATGCGTGAAAATAGCCGTTATTTCTATTTCCAGAATCGGATGTACCGGAGGTTTGCCGGTTGTACCGATTACCGAATTGGGGAACTGCTCTAACGGTTGGATTGGTTGGTGGAGGCTATAAATACCTCCCCAACGCCCAAGGAGATGTTACACAGCTCATTAATCATTCATAGACCCTTGGAAGCTTTGAGCATTCATTCTACTCCCCAATTCTCTTGCATTCATTGAGAGGAGTTCAAGTGCATTCATTCTAGTTGATCCTTGTTGCACTTGAGTAACGCTGCTTAAGATCGGTGATTTATTACTCTTGAAGTGTTGCCGCACTTCTAGACGGCTTAGCGGAGAGCACGGTGATCTCTTCAAGAAGATTGTGAAGAGGCCCGGTGCAAGCTTGTGAGTGGTTGGTGTTCACCATCTCCTGGCGGAGGAAGAACAACCTTAGCGATCGAGGAAGGCTTAATCCGTGGAGCCGGCTTGAGATGTCAAGCTTCCTCAACGTGGACTAGTGAAGACCGCAAGTCTTCGATACCACGGAAAAACATCTTTATGTCTTTGTGGTTACTTCTAGTCTTTACACTTCCGCATTTATATTTCTAGCTTGTTTATTGTGATTAAATTGTCGTGCTAGAAAGTATAACTTGTTTAGACCTAGTCATTTACTTGATAGTATTGCTAAATTGTTAAAAGTTTAAAACCTCCTATTCACCCCCTCTAGTCGGTTATCCTTGATCCTACAAGTGGTATCGAGCTTGGTCTCTCCGTTGTTGGACTTAACCGTCTAGGAGAGCAAGGATGGCTAGTGAGGGAATGGCTTTAGGAAGGGCTCCACTCTTTGATGGCACAAATTATGCTTATTGGAAAATTAGAATGTCAATCTTTTAAAGGCCATGAGTCCAAGCATTTGGAAAATCGTAAATGATGGTTACACTATGCCTCTTAATCCACTTGAACCCACGGATCAAGACACGCCAGAACTCTCATTTAGATGCCCAAGCTATGAATGCTCTCTTTGGCGCTTTGAACGCGGATGAGTTCAATAGAGTGAGCAATTTGGAAACCGCCATGCTATTTGGACAACTCTCTCGAAATCCATGAGGGTACATCCACGGTCAAAGAAGCCAAATTGCATAGGCTTCGGATTAAATATGAGACATTCATAATGTTGCCTCATGAAAACATCAATGAGATGTATTCAAGACTAAACAACATTGTGAATGAGCTCAAAGGCCTTGGAACTAACCTTTCCGATGTTGATATTGTGCGCAAGATGCTTAGGGCTCTTCCTGACAAGTCTGAGACCTTGGTGACACTTTTCATCAACTCTCCCGAGTTGCCAAGGATGACACCAACGGCCTTTTGGGCAATCTCATCACAAATGAGTTGTTCAAGAAGGACAAAGAAGAGCTCTTGGAGACATCCTCTTCAAAGAAGAAGATTACCGCTTTCAAGGCTAAAGCGGAATCAAGTGGTGATGAGGATGAAGAAGAAGATTCCGATGAGGAGTATGCACTCCTTGTAAGAAAAATGAAGAAGTTCATGAAGAAACGCCCAATAGAAGCTACAACTTTGACAAATACAAGAAGGGACAATATTCAAGTGACAAGAAGCGTTATAGCAACATTCGGTGCTATAATTGTGATGAAAAGGGGCATATCTCATCTCGTTGCCCCGCAAAGAAGGATGACAAGGACAAGTCATTCAAGAAGAAAGAATATAATGGCAAGAAGAAGCTTTTCAAGAAGCTTCACAAGGATGGCAAGGATGAAGCTCACATTGGAGAGTGGGATTCAAATGATGAATCAAGCGACTCGACTCGATGAGGATGAGTCCCCAAGAAGAAGGGACTAGTTGGCATTGCTATCAAAGAAACTCCTTCGCTATTCTCCACTCCTACATGCCTCATGGCAAAAGGAGATAAGGTAAAATCCATTGATAGTGATGAACCAACTTATGAAGAATTAATGGATATGCTTGATGAATTAAATGAATTTAATGGAAAAGAGAAATCAAAATTTAAAGTCTTGAAGAAAGAATATCTCTCTAAAAGACTCTTTTGAGGAGCTAAAGAAAGCTCATGATTCTCTTATCTTAAAGAATATTGAAAAATCTCATTCACATGTTGGAATTACTTGTGATTTAATGAACGAGATGCCTAGAATAGACATTGCTTTAAATGAAAAATCCATGTCTAGCATTTCTACTTCATGTGATGATTTACTTGCTATGCCATGTTGTTCAAATGTTGATTCAAATGTTAATTTAGCAAATGCTTGTGATCCTTTGCTCATTGTTGAAAATTATGAACTAAAAGAACAAGTGACCAAGCTAAGCAAGAGCTTGGAAAGATGTTTCAAGGGTAAGGCCACTCTTGACAAGCTCTTGAGCGAGCAAAGGTGTTCATTCAACAAAGAAGGTATTGGGTATGTGCCTAAAAAGGGCAAGAAGCCGATAAATAAACCCACAAGTTTTGTGAAGCAAAATAGTAGGTATTGCCATAAGTGCCGGAAAATAGGACATATGCAACAAAATTGTCCTAAGGGTAAGGTTCCATCTCTTGGTATATATGATTCATGCTATATGCTTAGAAAATCTAAGAATGGTAAAGTAATTGCTCATTTTGTTGGCACTTCAATTATGGGCTCTAAAAGGAATGCTATTTGGGTGCCTAAAACCTTGGTCACTAACCTCCAAGGACCCAAACAAATTTGGGTACCTAAAAGAATTTAATTCTTGTTTTGTAGGTGAACTACAAGACCGTGGAAAACATTGGGTGCTTGATAGTGGTTGCACTCAACACATGACCGGGATAGAAAAATGTTCACCACATTCAAAATGGCAAAGGAATAGACAAGATCACATTTGGCGATAATAGCAAAGGAAAGGTAATTGGGTTGGGTAAAATTGCTATCTCAAATGACCTTTCTATTTCAAATGTGTCACTAGTTGAATCATTAAATTTTAACTTGTTATCCGTAGCTCAAATATGTGATTTAGGACTAATTTGTTCTTTCTCTAAAGAGGGTGTTACAATTTCAAATGAAAATGATAACTCTTTAATCTTCAAAGGATTTAGGTTTGGAAACCTTTATTTGGTAGATTTCACTTCAAATGATTCATGCTTAAAAACTTGTTTAATGGCAAAAACCTCCTTGGGTTGGCTTTGGCATAGAAGGCTAGCTCATGTAGGAATGATTCAACTCAAAAGCTTTTCAAACATGATTTAGTTGTTGGCTTGAAAGATGTGAAGTTTGAGAAAAATCGACTTTGTAGTGCATGTCAAGCCGGTAAACAAGTCGCTAATTCTCATCCTTCCAAAAGTATCATGTCAACTTCTAGACCATTGGAACTCTTACATATGGATTTGTTTGGGCCAACAACCTATAAGAGTATCGGGAAATAGCTATTGTTTAGTCATTGTGGATGATTACTCTAGATATACATGGGTATTCTTCCTAGATGATAAAAGTGAAACCTCCTAATTTTCAAAAACTTTACAAAAAGGGCCCAAAATGAATTTGATTTCAAAATAAAGAAAATCCGTAGTGATAATGGTTCCGAGTTCAAAAATACTAAAGTTGAAGACTTTTGTGATGAACTTGAATAAAGCACTAACTTTCCACAACCTACACTCCGAACAAAATGGAGTTGTAGAAAGGAAAAATCGTACATTAATTGAAATGGCTAGGACAATGCTTGATGAATATAATACTTAGATAGTTTTTGGCGGAAGCAATTAACACCGCTTGTCATGCCATAAATCGCCTTTATTTACATCATCTTTTGAAAAAGACTTCCTATGAGCTTCTTGTAGGAAGAAAACCGAACATCTCCTATTTTCGTGTCTTTGGTTGTAAATGCTATATTTTAAAGAAGGGTGTTCGCTATCAAAATTTGAAAGTAGATGTGATATTGGTTTCTTGCTAGGTTATTCCTCAAATAGTAAAGCATATCGTGTTTTCAACAAGAACTCCGTTTAGTTGAAGAAAAACATGATGTTCAATTTGATGAAACTAACGGCTCTCAAGAAGAGCATGAGAATTTGGATGATGTAGGCAATGAAGCTTTGAGAAGGGCAATGGAGCATATGCAAATTGGTGACATAAAGCCCGAAGATGATCCATCACCCTCCACACAAGTTGAACCTCCAACATCTTCTACAAACCAAGTTCAATTTGACAACAAGGAAGATGATCAACCATCCAACTTACCACCAAGAATTCACAATGCAATTGCTAAAGATCATCCAATAGATCAAATATTGGGTGATGTAAGTAAGGGTGTTCAAACTCGATCTCGTGTTGCTTCTTTTTGTGAATATTACTCTTTTGTCTCTTCTATTGAGCCAAAGCATGTAGAAGAAGCGCTTGAAGATCCGGATTGGGTGAATGCTATGCATGAAGAACTTAATAACTTCACTCAAACGATGTTTGATCGTTGGTGGAACGACCCAAGGAACACAACATTATTGGTACAAAATGGGTCTTTAGAAACAAGCAAGATGAGAATGGTTTGGTCGTTCGAACAAAGCAAGATTGGTAGCTCAAGGGTATTCACAAGTTGAAGGTTTGGATTTTGGTGAAACCTTTGCTCCGTAGCTAGACTTGAATCAATACGGATATTACTTGCTTTTGCATCATGCTTTGATATTAAATTATTTCAAATGGATGTTAAAAGTGCTTTCTTAAATGGTAAAATATCCGAACTTGTATTTGTTGAACAACCTCCCGGTTTTGAAGATCTTAAAAATCCAAATCATGTCTATAAACTCTCTAAAGCGCTCTATGGCCTTAAACAAGCTCCTAGAGCATGGTATGAACGCCTTAGAGATTTTCTAGTCTCAAAAGGATTCAAAATTGGAAAAATTGATTCAACTTTATTCACTAAAATTATAGATGATGATTTCTTTGTATGTCAAATTTATGTTGATGATATTATTTTTGGGTCTACTAATCAAGATTTTTGCAAAGAATTTGGTGATATGATGTCTAGGGAATTTGAAATGTCCATGATTGGAGAATTAATCCACGTTGAGGCAAGCCCAAACTAATTGGACCGGCTCCACAAAATGAGCACCCGCCTCCGAGGTAAATCCAACCACTTGGACCGGTTCCAAATCGAACCAACACCTCGCTCCACTAGAGTTGCTCTTTCCTCCACTCCAGAGATGGCGAGCACCACACCACTCACAAAACCGCCCGGGTCTTCTCACAATCTTCTTTGAGAAGCTCACCGGCGCAACGACGCCACCACGCCGTGTAGGTGTCGGCAAACACCAAGAGTAACAAGTCTTCAACGCTTACTTGAACCAATCAAGTGTCTAAGCTCAAATGGATACGAAATCCACTACCTAAGGCAACACATGCACTTAGGGTTTGCTCTCTAACCTCACTAAGTGCAACACATGCACAAAAGAGAATGAGAGGCTTGCTCTTTGCTCAATGGAAGTCTAGGGGCACCAGCACACAACCAGCAACCTCTCCCAACCGGCCAAGGTGGCTTTATATAGCCCACACACAAAAACTAGCCGTTGGGAAAAGATTCCAGAGCCTCTGGACAAAATCGGTCTGACCGCCGTGTAATGGCCGGTCTGACAGCTCTTAGCTCCAACGGCTATAAAACTAGCCGTTGAGCTTACGGCCGGTCTGACCGCCATGCAATGGCCGGTCAGACTGCCCACCGGTCAGACCGCCCCATAAACGCCGGTCAGACCGCTCCAAAGAAAAAGGCTAAAGACCAGAAAAAGGACCTCTCTGGAAAAAGCTGACCGGGTCTCCTGACCCAGAGGTCCAGTGAGACCGCTCCAACAATGCCGGTCGATCAAGCGCCACAAAGGTCGGTCGACACGATATCAAGGCGGTCGAGACGACCGCCAAAGACCAACAAGAGAATTCTGATTTTTCACAACTCAAATTGCAAAAACATATTTTGCTAATTTGATGAAAAATGCACACAAGGTTAAAGACAAGACTCTCAACAAGTTGCAAAACACATTTGCCAACTTTTAGAATCAATGCCTCAAATTGCATTCCGCTTCAACTCAATTTGCAAAACACATTTGTCAAATTGACGCGCGATGCAATCAAGGACTCAAGTGAGATTCTCAACAAGTTGCAAAACACATTTGCCAACTTATAGAATGACACTACAAGGAGTAAGGTACATGGACTTACACTATTTGCAAAACACATTCGCAAACTTAAGTCACATGCTACAAGGGTTATCCATGAGCCACAACTATTTGCAAAACACATTCGCAAATATTGGCAACATGTTAAGATGAGCTAGAGCAAACACAATGAGCTATCAACACATGACTAACTCAAGCTACTAGACAAGGACCCCTCTTAATAGTACGGCAACCTATACTAGCAATCCGGTCTTCCAACCAAACACCGAGACCGGTAAAAGACTAGGAACAAATCCTTAGCCCTAGCTAGTCATACCTTTGCCTTGCGCAACCACTTGAAGCTTGATGACGCACATCCTTGCTTCAACTCCGGGTTCTTGACTTGATATGCATCAACTCATGATGCATCCTTCACTTGACTTCCATCAACACATGATTGGTCTTCATTTGACTTGATGATCAACTCATGATCATCTCCTCTTCTTGAACTTGATCCACATCAACATATGATGCATCTTTTACTCCAAGCTCTTGACTTCAATATCATCAACACATGATGATCTTCTAAAATCTTCAACTATAGAACTCAACCTATTCATCCAACTCATGGAAAGTGTTAGTTCTATAATATGACTATCATTAATTACCATACCATACCATTAACTCATAATGGTGGGACAAGATACCACAATATTTCCCTCTTTGGTAATTGATGATAATCACTTGAATTGCAAGTAATTGAATGTAGATTGGTATGAGTATATAGGCACTACACAAGTTGTATATACTCATAGGATATATGAGCACACAAGTCTCATATACACACATGAATATATTAACTACACATGTTAATTATATTCAAGGATATGTGAGTGCACATGAATTACACAAGTTATGTTATACTCACATATAAGTATACTTAGACTACACAAGTATTATATACTCGTATGAATATATTAGCTATGCAAGTTAAATATATTCACAGGATATGTTTCAAAGTAAAGATCCCAAATATATGTGGAAACAGAAATATGGATCAATACTAATGAAACCTCAAAATATAGAGTAAACTCCCCCTATATGTGTGCATACATGAATATGTAGTAAGAGCATATGCACATATTTAGGTTAATTCTTTTGGTGAAGTTCAACCTATATTTTGGATCCAAGGAATGCAACAGGGTATAAGAATACAAAGTAGAATGCATACCTCTTTTGTTCTTTATGTCCACACGAGACTAATCATAAGATATAACAATAAGAGAGTTAGTCTCACAAATAGATTTGTCATTATAAATGCATACCTGTTTGGATTTTCCTTTTGTTTATCCAATGAATTTGATTTGTCATTAATCACATACATGCCTTCATTATTATCACCTTTATATCCAATTTAGACTAAACAATAAGTATATCAATAAACATGTTAGTCTCACAAATGCATTTGTCATTAATCACCAAAACACTCCATTAACATATAATGGCGGGCTAGATTCTTCAGGAGTGCCGGCAAAACCAGTAGACCCGATTTTCGGCCGAAAATTGGCCGAAAAAAATCCCTAGGCACGATAGGTAGGTGCATTGGAGATATTGAGGGGGCATAAATGTAGCATGTGAGGTCGGTGACGACACAACTAACGGTGAGGGTGAAAGAGGAGAGTTTAGCGTCGGTGATGGGGCGTGTAATGGAGGCTAAGTTTGAACCCTAGTAGAAGGTGTTGGTGATGCAGATGGCCTATGATATGGCACAAGAGATGATGGTGTCAGTGGTATATCCTAAGAGGCAATCATGTAGATAATTGTATCACGTTTATGTTTATGAATTATAGAATAAATGTTATTATGTTCATTGGATGAATCATCATTTATAAAGATTAGCAAGTATGTGACTTGTTGGTGAAGCTCATTAATTGTTGTATGATATCATTCTAAAAGATCCCTGGTCGGGACACTAGTGACTTATAGACCATCATATCTATTGATTAATGATCATGTTTCACCGGTCATAGATATGGGAGATATAGAATCAATACACTACTACAAAAAAGGATAATACTGGACGCCTCATCACAGACGGTTGACCAAAACCGTCGGTATTACATGCAATCACATACAGTTTTGGTTTAGAGACCGCGCTAAAAACTGTCTGTGAAGAGGTAATATCACATACGGTTCATAATGAAAACTGTCTATGTTATTGGCTGCGCTAAAAACTGTCTGTGAAGAGGTAATATCACAGACGGTTTATAATGAAAACCATCTGTGAAGTATCACAGACAGTTCTTAACAATAACCATCTGTGATAATTCTACATATCATAGACGATTTTCAACAAACAACTGTCTATGATACCTCACAAACGGTTCTTAACAATAACCGTTTATGATATTACTACATATCACAGATGGTTATTTGTTGAAAACCATCTATGATAATTAACTCATCACAGACGGTGCGCCATTTTGCTCGCTTACTAATCATCCAGTGCAGTAGTGTAGCTCCTCAACAGAGTCTTCTTCTCCATCTTTGGCGCTACGGTGAGTCCATCGCCACTACGTGCCCGATTTGAGTATCACCTTACCTCACTGAGCCCGCTCGTGTGATCCATTTCAGCTATTGTCGCCCACGCTGTGCTGTCACCGTGGACCTCTCTGTCACCGCCGCCGCCATCGATGCCAACTCTTCTCCGGTGAGTCCTCGACACCACCAAGGTCGATTTCCCTACCTATATATCCCCCAAAAGTTGTGCATGTGCTTCCTTTCAGTTTATTTCCACCGAGAAGACCAGTCGGCGAGGAGCTTGCCGCCGTCGCCTCTATTCACCGACGACCAGCCGCCTTGGACCTTCCCCGACTTCATTGATACCTTCCTCGTGATCGAGGTGATCTACTGGAGCCTAAACATCCTTTAATTTGAGTAGTTTCGGGCGTTTACGCCGAAATCGCTAGTGAAGCCTCTGAGCCCAATTTGAGCTTCAAATCCTACTGCTTTTAATCATTTAGTTAATAAACTAATGAGTCTATGACATATGGGACCGCCATAGATTTTATAAATAAAATCATGAAATAAAAAGATGAGTCACTGACAAGTAGGGCTCACATGTAAGTTAATAAAATCCAAAAAAATGTAAAAATGAGAAAAGCCACATTTAGTTCAGAGAAAATATGTTTTTTTTGTTGGAAGGCGTGAGCCTCAGAAAATACGCTTTCGAAGTCACTCTTTTATTTATTTCCAAGGTTTTCAATACAAACCGTGTAATGGACCGAAGCTGGATGTACGATAAGAACCGTGTGAGTGAAGAGTACATTAATGGCGTGTCTGCTTTTACAAGAGCTGCCGAGGAGGATAAGTTGAATAAGGGGCGGAATATATATATTATCCATGCATTGATTGCGACAATCTGAAAATGTTTAAGAACCAAGCGCAGATCGAAGCACACTTGATTCGAAGGTGTTTCAAAAAGGAGTATACACGTTGGACCAATCATAGTGAAGAGCATATTATATAGAAAGGTAGTAACATTGACATCGTCGACGAAGTCAACGATATGCCGCCGGATGATGTCAATTGTGGTTTCGATTCAGATAGGCTGCATGATGACAATCTGGATCAGATGCTTTGCGATGCAGAAGTGAACTATAGTGAGAGAGAGTTTGGTAAATTCGATGGCTTGATGGAGGACTCGAAGAAGCCTTTGTTCCTGGGATGCAAGCCGGAATATACAAGGTTGTCATCCGTGCTTGAAATGCTGAAATTGAAGGCAAGCAACGGTTGGTCCGACAAGAGTTTCACGACGCTGTTAGGTCTCTTAGCAGACATGCTTCCAGATAGAAAGGAGTTGCCAAAACCATATACAGAGCCAAGAATGTCCTTTGTCCATTGGGAATAGAAGTAGAAAAAATACATGCATGTCCGAACGACTGTATCCTCTACCGTGAAGAGTACGCAAACATGCATGTATGTCTGGTGTGCAACGCATCCCGATACAAGAGTAAGAATCAATCAGATGACGGCGAGGGAATCGAGGTGAAGAAAGGACCTCCTGCTAAGGTGGCGTGGTATCTTCCTGTAATTCCCCATTTAAAGTAGTTTTTTGCGAACCCAAAGGAGGCAAAACTGCTGCGTTGGCACTCGGAGGAGCATAAGCAGGATGAAAACCTAAGACACCCTGCTGATTCTACCAAGTGGAGAAACATTGATAGAAGGTTTGCAGACTTCGGTGCGGAACCGAGGAATATAAGGTTTTGATTGAGTACAGATGGAATGAATCCTTTCAGTAACATGAGCAACCGACATAGCACTTGGCCCGTGACTCTCTGTATCTACAACCTTCCTCCTTGATTGTGTATGAAGCAAAAGTATATTTTGCTGTCGATACTTATCCAAGGGTCGAAGCAACCTGAAAATAATATTGATATGTACCTAGCACCATTGATGGAAGATCTAAAAATACTGTGGATAGAAGCGGTACAGGTATGGGATGCGTACAAACTAGAGAACTTCACTGCACGCTCCTTGTTGTTCTACACCATAAATGATTATCCCGCCCCTGCTAACCTGTCGAGCCAGAGTACAAAAGGCGATCCAGCATGCATGCAGATTCGTAATTTTTCCGAGTGTATGTCAACTAAGGGCACTCGGGAATTACTCGAACAACATATGAACCAATTTTAAACCAGGCTCGAGCTGACAGGAAACTCATCAATCAAACAGACCATACATTCCACAGCAAGAAAAATATCACAAATTAGTCACAAATCATTACATATATAGATTCAACAACATTAACATAATGTTCAAGTTCACAATACAATATTCACATATATAGATCGGACATCCACAACATATTCGAGTTCAAATTCGAAATGCTAGGCATAAGGCATGATACATATAACAGCGGGAACAATGGTAAAAGAAAGTCTAGCACACTACTACAAAACAGGCTATAGTAGACGCCCGAAGATGACGGTTCCTTTGGAACCGCTCGTATTAAATCTGTCGAACTGTGTTTGGCCGCCAACAAGATCGCCGCTTCTGAAGGTTTATCATAGACGGTTCTTATTTTAGAACCGCTCAGGATAGTCATTTATCATGCATTTATTCATTAATAGAACTGTCAGGAATTATCCTGACGGTTCTATTCACAAACCGTCAGTGATAATCCACCTAATCACAAACGGTTCTCAATAAGAACCGTTTATGATAATACGACGAGCGGTTCGAATAAGAACCGCTCAGGATAATTAGTTATCGCTGACGGTTCTAATTAAGAACCGCTTGTGATATCCTCGCTTCTCTCGCCAAGACTACGCGCCGCTGCGCCAAGCCGCCGCCTGAGGTCTCGTGTCACTGAGCGGTTCTATTAAAAACTGTCATGATAGGTGCTATCACGACGGTTCTTAACAAGAACCGTCTCGATTGTTGGGCGAAAACGAAAATTTGAACATAATGGGCGGGCCGCCAAACTCACTTTATATAACCTCCATCTCCTCCTCTGCGGTCTCTCCTCCTCCATCTCCTCCTCTGCCATTTCTCCTCCTTTGCCATTTCTCCTCCTCACACCTTGCGCCCGACCTCCGCCGAGCTTGTCGCCATGCCTCCGCCGAGCTTGTCGCTCTGCCTCCTCCAACTCGTCCCGGCCTCATCGTCACCGGCCTCATCCGAACCATCACCCCGGCCTCCTCCACCTCGCCCGACCTCGCTGCCACCGGCCTCCCACGACCTCGTCATCTTCGGCCTCCTCCACTTCGTCGCCCCGGCCTCCCACGACCTCACTCTCTCTACTCCCCCCTTTACTTTGTGATGTGGATTACTGAGTTGATGCTACTGTGATGTCGGTGATGCTACTGTGATGTGTGTAGTTCATGTTGAGTTGTTTGGTTTGGGCAAAAATATGGATGGTAGATCGCGCACCGTTCGGTAAAATCATCATAACTTTTGCATACGAACTCCGATTGCGACGTTCTTTGGCTTGTTGGAAAGCTAACGAAAAGCTCAATCCGAAAAAGTGAAAACCCCAAAAAAGGTCGTTTAGGGCCTCTAAACGGCCTCCGAAGTTTTAGCAATAGCTGATTTTTTTTTTTGCAGAAGAAGCTATCACAGACGGTTCTAAACAAGAACCGCTCAGAAAACTCATCATAGACGGTTCAACAAGAACCGCTCGTGATATTAGTTTTCGCTGCGGTTTTTAATGAAAACCGCTCGTGATATTCTCGATCACGCAGCGGTTTTTGATGAAAACCGCTCGTGATAATAGCCTTCACTGCACGGTTTCAACAAAAACCGCTCAGTGATAGTGCGATATCACGACGGTTTTGAACCGCTCAGGATAACCGTCATTATCACAGCATCAACAAATATAGACGGTTCGAAATCGTGCGTGATGACGGTTCCGAACCGTCTGTGATGAGGCTTCCTGTAGTAGTGGCAGGAACATCAGGGATCTACTTATTGCTAGTAACAAATTGAATCACCTACTGATACGCAAGTAGATCATATGAGCCAAAACTTTCCTATATTAAGGGTTTGTAATCACAGATTATATGGTCACCCTTGAGCAAAGCTTGCAAAAGATAATGGAGATTACATGAGTATGTTAGGGCAGCAATAACTAGATTAACTTATTTATACCAAAAGCAATACAAATCAATTACCGAGGAATTCAACCAAATAAAATCCACGGTTTGTTAGTGTAATAGTTAGATATACATAATAGTACATGACCCATTGAGGGGGGAGAGAGAGTTCTAATGAAACTAAGTCAAAAGCATAGCTAACTATTGCACTCTGTTTTCTGAAAATCACATTGTTACTTTTACTTTTGACTCGGCTACATTTTCAGCAGCACCCCATACCAAAGTTTCCACTGAATAGGTAATGAAACGGTGTAGGAAAAAACTGGACTATGGCACCTTTTAGGGGATGGTCTTACCGTAAAGCTAACTTCAATACTTATTGCATGTTTGGGCTAAGTACTATCATCATTTGTGCATGGCGCTATTACTTGGAACAACTAAACTATCTTCACTTTTGAATAACATTTATGGTTTTTTGTGGATATCATGGGGATATGCTCACAATCTTAGGATGATGTTACAATTAGCAATAGCGTTAAAGGTTTGTCGAAACACTCGTTTTCGGCGAAGTTCAGATGTTGTCAGGCAATGGGCGGTCAGACCGGCCTGTGCGGCGGTCAGACCAGCCACCACTGGCAGTCAGACTAGCCAAGCCTCGGGTCTAGTGGATGGCGGTCTGACCGGCCAATGGGCAGCGGTCTGACCGGCCATAAAGGAATTTCGAGTTTGGTGCCAGGCCAAAAATAGAGGGTGTAGACAAGAGAGGGGATTCTTTTACACTTGGTCTCATAATTTTTAGAGCTTCAAGTCAAAAGTTCTATTCGTTTGAAAATTCCAGAGAGGTTTCGAATTTCCAGGGTGGAAATTTGGCGAAGTCCCTTGCTGGGCGGTCAGACCGGCCAAAGGGTGGTAGTCTGACCGGTTTTGACTTGTTCACCGATCATCTTGGCGTCCATGATTATTGGTTAAGTCAAGTTCATGGGTTTCAGTGTATATGTGTTGTATGATGCATGTTTTGACTAACGTGGGTCAAGTTGTGAAGAACTTGTTCCCGGAATCGATTTCTTTGTCTATTGTTATGCAGAAAGCTTGGAGGTCAACAACGGTCAACGGCGAGGATAATCGGGACTAGGCTTGGAGAGCTGAGGTTCAGAACGATCAAGGATGTCGGATGAAGTCAGAAGACTCAAGCATGGCGCAAAATAGACAATGATGACTGAATGGGAAGTTCGGTGCGACGGGTTAGATCAAGCGGTGCGGGGGTTGGTGCAAGTGCCATGGTGATTTCGGTGGGAGCCAGATGGGAGAGACTTACCGATATGAAGAGAGTCATTGACCAATCTACACGTGGTAAAGTATGGGATTGCTTTATGAAGATTGGACTCAGTCTTTGGAAAAGGATTGAGAAGGGGTATTTTGATAACTTCACCAAAATGCTGCCTTGATGGCTTTTGGCTAAACCACGGTGCAAGACGGCGCAAGGAGAAGTGATTTAGGTCAACAAAAGATGAAGACAGCGCTTTCAAATACGTGCGTAAGTGAAACCTGTTTGTGTGTGGGTTTAACGGGTGCCCATTAGGGATATCTTTTTAGAAGCTAGCCTCCACTATAACTAGGAGAGGTTGCTGGTTGTGCATCTTGTAACCCTTGTATTCATGAAACCCTAGTTTGTGTTTAGGAAGAGGAAAGTGGAGAGGCTAGGGTTCTAGAGAGTTGAATTGATTGTGTGCTCATGTGTTGAGTTTTTTTCTTCCTAGATGGAGTGGTTGTAAACCAACATCAATCTCAAATCAATCCAAGAAAGATTTCTCAAGATGAGTCGCTTCTTGTTCTTGTTCTTTCTTTTGTGATTTTGGAGCTTTCTTTGATCCTTTGGTTTTCCTTTGGTTTCTGACCTGGATTCTATTTGTTGTGACATGTGGGAATACATCTAAGATCATCTTTATCATCTTCTACCCACGAGCAAGTTTTTAGATCATATTTTGGTTTTGACTCGGTTTTGAAGCAACCTTCACTCAAACGGAAAAATATCGGAACTTTGGTAATGATCTTCATGATCGTTGATTGGAATAGGTTTCGGACATCCTAAATAAGGTATGTTTCAAGTTTCGTGAAGTTTGGAGTTGCGGATCAAAAGTTAGACCAATTTGTGATTTTGAGTTCGGGTTGATTTTACTGTTCATTGGGCTGGAGGTTAGACCGCCAACCATTGGCCGGTCAGACCACCCATAGAGAGGTCAGACCGCTAGGTACGAAGAGGTCTGACCGTCCAACTAATTTGGATTTGAGTTCTTGGTGATTTTGGTCCATTTGCTTCGGGGTTTTGATTGGATTCAATACAAGTCTTCCGCTATACTTATATATTGATCTTCATAGCTTTCATAGCTATTGGAGTGAGAATAGTGTTGAATTCGATCGAGGAGAAAAAGAGATCGTACTCCTATTCACCCCCCTCTAGTCGCCTTTTCGGTCCAACAGTTTTCACGTTCAAACTAGGCAAGGGCAAGTAATCCGTATACGGTCGAATGGTCATGACCTCATGATTAGTAACTCTCACTCCTATTCTAATAGGACTGGTTCTCATTTAATTTTCCATGTCCCTAGTCAAATATTGCTATTACTAATATATCCAAAACAAGTGTGTCAAGAGTTCCTTTTCAAGCCTACCTCATAGCCAAACAGAGCCAAGTAGTACACAAGTGGATCTTATTACTCAATTTGCCAAAGGATAAAAGATGAACCGATGTACCATTTATGAAAATGAAATGTATTGAAACAAAAAAAAACAATGAGAAGGTGTACCTTTTATGATATCGCTCCATTTATCACCTTTGTGATCCTTTCTATTGCTCTATGCAGCCTGAAAGATAAGAACATAATGTGATATGGAAATAGACAAAATTCCATTAACATATATATTCATGCTATTTTGTCAAATGCTACTGAATGGATGTTTAGGTTGTTATATGTATATACAGAAGATGAAAAAAAAACTATTTAGCTTACAACATAGCAACATAATGTTTAGGCATGCAGGAGCTACAAGATACATGCAAAAATGCTACATGTGCAAAATCGAAGAAAAAATAGGTGAAGCCATTAACTTACCTTAGCATATGGGGCAAAAATGGCATATGCAGCATTTTCTCTCACAATGCATGCATTTCTAGAGTAAAACAAATGGTAGTATATATACAGTGTCAAATGGAGCAGCAAAATACTAGCAGCATACAAGTTCCCTCTTCTTGGATGCATGGCTCTTGAGAAAGTGAAAGGAACATGAGTGCAATGCATCTCGCCAAGAAGATACCAAGGATTCATCTCACCGTGTGGAAAATTCAGAGTACTACTACATAGTTGCAAAGAAGATGGGAAGTTTCACTTCTCTGAAATCTGAAATAAGTTCAGATCTGGTCAACAAATAGTCCAACACCTCAAAATTTCTCTCGCCAATTGGGAATAAACGCTTTAGGCAATTAAATCTAGGATAACATGTACATATATCCATGCTTCTGTCCTTACACAGAAATCCCAGCATTCATCAAACTTGAAATATGACACTTGTTCCTTTGAACTGTAGTCCTAGGACATTTGTACTTTTGTAGCACACTAGAATAGTTATAGTAACTATTACTTATTGACACTACATTGACTAAGTAACATAAGGACAGCTAAGTGGGGTTCTGTTTATAATATTCCCATTTACGGGGTATATTTTCAGGGTCTCAGTGTTCCCTTCATCCATCAAATACTAAATTCCTTAGTTATCATCGCAAGGGATGGCAAAATCTAGAATGGCTATATTTTAGCATTGTTAGAATAAAAAAGTAAAAAGATACCTCTTGACCTCGGTATTTCATGGAACGAGACTTGTGCTACATTCTGCGAACATAAATGATTAAATCATATGGTTAATGTACTGTAGCATTTTACATGATTATCCATAAAATAGAGGGTTCAACGGATACAAATACCTCACTTGTCCAAAGTTTAGAAAGCTGTTGCTGTAGAGAATGTATGTTGTTTCACTAAAAGTAAAATTACTTAACAATTCTGGAGAAAGTACTTCATCAGAAACAAATGTCAGCTGAAACAAAAAAAGCAGCAATTACATTAGCAGAAAATTAAGATTGCCTAGGATATAACCAGGACATTAAGTTATTGTGTGTATTGACATTGAGAAAGTATAAGTGGAATTTGGTTATTCCTCATCACCGAAGTAATTTACAGAGGTACTAGTAATCACCACATCAGGTATGTGAGTCTTTTCTGATGTATAACTACATTATTAGTATCTTACTAGCATGCATTATGGTTAAAAAAGATCCAAGACACAAAGGCAAAGGAAAACCAAGACTATGTCTGTGTTCACCAGAGAACCTGAGCAGAAGCACCCCTAAGTTCAATTATTCCAATGGTTTTGTGAGGATCCCCTCCAAGTGTACCAAGAGCATAGTTCACCGCAACCCAAGCATAGATGTTCATCAGAACCTACAAGAAATGTACCAGCCAGAGTTAGAATCCATATGGAAAATATTCCAACCAATGACACGAAAGCCATGTATATCCACGCATCCAATGGTTGAGCATAGTGGAGGTGCAGGGGAGCGGCGGGGCGAAGCCTGGCGGGCCGAGCCGAGCCAGAATCCCGGCGAGACAAGGCGCGCATGGAGGGACGAGGAGCCGGCACGGGAGGAGCACGGCACAACTCCTGACAGAGCACGAATGGGGAGAGAAAGAATGGAAGAAAGAAAAAGGGTGAGGAGAGGAAGAAATAGAATGGGGAAGAAGCAAATGAGGAGGGGGACGACGGGGTCGGGTCTGGCGACGAGAGACTAGGAGGAGGAGGAGGAGGAGGCAGTGGAGAAGGGGGAGACGGCGGAGGCGGTGGATCAGCGAGGGGGAAGGAGGAGGACAAGGAGGCGGCGCTGGTGGTGAGGGAGGAGGAGGAGGAGGACGAAGTGGCTGCTGTGGAGGCGGAGAAAGAGAGGGAGGCGGCGTCGGCTATGGAGGCAGTGGATCGACGAGGGAGAAGGAGGACGGGGAGGTGGCGCTGGTGGTGAGGGTGAAAGAAGAGGAGGATGGGGAGGCGGTTGCTGGATTGGGGATCACGTAGGGTTAGCACTTAGCAGCGAAAGAAAGGGCGCGACACAGGAAAAAAAGGGCGTCCCTTTCTCGTCCGAGTGTAATACATATACACTTGGGATTATATTTTATCCCGTTCCGACCGTGTTGAGATTCCGTTTTCATGTGTAAGACTGTTGTCTCCCGTCTTGATCTCCCGAGTGTTATGGGAAACACTCGGGAAAGTTATTTCTACCGAGTGCTGACTTCCCGTCCCGAGTGTCTTATGAAACACTCGGGACCTTCCCGAGTGTTTCCTTCCAAACACTCGGTAAACATATAGGCACTCGGGAAATAAGTAGTTTCTGGTAGTGTTAGATGTGATATAAGATTCGTGTTGTTGATGTGTTGTAAGAAAAAAATCATAATAGTTGAATTTCCATTCGTCCGATATGCTTTGAGATTTGCACTTTTTCTCATCTGATGAATTGGGTCCGAATTTATTATGATTTTTTATTCGGAACATAAAGGGTTCATCACATTGCTGTATTTTGTTGGTATATAATTTTATTTTTTGTCTTTATTTTTGTTCAACCTCTCAAAGTACATGCGAAGAACATAACCAAGTCCCAAACATGTTAGCCATATTCACCGCAGGATCTAAATTAAACGCACATTTCACAATCCACCATGCCATACGTGCAAAGGGGCATTCAAAGAAAAGATGTTGAATTGTTTCCTCTTTAATACAGAAACAACACCTTGTACTTTCCCTCCAATTTCTCTTAAGCAGGTTGTCTTTGGTTAATACAATCCTCTTTGAGATACCACATGAAATTTTTTACTTTTAATGGAATTTTAATGGTCCAAAACCAATTCTTAATGGGGGCATGAATGGTGCCAATCAGCGCAGCATAAAAAGATTGCACCGAAAAAAGACCAGACTTATTCAAATGCCATCTGAAAACATCCTTACTCAAGCCTAATTGACATTAGAAATTTTCACATGAAGCTCATTCCAAGCACAGAACTTAGCCCCAACCGAGGTCTTCAAAAGAAATATTAAAGGGATTCAACTCAAAACATTAGCTACTAAATCGTCCTTTCTCCTAACCACATTGTAAAGTATTGGGAATTGCCTTTGCAGCGTAGAATTTCCCACCCAAATATCATTCCAAAACCTAGTTTGCCTTCCGTTCTTAACCTGGAATGAACCAAAGTGAAAAAAACTGATCTTTAATTTTCATAAGCCCCGACCAAAAATGAGACGTCCCAGGTTTGTTAACCATCTGTGAAAGACTCTTCTCACCCAAATATTTCTTTGTTAATAAAGAGTGCCACACACATTCTTCATTAAGCAACTTAAACAACCACTTCCCTAACAAGCCTTTATTTTTCGCGTCTAAGTTCTGAACTCCTAGACCACCAAGCTCTTTAGGTGAACACACTAAACTCCACTTAGCAAGCCTATATTTACGTTTATGGCTGTCACTCTGCCAAAAAAATCTAGATCGAAAAAAATCTAGCCTTTTGAGAACGGCTCTAGGAACCTCAAAAAAAGAAAACATAAACATAGGTAAACTACTTAGCACCGAGTTAATAAGCACCAAGCGACCCCCAACCGACATATTTTTACCTTTAAGCTTTTTCTCAACCCGCTCTTCAACCCCTTCCCAATCACTATTCCTTAACTTTCTGAAGTGAATGGGAATACTTAAGTACCTAAAAGGAAACACACCCACTTCACATCCAAATAACTGTGTATATTGTGGTTCCGCATCTTTGGCAGCACCAAAACAGAAAATCTCACTCTTGTGGAAATTAATCTTTAAACCGGATAAATGTTCAAAGACACAAAGAATAAGCTTAAGATTTTAGCCTGTTCTATATCATTATTCAAGAAAAGGATCGTGTCATCAGCATACTGTAAAATTGACAACCCCTCATCAATCAAGTGAGGAACTACTCCAGTTAAAAGACCAGCGGCTTTAGCTCTCGAAATGAAGATGGCCAGCATATCCGCCACATGATTAAAAAGAATAGGAGACAAATGATCACCTTGTCTAAGACCCTTATGAGTTTGGAAAAAAAATCTCCAAGATCATTATTGACCTTTATCCCAACACTCCCTCCCTTGATCACACTTTCCACCCAGGCACACCACTTAGGGGAAAAGCCTTTCATCCTCAGAGTTTGCATTAAAAACGACCATTTTCCTTTGTCATAAGCTTTCTCAAAATCCACCTTAAAAACAATTCCATCCAAATTCTGCTTATGAAGCTCATGGATGGTTTCATGAAAAATAACTACACCATCCAGAATAAACCTCCCCTGCATGAACGCTGACTAGGAGGGCCAAACAACCTTTTGAGCTACTCTCATAAGTCTATTAGACATTACTTTAGTAAATATCTTAAAACAAACATTTAGTATACAAATAGGCCTATATTGCTGTATTTGTTTAGCATCAATTTTTTTGGGAAGTAAAGTAATAATCCCAAAATTCAAGCTAAAAGTAGCCAACGTGCAACTATGAAAAGCATTAAACATGACCATCAAGTCATTTTTAATGACTTCTCAAAACACCTGATAGAATTCAGCTGGAAAACCATCTGGTCCTGCCAACTTGTTATGATCCATTTGAAAAATGGCCTCTCACACCTCCTTTTCTTCAAAAGGTTCAGTAAGATAAATATTTTTCTCATCTGAAACTTGAGCCATATCATCTGTAAAAGCCTCAATCATAGATAAATGATTTTCTTCGGCTGGCCCGAACAAATCTTTATAGTAATTGGTGATATACTTTTTTAATTGTACATCACCCCGAATAATCCCTTCCTCTTGCTCAAGCAAATAAAATTTTTGTTTTCTATGCTTCCCATTCGCAATCAAATGATAATAGCGAGTATTCCTATCACCCTCCAAGAGAAACTTCGCTTTGGCCCTTTGATACCACTTAATTTCTTCTTCTCTTAACAAATGGGCCAACCTCTCATTAGCGCTTTTTAATATTTACCTCATGATTTGACAACCTCAACCCTCACCTTTTTATCAAGCTTATCAATTAACAAGTTAAGCTCTAACTTTTCCTTTTTGTAATTACCGCTGGTACTTTTTGCCCAACCTCTAAGATAACGCCTAAGAGATCTAACCTTACTTTGCCAGATGTGCAAAGCCGACTGACCTCTATTAACCTTCCTCCACACCTCTGCTACCATCTCTAAAACCCTCCCTACACAACCAAATTTAATTCAAATTTAAACAAAGGTCACAACCTCTAAATGAAGCATCTTTTGTATTTAACAAGAATCTGCAGATCGACAGGACCTCTCAAGAGCAACAACAGATACCAAAGGAAACTTCTGCTCCCAATCTGTACTCATTAAAACTCTATCCAGCTTCTCGAAAGTTGGATTATCTAGCGAATTGGCTCAAGTAAACTATCTACCAGATAAAACTACTTCTCTTAAATCCAAATTATTAATCACAACATTAAACAAAAAAGGCCATCTAAAGTCAACATTATCCTTATTTTTTTCACTCGAATTCCTAATAATATTAAAATCACCTCCAATTAAAATGGGAAGTGTTTCTTTTCTACAAGCATGAACAAGCTCATTAAGAAACTTCTCCTTGAAGTGAGGCTGAGCTGCACCGTAAACAGCCACAAGAATCCACTAAAAATCATCCACTCTATTTTTTAAATGGAACTTCACATAAAAATCCCCAGCATCAATCGACCCAATATCAAATACCCTTAGATCCACCCCAAGGAGGATACCCCCTGACCGACCTTGAGGAGGAGAAAAGTGCCACAAAAAAATTCCGACCACCACAAAGATGATTAAGACAAGCCACTGAGAAATCCTTTTTAACAGTTTCAAGAATGGCCCCAAAATCCAAATGATACTCTTTAACCACGTCACAAATAAACCGATGTTTAGCCAAGTCACCTAGACCTCTGCTATTCCAAAAAACCCCTTTCATTTTAACTTTAGTTTGATTGATTTAAGCAGAGGGCTTTTTCCTTTCTTCTTTTCAGAAGATCGCTTCTTATTAGTGACCAGAGTAAAATTAGACACTTCGTCCTCCAAAGCATCTACATCTATATCACTACTTAAATGATTAAGAGCTGAGAGATGGTTGTAATCTTCATTCTCATCCTCCCTCTCCTCAACAACTACACTTCCTTTCTTTTTCATTCTACCAGATTCAATCTTTTTAATATTGTTAATAGAACTAGCGATCTCTACCTCATTTGACCCTAAAGAAATTCTAATGCTAGCAACTTTATCAAAAACTTGCTTATCAGAAAAAAATAAAAAAGACAAATTATTAACAGGTTTACTTGAGTCAAAATCAAGGTTACAAATTTGTGCACATCTTTTAGCCCTTTGAACTATGTCCTCATCTCCGGAATTATGCTTCGTTAACCTCTCACTTTACCTAAGCTCTATCGCCTCAATCACCTCATGAACAAAAGCCGGCTGAGCAACCTCGCCAACTTTTTGTCCCCCAGCCTTCCTCCGTTCAGAACTTAATCCATCCTCTCCTGGCCCAACACAATTCTGCTTTGGAGTGTCCTCCACCTTTCTACCGCAGGAAGCGAGCCAGAAGTCGAAAACTTGAGTAATGACCAGAACGTGCCATATCAGTGTCAGGTCAATGTGCACACATGCATGATACGTGGCTCTGCTCCTCAATGACGCATCGCCGATGTACATACTATTCCTACGTATGTATGCACAACAATGGTAGGTGAAAATAAATTCGCGAACTACTAGTAGCTAGGAACACACTCACGAGTCATGAGTGTTTTAAAGATCTGAGCGGAAACTGTACATTGGAGAGGCCCCCTTCCCTGCCAGCATATCGCTAGTGGAATAGTGTTCGTTTAAGGAGGGGATGAGGCACAATCTAAACACCACCTGCACATATTGCAGCGCAAATTTAAGCCCATCACCAAACATTTCCTGGGAGCCCACTGCGCCGCATTTACGTCGCGGCGACCACGACACGGCCAGCCCATCGTATCAATCGTGAGAAGCTGACACAGACTTATCACCATTCCGGTACAGGCTGGTATCATTCTATCACCTAAATCGCTATAGAGTCACCTTGATTAATTAAATTATTTATCTATAATTATTATTATAAATAGTAATATCTTCGTATTATTCGTAAGAATATCACTTATTATTAATAAGTGAGAAGTTTAGCCGAATAGTCGTAAACTATTTTACGACCACTTTATATGATCGTAAGTACTTCTACGATTATCTAGTGTCTATAAGATTTCCTACAACCATCTTATGATCGTAAGTTTTACTACGATCACTTTATGGCTGTGAGTTTTACTACGTCTAGGTCAACTACGACCATCTATAGTCAATAGAGCCTACAGACATGTGGACTCAATCGACTAGAGACACTTATGTGCTGTGTTTAATACACACAGTAGTTAATATATGTTATTATTATCCAGGATAACTGCATGTATTAAGTCTTTGTCTCTGACATAACTGCAAGGCGACGTGGAATGATTAGTCTCTAACAATAACCGTCATTGAACGTGCATATTTCATTAAACGGTGAGACACCTCTTGATGCGAGACAACTGTCACCCCTTCACGCGCTATATAAGGAATAAAGCCAGTGGATAGAGGACAAGGAACAACGACAACGAACACAAGACAATATCAGCAGACAGAAGTCATTAAGCCCTGGTTCTAGTGATTTCTTCCCTGTTGTAAAGCATAGTCAATACATCAATATAGGAGTAGGATTATTATTCTCTCAAGAGAAGACCCGAACCTGTATAAAATCACCATGTCTTTTTCTGTGTGGTTTAACTCAAGAAGAGTCCCTAGCATTCATTCGTTAGATCGATACTAAACTATCGACAAAAGTAGCATGCATTTCGTACCAGCCTCGATAACGGTCAATACAACCCATACCGGCTCAATACCGGTCAATACCGACCATATAATATTGTCTATTGAACTCATTTAAGTATATGTTATATTTAATCCTACTTCTATGTATTTAGGGTAATATTACAAAAGAAAATTAGTGCGCGTGCACACACACACACACACACACATACATACATACATACATACACACACACACACACACATATATATATATATATATATATATATATATATATATATATATATATATATATATATATATATATATAGTCGATGTCTAAACGTACCATTATAAGAGCCATACCGATGAACGGTATTGAAAAGTATGGCTGAGACGCCTAAGATCAGTTCACGGAGCTGGCAATCGTGAAAGGCTAGCTCCACTGTGCACGGCCAGCGTAAGACAACGCTACGGGCCATTTTAATGGAAAATAATTCTATAGGATCTGGTCCATAACTCTATCAAGGTAGACTAATTCCACCATGTGACACATATATATTTACTAATCTTAAAGCGCACATCCTCATAAATTCTCCTTGATAGGTGCAAGAAAGATTGATGGATTTTATGAGACTGTACGCTTTGAGATTCGTGTATATACACATGTCACATGATAGAGTTGATCTATCTTGATAGAATTGTAGACCAGATTCTATAAAATTATTTTTCATTTTTAATGGCCTGCGCACTTGCGCAGGCATCCGTCCCCAACTAACCCCGACTCCCTTTCCTCCTAATGCATTTACGGCATCGCTAGTGCGATACTGCAATTGGTGCAACATGCGTACCGTCCTGCAGATATATGCAAGCTAGAACACGCGAGGTTTTATATATAGGACACTAGCGGGTTTGCTACTTCAAAGCTCCAAGCAACAACCCCATCACTTCAACCTCGAGGAAGCTCTTTGCAAAGGGTAGTGATGGCTAAGGCTCTTGCGTTCTTGTCGTGCTGCCTGTTCGCGGCGTCCGCGGCAGCAGCGCGTGGTCTCGCCGCCGCCGACGAGGCTTTCGGTGCCCGCAAGGACTACTACCCTCCTGGCCCCACCGACCCGCACCACTCCCCCAGTCCAACGCGTGCGTACATTGCATAACGCCATAACCCCGTCGCTTCTATCTCAGTTGCGTGAACTGGGACGTACGTAACGTTTTGACGTGTGTTTCCTTGCAGATTCGCACGGGGCTCCGCCGTGCTCGCAGACGCCCCCGCAAGGAGGTGGTGGAGGGTACAACCCGCCCTCGCCGTCCATCGGCACCTCCCCGACCACACCGGGTGGCGGCAGTTACTACCCGCCCTCACCATCCATCGGCACCTCCCCGACCACGCCTGGCGGCGGGTACTACCCGCCGACGCCTTCCATCGGCATCACACCACCCACGGTCACGCCGGCTCCCGACGAACCTTTGCCTCCGATCAGCACCCCGTCGACACCCTTCTCCCCGCGGGTGCCCACGCCGCCTTCGACTCCCACCCCCGCGCCGTTCGACCCAAACAGCCCACCCTTCTTCACTGGCCCTTGCACGTACGTAGCTTCTTAAACCTTAAAACAAGATGATCGCAGTCACATTCATAAACTGCTACTACTAACCTAACGTACGTGTCGTGCGCGCGCGTTTTGACTTGCAGCTACTGGATGATGCATCCGGGAGTGGTATGGGGCATGTTCGGGTTCTGGTGCCCGCTGGTGCGGCTGTTCGGTCCGAGCACCGCGGTGCCGTTCGGGCACGACCTGACCGTGCCGGAGGCGCTGGCGAACACGCGCGAGGACGGCGTGGGCGCGCTCTACCGCGAGGGCACGGCGTCGCTGCTCAACTCCATGGTAAACAGCAGGTTCCCCTTCACCACGCAGCAGGTGAAGGACGCGTTCGGCGCCGCGCTCAGCTCGGGCGATGACCGCGCCGCCGCCGCGCAGGCGCAGCTCTTCAAGAAGGCCAACGAGGGCCACGTCAAACATTAGGCGTTCGCGATGGCCACGTCAAACATTAGGCGTTCGCGATGATGAGCTTGGACGGCCAGATGAAATGCGATGTGGCACACGAGCATGCATGCAGGTTTTTTTGCCAGGACCTCTTGTTCACATGTGATTGATCATGGGTTTGAATTTTGCAGTTGGGAGTATCTAGTGCTTTGTATTAGGTATGCATGTGGTCTTACCGTCTTAGCATGGATGGGAGGATGGGAGTGTGTTTTCTGTTTTTTTTTTTGAGAGAGAGGATGGTAGTGTTTATGTGACCTGTGAAGTTGTGAACTTTGAATTTGGTGTACGTACGCACGGTTTAATGGTTCACCTGCGTTTTTAGTTATATATAATCTTCGAATCTAGTACTCGTGCAGAGATTGTATGGTCGAAGTCATGTCAGTAGTAGTGTGCATTTACGCCGCACTGTTGTGTTCTGCAGTGTGATATTGATGCTGCTCCATTGCATTTCAAACAGAGAACTAGGCCTCGCTCCCCCGGAAGAAAATGCTGTCTCACCGTGAGGTTCGCTCCATCTCCGTCCATCTCGCCCTCCCTGATTCAACGGCTCGGGAGGTGGAGCCTCACGGGGGACGTGCCCCAGAGAATTTTTTTCCCGCTCCCCCTAGAGACTACCCAGAGCAATGTTTCTCATGCAAAAAAAAAAAGACATAGATAATTGGCGCAGATTTTCTGCAAGGTGCAAAAGAATAACACATATTTTATTATGCAAAATCTAAATTTTAGACTAAGAGAACTTTTGCAGTGACGAGCCTCACGTGAGAAGTGTCCTTATCATGGTCTCGCAAATGGGGATTGTCCCCGTAGAAGATTTTTCGCGGAGTCTGAGCTCTCAAATATGTCAAACAACCGGAGTAGAAGTGTAAAACCCTAATATTGGGCCGAGCCAAGTTGTCTACCCCGGTCAGGATCAGGCCGCTTTTAGATTACGTCTCCTACGTTTTCTGTGGATTGTCCTAATTCCGCGTAGAATTTTTTAAAATAATATTATTTAAAAAAAATTACAAAAATAAATAGTTGGTTTTTTTTTAAAAAAAAAACTAGGCTACTATCGTCATTTGAAATAACAAAATTATCCTGTCGCTATTCCAAATAGAGACAGTAGCATAAAGAATAGCGACAGAGCCTATAACAATGTAGAGAGGTCTCTGTCGCTAGTTGAAATTACGATATGACCATGTCGGAGACCATGATCCGGACCATGGTTTGACATATTTCCCCACCTTAATTTTTTTAATATTAAAATTTTGGAAGTAACAACGTGTCGCTCGCAATAACGAATGACAGAGTATTGTATTCCGCCATGATCACCAAGTACATGGAGAAGAAGAGCAAGAAGGGTGAGATGCATCGAACATTCAAGATGAGCACAAGGAAGCTTCGCTTCGAGATACTATGCAGGGATAAAGGACGCCGCGAGACGAACCGCGAGAGGATCATCCACGAGTACACGCTACGACGCGCTAGTTGCGTATGCACTTGCAACAAGCATCTCCTTCTGCATAGGGCCTGCTCACATGTTATGGCCGTATGTTTGACAGTGGCGCAGCATCTCGGCCAGTACCTCTCTGATTATTTCAACAAGGAGGAGGTGATGCAAACCTGGAGTGTAGTTATAGTTACGACGTGATTGACCATTTCACTGGCCATCTGTCGACGATCAAGTCGCCGATCTTACGAAAATGAACGAGGAAAATGACGTGGAATATCCTGGAATGGAATGGGGTCGCTTTTATTGATATGAACTGGTTTTACAAGATGTGGCTAAGTACTACCTCAATTACACCGAATGGGGAATGTTCATCGGTAATCGACTTAGAATATGAGTCTAAGTCCGATTATCTAGCTTCTAATTCCACCGCTTAGGCTTCGTGTATTCTCGCTGAACTGTCGTAGTTCTTGTCTTTGTTGGTCTTGACCTTGTTCTCTCTGCTCGCCTTCGTCCCTTCGCCTTCTGCGCTTCACCTTTAAATAACTTCCAAGAGGTGGCGCATTACTCGGAGAAGACGCCCTCGTGAAACGTTACGATCGGTCGGAACGGTGGAGCGCTTAGCAACTTGCTAACTTCCTTGCGGTTACTGTGAAAAGCTTAACCGTAGGGTAGTTAATAGTCGTTGTCTCGTGGTTGTATCATCGCATGGTTTGGAACGATAGCACGTGTTCCATTCATCATACGATAAGAAATACCGCTCGTAATTTTACGAGCGGTTATCTGTCGGGATTAGGCACAAAGCCTCATCCCACTGTGGTACCCATTAAGTAACCTTCGAATACTAACGACTGTGGAGGTCGTTAGTCTTAGGGTTACGACCATGAAGACGATGGTCTTTTATTATGTATTAAAATAATACATAGAGGTTTTAGTCCTCGCCACCAGCCCCGAACTTTAAATGAACTGGTCGTATATACCTTTTCCGATGAAATCGTACGCGCAATCCCATTTAATGTCGTGGTATACGGTGGTCTGTGTTCACTTTAAAGTTGAGAACTTGCCTTGGGAAACGAAGAGTTCCTCTGTCTGCTTGAACAAAAAGAAGCTTTTTGTCGGTTGGACTTTGTGGGAATCTTTCAAAGTATCGGAGTTTATAAAATCTTCTCTCGCTGGGCTCTTAGAATTTTTATGCTTCCAAAATCCCCTTTCGATCCCCTTTAGCTTCTCGCCAAGAAATCCTCCAGAGCCTTTTCCTGTTCTTCCGACCACAAAGTCTTCAACTTTCACTACTCATCCTTGAGGATTTTCGCCATGTCGGAGCAAATTACGAAGTGGTTGCCTTCGAATTGGGCAAGAAAAAGCTTGAGGCTTTGGAGAATATGGGAATGCTCCCAGATAGGAATCGATTAATTGGAGACCAAATGATCGGAGAGCATTTTCGAGCCGTGAAGATGAGGAAATCCTGCTTTTCTCGCCTACATCGAATGTGGGCTAAGATTACGGTACACAAATTCCTCCTCCGTGTTCTTGAACATTATGGGGTGGAATTGGTGAATTTGGCCCCAAATTCGATCGCAAATATCAAGATTTTCAGATATTTGTGCGAGGTATACCGGAATACAACCGAACTTGAAACTCTTTAGTTATTTCTACCGCATGGTGATGGGAAAATCTGCGGCAAAATCTGAGCGCCTCTGGGAATGCACATTGCGCCTTCATGACGGAAGGCCGATGAGTACATCCTCATGTACGCTGAAATCTTCGTGGTCGCCACGAAAAAGTACTGGTTTTACATGACGGTTACGAAGACGATGGCCTCTACTTGCGGAACTAGAGCAAGTGAAAACCCCAAGTGGAGGGAGACCAGAAGAAGACAGGATAGTCAAAAGATGGGTGGATGCCATCTATGACTTATGCAGTCAGGCCCGACTTCGTGGCATGTGGTGAGGATTTTACCTCTCGCCAGATTAGTCCATTGAAGCTCCTGACTCATTCCCCGCTCCGTGCCTTGATCATGATGAAGTTGCTCGGAAGGTGGTAAGTCTTTGAGATACATTCCGATCGGTATTTTGATTTGATTAATGTGTTACCTTAAAATTTGTCTATTCTTCCTTCATAAAGTTCTTTCCTATGAGGAAATTAGAGAACGAGTCAGCTAATCTGCAAGGGGAGCTCGGAGAAAAGGCCAATGCCCCAAGATCTTAGCCGCAACTCCTATTGAAGGGAGACCGGCAAGGCTTAAGGTAATTTAATCAAAATTCCTTTTACCATGTATATACATATATTCCACCAGATTTCCAATCGTGTTCTACATTTGCAATGGCCGGATTGCGAATCATACAATCTGGTGAGGATCAACTTCCCACCTTAGTTCCGACCGAGTCGTGCCCTGAGGCACTTGAAGGAGACGAATCCTCGAGGTAATAGAACATTTCGAATCATATATGTATGAATTTTTTTGGATAAAGGATTTCTTCACCCAATCAAATTTGTTCTTTGATTTAGGTGGATAAGTTCGAGGGCCCGCAGAATGTAATCATGGAGGTCAGAGACTCAGTGGTCGTGCACGACCTTACGGTTGTTATTGAAACAATCGATCCGAGATTGATGAAACCACTCCTCCCACCGATATAGTCGAATGTGGACCTTGATGAACCGGTCGAGGACATAGCTTCGACATCTTGTTGGAGGATGTGAGGGTTTCAACAAACCTGCCGTCCGTAACCAAAGAAAATTGGAGGAGAAGAAAAGGAAGGCTAGCGGCATAGATTTCTCTCTTGCGTGTTTCAGAGTCAAATCCTGAGATTAACAAGGTATGTACAAATGAAAGTGGTCGATAAGTATGTACCTTTAATAATTCCTTGATGATTTGATACTTTGAACTTCCCATCTTCGGTTTGCATAGGTCTTCCGTGTTCCGGCTGCTTCCACTGTGTTCTTCCCGAGGACTGCACTGTGGAAGTTCTCGATCAGAGCACTTCTCGTGACAAAGTTCCCGAGGAAGTAGTGGTCGAAGAAGCCCCGAGAAGGTGACAAGGGCAACGGTTGAGTTGGATCCTTTGGTGATTGAAACCCTTCGTGGAGGTAGATGCCTCGAGAGGTCTCAACAGTTCCGATCATCGTTGATAACGCTTCCCAACCTAACAAGTTCCTTTTCGCCCCGATTTATCGAGGATAAGGAGCTTGATGAGGCGTGGCGAAAGTATCGGATACTCAACTCAAGATGCACCCCGATTTGATTTTTGCCGTTATCATGACCAGTAATTCGGTAAGTATTCTACGACCGACTTCATAGCTCTTCTTTAAAAAGTTTATAAGAAACTTTAAGAAAGAGAACGCTATTTGTGTAGCATTTGGTCGAGAACTTTGTCAGTGATCGGAGGATCGACCCAAATGAGTTAAGGACTTGGAGCAAAAGCACTCGAGTTGGAAAGTAAGAACTTTTCCTTTTGAACTTTTGTTTCTTCTTCAATACTTTACTCCTCTACAATTATTCTCCTTATCGTATTCGATAGATCCGGAGAAAATAAAAGAGGAGGTTGTGGTGAGAAAGCCAAGACGCCTCTTCTTGAAGAAGAAATAAAGCTAAAGACTACCATTTGCTAAAGCAAGTTCACCAAAAGACCGGTTGATCGTCAAGCAACGACCATATATGAAACACTTAGCAAAACAAATGAAGGTAATATGTCGAAAACTTGATTTTTCCTTCACATATGCTTGTGTTCATTAACTCGATTTGTTTTTGCAGAGCAAACGAAATGCTTGAACAGAGTAAAGAAAACTCAAATTTGAGCAGATAAGGAGGCGCTCTTGCTCAAAATATTGATGAAAAGATTCGTGCTTTGAACAAGATGATCTTTGATATGGGATCGAGGATCAAGCCCGCCTTCCTTAGGAGATCCAATAGAGAAAATGAACTATTTGGGTCAACTTCTAGAGGACCTTAAAGTTCTCGCTCAAAACTACTCGGACGAATTATGCCTGTGCCCTAAAAACAAAGGCGTTGCAGTGGAGTTAGTTTTGCTTTGGCAAAACCGAAAGCTTCCGACCCTCCATAGATCTCCAAGTCATTAAAGATGACTTCAATCGCCCACTGAAGAGGCGACCAAGTTCATGGAAGAACTCAGCCACTCGGAGATATAGTTGTAGAGGAGATGGAGGTCTAATCTCCGACAAACAAAGAGTTAGGTGGGAATATTTCTTAGAGTAGGTTCCTGCAAGTGTAAAAATATTTGAATATCTATGAAAACTTACCTTTTATGTCATTGACAAAGCTTTTGTTTATCCTGCTTGACATTTTTTAAAATTCTCAGATATTTCCTAGCCCCGATCGCTTTATAGTAGAAGAACGTTATTGTACAAGCAAAGGAGCCAAGAAAGAGAATAAAAAGAGGTGATAACCATGTATGTGAGTTTTGAAGGTATGTTTGGACATGTAAGACAAAACTGATCGTTGCAAAGATTAGGAAATCAAATGTGGTCAGACTAACAGACGATTTCGACTAGTTATAGATCTTTGTTTGTCATAATGGAAATACCAATCAAAAACACTATATATGGTCGGAAAAAGATTTTGTCAAACTTGACATAAGAAGAAATGCAAATATGTATGCAACAGATTATAAGTGAACTTTGTTTATATCTATTGTCCCATAGTCCGGTCGAACTAATGCTAAGACCAAGGCATACGACATATATTTTTTGAAACGTGTTCAAATTCTATATCCGATCGTAGCGATGATCGAAGAAAAGAACCGCCGCTAGGAAGCTCCTTCCAGCAAGGTGACCACGCGAAAAAGGAGAGACTTCGACTAGGAGGCTTTCCGTGTCCCACCAAGAGCTGACAAGAATAGACCGAATCTTGAAATAATGAAGCATAATCTTCGAATCGTAAGCATATCATTCATGAGATAGTTAGTTGTGTGGCGCCTCGATTACTCATTTTCTTTGAGAAAAGAGTGTAGTCGCTGGGAATCATTTGAAAAAATACTCACGACTAGGACCATAAAGTATCGTAGATCCTTAAAAGGATATCGGAGAGAAAAATATCTTCTCCACCGCACTAACAATAATAAATGACCGTAATGTAGGTGTATATATATAAGCAAGGTTGCACTTCTTAATTAATTAATGAATTTAATGAAATTGAAATTGAAAGAAATGAAAGAATGAAAATTAAACATAGAACTTACGCAATTGATCGATGTTCCAAGAATTTGACAAAATTTGCCCATCGACATAGCTAGTCGTGCGGAACTCGGTCGGGTGACTTCGACCACAATGTAAGGACCTTCCTATTTAGGAGAAAGTTTATTGCGATTTGTTTGGCTCAATTTTTCTCGAGAACTAGATCACCTACAAAGAAGGTCAGCGAGGTCGCACCTTACGACTATGGTACCTTCGCATGGCTTGTTGGTAGACCGCCGATCGTATAAGGGCTTGGTTTTGTCGTTCTTCAAGGAAATCGACGCTGCCGAAGTCGTTGCTCATTCTGATCATTTTCGCAAAACGATCGGGCCGAAAGCAGAGCCAATTTTGAGTTCTCGAGGAAGCATGGCTTCAAAGACCATAAACCAAAAAGAATGGAGTTTCACCGGTCGCACGACCGGTCGCGGGTTCGAACGCCCATAACACGAGGGAAGTTCTTTAACCCAAGCTCCTCGACCGCTTGATTAATCGGTCGAATACTCGGCGCTTGATCCCCAAAGATAAGGATACCATTAGCCCGCTAACTACTCGCTGTTCGTGGATGAGCAATGTAGCAAAATGAACTTTGACACTAAGTTCATCGCAAATTCTGGAATTGACCGCCGGAGAATCGGGAACCATTGTGCTGTGATGATACGACCGGGTACACCAAATCGCGTGATCACATTTTTCAGAGAAATCTCTTAGCGGCCTCGCTTGTTATTTTAACGATCGCTCGGCTTCAATCCATTTTGTAAACGTATCAATCATGACGAAAAGGAATTCAAGCCCCGGTGCTCTTGGGAAAGGTCTCGTAATGTCCAAATCCCTAGGTTGCAAAAGGCCAAGAAAGAGGAATTGTTTGTAAGGCTTTAGTCGGCCGTGTGTACTTGTCGGCTATGAAACCGACATTGTACACACTTCATCACAAGCTCTTTTGCATCATGAAGGGCGCTTGGCAAGAATAGCCTTGCCGGAAGGCTTTACCGACCGTGGTTCTCAGAGGAATGGTGTGCTCCACGACACCTTCATGGATTTCGTTAGCAATCTAATGCCATCCGCTTGAGATATGCATCTCATCAACACTCCATGAGATCCTCGCTTATACAAGGTACTTTCGATTAGAGTGTATGATTTGGCTTTTCGTGCTATACGATCGCCTCTACATCATCTTCTCGAATTGTGTCATGTCAAGATAATTGTAGATCGATGTCATCCGCCTCTACCTTGATCGTGATAGCGCCAACCGTCAATCTAATTGCGGAGCATTCATGTTCCTTGATTAGTTTGTTCAACTTGCAAAGAATCATGTATGTTCTCAAGGCTCAACTACCGAGGGTGAATTGAGTTGCTCGAGAAAAACTGGCGGGACGGCCGACCTCGTGGAGGCCATCCGTGCTAACCGGTCCGCCGAAAGTTTTCCTTTCTAGGAATATGTTGATCCGAAACCGAAGAAGTGCTTTTCGAAGTTTTCGTATTCCGCTAGATAAGATGACATCTTGGTACTCGAGCATTGATACTTTTTCCCCACTTGATTCGCTACTAGTTGAGAATCGCCTTTCACTAGTAATTCTGCGAATCCCGAGCTTAACGAGCCGCCGAGTCCCGCCAAGAACTTCATATTCGCCACATTATTGGTGGCGTGAAAATTTAACCGGATGGCGATTTGATGTGTTCGCCAAGAGGGATATCAAGACCACTCCACCCCGATCCTTGTAACATCAAGGAACCGCCGAATACAATGTCCACTGTCGTGGTGTTCGTGACGGGGTCCTTGGGTGGGTTCGTGGTTCGTCCATTCGCAATGAATTTTGCTATTGCTTGGGACTTTATTGTCGTTCGTGAAATAAAATAGAGATCGAACGCCCTAGCTCGACCGCCCATTTGGCTATTCGTCCCGATGATTCCTCGTTTCCAAGGACTTGACCAAGAGGATATCCTCAGAGGTACGACCACTTTGTGGGCCCGAAAGTAGTGCCTTAGCTTTCTTGAAGACATAAGGAGGCTATAGAGCAACTTTTGTACCGTGGGTATCTTTCCTTTGGTCCATGTAAGACTTCGCCACGTAATAGACCGGTCGTTGGATATTATCCTTTCTACAACCAAGACACCGCTAATCGCTGTGGTGTTGCCGCCACGAATTAGCAATGTTTCTCCGATCTCTGAGAAACTAAAACCGGGTACTTGTAAGGTACTTTTAAGTTCCTCAAAGGCATCGCTTGCCTCTTTAGTCCACTCAAAACTCCCATGTTTCAAGAAGTTTAAAGAAAGGTAATCCTTTTTCCCTAACCTTGCTATGAACGATCGAACGCCGCCATACGACCCGCTTAGTTTTGGACTTCCTTCTTCGTGGTCGGAGGGCGATCTCGTCGATGGCCGCAATTTTTGCCGGATTTGCCTCAATACCTCTAGTCAAACTAGGAAACCGAAAGCGCTTTTCCAAACAGAAACTCCAACACACACTTTTCCTGATTTAACTTGAGGTTATGTCTTCTCAAGTTATTAAAAGTTTCTTGTAAGTCGTGAATGTGGTCGCCAATACAGGTCTTTACGACCGATCGTCAACGTAAGCTTCTAGATTCCGACCGATTTGTGGACTAAAGGTTTTTGCATCAACCTTTGAAAAGTTGCACCAAATTTTGAGACCAAATGGCATCTTAATATAACAAGAAGTGCCATATGGGGTGATGAAGGAAGTTTTCTCCTCATCTTCTTTACACATACTAACTGGTGGTACCACAATACGCATCTAAAAACTTAGTAACTCGCACCCGTAAGTAGAGTCTACCAGTTGATCAATGCGAGGAAGGAAAGTCATCCTTCTGGACAAGCCTTATTAAGATCTGAAAGTCGATACACATTCGCCATTTCCCATTGTTTTTCTAACCATGACAGATTGGCAAGCCACCGTGGGTGGTCGACTTCACGAATAAATCCAAATTTGAGAAGCTTGTCAATCTCCGATCGATTGCTTCATTCCGATCAAAAGTAAACGTCGTAGTTTCGCTTGATCGGTTTTTGTCGCCGAGAGCAAGCTCGCGCTCGATCACCTCGGGGACTCGAGCATATCGGACGCTTGCTGTGCAAACACGCCCCGATTCGCCGGAGGAAGGAGACGAGCAACTCTTCCTATTTAGGGTCGAGTCTTGCCCCACCGTAATCTTATGGCGGTTGGGTCCGATGTCCCGACCCATGTGACAACTTGACGCCGTCTCGAGAAGCGCTTTTGTCGAGTGGTACCTCCTTTGTCTGGTCGGATGGTTTGGGTGTCATCTTTGGCCTCGAGTGCTTGACCTACATGGGAGTCGGGTTAACCTCTCGGTCGGAAGTTCATCAACCAAAGGCAAAGGATTTCGATCGCATACATAAGCCATTTTCGATCTCCTCGAATAGTGATGACTCCTTCGCCCCGCATTTTCAAACTTTGATAACCGTAATGCGTGGCTATCAAGAATTTCGCTAATCCGGTCGATCGAGAATTCCGCCAGTATCGCGGATTCAAGTTTATCGCATCAAACGGAATCCTCTCTGCTCGAAGTTGTCGCTTTCCAACGAATCGTAAGGAAACTTGTCCTATCGGTTTAGCGGTAGAACCCTGAACTATGCCATGAAAAGCATATTTCACAGGTTTCACCTTTGACATGGGGACCTGCATTTCTTCTAAAGCTCCCACAAATAATATATTCAAAGGACTACCCCCATCTACTAAGACCCGATTAACCCGACAATTATTAATGGTTGGTTCAACAACGATAGGGAACCTACCCGGTCGAGTCGATGGGATGGGGCAGTCGTCTTTGCTGAAGGAAATTGTAGTGTCCGACCACTTCGAGTGCTTGATTACAGTCGGAGATTCGACTAGGTTGACCTCTCGCTCTATGGCCTTCAGATGACGCTCGGACTCAGATGAAGAAGATCCTCCAAAAATCATGTTGATCGTGTGTTGGGGATCCCGTACTCCATCTCTTCGCCGCCATCCTTGTCCTTTTGGAGCTCGTTTCTCTATGTTCTGATTATGGAAATGGTCCTTACCCGCATAATAATCCTCCAGCTTTTTGCCAGACACGACAAAGCGCAGATCATGCCCTCGCTCACCGTGAAGTGGACACCACTTCTTGTTCGTCTCGAATCCTTCTATCGGAGCTTTTGCCTTACTCGACCAAATAGAGTCCTTCTTGCCCTTCCCGAACTTTTTCTCGAACGGCGAGGACTTCTTTGTCGTCGGTCTGCGGTTCTTTTTCTTCTTGAGACTTCTTGTTCTTTTTCTCCTGTTTGTCCAGCCGGTCAGAATCTTGTCTTTCCGATCAATGGCTTCACACCACTCGATTGCTTCGCTAGCGGTGGCATACTTGTCCGCCATATCAAAAAGCTCAACGGTTGTTCTTGGAGGGTTCATTGCTATGTCCTTCATAAACCGCCGATTCCTCACTCCTGTTTTAAAAGCCTGAATAACAGAGGATTCTGCGACTTCGGGTATAGAGTTACGAACTGGTCAACCTCTTGATATATTGACGTAAAGTCTCATCAGATCCCTGTCGGATTCTATGGAGATCGTCTTCCTTCCTAGGGCGGTCGTACGTACCCTGGAAGTTGGCAATCAGAAGATCACAGAGTTGTTCCTAAGTATATATTGATCCGACCAGAAGTTTAACAACCACGATCGCGCGGACCCTTCGAGCACGGTGGGTAAATAGTTGGCCATTACATTCTCATCGCCACCAGCAGTTTCGATGGCGGTGGTATATATTTGGAGAAATTCCAATGGGTTTTGAGTTCCATTGAATTTGTCCAAGTTGGCCGTGGCCGAACCGGTTAGGCTAACGCACGCCTTGGAGCCCCGCAGAGAAGGCTCGACAACTGTGATTGATTCATGGCGTCTTCTCCGAAGGTGCGGATTGTAATCGGCCGGAGACCGATCCCTAGGATTGGGACGCTGAACTCCGGTACCGATCCGGTCGTGGACATCGATATGATGCCTCCGATCGCCACTTGGTTCAAACGATGTCGGAGATCGTTAGGTCCTAGTGGTGGTTCCTCTCGACACAGATGGGGAGTAGCTTGAATAACCTTCTCCTCGTGACTCCTTGGTCGGAATCGCCGAGGAGGTCTCGATCGATCGCTCTCTGGTATGACCGCTTTGTCCCCGCCGAGGAGGAGCGTTGGGATGAAGTCATAGTCCGACTTCAAACCCTCTCGCTCCCGATACGCCTGCTCACGCATGGTCTGCTGGAGAATTTCGGATACCGACCTATGAGTTGTATTAAAATTAGGCGTTTCGCTAGAGCAGATCGAATTATTTAACATGTTTTGAATACGCCGCAAGTTTTAGATAGCTATCGAAGGTCTCGGGGTTCATACCGTTGTAGGTGTATGCCCGTCGAACCTTCCCGACCTTCGGATTTGTTCGGCCTCATCACCACTCTGGGTGGGCGGTGCAAAGTAGTTAACCGATTGACGCCGATTAGTTCCGCTGCCTCGAAGTTGGTGCTTGACGGCCCGGATCATCTCTAACAACACGTGATGGCGTGGTAGAGATTGTAGGACCGCAGGCATCTTGATCTTCATCTCCGATCGCGTTGACTTCGTGCTTCCAAAGATTGATCTTCCGATGAGCTTCCATCATAACTAATGGAGAGCTTGTCGCTTCGCCAATCTTCCACGATGGAGGTCGGTCGGAGATGAGCACTTCTCGAGGTCTTCACCGATCCGACGAACCGCCGATCGTATGTCGAGTGTGATCATCCCCACATGGCCTACGACCATGGAGGTTTCATCGACACCGCTATCAGTGACGCTGACTCTGGAATTGCCGTGTCAAGGAGAGTATCTTTCACCATGATTTCATCAATGGTATAGAGTTTTCCGGGTGATGGGGCTGAAATTTCTTCACTGCTTCACGGCCGAGAAGACCGGCTTGAAGAGATCCTCCGCATTCGAATCGGCCTGAACGGCGGTTCTCCTAGTTGCGCCACCAATGAGTGGCGGCAAGATCTTCATCCATCCGGCCGACTCGCTAACGCCGGCGACGGCGAGCCGGCGAGGAGGAAGAGGAGGATGACTCGCCATTTTCTTCCATGGCGCGGATACATGCTTCCATGTCGAGGTCGGCGAGTCCGCCAAATCGAACGATTTTCCTCATCCCAAACTCCGCATAGTCGCATGAGCGATTGCAGAGATTTTGGGCGAGGATTTTCTTGAGCGAAGAATTTTCTTCAGAAACTTACGCTTCGCCCCTCACGGTGGGCGCCCACCGTCGACGATCAAGTCGCCGATCTTCTGAAAATGAACGAGGAAAATGACGTGGAATATCCCGGAATGGAATGGGGTCGCTCTTTATTGATATGAACCGGTTTTACAAGATGTGGCTAAGTACTACCCTGAATTACATCAATGGGGAATGTTCATCGTAATCGACTTAGAATATGAGTCTAAGTCTGATTATCTAGCTTCTAATTCCACCGCTTAGGCTTCGTGGTATTCTGCTGAATTGTCGTAGTTCTTGTCTTTGTTGGTCTTGGCCTTGTTCTCTCTCTCGCCTTCTCGTCCCTTCGCTCTTCTGCGCTTCACCTTTAAATAACTTCCAAGAGGTGGCGCACTCTCGGAGAAGACGCCCTCGTGAAACGTTACGATCGGTCGGAACGGTGGAGCGCTTAGCAACGTGCTAACTTCCTTGCGGTTGCTCGTGAAAAGCTTAACCGTAGGGTAGTTAATAGTCGTTGTCTCAGGGTTGTATCATCGCATGGTTTGGAACGATAGCACGTGTTCCATTCATCATACGATAAGAAATACCGCCGTAATTTTACGGCGGTTATCTCGTCGGGATTAGGCACAAAGCCTCATCCCACAGTGGTACCTATTAAGTAACCTCTGGAATACTAACGACCAGGGAGGTCGTTAGTCTTAGGGGTTACGACCATAAAGACGTATGGTCTTTTATTATGTATTAAAATAATACATAGAGGTTTTAGTCCTCGTCACCATCCGACCTGGGAGCAACTTATATGGGCCGCAGACATTGATAGGCTGGAGAGAGGTTGGCCAGCGACAGGTATGACGTATCAAGAACGACATGGACGAAGCAGAAGCCAGGTATCGTACGGAGAAGTGCTCCATTTGCAGGGAGTTTAGACATACCTTTTAGAAATACCCTACAAGAAATCCACATGATAAAGGAGACATCGACAGTCCGGACGGCGCCGCGGGGACCTCATAGGACCGCCCCACTCGAGGTGGTCGACATGGTGGACATTAAGGTTATGGCCATATGAAATGTTCATCTTGTTGAAATATGTAGTGCTCAATGTTTTGTAATCTTATTTTGATTTGTCGAAGAACTAGGTGATAACGTTGTGCTGAATGTTTTGTAATATTAGTGTGATTTGTCGACAAAATATGTGAGGACGTTACACTGAATGTTCTGTAATATCATTGTGGTTTGTCGAGAGAAAAATATGATGACGGTGTGCTGAATATTTTGTAATATCATTGTGTTTTTTCATAAAATATGTGGTCGAAAATAAACAGTAAAAAAACAAGTAGATGTCCCTGCGGCCAGTTGAAATGGCGACAGAGTCCTGTGGCTATATGGTCCTGTCGCAATTTCAACTGGCAACATGGACCTCTCTACACTGTTCTAGGCTCTATCGCTATTGCCTAGGCTAATGGCGACCGGAAAATTTCGTCATTTCAAACGACGACAATAGCCTAGTTTTGTAAATTTCTTTTAAAATAATACTATTTCAAAAAAAAAAATCTAATTCCGCATAGGTCTAGAGCTCTGTACTTCTGTACCATATAAATTGGACCGTATTGAAACTTCCAATCCGAGGCGTATTCTAATTTCTCCACAGGCCACTGCATCTCCGTTAGACGTGGTAGCCAAATCCCATTGCTTCCTTGGGTTGGGTCGCTTGGGCCCAATTCGGCGCGTTGCCATTAGCTTCACCTTTTTCTTTTTCCTTTTTCGTGAGAGGAACTTCGCTTCACGGTTCTTGCACTCTATATGTCCATGGGAGAAAGCGAGCTACGCCACGAATCGATCACAGCCAATGGCCCAATAATTAGCACACTAAGCCATCATTCACGCATATAGAACTGGGATCTTGTTGCTTGTCGTACAAAATTACGAGCCTTAAATTAACCATGCCTACTCTAAAAAAAACCATGCATTTTTTCCCTCCTTAATTTTGTGAGTGAGAGGACAGTGCACGCTCTCGCTGTCGATCGGCTAGAGGTGCAAGGTAGCAACCATGGATTTAGGCGGCTGCTGATGGTGATGTACATGCAAAGGCGCGGTTTTCCCCCTTGTTTCCTGGAGATCTAGTGCCGCACCTTCAGCGAGTGGAGAAATCATCACATCCATTCCACTTCAGTTAACACTTAACAGCCTCTTTGGTTGACGGCATCACACTGTGTAGTGAGTAACTCGCATTCTTAATAGAAGCCTTTCATGTTTCTTCAGTTCGTCGGACCAATTTCCTGCCTGTCAAGCAGGTCATGCAAGTAAGCAACTTCCAGAGGTAAAAACTGGAAACTAAGCAACATTTCCTCACTCTCTTTTTTCAGATCGCCACGCATGTACATCAACCTCGTCAAGGGGGTATTTGTGGGTGAGCGTTGCCATCCGTCAGTAGTGCAAGGCAACGACCATCCCCATTTGCCAAGAGCTTTGAGGCGTTGTAGTTGGGATTTAAACTTTGTAGTTGGGAAAGCTCTCGCGCAACAACCGTATCATCTCTGCATTTATTCATCTGCAACTAAATGAATCGCATGAATGCATGTGCGTCTCCTGCTTTGACATTCGGTAGATTTTCGACATTGAATGAAAGAATCCATTAAATGGATGTACGATAGCGTTCCTTTTTGCTGAATGCTGATCGATGGTATGGTTTGCATTCCCATTAGCTTTGACAAAAGTTTCGTTTTTCACAGCTCAGGACAGTCACGGTGACGGGGCCTGCATCCTGCAGCCCCTCGTAAACACTTCAGAGTTCAGACTGGAAAAGGCAAGTACTCCATGCATTACAGATACAGCTTCAGTTGCACAGCTTTTGTCCTTTCAAAAGAAATGCAAAAGGTAGCATCGTCAGTAATTCATAAATCGGTCCGATGATTTGTTGTGCACGCAATCAGTTATGCCATCGTGGAAAAGGTAGCTAGATACTTCTATCGTATATGCATGGATTTATATATATACTTTGATTGTTTTGCCAGATTGACTTTCATCAAAATGTCAAACTGTGGTTATCTTTTGTTGTACTCCATCTGTATTGCGTGCATGCATTGCCACCTCCCTTTTTATGGGCCACGGCAACCGGGTTTGTGGAGCTAGTGCATCTGATCAGGCAAAGTGCTCTGAGGTCACACATCACTAAGCCCACATGCACCAAATGCAGTGCTGAAAGGAACAATTCAACAAAATATCACCTTAACTGACTTGCATTATCCCAATCCGACCTGATCAGGGTTGGAGTACTTCAGTTAACTAGTCATCATCTTCTCAGATATAAAATAATTTAAGTTCCGCTACGACAGCCTTATCATAAATTAGTTCCATATATATCTAGGGCCTGTCTATACAGAATTCAAATGTTTTCCTTGTAAAAAAACTGTCACATTCTGAAAGTTTATTTACAGCTCTATTATATATAAATTACAGTAAATTATTTATATAATTTTTGTTCTTGGTCACCGTAATTATTCTTGAAGGTCTCAATAACTCATATTTTCAGCACATGATTTAAAATCTCACATGTACTTTGAGAGGTTAGGTAAAAACAAGACAAAAAAAAATTATATACCAACAAAATACGGCAATGTGGTGAACTCGTTATATTCTTCACATGTACTTTGAGAGGTTGAACAAAAACAAAGACACAAAATAAAATTATATACCAACAAAATACAGCAATATGGTGAACCCGTTATGTTCCGAATAAAAAATCATAATAAATTTTGACCCAATTCATTGCAAATCTCAAAGCATATCGGACGAATGAAAATTCAACTATTATGATTTTTTTCTTACAACACATCAACAACACGAATCTTATAGCACATTTAACGAATAGAAAAGTGACAGTTTTAGCTTCAAAAACCTATCAGAAGTTATATAGCAATTCTCATATATCTACTCGACTGGTCGACCCCCTTTCTTAAATTACGGGATGAATTTACGGAATGGTGTCAAGTACCGTGTAAACTTTCCCAAACAGTCTCCAGTAAAAGGAGGCCTCTGTACGATACGAAGTTCACTATTTTGGTCACCACAAAATAGGGTCCGTTTGGATAGTGAGTTATGAGGGGTGGGAATGGGATTGAAATATAAGATGAGATAATATAGGGAAATGACATCAAGATAACATTATAATCGCCGGTATTTAGAGAAATAACATCCAAATCGATGTCGACCGTGAACAACAGAAAATCTTGCAAATGACAACGCCATCACATTTCCCGTCGTCTTTAACAGCAAGGGATATACAATATGAGAGAATATAATTGTCACATGGGGACCACTTGTCATTGAGTGAGAGAGAAAGCGAGGGAGAACAAAGGGAAACAGAGCACCAAGGCGGCGGCGGCGAGGCGGGGAGGCGGGGTGTGGGCAAAATGGAATGGTGGCGTCCCGGAGAGGCGATGGGAGGCGGTGTCGCGGGTGGGGCTGCATGACGGCGGCGGCAACTCGGGCTCATGGGAGGACGGCGGCAAAGATGCTCTGACGGGCTTCCTTCGAGAGGTGGCGTGAGCATAGGCACGACGTCGACAAATGGGTCATGCCAGGTGACTCGGGGAGGCCAGGGGTGGTCCGAGGCGGCGAGGCGATGACAAATGGAGGAAGAAGAAGGGCAAGCGGCAAGGCCCCACGGCGGGTTGGTTGGTGAATGGAGATTGGGAAATGGTGGAGGAAGCTCAGGAACGCATGGTGACGTGCATGAATTGGCAAGGGCGACGCCCCGGGGAGGCGACGTCGTGGGCGGAGTGGCTCGGCGGCGGCTCAGGCTCACGACGTGGGAGGGGAGCGGGGCATCACGAGCGAGGGATGCCAGCACGGCGTGGGAGGGGAGGCGGAGAGGATGGAGGTGGGACAGAGGGGCAGGCGAGGGTGTTGCAAGCAGTGGCGAGGGAGGGCTCGGCGGCGGCGGCTTGGGCTCACGGCGTGGGAGGGGAGCAGGGCATCGCAGGCGAGGGAGGCCAGCCCGATGTGGGAGGAGAGCACAGAGAGGAAGGAGGCAGCGACGGAGGGGCAGGCGAGGGTGTTGTAGGCAGCGACGACGAGGGCTTGGCGGGGCGACGCTGGTGTTCGGCAGAGGCAGAGGAAGAAGAAAGGAAGGAGGAAGAAGAAAGAAAGGGCATATATGTCTTTTTACCCATGCAACATCGGCTAGCGGGTGCCAAACTGACGACAATGTTATTCCTAATATTTTCGAGCATTCGTGATGTTATTTTGCACTGCGTCATCAAAGCAGTGTTATTTCTCTAAATATGCACCAATTTTCCCATAAATATATGGCTCCATCTCTCGATCCAACAGCTTTACACATCACCTGATCATCTAGCTAACATTCTGGGTGAGTTGTATTTTTTATAAGTCGAGCTCAATACCTATTGGCTCTACTGCCATATTAAATTTCATTAACCAATTCATCTAAATGGTTAAACTGCGGGGAAATACGGGCAACATACCCATACTTAACACAAGACAAGCTTTACATGCCGTCCCTTGCACCGGCTTGTGTCGTTGAGCTCCCAAACGGAACCAGCCTATATATATGTAACTACAGTGAGTATATCTATCTAGCTGTTAGGTACACTGTTGAAAGTGTTCAGAAGGTACGTAACAAATCCTGATTGAAGTTATAATTAACCAACTTGAACATCAGTACTATTGATCTTCCCATCAGCTGTTGATCCATTCTTGTTGGCTGGCCCCGATCGATGGTGACGTCCTCAGCTCGTCAGTGATACCATTTGGGTTTGGTCACAACTTGCATGGCAGCATGCATGCGTATGGTCCCCGGTACCGCGGTACGGTAAAAGCCAGGTTCAATCTCGAGTAGATCCAAGAGCAGCAGTAACTTGAGCTTCCGGCCGGGACCAACAGAAGAGCAACAAAGTCAACACATACACACGGACCAACAGCAGATCTTATAGTTGTAGCAGTACAGTAGTAGCACCACACGGTAGAGTTTACTAGCACTAGCAAGGCAGAAATAAGTTGCTGTTGCGAGTGGCCCGTCCTGTGCGCCATTCGCATTGATGCTTCGTATTTACCGAACGTACTGTGCGCGAGTAAGCAAAGCACCAGTATGGGCAGCATTTCGCTTGGTTTAATGCTCGGTTATGCCCTGAACGGTGAAAGGGAGTGAAACGATACCATATCGGTTGATACCGGCAGAAGTGCTTGTCTCGGGAGCCATTTATAATGAGACTGCTCATTCTCTTCACAAGTAGTACTACTACCACTGGCATAACTTCGACCGGTCGCGTGGCTCCATGCAGGATGCAAACAAGATAGCACGAGCCGTCCAACTCACATAGTCACGTGGAAATCATCGTACGTACGCTTAAACCAGACAAAGCACGTAGTGCGAGCGCTAAACCTAACGATCTCCGAGTGCGACGCAGCACTGCAGCACCGGATCGGCGTTGCCCCACGGGCCGGTCTAAAGCTTCTGGGGCCCCGCGTTTCACCGTCAGGCTTTGTCGGTGGTCTCGCTCGCAATTCAGGTCGCTTTCCGGGGTCAAATCCCATCGCCCATGCCATTCGCTCGCCCACGGCCCCGCGCTTCCTCTTCAGCTAAGCTAGAATTCCCTCCAGATTCGCGTGCCACTCTTTTGCCACCTCCCCACTCCCCACCTTGCACTCTAGAACTCTCGTCTCGGTGATGCTTGTACCTGCACGCGCCTCTCTTTATCCCCTCCCCGCATTCCCACACCCACACTGCACGCTCCCATCCTTTGCTCGAACGTCCGGAGAGATTGCTGGGCTTGGCTAGCTTTGTTCGTTCATGAGTACCTAGCTAGCTAGCAGCGAGTCGATCGGCGGGCTAGCTCATTCGGAGGGAATTGACTAGCAATGAGGGTGTACATCACGGCGGCGGCAGCTGACGACGTGACGAAGCCGAAGGCGCCGCCGCAGCAGGCCGCGCGGCGCGGCTGCCGTTCCGTTGTCGTCACGGGTTTCCTCGCAGGCGTGCTCCTCTTCCGCGCCGCGCTCCTCGCCATCGAGGCCGGCGCCTCCCTCTGCCCTTCCGCCACCGGTAAGTAAGCTCGTTCACAGTGATTGTACCACGCACGTATGACGTACCGCGCGCACTGCTTAATTGCCCATTTTCGCGTGTGACCTTGATGCGACTAATTCATGATGCTTCAGGGTGCTTGGACTGGAGGGCGGGGCTGGGGGACTGGCTCTACGGCGGCGGCGACGCCATGGAGGTGAGTACGTTCGATCGAGCTGGCTTCTAGTGTTAGGCTCATGCGCGACCGCGCGGGTCAAAGTGCGTTAGGCGTCAGGTTATTTGACAATTTTTTACATCTGCGCGCGGCGGGCAAAGCGTGGGACGACGAAATGGCCGGCCGGCACGGAGTTCCTCACGCGGTTGGGCGATTTTTATGCGCGCGGTTCGGCTTGTTGGCAGTAAGCGCCATTCACGGGAATGGAATGTTAGGGCCGGGTCGGCAACACGTCCCTGCGACTGCGTTCGATCGGGGGGCTCCTACCACGCGGCCGTTGCCGTCCTTCTGACAGGTGGGCCGTGCCGGCAGTTCGTTCTGGTCCGGGCACTGTTTTTAGAAAGTTCGCAGCCACTCCATTTCCAATCCAAGTCCAACTGAATTCAAACACACATCACTTAGCTGAAAGCGCACTGTTCACTTATTTCAAAAGTTGATCGAGCTACGTAAAATAGTCGCGAATTAGTACTTTTTTAGTCAAACTTGTACCAGAAAAACTGCCTAATCTGAAGACTACTACGAATTGTATGCACTGGTTAGATTTGTGCGAGCTGCATTATTATTCCTCGCGGGCCCTACCAGTTGGTGGCTTGGGATATTGTGTTGTGTTGCCAGCCGCTATGGAAAGAACCCAACCCTTGTGACTTGTTCGCTAGGGCTCACTCTAGGACGGGCACTACCGGCCTGCCACTCCAGCTTGGATATGCTCGTAAGATGGGCCCTCTGCGTTTGGAGCTACGTGGACTTTTCAAGTGGTTGCGGGCTTGTGGTCCGTGAGCCATTCGTTCGATCATGCCATGCATACCCCTTGTGATTTTTAGTGCTCTCAATCGTGCTACCTTATCACTCTTTTACTTCGATGTGCAAACCCCACCCAATGCTTCTTAGGGCATCTCTAATAGTATATTTATTGTCATCTCTTAGTTATATCTCACGTCAATAAAATTCTACATAGTTGAGAGAGAGCATAGATCGTCTCTTCTTGAAGAGACTGTCGTACATGCGAAATAAGACATGATACATTAATCTACTCTAGTTAACATGTGATATATTAATCTACTCTAGTTAATATGTAGGCCCGTTTCAAAGAAAAATTATAAAATATAAATGTTGGAGAGTGTACTAGAGACTATCTATTAAAGATGTTGTCTCTAAAAATGATGTAGCTATGTTAGAGACTAGGTTATATCTAACTGTTGGAGATGCCCTTTCTGAATTGTTAAGCGCTTGTTGTTTCTTGGGATGGTGCCCCATATATTTGGAGTTTGAGCTGTATCTGATATGACCAAATATCCAAATATGACTGGTTCTTAGTTGAGCTTGAAGTTGCAGATAGTATCTGCTCTTTATTTGCTCTCCAATCTTCACAGTTAAGCATGGGAGGGCATGAGCCAAACCGACACTGGACATGTACAGCATATTGAGAAGATGGTCATGTACTGTACATGGACTGGATGCAAGGATGAGCCTACTGAATTAAAGGATTCAGGATGCATAATACATACGGTTCCAATTAATGATCAATCAAACAGCAAGAGTCTTTTTTCGTGGCTACAGTGTTTAGCAAAGAAATAAGATTTGTTTCTCTGTTACCATCGTGTAACGAGGAGGAACTAATGACTGTTACGCTGCTGCATGGAATGATCAGGAATTCATGAAAGAGTGGAAGAGAAGCCACAGGGTAGCCAGCCTGTTAGATCCCGTGGTGGTGGAAGCAGCACCGGATTCTTTGGACGGCCTAGTGGCGGAGATGGACACCATGCTGGCGTCCTACGATCGGCTTGAGATGGAGGCCGTGGTGCGCAAGATCATGGCCATGGTATAAATTTACCAACTCATATTCTCACGCACTTTCTCTATATAATCTTTACTGAACTTTAATAATCTTGCGTCATGCTTGCATGTTACTAGCACATTAGCCGAAGCAAGTGCTTTCCACGCCAAAAGACCACATCATATGGTCCCTATTTTGTCCCTGTTCGCTCATTCTCTAGAGATTAAAGTAGAACGTATGGTGTACGTGTGCATTACTCGTCATGATCATGCATGCTCCCCCGATTTGTCAAACATGCAATCCGGTAACCACTGAGACATGTGTGCAACTGAAACGTTTAGATCTTGAAGTTTTTTGGATTATTGGCCATGTTTCTGAATACTCTGAAAATTGTTAACACTAGAGTACTAGACTCCATAGATGAAAGATCATAGTTTGATCCATTAATCGTTGCATACAAGTTGCAACAACTATATTCGTTGATTTTTAACTTTGGGTATAATTACCTTGAACCAGCTGTTGAAGATGGATAGGAAGGTTAAGTCATCAAGAATCCGAGCTCTGTTCAACCGACACCTGGCCTCGCTGGGCATTCCGAAGAGCATGCACTGCCTCACGCTGAAGCTAGCCGAGGAATTCGCGGTGAACTCCGCGGCCCGCTCCCCCGTGCCGCTGCCGGAGTACGCCCCTCGCCTGACCGACGCCTCGTACCTCCACGTCGCCCTCGTGACCGACAACGTGCTTGCGGCGGCCGTCACCGTGGCTTCCGCCGTTAGGAGCTCGGCTGACCCGACGAGGCTGGTGTTCCACGTCGTCACTGACAAGAAGAGCTACGTTCCGATGCACTCGTGGTTCGCGCTGCACCCGGTTTCTCCGGCGGTCGTCGAGATCAAGGGCCTTCACCAGTTCGACTGGCGTGACGGTGATGTCATCGCCTCTGTCATGAGGACGATCGAAGAGGTCCAGAAGAGCTCGCTGGATTATCACCAGTATGATGGATCAGTTGGGAGGGAGCACAGAAGGCTTGAAGCCTCCAATCCAAGCACGTTCTCTCTTCTGAACTACATCAAGATCCATCTCCCTGAGGTAAATTAAAGGAGAAATGCACTATTAGCTAGGATGCATGGTTACGTTGGTCGGCTTTGATGAACGAAATGGTGGTGTGTGAGTGTGATATATAGCAATTGACATGTGACGCGTCTGGTTGAGCAGTTCTTCCCGGAGCTTGGGAGGGTGATACTACTCGACGACGACGTCGTGGTGCGCAAGGACTTGGCCGGGCTTTGGGACCTGGACCTGGAAGGGAACATCATAGGCGCGGTTAGCGCGCACCGTCCGGGCGCAGACGGTGGCATCTGCATCGACAAGATGTTCGGCGATCACCTGAATTTCTCGGACCCGGCAGTGTCAATACCGTCGCTAGGCCTCCAAAGTCCGCAATGCGCGTGGTCGTGGGGCGTGACCATCGTCGACCTTGATGCGTGGCGAAGAACAAATGTTACCGAGACGTATCAATTCTGGCTGCAAAAGGCAAGCTCATGTCCTGAAATCTGAACATTTTTCATACCTCAAGCAGTTGTTAGTTATACTGATAGCATTTCTTGGTATGATGTGCAGAACCGGGAGTCGGACTTCAGGCTGTGGAAGATGGCCTCGCTACCGCCGGCTCTGATAGCGTTCGATGGCCGGGTGCAGTCAATCGAGCCGCTGTGGCATATGCCGGGCCTCGGTTGGCAGATGCCGGACGCCGAGCTGCTGCAGTTCTCCGCCGTTCTGCATTTCAGCGGCCCGCGGAAGCCGTGGCTGGAGGTCGCGTTCCCGGAGCTGCGGGAGCTGTGGCTCGGACACTTGAACGTGTCAGACAGCTTCCTCCGAGGATGTGGTGTAGTCGAATGACAGCAATGGAATGTGACAGTCTAGTTGGAACTTGGGAAGCGAAGTACAGTAACTTGGTGCAAGAAGATTTGAGTGCAGAGCTGGGTTTCTGAGGAGAGGGAAGTAGGTGCTGCCTTCAGTCTCTCCTCGCGCTGCCTCTGCCTCTGCGACGTATATCATATATGCTGGTTTGTGCCACAGAGTAGAACTACTCGTGGTGTATATATGAGGATACCTATTCGTTGGTTACAGAACGAAAAATAAAAACTTGTGGCCACGCGCCAACTTTTCTTGGCTCTACATGAAAGAACTCACTGCATGAACTGTGGTTGATTTAACACTGTATACTTGTAACTGCTAATTGTAAATCAATGGCATCAATCTTAGATATTAACGGATAGTTGTATGAATTGTCAAAACAAGAGAGCGAGAGAGGATAGTTGCACCGGCTATTTCGTTTACGTTATACTTCGTTGTAACACACTGACCTTTACATTGAGGATAGTATCACATTGCTAGTTACACCGGCATTGTTGGTCTAAATCGATTAATTTGTGTTCTCGATTAGCTTGTTTGTTTGTTTTTTTTTAACTCCCGCTTCCTTGATTGATTGGTTTATTGGATCCCTTCATTGCTTAGCTTGCGATTGAACATGGCTGAGACGGTGAGACCCTTTTGAGAGGATCCTCTGTGTTGGTATCTGATTTTACCTCTTGCAAGAGCAAGACTACACAATGGGCCGGCCCCTTAAAACCATTGGGCCATCCACCTTCCCCTTAGAACTTAAAAGAGGCCTAGTCCCACCCCACGACTGAATTTCCCAAATTCCCCTCGTTCGTGTAGCCCTAACGAGTCCTCCGGCTCCGAGTCCCCCGCCAGCTTGATCCCACCCCGCCGGCCACCGCTGCCGGCGAGATCTCCATGTTGAGGCTTCGGGCGCTGTGGCAAGCATCCGTTAACGCCACCAAGCGAGGTAGCTCCCTTCCACAAACCCCGGTTTTGTTTCTATCTGTTTGGTTCATTTACTCGACGAAACCCGCTTGGTGCTGCTCAATATTAATTCTGTTGAGGCTTCGATACAGATAGAGTAAATTTCCAGCATTTCAGTTTCATTCCAAATGTGCACTGCTGGATAGTAACCTTTATGACATCTTAAGTTGCTTTTAAATTTGATGTTACCCCTGCATTTAACCGATGTACGGTATATTGAAATTCATAACATTTCTATATGAATTATGAAGGGAAAATAGTGCATACTTTTTGTCCTCTGATGGGCAACATGTATGCAGTGATCTTTTAAATTTTCCAGCTTTAAAGTAATCTGGATAGCTCTTTTGGGGCATCTCCATAGCCCCTATTACATGCTATGAATTTGTCTAACTGCAGTACAGCGCAATAAACACGTTTTTTTTGGCCTGTGCATTACATACGTACCAAATTGGCAGCTGTTGTCTGGAATTCAGAAGATCTGATTCCGCCTACTGAAAGATACATCTTCAATTTCAATTCAAAAGATGAGCTGAAAAGATGGCACTTGTACTCAGATTCAGAGTATGGAGGTAATGCCTCACATCGAAATTTTGTTTGTATAAATATAACTTGTTGTGGTTTCTCTGAATAACTGAAACGATAGAATATATCATTCATTGTGTTTTTGTGATTGTGAGATAGTCATGCAAGATTCATACTTTTGCCCGGCATTGAAATTACTCCTTTGTTTTTGTTCTCAGAATATATAAAGAATATGCCCTGTTAGAGTTTCTGATAGCTTTATTTACTTGATGATCATGTTATTGATTTAAGTTTTCATGATGCTTCTATGTTTCGAACGAAAATGGATAAAATCAAGGAAAGTTCTCCCCTTTCGGAGAACAGCAGAAAAATGAATTGCAGTTTAATTCTGCAGGTTCCTAATATTGTTCTATCCAAGAGTGTTCCTAATGTATATTCCTTTCAAAGGGTACATACTACAGTTGAAATATTACAGTTTATCCATTCATGAGGAGTTCTCCCTTTGTTGCCTACTTTTGCCCCTTACTTTTGCTTCGCCATGAATGTTCTCCAAAAAGTGATGTCTGATACCACTGTATTATAAGCTTGCTGTCTGTTATTAGCAAGGAATGGAAGATATTATCGCTCCACATTATCACTGCCTCTGGGCACTTTATACACATAGTGAGCCAAATGGGAGTCTACCTGCCTCTTGTGTTTGCTTGTCTGTTAAACTTCTGTACTATTACTATTTTTCTTGACATCTTTTGCAACTAATATAAAGCTTTGTATTTGCATCTATGAAATAATATGATTGTATTTGCATCTATGAAATAATATGATTGAACAAAATTGTTATCCAGGTTTATCATCTGTGTCTTTGGAGATAACTGATGGCGCCGCTAGTGGAGATGCTTCATCAATTGGTACTATGTCCTCAACACCCTTAATTTTTCCAGCTTGGTCCAATCTTTTGAAGTAAAGTTCTTATTGTTGTTAATTTTCAGTAGAAAAGAGGAAAAAAAGTTTTATTTGTAATTGCAGTCATATAGAGCTTACGAGTATAAATAAACCTCATGAACTATGGTTGCTAGGGAATATCTGCTGCCGTCTTTGCTTTAATAGTCGAATAGAAAACATACAATTTGTTTGCTTATGATTTCCTAGACTTGCATTCCTGTTTCACTCGGATTAATTTTAAGCTTTGATAGTTGTTGCTACTATTTTTCCAACACGTGCATCCTGTAAGGTGTCTTCTTTGGTAATCTTTCTTTGGATATGCCCGAGGGATCAACATGGAGAATCAGGTGTAGTGGTTTATGTGGAATGAGATCAAAGAAGGTATAGAGCTCTGTTTTAGGGGGATATTGAGATTTTAACCTGGTTGGTTAGTTTCATTCCATCAAGGCTCAGGCCAATTTGGCCTTGCTATGCTATGCTTCACTGCACTGAGGGATTTAGTTAGTTAAAGAGAGCCTTTACCAAATTTAGTGAACGATGCTGTTAAAGCTCTTAAAAAGAGATTGACAGTTATTTAACCAAAATTAGTAAAATAAAGTGCTTTTAAAAAGCCACCACAATGCTAAGCATACCCTCAGGAGGATTACTTTAGCTCACCTTGTATTGTTCTTTAGAGTTTGGTGAGTTCATATCCATTGGCTTCGTCTTCGTTAAATGAAACTCAGTTAAGGAATCCTTTGAAGTCTACAAAATAATAAAGATATCTAATTTTCTTAAGTTGATGCATGCTTGATATTAGAAGTTGTTCTGCTGACAAAAAACCTTCTTGCTATTCCCTGTTTCAGTTTGATGGTTTCATCGATCTGGATGCATATGATACAATAGCAATGAAGATCAAAGGGGATGGAAGGTTGCTACATATCTACTGTAAGTGTCTACTATGAGGCACTGTTGAATACAATGTTCACCTAGACGCTAGGTGGAAGGCGGGGGGAGAGTGGCCGCCTAGGCGGTGGTTCAAGCAGCCGGCGGTTGAAGATGTTTATCGAAGCAGCAGGAGGGAGGAGGGAGAGAAAAGAGAGAAAAAAAAAGAAAAAAGTTTACTGCTCATTCGGTTCGGCTATCCTCTTGCCTACGACAGCCACCTCTTACTCTCCGTCTTATAATCTCGCTCTCCCCTCTCCCCTCCCGCCGGCGTCTGGCGATGGGGGACGTCGATCTGGCCAAAGAGGAAGCCTCGCTCTCCCATCTCCCATCCCGCCGCCGCCTCATCCCTCTCTCCCATCGCTCTCACTCCTGCTCTCCTCTCCGACGAGGAGGCGGCAGCGCGCAAAGGAGACCCAGGAAGGAGGCAGCGCGCGAAGGGGAGTCGGGGAGAAGGCGGTGTGCGATAGGGGAGCCAGGGAAGAGGCAGCGCACAACAGGGAGCCGGGGAGGAGGCGACGCAACGTGGATCTGGGGAGGAGGCAACGCCGTAGAGGAGAGGAAGTGGTGGATCGGGTGAGTTTATCACCTTTTTTCTCCCGCCCGACCCCACCCAGCGCCGCCCCGCCTTGTCCGCCTGCGTCCGGCTAGGCGCTCGGCCCGCCTAGGACGCCGATTGGCACCATGTCACGGCAGCAGGACTTCGCCCAACGTCTAGGCGCCCGTCTAGGGGATCACTGGTTGAATATTTGATGTCCAGTCAATATCATGCTGCATAATCTGGTTTTTAAATACAGATATACAGAGAGAACTGGGTGAATTCACCTGGACAACAGGAAGATAACTCCTGGCAGGCTTTTTGTATACATGCCCCAGGACAGGTGGCAAATCGTGAAGGTAATTTCTATTCAAGAGTGGAAACATTCGATTTCACGATAAAACACCACTGGCCCTTTCTTTCAGATCCCTCTTGATCGATATTTACCTACATGGAGAGGAAATGTGATTGACACGAAGTTGGAAATGAACCCTGCTCGCATCGTGGGAATGTCTCTCTCTGTAAATGCAGAAGGCGGTGTTCCTGGTGCTAGGACTGGGCCAGGCGATTTTAGATTAGAGGTTGATTGGATCAAAGCACTGAGGACACTGTGATTTCCACGACACGGTCTTTTTGTAGGATTTTTCAGGGCTTGGAATTTCACGTCGACTTTGCCTTCTAGTTTGTTTACCAGCTCCTTGACAAAAGAAAATCTCATTCCTCGGTGCATCTTACTAGAACTTCTCATATTGCTCACAAGTTATAACACATGCACAATTTTGAGGAGAAGATCACACTAATTCAAGAGAATGAAATGAGATGCCAAGAATTACCTCCAACCAGCTATGATGGGTATTTATAGCGCACACACAAAACTAGCTGTTGGAGGAGAAAATGACTGAAAAACAACAAAATCCGGTTTGACCGCCACCCAACGGCCGGTCAGACCGGGCTACAGTGCAATAGCTATAAAACTAGTCGTTACAGATAATTCCTGATCAGTCCTCCCTCACAGGGTCTAGTCTGATCGGACCCCGAGTCAGTCAGACCGGTCAAACCGGACTTTCGAGGGGAGGAAAACTCAAAAACATGCCATCTGAAAAAGGTTGACCGACCTTAAAGGGTGGTCCGACCGGACTTCCGATCAGTCTAGGGTGGTCAGTCTGGGCCTGAATTTCAGCACAGACGACACTCAGAAAAACGGTCATAACTTTTGACTCTAATGTCGGAATTGAGTGATCTTAGGTTCTTTGGAAAGCTTATTCAGAGGGCTATACAACCCATCTGTTTTTATTGATTTCAAACACATTTGATAAAATCAAAAGGTACTTCTTCAAAGAGCCAACACATTGTCTAAGTCCAAGATAAGAGTAACAAACAATCTTAGACTATATCAAGAAATGATGCATGAACTTCAACAATTTGTAAAACACATTTGCAAACTTTAGTATCATGCCACAAGGAGTAGGTGCGTGAACTTCAACCATTTGCAAATTATAATCTCATATTATAAAGATTATGCATGAGCCTCAACTATTTACAAACTTTAGTATCATGTCACAAGGAGTATGTATATGGACTTCAGCCATTTGCAAAACACATTTGTAAATTATAGTCTCGTGCTATAGAGAGTTAATGCATGAGCTTTAACTATTTGCAAAACACATTCGCAAACAATAGCAACATGCCTAGAAGAACTAGAGCAAGCGAGATTGAGCTATCAACACATAATGAGACTCAAGCTACTAGACAAGACCATCTTAATAGTACGACAACCTATACTAGCAATTCGGTCTTTCAACCAAACACCGAGAACGGTAAAAGAATATGAACACATCCTAAGCCGATGCTAGTTATACCTTTGTCTTAGCATCCATCTTGGAGTGGTCACTTGATGACGAACATCTTCACTCTAAGTCCGGGTTCTTAACTTGAATATCATCAACACATGATGATCTTCTTCACTTCGGGATCTTATCTTGAATTTCATCAACACATGACGATTTTCTTTATTTCGGGATCTTGTCTTGATGCTCATCAACACGTAATGATATCCTTCATCCCTAATCTTATTTTGAATATCATCAACACATGATGATTTTCTTTACTTCAGGATCTTGTCTTGAATATCATCAATATATGATGATTTTCTTTACTTGGGGATCTTATCTTGATGCTCATAAACACATGATGACATCCTTCATCCTAAATCTTGACTTGATGACAATCAACTCATGATGTCATCTAAAGTCTTCATCATCATGGAACTCAACCTATTTCATCAACTCATGAAAAATGTTAGTCCACATGACGATTGTCATTAATTACCAAAATACTCCGTTAACTCATAATAGCGGGTTTAGATTCTTCAGTCTCGCTGTCTGAATCCACATATTTAAGCAACAATGAATATGAAGATACTCAGCAAGCCCTTGTACCAAATACAATTATATAAATGCATGACTTGTCAAAGGAGGGGTCTTATGGTTATTTTAAAGCAAAGTAGGTTTTGCTCAAATACTATAATTATTTTTGTCGGTGGTTTAGTATCGATCTTATGAATGAATGCTGGGGGACTCTTCTGGAGTGAAACCACACGGAAAATGATACTGGAATTTTATACAGGTTCAGGCCTTCTCTCGAGATAATAATAACCATACTCCTGTGTTGTTATATTGATATTGTTTACAACAGGGAGAAAGTTACTAAAACTAGGGCTTGACTTCTGTCTCTCGTTGTGCTTCTCTGTCTTGATCACTTGATCACTTGATCATATGTTCCTGTCTTTATATAGCGCATGAAGTGGTGGCAGTTGTCCACGTTAAGAGGCACCTTGTTGTTTGATGCAATACGCACGTTTGAGGGTAGTTATTGTCATACCCCCCACGTCGTCTTGCGGTTATGTCAGAGACAGATGTTAATACGTGGAGTTATCATAGGGAATAACAACACATATTAACTACTGCATGTATTAAACACAACACATAAATATCCCTAGTTGATTAGACCCACATGTATATAGGCTTTATCGACCATAGGGTGGTCGTAGCTGACCTAGTCGTAGTAAGACTTACGACCATGAGGTGATCGTAGTAGGACTTACGATCAACAGGTGGTCGTAAAAGAACTTATGACCATGAGGTGATCATAGTAGGACTTACGACCATATATGATGGTTGTAGAATAACTTATTGAGGGGTACCTTTAAAGGTTGTATAAGCGACATTATTATCTATAATAATAAATATTATAGATAAATAACTTAATTGAGGATTATTAGATCCTCGTCAATTTTCCAAACCTATGACCTAGCCATTTTGACTTAAAACCAAAATGTTGTTTATAAACAAGTTTCATATGTAATAAGATTCCATCCATCTATTACTATTCATGAGATTCTATCTATCTGACTCTAGACATAAGGTTCCATCCACTTGAGACTAGATATCAGGTTCCATCCACCTGACTATAGATCACATGGCTCCATCCACCTGATGCTAGACATCAAGGTTTCATCCACCTACAATTATCTTGTTGCTACAATCATTTTTAAGTTAACATGTTCCCATTCGACATTTTTAATAAAACTAACTAGGTGTGTCTTTGTTCACTATTCCCATAACCGGCTACATAGCTATTCGAATATATTATATAATCTGTAGAGGTTATACAACTTTACCCATAAGATATGATCAACTCATAATGTCGGTCATGACATGCTTCCTTAGGCGTGTGACGGAGACGATCATAACAAGGTTTTTCTGATCCTAATCTCGACACGTCTCCCGCCGTTGTGAGGGAGGTCAGCATCCCTTCTCCATGATAGCCATCATATAGAGATCCAACCTACTACTAAGCAGGAGTAATGCTGAAACTAAGCAAAGTACTTGGACAGGTCACGCTCATACTTGACTTGTGAACACACAGTTATCAATTTAGAAGTGACACATGATTCGATCCTTAATCGACTTAGGCGAGACAATCTACAAACCCTACTACCGGTGATCCCTACACCAGTCTCATACCATCCACTCGCCCAAGTCAACAACATTTTATCAAATATTGTCCAGTTTCCAATGGTAACCCATTGTACCACAGTATGATTTATATTATATCCCAAGTTTTGTAATGGCAATGTTTGTGTCATATTCAATCCACAAACCCTACTTTAGGCATGATCATTATCCAAGTTTAATTAACCAAGGATGATCTTATTATGATAATTAGCTCAGGGTGACAAGCTAGTCATTATATCAACAATTAAGGAGGGACATAGTAAGTAACAACATACAGAGTAACTATGCATCAATATTTAACATAGCATTTCATAAATAATACTAATCATGTAAGTAGTACTTTAAAGCAAAGTATTTTGCATTTGAAAAGTAAGTTCAACATGATCAATTGTAAGGACTTGCCTCGCTCAACAGCGAAGGCGGTGTTTGAAGCTTCAAAGTCTATAATCGCGAATATAACCAAATTCAACACAAATTCAAATTAACTCTAAAAATTATTATTTGGGTACTGATGTAAAGGTCCTGAATTTGTATGAATTTAGAAACAAAAATCAAGTTATTTGGATTTAAAATTTCTTTTCTAAATAAAACCCGAGAGACTGACAGGTGGGACCGCGATCCATATGGACTCGGCCCAACCAACAGTTCACAGGGCCAGGGGCCCACATGTTAGCGGCTTGGTCTACAGACTGTATCTACATAATGAGTTTTAGGTGGTGGGGCCCGCATATCATACTCTCAGGCTTTAAACTACGTCTTAATTAGATTTTCTAATTGTGTTGGGGCCACATATCATACTGACATTACCTAATAATTAAATGTAAAATAATTACACTTAACAACCTTGGGCTCACAGGTCAGTGACTCTACAATTGTCTTCTCCCCTCCAGAACAGAGGAACGGCCATGGCTGGGCTCGGCCAAGCTTGGCGTCGGTGGAGAGGGCTCCAGTGACTAACCGCGACCCCCAAAATGGGTTGCGGAGTCTAAGGAGACTCTAACACCTACGACAGCGCAACGAGAGATGGACCGACACGACGACGCTACGACAAGGATGTCGGTGACGAAACTATGCATAAGGGCATGTACCGAGTGAGGCTACAAACTTCAATTGAAGGTTGAAAACACCATCTACAAGCTACTACGATGCTAGGGGTGCTCTCGATGCTCCAAGAGATGTGGCGCACCGAGCTCTCCATGATGGCCTGCTTCAGGGATATGGCATAGTCCATTTCTCTCCCCATAGTCTTTCCCTAGTAATTTATGTAAATAGTAGGGAACGATTTCGTTCCCTAAGTTTTTCTTACCTCACTTCAGGGATAGATATTTTCCTTTGAATTGCAATTCCACTACCAGGGAACGTTTTAAACTATAGGAAAAACAGGGATTTCTAGTAGTGTTTGAATTTTGTCATTATCTCTACTTTTCTCCAATTTTCTTTTCTTTTTTCTTATTTTCCATTTATTCCCTAGTGAAGTACCTATTTTGTCCCTCATCTAATCGTCTCCATCCCTTCTGAACCAGGGCACAGGCACTGATACTATCTTTTTGTTTCACTGCGTGCTTGCTTCCAGGTGAAGCAGTTTTGTCAGTTAATGGATGAACTGTCATTTTAGAACTAATGGTCTGGAGTTGTTTCTGTTACATATTTTCCACCATAAGATAGATTCAGGTATCCAGAGCAAAAGGAATTTGTCAAGATCACGCAGCCATTTCAGAGTTTGTTGATCACACACTTGCATCCAAATTGACATCACATTTCAACAATTCTAGAAATACATTTGTCTACATGTCACAATAATCACATTGCACAAACACTATTCACATTCCAACAAGGAAAATTGGTCTGCTACTTCTGATCGTCTGTTACTGCGGGACTGGTGGGGTGCTCGGGGGAGGCAGCGCCGGTCTTGCCTGAGCTTGCTCGGGAGAATGCCGCAAGGATCGGTTTCGTTGTGCTCGATTCAATGTGATGGATGCTGTGGAAATCGGGATTTGACTAGGGGATGGAGACGATTAGATGAGGGGGCAAAATAGGTACTTCACTGGAGAATATATGGAAAATAAAAGAAAATTGGAGAAAAGTAGAGGTAATGACAGATTTCAAAGGAGCAAGAAACTGAAATAGCATATATCTAATTTTATAATATTAGCTGACATATTTTGAAGTGACATATTTCCGAATGGCATATATCCAATTTTACCGAATAAATAATTAGTGGGGGTTTTCTCTTCTCTCTGGCTCTCTGCACCCGCACGTGTGTGAAAATGAATGAACTCAAATAACCAGTGTACGAATAGGCAGTTACGCTTCATTAGCTTTACAGAAATGGAGAATGAAAAGTAAGAAAAGGTATAAATATGTTAAAGAGTAATGCTTTTATGCTCTCAAAGAGATTAAATTATCCAACCTCGCAAAAAGAAACACTAAATTGTGCAAAACCTAAACAATAATTCTGGTAGAGGAACAATGGGTGGTTTACCAACGCTCTCAAATTGCTTCAGAATACGATAATTAAGGATGTGCACAACAAACCAGAAAAACAAACAGAGAGAGAAGACTTCTTTTGTTCTTCAAAAACGTAGTACGTTACAGTTGGTCTGAACTGCGTGTTACCATCACACCTCCAGCGCCTGTTCTGCCTCCGCGATGGTCTTTGAAATAAAAATATGACCGTAGATACATGCATCGCTGTAAGAATTAACTCAAAATTACATGAACTCGCTCTAACTTCAGTTGCATTCACGTAAATTAACACAAACTGAACAAAAAATAATCCAAGTGAAACGAACATTTCCACAAAATTTGCAGTGCTACTCGCGCATCACCATCGCCCTCACCCTCCCCTTGGGCACGACGAGCATCATCATCATGGCCGTATCCCTCTTGGCCCTCCGATCAACGATAACATGCGGCGGCACGAAGACTTGGCTGCCGATGATGATGCTGCTGCCACCGGCGCTGGCACGGCTCGCGCCGAACTTGCTGAATTCGGAGGGTGCTTTTGTGCATTTTGCACTAGTAGCACTGGTCTTCCGGGGGATGTCGATGGGGGAGGAAGCTTTCTGCCGGTTGTGCGGCTTCATCTGTGGGTGCTCGCCGGAGTACTCCTCGTCGTCGTCGCTGTGGATGTGACAGTAGTACATCTGGGGTAACTCCAGGTCTTGTGCTGCATCTGGCCATAGGATGTCTGCTTCTTGGAACTCTTCCTCCTGCTGCAGCTCTGTGCGTAGCATCTTACTTGCTTGGGTTGTATTTACGAGAGGATAAGTGCGTATTAAGTACTACTGATAGTAGTGGATATATAGGACTATCTAAGCTGGAAATAAATCATATAGGACATTGTTATCTTTAGACCTTTGCTTGGACCTCTTTTCAAACCATGACATGTCCATCTAAGCTGAGTGGCCATCCAGTCATTTTGCCTGCCTTAATTTAATTAATTTTAATTAGTCGGGAATTGCCAGAAGTTACCGCTCTTGTTTTAGTCTACAGAAGTACAGATACTGCTGTTTGAACGAGTCTAGAAGCACTGATGCACGCAGGTCGCAATTACTGAATAAGCAGCAGCGTGTGCACGTATGGAACATGCCAAGGAACCACATTTGCATTTTTACCATGATTCATGAACCTAAGCAACGTGTGCACGTACATAACATGTTTAATTTACACCAACAGACTGAATTCACCTCACATTTCGAACCAATTTACAAACGATAGAAGAAAATGTCTCGCCGTTCTTATCTGAATGCACAGAGCGAATTAACCAATTTACTTAATCAGGTCGTGACTGACGTTGGCCACTGCATTCACTTGCCGCTTAGCTAATTAACCAATGCGCTAGAGGTAGCACCTAGCCGGCCGCAGCACGGCCACACGCCACTGGCTACTAGCTCTCGATGAAGCCGGTCATGCGCAGGACGGAGTCGCGCACGCGCCTGAGGTCCCGGCCCTTGAGCGTCCGCCCCTGCCCCGAGCACACCGAGAACGCCGCCCTGCGCCGCGCCAGCAGCACGTGCGGCGGAACCACCTCGCCGCCCTCATGATCGGCCTCCTCCTCCTCCCGGCGCCTTAGCACTCCCCGCTCGTCCCGCGCGCCCGAGACCGCCGGGATCTCGACCGGGTCCGTGAACGGCCGCCGCTCCTGCTCCCACGCCGCGCATTTCGCCGACAACGCCACGTTCTGCGACATCACTGATCACCTGTGCACTAGCTGTGAGCTGTGAAATGAGGGTATGTGAAATCTGACTAACTATTTGCCCAAATCTTTCCGTCCGCAGCTCGGCGTGGCGCGATATTTATAGGCGAGACGAGTCCGGGAGCTACCTACCTAGCTAGCTAGCTAGCCATCCATCCACCTGCTGTAGCTAGCTAGGCAGGTTCCGTGTGGCGCTGCACCGCTTTGTGTGACAGATAAGTATGCGGTTTCGAGCTTTGACGGGAAGGGAAGGAATGATTCCATAATTCCGTTGGCGATTCAATGCCTTGCGCTAGGCAACTAAGGCAAATTATATTCCTGTGTGTGTTTCAGTTAAGATGTGGTCGGTTGGCTCTCTTCCAGATTCAAACGCTCTTTGCTGGTTTGCTTGTACAACTGCGCAGCGTGCTAGGGAGATGCTTATGCGCTTTTTGAGGATCCTGTACGAGCGTGTGCTCGTCTTAACACCAAGATTACTTGCTCCATTGGTGATTTGAGTCGTTTCTTAGTTAGACGTTGCTCACGCGGGATGGATCCCCGATCCCCACGTGTGTGTATAGCTGCGTGCATGTGCACGTTAACTCGACACTAACGTCCGGAGAAGGATTTGCACGCGTGGCACACACTGACAACGTTACGTTGCTCTCGACCCAAAAGGCCAAAACTGTGTGTCGCCGTACTGGTTGGAAGTCTCGCTGGGTTGGCAATAGCACATGGCTATTCGGTCCTCGCATATCGATCGAGGAGCTTACATCAAGAGGTTCACTTCACCGGGAAAAAGATCTTTACTGCTAGTTTGGCAGTATGTAGTACTCCAACTGCGATCCTGGTAAAAAGGGTAACGATGAAAAAGAAGATTCAATGCACTTGCAAGGCTCCTCGAAAGATCTAGGCATCAACAAGCTAACCTCATATGCTCATTGCATATGCATTACCTCTTATTGAGCTTTGGAAAAGCTTGACGGAAAAAATAATAAAACAGCCTAGACTAATTGTATCAGCATGCATGTCATACACAGCTCTCAACAACCTACTAACCAAGGCACCAGGTCAGCTAATGAACGTAGTGATGATTAGGACAAGAACACTTGTTCTTTGCTGGTGCACTTCACACCAGCCTGCCTGTTACGAACTTGACGTAGATGATAGATCAACAGGTAAGACAGGAAAAGAAACATGCCAATGTCTAAGACTGAAAAGCAAAAGAAAAAGGGTTCTGTCACGTTGCTTGACTTGACGGGCCTATCAAAATTGCAAGCTATGCACGTTAGGCTTATCCAGCCGATTTTTGCCAATCTAGCACGTTTTCATTTTGTTTTTGCAGATTTAATCACAGATAAACGGTATTTACAAAAATATCACAGCTGGTATATGGCCACCGCGCATCAACACGGAAGGCGCAGGCACCTGGTCTTGGCGCATGCCCACCGTACGCCAACGTTACTGCCGCCGCCACGTGTCCCTATCGGCCCGCCCTCGCTGCCACGTCACGCCGCTGACGTATGGAGGCCATACACCAGCCAATTAGTTAGCTAATTAGTAGTTATGTTAATTAGGTAATTAGTTAGTTAGTTAGTTAGGGTTAGGGTTAGTGTTAGGCTAAAATTTGGAAGAATTTTAAAATATGGCAAATTAGTTTTAAAAAATATGAATTTTTTTGGAGCCTCGCGACACCGTGTACTTGCTTTGTGTACATTTTTCATAATTTTATTCGTTCCAGATTTTTATCGCTATTTCGTATAAGTGTTCTGTTTGTACGAATCAACAGCAAACCGTGTCATCTGTTGATTGCCTAAACATATGAAGGAGGCCCTCCCTCTATTTGCCTTACTTTTTCACCGAAAGCATCAATCACTCGTCATCCCGTCACCTCCTTGTCTCATCCATCGAATCTTTGTCCCCTAAAATACATGGCTTAATTAGCGCACGCAGGATAAGGATTCTCTTCGAGCAGCGGCAATAAATTAGAGGAAACGAGTGAGATTTCATTTCGCAGTCGCTCGCTCGCTCTTCCGTTCATTCATTTCATTTCGCAGTTGCTCGCTCTCTTGCTCCGTCGATTATATTTTTGTGGACATTTCAGCGTTATTAACCGCCGTCGTTCGCAAGTACGACGGCAGTTTGGTCATAATTTTTAATTTACAGTGTTTATTAGTTACGAAATAATTAGTAGTAATTAATTAACAAAGTAGTGTACATTAATTTGTAGTGTTAGTTTGGTCGAAAAGCGAAATCAAATAATAAGAAATACATTCACCGAAGAACAGAGGAGCATAACCTAATTAAGCTAGCTTATCATGTAGCTTATCACCCCAGGAAAACTACTCTGCAATTAATTTACAATCTTTTATGTTCATTAGCTACCTTCTCACTAATGTTCCCTCTATTCCATTTTATTGCAAGCCATGTCTCTACCGGCGCTTCTGGAATACTTCTACGATGAGGACAACTGGTGCAAGTTGTGGCTCACCACTGACGCGGATGGCCCTCCACCCCTGGCGCTTCGGGCGGGGAGGGACTGCTGAGCGCTGGACGATCGCTACATCCCGATCCTTCGGGACACGGGTTTGTTGCCCCTTGCGAGGATGGTCTCCGTCGGACGCCAGTTCATCCTAGACGCCAGCCTGCTGTCGGCACTTGTCGACAGGTGGAGGCCCGAGACGCACAGCTTCCACTTTCGGTGGGGTGAGATGACAGTCAATCTGCATGACGTCTCGTTCTTGATCGGTCTCCTGATCCGGGGTGAGCCGCTTGTTCCGGGCCCTCTGGGTGTGGACTGGAAGGCCAGGCTGGAGCAGCGGTTCGGCCAACCTCTCCCGGAGGGTGCATGTGGCGTCCCCTAGGCTTGGTTGAGACAGTTCAGCGAATGCTCGCAGGGTGCACCTCACGAGGTCGTTAGGACGCACCTTGTTGCTTACCTTCTCCAGCTATTTGGTTGGGTCCTGTTTCCAACCACAAAGGGCGATTTTTTGAACCCCAACTTCATCCGCGTCGCCGAGTTTTTGGTTGACGCGGGCCGATGCCGATGCTGTCAAGATACGGGATCACCGCCCTTGCGCCACATACCGGGGGTTGTGTGACGCTTCGCGACACGGCACCACCGGTACCAACCTGGTCGTCTGCTACGTGCTCCTACAGTTGTGGAGTTGGGAGCATTTCCCTGTTGAGCGGCCGACCATCGAGATAGCGGCGCACTCGTACCTTGTTCCACATGACCAGGTAGACGGGCCCACTATAGGCTTACGGTGGACTGCTGCCCGTCTGCGTTGGGCCAGCGGAAGACCGACGAGGTGCTACTCGTTGTACCACAACGAATTCGAGTCGTTGCACGAGAGCGACATCATCTGATGTCCATGGTATCGTGATTTCCTACGCACGGTAGCGCCGCACGGGCTGTCCGTGCAATGCATGCAGGACAGAGGATTGTGGACGACGACCTGCCACCTGGTGTTTGCACATATGGTGGAGCCTTACACGCCGCAACTCATAATGCGATAGCTTGGTGAGTACCAGGACGGGCCCCCCGGACGGCATGCTCCTGCAGTGAGCCGTACACATGTGAGTCAAACTTCATCCGATTAATGTTTACAGTCCTTACGTCTTCTTTTCTAACATCAATCATTTCAAAAATGTAGGTAATCGAGGGCGGGTGGGCATACTCAGGACTAGCGCCCGGTCCAGCAGGAGTGGACTACGGCATGGACAGACATGACGCACATGGATGTCTAGACTGAGCTGCGTTCGTACCACCTTGAGACATACGGTGCATACTTGGAGTGGTAAGTGCCACGGACGCGCGCAAGACTCACCATTCCTCCACCAGAGCGCCCGGACCAGGTGACATCGCAGACACACCACGAGAGCCTCCACCGCATGTACAACCATCACAACACTTCGCGGCGTCACGACACCGTATGACACTTACAACATCTGGTCGTTTCATTGACAACATTCGTATTTTTTGTTAATGAATCTGTTACGTATGTCACTACAGTTGGAGCGGGCGCAGCGCGTCCAGAGCGCATTGGAGGACACCCTCCGCAGCCCAGATAGAACCCCGACGGGATATAAAAAAGTTTTGAAGCACATCTCGTCGGAGATGAAGAAGATAATAAAGAACTTGAGCTACGGTCGTTCGACGGACGACGTCCTGCGTATCGGGCACGAAGTGGGGGGTCATGCTCACCCACTAGGTCACCACGACCTAGCGAGTCCGGCAGTTGTCGTAGCGTTCCCCGTCGGTCATCCGCGGGCCAGGTCGGCGCGGAGGTAAGTCGCTATGAACAAACGTACGTTCAGTTTTTTTGGTTATGCCTTACGTTCCGCTAACATCGTGTCGTTCTCCCGCCGTAGATCCGTCGGGATGAATATAAGATCGAGGAGGCCGACTAGAGGGGTGAATAGGCAATTTTTAAAACTTCTTTGTCCAAAACCAATTTCTAATGCGGAAGTTAACAACAAACCGGTTTTGCACAATTAAAACCTAAATCAACTAGCTTCAACTAAGTATACCAACAATATAAGACTATTGATAATGATAGCAATCATATAAAGACATATAAGCAATTTGATCCAAAGAATGTAAATTGCAATATATTAAAGCACAAGAATGCAAACAACGATGATGTTTTACCGTGGTGTTCGGAGACTTGCTGGTCCCCCCTAATCCACATTGAGGTAAACCCAAACCAATTGGACCGGGTCCACAAATTAAGCCAAACACCTCCGAGGTAAGTGCAACCACTTGGACCGGTTCCAACACAAACCAACACCTCGATCCACTAGGGGTTGCTCTTCCTCCACTCCGTAGATGGCGAGCACCAAGCCACTCATAAACGTCAGGCCTTCTCACAAGCTTCTTGAGAAGATCACCGGACCACGACGCCTCCACGCCGTCTAAGTGTCTGCAAACACCAAGAGAAACAAGTCGAAGACTTTCGCTTGACTCTCACGAAGTGCAACACATGCACGAATGGATACTCAATCCAATTCTAGTTACAACACATGCAACTAGAGCTTCTCCCTTTTACTCACAAGGTGCAACACATACACAATTGAGAGGAGAAGACTTGCACTAGCTCAATAGAATAGAATGGGGGCTCAACTACCCTCCCACAACCGGCCAAGGTGGGTATTTATAACCCACACACAAAAAACTAGCCGTTGAAAGAAAAGATGCTGAAAAAATCAACACGAGCGGTAGTACCGCCATTCATCGGCTGGTACTACCGCACCTCCACTGACACATAGTAACGGCTATAACAAAGCGTCTGAAATAGCTGTTGGAAATGCGGCGCGGTACTACTGCCAAGTAATACGCGGTAGTTCCGCTCTCCGATCATTCCGATCCACAAGGGCGGTACGACCGCTTCCACTTGAGGTCCAAAAGGGCACTCACTGGAAATAACGTACCACTCACCAAATCGGTTACACCGGATTGCGGTAGTTCCGCCAAGGAAATACGGTACTACTGTGATGCGGTAGTTCCGCCAAGGAAACACATTTGCTAACTTTTAGAATCACACCACAAGGAATAAGGTACATGGACTTAAACCATTTGCAAAACACATTTGCAAACTAAAGTTACATGCTACAAGAATTATACATGAGCCTCAACTATTTGCAAAACACATTCGCAAATATTGACAACATGCTAACGAGAGCTAGAGCAAGTGAAATTAAGCTATCAACACATGATGAGACTCAAGTTACTAGTCAAGACCCATCTTAATAGTACAGCAACCTATACTAGTAATCTGGTCTTCCAACCAGACACCAAGACCGGTAAAAGATTATGAACACGTTCTTAGCTCTAGCTAGTCATACCTTTGCCTTGCACATCCTCTTGAAGCTTGATGACATACATCTTCACTTCAAGTCCGGGTTCTTGACTTGAATATGCATCATCCCATGATGCATTCTTTCACTTGACCTCCATCAACACATGATGGGTCTTCTCTTGACTTGATGATCAACTCATGATCATCTCCTCTTCTTGAACATCATCAACATATGATGATTTTCTTTTCGTCAAGTTCTTGATGCGCATCAACACATGATGCATCCTTTACTCTAAGCTCTTGACTTCAATATCATAAACACATAATGATCTTCTTCATTTCGGGATCTTGACTTGAACATCATCAACACATGATGATTTTCTTCATCCCGAGTCTTGAGTTGATGATGATCAACTCATGATATCATCCAAAGTTTCCAACCTCATGAAACATAACATATTCATCCAACTCATGGAAAATGTTAGTTCCACAATGTGATTGTCATTAATTACCACAACAAACCATTAACTCATAATGGTGGGACAAGATACTTCAATCTTTTCCTCTTTGGTAATTCATGATAACTATCACAATCGCAAATAATTGAATGTAGATAAACATGAGTATATATATTAACTACACAAGTTTTGTATAATCATTTGGCATGTTTCAAAGTAAAGATTCTTAATATATGTGGATAAAGGAACATAGATCAATACTATTGAAACCACAAAATATATAGTGAACTCCCCCTAAATGTGTGCATACACAAATGTGTAATAAGAATATATGCACATATTCAAGTTAGACTTTTAGTAGAGTTCAACCTATATTTTGGATCCGAGGAATGCAACAAGATATAGAGATATGATGTCAAATGTATACCTCCATGACTTTCACATTTTCATCCAAATGAGACTAAACAATATCATACTAAACAAGAAAGTTGGTCTCACATATAGATGTGTCATTAATCACTAAAATACTCCATTAACTCATAATGGTGGGTCTAAATTCTTCAATGAATCAATTTTATCGTCCGGACCCGTACACAGACTGGCGCTCCCCCTCGGTCATCTGTACTGCACATCCGGGAGGTACGAGGTTCTTAGTTTACGTCCAGAGTGTTCATTTGTACTAACATCGTTCTTTCTTGCAGCCTTCAGTTGGCCGTGAGGGTGACGGCCAGTTCACGTCGACTGATGACGAGAATACATGCCTCCCAGCTCCTACCAGGGAGCAGTACACGGTGCTAGGGTACAGACAATGGTAGCCAGGGTTTCTAGCGTACGCAGGGCAGAGCTCCTCCGGGTTCGCTGCCCCACCATCGTTCAAGGGCAGAGCTCCTTTGGGTTCGCTGCCCCACCGTACGTTCAAGGCCAAAGCTCCTCCGGGTATGCGGGAACCCCGTTCGTCCAAGGCCAGAGCTCATCCCCGCAACTGGAGTTGCAGGCATCGTACCCCCAGAGTGGTTTTATAGCCTCCGTCGTTAATGAATTCTTGGGAGGTGTCCCCTAGGTCGGCGTGGCTCATCACGACAACATGTACGCCTACTAGAAAATGCTCCAGAGTCAGCCTACTGGTCCACCTCTGCCTCAACGGTCTTTGTACCCCCTCCGAACTGACATGCGTTCTCCGAACCGGTGGACATATTCCACGGGTCATGCTCGGCGCAAAACAAGTCGCGCACGTGGACACAGCCGCAGCAGGCAGAGAGTAGTGGCTTAGACGAGTGAGCCATATAGTATCGCGTGTTGTGTGATTTTGTTTGACTATATTTGTACACGTATTTTAGTTGTTACGTGTATACTCCAGTGCTTTATTGTATATCGACATCTCCAATAGAGTTGCAATGCAGCTTTTTTTATACATTCCAAGTCACATGAAATCATGAAACCCTAATTTCCAAAACCTAAAATCAAAATTTTCGTGACCTAAATCCTAAATTTTTGAAACAATACCAAAACACATATAAAATTGCCAAAACATTACACAATTAAGTCCACTGCGTGAGGAGCCTTCAAAATAAAATTCATAATTTTTGGAGCTTATTTTCTATATTTATTGATTCGTACGAGCAGGACACTTATATGAAATAGCGATAAAAATTCTAACGAATAAAATTATGAAAAATTTACACAAGCAAGTACACGGTGTCAGGAGGCTCTAAAGAAATTTCATTATTTTTTGAACTCATTTACTATATTTTAAAATTCCTCCAAATTTCAGACCCTAACTAACCTAACCAATCTAACTAATTACCTAACTAACCTAACTACTAATTAGCCTAACCAATTGGCTGGCGCATGGTGGCCATGCGCCAACGGCTGGTGCATGGTGGCCATGCGCCAACGGCTAGTGCATGGCAGCCGTGCGCCAGCGGCATGATGTGGCAGTGGGGGCGGGCTGGTGGGGACACGTGGCGGCGGCATTGGCGCACGACCACCGTGTGTCAACGGTGTCATTTTTGCAAATACGATTTGCCCATGGTTAGATCTGCAAATACGATATCAAAACGCACTATATTGGCCAAAAACTCTATCCAGCCGGAGATACGTGCTTAGTTTGGCTATAATTGCATATGTGTTCGCCTTGCCTTGATCAAGCTGATTCCACCGAAATGTTCCGAGTACCCTTTTTATTTGCAAAATAGTTCTATCGCATGGTCACACGTTTCGCAATGCCTATCCGTGATTTCAGAGCTCAGACCAATCGATTGATCGTTGATTGCTGCTACCACTACAAGTTCTTTCAAAAAGCACTGTGTTGGATGAGGAGGCAACTAAAAGTGGTTAAATAAGTGTCACACAATCAATAGCCTTTTTGTTCTGTATGACTCATATATAATAAGGTGAAAGGAAGATGTTGTGTCCAAAAAAATGTGAGTGCAATGTACTCTTTCCGGATACAGCCCTACAGGGGAGACGCAGTTATGTGTGGTTAAAAAATATTGTGGGCTGGGAGGTGCGGGGGAGGGGACGAAGCCCCCGCGGTACAGACTATGAGTTCAAGTCGAACATGTAATCGGGGTATAAATATATATCGCCGACCTCTTGCAACCCTGATCAGGAAAAAAAGAAACTCCTCATACGGACGGAGCCGCCGCAATTCTGTTCTCGGGGACGTAGACTTTGCCGAACCTCGTAAATAAATTCTTGCATCTCTTGTGTGCTTGCTGTGATTGTTCTCTCGCGCAAATCACTGTCGTCGGTTCCAACACTTTTAAAAATCTTTTGCCTTAAAAAGTTAAATATTCTTTTCACTCCAATAGCTATATAGAGCTATGAAGATCAGAGAGAATCATTCAAACATAACAAGGCAACAAGATGATAAAGAGTCGCCAAAATCCCTATTGGACTGGTTAGACCAATGAACAACAAAATCAGCATAGAAACTGAATTTCAGCACGATTTCAAAATCATAAAATGATCTAACTTTTGATCCACAACTTCAAACTTTATGAAATTTGAAATACACCTTCTCTAGGATGTCAGGAACTTATTCCAATAAAAAATCTTAAAGATCATTGCCAAAATTCTAACTATTTTCCGTTTAAGTGAAGGTTGCATCAAAATCGAGCCAAATACGAAAACGATGATTGAGAGAAGCTCGGGGAAGGAATCAATCCAAGATAGCTAAGGATGGTTTTCCACATATTTTAGCATCCTCAATCACAGCAAAAATTAAGCCAAAAGCTCTCAAGATCAAAAACCCCCAATCACCCTTTCTTCCACCAAAAGCAAGCAAACTCAAAAACTTGCAATAGAAAGTACATAGATAGATGCAATCTGGTCTCCAAGAGATATATACATCACTTACACGTCCTAGGTACAATCCTAGGTACAAAGCAACATCAAGAGAGGAGGAAGGAACATAAAAAACTAAGCCAAATAAAGAAATCAATACTTGCAACATAAGAGAGGAAGACTTGGACGAATTTGGAGATTTGATTTCTTCTTGGAGATGAATGTTTACGGCAAATCCCTTGGGAGGACAAATGCAATAGGGTAGCACTGTCGGGACCCCGGATCTCCGGATCTAGGACCCCCTGTGTATATCTGCACTATTCCCTGGATCGGTAGCTAGTGCACACAGTTACAACATTGGCGTAATCAAAACCGTACACCAAACTATAGATGAAGCAGACAAATTAATATTTTAATAGCAAAAGGACCTTATGGTCAAGTTTTACAAAGGTTGCCACGCAGGGCTAAAGATCTCGAGTAAACTGCAGCGGAAAATAAACAAACTCATGGAAGCCATTGACATGCCCACAGTAATCGAGTGGAGAACGATCCTAGTTCGCATAGTCTTCAAAGAAGTCTTCTTCATAGAACTCGGGTTCATCGGTTCACCCTCCTCTGCTGATTTAAGCAGAGGGCACAAGGCCATGAGTACTTTGAATGTACTCAAGAAGTCATAGGAAATGTATGCAAATATTATTCATGCAAGGCTTGATAAGGATAGCTTTATGGTTATTTTGCAGAAAGCAGTTGTTGACAGTAAATACAGTAATTAGATTGAAAAGCATAATTTAAAAGATTAATACATAAGTAGACAAGTTTCTTTGAAACCACTAGTGAACACCCTGTTCACTTCCCAACCATCAACCAACATCAACTACTCAGATCCATCCAAACCATTTCAACTTTTCATGAAAATCTACCCCTTGCGTGAAATCACCAGGCATGTCCATAACCGGGGACACGGCTATTCGAATAGTTTTACACTCTGCGAGAGATTATGCGGCTTTACCCACAAGACACGAATTCTCTAGTTGGTTTGGCATCCGTCGATACCACTTTGCCACTACCTTAGGTAAGCGCCTAGAGCACGTGACAAGGCTTTTACAAAGTTCTGCTTTTGACTCGATTACATTAGCTAAGGTTTCGCCTCTATCGGCCCCTTTGCGCCGCTCCCAACCCAAACAGAACCGAATCAAGACATTACTAATTAGTCACCAGTGTCTATCCCAATCTAGACATGTGGTTGTACGGTTGAGGCCCGATCAATGGTTCAAGGTTAAGTCCTTATTTGGTTGCTCAGACGAGACGGTTCCATCGTTCCAAGTGTGCGTTCACGGCACCCACCCTTTCCACCACCCACTCGTCCGAGCATAAATCGTTGCTTCAACTTTGCCAAATGACCACCCTAGTCATGGCACAACATCTTTTATCAAAAGTGGCTCATACGGTTCCATAATTTCCTTTAGTCAAATTCATCATGTTGGGTTCAACCCAGCCAGAGGACCACCCTAGTCATGGCACACAAATTTTAGTAAGGTGACAACAAATGTCGTGGTCTCACACAGGACCACACTTCGCATTATTAGCAACACAGTCGTTACTACACAAGCCACAAACCATGTGCGCGAGGTAAATCAACATTTATTGAATCATGAGATAGAGACCAACGTCTACTAGAGCATGACTAAGCAATAAAGTGTACCCCTGTTGGTATTACAATAGTGACCAACTAGTAATTAACCATCCTAAGGTGTCCAAGGAGTTATGTCATTCAAGGATACATGTCGATTGCAATTTATCAAGGAGGCATATGACAATTAGGTAATTAACTAAACCCAAACCATTTATTATAAAATTAGCAATGCATGTTTATATAAAACAATATACTTTTATAAGGATGGGTTCAACATGATCAAAGGTCTATGACTTGCCTTCGTTGAAGAGTAGAGACGCTTCGTTAAATCGAGTCTGCGAAGTCGTCCGAAACACCGAAATCTATACGTGCGAACAAAGCTAAATAAATAAAACAACTCCAAATAAAATTCAAATAAATACCAAATAAATACTAATAGGAAGATACCGCCTTTAGATGAAATTAGGAAAAAGAATCGATGGAATCGGACTTCAGATGAAGGAGAACGGACGTTCGGAAGTTTGCCTTCACATGAAATATAGAATAACATCGGGCATGAATAGTGCGGCTTGGGCAAAAATGATGGCGCAAGCGAGCGAAAGAGAGGGGAGGATGGCAAACTAGCAAAATAGAATCCCAAGAGCGAGACGGACCCAATGGTGGTGATCGCGTCACCGGCGGAGGTCTGGTGCGGCGGTGGCGCAAAAAAAGCAGTGTCTGGGAATAGAGGCGTCGGTGAACCGTGACGCTTGGAGAAAAGGGAGGAAGCACCGCGTAGAAACGTTATGTAGGCGGTTAACGGCATGGACGGTGTCGTCTGGGCATCAAAGACGGCGCCGAAAACGATGATAGAAGGTGGTTCGGCCGCTTTCGGAAAAATTTTGCTTGTGGTGAGAAAGAGGGGGCGAATTGTAGGGATAGGTAGAGGAAGCCGAGGAGCACACCGCGACGCGGTCGGTTCAGGAAATGAGTGACCAAGGAGGGAGAACGGAGGTGAGAAAGCTTACTACATGAGCATGCATTAGCTAGTGAAGTGCTCATTTGCATGAATTGCATGAATTGCATGAAGTGGTACGTGCACAGGATAAGGAGGTAGTGCAGCTGATGGCTCGTGTGTGTGTATGACCAGAAGGCCGAGTCTTATTAGGGGGTGCATGCAGCTCAGTCGGCACAAGGGTGTGCATGCAGTCTTGTGAGCGTTTGTTAGTGGCCATGCACAGGAGGAGAATGGAGAGGGAGCTTGGCATGGGAGGGAGCCGGCTGAAGGGAGTAGGAGCAAGGGGAGCTGCACTGGAGCTGGCTCGGGTGGAGCAGCTGGCTGCTCGGCATGGTGGAGAGGAGGGAGAGAGTAGAGGAGGGAGCTGCTGGCTGCTTGGAAGAAGAAGTGGAGGAGGGGAGCTGCACTGGAGGGGAGGAGCAAGGCTACTGCCTACTGCTTAGGTTGGAGAAATGGTGATGGAGCTTGGTGCAGTGGGGCTTTGGCTCGGTTTGGGAGGGGGAAGGGGGAAAGGGGAGAGGAGCTCGGTTTTGAAGGAGGGAGCAAGGGGGGGAGAAATGGGGGCTGCAGCATTGGGTGACGCACCATTCTGGGCTGGCAGCATGGAGATAGGTGGTGGCAAGGGGGCACCGCATGGAGGCATGGGCGGCAAGCATGGCTTGCAACATGCAGCGGCATGGGAGAAAAGAGCAATGAGCAGGCAGCATGGAGTGGCAGCGACGTGGGGGAGAGGCACGGCAGGGCATGGGGGAGGTGAGGTCACAGGCATGGGCGGCGACGTGCACACAGAGGGCTGGTTGACCTCAAGGACAGAGAAGCAAGAGCCAGGACGTTGGGAAGGAAACAGGAGGAGAGAGAAAAAGAAAAGGAAGAAAAGAAAGAAAATCTAAAAATTTCAAGAAAATTTTATAAAATATTTTGAACTTAAATAGATCAAAAAAAATAGTTTTGGATTTTTTTTTTTTGAAGTTTATTTTAACTAATTAAAATAATTTTCCTTCAGAAATCCAATTTTAAGCTCTAAATTAAATCGACAAAATCCAAATGATTATTTTTATTTTTAAAGCTTCAAAAAGGCTCTGCAAATAAAATAAAACAATTTTATTTAATTGAAGTTTATTTTACTCATGTTTAAATCATTTTTATTTTTGAAATCTCAATTTAAGCTTCGACGAATTAAGGAAAATCAAATGGTGATTTTTATTTGGAAAGCTTCAAAAAGGACTGAAAATCAATTAAATTAGCTTTGAAATAATCAAAATTACTCCCAACTTAAAGTTGGCTTTTATTTGCACATAACTATTTTTAGTTTTAAAAAAAAACAGGAAAAACCATTTTTAAAATCCAGAGAATCAAGAAATTAATTTAGTTTTTTTTTCTTTTTAACTTAACTACAAGAAAATCTCAAAAACTTAATAAACCAACTGGAATTAATTGAAGTTTAATTAATTCAATTAAATCACTTTTAAATTCTAAAATTTCAAGTTAAGCTTTAGCAAATTAATAAAATCAAATTGTTACTTTCTAAATTTTTGAAAATTTTCAAAAACCCTGGAAATTTGGGATGTTACAAGCACACACAAGTGCTCTCATATTTCTCAATACATCTCTTAAACCCTAGCCTTCTCCTTCTCCACTTTTCCCAATTTCACATTAGAGTTCCTTGACTTAGGTGGGTGTGCAAATTCTACACCACCCACTTATATAGTGGAGGTTAGGTCTAGAGAGAAAACCCTAACAGGCACCCGTTCAGCCTGCACACAAATGGGTCTTACTCACGTACGCTTCTCAAAGCGTCGTTGTCGGTGTTTTAGAACCGAACTTACGTAAAGATTGTTTGATTCGGGGTCTCCTAGAATGGAATCACGCAGAGATTGACACGGGATTTTTATACGTGTTCAGCCTTCTCGAGAGAATAAGAACCCTACTCTGTGTGTGTATGGTATTGAGTATATTCTGAACAATCAGGGGAAAAACTAAGACTATTACAGATAGTGCTTGTATTCCTGATGGCCCGATTGCCTCTCCCTTTCTTTCTCTGATTGTCGCCTTTTTATAGTACGTGAAGGAGCGGCAGTTACTCCAGGTGGAGCGGCGCCTCATCACATCCCGTAACGGACGCACGTTGGTAATAATCGCCGGTGTATTAACTCCTCCACGTCGCTCAACAGCTATATATCAGAGATAATGGAGTATTACGTGCCATTACTTCGCAGAGTAACAGCGTATGATGACTGTTTGAATCCCTTAATCAATAAGGCCCGCTTGTCTGTAGGTTTAATTGATCATAAGGTGGTCGTAGCTGACCTAGTCGTAGAAGAACCTACGACTATGAGATAGTCGTAGCAAGACTTACGACTGTGGGATAGTCGTAGCATAGTCGTAGAAGAACTTACGACCACCCATTAGGCTCTTCCCCCATAATATTAAGGGGTATACTCAGGGTCTACATGACGTCATATTTACCTATAATAAGAATTATAGATAAAAGATAAAATGAGGATTATTATATCCTCGTCATCTAGCCCCACAGCTTCAAGTGAAAGTAACTTACTTGGTAAAGGAGTTATAGATGGTCTTACGACCACGAGAGGATCGTAGAAAGATAGTCGAAGGAAAAACTCTTCGATATTATTGTATGTTACTTTGACCGTAAATATGCTTGGTCAAGAAGATTACCTCGACTATCAAGTAGTCGTAAAAGCATTCCTACGATCACGAGGTGGTCGTAGTATAGTGATCGGAAGAAATAACTTTCCGATTATCGTTTCCTTTGGTTGAAAAAATCTAACCAAGGAAGTAATTTCGCTTGAGGTGTAAAAGCAAACTCGATTTTCTCGAGCGGACACACTGGTAATCTCAAACGACGCCTCGTTAGCTTTGTTCATTGAAGCGGTTCCCGAGACGGTGGCGACCCTTGGAATGTCACGCCTCCGGCTTAAGGTATGCGGTTATAAATACCTACCGGGGGGTAAAACCTAAGATCTTACTTTTCCCTAAATCATTCTACTGTTCATCAAGTTCTTGTCTTCTCCGCCACCAACTCACCAAAAATCTCCTCTTTACGAGAAAATGGCGGAGAGTCTCCGAATGGGCCGAGTCGGAGATGGATATGGCGAAGATGGAAGCCCTTGTCAAAGCCGAAGATTCCCGAGAGCATTCTTGTGGAGTGGTTCCTGCGAACAAGCAAAGAATGGCCGTCGGGGAGGATGGACAAATTCGCCTTCCAGCGCATCTTGTGAGTGTGGTCTCGATTGCTGCTTCACCCCTTTCTTACACTTATACTCGAGCATTTTGGAGTGGAATTGGTGAACCTTGGTCCTAATTCCATCACAATGCTAAGCGTATTTGTATATCTGTGTGAGGCGACAGGAATTCCAAATGATCTTGAGCTTTTTCAAGATTTCTACTAATGGCTCGCCAACTGATAGCCGGAAGTTGTGGTCCAAGCTCCATGATGGGAAGTCGAAGGAGTATATTCAGATGTTCACTCGGTCCTCATGGCGTTGTGGAGGAAGAGGTGGTTTCTACCGAAAGTCACCTCCAAGACGATCTTACCTTCAAGGAAGGTCATAGAAAGAAAGCTTCTGTGATTCGACTCCCAGATGTCACTCGAATCGCCCCTATATTCAAGCCATCAAGGATTTGAAAGCGAGAGGGTTGATTGGATGGCATATGGTGAAGGATTTCATCACACGTCGAATTAGTCCTTTGAAGAAACGAGTGCCTCCTATGTGGAGGTACTCGGGCCAAAAGACCCACCGGGGACTACAAGGAGGTAAGTAGTTTTTCGACTTAGCTCTCGGTTTGGTCTTCTTCAAAATTGTCTAATTTAATATCTTTATCTGTTTTATCTGAGATCTTTCACGCATGAGATTGACGCTCGAGTCAAACTTGTTTGTGAGAAGCCCCGCCACCTAGTGTGGCGGTTCCTCAAATTCTTGCGGTTTTATCTCAGAGAAGAAAAGGTTGAGCGCCTAAAGGTAATCAAAAGTTGATTTCATCCTTAGAACTTCATAGTCATAGAAAGAACTTACGACTAGGTAGTGATCGTAGAAAATCTTACGATCGTGGGATATGTCGAGAAAAGCTTACGACTAGGTAATCGGTCGAGAAAAACTTACGACTAGCAATTGATTCTTCTTTCTTTTTACGTAAAGTAGGCATGGAAAATCGCCAGACGCACGAAGAAGTCGAACTAGTAAACATTGGCGCAGGGCAACAAAGAACAAGGGCTCATCTCCTCGACAAAAAGGCGCCGACTTACAAGAGTCGCCGACAAGGAGGATCAAGCTCAAGTTCCTTTATTTCGACAAGGTCCTCAAAGAAAATCTGCAAAGACACACGCCGCAACAATAGCCGAGGTCGAAACAATTAAATTGAGGAGGATGAAGAACCTCTTGTGCGCAAGGCCCGTAAGGGCAAGGGCACGTCTTCGCCGAAGCCGAGACCGGGCGGTACGAACTAAGGAGACCGAGGAGGTCAAGAACCTCCTAGGCATAAAGTCCACAAGGCCAAGGTACCTTTTTATTATGACAAGAAAGCTTTCACAGCTTTACGCCACTTCTAGATTTGTCAAGCAACTAGAAAAGGAGAACCGAAGGAGTTTATGTCTTTTGTGAAGGACAACGTTGATCTAGCCGAGCCTACTGCTGAGGGTAGCGCCGCTCTTGGAGTGATCGAGACCGATCTCGGCCCTCCGGAAAGTCAGGAGACCAGAGAGATGGTCCCTGTTCAAGACTCATGACCAGACGTGGTCGTGACTGAACCTATTCCCCAACTTGAACTACGACCAGACGTGATCGTAGCAAAGAAGTCGAAGAACCCTTCCATCGGGAAGATGGCTTCAAAGTTTCTGATCAAGTCCAGGATGCAGAGGTACGTGAAACAAGCTTAAGTGTAAGAACAACATTTACCTTTTGCTTTCCACAATTTGACTTGCTATCCTTTTGTTTATTTTAGCTCGACTCCTTCAAATTTCCATAGTGGTTTCTATCGAAAAGCCCATTGCGACCTCTCCGGCGATTGGAGAGATGACAACAAAGATGGTCGAAGGATCATCCACACTGGTTATGGAAGAAGTCGTGGCTCCTGAAGCAGTTGTCACGACCGCTGAAGTTGTAGCTATGGCCACTGAGGCAGCGGCCATAGTTACCGAGGTGGTGTCTTCAAACACTGAGGTAGCTGCAATGACCACTGAGGTTGCAGCTACTACTACTGAGGTAGAGGCTACAACCATCGAGGTAGCGGCTACAACAAATGAGATAGCCACCATGACCACCGATGTGGTCGCGGGACAGCAGAGGCGAGGCAACAGAGAAGCTCGCCCAAGGTGGTGATGTGTCGACCATCGTGCGGGAAGGAAATCGTTGCAGACCTCCTTCCCGGTACCCAAAGAGAATTTACAATTTGAATCAAGATGAGGAATACTTCAACTTCGCTCGATTTCTTTAACCCGCTTCCATAGTGGGGTCTTCGCCTTTAGATCTCGCCACCGAGTCCCCACCCCAAAGACATTCCCAATAGAGGGAACACTTTTGATAATGAGCGCCTTGAGAAGGTTTGGTGGGACCAAGTTGAGAGAGTGGACGAGCTGAAGCACCCAGAGCTGGTTTACTCGATATTTGCTCGATCAACCATGAGTGTAAGTATTTGATGATACTTATGCATACAGGTATAATCTTCTCTTATTTCTCACTGTCTTTTCTTTTGCAGAAAGCCATAGAACAAATCGCCGTTGTCGGTGAGTATCATCGACAACTTCTAGAGCTACGACAGGAAAAAGAGGAACTCTGCAAACAGGCAGAGAGGTGGTAAGTTACTATTTTTCATAGTCGTTTTCGACTTGACTACTTATATAGTGCTTACAGGGTTTGTCGTGGAAAAACTCACGACTATATGCTAGTCGTAAAAGAATTACGACCGGATGTTTAGTCGTAGAAGAACTTACGACTAGATCTATAGTCGTAGAAGAACTTACAACTAGATTAATGGTTGTAGAAAAGCTTACAACCGATTTAATAATGTTCATGTCCACTTTTAACCTTTACAAAGTTAAACAATGATGAAAGACTCGCCGACTCGCCGATTATCAAAAAGAGGAGTCGAGAAAGTTACAGGAGAAAGTAGAATTTCTCCCGAGGAAGCTTAAAGAAGCTAACTCGCAACCTAAAGGGTGCGAGAAAGGATAAACATAAAGTCTTGAACTTAAGATCGCTTATGTTTTCGATCTTTGCTCGATCACTTCTTTTAGGAAAAGAAGATGATATGAGAAAGCTTCGTAATGAAGTCCAAAATAAAACTTTGGTCATTCACGAGATTTCTCGATTCCAGAGAGAAAGATGAAGAAATTACGAGACTAAAATCCGAAGATCGTAAGCAATTCTTTACTCGCAATCTTTACGAGTTCTTTCCATATTTTCACTCTCATTTCTTTTCTAGAAATGGAACTCGAACTGGGAAGGCTCGAAACTGAGCTCAGGGACAAAACCATGATTTACAATGAGACTGTCCGCATTGCCAAAGAAAATGCGGAGGAGATTAGATCATGGGAGAAGAAGCATGCCGAGATCATTACCTCCATGATGAAGAAATCAAGAAATTGATTCTCGACTTGCGTGTAAGGAAATCTTTTACCGTAATTATTTTTGTTTTCTTTTCCTCTAGAAGTTTATTTTTGCTTGACCGGTCTTATTCTTTTTGAGCAAGCGGTCGAAAACAAACAACTCTGTGAGGCTTCGACTGCACTCCAACAGAGATGGAGACAATGAAGATTAATTTTCAAAGCAAAGGTCACGCTCTGAACAACGATTTAGTGAGCTACATCTTTGAGGAAAAGCTCCTCAAGATGATACGATGGTCGCTCACGTAAGTACAATTGGGGAACAAGTCGGGGCTTTACAAGAACTGGGACCACTCAAGACCAACCAAATCGAATCGATAAAGGAGGCGGTCGAAGTTGCGATAAGTTATGCATTGGCAAAACTTAAAGCTCATGACCCCACCTTTTAATGTTCAACCAATCGGAGCCGACTTCGACCGCTCAAGCGTATAAGTCGTCTCGATTGAAGAAATGCAATCAGTTGGCCATTTAAGGTTTGGAGGAAATGCAATCGGCTCTCCTCTTCGAGTAGTTTGTAACAAACCCGAAAAACAATCTTTTGTTGATGTATTATATAATCCATCTTGTTTCTCGCAAATCATCTTGTCAAGTAGTTAGTAACTCAAAAGATAATTAACGAAATGAAAGACTAAGAATTGAAGTCAAATTAATAACTTTATCCTAGCCCCGACTATTTGTTTAGTTTGTTTAGACGAACTAAATAAATAGTGTTAAAAGGGTTTCAAAAGTAAAGGTTTGTTTAACTTGTTGTTTTTTATCACAACCGTCATGCACTGGTCGAAAAAATGGAAACGAATCGATACTAGGAAGTTCCTTCTAGTGGGCAGGACCACGTGTAGAGAGGAAAGTCTTCGACTAGGTGATGTTACCATCTCTGACTAGATTATTTAACTCGAGAACAGCAACTTGAGTTAAACAAACATCCATAGGACTTCAAAAAATTCATTCGCCCTTCTTTGGAGGACTCGATAAGTCTGTCCTGATAGCAGGAGTAGGAAACTGAACGATGCTAGGAAGTTCCTTCTAGTGGGCAGGACCACGTGCAGAGAGGAGAGACTTCGACTAGATATGTTTCTTCTTCCGACTTAGTTGAGACGAATCGAATACACCAAAGGCAGCTGAATAAATCTAAAAAAAGTGCACTCTGCTTAGAATATTTTTCAAAAGAACAGAAGAAATAATCTAATGTGAAAGGAGTAGGCTTTCAAAAATTATTTCGACTAAATAGAACTCGAACTCTTTGTGTTGGCGGCAAAAGGGAGTAACAAGTCATTACTAGGAAGCTCCTTCTAGTGGGCAGGACACATGCAGAGAGGAGAGGCTTCGACTAGGTGATGTTACCTGCCTTTCGACCAGTGTAAAGGAAACTGGGTGTTTGGAATATAGTCGAAAGATTATGAAATCACTACTCCAAAGTAAGACAATAGAGGTAGAGAGAACCTGAGTCTTTATTGTCTAAATGATGGGTTACACATAAAACTTGCGTAACTGGTCGATGTTCCAAGAATTCGAGAGAACTCCGCCGCCTTCCATTGCCAATCGTCTCGACTCGACGAGTAACCCGACCACGTGTAAGGACCTTCCCACTTGGGAGAAAGTTTGTTCCAATTAGACTTGGATTGGCAGAGTCTCAATACTAAGTCACCTCAACGAGGTCAGCGAGGTTGGACCTTCGATCGTAGTATCTTCGCAGGCTTGGTGATAGACCTATTTGAGCTAATTAGAGCTGGTTCCTCCTTTCTTCAAGTAGATTAATATCATCTCGCTCAAGTTGTTCTTGGTTGAGTCTGTGAAAGTTTCGACTGTGTTGACCGTATCTTTAGTTCCGAGGAAGCATGGCTTCACTCGAATACTAGAAAGAATGGTGTTTCACCAGAGTCTGACCGGTAGTTGTATGAACAGCCCATAATACGTAGGGTAGCTCTTGTACCCAAGCCCCGAGCGTTTGATGAGTCGGTCAAGACTTGGGTCTTAATTCTCTCATTATTTGGCCATTTGCACGCTCGACCGCCCCATTACTTTGGGGATAGGCTACGTAGCATAACATAACTTGGTACCCAACTCGTCGCAAAAATTCCTCAAATTTTGCGCCGAAAATTGCTTACCATTATCTGTAATTATTCGACTCGGTACTCCAAATCGAGTAATTACGCATCTCATCATAAACCGCTTTTGCCATTCGTTGTTATCGATCCACAAGTTCGCTTCAATCCATTTTGTGAACGATCAATAGCCACAAAGGAACTCAAACCTCCCCGGAGCTTTGGGGAACGGTCCTAGGATATTGAGACCCTGTGTCGCAAAAGGCCAAGATAGAGGTATTGTTTGTAATGCCCGAGCCGGTTGGTGTATCTCGTCGCTATGAAACCGCATCGACACACCTTTTAACTAACTCTTTAGCATCGTAAAGGGTCATTGGCGAAGAAAACATTGTCGAAAGGCCTTACCAACCAAATATCTGTAGGAAGCATGATTCCCACAGATGCCATCATGTATGTCGTGAAGAAGTGTTAATCCTCGCTCATGAATGCATCGCATGAGCACCCCTTGAGTACCTCATTTATAGAGGACTCCTTCCACCAAAGTATACATTTTGGCTTTTAGGATAAGCGATCCGCCTCGAGATCGCCTTGGTCGCACGTAACCCTTCAAGATATGCATAGATGGGTGCCATCCATGTATCCTCGTATTCTAGAGAGGCTGTCTCAATAGGAGGTGTCTCTGGTTCATCGACCAAAGACGGCTCCTGGAGTTGTTCCAAGAAGACTCCTTTTGGTACTTCAGATCGGTAAGAAGCTATTCGAGCAAGCTGGTCTGCGAGGAAATTATCCTTTCGAGGATGAATTGTGCCTCAAACCTAAAAATGCTTTTCTAGCTTACGACTTCCGATAAGTACGAGACATTGTCGGATTAGAGCACCGGTACTTTTTTCCGACTTGATTCACGACTAGTTGAGAGTCTCCTCTCACAAGTAGTCGGCGAATCGAGAGCGCCACGCTCGTATGCCGCCTAGCAAACCTTCAGATTCTCGCCACGTTGTTAGTGGCCTAAAAGTTTAATTGTATGGCATACTTTAAGGTCTCTCCTAGAGGAGATACCAGACCACCACCCGACCCGAGCCACTTAAAGTAAGTGACCCGTCAGTACATCGCCCAATCGGTCGGGAATAGTATTAGGATCCCAATGTTCAGATTTGTCCATTCGGCGACAAAGTCTCGCCAAGATCTGGGATTTAACGGCCGTTCGGACACGAATGGATGTCGAACTCCCCAAGTTCGACCGACCATTTTGCCATGTGTCCCATTGCTTCCCTATTGTGGAGGATCGCCCTAAGGGAAACTCGAGCAAGACAAACTAGTTTGTGCGCTGAAAATAATGCCGCAGCTTCTCGAAGACATGAGGAGGGCATATAGAAGCTTTTGGACCCGAGGGTAACGCCCTTAGGTCCGTGCAAAACTTCACTTACGTAGTAAACCGGTCGCTGTACATTTTCACGTTCTACGACCAAGATCGCGCTTCTCGCTGTGGCGTGGCGCCTAGGTAAACTAAGAGCGTTTCTTTTTCCGCCTCGGAGAGACCGAATAGGAGCACTCGTAAGGTACCTCTTGACATCCTCAAAGGCAGCGTTGCCTCTTCGACCACTCAAAACCTTCGTGTTTCCTTAGAAGTTTAAAGAAAGGTAGTCCCTTTTCTCCCGATCGTGCGATGAAACGACTTAAAGCCGCCATGCACCCAAAGTGAGTTTCTCGGACTTCTTTCGGTGTAGTTGAGGGCGATTTGTAAATGGCTTTTATCTTTTAGATTTGCTTCGATTCCTCGTATAGATACTAGGAATCCAAGCAATTTCCCTGAAGAGATTCCAAATACACACTTCTTAGGATTAAGTTTTAAGCGATGTTTTCTGAGATTGTCGAATGTTTCTTGCAGGTTAGTAATATGATTAAGTCTCTTGATGCTTTTAACAACTAGATCATCAACATAGGCCTCTAGATTTCGGCCTAATTGAGATGAAAAAGTTGCTTGCATCAAGCGTTGAAAAGAAGCGCCGGTATTTTTTAGACCAAATGGCATTTTGACATAGCAAAATATACCTAATAGTGTAATAAATACGGTCTTTTCTTCATCGTCTAGACACATATTGATCTGGTGGTATCCAGAATATGCATCTAAAAAACTTAACATTTCACAACCTGCAATAGAATCAACCAACCGATCGACTGAGGTAAAGGAAAATCATCTTTTGGACAAGCTTTATTAAGATCAAGAAAGTTCACGACATATCGCCATTTGCCGCTTGACTTTCTAACCATTACAGAGGATTAGCCAACCACTCTAGGTGGTTGACCTCTCTATAAAGCCCGCTTTGAGTAGCTTATCCAATTCGATTTAATAGCATCTCGCCGATCGGGGCAAATCTCCGTAATTTTTGTTTTACTGGTACTTTGTCGGTAGTAAAAGCTAGCCTATGCTCGATCACCTCCCAGGGACTCGGGCATGTCGGATGCTTGCCACGCAAAGACATCTGCGTTAGCTCGGAGGAAGGCGATGAGGCGTCTTCCTATTTGGGGTCGAAAGTATCCCGATGCGAGCGCCTTCAAGGACTCCCTGCCCGTCGAGGAACCTCTTTGACTTTGTCGTTCGGCTTTGGTGCGAGTTTTTAGGCTTCACTTGCTAGTCGAAGGTCGATTTTCTTCTCGAGTTGGTATTTGTCCAATCATCTCGAGGATCGACGATCGCAGTATGCGCCATCTTCTTGTCACAATGGATTGTGATTACCCTTTGGGACTGGCATCTTAATACATTGATATCCATAATGAGTAGCCATTAGAATTTTGCCAAAGTTGGTCGTCCGAGTATGGCGTTATATGCCGATGTCGAAATCGACCACATCAAAGGAGATTTTCTCGTCTCGAAATTACTTGGTGAACCAAATGTTAAAGGAAGAGAAACTTGGCCAATTGGTTTAGCGAAGATCCCTGATGCGATTCGATGGAAAGAGTATCGCATCGGTCTTACCTTGGTCCCGGTACTTGCATGTCATCGGGGCACTCAGAAACAAAATGTTTAACGAGTCGCCACCATCAACCAAAACTCGATTGACCCGACAATTGTTGATGGTGGGTTCGACCATGATTGGGTATCGACTGTCGAAGTCGAAGGAATCGGGCAACACCCTTCTCGAAAGAGATGGTGACTTCCGACCACTTCGATAATTTATTGACAAGAGGAGGATCTATGAAGTTTACCTCACGCTCGGTAGCCTTGAGTCGCCGCTTTGATTCATATGCCGATGATCCCGTGATATGTGTTCGACGGTGTGTTGCGGATCCCGAACGGCATCTCCTCCTCGCTATCCGATGACTTATGACCACTCGCTTGCCCTACCGCCGAGAGTGGGAAGTGGTCCTTGTCGCTGTAGTAGTCTTCAAGCTTTCGTTGGAAGACCCTAGCGATTCTTGAAGGTCATGTCCTTCCTTTTATGGAAAGGACACCACCTAGGCTTATCATTTTTCCGATCGGGTGCTTACCTTTGCCTCTATCTGAGTGCGGCTTGGATGTGCGTAGCTCTTTATCATTCACGTACCAATACTTCCTTGAAACCGCGGCTTGGGATTTTGACCCTTCGCCTTGTTCTTGGACTTTTTGCTTTTTATCTTTCTTCTTACTAATGTCGCTTTGGCTCTCGAGAGGTATTGTCTTCTCGATCTATCGTGTTATTCCACTCGACCGCCTCAGAAGCAGTTGCATATCGATCAGCCATCTCAAAGAGTTCAGCGACAGAATGTAGTAGGAGGATTCAAAGCAATGTCTTCTGTTATCCTTCTACTGCGGACTCCTTGCTTGAAAGCCCTGATAACAGATGAATCAGAAACTTCCGGAATTGAGTTACGAACCTGACTAAAACGCTTGATGAATTGGCCCAAGGTCTCGTTGTCGTTCTGTCTCATCCGGTGCAAGTCATCCTCCTTTCCGGGACGATTGTAAGTGCCTTGAAAATTTGCCAGTAGAAGGTCGCAGAGGTGTTGCCAAGAGTAAATCGACTCGAGTGGTTGGTTCAATAACCACGATCGAGCAGATCCTTCGAGCACAGTTGGAAGGTAATTTGCCATCACATGCTCTCCTCCTCCTGTTGCTCGGACAGCTGTGGTATAGATCTGAAGGAATTCGATGGGATTTTGGGAACCATCAAACTTCTCCATATTCACTGGTCGAAATCGAGGTGGCGGTGAATGGCTCGGAGATCGGCGAGAATGCCCGACATCCAAGAATGACTTCTTGACGCCTCCTTGCAGAAAGAAGGGTTTATATCATCGTGGTCGTACTCGACGATACCCGATAATAGGTTGACCGGACCTCGATAGATCTCGATCCCACGAGGAATACTCCTCGTAGTTCATCTCTTCTTCAGATTCTCATGTCGGAATGGTGAGCGATCACCTCTCAGGAGTTTGTCTTGATCATCAATCATTTGAAGACATTTCTCCGAGTAGGAGATCGACGCGACTTCTTGTTGCGCCGATTCCTTCATGATGATATGTTCGATCGACCGTAGTCAAGAAGTCGATGACTATGACTTCCTGAATGATGTCGGCGAGGTGCTTCCATTCTTGCCATCGTATTCCGAAGCCTTTGTGCAATCTCTTCAACGAAGAGGTCGAGTTCGGTGCTCGGGCTAGCTCTTGAGTTGGATTCTCGAGCAAGTCATTGATGTCTTTGGAGCTCTCGAGCCTCCTCGATTGATATTGAATGCGCCCAGGCAAATTCTTCTGGGCTTCAATTTTCTTCCGTCGAGCAGCCTCAAGAGCTTCCATGTCGGACTCTTGAGACTTTCTCAATGAAGTGCGAGAATGTCGAGGATTTCCTTCGCGTTCATGAAGGTGTTGGTCGTGTCCGCCAGTGGTGGTGTCCTTGCCATTGCCACAAGGGGGCACAGTGTGTGATTTTCTGGGAGAGTCTCCATCTCGGTCTCTAGGAGAGTGACCTTGATCCGAGGGAAGGACGAAGACCTCCCGTTGATGATTCTCACTTGCGCTCGAGGCCTCCCCGCTTGAGGAGTCGTCGAGACACCATCTGGCGACTTGGAGTAATCCCTCCATGTAGGGAAGTCCGGTTATAACTTAGTCTCCGTCGGCAGTATGACTCATGAGAGATGGTCGAATTTGCGGAAAAAGCATGCTTGATCCCATTGTCTCTGATGTCATCCAGAGAGAGATGATCACCAGATGCTGGTGAGGTCCTGGAATTGTAGCTTCCAGAGCTTGCCTTACTAAGTCGGACCGTCTCAGGGGGACTCGGACACTTCGAGGAAAAACTCTCGTTGTGTTGTGAGTCCACTGGTGTGGTCTGGTCGATTGACCCTTGTCCTTTGAGAGGGTAGATTCCTCTCTGGACGCATCTTGTTGGGGGATAAGGATCCTCCTCAACTCCACCACGCAACCTTGCTTCTGGATGCGTGGGAAGATCACGGAGGCGGCGGACCATCGGATGAGTCATCACTCGGCTCAGAATCGAAACCGCATCCATGTCGACATCGCATAATCGCCAAGTCGAACCGTTCTCCTCGCTCCATTCTCCCGCCATGAGTGCATGAGATTTGGAAAACAGAGAGAATGTTGACAAGATATTACCGAAGATCCCCACGGTCGGCGCCAACTGCCGGTGTTTTAGAACCGAACTTACGTAAAGATTGTTTGATTCGGGGTCTCCTAGAATGGAATCACGCAGAGATTGACACGGGATTTTTATATGTGTTCAGCCTTCTCCGGAGAGAATAAGAACCCTACTCTGTGTGTGTATGGTATTGAGTATATTCGAACAATCGGGGAAAAACTAAGACTATTACAGATAGTGCTTGTATTCTGATGGCCCGATTGCCCTCCTTCCTTTCTCTCGATTGTCGCCTTTTTATAGTACGTGAAGGAGCGATTACTCTGTGGAGCGACGCCTCATCACATCCCGTAATCGGACGACGCTTGGTAATAATCACCGTGTATTAACTCCTCCACGCCGCTCAACAGACTATATACCGTAGATAATGGAGTATTACGTGCCATTACTTCACGAGTAACAAACAGATGATGATTGTTTGAATCCTTAATCAATAAGACCCGCTTGTCTCAGAGGTTTAATTGATCATAAGGTGGTCGTAGCTGACCTAGTCGTAGAAGAACCTACGACTATGAGATAGTCGTAGCAAGACTTACGACTGTGGGATAGTCGTAGCATAACTTACGACTATGGGGGTGGTCGTAGAAGAACTTACGACCACCCATTAGGCTCTTCCCCCATAATATTAAGGGGTATACTCAGGGTCCACATGACGTCATATTTACCTATAATAAGAATTATAGATAAAAGATAAAATGAGGATTATTATATCCTCGTCAGTCGTCTTCATCTTTAGGTCCATGGGACCAAATCCATCATTCTTTGCCCTCTATAGAATATCCTTGACCTAATCCACTTAGGTCATCGTCGTGGTTTCGCACACCACCACTTTTCGGTATTGGACAATTTACCAAAATGCTCCTCTATCGATATTTCCTGATTCCTTCACATCGAAGCATTGTTCATGCTTCACCATCATCCATGTGGCCTTAATGACTTCCCGCCAAGCCTCTCACGCATCCGGATCCTACTGAACCATCCTCAATTGCAATCGAGCCCAAGTCACTTGGCGCATCACATGCCTTACCATGCACATGACTACACCCTGCTTCCCTGACCATTCTGGACCTTCCTAAGCTTAGTACCGATCAACCTTGTCGTTGCTCGTCATATCCATCACCAGTAGCTCCCGCTCTGGTTCCTTGTCTTCTCGGCTTGTAACCACCCCGCTAGCGTCGGTCATCTTCCGGCGGCACCTTAATTCTAGACCTAAGCTCTCATAACTTAGTCCCGAACCCGTTCGCCTCACCATGACGTAGCTCCGGAGTCCTACAGCCATCACCGACAATCAAACCGTCACATAGCACCGTACGACACACAAATCATCAATTTACATAATTAATGAGTGAAGAACACATACCTTCAAAGCTTAGCTCTAGGAAGCATCACTTTACCTCAAGATGTCTTTGCTCAAACTTTGTCTTCAATAGTTCTTATCCATTTTGCACATTACTTGAGTCCAACTATATCACACGATATCCATAACCGTTTTGGACCTTGGTTATCCTAACCAAATCCCGGTCCTCCTCGTTGTTGACCATAGTTGACTCGAAGCTACCTGCACAACAATAAACCAAACAACAATTTTCGGACACAAGTCTTCACAACTTGACCCACATTAGCCTATAAGAGTATAATGCAAACATATGCACCAATCTCAAGCTCGTAGGACCAACCCTCAAAGTTCAGCACACCTCATTGTGCCTGAACTGCCATGGCTGGTCAGACCGTCAGCCCTCGGCCGATCTGACTGCCAACCAACGACTAGTCAGTCCGCTCCCCAAATCCTGAAAACACTATCTCTGGACTTTTTGGCAAAACACTATCTAGTTTTGCGTCCAAACTCTATTTTTAATGATACTTGGTGCAAACAAACCCTCAAACACTCCCACACAAGTGTTTGGTACATAATCCTTAAAATCTCACACGAGCTTATACCGCCGATCTGATCATCACCTATAGCCGGTCAGACCACCGGTCACCTAATAACAGCCCTAAAATTTTAAACTCCTACTCCTAGAAGCAAACCTAAACTTTGACAACTCATACATAACAAAATCAAATACGCATCACACATGAGTGATCTCCACGTGGTCTCACACACCGAAAGATCTATTATTGATCACGCAGGATACTGATGCAATCTGCAGTGTTGAAGAAAATACTAAGGACTGTAGTTTTGGATAGACCTAACTTACGGAAATCTTCTGTCAGTAATGCGAACGCGAGCATCCATCGCGCGGGCCGTCTCTTTCAAGTACTTTACGTAGATGGGATCAAATTACACCAAGCTAGCAGCTGCTGAATTTTCAGCATTTACTTGGAAACAGACAACATACTAAAGCTCCGTACAGATGAACTCATGGAATATCCTGCAATCCTGGACTCTAGCTACGAGTACCACGTCAATGGCTTTCTACTGTGGCGGCATTTCAGCACATACAGTGTCGTGCTGGCGTGAACTACTGGTTTGGATCTTACACCTGTAACGCTGTGCGATTTGGACAAACGGACAGGACAGTAGCGCATAGGCGCGTAGCCTGTGGTGCTCTGCACGCCACTGGCACCGGTGATGAAGTACGTTATGGATAAGGATACGAGTGGCGATTAACGTCGAGTGATTGTTCAAGCCTCCGAGATGCGCCACGAATCCGTCGTCTTTTTGACGGATGGAAGTGGAACATGCACAGTGAAGCTCTTTTGACGCGCATACATTTCACGAGAATTTTATAGAAAGGGTACAATTTTCTTATAGGAGTTCTATATTCCAAACAGCGCTTAAGGTGTGATGTGTTCGGTATCGACTGAACTTTTGCGGACGACTGCTGATCCGATCCAAGGATGAAGAATATCAAATGGCGTTCGCTTTATTTTTCGCAAAATCATAGTGTGAAACTTGCGGTCACAATATAGTTCAAGGTTGGTTGCCTCTCACTTCTTTCAAGCGATGCATCCCGAGCAGTACATAGCATTTTTTAAAGAGATTCTTCAATTATCGGCACCTAGCTAATGGCTTACTAAGAGTCTAAGAGTAAGAATGATCACGCGACAAGAACAACAATAGGGCTCCTCACAACATGGACTCCATCGCTCCACGTATACGAACCCGCCAGATACTGCCCGTTTACGCGCCCACTGCCTCTCCCTCTCGCTTCGATCTTTATCTTGAAGGCCTTCTTCTCGCCCGTTCGCGCGAAGTTGAGGTTCTTCGGCGAGACCTTCACCGAGACGCCCATGGGCTCGGCCACGGCGACGCTGTAACGGGCCTCGCCTTGGCCGACGTTGGTCACCGTCCGGTGCACAGTGACCGAGCCGTTGAGTCCGTGGACGGCCAGCGAGGGGTGGTTGAGCTCGTACGGCGGCGGCGGGCTCGCCGGACACGGGAGCGAGTGGTCGAGCTGCGCGCCGCCGCTCGCGCAGGCGAAGAGTAGGTAGTCCTGGTACGTCGCGTCGTACACGAGGCCCGGGTCCAGCGCGTGCTTGGGCCTGATGTGGCCCGAGCCGTAGTCCATGGGGCCTGCGACCGATCCCTCCGCGTCCATTATTGGGCCGCCCTCCGCGTTGTTAATTGTAGCTACAAACAAAATATACGTTCAGGTCTGTTTCCACGTGCACATGAGCAAAATTTGACTTGTTTTGTGTTGAGGCTTGAGACATTACCGGTGGTCATGATGGCTGACCGAATTGCGGCGGAGCTCCAGTCGGGGTGGGCGGACTTGAGGAGGACGGCGGTGGCGGAGACGTGCGGGCACGACATGGACGTCCCCGAGACGATGTTGTACTTGACCACGCGGTTGTCGCCGTCGAGCTTCGTCGGCGACGACGCCTCGCTCCACGCCGCCAGGATGTTCAGTCCTGGCGCCGTAACGTCAGGCTGCAGGCACGCAGTTAGCATGCATGGATGCTTGTCAAGTTGTCATAGACAGTGTACACGAGACGGCCGGTGCTTCATTTGAAAGGATGCATGCGTACGTAAGTACGTAACAGTATACCTTGAGAATGTTGGGCTCGACGACGTTGGGTCCACGCGAAGAGAACTGCGCCATGAACGGCGACGGCCTAACGTCCACGACGGTCCTTGAGCGGTCCAGAATCGCACTTGGTTTCGCGCTGGAGTTGATGTAGTTCAGTATGGTGTTGACGTCGGCCATGGAAACTGCCGTGCCCGGGAGCACGTGCGCGTCGACGGGGACCTCGCTTCCGTACGCCGGTGGGTTGCCGAGGACAATGGCCGCCCCGCCCGCGCGTTTCACCTCCTGGCCCTTGGCCACCCTCAGGCCGGTCCCCCTCAAGCACACGACGATCTTGCCTCGCACCTTGTCTGCCGAGAGTGAATTCGGCAGACATTGGCTGCGTCCGCACAAAAAGTTGAACCGTGTTAAGTTTTGGATTTTGTACTGTTTACAGTTTAGTGGTAACGATTACTAGGAGCTAGCGTTTAGTGCAATTGGTTTGTTAATTACTTGGAAACGTTAGCGGGAGTGCCAGGAACAACGGCGTCTGCAGCATAAACCAAGGGGTAAGCTTTGTTGCCCGGCAGTAGATATGGCGTTACAGTTTGACCCTGGTACAAAAATAACTCGACATGTTAGTCCAGTTTAAAGAAGAACAAGACAAACGGACCAACGTGCCATGCGTGCATGTTCGGCCGGCAGGCAAACTCTTAGTCTGCTTAATTACCATGATCACCATGCCATTGCCAAGCTTGATCGGCGAGTTGAAAGCACGGTCGATGCTGCTCGCGCCGACCGTGAGGATCCACGGCGCGAGGTTCGACACGGTGGCCGGCGCGGGGCCAGAGTTCCCGCCGCTGCACACGACCACCACGCCGCGCCTCGCGGCGTGCAACGCGCCGACGGCGATGCCGTCGTCCGCGAACCGCAGCGGCTTCCCGTCGGACCCGATGGAGACGCTCATCACGTCGACGCCGTCGCCGACCGCGTCGTCGATGGCCGCGAGCATGTCGGCCTCGAAGCAGGTGTTCTCGATGTTCGGGTTGGGCCCCGGGATGGGCCAGCACACCTTGTAGATGGCCAGGCGCGCGAGCGGCGCCCCGCCCGAGGCCGTGCCTGGCGCGAACCCGCCGAGCGCGGCCACGCCCGGCACGTTGCGGCCCGCGACGGTGGACGCGGTGTGCGTGCCGTGGCCGTCGTGGTCGCGCGGCGAGCGGTAGGCACACGTGGTGTTGACCCCGCCGTGGGAGGCCTCGTAGGCCTTGAGGTAGTACCGCGCGCCTATGATCTTCCTGCGTGCAAACATCGGCGCGCCGGTCAAAATTAACGAACGGATTATCCAGCGCATGTATTATTTTACCTATGGATTAGTTATTACTGGTACATCTGATTAAACAAAGTGTGCATAATCTTATTTCGATCTTCTTTCGCAGAGCTCATAGGTTTCGAGGAGGAACATCTGACAAGGATCTCGTTTGGGACGCATTGCAAGGAAGATGTCACGGGGTTACCTTACCAACTCTCTGCAGCAGTTGCTTCAGAGAAAAAACTACTCTAACTTGAGTGTTTGTACGTATGCTAAGGTCATGTGTCCATACCGCCCATTGTTTGTCCTGCCCCACGCATGATACGAGCCATGCAGGCCGGGACTATAAAAATGCAGTGCATTGACTCGAGACTCGAGAGGGTGCCAAGCTGGACTATAAAAATAGAAAAGAAATTTGCTGGATGAGGATCTCACACGTAAGACCGCTCCCTGTCATCTGTTGATTCTCCCATTATGGGCATCTTCGATAGTCAATTTTATTTGTCTTTAAGAGATGTCATATAGACTTTTTATGACATGGTGGAGAGTAAAAGAGGAGAGAGAACCAAATCGTTGTCTCACGAAACGACTGTAGCTTAACGCGAAACGAGGCAGGAGCGACGAATGGTTTCTCTGTTGGAGCTCGTCGTCGCGTTTTTGTTCTTCTCGACGGATCCAGCGCACGGCACAGTAAGTCGTAGTCCATTGCCATCGACATGCCCGCCTGCAGGTAGTTGGCGAACCACGATCTTGGCGCTTTCTTCTTTGATCCCCGCGCCCTCGCCATCGACCATTGCCGCGACAGCGTCTGAGCTCGTCGTGGGCAAACTCGCCCGACATAGACGCCGGAGACTTACTACCCTCTTGGCGATGATGATGGTGGCTCTTGGCGCTCGCTCACTCGATTATCAAAGGGAGGAGGCGAGAGATCGAGATGGCGAAGAAGAAGAGGCAAGCATATACAGATATATCGGTGGTGGTACTAGTTGTAATATGGTAGTGGAGGTATAGTTAGGAAAGCCAAGGGATAGCGGTAGCCGTGTATGTGTGCAAGAGAGAGAGAAGCTGTAACTAGGTGCAGGGGCGGAGCTAGACCTCGGGCCTTTCGGGCAATGGCTCAAAGCCCAACAAAAAAACAGTAGGTAAAAATGATAAATACCAACGTGCACTGTAGCAGCTTGAGCAAAAACACGCTGGCCGGCCCGAGTCCCAGGCCGGCGCTGGCTCCGCCCCTGACTAGGTGTAACGAGATGATGCACAGGGAGAGATGAGGTGATGTAGAGAGAGAAGGTGATGGATAGAGAGAAAGATAGATGTTGGGTGGGAGGATTTTTGTTCCTCAGATTTTGGCTTGCTTTTCTATTAATTGATTCAGCTTTTCTGAAAGAAACTACTACCAGTAGTAGATTATGCCCAAATGATGTGTCTATTTCTTGCCCTCTTTCTCCTCGTGGGGAGAGGTATTTTGTTATTTCTTCCTGTTTTAATTGTAAGATAGTATGTGTCATGTTTATATATGTAGATGTAATCAAACAACACATGTAGGTCATAAATATTAGAGTTAATGTTGATCAGTATGATTATTTGATTCATATAAAGTTTAAAATGTTTGTGAATGTGTTAGAGACAACTTAAGAGATAAATTATTGGAATAGTTGTCTTTAATATTATCTCAAGATAACATAGAGAGTATTAGAGATAAACTAAAAGACAAACTATTAAAAATACCCTAATAAAATCAATGACGTCAGATTTTCTCCTATAAAAATGCAGTGCAGTGATTCGAGAGGGTGTCAAGCTGGAGTCTTGCTCCTGAAGTGGCCCACACTCGGGTTTTTGTTTGGACATGTACACCGTGGTCCCAGGTTGGAGCATGCAGGCGCCCACACTGACACTAGTACTACCGCTCCAGTGACTCCACGCCCCGATGATTCCACTATGGAGATTCTAGTTTGGACTTCGTAGTGTGTGTGGCTCTAGTCGTCATTGTCTTGTCATCTCGTTGACTGGTCAATGCACTGCAGGTTTCCCCCGTTTGTTTAACTTGAGATACAGTCACAATAAAAATCATTGGCACTTTTCAGATTCACAGATGGCATATTACTCTGTTAGCCATTGAGTTACAACAAGCTATTGAAAAAAATGACAATATACTCATGCTTAAACACTAGCGACTAAACCAAAGCGTAAAAGTTAAAACGATCGTTGCTAAGGGTGTAAGCACGGCTATGGATGATTGTGATGTGTGAGATAGCTGACCTATTGCAAGATGATGGATTGAAGGAATCTCCTCCTTGGCACATCCCCTTCCACCGTGCCGGCACCGGCCCTAACCCTTCGTCCCCGAAGCTCCTCGACTCCGGCCAAATGCCTATCAAACAAACAATTAACATTTATAGACGCCCGTTTGGTACTCTCATTTTCAATATACAATTTAAACAAATATATTATATTTCTTTATCACTTTCAGTATACTTAAATACTAATTATAAGATACTCCAATACGACTTGATTAAAAACAATTCATTTGAGCCCTTTATTTTTGATATACCATTTTTATATATAAAAGAAGTATATGCACAAATTTTACTATAAAAAGTGTTTTTTAATATAAAAAAATTCATAAAACTCACTTTAAGGTATCTTATAATCATTACTAGAGTATGTTCAAATTGATAAAAGATGTATCATCATACGATATAAGTGATATATTAGAAATAAGAGTGTACTCTGGAGCACCATATGTGTGTGTTAATGTTACCCTAAAACCTTCCCTTTCTTGTGCTTGTCACGACATGCTCAAACAAAACTACCCAAAAGCTAGCGGCGGAAGTATGCATGCGAATTAGTTTAGTCTTATTATCGACCGATAGACATGGTCACACATAGACAAGCCCCCTCACCGGAGTCCAGAACGCCTACGATGACATCCTCAACGGCTTTGGCGCCGGACGGCAGCCACTCGCTACCGTCCAGGCCCCTCAGCCCTTCCTCGAAGCCCAGAAACTCCCAAGACCTCGTGGTGTGCGGGGACCACCTCCCCTCGCTCGGAAAGGTAGACACCACCTCTGTCTTCGCTGCAAATATACATCATGTACAGTACTCATACAGGAGCCAACAAACACAAAGATACCATTATATAGAGACCACATATAAGTAGCCAGCTACTAGATAAAAAGTAAAAACATTTATACATATAGTCTGTGTTTGATTTTTTGGCTGAAATGGTGAGTTTTCGTTTGGTATTTATAGAAATTATAGTGGTCAAACGGTATTTGTAAAAATAGCGCCTACCGCACGCCATGGCCTTGAGGCCTCCACAGCCAATCACGTCGCCATTGGCCTTTGCCACGGTGGCCGTCTTGGTTTGTTTGTACTTTTTATTTTTTAAAAAAAAGCTCGTCCGATGAGTTTTTTACATTTAAAAAACGCTGCCAAGATGGCGTCTTCATAACATCCTTCATTTTAAAAAAAAATCATTTAAATATATTTTTTATGAATTTTTAAATATAGAAAATGAGCTTAAAAATAATGATTTTTTTGTAGAGCCTCCTGACACAGTGTACTTGTTTATGTAATTTTTTCAATATTTTATCCATTTTTGATTTTTTTTTTCTTGAAAATTCCTACAAACTCAAAACGGATAAAATTTTGATAAAATTAAACAAGTAATTACACTGTGTCAGAAGACTCCACAAAATTTCATAATTTTGGAGCTCATTTGCTATATTTAAAATTCATACAAAATATATATTTAAATAATTTTTAAAATTTAAAAATACTACAAATGCACTATCACGTAGTGGCGTAAGCGGCAATGACTACTACAAGATGCTTTGCCACACGGCAACAGTTTTTTTAAAATATATATATATAAAAACTCACCGAACGAGCTTTAAAAAAAACTCACCGGATGAGCTTTAAAAAAACTCACTGCACGGCCACCGTGTAGTAGCGGGCAACACAAACTCAAAACGGATAAAATTTTGATAAAATTAAACAAGTAATTACACTGTGTCAGAAGACTCCACAAAAATTTCATAATTTTTGGAGCTCATTTGCTATATTTAAAAATTCATACAAAAATATATATTTAAATAATTTTTAAAATTTAAAAATACTACAGTGCACTACCGCGTAGTGGCCGTGCGGCAGCGGCTACTACAGTACTTTGCCACACGGCAACAGTTTTTTTAAAAAATATATATATATAAAAACTCACCGAACGAGCTTTAAAAAAAACTCACCGGATGAGCTTTAAAAAAACTCACTGCACGGCCACCGTGTAGTAGCGGGCAACATGACGGCCGCGGCCGTGCAGCAAGATGCTACTTTTGTAAGTACCGTTTGACTACTGTCATTTCTGTAAATATCAAACCAAAACTCGTCATTTCGTCGAAAAGTCATCCGTGTTTGGATCGTTCTTTCTCTCTGCAGTGTCACTGTGTGTGTACATGTAACTTACCTGATAGCTTTGTGGCCTCTTCCTCGGAGAGAAGAGCCGCGAAGCCATTCAGACTGTGCCTGTAGCTGTACAGCAGCGACGCCCGTGCCTCCTCCTCACTGGTGAAGTGGTGATCGACAGAGAGCGCGTGAATGAATGATGGACTGATGGAGAGGAGAGGTGTGTGAGCAGTGCACGCCATGCATGTCAATGATGTACCTGCCCTTGACGGAGAGTAGGAGCGCATGGTGATCCTCCAGGGTTGCTTCCTTCGCCTTCGCTCCGGCGTGCTCGCCCAGATACACTATGTAGACCTATTCACAACGGCGATATGAAAGCTTATCTGTAATCTGTAATGCTTCTTCTTTAATTTGCAAAACAGTCAATACAGCATATGGGAGTGCATGTATATATCCTTGGCAATTTAGCATTAGTTTTTGTACACACACTCCCTAATTTATACGCACTACTGTGTTGCAAAATTAATGAACCTGACATAGAGTCATGCTGACAGAGTACATGGAAAGTTGAAAAATAAAACGAAACCATAGCAGCATGAATGGTAGTATTGTCCATGAACTAATCGAACTACTCATACTAAAACTGTGGGTAATCTCTTGATTAACAGCAGAAAATGAACTGATGATGACCTGGCCTTGCTTGGTGGAGGCAGAGGCAATGGAGAAGGAAGAGAGGACGAGGAAGAGGAGGAGGCTCGACATGGCTAATGCTCCTCTCATCGTCTTCGTCTGAACTTTGAACTCTGTAATTTGACGGCTTGGAGGCTGTTTATATACAAGCACAAGTGCTGGCGGCGAGGTGATGGATAGGGGAACAGAGGTGGACACAGTGGAGTCTGACTGTCTGACCCTCCTCTGATACGATACTAGTATCTTTTCTTTTCTTAACCTTCTATTTTATTGTATCTAATTTCTTGTGCTCCCTAATCCCCTTGTGCAACTTGAACTCGCGGTGAACTACCTTGGATATTTTGGATTTGATTGAACCGTACAAAAACCACACTCCGACAATTTTCCTCAAGAAGAACAACAACAAAAAAAAAGGCTACAGTCTGACACTGCAATCTTTATTATTCACTAGTGTCCTTCAGCTCATGTTAGAAAACTCTCGCAATTTTGATGAACAATGATTGTTAGCCTCATGTGATGATTTCAACAACAAACCACTAGAAGACACCATCTCGACTCCTACCATCCAACGCACAGTAGCTTCAAAGGACAAAGAACTTTGCATTTTAGCCCTTTATTTTTTTTCCCCCAATTTAGCCATTGTTTTATGTCTATTTAATACTTGAGTCCGTATTTTTACATAAAGAACCCAAGAACATAAAACAAATTACAAACTAGGCCCTTGGTCCAACTGTCAGCCACCCACCCCTCACCCTCTCCTCTTCCCCTGTTCTCTCCTCCCCCCACCCTCTCTCTCATTTCTTCACTTTCCCCTTCCTCCCTCACCGATTCACTCGCCATCGCCAGCGTCGTGTAGCTCCCTAGCATCACCATCCCTCTCCGTGCTGGCGCCACCCTCCTTGCGCTCGGATTCGATCGCTGGCGACCTTGCCTCACTAGATCCCGTCGGCGTCGACCTCACCTCGTCCGGGGCCGTCTCGCTGGATCCAGTCATCCTTGTCCTTTCCCCAGAACTCTAGTCTGCTGGCCAGATCCAGTCGACCACATCCCGACCGTCACCGCTGCCACCCAACGCCGAAGGCCACAGACTACCCCCGCCAGCCGCCATCTTCCTCATGAACAGCAAACACGTAAGGTGCCACTCTCTCCCTCACTTCTCCTGGACCACACACTCTCTCTCCCGTCTTTTCTCTACTAGGACCACACCTTTTCCCCTCAAGCACCTACACCTTGCAGAAGCCGCTCTAACACCCTGTGAGGCACCCCCTCGCCTCCACGGTGGCATCCGAGCGTATGTGGCCCTGCAAGGCACCTAGATGGGGCTACACGTTGTACATTCTCATATTGATCATGGACCATAGAGGGGGGAAAACCGTTAGTACTGTTAGAGTATATATTTTGTAACTACTTAGCACATCTAAATTGTATAGCAGATTAGTTAGTTCCATAGTTGGTTCATATTAGAACTGAACTGAGATCTGTTTTCGTTTTCTATTTGTAATCTATTGCTTTGGCATGGCTACTGTTCACCATCCAGCAATACCTATATAATCAATACATAACACACATTACAGAGTGTGGTTGCGCAATACTCTGTCTTCCTTCTTCTTTTTTGCACATGGTATCAGAGCCTCTCTAATTCAATCCACGACACACCACCATGGCTAGCTCGTCGACAAGCAATTCCCTTTTGCTTGTACCTTCGTCCAACTCGACATGATTACTGTCGGCTCCTTCTTTTAGTCACCTTATCAATCTGAAGCTGACGCAGGAGAACTATCTCCTATGGAAGGCGTAATTCATGTCTTACCTTCGCAGCCAAAGCTCCTTAGATACATTGATGGCACAAGTTCCTTCCCGGAGAAAGTCATCACTCAAGCAACCGATGTGGGCAAGTCACCGCTCCTAATCCGGTGTATCTCATCTGGCTGCAACATGATCAGCTATTGTTGAGCGTCCTCCTTTCCTCACTGTCGCCGGACGTGCTCTCACAAGTTCTGCTGCTCAACACCTCAGCAAAGGTATGGATAGCATTAGAACAAATGTTTGCAACACATTCATTAGCACAGGTGGTGCAAATCCGCATTCAACTGGCCAACATGAAGAAACACGATCTGACAGCGGCAGATTATTTCAGCAAGGTGAAAAACCTGACCGACACCATGGCGTCCATAGGACATGCACTCCGAGATGAGGAGATTGTATCCTATCTTCTGGCTGGCCTTGGAGAGGAATATGACTCTTGTGACGTCTCTAACAACACGTCCCGAGTTAGTTTCACTCAATGAGTTCTATGCTCATCTTTTGAGTTTTGATTTGCACGTGGAGCAACGCAAATGTCGGGTTACACCTTGAAGGTGTCTCGGCTAATTTGGTAACTAAAAACAAGATGCATGGTGTAACATCCCAAACATGGTTTGTGTTTCAATTGTATAAAAATGAGAAAAAAAAATCAAAACTTTTGATGCATCTTGTTGTCAAAAAATTAAAACTTTTGATGCATCTTGTTGTCATTTTAATTTTCTAAAAATTCTTTTAAAGGTTTGTTGATTTTAAAAACCTAATGCTTCAATTGACTAGAAGCATAATCCTTTAAAACTTTTAAAATAAATCTTATGGAAAGTCTCTGGAACTATTTTTCCTAGGTTCTGGAGCATCTAAGTGACTCCTCTGAAAAATTTCATAATATTTAGAAATTATTTGTTATTTTAGAATGGCCAGTCAAACTAGTTGGTCCCTCAGTCAAACCCCTAGGGCAGAACCTTAAACATTTCTAGAGGGAAATGTAATGCATGAAAAACTCTAGGAATTTTATAAAAGGTTTTTATCAATGTTAATCACCTTCCCTAAAATTTTCATAAATTTTTGAGTTAATCTTCTACCTCTAAAAATTCCTCAACCTCTCAGCCTTTTCATCCCAAAGATCAGTCAAAGCTACTGTTTGGACTCAAGTCGGACCCGACCACTTGGTCCGACTAGATCACCCGATCGCACCACCCTCCAACCCAACCCGGCCGCACTGGACCAGACCCGACCCTCGGGGTCTAACCGAACCTGCTCGCCAACCCAGCGCGCCACTTACCTCCTTGCACCGCTGATGGGTGAGGCCCGCTCACAGGGCTTCTTCCCCCACATGGCCGAAGCACAGTGTAGCTTCACCCGCGCTCACCATGGCCTCCGCTCATGCCCGCGTTAGCTAACGTCTATGCCCCTAGTATTTGACGAGCGCACGCGGTTCACCCGTGGTTTGCTGCCTCACCCACATCGTTGCACCCACTCCCATCACTTCACTTTCATCCTCAGGGACTGCCGGAATTTGGTGTCCCTCTTCTTCAGCCGAAAACAACCGTTTCTTCCTCATCTCCGACAACGGTGAGTCAATACTCAAATTGGTCGTTGTTTCACCATCTAGTGACCTCTCTGATACATCTCCTTCCTTCCATTTCTTTTCTCCTGGCTCAGAGGGAGCTCTCCTCGTGGAAACGCCACTGCCACCTTGATTCAACCTCGCCAGACCACACTACTACAGGAAGCCTCATCTCAGACGGTTTGGAACCGTCATCACAAATGGTTTCCGAACTGTCTGTATTTGTATGTCTGTGATAACATGAGGTTATCATAGATGGTTCAAAAACCGTCTGTGATACAAATAATACAGGCGGTTTTTTGTTAAAACCGTCTGTGAAGGTACGTATCACAGACGGTTTTTAATAAAACCGTCTGTGATACGTACTTTTACAAACGTTTTTAACAAAAAAAAACTGTCTGTGATAGTTCATTACCCTAACCACTTTTTTTTTAATTTTTGGCTAGCCTCAGGAATTGCTAGCTATGCCCTCTGAAAACAAGCATGCAGAAAACAGATACATCACAGATAATCAATTGTTGACAACTCAAAGTGATCATTACTCAAAACAAATTACAAAAAAAATTGTTCAAGTATTCTCGCTATAGTTACAATTGGATTACAATTGAATCATTTGTTTGCACGTGGTTGAGAGGTGCCAATGGGGTGAAACTCTGCATCAGCGACGGAGTGAAAGTCTTCGTTGGGGTTAATGATATCTGTCTTGATGAAGTCGCAGAGCTTCCCTCGAACGTCCACGATCTCGCTCGCAACGAGTGCATCTAATTCTATCATCAAGCCGTGTCGCTAGCAAGAGTAAAGTGGTAAACATATATATTTAAATTTATAATTCAGAAATAATTATTTGGAGATTGACAAACCTAGGGATCCTTCGTCTTAGCATTAATGATTTGCCGCATATGATGGCAAACGTAGAATGCACATAGCTCATCAGTTTTTTGCTGGCGGCACTGCAAAAATAGAATTACATATATAGGTATAGTCAGTTCGAGACGCATTATTACGAAGTATGATATAGCATTATTGTGTTGTAGCGCGTACCAAAAATCGTGTCCTGTGTGTTAGTGTGTCATTCGATCCCCCCTTGTATAGTCCTCCGTCGCGAACATAGGCTTTGAACGACCTACATGATTCCAAAAAGTTATCCTCGGCCATTTCAAACGAAGGAAGACTACAATAGAGTTATGTATGGAGGAAATGAGCATACCTGCTGAGTATTTCTGTCAGAATACTGAAGTCATGCTCGTTGCTGATTAGGGAATCAAGGTATATTACATGGCTAAAAGGATCCAGTGGTTCCTACTCATGTATGTCGTTATAGTCATTAAACCTAAGTTCGTTCTGCGTATAAAGTACAAATAAAATTTATATAGCAAGTAGTGAAGCACTTACCCCTGGTTATAGGGCACCACTATGTAGTCCTTGTTGTCCTGACGAAGCAATCCCGCCGTTATGTAGTTCTCGACGAAGGATGCGTCTGCTTCGATGGTTTGCATAGAGACCACGTGTGGGTCAAGAAAACCCACCCGGGCTTTTTTCATCATGTATCTATACATAAGCAATGAGTTGTGATATTTATCGGTATTACGTGAATGCAGAACTTGATTGTACACACACTTATAGTGTCCAACATCGTACAAGCGAGGCGTCGAGGGTAACGAGGTTGAATAGGTCGTACAAGTCGTTTAAGCCCACGACGAAGTGGCCCTGCCCGTTGAAGAAATGCTCATTCTTGTACCGCGGTGATTCGATGATCGCACCCTTCTCTTTGGTCTTCCGCATGTACCGGGCATGCAAAGCGACAAGCTAGTCCATCATGGAGTAATTCTGCGTTGGAGCACAACGGTTCTCCGATGGAGTACTTCCCGAAGTTGGGAGGCGCCTTAATGTTCATCGATTTCGATTTGGTCTTAACGATTGGCAGCGTCTTCCTGCGAGACGACTTGGGAACCGATACGGCGGCACACTTTTCTTGTTCTTTCGGCGTCTTCTCTACAGGAACCGATACGGCGGCACACTTTTCTTGTTCCTTCGGCATCTTCTCTACGGGAACCGATACAGCGGTATGCTTTTTTTGTTCCTTCGGTGTCTTCTCTACAGGAACCGATGAGGTGGCCTTTTGGGGCGAAGGATGATGAGGTGGAGTCATCAAGGGTCCCGTTAGAGAGGAATGGTCGTGTCGAGATCGCGACACTGCTGGGTCCAGGGCGATGTCCTTCTTGGGCCACTGGATAAAGTGTGCATGGCATCCCCTAGTGTTCTGATGTCTTCGTTCGGGCGAATCTCCAGTAGGACGGCCATGAAATTGTCATGTACCATGTCCACCTGGACCTTGGCGTAACCCTACGCCAGCTGGGCACCGTGCTGCACTGTCCCTTCCTGGTATGGATACGCCAGCCCCCGCCCAGCCTCAATAGAAATAGACCCAACCATCATCACTTGGAGCTTACAGGGCGTTGGCTCCTACAAAAAGATACACAATTAGCTAAGGCATCCTATAGGTCTATCTTTGGAGTATTTCAGATATGTACATTACCTTGATGTCATCAATAGGTAATTGGACGTCATCATGTTCAGAATTATACGTGGACGTGACTCTACTGGCTCCCAAAATAACGGGGGCGGCTTGCGACTGGTTCAGGAGTTGATTCAGTTGATCCTGCAATTATGTTATCTGTCCTTCACATTTTGCAGTAAGCATCTGTACCAACCGGTCCTCGTGCTCGGCCTTGGATCTCTTCCTACTCCTATACGTGTCGTAGTCGCCTCAGAATCCATAACTCCAAGGTACGGTAACCCCAAGGCCTCACGTGCGACCCGGGTGCTCCTTGTTTTCCAGAGCCGTAGATAGCATATCCTTCTCCCTGTCTGCTTGGAAGGAGCCTTGGGAAGTTTGGGTAGTCAATTCATGCTGCAAGTGTTCATCATGTTATTATAGACAATATGAAGTTATGGACTTATTAACAACTAGGTAGTTCGACATATTTACCACACGTTGGGACACTTCCCGGTCTGCCGGGTTTGTGAAAGAGATCCTACCCAAAGACGAGACTTTTGCCCTCGCTTTTAACCAGCTTAGGGAACGCGGGTCTGTGATATCAGGAAATGGTCCGGTTGCATTCCCCTCCTCCGCCGCCCATTGCATGGATTTAGCCGTGTACCCAGTGGTGCCGAGTCTGGGGGGTGAGTGTTTCATGTCTAGAGAGCTTTGTGCGCCGCACTTTGCTCCTTAAATTCGGCCGCCGTCTTCATAGCTACAAAGGCGTCCCATGTTTCCCGTGTCAAGAATCCATACTTTGGGAAGGGCGTCTCACCCATGTTCACGTACTTCGTGACAAGAATGCTCTTGAAGGTCCTCCACGCGTTATCCATCAAGAGCAACGCCTGTCGTTCCACGCGTGCCATGTCTGCTTCTAGGATAGTGGACTTGCTTGAAAGTTCTGTCTACAACGCGCCTCTCTGTTCTTTTGTCAGAGACTTCCAGCTTGGTGTGGTGATGGGGACCCATTCCATTGCAAGTATCCCGTAGATGGTCCGGAATCTCACCGCTGATCTTTGGGGACTCAGAGGGATCCCAACGTCACTAACCTCCGTGATGATCAGTCGGCCCGCATGCAATTTCGATTTTCCTCTACCATCTCGCTTACGTATCATTATCGTCGACGGAAATCCAGACACATTAGGCGGCGTCGGTGGCGGCGGTAAAGATGGCGCCTCTGCCATCTCAACCAGTCTATACTCTTCACTAATTGACTTTGATAAAACAATATAAGCATTTAAATGACCAAATTAATATAGGATTGTTGCAAGCATTTAAATGACCAAATCAACATATACATATGAAGTATCTCCATGTCATACAAAAAACTCAGAGTATTGATGTTAAAGTGTGCTCTCAGTATGCTGGATGCAAAGGATTTAACCTTTGCAATCTCAGTACATCAGTCAATATATCTTCACCAATCAAATTTAACAATTATCAAACAGATCTTGGGCTGAACCTAAAACTTTCCTATTGAATGTCAAATTTATCTCACGGCAGCAAAATAAACTTTCAGTTCACAGATTATCAAAGACTATCAGAGTCAATATATCCACCGAGACAACAGAAGGCAATCTATTATGAAAAACAGAACAAAGCAATGGTATCAAGATAATCACAATATCATTTCAGCAATAAGCCTTATCCACAGATTGAGGATAACTATGTATCTCACAAAGATCAACTAGCTCATACAAGGATAATCTGACAACAGAAAGCAATAGTTTTAGCTCAAGATTGTTTCCAATTATCAAATTGATTTCAGATTTGGCATTCATCACAGAGCTGATCAACCGAGCCCACATAACCACTTTGCTATCTCTCAGTGCACAATCTAATATAGAATTTGAAGCCAATCCAGCACATAAGTATATAGCCAAAGTGATGCACAAACGTAATATAGGAATACTTACAGAGAGGATGCCGCACAAGAACTCACAGTGCAAGGAGGAGGCCGGTGCAGGGGAGGGGCCGCAGGGAGGAGGCCAGTGCAGGGGAGGAGGCCGACACGGGGAGGAGGACGGCGCGGGGAGGAGGCCGGTGTAGAGGGAGGACGCCGACAAGGGGAGAAGGCCAGTGCAGAGGGAGGACGCCGACACGGGGAGGAGGCCAGTGCAGAGGGAGGACGCCGACATGGGGAGGAGGCCGCGAGTCGAGGCGGCGCAGCATCGCTGATGTTGGGGGCGGCAGCATCGAGGTCGAAGGTGGTGGTGTCGGAGCTTAAGGGTCGGTGAACGGGCGAGCCCTAGAGGAGGCAAAATGAGCGCGCGAGAGCTTAAGGGCTAAGTGCACTGGGGAGAAGAACGGGAGAGCCCTAGTGGTTCTTATAAAGGCATATCACAAACAGTTCTGTTACGGAACCGTCTATGATTACTTATCACGGACGGTTCCATAACAGAACCGTCTGTGATACGTTCCATATCACAAACGGTTTATAACTGGAACCATCTGTGATAAATTACAAACGGTTTCTATTACGAACCGTCTATGATAGTCTAGCATATCACACACGGTTCGTAATAAGAACCGTGTGTGACTTATGACAGACGGTTCCAGTTATAACCCATTTGTGATAGTCTAGCATATCATACACGGTTCGTAATAAGAACCGTGCGTGACTTATCACAGACGGTTCCATTTATAAACTATCTGTGATAGTCTAGCATATCACACACGGTTCGTAATAAGAACCGTGTGTGACTATCCTGAGCGGTTCGATGATAAACCGTGCATGATAGATGCACGTATCCTGAGCGGTTTTTGGAACCGCTCGCGATATCTCTAATGAGCGGTTCCAAATGAACCGCTGCAGTGATAAATACGTATCACGAAGGTTTCTTTGGAACCATCGTGATAATAATCTTCTGAGCGGTTCCAAATGAACCGTCTGTGATGAGGCGTCTTCTATACCCTGTTTTGTAGTAGTGCCTTCTTCGACGAGCTCGTCCTTCCCTCTCCACTCCAGTATGCTCCTAGCCCCCCTCTGGTGCTAGCGCACGCATTAGATGGCTTAGGTCGCTACCGTATCACCGTTGTTGTAATTGTCGTAGCTTCCACTCCACTTCACCTCATCGTGCCACCGCTACCGGCCGTTCTGACTGTCGCCGCCAGTACCATTGGATGCGCATTAGCTTGAGGATTCCATTTTATCCTTCTCCGACCACCACCAGGGACCTAGCTCGCCGATGGCACACCGGGTGAGCTCGCGCTCGGGAGCGGGTCTATTGTCGGAACGCCAACACACACTGTAGTTAGGCGTTTAATTAGCCAAATCTCAGTCATTAGGTTTTAATCAATGATTAGCATTTATTAGCTCGGAATTAAATAGGTAATGAGAGTATGGCATGCGGGCCCGGTAGCTTTTAAGTGCTTAGTAAACCACCGTGGTCCATAGACCCAAAAACTGTGCCGTGAACCTTTGGTTCACGCACTATTCCGTGAACCACTAGTCCATGGCAAGTAGGTCCTGCTTGTTAGTAGCTTTATTCTTTAGGTTTTTAAGTGAAATAGAAAAGAAATTAGTGGGGTCCTTGTGACCGTGGCTAGATCCACTCGGGTAAGAAAAATATTAAATGCTTTTATATTTTCGAAAATGCTTTATTTGTGTACTGTAAATTGTTTAAACTTCAAAAATGCATAAGTATTTCTTTGTAACTCCAAATTGAGTGAAATCAATCTTGATAGTTTATATTTTTAGTGTACTTTAATTTGGAATAGGCTTAAAGTATGCTACTATCACTAAAAATCTTGTGGTTCAAATCTTTTGTGCACAACTTTCAAGACTTTGAAAAATCATAGGAAATTCAATTGAACTCCAAATTTGGGGATTCAAATTGTGTTGTTCTTAGAATGTCATGCTCTGTCTACCATAAAATTTCTATATTCACCACCTCTCTGGATTTGTTTTGCAAAAAATGTGAGTTCGGATGAACAGTACTAGAGAAGGATTTTTCAGCATTTTTTATATCAAAAGCTGATTTTCTTTAGGCTATAACTCTTGCATGTAACATCCAAATCAATTGATTTTTATTGCAAAATTCATTTAAAATCATGCTCTACCTTCTGTGTAAATTTCATGATTTTTAGATGATTTGAATTTTTGAGTTTATTCGGCGTTATCCGTTCTTATTGCTTCTTCTCGATTTATTCAATAGGTTTCGATGAAATTGTCGAGTATGAGAGTGATCCTCTGCAGCAAGCAAGCTATCTAATGATTCAGAGTCCGATGGATGGACTCTAGTCATATATATATATAGTATACGAGTTGATGTTGCTTAGAAATACTTAGAACGGTAGTATGGGGATCATTGCTTTGGCGATGGTCATTATATCAACACTTTAAAATACTTGGGTCAGGGTACTCATGTATGTATTGTACTTAGAAAAACTAAAACTGAAAACAAAAAGATTTAGACTTGGGCACATGGTATGAATGGTGTTACTGTTGGGTGTGTATGGTTGGTGCCCGAGTCAACAAGGACTGAACATCCTGTCCCACTGAACCAAGCACTTTCGCGTGCATTCCACACGAGGGTATTGGGAACCCCTCTTGACGTAGTACTTTAGCGTGTGTTAGTTTCGAGTCGCAGGTGATGTTTGTGTGTTGTGTTAAAAAGAAATGTTCTGTTATTGTTAGGTGTACGGGGGTGGATTCCTATCTAGGTTCTCCACACCGAGAAGCATCCGTAGTTGTCCTAGGCTTTACCCCGAGGGGTAATTGACCTAGGCTTTACCAATAACTTCGACACAATGTATGGGTTTCTATTCATACGGGCGGCTCATAGCTAATGCATTGTATTGGAAAACATCTCGTAGGACTTAGTCTTGCCGGCATACCTAAGGAAGTGTGCTCTATAGCTTGGCGAAAAGGCGGTCTGACATGTGGGTACAGTTGTACACCCCTGCAGGGTTTTGATCTATTCGAATAGCCAAGTCCTTGGTCATGGACAAGGTTGGGGAAGTCTTTCAAGAGTTAGACTATAACATTTTCATTAAAACTTGGAAATCGAGTAGTACGAATGGGTAATTCATGCTATATTGTGGTGGCTGTTGGGAGGTCACCTCTAGGATGTTATTATGCTTATAAATATTGTCTGACTGTTATTTAAATAATTTAAAACAGATTTGACAAATTGATTTACAATCTATTACTCTGTTGCAAAGAAAACTGCTTTCTACTGAAAACTGCTTAGTGTAGTGGCCTTTCTTTGATATATGAATGCATCTATATATTCTGTTGTTTGTAAGACTTGTGAGTACATTTGTACTCAACCTGGTTGTTGCAATTTCAGAGGAGGTTGATCCCCAAGGGATCAACTATTGTGAGACCGACTTCGTGCAGGACGACTAGCTCGGTGTTTTCGGTCAGTTGCCTTGTGGGTAAGGGCAACTGGCTGGATTTTATTTATCGTCATCTTATGGCTTTTGCTTCCGCTGCAACTTTAGCCTTTATATTGTCATTTGGCCGGTCGGCACAAATTTTGTAATACGAACTTGTATGTCTTTTGTGATGTGAACTATGTAGACTCAGTATTGTAATGACTTATGTATGGAATTGATGCTTTAAATTTTGTGATGGTGTATGTGTACCGCTCTTGGGAGGTACACAATACATCGAGATGCAAGATATTTGATTTGTAATGATATGATCAATCGGATGGTTAAGTATTACAAGTTAAATACCCCTGGGTTCTCACACATGGCAACAAGAACATTTACCGTGGTAACAAGCCGTCATACCGTGGTGGCAAAGGAGGCTACACCAACTCTAACGGCAATGGCAATAGCTACAACAACAACAACAGTGGTAACAATCAACCTCGCAACTCTGGAGGAAATCGTCCCACCTGTCAGATATGTGGTAAGATTGGCCACATGGCTCTCAAATGCTATGACAAATTCGACCATGCCTACCAACCTGAAGAGAAGCAACACGTTGCACCTTTTTGCATCTACAACCTTGTACAGTGTTGACACAAATTGGTACACTGACACGGGTGCAACATATCGCATTACTAGTGATCTCGATCGCCTGACCATGCAAAAACGATACACTAGCTGTGATCAAGTCCAAACGGCTGGCAGTACAAGTATGTCTATCCACTATATTGACCATTCTCATATTCACACACCTAACAAAACCTTGAACCTCAAGAATGTTCTTCATGTTCCACATGCTAGCAAAAATCTCCTTTCAGTTCATCGTTTTTCCAAAGACAATGATGTATTTCTTGAGTTTCACCCTGATCAATTCTTTGTTAAGGACCGAACAACGCAGAATCTTCTTCTGCACAGCAGATGTGAGAATGGGCTCTATCCCATTGCACCCACATTGAAGCCCAGTAAGGCCGTCCTTGCTGTCACACCATCACCAGAGCAATGGCATAGTCGACTTGGCCACCCATCATCTTCTGTTCTTCAACAAGTTCTTCAGTTCAATTCAATTTTAGTTTCCACAAATAAAGATGCAACTTCAGTTTGTGATGCTTGCCAATTAGCTAAGAGTCATGAATTTCCCTTTTCTAGATCTAATAATGTGTCCTCAACCCCACTAGAGTTTGTTCACTCTGATGTTTGGGGATCTACTGTAACTTTTGTTAGTGGCTTTCGATATATGTAAGCTTTATTGATGATTACAGTAGATATACATGGGTTTATCCTCTCAAGCACAAATCTGATGTTGCACAAACGTTTCTCCGTTTTCAGACTCTTGTGGAACGACGGTTGAACAAGAAAATCATTTCTGTTCAAACTGATTGGGGTGGTGAATACAGAAAATTACACCCTTTCTTTCAGCAAATAAGCATACAACATCAAGTCTCTTGTCCCCATACACATCAACAACATGGTAAAGCTGAAAAACACCGTCATATTGTTAAAGTCAGGTTAACTCTATTGGCGCACTCCTGTCTTCCTATAAAATTTTGGGATGAGGCCTTTGTTTCAGCCTGCTACCTAATCAATTGTCTCCCAAGCAAAGTGATCAACCACCTTACTCCACTCAAACAATTGTTTGATATCACACCTAATTACAATTTTCTTCGGGTGTTTGGGTGTGCCTGCTGACCTAACCTTCGTCCATATAATGCTCACAAGCTAGAATTTCTATCCAAGCTATGTGTTTTTCTAGGGTACAATGATCATCACAAAGGCTACAAGTGTTTACACAAACCAACCGGCCGTATCTATATATCCGTGATGTCACATTTGATGAACATTCTTTTCCTTTTCACAAAAACCCTGAATCTAATTCCCCTTTAGTTCCCTCCTCTATGGACACTATTGTTTTACCCACCCTCTTTTCTTCACCATCCTTGCCTTCTGAGAATGGTCAATTAGGTTATAGCCATATTATTACTGATTCTGTTGTGCCATGTGTTTATGATTTTATTATGCCTCGTTAGGACAATAGGATCGAGCAACGTCCTAGGCGTCGCACGCGACTCCAGAACAATATCTGTCAGCCCAAGGTGCGCACCGATGGCACAATAGCATATGACATCCGCAAGCGAGCCCTGACAGTTGTGCTCGCGCCATCCTCATACCAACAAGCTATGGCCCTCAAGTAATGGAAGGCAACCATGGATGATGAGTTCTCTACTCTCTAGCAGAACAAGACATGGCGACTTGTTGAACATCAAGCATCAACCTCATTGACTTAAATGGTATTTTCGGCTGAAGAAGAATGCTGACGGCACTGTCGAACAACATAAAGCTCGCCTTGTTGCCATGGATTCGAGCAAAGGTACGGCATTGACTATGAAGACACATTCTCTCCTGTTATTAAGCCAACTTCCATTCGCCTCATTTTGTCCATCGCAATTTCCTGTGGTTGGAATTTGAGGCAAGTCGATGTGAAAAATGCATTTCTGCACGATGACTTGGAAGAGGAGGTGTATATGTACCACCCCTGGGTTATGTGCACTCCCAATTGCCCCATTACGTTTGCAAGCTTGACAAAGCCCCGTATGGCTTAAAACAAGCGCAGCGTGCCTGGTTTTTCAAACTCAGCTCTAAGCTTCAGGAGATTAGTTTCACACCGCCACGGGCCGATACATCACTATTTATCTTCAATCATGGTGGTACAGTCATGTTTGTCCTTATCTATGTTGATGACTTGATTATAGTCAGCTCTAGCTCTCAAAGTACCGATGAATTGCTGAATTTTTTTTAAAATAATCTATTTTTTATTGGAAATATCAAAAATATTCCAGCGATATTTTTTTTTACAAAAATATCGTCATCGCCCAATGGTTGGGCGACGAGCTCTATCGCCGAATCGTTGGGCGCGAGAAAACTCGCCCAACCGTTCGCTTCAAAATCGCACAGAGGCGGCGGTTGGCGTTATTATTCGATCGCCCGCGGTTGGGCGATAGGAGCGATCGCCCAACCGTAGAGCGATCATGTTCGATCCTAACGGTGCGGTGACTGGATGGCCTATATAGGCACTGCGCGTCCCCAGGCGATTCGTTTAATGAGAGCGTAAGCAGTTCGGCGACAAGAGAGGAGAGGAGAGGAAAAAGAGAAGGAGAGAGAGGAAAAGGGAAAAAAAAGAAGGGGAGGAGAGGAGAAGAGAAGAAAAACTTGGATTGCGAGGAGGTAAGTTTGATTTATTTTGTCTTGTATTTTTTAAGTAGGTATTTAGTTAGTTAAAATACTAGGTATAAGTAGCGTTAAAGAAAACTATAGTTAGGAAAAAAAGTAGATTTGTTGATTTGTATGTAAGTAGAAGCGATAAAAAACTTTAGAAAATCCTCAAACACTAAGCGCATAGTAATAAGATAAAATAAATAGATCTTGCGGACATTCAACTACATGGCCTTCACCAAAACAGCAGACAAATTGGAAACAAAAGGTAACACCGAGCATAATGAGAGTAGAGTTTTTTAGCACCCGATCAAGTTCTGATGCAGGATTCATGCAATCCATTGGATTTATGCATGTTTAGGAAATCATCTATTGACTCCTAAAATGTGATAATAATTTAAGAGTCTGTTTGAGGTAGAGGATACTTATAGATAAATTTAAGGGATGTTTTGCATTGGATGATTTAAATTATTTCTTTATTAAAAAGCTTAAATGGCTTATGCATGCTATGAATTGAGGGAAGCAATTGATGCATTTATATATTAAATCAAATGTACATGGAACACATAAACCCAAACTAAACACAATACGGTACTAATGCTAGACTAATACAATTTTATATCCTTAACAATGCACAAGTTAAAGAGTCTCAACTTTTCCAATACGGTACTAGTGCAATACTTTCCTTAATGTATCAAATTCCAAAAATGTAAGCATTCAAGTCATAATCAAAATAAATACTATATGTAGAATTTCAGGTTTGTAAATTCTCTTACAAAGGAATTTCAGTTTCATATCTTATTTGAAAAATAATAATTTTAATTTCATATAATGTAGTTTTGATTTTTGAATTGTTCAAGGTGCATAGATATGAAACGTCCTTATGTATCTACCAAATATTTCTATAGATATGCTCAGTTACAAAAATCTAGCAAGATATCACACTTCTTTGTCGAGGCATTAGAATTTGGTCGTCTTTGCTGAAGAAACATAAATAAGAGAAATTGAATGGTACCAACCGGTTGTGGTAAAAGATGATTAAAAATTAGGAAACAAATAAGCAATGTTGGTTGATATTTAAGAAACAAATAAGCAATTCATGGATTCATTGGATTGAGTTTTGGGTAGTCACCAAATTGAAGGATTGAAGGGTCGATAATCTCACCTTTCAATATGGGAATCTTCTCTGGAGCCTTCACTTAATCTTTTAGTTTTCTAAAAGTTTATTTTGAATCGCAGTTGCTTAGAGCGCAAACTTCAGCAATACCAACACCAACAGTTAAAGCACAATCATAGTTAATATTCCCTATCATGTAGTGCATGCTTCCATGATATAATAACCGATTCAATTTCATCCGAAAAAAGCAGCATAAGGAGGATGAATTATTTGTATAAACTAATTAGTAGAAGTAAATTAGTATGAACTAACTGACTTAGGTAATTGGTAGAAGACCGGGATGCCACTTGTAGCATTTCGGGTTGCAAGTTAGCGTCCGAATCGGATAATGTCTGCTATGGAATAGCTCGGTATTTAGGTTGAATCTGAATATCGTACCACACGTTCATTGCGGCCTCTGCCTTAGGGAATGAATGATGTCTTGATCATGCTGTCATGTAGTTGTCGATTTATAGGCGAAGGGCCTTACAAATGTAAATTACAATGTAGCAAGATTTGCATGTCGTATGCGTTGAAATGACTAATTGCAATGTTGGAAATATTTGCGACCATACAATAAGTCATGCCTGTACCCATTACATTGAAAGTGCATTACGGTGTTGGCACTGCTCGTGAAGGTCCGTCTTGGTGTTGACTTGAGCAGCCAACAAGCCACTCTGGTACACCCTGACGGCGAGAATGCACGAATCGAAGATGTGAAGCATTGGTCGACCCGCAGCTTCTCTTTGAACCCTGAGGTGTGCAGCGTCGACATACAAGGGCTTTGGAGCCGGTCTTCCACGAACATCAGCTGGGAGTTGAGAAGACTGATGCGCACGCGATGTGGAAGGGCTTTATAGAAGGATGTCGGCGTCGTGGATATGAGTGTGTGATACTTGTGCAACCATGCCCAAAAGAAGTCATGCGGGGCCCCTTGCGGATATCATCCGGGTGTTGCGAAAACTTCGGTGCGGCATGTTGGTGAAGAAGAGGACCCGGAGGGTCAGTGTTACTGAAGAGTTCAGAGAATGTTGCTTGTGATGAGCCCGACGGTACATATAGGAGAGGAAGATCGGGCACCACATGGTGAGCCTACAGACGGTGATGAAGGAGAGCATAGGGATTACATATTGCATCAAATGGAAAGCGATGACCGGATGGCCTTGGTCAAGAGGAAGCTTTACAAGAAGACGACGAGGCGATTCGATGAGGACGGAGCTCCCATCCCCGAATGGAACAGTTTTGACGCCGAGGGTCTATGTACGCACGACGAGCACGAATCGCCGTGGGAGTACCATGCCACGAGGTTCGGTTGCACTCAATGTTTGTCGATAAGACATCCTTGCGAGGATGCCATTAAGTTGTGGGCTATGTCTATCACGCAATGACGTTTGGTCGTCAAATCTAGCTAAGAGCGAGACAATCACAAATGCGAAGCGATCCGGTTGTCCTTGGCGAGTGCAGCGCATAGACCAAGTATGAGACTCACTTTGGATTGTCTCGAAGGTGGAGCCGCACTCATGCATGCTCAGAAGTGTTTTGTGCAGACATCGTAACATAACGTCGACATTCATAGCTAATTTGATGTATGGAGAGATAGTGGAGAAGAAGGATATGGAGGCCAAGCACATTATGGTGGCTATTGAGAAAAAAATTCAAGTACAAGATCAGCTATGGGAAGGCATGGCGTGCGAAGCAGAAGGCTATGGAAAGACGGTTTGGATCTTTTGAGGCGGCGTACGACAACCTTTCTCGTATGCTTGAGGTGCTGCAGGAGAGAAACTCGGGCACGTACATTGCTGTGAAGGACATGCCATCTAAAATTCCGTGAGGTTTTTTAGTAATGCATAGGGCCTTCGAGCCTTCGTCCCTCGTGACGAGGCTTTTAGGCATATGCTGCCGTGATCTCGCTTAATGGACTTTTTGACCGGAAATACAAAGGCAGATCCTTACGCCATAGGCGTTGAGCGGAACAATCAAATTACGCCATTGGCCATCGCATTTGTCGAAGGTGAGAATTTCCACACCGGTTGTGGTTCCTTCAACATCCGAGGGTGGGAGTTGTTGGAGCTCGCCCCGGTGTGTGCGTGATTCATGATCGCACGCCGGGATCTTTGAAGGCCATAAAAAACTTCGTGAAGACCCGAGGAGCCGTTCCTTGGCCGGATATGACGAGTAGATGGTGTATTCGCCATTTGGGGCCAACTTCTTCAAGAAGTTCCCGGCAACCCTTGGTGAAGCTATTCAAGAGGCGGCTATGCGTAACCAAAGAGCAAGAAATTTGACGCTTATGGGCGCCGGAGCGAACACACAAAGAGAAACACGTGGACACGACAAACCAAGGAGCAGAGTCTCGAACCGGCCGGTCCGGAGGCGAGGACCTCGAGGAACATCGAGTGCTTCTCCCATCGGATCGAGGCCCGACCATTGGACAAGTGGTCTCGCCGCATGACACGGACGGGGCAAGGTACGGCATAATGACCACTAACCTTGCGAGGTGTACAACCGGGTTCTTATGGGCCTCGTTCTCGGCCCTCGCCGCCATCGTGGAAGGTGTTACGCGCACACAATCGGGTATTTCAGGAGAGGCATGCAAATGCCGCGACTTCATGCCACGAACCTCAAACACCGTCTCGCTCAAGATTTCGGCATACATGCGGCGAAGACACGAAGGGCGATCGCACACGGTGTGCGTGATGGGCAATATGGAGCATCGTTTCGACGCGTGCTCTTGCGGATAGAGCCGGTTTGGGACGGCTCGTTCTCTTGTCACCCACGAGGTATGCCTTGGAGATCATGTCAACGAGCCTAGCCAGACGTGCAACAAATCAAGCTTTACACAAGCCATGCTCTCATGTGCTCGCCAGCATGCGGATCAGGCGATGGACCCTTTGAACTTTGTGTCCGAGTATTTCTTGAAGGAGAGGGTGGTGCAGCGTGGATCGGCGAGCTTAGGGGCTTGTGGTTGTGGGTAACCGCCACCTTGGATATTGCAAATAGGATCTAGATTCGGATATTGACATGTTTGAAGGGCGCAAAGGGTCGTCGGCGAGTCGTCAGATACCAATGATACGGACGGCACAAGCGAGGCGTTAGGTAGACGCTGCGCATCTGCGCGGTGAGGGCACACACACCCGAGACGATGCAAGGCACCACCGAGGAGTAGGCCTCGCTATGGTTTGCGTTAGCACTTCTTCCGTGTGCAAAGTGGGACCGAAATGGCAAATCGATGTACATTGTCATTTGTACTTTGTATTGTTTATGTAGTCGCTTCGGTACTACCCAATTTTCATTTGATGTACGTAATGCCGTAAGACATGTATCGTATGTTGCACGTAATGTTTATTTAAGTGTTGTACTTTTGTACTCTTTTGATTTTGTTTGTTTGCAAGTTAAATTTACTCATTCGTTACACTCGATGTTTTATTTCCGCGTATTTGCTAACTTAAAGTTGTTTTGCAGGTATGGCTCACGGATCTGACTGGAGTTTTGGCCTCCTGGAGGAGCGCATCGACCGAGTACATCGTGCGTCGCGTCGTGTCCCTCATCCTACGGGGGCTGCCGACGCGACTGTGTTGGGGGTGATCCGCACGCGGACACCTCGGGTGGCCTGGAGGCTAGACCCACGCTGGACAGGCAGGTTAGTATACGTCCACACTATCTTCTCGCGAACCGTACCTTTCGTACTTACCTTTTGTTCCTTCGTAGGTTGAGCGCTGCTGGTCTACTACCTATCGCCCGGATGGTGCAGGCCACAGACGAGGACGAGCCGGCACCACCCGCGGTCGGCGACGACGGAGACGCCCATCTTTGGGCCAGAGCGATCCACGACGCTTCCTGCTCGACGCTCCCTGGCCGACAAATCTTGTGGACCGATGGCGACCAGAGACTCACATTCCATCTCCCATTCGGGAGATGGCCCCTACCCCGCAGACGTCTCCACCTTCTTGGCCTCCCTATCGCGGGAGGTGCCGCCTTCCGCAGAGCCTCCGGACAACCGGGCGCGAGACCTTCGCCGAGTTTCAGGAGTCCTCCCACTGTTTGGCGGCCGGGTACTACGTCATTCCGGAGGCACAGAGGCACGGGCCGCCTTTGCGGTGGTTGTCGCGAGCTCGCACGTGTTCCACACCGTGCTCGTTGGTAGTGTCGCTACCGTCCTTTCCATAAAGGGTCTTACTATATTTTTCGTTGTGCATGTGTCGAGCGGATGGACCCTCACGCGACGACCAGCAGTGTCACGCCACCGAGGCGTACTTGTTGTGGCTGTTTGGTTGGGTCTTTGTTCACCAGCGATCCATAGCGACATCGCTTGTCGGCGTGAGGCTCATCACAGACGCCAGGCTATCGCCGACGGTGAGGGCCCCAGATCACCGGGTTCGGTTGGTTTGCACTTGCCGCCACCTATCGCGGCTTGTGCGATCGTGTCTCGAGTCCGCATCAACTCCATCCTCACGGTGTCCTCTCCTCGCAGCTTGTGGTCGTTTGAGCGCTTTAGCCTCGGGCGGCCTGTTGAGCAACAAGACCGCCGTCGGCCGGAGATGTACAACGCAGACGAGGTGGACCGGCCGACGATGGGCTCTCTCTGGTGCCGGCGACGGGTACGTACTCTTTCCCGTGACTAATTTTTCATATTACCGATCGTCCTACCTAATATCTTTGTGTTCGTTCACAGTGCGATTCGCGCACAAGACGCGGTGACACGGCGTCTGAGCTGTTCGTGGAGTAGCGATTCGACCGCCTCACGGCGGACGACGTCATTGGGAGCCATACTGCCTCAGAGTTACTTTCCGCGCTCCCCACGGCTGTCCTCGCCAGTGCTTGCGAGACCGAGAGTATTACGACTCGCAGGTGCTTGTCTTCGACGTCTTCGTGGAGGACTACGGGCGCATCGTGTGATGCGTCGATTCCTACGCCAAAGCGAGTTCGATACCGATTAGGCGTGCGATGCGAGAACGTGCACTCGTGAGTAATCGGCATCGTAAGTTGTTTTGTTGTCCTCTCTTACACGCATCGCTAACTACATGTTACGCCTTGCGCCTTGATGAGGAAGAGTCCGCCGCGGCACGAACTGGGGGAGTAGGATGGGCCCGTGGGTAGCGCAGTGGGAGGACGCACTACAGGACCGTGTGCAGGAGGATATCCCCTACGACCACACGAGCTATGACGAGTATATTCGCTGGTACGCTCGCAGACATCGCATTGCTGCGTGCTTCGCCGCAGACGAGCCCGCACCACGTGTCCCAAAGACCGACCGACACGCACTTCGCATTTAGCGCAGGACGTGCACAACGCGGTACGTTACGTGCAACTCCAAAAATTTCGCTTGTGTTATCCGCCATTACAGTTTTCACCATGTCTTCTTTTCGATGTAGGCGGGCATGGTTGCTGAGCTTGCGACGGAGTGCGACTCCTGGCTGCAGAGGTTCACGGAGGGTGTGGAGGGCACACGCGACGACACGGCCCAGGTTTTCCGTCGTTTTCGGCAAAGATCGCGGACGATTTTCGGCTGCTGTCGTCGCACCGAGCTCCGGAGGTTGGCACGCCCACCGTCCACACTCCGTCCGTCCGCCCGGCCCAAAGAAGAAGACATCAAAGGAGGGTCAACCGCACCACGCCCGACATCGACGCTTCGACCAGCCGCTCGGCGACCACCTCCGACATCGAGGCGCTCGACCAGCCGCTCGGCAGCACCACCTCCGACATCGACGCGCCGACCGAGCTAGCTCGAGCAGAGCACGTCCGACACCGGCAGCGTCGCACTACGTTGTGCCACCTTTCCGTGTGGAGAGCTTTGTACACGCCATGGCGCTAGCCGAGGGTACGTCACGTCTCTCTGGTCGGCCAAGACGCTTCGCGTTTTTATTAACTAACAATATTTTCTTTGTGCGGTACATTGCCCTATGACGACGTGGGCGCGCGCATCACGTGGGCGCCGCAGGGCGTGGGCGAGCCGGACGAGGACGCGCAGGACTTTTTGGTCGATGAGGACCCGGCACCGCCCACACCTCAGCCCACACCCCTTGAGGTTCTGTCCGGCTCACAGCTTCTCGGTGCGCCAGCACCCACACAGCACCCAGTGTTGTCCACCCCTTTGCCGCATCTCGGTCCTCGTCAGATCAGGGCTCGCACCGTCTTACCCTATCGGGGCTAAGGCCCCGACACCCAGCAGAGAGGAAGGCGCCAAAGCGAGCCCGTGGGGGGAGGACGCGAGGTGGATCGGGCGGTGACGACGCGAGGGGGATGGGGGTGCGGTTGGGTTAGTAGGGCCGTAAGGCGTCATTGACCGGCCGCACATTTGTTCTTTATGTGATACTTTAATTTTGCACTTAATATATGATGCCCATTACTTTTTATTCTTGTGTATACTCTTTCATATAATGCATGTTTGTTCAATGCATATCAACGCCTATAGCTTAATGCACACGACTACTCGATGCAAAAAGCCAACTCGATAAATGGCAAGCAATGACGCTGGCCCACCATTCACTTACATACGCTACGAGATTGAACGTAATTGCGACACATCGATACAACATGTCAACTCGATAAAAGGCAACCGCAATAACGCTGCTCACCATTTAGTTACATGCTTCATGAGATTCAACATAAGTGCATACGGAAGGGACACTTATGACGCACGAGCTTCTCCGCCCTCCCTAATTGTAGAAGGTGCCTCTCGCAACCCACATAGAGTGTTCTCCGGTTAGGCGCCTCGGGCGTGGTCGGGTGTCGTTGTAATAGTGGCACGCACATATGCAACTAGGGTTGGCACAAAGAAATCGCGGGATCATAGGAACTTCCTATGTTCACGACCTCCTCATTGCCCCTCTCATGTTGATCTGTTGGCGGTCGCCATTTTGCTCGCTCGGATCGTCAATTTGTGCCTCCAAATGAAAGATTCGGTTCCACAATACATCCAGTACCGCACAACAGTCGTTCATGGGGAGGATCGATCCAGCGAGTGAAGTTGCATTTCGCCATCTGCTACAAGGGACGGTTAGTATGGACGATGTATTACCAGTAACATAAACAAAACTACTTACCCCAGAGTATGGGCATCGGAAGAAACGCCGTCCACCATCGAAAGGGCCGTCTATGGCCTGCACGATAGCGTCCTCCCCGTGTCCGCATTTCGGCCACTTAGGTTGAACACGCTTGTTCGGCATCAACCGGTGGTTAGGGCCGAAGTCCTCCATCCTTTCGGGGAGAAGGTCCCGCTTCGGTGAACCCGTTGGGTGGTCCTGGCGCTCGCCATCGTATGTTATCAGAAAGCGGAGAAGGTTCTTCCTTCTACGGTTTGAAGGGTCGAGTGGTCGTAATTCGGAACGTGGGGCGTGCATTTTATAGGCCCGCGGGGGGAGACTAACAAAGCGGGGCGGCTTTTTGCAGTGATAAGACCAAAGGAGACAACTTTCTGCAGTGACAAGACCACACGGGGCAGCTTTGCAAACTGAGAAGACCACACGGCGCTTTTATGCAATGATAAGACCGAAGGAGACAACTTTCTTGAAGACAAGACTACACGGGCGGCTTTGCGCGGTGAGAAGACCACACTGCGACTTTGGGCGATGATAAGACCAAACGTGATGACTTTGCGCGATGGAGGGTTTAGGTTTAGGGTTACGCTTTTCGGATCGACTTGACAACCCCGACCACCTCGCCAAACTTTTAAGACCGAAAAGACAAGACTCAGAAGAAAGACGTGAAAACACTCGTCTCGCCCGACTTTTTCGGACCGATAAGACAACACTCCATAAAGCAAGCCATGACTTCTCACTTTGCAAAGTAAGACGTGACAACACTATGCCTCGCCAAACTTTTCGCACCGACTTGACAACACTCTACCTGCATGAAATTAACCACACCATGCCAACCATGGAGCTTATAAAGAGGGTTGAACCAAACCCAACTCTCCACAACACTACACAACACATACCCGACTATGGACTCTTCGCAAACTTCTACGCGAGGTTGTTGAAGAAGCAAAAGTGGCTCAAGCGAGAAGAGGAACAGCTACAATACCCAGATAAATCAATGAAAGATGCTCCAAGACCACCACGTTTTCCGATCCCGTAGTGTGTGTGTGGAGAACCGCGAGATCATTCATCCACACACCTGCACACCGCGCAGGCGCACTACACATGCGGGCATCACCTCGTAAGTGTTTCTTTCACGTGTCGATTTTCCTCTCCCAACGCTCAATTCCTTAAATTTTAACTTCATCCCCACGTAATGGCGGCCCGAGATGCGCCGCCACTTCTTCCAAAGGATCGACGGCCCGAGATGTACGACAGGGCATTCATCCAAAGTACATCTTCAACTACTCGGTGCGGGCCGAGAACTTCGCGATGAAAACCTTACGCATCGGACCTGTTGAGGAGGCACCGGCGAGCCCAAGACTCGCCGGGCGTAATCCATATCGATGACGCCGCTTATGAAGAGTTTACATTCTTATTACGTAAGGTTTCCTGTGCGGTGCACTTACATCCGTCATACAATCGCGGACATGGACAACTTCGACATACCGGCCCGACGTGCACAATCCGCGACAAAGGCAAGGAAAGGCTCATGCGGTTGACCCGACCGCCACAACAGATCCGGCCGCCGGTGTAATCCGATGGACGACGTGAGTTACGAAGAATTAACATCATTCTTACGATTTTCACTACGGTGCCCTTACATCACGGAATCGCAGGACATGGGCGACTTCGACATACCACCCGACGTGGGCGATCCGCGACAAGGGCAAGGAAAGGCTCATGCGGTGAGCCCGGCCACACAACAGATCCGGTCGCCCGGGCGTAATCCGTATTGACGACATGAGTTATGAAGAATGTAAATCCTCCTTACAATTTTAAATATACGGTGTACTTACATGAAGGAATCGCAGGATATGGACGACTTCGATATACCGGCCCGACGTGGACACTCCCGCGACAAGGGAAGGGAAGGCCAACGAGGAGTTCAACGCCGAAATGCCAAGGAAGGAAAATGGCCCCGGTCCACGATGAGGTCGGTCATTACGTAGTAGTCCTCGTCCTACCCCATGTTTTTACTATCCCCAAAGGCATGTATACTTACATGGTCCGGATGCTTGTGTTACAATGTACCGTAGTAGTAGCGAGGATGACTAAAGTAATTAGCCGAACCATCATGCCATGTGACTACGTGTAACGTGCTTCCGTACGCGGACTCTAATGTAGTTCTGGTTCCGGAGACCCATCAAAGCAAGACTATATTGCAAGTATGCCTCTTCTAGTGGAATCCCATAAAGAACCATTCGCACCGACATTGAATTCTCCATGTTTTAGGCCATCTTCATAATCACAATGAGCGTTCTCAGCCCCTTCACTCATATTCTGTGTAAGCTTCATAAAGTACGACATCGACTACGTGCCTACATACGCATATACGTTCAGACGACTTCATCGAGGAGAGACTCCCTCGCGCATCGTAATATCACTTACCTTTGTATTTACATATCATTACTGTCTCAATCGTCCTCACAAAATTCAACAGAAATTTACCGCACTACAACAATATACAACGATCACAAAATGTTATTGCGAGTCTGACAATTTTCGTACCCATGATATTCTACGAAAATAACAAACAGAGCAACCAACATCGTGACAACACTATTATTTTCAAAATAAATAACATGATATAATCAGATTTGCTAAATTTAATTAACCTACAAAATGTAATATTCATTACCACTCAATTAAACAATAATTAAAAGGCAAAAAGGATGTGGGAGCTCCTGTCGCCATAGGGTTGGGCGACTGGTTCCTGTCGCCATAGGGTTGGGCGACTAGTTCTGTCGCTGGCTATTAGGCGATCGCAAGCGTAATGTTGCGAGGGTGGGCGATCGGTTTCATCGCCTAACGCTATGGCGACAGAACCATCGTCCAACCCTATAGCGGCAGGAGTGAAATCGCCCAACCATTGGGCGACAGACGTATATTTTTGTAAAAAAAAATATCACTGGCATATTTTTGATATTTCGAATAAAAAATAGATTATTTAAAAAAACAATTCTGAATTGCTCCGGTAGCTGAATATGGCATTTGCTATCAAAGATATCGGCCAACTGCACTACTTTCTTGGTATTGAAGTTGTCACTAATGGAAGCAGAGTTCAGCTCTTACAGCACAACTACATTGATGAGCTTCTCACCATCCGGCAACCTATATAAGCAATACAGAACACACGTTATAGAGTGTGGTTGCGCAATACTCTGCCTGCCTTCCTTCTATTTTCAGAAGTACAAATCGCATGTGTGCGCATGGGCCATAGTTTGATCCGCAAATTCGACATCATCCAACACCTTGCTCGAAGGGGAACTGATCGATGTTGCGAGAATGCATCGACCTGCACTGCCTGCACATAGGAATAGGATGGCTCGAGCCCGAGCAGGTCTCTTATTGCACATTTTTTATTTGAACATCGACATCTGCATAGCTATCACCATTTTGTCCTGCATCAAGCACGCTCGCAAAGCTACGATTGGAGACGGTTAATTTGGCCGATCCATGTCGTACATTGGATGGAACACGACCCGTGCGTCGAAACTGTACCGTCGTCTCGTGTGCAGTGCGTATGTATGTAGTTGACCCAAATGAAGGTTACTTGTGCATTGTTCATCAGCTAAAAAGCTTGCAGAGATACGGCCATTGACCCCTCAACACTTATCAGTGTCGTCAATCTAGTCTAGTTGGAGTAGTGGGAATAAAACGATGACAAGCACGCCTTATTCAGAGCCTACTGAATATGCTTCAGCCTCAGCAGTTTCTAAATAAAGCTACTGGGGATAATTTGAAAGACAAGTACACAAAAAGATCTGGTACAAACTAGGAAAATTCAGTGTCAACCAAGTTTATGATTTCCTTCATTCGTTACCTCCTTACATGTATAACAATATTAATTCGGTTGCAAGCTTACTAAGGTACCAAAACGAAGTACTCCCTACTGAATATGCTTCAGCCTCAGCAGTTTCTAAATAAAGCTACTGGGGATAATTTGAAAGACAAGTACACAAAAAGATCTGGTACAAACTAGGAAAATTCAGTGTCAACCAAGTTTATGATTTCCTTCATTCGTTACCTCCTTACATGTATAACAATATTAATTTGGTTGCAAGCTTACTAAGGTGCCAAAACGAAGTACTATTTTAAGAGGATCGAAGTGTTTTTGTGGAGACAGAGATGCACAGTTCTACGGGCTCCGCTAAATACTGAATAAGCTTTGGGCCACTATAGGCCCAATATTCTGCTACTCCGTTCTATAATGGAAAAAAAAGCCCATAGAGCGCTGGGCCCGTAGATTAACTGTGTTATACTTCTGCGCCGCTCTAGTCCAACCCAACCCAAAACCCCCTCTCCTCCCGCCTCCTCCGATGACCCTAGCCGGAGCATCTCGCCGCCGGCGAGCACCCCGTTCCCATCTCCCTCTCCTCGCCATCGTCCTCCTGCTCGTCTCCCAGCCGCCTCCACGAGCTTTGGCGCTCCGCGTCCCACTGCGCGAGGTCGCCGCTCTCCTCTCCCTCTCCCACTCCCTCCTCGCCCGCGTTGCCGCCGCCCGCGCAGCCCGGGGCGACGCGCCCGCGGCAGCCCGAGTTCGCCGAATCGCATCCCACCTCTCCCTCCTCTCCTCCCGCGGCGCGTGGGCCCTCGCCTGGGACTACCTCCGCCACTACGCCTTCTCCTCCGCCGCCGGGTGCGGCCTCTCCTGCGCCACCGCCGCCGCGCGCCTCCTCGCCGCTGCAGCGGAGGCCTCTCGCCTACAATCCACCGCTGACGCCGCCCAGTGGCTGCGCCGTAATTACGGGGACGTCCGCGCCGCCGCCGCGCAGCTCCTCAACGGCCTCCTCGTCGACTTCTCCGAGCAGGTACATAGCTTTAATCACTCAATGTACCCAAATTGCAGCAGTGCTCAGTCGATTAAGATTTCTGTTGGGGTTTAGGGGCCGTTAAGAGAGGTGGTGATGGATGTGAAGTGGGAGGTGGAGGAAGGGGGGTTGCTGAAGGATTGCCTTGAGGTGGGAGCGAAGGACTTGGAGGGGTTGCTTCTCATTGCCAAAGATCTCATATTTGGCGCTTCAAGGGCTTCTTCACGCCACAGCGAACTCTGAGGTTTGGTCACGCCCTGTGTTTTACTGATCTTTCGTTTGAACTAATGCATTCTTGCTTACTTTACTTTAGTTTAGAATTCTGGAATCTTATATTAACACCCTATCTTATAACAGATATACATCCTATCGTGGAATATTGGATTAGCATCCTGTTACTAATATGCATTTGATTTTGGTTTGGGAAATGCATACTTAACATTTGAAACTTGAGAAAGTTGATGTGCGAAGAATATGAGATGGTTCATACAGGTCTTCTAGTGGTTAGTGAATGATAACTCTTGGTAAACATTCATGGCTGATTTGATTAGTTGATTTAGTGGTGACTGGTGATCTAATAGATTATTCGTAATCATATCATGTTTTTGAGGGAAAAGAGACATTTTACATTCATATGCTATTGTTAACTCTATCAATGTAGTAGGATATGAAACTCACAAATTGCCATCTGTAAACTTTGCATGAAGATAAGACATGTAAAGGGGCAGTTATTCTTCAGTTCGCAAGTTGCTGATGGAGCAACACTTGCTTGGTAATTTAACAAGAAAGAGCTAGTGAGATGGAAATCGAACTTTTGGCATTTGGAATTTAGAAAGAATGAGGTTTTACTTAAATCAATCATGCACATCAACACTAAACAAAATACGCCTTCTTTTGCTTATAATAGGCGATAGACGTACTTGTCTAAGAAACGGAAAAAGGAAACCATCTGCAAAAGATGATTATGTAGTTAAGATATCAAACAGACCACCCATGCAGCACCACAAAACCTATCCTGCAACCTACGGAAGCAAATCGTCTGCCGTTCTATGTATAAAGGCACTGCTATGCTGTTTTGCAGCACTGCTATGCCGTTTTGCAATCCTTGCTGTTCCTTCAATTTAGACTGTTGCGATTTCCATGCCTTCAGGATGCTATGATTTCAGGCCTTGCAGGCCACATTAGGCCCAGTTTAGACTGTCACGTCCGTTAGATTCCAATTCTACAGAGTTACGATGCTAGATCCTTGCTGCAAAGAAATGTAATTATAAACTCTTGTCAGAATATTTTCAGATATTATATTTTTCTAATGATGAGACACACACTAAGCATTTTATAGCACCTTGTGTAGAATTTTTCACCTTTTAAGACCTGTACAAAACATTATAGCACACGTACTGCATAATTTTGCTGAAAAGCGCGTGATCTGACTGTCCTCATGAAGCATAAGCAAACCCTCACAAATCACAGGATTAACCATAGGCAATCTGGAGTCTGGAGAAGATGCCGGATTCGTTGTTGCACTGAAGGCTAACCGCCGAAGCGATCAGTGGTGTTCTGCAATCCATATCCCTAATGCTTGAGCCGGTGAGGTACAATCAACTATCAAAGAATTAAATCTCTGAAATCGCCAGAGAAGATAACATTTAGTTTTCGTGTGTGCTCGGCCAAGCGAACAAGTTGTACGTATTGGGCCTAACATGGACCTGCAAGGCTTGGAAATCGTAGCATCCCGGAAGGAATGGAAATCACAACCATCTAAATTAAAGGAACGTTGAGGATCGCAAAACGGCATAGTGGCGCCTTTATACTTAGAACGGCAGACGATTTGCTTCCGCAACCTACATAATACGGTCTTCCATGCCCCCACAGGCCACAGAGGCACTAATTGTGTGAACTTCTTTTGTTACTTTTTCAAAAAAGACTTATTGCAATTAAAAGTTAAATTTTAGTAGTAAAATGAGTTTAACATATTAAATCATGATATCCTTTTTATTAGCATTTGTATAACAATGAACTTGCTTTTGGCATACATGTGGCTAGTCATTTAATTTAAATCCAGAGTAAATTTCACAATACAACACTATCTTTGGTAAAACTATGCCAAAACCACACTTTTAAGCAACAATTTCAAAGAACTGTACTTCTCTTTGTATAACATTTTACAAAACCATACTTTCAAGTATTATTGTCATATCCAACAGGTCGGGCCCACTTGTCAATCTCACAAGCCTATCTATATTAGCAAACGGAAACGGAATAGGCTTGTGAGACCGACAAGTGGGCCCAACCCGCTGGATACTTAAAAGTGTGGTTTTGTGAAATGTTATACAAAGGGAAGTGTGGTTCTCTGAAATTGTTGCTTAAAAAGTGTGGTTTTGTGATAGTTTTATCAAATGTAGTGTGGTTTTGTGAAATTTATTCTTAAATCTACAGAAGTTACATTATTTGTAATGCAATTATGAATAGAATATTATTATTTGTATATATGCCACTAGTCAACATAAAAAGAGAGTGCTTGAGATGTTTGTTAGTCAATTATAATTTCATGAAAAGTAGACAACATTGCCTGTGTATGTTACTTAAATATTTACGTAACTTGTTTGCACAATTATTATTCAAATGAAAGTGACAAAATTTAGATATGTTTTTGAAGGGTGCGAACTTGGTGCCCTATGGCTACCAAAGGCCAAACCTCCATCTACGAAAAATGCATGATACACTATCCTAGAAAATACAAAAATATTCATGGATATAGAAATGTAATATTATGCACCCATGAAAAATATCAAATCCAGACCATCCGCACCGTAGAGAACCAACAACAACAAAAAAGGACAAGCAATACATGTGAATAGTGCAGTACTTGTCTCTCTTTTTTTTTACTTTTTTTTGAATTTACTAGGGTGGTAACACCAATTGGATTACGCTATTACAAAGCTACAAAGCTGCAAGAAATCAAGGACTCTTTTATGAAACATTACGGTTATATAAAGCAAGTACTGAAAGTAATAGCAATTGCAGAAATATGTTTTATAGAATATTATAATTTTAGATTTAAAGAAGAATGACTCTGTCTTGTATACAAATCTCTGTTAAGTTGAGAATACTATTATATGAGCCATCTTGTAGTATCTGAAAGTATTCTGATATTCTCAACTGTGAACTGTACTACATGAGTAATCACTAATCATAGCACCGTATCCAAGCATGGAGTCCTGAAAAAGAAAGTACAGAAGTTCCATTATGTTCTCCACTGGTGAAGAATGCTTCAGATCTAACCGTTCACCTGACCCCACACATTAAAAGCCCTCCAGTTTGGTGATCCTCCATACAACACAACAGTCTGTAGGTTAAGCTATGTTACGGTCTTCAATACAATAGCATTTACAAACAAAAAAATTACCCCTGCCGTTTAGTGATATCGCAGCTTTAACTGCGAGTATAGTAACATTGTGTTCCTTGGGTGCCGATCTGGCTTAGTTTCCAAGAGAAATTTTCTAGATGCTTGTTTTTTTTTTGTTACTAGTGCCTTTGCCAGTGTAGGATCCAAATACAAGTAAATGTTGTGCGGTTAAAAAACAACCTCATTGCACATTGGATTTTCTGCTCCAATAAATTGTGATATGCCCTATCTAAGGTGCAGGTGCTTCGTCCATAGGAAAGAATTCAATAAGGACTAAGGACTAGGTCATCTCCAACATCAGCCACCCATAACTGCTTGCTGAGCACAGTAGGTTTTGCTCCTTTTTTTTCCTTCCAAACATAGCCTGCTCTTGACAAGTCTTATTTGAATTCCTCATAAACCATGAGGGTGTTATGTATATGTATATATGGCCCATGAGGCCCATTAGCTCTAGGTTTTGTACTTCTACTATACATACCTTTTGGTATTGATCCAATAGATCTTAGATGTTGATTTGTATCATGGTATCAGAGCAACGTCTCCACCGCCGCCTTCCACCGAACACCCACCCCTTTGCTCACGCCATGCCATGATTTGCGTCGGCCGCCCGATCTTTATCCGGCGGCGAGGTCCAGCAGCATCTCCTCCTTCGCTTTGCGCCCCCTCCGTGGTCGCTTTCGCCGTCGCCACCTTCGTCTCCGTGCCGGATTCGCTCGTGAGCCTTCTCGACGCCGGCTCTCCTTTGATGGCGGTCGTTAGCACCGCCGCCGCCTCGCGAGGACGCAGCCGCAGAGGTGGAGGGCAGCGCCCTCGTTGCCGCTTCGCTCGCCGTGCACGGTTCTTCCGCCGAGCGAGAGGAGCGTCGACAATAGAGATGCCGCGCCGACGGCGTGCGCCGTGGTATTCGCCGTGCGCTGGTCGCCTCGCCTCGGCCCTCCGCCTCGGATCCGTCGGCCTCGCCTCCTTGTTTTGGATCTGCGTCGCCGTCGCCAGAGACGATCGGACGGACTTGGATTCGGAGCTCCTTCGTCGTTGTCGCCTGCCTCGCGCCACCCCTCGGGCTGACGCCAACCCTGCCTCCGAGTCGCCGAGCAGAGCTTCCGAGCCGCCGCCTGGTCTTGCGCCTTCCGCCGAGCCACCGCCTGGTCTTCCGCCGCAAGGCTCCTTGGATGTGTGCTGTGCCGCCTGGCTGGATTTGTATCAGTTGGATCAAGGATGTCTCACGGATATTCCTAGATTCTATGAAAATTTAGTTCTCTCTGTGTGCTCTCTGATGGTTTGTTGTGCCGCCTGGTTGGGTAGCCTCGGTCCTCTGATCTGAGCTGTGCTGTGCTGAGACTTGTTCGACGCCGAAGTGGTGAAATGGCTCATTCTCTTGGTATAGGAACTCAGTCTGTTCTTGCGGCACCTCGTCAGAGGTTTATCACTGCTCCATTTCTGATGCTCCATCCAATCGTGTTTTATGCCCTTATTGCAAGAAGCTTTGGTCATCCTGCTCGAGAGGTGCTACTGCCTTCATCCAGAGTGCGACCTACATCTCATCGCTGTCGCTGTAGTGCGATCATTGCCATCACTCCTCCAAGTGTTGGGGATTCTGCTCTTGCCACTCGGTTGGGTCACTTGATCACAGCCTTGAGCTCTTCAGACTCAAGTTCAAGAAGTGGTCTTCATCCGATGCCCCTCCTAGTGGGTCCGCCTTCTTCAGAGCCTCCTCTTAAATGTCGGTACTAGTTTTCCATGGGTTTTGGACTTTGGAGCTTCTTTTCATATGACATCGGATAAATCTCATCTTGCATCATGTCGACTGTTATGGATGGTTCTGTGTATAGACAAATGATGGCACCTCATGTTCACCACTCATCGTGGCACTCTCTACTTCTCATTTTATCGTTCTCGATGTGTCATTTGTACCCCAACTTTCTATGAACCTTATGTCTCATTGGCGACTTGTCGATATGCACTACTTTGTTAGGTTTGATGACTCTACTTGCTATGTGCAGGATCGTCGGACAGAGTTCTTGTTGGTACTGGCCATCGTCTTAGAGATTCTCAAGGTCTCTACTTCCTTGATCGTCTGAGTCTTCTATCTTTCTCCGCTCATTCATCTTCGCTATTAAATCGGGTTTACATTAGTTTTCCTCGGTGGCATCATCGGCTTGGTCATTTGTGTGGATCTCGTCTTTCTACTTTAGCTCGTCGAGGTGTCTAGGTCGTGTCATTATCGACACTAGTTATGATTGTAAGGGTTGCAAGCTTGGTAAACAGGTGCAACTCCCATATCCTACTAGTACATCTCGGTCTAGTTGTCCTTTTGAGTTAGTTCATTCTGATGTTTGGGGTCCTGCTCCTTTTGCTTTCAAAGGTGGCCATCTCTATTATGTTATCTTTATTGATGACTATTCTCGATATACTTGGGTTTATTTTATGAAACATCGTTCTCAACTCTTGTCTATTTATCAGTCTTTTGCTCGTATGGTTCACACTCAGTTTTCCACTCCTATTCAGACCTTTCGTTCTGATTCAAGGGGGGAGTACTTGTCGCATGCTTTTCGTCAATTTCTCTCTGCTGAGGGAACCCTTCCTCAGCTTTCTTGTCCCGGTGTCCATGCTCAGAATGGTGTTGCTGAACGTAAACACCGTCATCTTATTGAGACTGCTCGCACTCTTTTACTTGCATCTTATGTTCCACGACATTTTTGGGCTGATGCGGTTTCTGTCTGTCTATCTCATTAATATGCAGCCATCTTCTCGTCTTCGGGGAAAGTGTCCTGGAGAGCTCTTGTTTTCCACTCCCCCACGATATGACCATCTTCGAGTTTTTGGTTGTACCTACTATGTTCTGCTTCCGCCTCGTAAGCGCACCAAGTTAACAGCTCAGTCTGTTGAGTGTGTTTTTCTTGGATATAGTCTCGAGCATAAGGGCTACCGTTGTTATGATCTCTCTGCTCGGCGTATACGCATTTCTCGTGATGTTTCTTTTGTTGAAGATCGTCCCTACTTTTACTCTTCTACCACTCAGTCCTCCTCTCCCGCTGAGTCTCTCTTTTCTTTATCTTCCACCCATTGTTTCGTCTGATACACCTTTTTCTGTGGAGTCCTCTTCTCCATCCTCAGTCAGATCACCGTTTCCTTTTCACTATACTCATCGGTCTAGGGTTCCTCCTGATACTCAGTCTTCTACTGTTTCCCCCTCTAATGGCATGGCTAGTACCGATGATACTCTTTCTGATGATACTCCACCGGCACCGTCATCTCGGTATGAGCTTCGTGATCGTACTACTATTGCCGCTCCTGACAGATATGGTTTTCTTTCTTCTGCTGTTGTGCCTGAGCCTCATGCTTATCAGGAGGCTGTTGTTCATCCTGAGTGGCAGTTAGCTATGGCTGAGGAGTTAGCTGCTTTGGATCGTACTAGTACGTGGGATCTTGTTCCTTTACCTACTCATGTTGTTCCTATTACTTGCAAGTGGGTTTCTAAAGTTAAGACCAAATCTGACGGTTCTGTTGAGAGGTACAAGGCTCGACTAGTTGCTCGTGGTTTTCAGCAGGCACATGGTCGTGATTATGACGAGACATTTGCTCCTATTGCTCATATGGTAACGGTTCACACTCTTGTTGCTGTGGCTGTTGTTCGCTCTTGGACTATCTCTTAGATGGATGTGAAGAATGCTTTTCTTCATGGTGACCTGCAGGAGGAAGTTTATATGACACCACCCCAGGGTGTTGTGGCTCCTTCTGGTCATGTTTGTCGCTTTTGTCGTGCTCTTTATGGCCTCAAACATGCTCCTTGTGCTTGGTTTGAGCGGTTCAGTTCAGTTGTGTTAGCTGCTGGTTTCTCCCCGAGTAATCATGATCCTGCATTGTTTATTCATACATCTCCACGTGGTCGTACTATGCTATTACTCTATGTTGATGACATGCTGATTACTGGGGATGACAAGGAGTACATTGCTTTTGTTAAGAAACGGCTCAGTGAGCAGTTTTTGATGTCTGATTTGGGCCCTCTCCGTTATTTTCTGGGGATTGAGTTTACTTGCACAGATGATGGCTACTATCTCTCTCAGCAGCGTTATCTTCAGGATTTGCTTGCTCGCTCTGGTCTCACTAACAGTCGGACAGCTGCTGCTACTCCTATGGAGCTTCATCTTAAGCTTCGTCCTACTGATGGCACTTTGCTTAAAGACCCTTCTCGTTATCGTCATATTGTTGGGAGTCTTGTCTATCTTGCAGTGACACGTCCTGATATTGCTCATTCTGTTCATGTGCTCAGCCAGTTTGTTTCTGCTCCCACGTCTGTTCACTATGCTCACCTGCTACGTGTGTTGCACTATCTACGAGGGACTGTTGATCGTTGTCTCTTTTATTCTCGGTCGACTCAGCTTCAGCTTCATGCTTACTCTGACTCGACTTGGGCGAGTGATCCTATTGATAGACGATCTGTCTCTGGCTATTGCATATTTCTTGGGTCTTCGCTTATTGCTTGGAAGTCCAAGAAACAGACTGCAGTATCACGGTCTAGTGCTGAGGCTGAGCTTCGAGCGTTGGCCACTACTACTTCAGATATTGTTTGGCTTCATTGGCTTTTGGCTAATCTTGGTGTGTCATGCGATATTCCTGCATCTCTTCTGTGTGACAACACTAGTGCTATACAGATTGCTACTGATCCAGTGAAGCATGAGCTTGCTAAGCACATTGGTGTGGATGCGTACTTCACTCGTTCTCATTGTCAACAGAAGACCATTGCTCTTCAATATGTGCCCTCTGAGATTCAAGTTGCTGATTTCTTCACTAAGGCTCAAACTCGAGAGCAACATCGCTTTTATCTCTCCAAACTCAATGTTTCAGATCCTCCTGACCCATGTTGAGTTTGAAGGGGGGGTGTTATGTATATGTAGATATGGCCCATGAGGCCCATTAGCTCTAGGTTTTGTACTTCTACTATACATATGTCAGATGATGAGCTACTGGAGCGGAGGCGGGCGGGAGAATCAACTCCGGGATGAGGATTGCGTCGAGACGCGTGGTGGGCAAGCGTGGATGAACAGTCTTGTGCGAGAACAAAGAGCTACGGGCAGGTTTTACGCAAGGGAGATTGGGAATAACCCAATCCTTTGTCGATTTTCTATTAACCTCTTATCTCCTATATATAGGAGTACAACTGATTGCAAATAGGACTCTTATTCTTCCTTAACTAGGACTCTTTCCTAAAGGATATCTTTCCTAATTTAAAGGGACACAAACCGACTTGGAAAGTATTATCTTTCCTAATGCAATAATGACCGACTTGGAAGGTATTATCCTTCCTAATGCAAACTTCCCTAATGAGACTTTCCTATAGTAAACTTGCCTAATTGCAACTTCCTAATTTGAGGATTCCTAAAGTGCACGACATGACATCTCTCCTCCGTTGACAAACAAATCGTCCTCGAAATAAAAGAGGATAAAGCGCCAAATGCGATAACATCTTCCCATGACGACGACAACGTGAAGTCCTTCCCATTGAACCGAATTTGCCGCTTAGCTCGAGACAAGCGAGCACGGATCATTGTGGCGGCGGGGAATAACTTGGCCATGAAGGAGGCGGCAATGGCGGTGGATCTTGAGGAGGAGGTCGTCATACTTCTTCAAGAGATTCACGTGAAAAACATCTTGTAAACGTCGTGCGAGTTGGGCAAGTCCAAGCGATGCGCGACCTCATTAATCATGGAGATAACACGATAGGGCCAAAAGCCGCCCTTCTTCTTGACCAAAAGCATAGGCGCGGAAAGGCGGTAGCCTTATACCGATAATGCCTCGTGCCAACTGGCGGCATTGACACTCCGGCTTGTCCTTTTGCGGTGGGTATCTATCGGGTCAATCACCACCGCTACCGGTGCCCGGCATGAGGTGGATGCGGTGGTCGTGATCATGCGGCGATGGGAGCTCACGGGTCGTCGAAGACCGGCGAAATCAGCGGGAGCTCCTCCTGAGCTCCCATGTTCGCCGCCACGTGAAGGTGTGGCGCCGGTTGGGCGGCGACATCCGAGCCTCGCCGGGCGGCCGATCGGGCAAGAACTCCCTTGGCCCCTATCCATGCGGCGGTTTCTCCATCTTTGTCGCCTCCTCATCGGGCGAGGTGTCCTCCATGCGCGCCAAGGATACTTCATTACGTGCTATGATACTGCAAGAGTTTTTGCCGTATCCTTGGCGAATCGCGCGATAAACCGTTGAATTCTCGTCACCACCGCTGCTCGACATGGTGGAAGGAGCAACGGTTGGCTCTGATACCAAGATGTCAGATGATGAGCGCTGGGAGCGGAGGCGGGCGGGGAGAATCAACTCCGGGGGATGAGGATTGCGTCGAGACGTCGTGGCTGCGGCGTGGATGAACAGTGCGCGCGGTGAACAATGATCATGCGGTGAACAAGATCACAGCGGTGAACAGAGCACGGCAGGGTTTTGGCGCAAGGGAGATTGGGGAATAACCCAATCCTTTGCTGATTTTCTATTAACCTCTTATCTCCTATATATAGTAGTACAATCTGATTGCAAATAGGACTCTTATTCTTCCTTAACTAGGACTCTTTCCTAAAGGATATCTTTCCTAATTTAAAGGGACACAAACTGACTTGGAAAGTATTATCTTTCCTAATGCAATAATGACTGACTTGGAAGGTATTGTCCTTCCTAATGCAAACTTCTCTAATGAGACTTTCCTATAGTAAACTTGCCTAATTGCAACTTCCTAATTTGAGGATTCCTAAAGTGCCGCACATGACAACATACCTTTTGGTATTGATCCAATATATCTGAGATGTTGATTTGTATCAGAGGGTTCTTCTGCTCTTGTTTTAAGCTCTGGCATTCCTAACCTGGTTGGAGTTTTAAGAATCTTAGGGATTCTTAAATAGGAAATATAGGATACCTTTTATCATTTCCGAAATGGTTACTTAGAAACAAGTCAATTTTACCCCTTCAACTCTTGTTTGACTCAAAAAACACTCTTCTGAAGTTCAACAAAATATTTATACTTGGCACCACTCGATATTTAGTTATCATTGTATGGCCCTCTAGATAAAAAATTTCTGGCTCTATCCCTGCTAGCATGGCACTATGTGTGCGAATTTTACTTATGTGGATGCCATATGGATGTCATGACCCCCGTCTCTATCTCTATGTTACTTCCCTCCCACTCTCCACCCTTTCTTTCTAATTGAGATTTGCTGACCCAGCAATACATGAACATGTGGGCCATATCAGTGAAGCATGTCCACCTAGGTGCCATATCAGTTAATTCCATGGTAGTTTTGGGCAAGGTGGGTATTTTGCCCTGGTTTTGAGAGTTCGAGGGTGGGTGAATGGTTTTGGAGTTAAGTGGTATTTTTGAACTCGAGCGGGAATTGAGGGAGATAATATGTACTTGTTTCTAGTATTTAGTAAATAAAACAGAATACTTGTGTCATGGAGCAAGGCGTGGGACATTCCAAGAGGCTTGTGAACAGTGCATCAGACGGTATACTGTAGCACACGGTGCTGAAGCAGCACGCATATTATGCAGGCTTTGTTATTTAGGAATCTATCTGTTAGGTGTTTGGTATTATCTATTAGTTAGGCAAGTTATTATTAGATTGTATTGTTAAGAGATAAGTTTCTTTATAGATTATTTCTTAGGGGTCAAGTCGGGTCGTCCTTATAAAAGGGATAGCATGTATCTATTATCAGAAAGAAAAAAAAAACAAAGTTAGTACCTAACCGGTTGGCTAAATATCATAATATCCTTGTTCGTCGGGAAGAGTCTCGGCCGAGCTTGGAGGGCAATCCCTCGCCTCCCTGGCTAATCAGGCCTTAGAGCCTCACTACCTCGACAGGGAAGAGCCCTGCTGGCGATTAGATGAGGGCGAGTGCCCTAACCTCGGTCATCGGACTTGTACCCTAACAGTTACCACAACATTTGGTATCAGAGCCACTCATTATGGCTTCCGGTGCCGCACCATCTCTCTTAGAGAAGTTGAAGGCTACCCGCGAAGAGTAGAAGGTCTTACTCGACAACATGACTGCTGTCCATTAGAGCTTCGTTGATCCTTGTCTGTGTGACGTGGCGTCGTTGTCGTACCCTCTCATCAACATGGGGCCACCACCGCAGCTCGAGGACGAACTGCCTCGCCGCGAGGGGTGTAATGTTATGGAGCAAGGTGCGGGACATTCCAACAGGCGTGTGAACAGCACCTCGGACGGTATACTGTAGCGTGCATTACTGTAGCACATGGTACTGTAGCAGCATGCATATTATGCAAGTTTTTTATTTAGGAATCTATCTATTAGGTGTTTAGTATTATCTATTAGTTAGACAAGTTATTATTAGATTGGATTGTTAGAGATAAGTTTTCTTATAGATTATTTCTTAGGGGTCAAGTCGGGTCGTCCCGATAAAAGGGATAGCATGTATCCATTTCTATCCATTATCAGAAAGAAAAGAAATAAATAAAATTAGTCCCTAACCGGTTGGCTAAAGATCAGAGCTTTCTTGTTCGCCGGGAAGAGTCCCAGCCGAGCTTGGAGGGTGATCCCTCGTCTCTCTGGCTAATCAGGCCTCAGAGCCTCGCTACCTCGACAGCGAAGAGCTCTGCTGGCAGTTAGATGAGGGTGAGTACGCTACCCTCGGTCCTCGGATCCGTACCCAACCAACGACCACAACAACTTGTTTGTGGTGTCGCCGCTATTTTCCACATACAGATGTGATGGGCTGGGTACTGTAACCGTGTGACCAGTACTGCTCGTGATTTTAAGTTAGGATTTATTATTTAGGAATCTATAGTAATAGGAAGATTGGAAGATGGTGCAGATAGAGTCCAATTCGGTTAGGAGCAGCAAGTAGCAGTCGGATAGTAGATTAGGAAAAGGAGTCCAGCAAGAGTTACGTTTAGGCTTAGAGTTCGAGTCAATTATGTGTCTTGGGTGTCAAGTTAGTTGGTAGTATAAAAGAAGGTCCTATGTACTAGTTCGATCAAGCAAAAAAGATAAATTAATCTAGTCTCCCTCCCAAAATTCTATCATCCCAGTCTATAGTCTAATCTCTCATCCCACAAAGCCGACGTCGTCCGGCCTTCTTCTTAGCGGTGTTTACCCCGTTATGAACCAAGATCATGACATTTGGTATCAGAGCAGTCGATCCCTTCTCACGACTTATGCTACCATGGTTATGGCAACATATCAGACCATCAGACCTGTCTCTGAGTTGTTGGCTATGATAAAGGCTAACGCCAACAAGATGGCCATGAGTTTCAATGACAATAACAAAAAGATGGCGACCATCTTCCTCGACATGCATGCTACTTTAGAGAAGATGATTGCGGATCAGAAGGAGAAGAAAGCGCAACAAGAGGTGGCGGTGTTTCCAGCTACCACAGTGACGCTGTCGGAACTTGCTGCGCCGCTACCGCATCCTGCTATGGCGTCGCCAAAGCCTATTATGGCCCTACCAAGTACGTCGTGGCCACCGCGGCGCTGCCAGGGTTGCTGCTATGCCTGCCGCAGCAACGGCACGTGGAGGCAATCATCTCCAAAGACTCATGTCGCCATCGCAACCTCTTGTCAACATAGGGTCACCTAGGGCTTCAGCCATGCTCACCACCACAGCTTAAGGACGAGCTGTCGCAAAAGAAGTGGAGTAGTTGTCATGAGATGGTACTGTTCATGCATGAACAGTAGCTATGTGAACAGTACTGTCCGCGATTATTGGTTAGGATTTATTATTTAGGAATCTATATTAATAGGAAGATTGGAAGATGGTGCAGATAGAGTCCAATTCGGTTAGGAGCAGCAAGTAGCAGTTGGATAGTAGATTAGGAAAAGGAGTCTAGCAAGAGACGTTCAGGCTTAGAGTTCAAATCAATTATGTTTCTTAGGTGTCAAGTTAGTTGGTAGTATGAAAGAAGGTCCTATGTACTAGTTTGATCAAGCAAGAAAGATAAATTAATCTAGTCTCCCTCCCAAAGTTCTATCATCCCAGTCTATAGTCTAATCTCTCATCCCACCAAGCCGGTGCCGCCTAACCTTCTTCGCAGCGGTGTTTACCCCGTTATGAACCAAGATCGTGACAACTTCAGATAATATCAAAACTTCAAAACTTCAGAAGGAAAGCCACAAGTGAAGTCTCATAATTCAGCCTGCTACCTGTCAGATCACCGTCAAGCTTGACATTGAACTTGTTGGGTAAAGCTGTGGATTTTCTATTGAAAAAAATTCAGATTGCACTTTACCACATTTTTGTATCGCAGTGCCATGTGAAATTCTGCATGCAAAATTTGATGGATTTCAGCCAGGGTGAAATGCACATCGAAATGTATGATAACAATATTTCAATCTAATTCATCAACCACAGGCCATTCTGGCTATAAGTTCATGCAGAATCCACTGGACTTAAGCTGAAGGATAACATTGTGATGAAAAATATTTTGGAAGGGGGGTGGGGACGCCACATTCATTTTTCTTGGTTGCTGAAAGATAGTTTTGTTAATTGGTGCCCTTGTCATGTGCCTCCTTGATTATTGATGTACCGCTGGAATTGCAGCCAGGATGACAAGCGGTTAGTTAAGATTGTCAACCACTCCCCAAAGCATAAATGTTGTTTTTTGTACACTTCTACCATATTACTAGTAATACATCATTTCCTGGTGTCACTTTCCTAGTAAGTGCGTGCTGTGAGGAATTAATGAGCTAGGATAGAGGTGGCTAAATGGGTCGTGCCATCCGGCCCAGCCTGAAGAATGGTACCGTTGGTCCAACCTAGGCACAGCACGGCCCATCACCTAGACGGACGGTGCTTGACCCGACCGTCGTGCCATACTTAGGTTGTGACCTCGGCCAAGCGGGCCAGCTTGGCACGCACAATATCATGTCTAGCACGACACGGTCTAGGCACGGCACGATACAACCCGTTTAGTCACGGTTAGGCAACGGTCGGCCTGTTAGGCACGGTAACAGACGAATTTTCTAGCCATTTATAGCCGTTGGGAGCTTAAAAATACAAAAAAAAAACTTAAAAATTTTCAATATATTTGTCTCTTTTTATGGGTATAGAACTCGTTTTTTATTTGTATTTGTATTTTTGAATTATATACATTTTTTCTAGAATTGTTGCTTCAGTAGCAGCTAATCACTGTTGATATAAATTAGGTAACTAAAAGGTGGAGGGGGGGATCAGCAAGAAAGAGGAACTAGTACATCACTGTGCTCACCATGAAGACATTTTTCATTATGCGTAAGTTGCAAGTTCTTGAGGTTCAAGCTGTCAGTCACCAATGCTGGGAGGTGGCAATACGAACGGAGAAATTAAAGCAAAACAGCGCCCAACCATGTTATATGTTTCATGCATTTAACAGCAATGCAGCTTGATCCGGCATTAAAAGCGGCTTCAGAGGACTGTCGTGGAGTGTCATTATCCCTAAATAGGACTATCGACATCAGATCATATCTTTACCAATATTTGAGGCTAAGGTGCTCACCAGCTTAGTGTGTTTATAGTTAGATTTGAACCCCTCTAGACGTGAAACCAGACTTATCCAAATGGGTGGTCCGGCCCGTGCCCTATTAAACATGGCTCGGCCGAACCAAATAACTAATCGGGCTATTCTGTGAAGACCTATGGGTCGGGATGACGACTCAGGCATGGCACGTCGGCCTCTCTGGCTGTGTCGAGTGGGCTCGATCGTCGCCGCCTCCGCGCACTGGCCAAAGCGCCCGGTTGTCACCTCCTCCATCATCGACCGTGCCTGGTCCAACATTGTGTGTTGTGTCGACCTACTAGGCTGGAGTGCCAACCCAAGCATAGCACTCTCGGTCGGACTGTGTCGGCTCGACCCGAGTACAATGTTGGGTTATGTCATGTCTGGGTCAAGCCAACAGTCTTGTGCTTCGGACCGGTCTAGCCGGTATGACCCATTTGGACAGTTGTACATGTAACATCTCAAAATTTGAACAATGTTTAAGTTGCATAAAAATACGAAAACTTTAAAACTTTTTGTGCACCTTGCCGATACTTGCACAATTTGGAGTTATTCAAATTTTGTGAGTTCGTGGATTCTAAGAAAACAAATGAAAGAAATACGTATTTAATAAAACTTTAAATGTCAATAAACCAAATAGGAGTTTGAATCAAAATCATTGAATAAAATCTCAATTAAAATCTGAATCAAGAAATTGTAAAATCAAAATTTAAACAAAAACCATAGTCCAGCCGATCCAAACCAAACCCGGTCCATCTACTCTTTTCTTTTCTCGTCTTTCCTTTTTTTCCTACTGGCTAGTGCCTTATCTTTTCTTCCTCCCGGCCTAAGCTGCGGCCCAACCAGTTGTCTCCCCTTTCTCCCTCTTGTAGCCCACACTCGCTGTGTCCCCACATGTCACCTACGTCGCACGCCGCCACCTGTAACCACCATGTCGGGTTGTCCTTACCCTGACACTGCACACATTGAAGCCGCGCTCCCATGTGTCACATCGCTCGTCCACGCCCACGCCCATGTCGTGCACTGTTGCTGCGTTGCCGCGCACAACAACATCTCGCGCCGCCCACTCGTCCTTCCTCTGAGATCAGCCGAGAAATCGTGAGCACTCCCCTCTACTTAAGCCACGCTCGAGCAGCGCACTGAGTTATCTTCCTCGCCATCTCCATTTCCCTCAACCTCCTACCCTCCATCGAGCAATAGAGGAGGAGAAAGAACCCAACCTCCTCTGTTCCGATTGACACGCTCCGCCCAGCTTGCGTCGTCACTCCAGTGAGCCTCGACCAGCACCATCATGCCCTTTGACATCGCCTCAGTGTCCTCTTCCCCGTGCTCACCTCTCTTTCCTCTCTATGCAACCAGATCACCGGTAATGCCCCTGTCTTCTTCCTCACCGGTGCCCGGCCACCCGCCTCACCCAATCTCGCTCTTCCAACTAACTCGATGAGCTCCTCCCATTTTTGATCACGTAACATCGTGTTCTAGGCCCTTGTCTATCCTTCCCCTCAATCAATTTCGCCTTTGATCTCAGGAGCACCGCACGCCATCATCTTCCTCCATTCGGGCCGAAAACTACCATCATCATTGCCATTCTTGCTCCGGTGAACCTCCCTCAAATTCCTTCGTACCAGAGAATCTCCTCACCTCCCTCTTCGTCCCCAAACCTCTGATTTGAGGCCTCCATCCGCCCTTCTTCCCTACCTCCGGCCACCGTGCACCGCCACCAACCTACCTCTGTGCTGCCCGAGCTGCGCCACCGCCTTCCCTAGGTTCCTCCTCCCCCAGCAACTCGTTTTTGAGGTTGCCACAACCTCATCGTTGTCCCTCCGCCGCCGGCAAGCCAACATGTGTTGTTGCTGCTGCTTCTCTCTCCCCTTCCCTACTTTGTTTCGAAATAGAGGAGAGGCGTCCTCTGTCGATCTCTCTCTCTCTCCCTCCCTCTCTCTCTCCCCGTATACATATGATAAGGGGCCACATCAATTAGTAGTTAGTGAAATAATTAATTTAGTTAAATACATCATTTGTAATTAAGTTAAACATCCTAATCTTGCAAATATTTCACTGATAGCTGGTCCCGTGTAATTAGAGCATCATTAAGTTAATTGATGTGTCACTAGGCAGTGGGCCTATATAATTAATGACTAATTAAGGTAATTACTTTAGTTAATTTGTTATTGATAAGTGGGCCCTAGGCCATTAGTAGGTCATGTGAAAATACAATTTATTGCAACACTTGTATGATTCTAGGCCTCACTTAACAGGTTTAGCTTAAATGGATCAATCCATTTAGTAAATGTATCAATAGCCACAAATAAAAATTTGTGCCCATTAGTTGCCCTAGGTAAAGGTTCAACTATATCAAGTCCCTATGTCAAAAATTGCCATGACAATGGAATTGTTTGCAATTGATTTGCTGGTTGGTGTACTTGTCGAGCATGAAATTGATATTGCTCACAAGTCTTTATAAGATGTATTGCATCTTGTAGTGTAGTGGACCAATAATAATCGCGTCGGAAAGCTTTTCCGACCGGTGTTCTATATGAAGTGTGTGCTCCACATAAGCCCCCATGTATTTCATTAAGTAATTTTTTACCATCCTCCTGGGATATACAATGCATTAGAACATCATGTACTCCTTTTTTGTATAGGTCGTTATATACCAGTTTATACATTCTCATCTTTCGAATTATTTATCTTTCTCATCTACATCCTTGGGTATTCTCCTATGCGCTAGATAGTTCTTCAATGATTGAACCCAATCTGCGTCATGCTCGAGTATAGTGACCTCTGAAGTGGTCGGTTATACTTCTGTAGATGTAACTACATAGGGTTTAGACAAATATTCGAGGAAAACACCTGTTGGAATAGGTGATCATGAAGAGCCCAATTTTGACAATTGGTCCGCTAAAGTATCATCTTTTCACGTAATGTATTGGACTTCAAAACTTGTATATGGAAATTGTATATGGATTACGTACTGTAACTGGTCGTTTTGTCTTGAACCGTCGTGTCTCTTAGTCAACTGTCGTAAATTGTTAGATGCGCTAATAACCGCTCTCACGTTAGTGACATGAGAAGCTGCCATATCCCCCAACCAATTTTCCTAGTGGGGGTGGCCCAAACCGTATGACTGGTCGTATAGTGTCCATAACTGGTCGTCTTATTACTCAAATTAGTCTATGACCAGTTTGGTCGTAATAAAAGGGATTATGCTTCTTTTTAATCATGGTCATATGTATATAACCGTTATAAAGTGGGCCCTTAATACGTGGGTCTACTTTCATAGAGACTTTGACTTTGGCCGTAAAATATTGATCTAGTCAAGAATCCTCATCAAGTAAGGCCCACTATAATTAAAATTAGAGATTAATATGAAGAACTGAGGTTAGAGTCAATCACTATACTAGATTGACAATTACAATTTAATTAAGAACAAATGTTGATTAACTGTTCAACCGGTAATTGAGTGCTGGTTGCGTTTAGGTAACAACCAAATTGTGTTGGAATAATGCTAGTATAGGTTAATCATAGGTTGAAGATTAGCATGGTGTGTAGTCCCGGCCATAGACCGTTAGTCACTTCCATGTAGACCCTCACACCAATAACTTGCTATTTAAAATTAATTATTGAGTTGAGATACATTGCTTAAGTGCTCAAGAGTATTAGAATTGTTATTTAACATACAAATTAATTGAAAGTTAAACTCTAGGATTAATTAATTGTCAATTACGGTTAATGAGTAATTAAAGGTCTAATTAAAACTAGTTGTTAATTATTATAATATTAGTATGTCATGTCTGCCACTTAGGTAAATTTCCAGTATAAGAATAATTCAGAATTTAATTAAATAGTTGGCCCTACTTTTTAGTTAGTCATTAAATTAATCGTTCAATTAACTGATAATTGAACATCAAATGGTAATTTGTCATGGGGATTGTGAGGACCCGCAAAATTAACCTAAACTAACTAACAGTAATCTGTAATTAGCGATAATTAAAATTCTTTTAATCCAGAACAAATATTAATTTCAGAGTTAATATCAAGCGCAAAATCGCTACATCTGACAACAAGAGGGTTATAAAAATAATTTCTCCAACATCTTTATCAATCAAGTGTCAATCACAAAAATAAATCCATTGCAGGCATAAATACATCATTAATACAAACTCAGAAATATTTACACATCTCAATACAATCAAAGACAACTTTGCATCTATCCAAATACCAAATGTAGTAATATATTACGCACCCATTGCTTGTTTCAAAATTAATTATACAACCAATTGCAATGCTTATTACAACAATTAATTAAATCATAACGCCTCTTGCATTCTTATAGCATCGCTATCCTCGCCACCTTGCACCTTGAGCACTAGTCCATCTCTCGATCCATTCCGTCGCTCGTTAGAAAATTAGAAAGCGGTTAGTAAGTTAAGGCCGTATGGATAATAGAAAATAGAAAGTAGAAGATTAGAAGTGGCCGTCAGAATTTCTCCGAAGCACACTAGGGCTCCCTGATCAACTCAAGTTAGCCAGCCCCTTGTTTGTCAAGATACCTAGACTAGCTAGAGTTAAACCGGCACCTCTTTGCTTTCGTAGGTCTCATCATCCGGCGTTTACCTTAATCCGACACCCACGTATATTAAAGAACTCAACCACAGAAAATCACATGAATAGTGATTTCCCAACCTCAGACCAAAAAGCCCCCACCGAATGCTTGCCATAAACATAAGAGCAAGGGTAAAATAGTCTTTGTGTTTAGGCAAGAGGGTATATAACCAAAGCCACCATAATGAGGAGAACCATTAACAAGCCATATTTCATCCATCCATCAGCCAACAAGCCATAAGCCCAAAGCAAAGCACAACAATACATCCCCCCTCCCATTCCTTTTAACCAAAGGCAAGCAATGCCATCGGCCTCACCAAACAAGTGCAACCACAGAAAGTAGAGGAAGGGATAAAGAGGAGGAAGCAAGCTAGGACTTCACCAACAAAGCCAAAGCCTGCAGCCATCGAGCACGCAAGGAGGAGGAGGCTCAGAGATCATCTCATCATCGCCTAAGAACCGATCGCAGCAAGGAGGAGAAGAACACCAGCTTGAAGCCGGCGCTACCATTCCCCTTTCCCAGACCTCAGTATCCACAGGAAGTAATCCACAATAGCACCTCAGTATGCACACATACACATTCATCATTCACATAGCTCTCGGTTCATCACATCGCAGAGCAAGGAGCAAGAGGAGAGCATCAAGATGACCGACATCGCCATCCTCATTTCAAAAAGCTAACCAAATCGGGTAAACCACAATTCAACCCACTAGCAATGCATCATCAATAGCCCTCAAGATCCATCCATCATCTCTAATCATCACAGAGCAAGGGAGGACTTGGATTAGAGAGTAAAGGGAGGTTACTGCGTTCGGCCTCGGCACCACCACCACCACCACCATCATCAAGAAGCACCTCCACCTCCAATCAATCTCCTTGGCATGCACATCTAATTTGAGTCATCAAGCAAAACCCACATCGATGCTATTTGTTAAAAATCAATATATGAAAACCGATCCTAAGCAAGTTTAGAGGGGCCGAAGCGCAGCGGGACACGAGCCAAGTCCAAGAGTCTACGCGGCTTTGGGCAGTGTGAGAGAGAGAGAGAGAGAGGCGCGGTCGAGTGCCGGCGGCCGAGGCCGGCCGGGAGCCAACCCGGCGGCGACGGCGCATCAGGAACCGGGAGGCGAAGACGACGGCTGCTGGCTCGCACGCGGAGGAGGAAGAGGCTCTGGGCGGCTCGAGTCGAAGCGCCACCAGCGGCCATGTGGCCGACACGCCTGGCGAGGCGCGGGCGATCCGTGGAGGCGTTTACGGCGACCGGCGCGACCGAAGCCGAGCCAGGCTGGCCGAGGCAAGCAGCGACCGAGGCGGCGGCGCGACCGAGGCCGACGGCGGCTATGGAAGCGGGCGACGCGGCAAGCGGCAAGAACCGAGGCGCAGGCAAGCAGGATCAATCGGCGGCGGCAACCTGAGGAACCGGAGGCCGGCGCATGGATGGAAACAAGCGGCAGGCGCTGCTGCAAGCGCCGTGCTTGCAGCAGCAAGGCGGCGGCGCGGCGGGGCGCGCAAGCGGCGGGCTCCATGGGCGGTCGGCTTGGAATCACCCCATGGCGGTTTGAGGTGAGGAGAGAGAGAGAGAGAGAGAGAGTGAGGAGGAGGTGTGTTGGGGAAGGAAGAAGGCAGTGGGTTGGGGGCTTGTGTGTGTGTTTGTGTGCGTGCGTGCCCGTGTGTGTGCGTTTGTGTGCGTGTGTGCCTGTGTGTTTGTGTTTGTGTGTGTGCGTGGGTGTGTTTTGCCGGCCGAGAGAGAGAGAGAGATTAGTGGTGGATTAAGAAAATTAGAATTTTTGTTAGGGAGTAATTAAGATTTGTTTAGCCTTTATTTATTTGCGCAGTTCTGCGTTTATTCAGTAGCTTCTGGTAAGTTAATTAACTGTTAGCTTTAATCCGTACGATTAAATAACTTAACTTGAATCTCGTCTAATTATCTAATTTGCAATTAACCTGTAAGTTAAAATTGTCAGATAAGTCGAATAACTGTTAATTCTGGGGTTATTAAAATAACTAGCCTGTGTAGCAGCTTCGAGCGTTGCGATTAGTTATTCGGGTAAATTATGTTATTTGTTCTGTTAGTTTCGCAGTTAAGCGCAAACCTCGGGTTTCTACCTTAGTGCGCATAGAGAATAGAACGACTACTTGGGAAGAACTAACTTAGTATAGATCTCGAAAAATGTTTATATAAATTAAACTGTGCTAACAATTAGGAGTCACTAACCTAGATATTTATTATATCACTCAAAAATCCACTAAGTATTTACTTATATTATTATTCGTGCTACCGTGCGGCTACAGACGACGTTCCGGCACCGACAGGAGCAGCTGATCAGAGTTTCATCAACGCCAGTCTTTCCTACAACTCCAAAGGCAAGCTATCCTCTTGACCATTAACATAGTTAATTTAAATGTAAACCGATATTGCACTATATGTTTATTGCATCAAAATTGTTTTCTCAAAACTTAAATAAATGATTAAGATAAAAATGATTAAGATGAATATGACTAAGATGAATGTGATTAAGATGAATATGATTGAGATGAAAATGATTAAGATGATGATGATGAAAGGAATGAGAATAAGAAAGAAAGAAAGAATGAGAATTATTATTATGGTTGGTAAAAGGGGGCCCTAGCAGGGGAACGCGACGATGATGATGATGATGAGGTAAGAGGTGGGTCCCTTTTTACATATGGTTATAATATAAGGACAAACAAAACTCTTGCTCGGTCTGAAGCCGTAAAATTAGTACCAACCATTTTCCCGTTTAGGCGGGCAGAAAATGCTACCATGTTACGTAATTATGATCTCCACAATGGGTCACATTGGAGTGATTGGGAACGGAAGAGAGCCGACCCAAGGTGGAGTGTTGAGCACGGACGATGGCCGCCTCAACCAACATTGCTGGAACTCGGTGTATGACGAGGTCAGCAGCGTGATTAAATCAGCACCGACGGAAAGTAATGGGTGGAAACTTAATCACGTAGCATGGGAAACGTTCTGTATTCTGAACTCGAACCCGCATCAAAGGAAATGCAGGGGATCCGGCTCATTTAGAGCTCAGAATGACTATGGGTAAAGTGGTACAAAGCCTGCGCAGTGCTATGCAAAATCATGAATTCATGCCAGTCTCCTGGATTGGAGTCTACGGGAACCGCCGGAGGTCTTTCTTCTCTCCGAGTGACAAGTAGTGTTTTCAGTATTAAAGTTTGCCATCTAAATGTTTTTAAATTATTTTCATAATTGAGATGACTTAGAAAATGTGATAACAACTAGAGATAGCCCTCCAGTGCATTCTTTGCTATTAATGCTTGCTGAGTACATTCGTGTACTCAACCTTGTTAGTATTCTCCTTTGTAGATCCTAGCCCAGCCGGGAACTTTCCCGAGTGGGATGACGGACATGCAAGTACCGAAACAGCTGCTGGAGGAGAAGGCACCGGCTACGAGGACCAAAGCGAGATGGACGCCATATTTGACTCTTGGGGCGAATAGAAGGCCGAGACTTCCGTGTTGGCGAGAAAAGCGGAGCAGTTCCTTTTGGTAATCAGATAATATTTGTATTAAGAACCCTAGCCTGCGTGGCGATTCTTGGAATAAAATGTACGCTTTCTATCTTATTGTTCTCGTGCGTGACTCGTAATGGCTTACTATTCGTTGGAGCAAGTGTTTTACTGAGCAAACGAATAGTAATCCGTATGCCTAAGTGTGATTACCCTTGGGGTAATGACACGGGGCGTCACAGGGATCCTGGTGATGTGAGATCTAGAATTAATCTGACTAGTTAAAATTATATCTATCGCATGTGTAGGCTCGTAACTGTTCGTGGGTCTCACCTAACTCTCGTTGAACTTCCTTGATAAAATAGAAAATAATAAAAGAAACTATTAAGCAAGACCCATCAATTGACATCTTTAAACATTTTAGGGAAGTAAATAGACAACAGATTGATTAACCTCCTCAAAAATCCATTTGTAATGTGTTGTCGCTAATGTCCAACTAGGAAATAATTGTAGGATAAATAAGAACGCTTACTCCTGGTGCAAGTCATTATTCGTCGTAAAGTAACCGGGAATGAAGTAAAGGCAATAATATCCATCGATCAACCTAATATACCCAATTAAATAATCATGGGATATTCCTATGAATATTCCTCTTCCCTTTTCTTTTTCCTTCTTCGGCACATCTTTTGAAAGCCTGTCCTCCCCAGACCTGACTCCGATCGACCCAATCCTTATCTCTAAACTCATATAACATCAAATTCTACCCTCTTATGCCAAACTTTTTGCATGTTGGGCTTTATCGAAATTATTTTGAACTTGTTTGATTTCATTTGAATTTATTTGAGTGTTATCTGAAGATTGCTCGTATTTTACGTAATTAGAATTCGAACCCTCGGAGAAGCAACAATTTGATTAAGACAAAACTATCAAGACCTTGAACAATGACAAGACCTGCAGTAATTTGAGCAAGACAAGTCATCACTTTTGATCATATTGCACCTACATTTCAAATTCAAATTATATTGTTTTAAATTATCAAGTGCATGCTTTACTTTTATTACAATTATGTTGTCATTAGCTCGTAGGTATTAATGTTGATTAAGCTATTAAATTGCATTTCTTGATCTTGGACACTATCCTTTGTTGCCCTGGGAATAATGGTATACTTAAATAGTCACTTAGTCTGTATCTAAGTGTCGTGCTTAGATACATTGACATATGGGCATTAATTTGATGCTTGTCATTAGCTCGTAGGTATTAATGTTGATTAAGCTATTAAATTGCATTCTTTGATCTTGCACACTATCCTTTGTTGCCCTGGGAATAATGGTATACTTAAATAGTCACTAAGTCTGTATCTAAGTGTCAGACATATGGGCATTAATTTGACGCGACCTCATTTCAATCATCAAAACATGATTTAGGCAGCTATTGGATGGACATGGCTAGTATGTGGAACTTAGAAAAGATTTTCAAAACAAAACTAAAAAATTGTTTTAGACTTGGGAGGATGGTAAGTGGGGCGGATGCGAATGGAGCACGAGAATTGGTAATGTGGTAGCTCCGCCCAAGTCAATTGAGGACCAAATATTGTAATGACCTCTCAGACATTAGCAGTGCAACCATAAGTTTATAATGGTGTTGACCTGGTTGATTACCTTGGTGAACCTTAGCATTTATGCCGCAAGGTGAGGCAAATGGTGTTTGATCCATTTGAGAGGGAGGGCGATTCCGTTGTAGCGAAGATCAGGCACCACATGGCTAAGGGGCGTCTTTGTTCCTCGTTGGTGCGAGGGATAATTTCCGACTCAACGAGGGTTCCTCGTCAGAGCAAGAGGTACAACCCTACGAGCGGGTAAATGTTAGGGGGTGGCATTGGAAAGGCATTGTGATGGTTTTTCTTAGTCGCACGTTGTTGGACCATGGGGCATGGTCGTGGTTTTTGCTGTTGAATAATTGACCCTTGGATTGCATTGGAATTTGCTGTTGTTGGAAGGTTCCGTTGTTCCGTTTGGGTGGTTGGTTTTAGGTCTTTTCAGGTTCAGCAGAGGTCTTCAATGTCCTCCTAAGAAGCACTCATGTGGATGCATCAGGACCATCCAGGACCTACCCAGGTGTTATCTGGACCATCCAGGACCTCCCCTAGGAATATCAGTGTGCATCAACTCGACCATTCAGGTCCTCCCTCAGGAGCATCAACCCGCATCAATCGCGACCATCCAGGACCTCCCTATGATCAATCTGGTTCATCCAAGACCTCCCCCAGAAGCATCAACGTGGATCAATCTTGTCCATCCACGACCTCCCCAGGAGAACAAATGCGCATCAATCTCGTCCGTCCAAGACTTTCCCAGGAGAACCAACGTGCATCAATCTGGACTGTCCAGGATTTTTCCAAGAGAATCAACGTGGAGAAATCTCGTCCACCAAGGATTTTCCCAGGAGAATCAACGTGGAGAAATCTCGTCCACCCAGGACCTCCCCAGGAAAATCAACGTGGAGCAATCTCATCCACTCAGGACCTCCCCATGAGCATCGACGTGGAACAATCTGGACCACTCCGGATCTCCTCATGAGCATCAACGTTGATTTATTTGGACCACTCAGGATCTCCTCAAGAGCACCAACGTGGCTCAATCTGGACCACCCAAGACCTCCCCCTGGAGCTATCTGGACCGTCCAGGACCTCCCCCGGTGAGGAGGTCTTTCGAGCAACGTAGCTCTAAGTACTGTTTATCGAGACACTGTAGCAAGGAGGTCTTCCGAAGTACTGTAGCTTTGAGTACTGTTCATCACGAGTACTGTAGCAAGGAGGTCTTCCGAAGTACTGTAGCTCCGAGTACTGTTCATCACGAGTACTGTAGCGAGGAGGTCTTTCAGGTACTGTTCTTCTGAAGCACTGTAGCAAAGAGGTGGTCTTTGCAAAAAGACAAGTCTGTTCAGGACCATCCAGGAGGTCCTCCATGACCTCCCAAGAGGTCTTCCAAGACCTCCCAGAACGTCTTCACAAGACCACCCAAGAGGTCTTCCAGGACCTCTCAGGAGGTCTTTCACGGGGTCTTGTAGGACCACCCGGAGATCTTCACAGGACCACCTGGAGGTCTTCTCAAGACCATCCTATTCATTCCAATTATTGTATGCTTCGAGTGCTAGGTGCAGGTGAGTGGTCGTAGACTTGATGGGAGTGGTCGTAGACGTCTTGGATGTCTTGGAGGTGGTCGTAGACATACGGAACTGGTCGCGGACCTTGTTGAAGTGGTTGTAGATTTCGAGGATGATCTGGATGGTGTTTATCGTTGCTTGAGAGTGTGTAATGCGTGTGTGAACTAATATTGGTCAAGTGGGAGAACTTGTGCCGGGAATACATTCTTTGGTCTTTGCATGTGCAAGTTGAGCGTGAAGACGACCATGATCGATGACAAGGAGGACCGGGACTAGGATGGAGAAATCTGAGATCTAGGAGGTCTAGGATGTCACGAGGTGGTCGGGCTTGCGCTAGAGCATGTGGAGATCAAAGGTGGTTGTTGATGCACAGAGAAGCTTCGGGAGGTGGAGTCCTGAAGGCTTACGACGTGTGAAAAGATATGGCAAGTGTTCAATATCTGGAAGGTTTAAAGATATTGGAAAACCCGTGTTTGGAAGGGTTTCAGGTCCCTTGATTCTCGTAAGAGATATGATTTCGTGTCCGTGTCGTTGAGGATACAGATTGGTCTCTGCCTATAAAAGAAGGCAGAGGGGAAGTGTTTTCCGATGGTTGTTACGGTGGCTTTTACGTGGCTTTTGTTATGTAACTTTTGCGGTAGAGCTAAAGAGGTCTTTCGGTTTGAAAGCTTTGAGGGGTGCTTGTAGAGCACTTTGTAGACACAGAACAATATTGAGAAATAAGATATCAGATCTATTCGACATTGTCTCAGGTTTGTTTTGTTCAAGCTGTGCGTGAGAGGTCTTCGAGGAGGTCCGGAATCGTCTCTTGTGGGTAAAGTTATGCAACCTCTATAGAGTGAAAACTATTTAGATAGTCGTGCTCACGGTTATGGACTGTGCATGAGAACTTGCTTTGTTAGTCTTTGTTTTATAAAAATCATTTGTGGGTGGGATAAAATTGTCAAGTGGATGGAACCCTGAATTTTCATCCTGGGTGGATATAACCTAGTGGTTATTAATGGGTGGATGGAACCCAAAGGTGATATAGCATATGGTGGATGGAACCAATCTCTACTCGTAGGTGGATGGAACCTTAGCGGACCATTCTCTGCTAGCAGGTGGATGGAACCTTCGCTAGTAGTATACAACACTACTCGATTTTATATAACTGGTTTAGTCAAAATGCTATGCCACATGCTTTTTACTTAGTCTATTTGTAAGATAGCTTAACCTAGGCGTTCCTTTGATCAGCCTTGCATCTATTATAATTACATTATGTGCGGTGGCTTGCTGAGTACTTTTGTACTCAGTGTTGCTCAATTACTATCATCGAGTAAGTGAGAAAGACGAAAGGCTCTACGGGCGCTTAATCACGTTCGACAAGACCAGAAGTCGAGAGGCCGAGAACTAAGTTGTGATCCCCAGTTGATTATATGTGGGCATATCCTGAGAGTCCCACCTGTTGTGTTATTGATTTCGCTTCCGTTGCTATTATTTAAAGATATTTTGCTTGACCGGCTCGTTCCGTAAGTCAAAAGTCGTGAGGTATATTTGTGTATTGTTTAATAATATGTAATAACTTTACTTTTGTGATATATATATATATTTGATACTCAATAATGTAACTGTGTGTACTAGTTATTAATCTAGGAACTAGTACCCGAATACACGAAGGGTTCTGGACGGTAACTCTGGTCCCGACAATGTGCCACCCAATCAAATAAATGTTTGCTAGAATCTTTCTTTCAATACTAGAACATGTGGAATTTTGGCTCATCTACGTGCTAGCTAGGCCAGCGGAGCTAGGCAGCTAGCTATGAATTATTCATGGAGCAGGATTTGTTAAATGCTGAACAGGATGTATGATCTAAATGATGTTGGTCGCCGAGAAAACCGATGAAAGAGTTGCACAATCTTGTACTCTTGTGCATGAACAATGCTACAATCTCACACGGCTCATGCTCTAATCTCTAATGACTAACTGGTGCACTTACCACTAGGCCAACAAGCCCGGCTCGTTGGTTTCTCAAATTATGCATCCATTGCTAGATTCATCTGCTTCGTCCCATGTCGATTTAGAATTAAAACCTCCCCCAGAAAATATGCGCGCGACAGAGCATGTATATACCCGTCGGATTGTAAATCCAGTACGCTATCGATACTAGTAAAAAAGAATCCATCCATATAGACCATGTCCGCACAACGTTGTTGAAGTATCTGACGTCAGCTTGTCTCCCAGGGCCCAGGCCCAGCGAGTACAGTGATCTGTGCCTCTATCCACGCTACTTAATAGCAAATGATCCCCAAATCGCGCAATTTGGTATTAACGCGCAGTGCTGTCGCTGGAATCAATCGTACGGTTCGTTGGCTCCATGGCCTAGGTCCAGGACTCTCAAGGTTGTCTCTGTTTTTACGTTATTATCCCGCGGCAGAAACAAGAGCCGGAGCTTGACCAAACACGACCTTACTATTCAACCCGGCCGGGTTAAGACTCTGGCTGGAGGCTGGAGACCCATATCAAGTTATCAACCCTATCCCTGCGACCACCCATATCTACGACCAAGCTATTACATCTCGCTGATAATTGGACATGGTCACAAGAAAGTCTCTCTGGCTGCTAGCTCCCGCATGGCAACGAAGCAGAGCAGCAGAACAGAGTGCCTGCACGTATGTACCTGCAGCCGCGAGTAAAGCACCGCCGTGGTAGGTTTGCTAGCTCTTTGCTTAATTCCGATAGATCGACTCCCCCTTGATGGTCATGTGCGCCAGTAGCTTTGCGCGGCGCAAAATGCAGGCCAGCTCGGCGCGCGGGGGAGTGCTTCGCTCTGCCGCAACGCAAGCGCAGGAAAAAAAAATGATTTGGGGGCTGTACTGTCGGCGGCTCGGCGCTGGCACTTGAAGGCGCTCGCGCTCCTTCAACCACCATTAATGGAGATGCATCTCTATGTATCCTCATGCCAGAATATGGTTGTCTTATCGTCAAGCGATTTTTTACGATAATTGGAATACTTATTATTAATCGAAATTATACGGATAATTTAGCGTTCTCACATATTTGATGTTTCAGATATATTTGAATACAATATATTGTCAATACTATCAAAGAAACTTATACCACCCTCCGATTGTACATGATAACTTCATTACTAACTCAAAAGATAACAAGATTGATCAGTGGACTATTATAGTTCTGCACCAAATACGATTTGCAACGAGTTTAAGTAATAGATTAAAAGCACGCATTGTCACATAGATTAGACTAACTTAACACATTGACGAGACGACGACCAAAAGGACTAAGTTTTAAATTTAAGTACGCAAAATCACCCACAACCACGAGCGAATCAGTTACTTTGAATCATTGTCAACAGTCTGGTTTTGTGATGGTTATATATGAATCAGTTACTCTGAATTAAGTGTTTTATGCTTGAGTATATTAGAATTCTAACTGGGTTGCTATTGGGCTAGTTGTAACGGACTGAATTCTTAAATGACTAAATAGCTGAAATTGATCAATTAAACGGATTATGCGGACGATTATATGGAAACGGCCGACTAATCAGCCAATGCGGCTGATTTGATGTTCACGAACGTTAAATACGCTACGATTTGTGTACTCGTGACGTTTTGCCTGACGACTTCACGTAAACAGGCGATTAATCAGCCGTTATGGCCGTTTTTTACGACACTGAAAGAAACTGTCGTGCCGTGCGTTATCTCACGGACCGGTGTCCATGCCCACTCACTTCTACAGGTGGCCTGATCAGTGCATGCAAGGCATGCATGTCCGTCCGGCTGTCCCGGGCGTCCTCCGGCCCTGCGCGTGAAGCCTGCTATGTATAGCTCCTGATGACGCGTAATAAGTGTGCATGCAGCCTGCCATGTATAGCTTGCTAATCGCTGGCTAGCTATACAAAGCGTGGCGTTCACGCCAGGGACAGCCGGACGGACATGCATGCACTGGTCAGGCTAACAGCCAGGTAGCGAATAAAGTTGTTGTTATTCGCTCTTGATGAGTCTAGTGTAACGTCGTTTCTTCTCTCGATCGGCAAATTAAATGTTTTCTTTTGAATTGCTCAGCGTTATTCTATATGCGTGGTAAACATGCACAGGCTAGCTAGGACATGTTTCGGGGGATTTAGCTTCAGCTTCTTTCAGAAGCTAGCTTTCCCTTGGCTGCTTATTTGTTTGAAGAGCCTAGCCATCGCATAACAATTGAAGCTAAACCAAAGGCGTTGATACACAGGGCTTGCATGAAATGCAGGTTCGACGGTACTAGAAGAGAAATGGCATTTTGCGCATGCTAAAAAAGTACCTTTGTTTGTCCTATCCTGCAAAGAAAAGCTGGTAGCACGGTAAAAACTGTTCATAGCACCGCGCCCGAATCATGCCACGCGCATACCCACGCCGAATCTACAAACTCCGCCCCACTTTCTCGTTAGAGCATATACAATGGGTTTATGTCATCCGTCTATAACCATTGTCACATAGGATTTTTGCTGACGTGGATGAAAGAGAATAAAGAAAGAGAAAGATGTTGTCTACAATCCTGTAGTCGACTATAGTACAAGAAACAAAAAAAGCATTAAAAGATTGCGTGTTCTATAAAGACAACTAAAAAGACAGCAACCGTCTATATCATTGTATGAGCTGTTTTTAGTGCTGTCTACAAAAACCATGGATAGTTGTTATAGACAGCAGCTGTCTGTATCATTGTACGTACCTTTACAACACCGAATCTTACTATTGTCGTTATAACTTCGCACAACTACTCATCCACGCACCCAGCGGTGCTAGTGCAGTGATAACAAAATGTACTTTCACCGAGCGTTGGTCGCGGCCGGGAGAATTAAATGAACTAAGATCCGATACATCCATCCAACTAGGACGCAGGCCAGTGATTAAACTTCACTGCAGCAGCTAGCTTCCTGACCAGTAACTTGGGACTCGACCGCATCATGCATGATTGCATGTCGCAATGTGTAAGCAAAAGACACGGCCACGTTACTGCAATTCAATGCACGGCTTCCAAAAGCTTAGCCCCTTCCCAAACTCAACACAGTGGTACTAGTGTACTAGTGTCAAGTGCTCGCCCAATCGTACACTACGACCATGCAAGAGTTAATCTAGCGTCCAGCACTGCAGCTTGCGGTACTGAACACTGCCCCTGCCTGCTGCGCCTATATATACTCCTGTGTCAGACTCGTGCACTTCAGCTCGCCGTTCGCCCGTAAATCTCCTTCTTTCTCTGTCTCTTCGATCTCCTGTGCGGAAACAAGCTAGCTTCTACCTCACGTAATTTAGAAGCGAGCTGCCATGGAGCTGAGGCGGTTGCTGTGCTTGATGGCAGCGGTGAGCTCGGCGCTGGCGATGGTGGCGAGGAGCGACCCCCAGGTGCCGTGCTACTTCATCTTCGGCGACTCGCTTGTGGACAACGGCAACAACAACTACATCGTGTCGCTGGCGCGCGCCAACTACCCGCCCTACGGCATCGACTTCCCCACCGGCCCCTCGGGGAGGTTCACCAACGGCCTGACCACCGTCGATGTCATCGGTAAGCACGTAAAAACGGCCTGTCAGAACGCACGTACGTGGTAGCTAGCTTGCCATGTAGAGCTAGGCAGCGATCTCGCAGCTTGTTGTCGTTTTCGTTTACTACTAGAGTAGCTCATTCGTATACGACGTGTATGGTCGTCATGGGTGATGCATGCATGCATGAACATCTGGGTCAGGTGATGGATCGATAAGCTGACCTGGCGTTTCGATCGGAATAGAAAATTCTAGAGAGGCGTAAAGAAGGATAGGGGGGGTTTGTGGAAAAAAATTGGGTGATACTAGGAATCGGACGTACGGTGGGAGCTCCCACCCGTACGGTCCGAGCGTAGTAGCAGGAGCCGAGGCGTCTAACGGCAGGAGGCCAAGCCGGCCTAGCGCGGTGGGTGCAGGAGCCAAGGGAGCGCAGGGGCGCGGGAGCCAAACATCACTGCGAAAAAATCATCTCAAAAACATCCATAATAAAAAAAACAAAGCATTTGGAGAAAAAATAACATATTGAAAAAATTGCAATATCACTGTTAATAGTATACAACATTTTTTTTCTATAGATGCAACACTTTTTCCCTATAGATGCAACATTTTTTTCTCTACATATGCAACATCTCAAAGAATAGTATGCAACATTATTATCAACGGGATGCAACATGTTTATCAACGGGTCACAACATTAGTACACGAAAGCGGCGACGGGAGGGAGTGATAAGGAACCTCGGGCGAAGAGGACGGGAGGAGGCCGAGGAGCGCGGAGCGACGGAGGCGACTTCTCGCCGACGGGAGAGATCCATCTGCCATACTGGATCAAGAGCAGAGGCGGGAAGATGAGGGATCGGCGCCGACTCGAAGAATTCGCCGCCGCCGCCGCCTCTGGATCGGGGCGGGGTAGGAAGATGAGGGATCGGCGCCGACTCGAAGAATCGCCCGCCCATGCCGAAGAAGGAGGAGGAGGCAGCGGCTAAGGGCACGGTAGGCGGCGGCGCGTCTCCCCGCAGCTCAGCAACGTCGCCGGCCCGAGGCCCCCTCGGCGCGGGGGACCATGGGAGGGAGCGCCGACGGCCTGGGATGGGAGGCTATAGGGGACGAGGAATGGAGATGGGGATGACCGGATGAGGAATGGGGATAAAGATGAGTGAGTTGGGGGGCGGGGGAGTGAAGTGAGCAGCGAGAGGAGGTGGAGCTATTAAATGGGCGTGTCTGATTTTTAGTCCTACTTACGGACGTATGCCTAATAACGTTATTCAAAAAAATTCAGTGAGAGAGGGTATGGAGCGAGATCCTGTTTCATCCATCGTTCATCTGACCGCTGAACCCAAGGACCACGGGGAGGGCCTAACGGAGAATTTTCTTCCGGTTCGTGGGCTTGTGGCTGTGGTTTTCTTGGCGAGACACCCGGCCCCAGTCCACCATTACTTTCTCGTGGCCAACTTGCCAGTGGTATATGCTGCAGTGTTCGGTGATCGTTGCATGGAATTTAATGTGCCGGGGTGGACATAGATACTTGCACCTACTAGCTAGATAGATCGACCAATCGTCGTTAGTTGTTACAAATAAAACCGGAGTCACAGGCGAAAAGAAAAGCATACTAACTTCTAAGTTCCGACCCATACGAAGTACTCCTAAAATGTGCTACATCACTTGTGCACATACGAAAAGTTGTGTGACAGGTACGTGTGGCACAACTTAAAACCAAACGTGCGTGCAATTAGTGTGGACAGAAAGCAAGGACGCCAGGAACAAACTTCCATGATCCTCCGATCATCATACGTGCTTCGTTAACTAGTGGGTTTACTCGTTTTCTAATCATGTGCTTTTCGCAAACGCGCACAGCTCAACTTCTGGGCTTCGACAACTTCGTCCCGCCCTACGCTGCCACGAGCGGGGATCAGCTCCTCAACGGCGCCAACTTCGCCTCCGCCGCCGCCGGAATCCGCGCCGAGACCGGCCAGCAGCTGGTACGTACATACGTGTACTCAAATCACTAGAGATAATATTGTGGCAACCAGTATAATGCGTGTCATTCATGAATTGCTCGCTCGGCGCGTGCGTGTATATGTGCAGGGCGGCCGGATCCCGTTCGCTGGGCAGGTGCAGAACTACCAGACGGCGGTCCAGACGCTGATCGACATCCTGGGCGACCAGGACACGGCGTCGGACCACCTGAGCCGGTGCATCTTCAGCATCGGCATGGGCAGCAACGACTACCTCAACAACTACTTCATGCCGGCCTTCTACAACACCGGCAGCCGGTACAACCCGGAGCAGTTCGCCGACGCGCTCATCGCCGACTACCGGCGGTACCTCCAGGTGCTGTACAACTACGGCGCCCGGAAGGTGGTCATGATCGGCGTGGGCCAGGTCGGGTGCAGCCCCAACGAACTGGCGAGCTACAGCTCCGACGGCGTCACCTGCGTCGACCGCATCGACAGTGCCATCCAGATCTTCAACCAGCGCCTCGTCGGCCTCGTCGACGAGATGAACGCCCTCCCCGGCGCGCACTTCACCTTCATCAACGCCTACAACATCTTCGACGACATCCTCGCCAACGCCGCCTCCTATGGTGCGTAATATCGCCCGTACTAACTAGCACCGCACCTTCTCGTACGATTGATCCGGTTGATCGTTGCGTGCGTTTGTGACGATTGTTACTTTTTTTTCAGGTTTCACGGTGACGAACGCCGGATGCTGCGGGGTGGGTAGGAACAACGGGCAGGTGACGTGCCTCCCGTACCAGGCGCCGTGCGCCAACAGGGACCAGCACATCTTCTGGGACGCATTCCACCCGTCGGAGGCTGCCAACATCATCGTCGGCCGGCGGTCCTTCCGCGCCGAGTCGCCCAACGACGCCTACCCCATGGACATCCGCACGCTTGCATCCATCTGATCGGAGTGATCGATCCAGTACATACATGTATAATTCCGTTCGCCAAGGGGTGGAAATGGAATTGACTAGTCGTGCATTCTTTTTCTGTACACGCGCGTATATTCATCTGCATCTTTTGTGACGAATACTTGTTTCTTGCTGGAGAGAAAGGGGTGTGTTCAGAATTAATTGGACAGCTAAAATTGTGTGGTTTCATTCGTAGACTGGTTTGACATATCTATTGAGAGGAAATGTATTTTTTAGATTAAGAGCATTTCATATGATTGTACACCAAATAAGTATGTATCTGTATTCCTCAAACTTGCGTTCATGGCAACCTTTGCTTATACAGCAAAGTATCTAGCCAGCCCAACGAACAGATCAAACAACACACACGGCACAAGTAATACAACGGGTGAAGTATATGTACAATACACGATAGCCATTCCATTTTGTTTCTCCCCGTTGGAAAGAAATGCCATCAATTCACCACAAGCTAAACTAGATTCTCTTTGCTTCCTCTTCAGCCTGCACAAGCAAAAACCTTAGCATCAGAAAAAACCATTCCAAAACCAGAAACCGTATTCGCTGGCCTGAAAAACAAGGAACCGTATTCGCTGGCCTGAAAAATAAGGCAGATTAAGCAGGAAAACTCACAGCTCTGATGATCCTCTCGAGGGCGTCAGGCCCGTGCGTCTCGATGAACTTCTCGACGGACTTGCGCGCGTCGAGGCTCATCATCTGCAGCACCTTCCTCTGCCTCTCGTTGTAGTTGGGGCTCACGTAGTTGCCGATCTTGAAGTAGCGCCGGACGTGCGTCTCGTAGATGTAGGCCGCGCCGTTGAAGATGGGCAGCACCAGCCAGCAGCAGAAGAGGAGCTTCATGTACGGCCACAGAGGGAACCTGAAACACGTGCAGTGGAAATCTTGGGAATTCAGTATGTAACCACCTGAGCACATCGTGTTGGTCCCTGCAGAAATGGCTGAATGAATTGAAAAGAGGAGGGCCATGGTTGGTTAATGGCTTACCATTGGAGAACTTTCCAGCATGAGAGCTCAAAGAGGGTGATCAAGGAGTACAACGCCCAGTAGGTGAGCCATTGCTGATCGTCCAGGGAAGAAGGGCTCTCTATCGCACGCATTGACGCGTATCTAATCGTCCAATAAAATCCTTGTTAGAATTTAGAACACAGTATGTGTTGAAAATTTTTGTCATGCTGATGATTGTTTCTGAAGAATTGATGCGTTACTTACAGAGGGTAAAGCAGCATGATTCCTGGCCTGTTGGGTGCAAAAGAGGAGAAACAAGAATTTCAGAATGAAAACGCTTAAAGTTCATATGGAAAAAGAACACCAACAGCAGCAGAAAGAATGGAACAGCAACTGTTGGTAGAGGTTTTGCTAGAACATGTGCTTACGGCTTACCCAACAAGGGCATCCAAATGTCTGGCAAGGGAACCAAGAACACCCATGATTCGTTGCTGCGACTTACGAGTAGCTTGCTCCGAGGCTTTCTTGATCTTCTTCTGGATCGTTATGCAACGGTGTAGATGACAAGCGATACACGGGATGGTTTTATACTTCTCTAGGGGGGCGTAGAAGAAGAAAGGCATCCTTGAAGATACCATGCAAAGTCTTCTTTACTCTGGGTACAAGGAAGGAAAGAACCTATGGAGTAGGAAAGGCCTGAAGCAACTGCATGCAGCATGGCCAGGAACCTTTCCCAAGGTTGCACGACCAGAGGGCTACCTAGGTGAGGCATCAGAAGTTTAGTGTGTGCGAGTTTAGAGTGGTCGCGGCTTTTTGAAAGTCGTACTTTCCCAGCATGTGTCATTATCTCACTGAGTTTATTAGCTTTTTTTTTGACAGGAACTGAGCTTATTAGCTCAAAGCAAGACTGATGAATCTACAAAAGAAACAGGCTTTTCATTTCAGCTTTGCACTTTCAATTGGAAAGGGCCCAAGAGGTAGAATTAGAGCGAAGATTAGCGAAATTGCAAATGCTGAACAGAAAAGTTACTAAAAGTGAAACAGGCAGCTTTGCAGCAGCATGCAGCGACTGACATTTGTAATCGAACTACTAGCGACTGAGAATTTGTGTGAGTGCTACAAAGAGTAGTACAGAACTGAACTGATATGCATCAGGGGGTCAGAACACATACATTAGGAAATAGAATGCCCCTCAAATTCTCAAGGAGTCGCACTTTTGTACAGTTCAAATGTGAGATATGGCATGATATGTATTTCATAATCATATTCCTACACATTTGGCCGGAAAAGTTTACAAGAATAGAAGTAATCCAGTAATTGCTAAACTAGCATGTTTAGAAATGTAGAAAAGCTATTACAACTTTCCCCTTGCAGATTATTCAAATACCAAAAACTCCAGAACTATAACTGGAACAGGGACACTTGATTGTGTCTCTTACATTCCACTATAGTACAACAGAATTAATACCATTGTCAAATGAAAATTTAGTGGAATAAAGCAGCTTTGAATGATCATTCAAGTTTTGACCTGGCTTCAACATGGTTTTAGTAGCTCCTGAAACCAACCTTAGAGCCCTTGACCTTGTTTCAACAACCTGAACTGGGCCTGAGCTGACCCTTAAATTATTATTTTCGTTTCTTGATATTTGCGTGGCATGTCCTGCTATTTTATTACTAAAATCAAGCATCCGAGGACCAACTGCATCATTTAGTGACCAGCCAAGTGAATGATTTTTCATGTTTGGGACCATCGGAGTCGTTAAATCCTGTTTGTCTGTAACAAGCCGTCTCTTTGCAGGTTGCTGCGAAACAATATCTGCATAAGCTGGTCTCTTGTTTCTTTGATCGACAAAGGCAGCACCCTTTCTGACATCTATATTAGGAAGAATACCAATACAAGTTGGGCCAGTTGTTGAAATAGAATTACTTGCCAGACTAGTTGTGAGAGAAGGCCGCACTCCCTGATAAGGGTTTCTGTACTCAGCATTATTTGTACCATAGTCATGAAAGGATATGATTGATGTGGAAGATAGCTTTGCTCCAGGTACTTGGCAGGGTTGGCGGATAGGAACAGAACTAGGATCATTATAAGACAATAAAGTGGATTTCTGGTACTTCCCCTGCATGCTCGTATTTATCACCCATTGCGGAAAGGAAGAAGATTGATTTACTGCTGGACCCACAAAATTGTGATCTTCCCTATACATGCTTGATGCAGGAGTGCATAAGGGAGAGTGCTGATTCTGAGGAATGCTGATCACCTGTGGCGGTTGATGCAGATCTAGATGCCTGCTCCTGGAGTCGGAACTAATCCTGGATGCCTTGTTTACCTCAGTTTGACAAACAAATTGACTGCCAGAATTCCAAACACGATCTTTTACTGTTGAAGAAACACTATTTATCCGTTGCAGCCTTTGGTTTTGAACATCAGTGATAGTAGACCTTGTCTCTGATAAAGCACTGTTGGGAATCCTTGGCAAAATATCTGAAAATTCATTAACATGAGCCCTTGGTATCACAGAATCTTGACAAGGGAACAAACTCTTTTGGGGCAACTGGCATGAAATTGATGAGAGATGGTCTTCTTTAATAATGCCATTGTCAGTCCACACAGTCCCCATAGTCGATACCTTCTGCTCCTTGCTACGCTTACAAACTGAGACTGTCTTGCCCATTAAGCGCACTGTGGGTTGGTGGGAATGATAAACATCTTGTCTCGCATAACCATCTGGACCTTTTTTCCCAGCTTGAGAATCGCTGAAACCAATCTTTTTCTGACCTTGCATAATATTGGTCACACCACTCACCAACTGCTGTTTCTGGCATCTTACTGTGTCCATTGATCGTCCATTCATAAACGTATTTTCACATGCCCTCAAATTGCAGCTTGAGATCTCCATTCTTTCAAGGCCAGGTAGCTTCATAAAAGCCAAACCAATACTTGCAGGAGTGCAAACTGGGCAAAGTTTTGAGTACCAGTTACCCTGGTCCTCCATTGATAATGGTGTGCATGTATCCATAGATTTTCTATTTTCATGGCATATGTTACTTGCAAAGTTATCAAAAGGACTGGAAGTAGGAACATATTCCCGGGCAGGCATACTCCTGCTGGAAGACATGCTATCTGTGTTGGTTCCTGTGTTGACAGTTCCTTGTGATATCGCCGAGGACAATACACTGCCTTCAGATGAAAGATGGTACTCAGTTGGAACCAGTGGACCAGAGATATCAGTGTTCTTCTTGCCATTGACTGCTGCATCTCTATCTTTTTTAGTTGCTTCAGTTCTGGTTCTCACAGCCGCTGAACTTGTAGCAGAACTTGTACCAGGTCTTTTTATTTCCTGACAACAGTTTGTAATCGTATAAAAACAACCCTGTGGAGGGTTGCAAGAACCAGATTTTGGACCCTCATTAGAATAAGAACTTAAAGCAGGAACATCAGTAGATTTCAGCTGAATATCACCAAGACATGTTTTCACCATATTGATACTTCTATGATTTAGCGGGCCATCAAAACCAGCAGAGGAAGGATGACTCCTTCCTGCATCATTGAGAGAGATGCATGTTGACTCTTTGTCAGGATTTCCTTCCTTTTTCACTAAGTCTTCAAGGGGAGAAGACGTCTGCACTGTGATGTCAGAAGCAGGCATTAGTTTCAAGGGTACAGTTTCTGATATAGCATCTGGACCACTTTGATTTGTTACAAAAGAATCTTCTATAACAGTAGGGATTTCATCAACTCCCGTCTGAAACATAATCTTGGAGCTTTCCAAAAGAGGTAGATCCCCAAAAATATCATCCTTGGGAGGGTATGCAACATGCTTCACCACTTTGCAGCCAGGATTTAGAGGATAATTAGCTGACCTGCTGACTTTTATGCTTCGCTTATTTACAAAGGAATTTGTTGCCTTTCTCCTGAAAAGGCTACTATTCATGTCATTACAAGGGTCCATTCCTCTCCTGCGCTGTTTATTCAAGCTGCTTTCATGAGTTGACATGTGATCCTGTGTCTCTTGCTCTTGCAATTTCTTCCTCACTGCGAGTTCTCTCCATGTATGAATAGTAGGATTTTTTCGTTTTCTCAACAATCCCTTATGCAACACGTGTTGAAGTAAACGAGACGTTGATTGGGGTTTAGTAGTTTTCTCCTGTCAACGAACACATCTTACTTACTGTTAGCTGAAAATAAGAAGGTAAGCTAACTAGATAAGGGAAATACGAATATTTTATTGTTAGTTATTAATGAACTTCTTCAACAGAATGTGATCAAAGAATACCATATGGCATGCACCTTCAATGTTTTTTTGCTAAACTTTTTCAAGGAGAAAAGAATAAAGAACATGTTTAAAGCTATGGAAATGCCAATGTGGATTAACAGATAGTAGTTTGTCTCAAGACAACCTAAATCTTGAACATGTACTTAACAACGCTTCAAATCATGGTTCGGTAAATTATCTTATGAATAGGCCCAATACTGAAATACTACTGCTTTTTGTTATAACAGTGCTACTGCTTTTTTTACAATGAACAAAGTAGACACAAGGTAAATGCACCAGCTGCCCTCTTCTAGCATCAATAGACCAAGAACAGAACTCCTACAGATTAAACGGCTACCGCCCCATGTCCAGAGCTTCAAACGGCTAGAATTAGCACATTCCCCAGTTTTTCGCGCAGTGCCGTCTGATGTGGACATTGTTCAGCGCATTGCATCACTGTTCATGTCTACTGGCGGAAACAAACTTCTACATTTGAACAAGCAAGTATCATAGATTGCCAATGTGCTTGGGACCCTCCTAAAACCTACTAGCCCAACAACCAAACAGCACATGAACCCAGAAAATGAGTATTAGTGAGTAGTGACAGTAACAAACTGACCAAAACCAAAATTTACTCGGGGAAAGCAAAGCAAAGCGAAGACATCACACCTTGTGCTTCAAAAAGAAAATAAATTGGAGCGCCCGCCGCCGCTTCTTTGCCCTCTCGGCTTCATCACTCCCGCGAGATCCCTTCCTCTTCGTCCCCTTCCCCAAACCACCCCCCTTGCCGCCGCCTTCGGCAGCCTCACCGACCGCCAGCCGCGCCCGCTCCGCCGCCAGCTCGTGCGCCCACCACCGTGACCGCGGCGGCGGGTCCATCGGCGGGAGCTGCGGGTCCGGCTCCAGCTCCCCGCCGCCGCCGAACGGCCAGCACTTGGCCATGTCCACGGCCCGCGTCCTCGCGGCGAACCCCCTGCGCCATTTAGTCGACCAGGTCAGACGCGCGCTCTCACAAAACAGTCCGCACAGATAAAGAACCCAACCACATGTGACAAACAGAACAGGTAGAAGCGGAGGCACGAGTAGGGGGGCGCGCTTACCGTATGGAGAAGGGCTCGGCGGCCGAAGCGGCGGCGGAGGCCACGGCCATTTGGCCTCCACACGGTGCGCTTCGCCGGCGAGAGGTGGGTAGTGGGGGTGGGTAGTGGGAACTGGGAACTGGGAAGTAACAAGTGAGAGTAGACGAGAGAGAAGGCGGAAGAAAATTTACAGAAAGGGGGTGTGAGACTGTGCGAGGGAGGGAGTGACGAGGAGGAGGCGGATGGCATGGCAGGAGATGTGGGGCCCGCACGCCGCGGATTTGACGCTGGGGCTCACCGGGCGCGTCGTTGCTTTTCATTAAAGTCCCACCACGCCTCGGGAACCGCGCGTGCTCTTCTTTGGTGGGGCGCCGTGTACTGTCCTCTGCGCCGCGCTGCGGCGGTGGGCCTGAGAGCCGGCGGGAGTGGCCAACAAGGAAGAGCCAGCGTGACCGCGTCGGTCATGTCCCCTCACCGCGCCGAGCCCCTGCATTGCAAGCCTTGGCTGGACTCACCAACTTGGCCGAAGCTAATTAATACTCGTACTACTGCTCCATGCGTCCTCAGCGCCTCCTCGGTGTCATAAAAGTAAAATGAAGTTTAACCTGCTTTGAATTTCCTACGTACACGTGTATAGCTTCAACTGGGGCAGAGTAGCTGCCCAGTGCCCACGACGGGGACTTTTGGAGCATGGCGAAATAGTTCAGGGTACCATTGCTGTTTAATTACAGGTCACATGACACGATTAAGCTTCTTTTGAGAGCTTTTAGTGATGTTTACAGGAGGAGTCGGAATAAAACCGACAGAAGCACAGGGCCGAGGTTAACATTTCATGTACCCGGGAGGCAGAGCAGAGCTTGACCAGCGCCGAGCTCAGGCCCGCTTAGTTAGGTTTAGGCCTTCAATTGCCTGACCCAGAAGACACCTGGGGAACTGTGTGTGAAGGGCGGAAATCCCCTCAGCTAACAGTACACATATGGGGGGAGACAACTGCGACACTCGTGGGCCGTTCGATCAGCCTCTGGACGGCTGCGGATCTACAAAAGATGGATGCCCCAGCTGTTTATACAGTCCTAGTATATACAGCACTAGTTCGAATGATAAGCTTCGTTGTTTTTTCATGGTAAACAACACAACACTGCAGGTACGTACAGACGCAAACATCCCTTGATTTTCCCCTGTACGCGCACGGACCGTTCTTCACAGTTTCCCGGCCTCCCATCGACTGTCCCGTTACAGCGGTCGCTCGACGGACAAACACGGACATTGCTCATGCACGACGGACAAAAAGGCAAAGCAAGCATTTCATTTTCACCAGGCCGGCCTCACGGGAAGGGTTCGTGGCGCGACATCTCCGAGCTCTGCAGCATCTCCGGCACGCCGACGACGGTCTACAGCCCGGCCTTGAGGCTGCTCCCAGTATTTCACCTTAACTGGTAACTTAAATAAATCTATTATATAGACAAAATAATAATATAGCACCATAGTTAATGAAGAGAGATGATACTCTAGTATCTAATCTGGATACCGATTCGGTTTCAAAATCCAACGCATAAAATTTATTGTGATCGATCCCGTGTATTTATATTTGTGTGTGTCAACAAACATGTATTACTTTAGTACATGCCACAAATAGGCCACAATGCTCAAATACTAGTAAAGATCATGCATGTAATTAAATCACTTCAATACATAGGAGTCCGGTTCCATACATTTTTTTTTTGTTGGAATCGACCCCTCCAATGTATTGAATCGATTCAATGCCTTCTCTCTCCTCATTTGAACCGGCTAAAACACAACATTGGAGATGGTCTTAAAGCATCTTTAGTGTATTGAATCGACGTCGATTCAAAGTCATGACACGTAAGTATTCTAAGAACTAGGCTTGTTTTTCTCCAATGTATTGAATCGATTCATACTATTAACTGGGACCCACGTTACATTAAAAAACCACAAAATAATAATATCCTCTCTCAAACGCACTCTCTTATATGTAGTTGTTTAATGCTCATATAAGTTGTTTAATGGTTTGAATCAATTTCTAAGTAGAGTTCGGTTCCATTTTTTTTATTGAAATCGACCCCTCCAATGTATTGAATCGATTTAATACCTTCTCTCCTCATTTGAACCGGCTAAAATACAACATTGGAGATAGTCTTAGAAGTCGATTCAAAGCATTAAACAACTCATATGAGTATTAAACAACTACATAGGAGAGAGTGCGGCTGAGAGATAATATTATTATTTTGTAACTTTTTAATGTAACGTAGGTCTCAGTTATTAGCAAGAATTAATTCAATACATTGGAGAAAAATAAGCTCAGTTCCTAGAATATTTACGTGACATGAATTTGAATCGACACCAATACAATACACTAAAGATGCTCTTACGTGCAAAACGTGGCGTCCTGCATGCAACAAGCCTTGCACACGGATGCTAAGTCACAGCTCACAGCAGAAGGCACCAGAATTTCGAGTGGAAACATCGGAGGAGCTTACACGCCAGAAATGTGGCATCTAGTGACCTATACGCGTGTCGAAATTTCCTTGCATTTATCTTGCTACCTTGCAGGAGAACTAAGTTCAAAAGAATGAACATTCTCCAGTGAACTGCAGGCTCGAATGTTGCCTTCCCAAACAGAAAATTACATCTGTGTTAATTCAAGTAGTGGGAGTACAAAACGTACTCTGCATCTTATCTGGCGCTACAACTACGTTTTAGTAGACTACTGACGATTACCAGCTGATAAATTGTCATGGACCACTCGGTTTGTGCTGGCATGGGGAGTTGACGTGGTACAAATAAAAAGTAAAAAAACAAACAATAGACCAACGTGTCAGCCTCAAACAGTGTTCTCTCTCTTTTTCCATGCTCTCTATCCCAGATTGGCATCCTTTGCCACACAGTGCTATAATATTTGGTAAATCTGAGCCATCCGATCCGGGAAGAACAACCCGGATCAAACGATACAATGGTGATACAGTGTTTGCTAATAGTGCCGCTGCTATGTTTTTCTGTTGTTGCAAAACACGATCTCATGCTTTCCTTTCCAATCTGACGGTTGCTACACAATGTCTGAAGATGCATTTCCCTCTATCCCCAATCGCCCTGGCAGTAGCAGCAGCAGTCATGGGGCCTCATCGCCGGCCGCTCAAAGCACCTAGATCAGCGGCATCGACAGCAAAAAGAATGAAGGAAAACCATTTCTTATGGATTAGAAGCTCACGCGTCCCTCCATCTCCAGTCGGCAAGGTTATTAAGTTGGTAAGTCGACACTACCCTGCTAGTGACCGACTTACCGACTAGTCGATAGGCACTGTTCACATGTTCTACACAACACAACACACACAACCCAAGACACACACAGTAGCACACACACGGTCGTGAAGATCTGGCGGCAGCTCTCTAGCCGCAGAAGATTCGGCCTGCCCAGTGCCCGCTGCCCGCCTACCCCCGCGTCCTCTTTAACCCCCAAATGAGCATAGCGCCGCCCGGCTTCTTCGCCACCCTCCCCGCCCCTCGGCGCCACGCCTCCTCCTTAGCCTCCTTAGCGTCGCGCCATGCCAGCCTGGCCTCCTCCTCCTCCGGTCCTCCTCAGTGGCGTGGCACGGCCACGTCGTCCCTCCTCCTCTTTCTCTCGGCTCACCCTCCCTCCCCTCTGCGCCCTTCGCCCTGCCTCCTCCTCCTCGGTGGGGGAGGAGACGACGAGGAGCCGGGAGGAGTCGCACGACGAGGAACCGCAGGGAGGAGGAAGCATGCCACCAAGGGAGAGGAAGAGCGGCGTCGGCTGGGAGCTGCGACCGAGGGCGACGATGGGCAGCGGCGAGATGGGAACCTGGCAAGTTGAGTCGTCGGACCCAGTCGTCCATGCTCCACCGACTTGTCGACTAGTCTAATAAGCATGCCAGTCGGTGAGGTCCAAATAGAGCTGTTGGACCGAAAAGTCGACTAGAGGGGGGTGAATAGGAGCACGCTCACTTTTTCACAAGGATTGAATTCAACACAAATTTCACTCCAATAGCTATGAAAGCTATGAAGATCAATATACCAAGATCTGTGGAAGACGGTGTTGAATCCAATCAAACCCCAAAGCAAAACACCCAAAAATAACCAAAAACTCAAATCTCAAAGTGTTGGGCGGTCGACTCTCACAGGCGGTCTGACCGGTTTGCCTAGCTGATCGACCTCTTGAATGGGCGGTCGACCGCTCCGACAATGGAACAGGAAAATCAAGAAAATCGGCCAGAAATCATCGAAGCGAAAAACAACCTAACTTTTGATCCGTAAGGCCAAACTTCACGAAATTTGAACCACACCTTCCTAAAGATATTAGGAACCTATTCCAATCAAAGATTTCAGATATCCATGCCAAAGTTCCTATCTTTTTCAGTTTGAGCGAAGGAGGTTCAAAAACCGAGCCAAATGCAAAATATGATCTAGAAGCTTGCTCGTGGGTGATTGATGATCAAAATGATCCTAGGTGGGTTCCCACATATCACAGCAAGTTAGATCACAGCAAGAAACCAAGGAAAAACTCGCGGATCAAAGAAAGACCCCAAATCACCAAATAGAGAGAAAAAGAGAGAATAGATTCATCTTGAGAGAAATCTCTTTGGATTGATTTGATTGAGTATTGGTTTACAGCCACTCCACCAAAAGAGGACAAAGACTCAATACATGAGCACGAAATCCAATCCAACTCTCTAGAACCCTAATCTCCACTAATCCTCTCCCTAAGCAAAACTAGGGTCTCAAACACAATGAAAAGGTTGAAGGGGTGCAGTCACCTCCCTCCTCTATTTATAGTGAAGACTTAGACCTTCTAGAAGAGTAACCCTAATGGGCTCCCGTTAAGGCCCAAAACAAACGGGACACATACGCACGCGTTTTAAAGCGTCGTCTTCATCTCTTGACCTAATCTGCTTCACCTTGCACCATCTTTGCGCCGTGAGTTGGCAAAAGGTCACCAAGGCGGTATTTTGGTAAAATTACCAAAATACCCCTTCTCGATCTTTTTGCAAAGACCGAGTCCCATCTTTGTGAAGCACCTCCATGCTTCTCCGTGTAGGTTGATCCAATGCTCTCTTCATGCTCGGCAAGTCTCTCCCATCCGGCTCCCACCAAAACCACCATAGCACTTGCACCGACCCTCGCGCCACTTGATCAAGCCAGTCGCACCGAACTGCCCGTTCGGTTACTCATGTCCATTCTGCACCACACTTGAGTTCATTGACCTCACTGACAGATCGTTGATCGTTCGGACCTCGACTCTCCAAGCCTAGTCCCGATCATCCTCGCCGCTGACCGTCGTTGACCACTAAGCAACTCGCACAAAGAAATAGACAAACAAACGAATCCGGGAACAAGTTCTTCACAACTTGACCCACGTTAGTCAAAACATGCATCATGCAACACATATGCCATGAAACCCATGAACTTGACCTAACAAGCAAACATCGCCGCCACGAAGGACGACGAACGAGATCATGGCCGGCCGAGGCCGCCACCTTGGCGGTCGGCCGCTCCTCGCCGGCCGATCACAAACCAAAGGCTCGGCTCGACCGATCCATGACTTAACCAAAAATCCAACACAGAAACTGAACCTTCTCTCGAAATTTCAAACCAATAGAACTTTTGCTGGAAGCTCCAAAATTATGAGACCAAGTGTAGAAGAACCTTCTCACTTGCCTACACCTCTATTTTGGTCCACTCCAAAATCCAAAAACATTGCAAAGGCTCGTGGCTCGATCAGCCAGTCGAGCCAGCTCATTTGGCCGGTCGGATCCACCGCTGGCCGGTCCAGGCCGACAAAGGCCTGACAGACTTGGAACTTTGCCGAAAACACGTGATTCGACAAACCGTCAACGACATTGCCAATTGTAACATCATCCTAAGATCTCATGCATATCCCCATGATATCCACAAGAGCTCCCCCAGTTTCGTAGCTTCGCAGTCGAGATGGTGCTCGATGCCACCAAGATCGCCCCACCTCCGTGCTCTCCTCGCCCGCTTTGTGTGCCTCCGCTCCAGGCTCCGTGGCTACCACCTCCGCTTCGGCATCCAGCTCCCCAACGGCGACCAACGCGAGGAGCAAAACCAGGAGGAGCCTTTCCTCGAGAGCAACAAAGGCCACATTCCACAACGGCATCTACTACCACAAGGATGGGCAGGAGAAGGAAGGCGATGTGGTGGCCGTGGATCTAGAGCGCATTTGTGAGATGGTGCAGTCTTTTAGTTCGGGATTGGGGGTTGGACGCTTCCTACTTTTTTTTTCCCTCGTCTCATCTCTCCGACGACAAGCTCAATGGCCGACATGCCCGGGCAAGGGCAGCCTCGTTCATTTGGGGGCATAGAGAGAGACGAGAAGCAAGACCATATCCACGTGGACGCCACTTAGGTGAGAAACCGCCCTGGTACCAGTCAAGGGGTTGAATGATCTGGTATTTATACTCTAGGATTATGTTTTTAACGGTTTTAGAGTTGTCGGTTGAAAAACAGACTTTAGTCATAGTTCAGGGTTGAAAAGTGGAATTTTTCCTTTGTAAATTGCAACTCAATTCAATGGGGGTAAGATGCCCCTGTTTCAGAATGTCGAGTAATCGAAATAAACCGATATGAGGGAAAGCAATACACCCCCTAACTAGAAATCTGACGCTCATGAAGAATTGGATGAAAATGAAAATTTGTCATAAGCATTCTTCCGATTTTCTATACTTCTGCTGCTGCACTAATTCAAACTAAAACGGAAAATTTTGAGGACAACCGTGTACCCTTCTGCGCTCATCAAGACAATGCATATCTTGATGATATGCATCTACGCTTTTGAAGTTTGAGCAAATTATGCACATTGCACAGCACAAGCCCTGATCATAAAGATGCAAACAAAAGCAAAAGGCAATCATGTATTCACGCTTAAAATGCTACACTTATGTAAAACTTGCTTGCATTACATTTTTCCTTACTCAGGGTAGTGAACAAAGCCCCGAAAGACATACAAGTAAAAATTCCAAAAACAAGTGCTCTAAGGTTTTACCACAATGTTATTAGTGCACCAATACGGATAGTACAAGCCGTGAAGAGAGTATGGTAGAATAGGTACTTCTAATGTTAATGTTACTAAGTTGAGAATCCCATGAAGTGCCAAACAGTGAAACAATACTACCTTATGCTGCTATGCATATCCAACACAAAACAGATGGAAAATACATATGAACTATACTACATGGAAAAACATGTCCAAATAGGTTTATTTCTGGAGCAAATTGCCATCAGAAGGGACGTCATGTAGATTATCTCACTGCATTTGGCCAAACGTGCCTATGAATTGCTCAAAGCCCTTGCGCAATAATCCCAACATCACTTGGCAAGTGGCGGACCCAGGATTATATTTTAGGTATGGCGGAGTCGCAAGCGCGGACCAAAAAGTATTACACAAAAGCAAAAGAACGCATATGCAAACTATATTGCAATAACACCAATGCGAGTATATGACACTAAATGGGCAGAGCTAATTGGTGAAGCTAGAATTGGGACCGGTTAGTATATGACGCTAAAGTATCTCTTCAAATCCATTTCTAGCCAATTAAAAAACAATCATTCAAAATCAAGCATGAGCTGTATAGAGATCTATCATGTATGAGATATTGTCATGCTAGAGTTGGCGATAGGGAGATAGTTAGAAGGCATTGCTGATCTGATTTTGCTCGACTACCTACATAGGTGTCAGTACATCACCATCATTTTTGTTTCAATTACAGCACAACATTTTCCCTATCAATGTTGATCGGTATTCAGTTAGGCCTTGTTTAGGGTGGATGTAATCTGAAAAATTGAACAATTTGCACACAATTTCTTCCTAGTTCCTACTAGTCCCAATTCTACGTTACAGACTACAGAGATTTGAGAGGGAGAGGACATAGTACTTACTGGCCTTAGACTTCGACATTGCTACCGCGCCACCGCCCGGATGCCGCCCCCTGTCGGCCTGCCCCTGACTCCTCGGCTCCTCGCCAGTCGCCCCTCTGGCCAGTGAAGGACCCGGGAGTAGCCCCTGCCTACGCCGCCCGGCACCAGCGCGGCGGCGCCGCCTGCGCTAGGGAGCAAAGCCGCTCCCGGGAGCAGAGCCTCAGGCCTCAACCGCCCTCGCTCCGTCGCTCGCCCCGCCCGCGCTCCGCCGCCGCTGCCTAGGGTTGGGACTGGAGTTGGGGATGCGACGCTCCACTCGCTTCCTCGCTCGGCCGGGCCGACTGCTTGTCTGCTTCGCCGATTGGAGTTGGAGCCTTGAGGCTTCCATGTACTCGGTTTGGGTGGGCCACGGGCGACAGAAAAGGATGGGCCACGGACCAGCAACTCCAGCCCACGGCCGGGACTCGGGAGGTAGGGAGGAACCGAATTCTTCTCCGACGCGGCGACGCCGGTAACAGGGAGCCGGAGCCCGGAGGCAGGGACGAAAGACAGGGGAGGGGGTAGGGGGGTTCCAGACCAGCGTGAGCTCTGGCGGACGCCAGAATGGTAGGTCCGCCCCTTGGCAATGAAAATTTTACACTACACAAAAAGAACAGAGCGCGGACATTGCATCTCAAAATTTTACTCACATGTTAGTTAGCTTCTGCACAAATTCTGAAATACTCAAACTCGCGGAGGCAAAACTTCGAAACAAAAGCTAACAGCACAAGTTACTTGCCTTGTTGCAAATCAGGCACGCGGCAACACAGGGCAAAAAACGAAAGAAATCCAAGGGGGGAGTGAGCCGCTGCCATCAGAAGGGACATACATAATTTGTGATCTCATCGCATCAGGCAGAAGCAAGCCATGGATTGCTCAAAGCCCTTGCGCAATAATCCCAGCATCACTTGGCAGCAAGAAGCATCACCTTTTCTTGGAAGCAATAAACACACTTACCATTAAGGATGAAGCAAGAAAACACGGACACCATCGCTCAGGACGCGAAGAGCGACGCGGATCGGAGTCCACGAGAGCGGTTAGGGTTTGGGCTAACGAGAAGGGCTGGCGGCGGTGGCGAGGCGCAAGGCCGCGACCTATATCATCATGACATAACTGGAGACGTACTCGTAGATTCCGTAAATCCAAGGAGAACTGCCAACAAAAAGCCATATGGAAGGCGTATTTTGATATTCCACCGACGGATTTTTTATTATTTGCCATGCCTTCGCGGTACCGGTATGACAGGGATAGTGGTGCAGTACTACCGTAACCCGGTCGAACCTAAACCAAGTGGGTGGCGGTTCGTTTTTTACAGAGTGACACCCTTAGAAGCTTGTTTGCTCATCTGGTAAGCGGTAGTACCGGAGTTTATGTGACGAAACTACCGCATATTTTAAGCGGAACTACCGCACACCAGAAGTTCCGAACTTTATTTGGCGGTATGTTATCTCTAGAGAGGGCCAGTTTTAGACCTCTAAGGGAAGCGGTAGTACCGCTCTATGTGAGCGGAACTACCAGAGAGTGGAACTACCGTATGATCAGCGGCGGTAGTATCGCTCTGTATTTTCAACGACTAGATCAGAGGTATTAATTGCGTCTGCGCTAGCCGTTACTGTGCAGTTGGAGGAAGTGCGGTAGTTCCGGTCATTGAACGGCGGTACTACCACTTGTGCTGAAAACTTCTGAGTTTTTTTTGTCTCCAACGGTCATATTTGTTTATGGGGGTTATAAATGCCCCTCCACCAGCTCAAGGACAATGGAGAGAGGTCTCATTTAACATCTTTGAGTTAAGAGCATTCTCTTTACACCTCATATACGCTTATTGCATTCATTATGAGGTGGTTGGGCAAAATTCAACTGCATTCATTCTAGATTGATCATTGGCACTTGATTGCCGTCAAGCGAAGATTTTGGTTCTTTACTCTTGGTGTTTGCCAACACCTAGACGACTTGGCAGGAGTTCACGCGGTGATCTCTTCAAGGGGATTGTGAAGAGGCCTGGGGCCAAATTATGAGTGGTTCGGTGCTCGCCATCTCCGGAGTAGAGGAAGAACAACCACTAGTGAAATCAAGGAGTAAGGCTTAATTCGTGGAGTCGGTCCAAGTTGCTTGGGCTTTCCTCAACGTGGACTAGTGAAGACCGGCAAGTCTTCGATACCACGGGAAAACATAGCGAGTCATCATTTGGTTATTTGTTTGCCTCTACTTTCCGCATTTATATTTCTAGAAAATTGAGATTGTCTTATTTAGTTATGCTAGAAATATATTTGTAGAGACTTGTTTTGTGGTGACTTAGCTTTACTAGAATTGAGTACATATTAAATTGCAATATAAATATTGCTTAGCTCTACAATTGTAGGAATTAGTTTTAGAAAGCAAATATATTTTAGAACCTCCTATTCACCCTCTCCTAGTCGGTTATCCTTGATCCTACACGCGCCCACCTTCTGCTACTCCTGGCCTGGTGTACGCCAATGTGGCCTGACCGTCCACGTCACCAAGCTGGTCCTCAAGAACCTTAACCTCACCGGCTCTCATCGCTGCGCCTCCTCATTGCTCTCCAAGTGCGCGTCCTCGGCTTCAAGTCCAACACCTCACGGGCCCATCCCAACGCACTCTGTGGGCGCTCTCACCTCTAGTTGCTCTACCTCTCCCCCGAATCGCCTCCAGTCACATCCTCCGCCTCCGCTTTGTTGCAGACCGCACCACCGTCGTCATCATCTCATGCAACCGCCTCTCCTGCGAGATCCCTGACGCCTCGCCATCGTGCCTTGGCTCAACTCCCTGCTTCTCGATGGCAACCTGCTCACCGGTGCCATCCCATCGCTAGGGCAGCCCGCACTCCAGCTGCTCAACATCTCGGGTAACTACCTCTCCGGCGAGATCTCGGTCGTGCTCGTGCGGTTCAATGCTCCTCCTTCCTTGGCGATGCTAGGCTCCACGGCCTGCCGCTCCCCACCCGAAGTGTAGTCGCCGTGGGTACAAGCCCCACGTCGATCACCGTGGCCACGGCTACATTCGCGCCCCTCCCTCCGCTCCGCTCCGCTCCGCTCCAAGAGGCGTCGTGGGAAGAATGTCGCCATTGTGGCCGGTGCCACGGTGGAAGGAGTGGTGGTGTTGGGATCCTGGTGGTGGCGGTGGCTGTGATGGCGTCACGGCGCGGGAGGAACAAGCGCATTGCCGACACTGTGGACAAGGGCGGAGCCGCAATGCTGGAGGAGGAGCAACAAGTGTGGTGGGTTTGTATCTGTGTGGTGAGCAGTTGGGCACTTGGTTTCAGATAAATGGTTATTATGACTAGCAAATCATGCTTGCATCTGAATCCTAAAAAAGAAAAATGGAATTCAAACCGCGTAGGCGAATGCATCGGCGTCGATGGGGAGTGGTGGTGGTGCGGCGATGGTAGAGGGGCGAGGGTAGGTAGTTCGCGTGGGAGATGCAAGGGCATAATCGTCTTTTCCCGTGGGCATAAATAGGTAAAGTAGATGGGAAATAGAGAAATGACAAAAGATCAAATGACAAATTCGAAACGAGACTTTAAATCAATGTAGTCCAAAATAAATACAAATAGTAGAAAACCATTTAAAAGCGGGGCAAATAATAAAAAATCCCATTCCACCCGCGCTTGAGTGGTTCCTACTAATCTTTGTCGATGGCGTGCTCTTTGTCTTTGGCCCGAGGCACAAGACACACTATTCATGTCATGGTAGTCGGCTTACCAAAGACGAAGGCGTGTCGTGCTTGGCGGAACACTCGAACGCTGGTCGGCCAAGATGGCACAAAAATCTTGGTCGTCGCCAAGCACGCAAGACGTGTAGCCCTAAGATGACTGATTACGGATATGTCGCCGAGGCGCCAACGCCGAGGGAGGCCACCAGGCTGGTGAGGCGGCGACGGCGAGAAGGGAGCCGAGGAGGAGGAGGAGGAGCAGGAGGAGGAGGGCGGGCGTCGGCCAAGCGCCGAGGAAGGAGAAGGCGCCAGGTGCTTGGCCCGGCTCGGGAAGGGACAAGGGAGGGAGGTAGAGGCAAAGTGGAGGGAGGAGGAGGCCGAGGCGTCGCTGGCGCAGAGGAAGAAGGCGTGGACCGCGGAGGACGGAGAAGGCTGAGGCGGAGGGAGGTGGAGCCGAAGCGGAGGGCGCAGTCGTGCGGTGCGGTGTAGCATGGGCGTGCAGAGGTGAGGAGGCGGTGCCGGTCGTGCGGCGAAGAGGTGCCGACAAATGGCTGGAAGGAGGCAAAGATGGAGGCCGGAGGAGGCAGAAGGCAAAGCAAAGCGCGGTGCCACAAATTAATCCAAGCGTCAGGCAAGCGAGCATGGGGAGAAGAAGGGGCGCGGCGTTGGCTGCCGGGCAGGCTCATGGGTCGTGCCTGGCACGGCACGGCCCACAAAAAAATTGTCGTTGCCAATTTCTGCCCATTTTTGTGGCCTTTTTTTACCGTTTAGGTCATATAAATAGCAAAAAAAAAATCCCAAATTTTTTCCTATAAATATCCACCATACCCCCTCACCCCCTCATTCAGCACCCCTTCATTCTCCACTCTCTTTGAAATTATGTTGTGCAAATTGAAATTCGTGTTGAGCTAATTTAGCAAAATTCAAAAAAAAATGTGCCCAAATTTCGAAATTTTAATTTTCAGTAGCAAGTCAGCGAAAGAGGTACAATACTTTTTTTTTAGTGATGCTAAGATGAAAGTAGTAATAATGTTAGTTTCGATTTTGCAGTTTTCGTTATGGACAGTCCTTACGACAGCTTTGCTCTTGGTGATTACGGACTTTCACCGGAGGAAATTGCGTCCATGGAGGCGGTTACGACTGCCTCAAGCTAGCCAGAGGTTTCACCGGAAGAGCAAGGCGGAGTTCCATCATCAGACTCCACATCAACCGGAGTAAAAGAGGTCGAGACCATCTACATCGAGAGTGTGGGAGAATTTCGATACGACAACCAAACAAAACGCAGCAGAAAATGAGGTACCATATGCTATTTGTAAAATTTGTCATAATGAAATGTCTGCAAAGTCTACAGGTGGAACAGGGCACTTGCTTAGACATGCTACAAGATGTAAGGCGAAGCAAGGATTGGTGATGAGGCAGACGCATCTGTAATACAACCCCGACGGTACGGTACGTAGATGGGACTACGATCCTCAGGTAGCCGCCAATCTCTCTGTCATTTAATTGCTTATGAGGATTTACCGTTAGCCTTTGGAGAGTCCACTTCTTTCCTAAACTACATTAGGACTACGCATAATCCTATATTTTCTATCGTTTCTAGATAGACAACAACTAGAGATCTAATAAAATACTACAATGAATGCCGTAATAAAATAAATGAACTATTTACTACGTGCATATTTTCGGTACCCCTGACCTCGGACATATGGAGTGATCGGGCTAGGGAGGATTACCTTAGTGTTGTTGCGCATTATGTTAACGACGACTGGGTAATAGAGAAAAGGATTATAGGTTTGAAATTAATTGATGTAGCACACACGTATGAGAATATTGTGAACTATATTACCAAAGTCGTGGAAGACTTTGGTCTTATAGACAAAAATATTCTCAATTACTTTAGACAATGTTGCTTCAAACTCTAGGGTCATGGATATTCTTACTCCAGTGTTGAGTACATATGTCGATTCCTTCTTGCTACATCAACGATGTGCATGTCATATTATCAACCTTATAGTCAAATGTGGTTTAAACATGTTGAGTCTGTATATTAAAGCTTTTTGCGTTGCGATTTCTTTCTCAAATAATTCTAACGTAAAAATAACACAATATAAGGACTTCTGCAGGGCGATGGGTGTACGTCCAAGAAAGTTCGGTTTGAACATAGAGGTAAGGTGGAACTCTACTTACCTCATGCTTAAGAGTCTTTAAACATACAAGAGCACTTTTTCTGTTTTTATTCAAACACACTATTAGAGCGCTGACGGTAGTATACTATTGACTGAGCAATATTGGTTTGTTGCTGAGAAGATACTATGATTTTTAGAAAAAAAAAATTAGGCCACTGTTGCTTTGTCCGCTATGTACAATCCAACATCTTCTATAATCGTGCATACTATTTTACAAATCGCCACTCAATTGAAAATGTATGAAAATGACATAGTTTTACGCGACGCTATTATTTCTATGAAATCTAAATACCTTAAACATTGGAGAGAAATCCCTTACCTATATGCATTTGCATTTATTTTAGATCCTAGGGGTAAACCTGATGTATTTGGTAGTGTACTTGAACTTCTTAGTGATGCTACAGGGCTAGACTATACTGACTATTTTGCAGAAGTTCGTTATTGGTTATACAACGTTTACCAAATGTATGAAAATAAGTTTTGGGCAGTCTGCTCGCAACGACCTCCAGTAGCCCCCGCCTCAAGTAGTAAGACAAAATATGCGGGGAAAGATCTTCGGTGCCTCTTCCTCCAGGTCCAAATCTTCTTTTTCTACTGCACAACTGTCACGATCAGAGAGCTCCCAAGACCTCCCAAGAGGTCTCTTAAGGTCATCCGAGAGGTCATGTCCACTCAGGAGGTCCGTCAGGACCTTCCCGGAGATCTAGACCACCCGGAGGCCCCTCAGGAAGCACCTGGAGGTCTAACAAGATCACCCGAGAGGTTCAACAAGACCACCCAAGAGATCTTGTCAAACCACCAAGAGGTCTAAGAGTGGCCGTGAAGTCTAGGAGCTCCCCAGTTTCACAACCAAACCCGAAGGAGGTCATGAGACTAGGGATTTCCCAAGACCTCTGTGTACTGAGCTAGTCCCAAGATCAACTGCTAGCCCACACAATATCGAAAGTGGTGACATCCACAACATGAACTTTATTTCAAAATATCAATAGAGTGGCTTACAAAAGTGGCCTTGGGCCGATCATAAAATACAAAAGTATCAAAGAAAACGGTGGTCCATCAGCACGCCACAGGCAACTGTTTGGAGGCTCAACCTAGTTGATCTGGTCTTCATCACTGTCAGAGCCTTCTCCTGCCAAAGGTTATTTTGAGCAAGAGTGAGCACAATCAACCGTGCTCGCAAGTCACACCCGTGGATTAACAGAATGAGATGCATAATGGATATCTCAAGAGAGGGCATTGACGAGGATCTAATAATCCTCATTTTATCTGTTATCCATAATTCTCATTATGGGAAAATATGATGTCATGTGGTCCCTAGGTATACCCCTTATACTTACAAGGGAGAAGCCTACCAGGTGGTCGTAAGTTCTTCTATGACCACCCCCATAGTCGTAAGTCTTGCTACGACTACCTTATGGTCATAAGTTCTTCTACGATCACTATCCAGTCGTAAGTTATTTTACGACTACCCTATAGTCGTAAGCCCTTCTACGACCAGGTCAGCTACGACCACCTTATGATCAATAAAACATATAGGCGAGTGGGTCCAATTGATTAAGGAATCCAAGCAGTCAACATACGCTGTTATTATACAAAATAATAGCACGTAATACCCCATTATCTCTGACAAGTAACTGCCAGGCGGCGTGAAGGAGTTACCATTCCGATGATTACTGCAAACGTACGCCCATTACTGGATTCGATGAGGCGCCTCTTCACAGGAGAAAACGGCTATTCCTTCACGACTATATAAAGGCAGCAATCAGAGAGGGAAATGGAGATCGGAGGAGACATCAAGCAATCAGGAAGACAGTCAGATACTATCTTCTGTAATAGCCTTAGTCTTTTCTCCCGATTGTACGAAACACACTCAATATCATATACACACAGGAGTAGGGTTGTTATTCTCTCCGGAAAAAGCCTGAACCTGTATAAAAATATCCGTGTCAATCTCTCTGCGTGATTCCATTCTAGGAGACCCCCCGAATCAAACAATATTTACGTAAGATCGGTTCTAAAACACCGATAGGCATAATGAGGTTGATTTGCACAAAGCCAAGTTTCTTTCAACTACATATACTAGGTTCCAAGGCAGGTAATCTTATATTTAAAATTCATTTTCTTAAATCCATTTTACAGTTGGATAACATTCATCATCAAGTGGTGAAGGATACCCTCCTGTCATGTGGCTCCCCGCCAAAACCCATGGGATAGGAATCCCCACAGAAATCAGATTGCCCAATCTTTTCAAAACAAAAAACATCTAACTAAGAGCAGCTTTGCCAGCATGTCCTTGACCGCGAACTCGGCTATTTGAATAGATTTTCACTATGCAGAGGTGTACAGCTTTACCCATATGATATGATTCCTCTAGTTCGTTTGGCATTCGTCAATGCCACCTCTTACTGCCAAAGGTAAGAGGTCTAGAGTTCATGACAAGGCCTTTACAATTCATTGTTCCACCGCAGCCCCTCCTCGCTAAGGATTCGCTTCCGTTGGATAGAAACCCGCCGGAAAAGCCCCCTCTTGCGCAAGTGGGAAACGTAGGTTATAAAAGACCATAGGCCATGAAAGACCTCGCACACATCAAAGTGGAACAACCGCGGTGAAACTTTGCAAATTATTTAGCCAGGTCCTGCCCATACAGGACATGTGGTTGTACGGTGAGGCATGGCAAAATACACTCAAAGACCGGTCCTTAATTGACTAGGGCGACTGCCACAGAACCCCTGAGCCTCAACTCTACCTAAATTGAGCTCGTGCATGGACTTGCACCAACCAAGCATCCAATTCGCCCCAGCCCAAGCCAATTTTTCATTTATTTGCTTTTATAAATCTTTTTACAAAACTCTATGACAATCCAAGGTCATGGATTAAAACATTTAACACATTGATCTTTGGCAATGAAATCTCCCCAAACAAGAATTGATCTAGGCTTGGCTAAGCATCAATTTTCGCAATAACTCTAGTTCATACTACTGTATCAACTAGGTTTTCATTTAGGGTGTCAAGGAAGACAAAATCAATATCAAGTCTGGTTGTACAAAGGATAACAAGGATAACTAGGATTTTAACAACAGGGATTAAATTACTTGGATTGAAATATGCATGCCATATTCAGTTGAAACCAACATAATAAATTTAAATTACTGGGTTCAATATGATCAAGGGCATGACTTACCTTGCTCACTGTCTTGAAAGTTTTCCTCTTCGGTGCACTCAAGCTCCTCAGTGCCTTCGCAATCTATACGGAAGAAAAAGAGACGCATTCAAATAAAACTCAAATAAAGAACCAAAAGAACTCCAAAAGAACCCTAAAACTCAACCAACAGAAGAATGTTATACTTAGAATAAGCTCTTTAGGAGAGGTTCTAATTCACTGGGAGGAGGTCCGAGGGGAAAAAGGTGGTCTTTAGCAGTAAGGCCAAAGAGGTGATCCTTGCGCGCGGGTCAAAAGGTTAGGAGAATATTCCTTGTGCAAAGACCAGGGAGATGATCTTCATATAAAAGCCATAGAGGTTCAGAGAAAATCCAAGAGAGGAGGTCTTAGAAGGGCACAACTACTCATTGTGGTGGTAAGAACAGGAGTAGATCAATACACAAAGAGACTTACCAGGGATAAGCAAGAAATGATAGATGAAGGGGGGGTCGTGGAGCACAGTGGCGGTTGAGACCGGCGCCAAAGCTCCAGTGGAGCCTCCAACGGTGGAAACACAGCAAAGAGGGTCCCTGGCAGAGTTCTTGGCAACACGGTCTCACCACAGAGCAACTAAGCAAGAGCCAAAACGCTAAGTGTGGAAAAAGGGTGAGGGGGAAGAGCTACTCGGCCAATTATAGCCTAAGTAGGCAAGAAGACACTGGAAACATACGTGTCAAGGTATAGCAAGGTAGGTCAAGGGTAGATGATGGCTAAGGTAGGGTGCGACCAAGCTTAGTGGAAGGATAATAAAATAATGTTTGCTGTGAAGGTAGGGAACAAGGAAGAAATCAAGGTGCCACTTAATGTGACCATATTCATGCATGAGCCACGTATATGGTCAGCATTTAATGTGATGCAACATGCATTAAATGCACAAGGTACTTATGTGGCGGAGATGACCAAGAATAACAAGGCTGACAAGTGGGACCTGTCAAACTTGGGAGCAGCTTAGTCAAAAGAAAGTGGTCACAACCAGAGGAAAGACCATGGCCGAACAGAGGAGGTCGTTACCTATTAGGGAGGTCTTATAAGGAGGTCCAAAGGACTAAGGGGTCCAAGGGACAGGGAGGTCCTGACCTTTAGATCCAGCAAAGAGGAGGTCTGAGCGGTTAAGATCTCCAAAGGGGAGGTCTTAACCGTCAGATCTAACAAAGGGGAGGTCTAAACGGTTAAGATCTCCAAAGGGGAGGTCTTAACGGTCAGATCTAACAAAGGGGAGGTCTTAACGGTTAAGATCTCCAAATGGGAGGTCTTAACGGTCAGATCTAACGAAGGGGAGGTCTGAACGGTTAAGATCTCTAAAGGGAAGGTCTTAATAGTCAGATCTAACAAAGGGGAGGTCCTGATGAGTAAGGATGAGGTCCTAAAGGACACAGGGAGGTTCTGAAGGACACATGGAGATCCAAATGAGTAAGGAGGAGGTCCTAAAGGACACAGGAAGGTCCTGAAGGACACGGAGAGGTCCAAATGAGTAAGGAGGAGGCCCTAAAGGACACAGGGAGGTCTTGAAGGACACAGGGAGGTCCAAATGAGCAAGGAGGAGGTCCTAAAGGACACATGGAGGTCTAAATGAATACAGGAAGGTTCAAAGGGCATGGGGAAGGTCCAAGCACTTGAGAAGTCTAAACCAAGAGGAGTTATGGACCAGAGGAGGACAAAACTAGCACAGAAAGGACAAAACTTCAACAAATCCAACAGACCAACAGAGGGTCTTTAGTTGAAGTTTGAGTTAGTCAATTGATATCCGTTCTAAAAATTCCAAGTTAAGCTTTAAATTCTCATCAAAACAAAATGATTCTTTTTATTTAGAAACTTTCAAAAGGGCTTCAAAAACCAGGGTGTTACAGCAACCTGCTCAGCTAAGACCCACAAGGAGTGGGGAACTATCCACCTATCTGGACAGCGATACGGTGGATTTCGACTCAAAATGCTTCAAAATCGTGCAATGGTGGCAATCACATAATTTAACACATCTCGTACTATCCATACTTGCACGTGATGTGTTAACTGTTACTGTCTCGATGATTTTATCTGAGTCTGCTTTCAGTCTCACTGGAAGAATATTGGAGGAGAGAAGAACAAGTCTCACAAGTGAGATGGTGGAGATACTTCTATCTGTGAAGGACTAGAAACAAGCTGATTTACGAACACAACACTCTGTGAAAAATCCAGAGCTGTTGGAGGTGTTCGAAAATTTGTACATAGACAATGACACCGACACATAGAGCAATGATATATCATGTATGTAGAATTGTAGAGCTATAGATTGTACTCTTTTTTTTTTAACCAAGGTTTTCTCAATTTGAGTTTTTTACTTGGCGAATGTTTTAACGAGATAATCAGTTAGACATTAATAAAGCTCTTTATTATGTTTTCAATATGGTTGTCTCTTTTTTTTTTCCAATTTTCATGTCTATTTCTGAATTACACATATTTTTCTATTTTTTGGATTTTTTTAATTTTTTTTGGGATTTTTTTTGTTATGACGAGTCAAACGGACTAAACAGACCAGTCTGGCCCGATTGGCCAAATGGACTTGTGCCGGTCCGATCCGGTATGAAACTCCAATAGACCATGTCTAGATCTTCTCTCTAACATGAGCTAGTCCGACACAGCTCATATCGGACCGTACCGTGCCCGATCGGGCCGTGTGCTGAACCGCCCATTTGGCCAGGTCTGGTTCATGCTTGCTGAGTAGAGTGGGATAGGGAGTTTCACGGGCGAGAATTGAGTCTCGAAAGCATCCAGGTTCCTCTCCAAAACCGCGGCGAACATGGCGTGCTCTCTCCTGCCGCTCTATGCTCCCCTCTCGTCCTCGCCTCGTCTCCTCCCCTCCCGCTCGTCCCTCCTCCTCGCACCCAGAGCTCTATCTCTATTCCCTCGCGGACCTAGGGTTTCGTCGCGCCACCTGTCCCCTCCCCCGCCGCGCGCGCTCCCGGACATTACCGCCGCCGCGGCGGGCCTCAGGGGCGCACTCGCCGACGCCTTCCTGGCATCGCCGCCTACGTGGCTGTCTGCCGCCGTGAGCAACCTCGCCATCTTCGTGGCCGGCTCGCCGGTGCTCCTCTCAGGCCTCTCCGCTTCCGGCTTCGCCGCCGCCTACCTCCTCGGCACCCTCACGTGGCGCGCGTTCGGGCCCCAGGGGTTCCTCCTCGTCGTCGCCTACTTCGTAGTGGTGAGTGGATCCGGTGCTGCATTGCCAGTTGGTGCTTCACACCAATGACTTAGTTTATTTGAATTGGATGTTTGGTATGGTATGATAAATAAATCTTGAATTCAGTGATACCGTCGTTTTATGACACTTTTTAGTTGCTGTTGAGTGGCTGTCGCAGATAGGTGATCTCCATTTTCATAGTGTTATAGATTGAACTTAGCTATGAGTGGTGACTGGTGACGGACTGATGGCTTTCGTATGGACTGGGGGTAGAACATGTAGTAATTGATAAAAGAGAGACGAACTAGCTTTGTACATGTGATGAACAACACAGTAGTTTCATTTTTTTTCTTACTTAAGTTGTAGACGAATTGGCCTAAAATCAGAAAAAAATGTATCGGTGAGCGTGAGCGATGCAAATCTTTACAAGTATGAGAGACTAGTGCTTGCTAGTAGCGGGATCAGACAATGCTTGGAAGATGGCAATGGTCCCTGTCTATCTGACATAGTTAAAGAGGTGGGCTAGTAATGCTAATGCCACCGCTCTTTCAGTAAGCTGCTTACATTGAATCAGGGATAGTCTGGGTGTGGCGAACTCGTTAATTGGAAAGTCAAGGCAACAACAAAAAATCCAAATTTTCCTTTCTTGGTCCCACTCTCCTAAGTGTAGATGTTGTGATCATTGGACACATGGTAAGTTTTTTGGAGGGAAATTCCTTGCCTTAGTTTTTCCTATTTATTTTTTCTAAGCGATTTGAGGTTGTGCACTAAAAAACAGTTATGGTAAGTTTTTTGGAGGGAAATTCCTTGCCTTAGTTTTTCCTATTTATTTTTTCTAAGCGATTTGAGGTTGTGCACTAAAAAACAGTTATATTGTGATCCACGATCCGCCCTTGCTAAAGGAGAATAGAAATAAGTATTCCTTGCGAAATTGTTGTAATTGACTGGAGAATTTTCCTCTTGCATACCAAGGTAGAGTTGAAATAAGCAAGTTTTGCATATGGATGCAGTTGCCCCCGCATGTTCATAAGCAGCAATCCAATCTTAATTTATTGACGGAAGAACTCCTTATGACCCCCTGAAGTATGGTGGTGCGACCACTTAACCCCCTGACCTAAAACCTGGCTATTTAATCCCTGAACTATGCAAAACCGTCTAAATCTAAATCCCCCCCAGGTGGTTTCAGAGGCGATTTTTTCCATCGTGGAAGAGGAAGATCTGGACGGATATGGAAGATATATATATATATATATATATATATATATATATATATATATATATATATAGAGAGAGAGAGAGAGAGAGAGAGAGAGAGAGAGAGTGGAAGAAGAAGGGTAGATGCTGACATGTGGGCCTCATAGTGTAATAAAATTTTATAACTTTGATTTGATGAGTCAACGACACCTCTGCGGCCACGTCATTTGCCACAGTGGCAAAACCGCCTCCAAAACCACCTCGGAGGATTATTTAGTCGGTTTTGCATATTCAGTTTTTTAGGTCTGGGGATTAAGTGGACACAACACCATACTTCAGGGAGTCATACAGACTTCTTCCTTTATTGATTTATCTGTTCTACTGTTTGTGACATCATAGTGCCATGTAAACTGAATTGTTATCATGTTTTATCTATCGTTTCAATCCTAAATAGGTCATCGGTCTAGGCTGCTTATTTTGCATTTGATATGCAGGGCACAGCAGCAACTAAGTTGAGGATAAAACAGAAAGAGGCTTTGGGGGTGGCTGAGAAAAGAGGCGGGAGGAGAGGGCCTGGAAGTGTTATCGGTTCTAGTGCTGCTGGTTGCATTTGTGCTCTCCTATCAATATATAATGTAGGTGGTGCAGCATTGGCTGAGCTCTGGAGACTTGGCTTTGGTGCTAGTTTCTGTACTAAACTAAGTGATACAGTTTCCAGTGAAATCGGGAAGGCCTATGGAAGAACAACGTAAGATTCCTGTCACTTAACACTTTATTTGCACAGCCTTCAAATAATTGATGGTTTATGTATGTCGTTTTGTAAACTTGCATGCTTATTTGTGCAATCGTAATAAAGTTATAATAGCTTATACTTAGAGCTCAATTTTCAGTTCTTTTTTGTAGAGTAGGTACCTGGTGACAACATTTAAGGTTGTCCCGAGAGGTACAGAAGGTGCAATCAGTATTGAGGGTACCCTTGCTGGAATTCTAGCATCAGTGTTTCTTGCAAGTGTTGGTTATCTTTTGGGGCAGGTAAACAATTTGTCTGAACTTCTGTACTACGAAAAGTTCCTCGATGGTTTAAGTTTTAACTATGATCAGGCTTTCCTATTTCATGTCTTTATTATGCCAATATTTTCATAGTCTAATGTGCATCAGTGACTATGGGAACACATATTAGAACAAAGTAGGGAGCATGAAACCTGCACTTGCTGAGCTCTACCTTGCACATGGTACCTAGGAATCACAATTTTGATATGGAAGTGGCGGTAATTAGTGAATTATGTACTTCTTACCTTGGACTGTAATACAGGCATATGATTATTGAAAAAAGAAATGTTGCATTTTATCGCAGGTGAATGTATCACAAGTTGCGGTATGTGTTCTTGCATCCCAGATTGCAAATTTTGGTGAGAGTTTTATTGGCGCAACATTACAAGATAAGGAAGGTTTTGAATGGGTGAGCTTGCACCTTCAGCTGACTAAATACTGACACTTTTATATACAAGTTTATTTAGAGTTTTCTCTATTAAGCTGTGTTTTACTTTTGTATGGTTCCTATTATATTCTTGTTGTTGAATGCACACCGTCTGTTGTTTGCAACTTTGCATCACTAAATTGGCTTGCATGAAGTAACATTGGGGGTATCTAGGTTAAATGACATAGGAATTTTTCAAATAGGGGCATCTTTCATGCATGTGCTAATTATATTTGTCCCCCAGGACAACCATATTTTTTTGTTCTCAATCGTGAATTCCTTTATCATTTACATCACAAATGGGTGGAGGATATTTTCAGCATATGTCATAATGCAACTGCCATGATGTAATTCCCTTTTGTTGGTTGCCTTAGTGCAGTGAAGGACATTTTCAGCCTATGGCATAATGCAAATGCCATTATATAATTAAGGAAGAAGTCCATTTGACCCCCTGAAGCATTGTTGTCCGGCCACTTAACCCCCTGACTTTAAAAACCCGTCTCTTTGATCCCCTCACCTTGCAAAACCAATGCACTTAACCCCCCTATGGTTGTTTTGCTCAGTGCTATTGCCTACGCGGCAGTGGGTTCGGCCGGTTTCGCCACATGGACGACTACGTGGATGCGACGTGGCACTCGGTCAGCCCGGTTTCGCCACATGAGATGTTGAGGTGACACATGCCATACTAACATTAAGTTGATTTAATTAGCAACTAACCGTGTCATTAACTTAACTTAATTACATCGTTAACACTAATGATAGGCTATAGTGCTTCTTTCCCCAAATCGAGCCGAAACAGGGGAGGCGGCCATGGCGCTCTGGCCAAACACAGCGCCGGCGAGCGGGACCACGACGACAACCCGGGAGCTCCAAAACGAAACCCCATGGCCACGATGAGCCTAATGGTGGCGGCAATGGCGAAGCGAGGTGGCTTCTGATGGGCAACGCTATGCGCAGCGGTGGCGGTGATTTGTTCCTTCGCCACGGCAAACGACAAACCGACGGCGTCCTAGCCTAAACAACGCACGCACGAGCATCTACGAGCCAAGGGGGACTCATCGGTGCGAATAACGTAGCCGGAGACGAGCGGAGGTGGGCCAGCGACGATGACCCGAGGCAGCACGATGAGCTCATCGGTGGCGGCATCCTGGGGCGAATGGAAGCCGAGATTAGCTGTTGGGGAATGAAGGGGGTGGTGAGGGGGTGCTCTGGTAGGAGTTAATTGGAGGGTGGCTTACCGGAGAAAGAACAACAAAAGGGGCTGCGACTTCGGCCGAAGATGAGGAAGATGAAGTCGGCAGCGAGCTCCTGTGAGTAGGAGGAATTGAGTGGGGGAAACTGGAGGGGGTCCGAAACGTGGATTGACAGACGGAGTGGCAAAGAACTCACCGGTGCGGCTCGACAGTCTCGGCGGCCGGAAGCAGATGAGCTCACGCTCCTCTCGGTCTCCCCTCCTCTTTGTTGCTTGGCGGAGGAAGGGATGAGGAAGTGGGGTGGGCATGAGGATGGCGCCGCACTCCTTATAGCTAGAGGCGGCGCGATCGGCCAGGAGACCGAAGCGCCATGCATGAGGCTAATTCGGTGGCTAGGTGAGGTGGGTCATACAAGACGGAGGCAATCTTGTCGACAGCAATGCAGAATGCATAGCGCCGCAGAAGAAGGCAAGCACGACAAGACGGGCGCCGAGGCGAGGCAAGCGCAAGGCGGAAGGATGGAGGAAAACGGGCTCGTGCCACCTCAGCATCCCATGTGGTGAAACTGAGCTGACTGAGTGCCACGTAGTCGCCCATGTGGCGAAACCAGTTGAATCCATTGCCACGTAAGCAATACCTCCGAGCAAAACAGCCATAAAAGTGTACTGGTTTTGCAACGTGAGGAGGTTAAGGCCGGTTTTTAGGTCAGGGGGTTAAGTGGCCGGACAACAATACTTTAGAGGGTCAAATGGACTTCTTCCTATAATTACTAATAGGAATAAGTTCAGATTACTCCCTTGAACTATCAGGAAAGTCTGGTTTACTCCCTGAACTTCAAAACCGGTAATTTAACCCCCTAAATTTGCGAAATACTGTCAATAAACCCCTCATGCCGGTTTCAAGTGGCAGTTTTGTACACGTGGCAGTGGTTTTGTTGACTGGCAGTCACACACACACACACACACAGAGAGAGAGAGAGAGCAACAAACAGAGAGACAGAGCAGAGGAGAGGAGGCATCGAGCCGCCACGCCGCTAGCCTCAAGCCGCCACGCCGCCCTCAAGCCGCCGGCGACACGCCTCAACAACACCATCATCCGCCTCCCGCAACCTCCTGTCCCCCCTCCTCCTCCGCCACGGCCAAGACGCTTACGCCTCTGTCGTCGCTCATGGGCTTTCCACCCGCCCTTCATCGTCGCCTCCTCAACCCTCCTCCAGCCGGCGGGGCTCGCCGTCGCCGCCGCCGCCTCTCGGCCGGGCCATACATCGAGGTCCCCAGACCGGCGTCGCCGTCGAGTTCGAAACCCTCATGGACGCCCGCCAGGGGCGCCAATAGCAACCACGTTGGCCTCAATCTTGGGACCATGGTGTCGGCGCCGCCGCCGACCTCGACGGCGTGGCGTTGACCTCACCAAGATGAGGACCGCTTCACGCCGGATCGACTACTCAAGCAAGGGGCTCATGAAGGTCTCCGTCTCCCATTCACTAAAGAAGCCACTAGAGCCGGTGCTTTGCCACGCCGCCGATCTTGGGGAGTATGTCAAGGACGCCGCTTTCGTGGATTCTCGGCGTCCACGCAGCTGCGAGGAGATGCACGACGCCGAGCGGTGGACCTTCGCCCTCGCCCTCGCTCCGCCCAAATCGCCACATCCCGTGGCCGCGCCGCCGAAGCATCTGCTTCCTTGGCCATTGCTCCTCTATCGAGTGACAATCCGATGCTTCCTCGTCCCCGCAGCTCAAGGAGTCACGCTGCCGCCACCAACGGCGACGGTTTGCCACGACCGACTTGATTGCGCCGTGGCGCCACCAATTCGACGGGGAATGTCGACTTGCCGCGCCCGCCACGCGACGCGAAGAAGGGTCGTAGCCCATGACGGCGAGGTCTTCGTGGTTTATTCGCCGGCTTACGTGGTATGCCGCGCCGCAGACGAGGGCCAGAAGTGCACGACATTGGCGGTGGCAAGAAGCACGACAACCTCGCGGCGGAGTTCACCTACAGGTGCTTTCGGCCAGGACGCTACGGCTGACGCATCCCGCATCATCGAATACCATTCATTCGACAATGTACAAAGGCATCATCCCGACACCGGTGCCATGGTCGCTGTGGAAGCGCTTCACCAACGCCGACGCCGACGGCGAGTAAGCGCTTCCCGAGTTCCTATCTCGAGCTCTCATCATCGCCGCCTTCACCATCGCAACCTCCTCCGCTCTGTGGTCGGTGCTACGAGAAAGGCGGGATCTTGCTCGTGTCGATCAGCATGTGCAACGGCAGCCTGACAAAGGCGCCGTTAAGCCTCGCCCCGGTGCTCCGTGGCACCACCGCCGTGAGATCTCGCCGGCGTGGCCTCCGCTGGCCTACCTCCACCACGAGCGCGAGCACCGTGTCATCCACCGTGACGCCAAATCGAGTAACGCCATGCTCGACGAGGCGTCTGCGCAGCGCCTCGCGACCGGCCTCATGCGGCGGCGAAAGCACGGAAGTCCCGACGCGATCGCCGCGGCCGCAGATGATGGGTACTGCCCTGAGTACCTCTCACCGCGGCGCGGCATCGAGGGCACCGACGTGTTAACTTGGCGCTTTCGTGCTCGAGGTGGCGTCTTGGCGCAGCCCATTGGCTCGTAGGTCGGTGCAACAACCTCGCCGAGTGGGTGTGAAGCTCGCACGGCAACGGCCAAGGCTTTGACGCCATGGACGCGAGGTCGACGGCGAGGAGATGAGGAGAGTCTTGCTAGTCGGGCTAGCGTGCTCGACCTCGAGCAGCCTTTCGGTGGCGTCGCGTGCTAACCCAGCCGGGCGGTGAGGAGATGAGGAGGGTGTTCTTTGGTCGGGCTAGCGTGCTCCAGCCTCGAGCCGGCGCTCCGGTGCGCGTCAGTGCCCCTAACCCATCTTTGCTCTCCCCAGTCGTCGCCGCCACCGCCGCCTGTCTCCCCTTCGCCGTTGTTGTTAGGCTCGACACCTCCTCTCCTCTGCTCTGTCTATCTGTTTGTTGCGCTCTCTCTCTCTCTCTCTGTATGACTGCCAGTCAGCAAAATCACTGTCACGTGTGCAAAACCGCCACTTGAAACTGGTATGAGGGGTTTATTGACTGGATTTTGCAAATTTGGTGGGTTAAATAACCGGTTTTGAAGTTCAGGGGGTAAACCAGACTTTTCTGATAGTTCGAGAGAGTAATCTGGACTTATTCCTTAATAATTATGATTTGTTGGTATAGGTAGACCTATTGGATCCATAGTACATTATATCATCGTGTTGATTGTTTGTATTGCAGAATTTGTCAATTTGTATCCACATTTCATTGAGCAAAAGGCTATGCATATGAGATTAGATTAGAGGAAATTAACTCCTGCAGCATCTAAGACAAACTGAGCAGCATTCCCGATCCTCTTTTTTTGTAATGCATGACAACTAACCTCAGGCTAAGTTTAAGTAGATATGGAACATTTTCAGTTATTGGAATTATTTCCGATCTTTGTCTCCTAAACAGCTAGCAGGAAATCAGTATACCAATTGATCTACTCTCGTACGAGCTGATCATTTGGTTTGTTTTTCAGTGCAAAACTGTTTCTGTTTCAAGAACAATAGAACATTATCTGGAGCTTCACTGTTGCTTATTCTCAATGTAGTCGCACATTAGATTTGTATATTGATAACGGAAATTTTTCAGTGCAAAACTGTTTCTGTTTCAAGAACAATAGAACATTATCCGGCGCTTCACTGTTGCTTATTCTCAATGTAGTCGCACGTTAGATTTGTATATTGATAGCGGAAGTTTTCCCACAAAACTAACTGTGAAAATTGCTCTGCGCAGCTGAATAATGATGTTGTAAATGTGCTCATTAGATTTGTATATTGATAACGGAAATTTTTCAGTGCAAAACTGTTTCTGTTTCAAGAACAATAGAACATTATCCGGCGCTTCACTGTTGCTTATTCTCAATGTAGTCGCACGTTAGATTTGTATATTGATAGCGGAAGTTTTCCCACAAAACTAACTGTGAAAATTGCTCTGCGCAGCTGAATAATGATGTTGTAAATGTGCTCAATATCTCCACTGGTGCCATATTTGCTGTTCTAATCCAGCAGTTGCTAGTGAGTTGGCGCTCTTAACTATTCTTTTTTTACTTTTCTTGTGTTGTGCCTCCCTTCTCATAATTTATTCTACTGAAATAGCTGTCTGCTATTGCAATTGTCTCACATTTAAGCGGATGCACATTTGTGTAGCAAGTTGTTTTCGTTGTTATGTGCTCCTCCTTTCTGATATTTCTGGAATCCGGAGTCTGTTTTCCTGAACTGCTATTTCTTGCTCACTTTCAATGACTTGTGAAGGAAAACTTACTCTCTGAAAGTGATTGTTGTCCAAAAAAAGCCGAGCTGGCTGATGTGCTACTGGCTACTTGATACGATAAGCTGTGTTTACTTCTACAATCTCCAAACAGTAGTTTTCCGTAGCTGAATTCATTCATTTCATGATGGGACAAGGTGCATAGCACAACCCATGATCATGGGATCCGAATCCTTTTCAGGAATGCAGAGGTGCACTGTAGTACAAGAAACTTAGTCTGGTACAGTATTTTAATGCACAGTACAGTGCAAAGTACTCTAGCTATGTTTCTGATTTGACTGTTTCAGAAATTACTATGGTGATTTTTACAGCGGCAAAGCACCATAGTTGTCGATCTAACACTGTGCTTCTTTGCATTGGTCTAATGTGAATGCGCCGGATCCATTTCCATGATCATGAGGTGATGCAAGCTGCAGATCCATCTTTCTGACAAGCATCACATGGTGTTTGCTTTTGTAGAGAATCTGAAGTTGATCGGTCATCTCAACCTGCTATACGTCAGTTGGGAGGTGTTGGTGTTGTCACGGCCCACACCTGAACGAGGACTTGGAGGGATGCACGATGCACCTGTAGCCTCATACGACCTCACTTTGTTCTCTCCTGGTTCGTGGGTAGGGTAATGTATTTCGTTCTAAAAAAAGGACAATGCATTTCGAGAATGTTTCACTGTTTGGCGTTCTGTTGTATCGGACATTCGGACATTGTATCACTGGTCCTTCGAAGATTCATCATGTGTTTCTTGCGCTCCTGCTTACATATGTGGTTATCAAGTGTTGGGAAGAGGAGTACTGCGCCTGTACTTTTTGAAAACTTCGTTTTTTTCTGGGAAATGTTTGAACCCCAAGTCCTTTGTACAAAGTGCATTTGGTATCTAACTCTATCTGCATTCTGTCTTCGTTTTTTCTGGGAAATGTTTGAACCTCAAGTCCTTTGTACAATGTGCATTTGGTATCTATGTTGCTAATGTTCTGTTGGCTGTCTGCAGAGATGGCTTATTAACTACCGCTGAACATACCAAACATATTTCCTTTACTGCCACTTAAATTAAATAGCCTTCTCTGTCAGCACCACACGGCCACACCTTTCTGATGGATGAGCATCAACCTACATGCAGGCATGCAGGTTACCCACTTAACCTGAAAAAATGGAGTATAGGTAATAAAGGGAAGAGGGCCCCTCTCTTTTGCACTTGGGGCTAAATGATTTAGAGTTGGTCCTGGGAGGACGGCTAAATCCAGTCTTTGTCAGTAACTTAACTACTGCCGGCCCAGTCAAATTGTGTACTAGTCCTGTCATCCTGTAGCAATGACCGTGTGTGCGGTTCCTTTGCGGAAAACATGGCGCGCCAAATTGTATGCACTGTGCATTAGTGCCCTACTGTGCAGACAGCATTACAGCAACCTCCTATGTACAGCCGCGAGATAGAACTACGATTACCGAGCGCGGACCTTGGATGTAGATCGTAGAAAAAGTGTACAAACGCCACGTTTGCCGCAGCCCGGAGCGCCGGACGGCCGGGTTCTGCCTCCGGCTCCTACCCCCTCTCACACACGCACCGAAAATAAATCCTTCCGGGTAGGGGCCTATCCAACGGTTGGGGGGATTTGCTTCCCACGCACACCGGGGCTTGTAGGGCCCTGGCTCGTCACGTCAATCACCACAACACTCCGGCTCCATTTACACCGGCGCACGCCCGAACTCCACTCTTAAGCCCCACAAAAACCGCACTTCCGAAACTCCAAAAACCCCACTGACGCACGACGGCACGAGCAAACACACGCCACAATGCCAGCTTCCGTTGCCCTCTTCCTGTGCCTGCTCTCCATGGCCGCCGCGGCGGCCATGGACCCGGCAGAGAGGGAGACGCTGTTCCTCGTCATGGACGCCATCTCCTCCGACCGGGACTGGCGCTCCGAGAGCCCCGACCCTTGCAGCGCGCCGTGGCCGGGGCTCGAGTGCAAGCCGGCCGGCAACGCAGCCGCCCCAGCCGCGGGGGCCCTGCACGTCACGCGGCTGGACTTCGGCGTGGAGCCCAACCCGTCGTGCAAGGACACGGCCGCCTTCCCACCCGAGGTGTTCTCCCTGCCCCACCTCCAGTCCCTCTTCTTCGTCGATTGCTTCAAGAACCCGCCCGCCACAACGACCCTCGCCTTGCCGTCCGCCACCAACCTCTCGTCTTCCAGCCTGCAGCAGCTCAGCATCAGGGCTAACCCGTCGCTGTCCGGCGTGATGCCGCCGCAGCTGGCCAGCCTCAGGTCACTCCAGGTGCTCACCATCTCCCAGAACGGCCTCATCCGTGGTGAGATCCTGCAGGGCATCGGCGAGCTCAAGTCGCTGGTGCACCTCGATCTCAGCTACAACTCGCTCTCCGGGCCGGTACCGAGCCAGATCGGCGAGCTGAAGAGCTTGGTCGATCTTGACCTGAGCTACAACTCGCTGTCTGGCCCCATCCCGAGCCGGATCGGCGAACTGCGGCAGCTGCAGAAGCTGGACTTGAGCTCGAACAATCTCACTGGCGGCATTCAGGACACCATCGCGAACCTGACCTCGCTTACCTTCTTGGCGCTAAGCGACAACGGCCTGAGTGGGCACTTTCCTCCTGGTCTCTCCGGCCTCCGAAACATCCAGTACCTGATCATGGACAACAACCCAATGGATGTCCCATTGCCGTCTGAGCTCGGCAACCTCGCTCGTCTTCAAGAACTCCGGCTGGCCGGTTCCGGCTACTCGGGCACGATACCGGAGGCGTTTGGTCAGCTGGTGAGCCTGACGACGCTGTCACTGGAAAACAACAACCTCACGGGGGAGATCCCGGTCGGGCTGAGCAGGCTGAACAGGATGTACCATCTGAACCTGAGCAACAACGGGCTGGGCGGGGCCGTGCCGTTCGACGGCGCGTTCCTGCGGCGGCTCGGCCGAAACCTCGACCTGAGCGGCAACTCGGGGCTGTGCCTGGACGACCGGAGCGTCGTGCGGGGCGTCGGCATCGGTGTTGGTGCGTGCCCCGGCGGCGGCGGCGACGACGACGGTGATGGTTCGTTGGCAAGTAGCTCAGTTAGTGGAGCTACGGGCGGAGGAGTTGTGAGGGGTTCCATGGGCGGTTTCCGGTTTCGGCTGCTCGGCCCCGCGTGCGTGGTGGTGTCCTGCATGCTTGCTTTGGATGAGTTCGTGTAGATTGGATTCCTGTGCTGGTATTTTCTGTGTTGCAATGTTAACCTGTCTTAAGGCTCTCTAGGCTTTAGTAAAGTTGCAGAAGTGATTTGAGCAGAGCTCTTTCTCGGAGATGTGCATCCGAAACATGCGAACCTTGATACGAAAGCTGAAACGTGTCAAGTACTTTTTACTCATTCATGCTAGACGAAAATTTCTACGGTGCACAATCATTTCACAGATGTGCCCCCATCCCACAGTCCAGTGGTAAACTGGTAATGCGTAGATCGTCACCATAAAGATAAACAATCTTGCAAGGAGTGAAGGGAATCGGCAGACCATGAATAGTTACTGAAAGTTAGCGTAAGGTCTGCTGTACAATAAGCAAATGCCCCAGTGTTTAATGGGACAGTGCTAGGAATAAGGCTTTCCTACATGTGCCGTGCGTGCCGAAGACACACCGTTGCCGGCGCCGAGCCGAGTCGAAGCCGTGTCACTACGCCTACCATGCAGCAGTACCGCCGAACATCGGAAACCTCGCCGCCCGTGCCGGAAACCTGACGTGTCGGACGTTAGAAACCTCGCGTGTCGGACAAAACCTCGCCGCCGGCCGGAAACCCTATGCTACGAGAGGTTTCCAGGCGGGGTTTCTGGCCGGCATCGGGGCAAGCCGGGAGAGGAGGGAGATAGAGGAGGGAAAAGAAGAAAAAAGGCTTTTTTTTTTTTTGCAAAAGAGTGAGTGGTGCAGGGACGGTGCTACAGTATATTCCCTTTCTAAAACGAGTTTGAAATCGAGGGACACGGGCACACGGCAAAGTTGTGTGTTGCCTTGTTGCAATTGTCAGTGTTTGGCAAGCTTTGCAGTTGTAACTTACAATGGCTAGGATTCAACTAATGCAAAGTTTTAGTGCCTGCTAGAAATCCAGGAATTTCACAAGAGAGAAATATATTGATGGTCAGTGGATGTCTTTTGTCTTGTGAATTTCGTACGAAACTATGTTGTTCCAAATGGGGTTTTATTTCTTGAAATCAAACTTGTAATCCTCAATGCCTCTGCCGTGAGCTGCTTGAACCAAGTCTGTTATGGAAATGGATACATGCTAATACAGATGAGTACAGTGATATTCATGAGGACATTATCACTGTCGTATGATCCAAAATGAACGGTTTAGACCAAGCAATATAGTATGTTGCTACAGTGCCATACACTGTTTCTACGGTGCTGCTACTATAGCGTGTTGTTCCCAACCCGAAACACTGTTCAGGCGGTATTCGTTCTCGGGAAAAGACGATGCATGGAGGAATTATTGAAAAGCAGACTGAAATGACAAGTTAAAAAAAATGTACTAGGCCCAAAATAATAGCTACATCTGTGGGGGTGTGACATAAATTAAAGCAACTGTCAGGGATTGGAATCCAAAAAATGTAAAGAAATTCATGCCGCGCAAGATATGTGCAAAAAATAGCTACCGTGTTCAGAGAATAACTGTTTGCACAGAGACATCTATTATGCATCCAGCGTCGGATCCGGATTTAGCTCATACAGAATCCTCTATGAAACTATTATAATATTCCCTATATTAGTAGATAGTGCTAATAGATATATCACTGAATCATCTCAGACAGGACGTAAACCGTACTATACATTAAATAACAAATATCAGAGTTCACATAGACTGCATCGGATCAAATTTTACAATAAGAGCAGATCAAGCCAAATGGATACATTACATAACATCAGAAGTGGACGAAGAAAACTCTTTGTGTGACATATTGTGTAGTCTTATTTGGATATAAAGGTGATAATCATGAAGGCATGCATGTGATTAATGACAAATCTATTTGTGAGACTAACATTCTTATTGATATACCTATTGTTTAGTCTCAGTTTGGATATAAAAAGAAAATTCCAAACAAATATGTATTCATTTTGATAAATCAAGTTGTGAGACTAACACTTCTATTGCTATATCTCATGATTAGTCTCAATTGGATCTAAAGGTAGAAATCAAAGAGGTATGCTTTCGACATCATACTTGTATATCTTGTTGCATTCCTCGGATCAAAAATATAGGATGAACTCCACCAAAAGTTTAACTTGAATATGTGCATATGTTCTTATTACACATTTGTGTATGCACACATTTAGGTGGAGTTCACTCTATGTTTTGTGGTTTCATTAGTATTGATCCATATTCCTTTGTCCACATACTTTAAGGATCTCTACTTTAAAACATATCCTTGAGTATATATAACTTGTGTAGTTAATATATTCATATGAGTATATGAGACCTATGTAGTTCATGTATGCTCATATACCCTTTGAGTATATTCAACTTGTGTAGTTTATATATATATACTCATCCCAATCTATATTCAATTACTTGCAATTGAAGTAATTATCATCAATTACCAAAGAGGAAAAGATTATGGTATGTTATCCCACCATTATTAGTTAATGGTATGTCGTCGTAATTAATGATAATCATATTATGGAACTAACATCTTCCATGAGTTGGATTAGCAGGTTAGGTTCCATGATGATAAAGACTTTGGATAGCATCATGTGTTAATAGTCATCAAGTCAAGGTTCTGGATAAATAAAATTATCATGTGTTGATGATGTTCAAGACAAGATCCCGAAGTGGAGAAGTTCATCATGTGTTGATGAAGATCAAGTCAAAGATCCCGAAAAAAAGGAAATCATCATGTGTTGATGATTATAAAGTCAAGAACCCGGACTTGAAGTGAAGATGTGCGTCATCAAGCTTCAAGTGGTTGTGCAAGGCAAATGTATGACTAACTAGGGCTAAGGATTTGTTCATAGTCTTTTACCGGTCTTGGTGTTTGGTTGAAAGACCGGATTGCTAGTATACGTTGTCGTACTATTAAGAGGGGTCTTTGACAAGTAGCTTGAGTTAGTCATGTGTTGATAGCTCATTGTGTTTGCTCTAGCTCTCTCTAGCATGATGCTATTATTTACGAATGTATTTTGCAAATAGCTGAGGCTCATGCATAATCCTTGTAGCATGTGACTTTAGTTTGCGAATGTGTTTTGCAAATGGATTTAGTCCATATACCTTATTCCTTGTGGCATTGATTCTAAAAGTCGGCAAATGTGTTTTGCAACTTGTTGAGAATCTTGCCTTTAACCTTGTGTGTGCATCTTGCATCAAATTGGCAAATGTGATTTGAAAATTTGAGTTGGTGCAAAGATCATAACTGCTTTCAGCCCTGATTGCAGTGGGCGGTCTGACCGCCAATATCAGTGGTCTGACCGGCTGGTTATCGGTCTGACCGACGCGCTTTGAGCGGTCTGACCGGCCTCCTGTACCGCAAGCTTTTGTGTGGTCATACCGCGCTTATTTTCGGTAAGACCGTTATGCGGTTGTTCCGATTTTTTCAAGGCGGTTCGTTTATTCCAGAAGGGTGTTTTTCCTGGACTTAGCCGCATTTGTTGCTCCTTTATGGAGCGGTCTGACCGCAGGCAAATGGGCGGTCTGACCGGTTGGCGGTTTGGCCGTCCATTGGTTGGCGGTCTGACCGGCCGTGTGTTCAACGACTAGTTTTATAGCCGTTGGATTTGGGGGCTGTCCGACCGGCCATTAGTTGGCGGTCTGACCGATTTCGCCCAGATTCTCTGGAATCTTCCCCCAACGGCTAGTTTTTGAGTGTGGGCTATAAATACCCATCTTGACTGGTTGTGGGAAGGTTGCTGGTGCCATATTCATTTTCATTGAGCTAAGAGCAAGCCCTCTACTCTCACTTGTGCATGTGTTGCACTTGGTGAGCTTTGAGAGGCAAACCCTAAGTGCATGTGTTGCCTTAAGTAGTGGATTGAGCATCCATTTGAGCTTAGACACTTGATTAGTTCAAGTGAGAGTCCTAGACTTGTTACTCTTAGTGTTTGCCAACACCTAGACGGCGTGGAGCCGTCGTGCGTCGGTCATCTTCTCAAAGAAGTTTGTGAGAAGACCCGAGCGGTTTGTGAGTGGTGTGGTGCTCGCCATCTCCGGAGTGGAAGAAAGAACAACCCTAGTGGAGCGAGGTGTTAGTTCGGTTTGGAACTGGTTCAAGTGGTTGGACTTACCTCGGAGGGTTTGGCTTAATTCGTGGAGCCGGTCCAATTGATTTTGGGCTTACCTCAACATGGATTAGGGGAGACCGGCAAGTCTCCGATCACCACGGTAAAACATCGTTGTGTCATTATGATTTGATTTCTTTTGCTTTACTATATTACAATTTACATTCCATATATTAAATTGCTTACTTGTATGTGTTTGATTGCTATCTTTATATAGTCTCATATTGTTGGTGCACTTAGTAAAGACTAGTTGATTTAGGCTTTAATTGTGCAAAACCGAATTGATTTACAACTCTGCATAAAACTCGGTTTTAGCCAAAGAAGTTTTTAAAACCGCTTATTCACCCCCCTCTAGTCGGCCTCCTCGATCTCACACCTACCACTTCGTAATGGCTATAACAGAAGCATTAACTCCCTATGACATAATGAAAGCATCTAGGCCCTTAAAAATTGTTTTGGTAATTAATGATAATATGTGAATATGGGATTAACATGTTTATTGAGTACTTACAAGGTTAAGTCCCATTGGTGAATTTGATGACGTAAAGATGCATGCCAAACAATAACATGAAGATCTACATGGCTTGAAGACAAGGTACAAATAGTCTAGGATCCTTTTATGTTTTACCGGTCTTAGGAGATTTGGTTTGAAGACCGGATTATAGGTTAAATGCCGTACTATTAAGAGGGATCTTGGCTAGTAGCTTGATAGTATGTTCTTGTGCCATATGGATCAATTTAGGATCGTGCATGCATTTGAATTCTCTTTTAATTTGAAAGCTTTGTGCACTTTGTCTAAAATCGGTAGTACCGTAGTTATCGCCGCGTTGTATGTCATCTGCTGTCTTGTCTTTACCGAGATTTACTTGGCGGTAGTACCGAATTTTGTAGACTGAAGCCAACTGAGTGCCAATGCGGTTTGACCGGCTCTTGGAGCGGTGCAACCGCATTGTGGTCGTTCCGAAAATTAGTTGGCGGTTGAATAAAAATAGAACCAGTGCATTTTGGCTCAGAACCTCTCTTTGGTTTTCGGTTGAACCTCACTGAGAATCGGCTGTACCGATTTTCGGCTGAACCGATTTTTATATGGCGGTTCAAGAAAACCAGAACAGGCGTAAATACGACCTGGAGCTCTCTATGATTTTCGGTTGAACCGCATTTGGGAAGCGGTTGTACCGATTCTTATAAGGCGGTTCATATTTTCCAAAGAGCTTGTCATTTCAGCAGTTTGGAAACCCTACGATCGGTTGTACCGCGCTTCAATGCGGTTCAACCGGGCGATGCGGTTGTACCGCAAGTTACTTGGCGATTGTACCGAATGGCAAATTCCAACGGCTATGTCAGAGTAATAAATGCCGTCGTTCTAGCCGTTACGGGCTTCTAACGCAAAATGCGGTTCAACCGGGCTCTTAACGCCGGTTGTACCGATTATGGCTGAAAGTTGGGGATTTGGTCCCCAACGGTCATAATTGTTGGTGTGGGCTATAAATACCCCCCAACTGCCATTGGACAGGTTGCTAGTGAACATTTAACATCCTTAGAGCCTTGGAGCCAAGTGCATTTGCTCAACACCCAAAATTCTCTTGTGCATTCATTGGTTGGTAGTTGAGTTCATTCAAATGCATCAATTCATTCTAGATTGATCCTATTGCACTTGAGCATCATCAAGCGAAGGTCTTGGTTTGTTACTCTTGGAGTTTTGCGAACTCCTAGACGGCCTTAGCGGTGGTGCAGTGATCTCTTCAAGAAGATTGTGAAGAGGCCGGTGCAAATTTGTGAGTGGTTTGGTGTTCGCCATCTCGGAGCGGAGGAAGAACAACCATAGTGATCGAGGAAGGCTTAATTGTGGAGCCGCTTGAGTTGTCAAGCTTCCTTAACGTGGACTAGTGAAGACCAAGCAAGTCTTCGATACCACGGAAAACATCGTTGTCTCATTGTGGTTATTTCTAGTCTCTACATTTCCGCATTTATATTTCTAACTTGTTTATTGTGATTAAAGTGCCTAGCTAGAAGTATAACTTGTTTAGACTAAGTTATTAATTGGCTTAACTTGTTAAATTGTTAAAAAGTTTAAAAACCTCCTATTCACCCCCTCTAGTCGGTTATCCTTGATCCTACACATAACCATTTAAACAGCGACGTGGTACTACCGTCAACCAACATGCGGTACTACTGCTGGCCGGTCATACCGCTCAACAAGGGCGGTACTACCGTTTCTCAAAGAACCCAAAAAGGATGCTTACCGGAAAAAACGTACTGCTCAAAATTTCAGAATTACTAGGGTGCGGTAGTTCCGCTTGAACAACGACGGTACTACCGTTCATAGGGTTTGCACCTTAAGCCGAAAAAGGTGTCTCTCTGAAATTACATACCGCCAACTAAAAATCAAAACAACCGGGTTGCGGTAGTACCGCACCACGAGGCCGGTCGTACCCCTGAGGGGTAGTACCGCTGACTTAACGTCGGTACTACCGATTGTCCTGACAAAGCAGGGTTGGCTTTCCAAAACAAAATCCAAATACATGCATGATCCTAAATTGATCCAATTGGCACAAGAACATGCTATCAAGCTACTAGTCATGATCCCTATTAATAGTACGGTGTTTAACCTAAAATCCGGTCTTCTATCTATTTCTCCTAAGACCTGTAAAATATAAAAATGATCCTAGACTACTTATACCTTGTTTTTGAGCTATATTGATCTTCATGTTATCCTTTAGCATGCATCTTTAAGTTATCAAACTCACCATTGGGACTTAACCTTGTAAATACTCAATAAACATGTTAGTCCTATATTCACATATTATCATTAATTACCAAAATAATTTTTAGGGGCCTAGATGCTTTCAACGGCCCAAGTTGGGGGCACAGACACTAGCCGAGGGGGGTCACGCGGGCAGAGGAACTAGGGGGAGGTGCTGGTCACGGATGCAGGCCGGCGGCATCGAGGCGCAGGGGCATGGCCGAGCTGGGGAGGTGGCTAGGGAGGCGCAGGGCGCGGCACAGACCAAGGGCGCGAGGAGGAGCCGGCGGTGGGTAGAGCCGCAAGCAAGAGGCGGAGAGGCGGCGCCATGGGGCTGGGCCGAGCCAAGGGAGCAAGCGCCGGCTGGGGGCGGCGCCGTGAGCTCAAGCTCCAGCAAGAGCTTTCACCAGAAGAAGGGAAGAGGAGTTGGGTAGAGGAAGCAAGAGAAGAAATGGAATGGGGAAAAGAAAATTGAAGAAGAAGCCTGGGTGCGTATCAGCCGTGAATGGATGGGGTGGGGAGGGAAAGAGAGAGGTAAGAGGGAGAGGGAAAAGAAAAGAAAGAAGAGAAAACTTAGGAAAAATGAAAAATGGTAAACTTTTAGGGAGGATTATTAGTAGTAATAAATTAGCAATAAAAATAAGCACCTGTAAAATTTATTTATCGGCTCTATGAGATTATTAGATTAAATAATTTATAAGCCGCGTACAGATGTATTAATTTTATAATTTTTGGATTTTATTTGACTTTCTGTTATTTATTTGTCGTGTTTCGCGCGTGTAGAGTCCGACGCCGCTGACACCAGTTTGGACCAACTAGTCGCAGCAACCTCAACCTTCGACGAAGGTGAGTCTCCTTTGAATATTCTGTATCCATGATTTATAAATATTGTCTTTAGTTTTAAAAGTATTATGCATTGCTATTTCATTTAAAATGACGAGTTTAAATTGTAGGTTGTTAGTTAAACCCAAAATTGTTAATAACTTCCTTTGATAATTGTATCCCATACCTTTTAACCCTAGCATAATAATTCTGCAATATTGAATACAGCATTGCGGGATAGTTAAACGCGGAAGAATTGCTTAGACATGCTTGTCAGTTTTGATCAACCCTTGGGGAGGAAAAACCGTTATTACCCTTTATGCTTTATTTGGAAAATGTATGACATTAGATAATGTCGGTATTTGAAAAATAAAATAAAATGGTAAAAATCTGTTTTAGACTTAGGTGGATGGTAAGATCAGGCGAGTGCAGGTAAAGCACAAGAAATTGTATTATGGTAAGTTCCGACCAAGTCATATTAATGATCGATGCTTGTGACTATCTAAACTGAGCAATACCATACAACCACATGTTTGATTATGGGAAGGACCTGACTGAATAATTTACTGAGTCTAAACATTAAACCCGTAGGCTGTAGTTGATAGGTGTTCTCTTGATTATGGTAAATGTACTTCCATATCTTGAGATGTGCATAATATGATAAATGTACTTCCATATTCTGGGTCGTGCAAACTTCCATGTCTGTTGGGGCTTATGTCGGATGATGGTAATTGACGTCCATATCCGCCAGGTTATCCCCCACAGTGGTGATCTCCGGGTCGATGGTAAATGACGTCCATGACTTGGGGTTAAGCTTATCGGGCGGGCTAATGTGTGAATAAAGTATTGTAAAATCCTTACGATAATCGCTTAGTCGCACACCTTCGAAAGTGTGTGAGTAGACAATATAAACTGATTATCTCGTGTGGGCCAAGTTGTACAAACTCTGCAGAGTGTAAAACTATTCGAATAGCCGTGCCCACGGTCAAGGGCGGGCAAGGTGTGTTTTCACATGGTAGATTTTGGTTTTGATTTCAAAAGAGTAGATTTGGAAAACCAGGAGCAGTGGGGGACTAGAGACTCTAGGGTACTTTTTTGGCAACTAGAGCCCAATCCTTTAAACTTTGGCAGCTAGAGCCTTGATACTAGTGGTTGGTAGCTATAACCTCCACTAATGATATAATTAATTTAATTATTGAACTGCATTTGTCAAATGCGCTTTATGTAAAATGTTTGAAATATATAATATTGCTTTGTGCAAAAGAATCCTATAAGCCCAATTATTAAAGCTATGCATATGCATATTTTTCAAGACTAGCAGAGTACTTTATGTACTCACATGCTACACTCAAAACAAATCTCAGAAGCCCTTAATGATGCTATGGACGACTGCGACTACTACACCTGTTGGTTTAACGAAGGACATCCAGAGTACTAGGTTGCGCTCCCCAGTCAAATGCCAGTGGACAATTTGATGGGCCATCACTCGGAGTTTAATTTTTGTTGTTCCCGCTGCTGTAAAACTCAAGGTCTATCAACATCTTTTGTAATAAGTGGCCTTAAGGTCGGTACCTTGTTGATTACTTTTATGTTATTCGTGATTCAAACTTGTTATCAACGATATAACTTTATGTAGTAGTTACTGATCTAGGGACTAGTGCAGAAAAATACAGAGGGTTCTGGATTTGAAAATCCGGGTGCCGATAGAGTTGGTATCAGAGCCAGGTTCGACTGTAGGATGTGACCTAGTTAGAATGGCCGCTACTAGGAAAACTTCGAAATTTACTTTATAAAAAGGAAAATAATATTGTGCTATCCTTATCTTTTCTCATCTTTCTATCCTTACCTTCTTCGTTGAATTCTTTCTTGCCTAGTTCCTTATTCACCATTTTACAGTGTTAAATGGATCCCCTTTCCCTTATAATTTCTATAGTCGGTCAACACTGATCCAGGGACTAGTGCAGAAAAACACAAAGGGTTCCGGATTCGGAAATCCGGGTCCTGACACCTATGTGCAACTGATATTACCCAAAGACTTGGACAATATTGGTGTACCCGAGCTCCGACTTAGCGGGTTACACTGGGGTGAGACCTAGACTATTAGAGACTAAACTAATCTCTACTGTCTTCATTGCCATCAACTTTTGGATCCTTATAGTATGCATAGTATCCTTGGTCCACGGCTTCTGAGGGATTTGGAAGAGGGCGAGAGTAAGCACAAGCAACAGTGCTCCGTGAGCCAAAATGCAGAATGCAATAGTCATACATGCAAGGTTTAACATGGATGGCTCGGATTCTTTTATTTGCTGAAAGCAACATTTTAAATTACCATAAATAGAAATTTCTATAACTTAGCATTTTAACCAAATCACATTTTGTTAAAGAGAGAAGTTGTGCAATATTTATAGCTAGTAAAGTTACCACATAATTATCTAGGGTGACAAGGATTAAGTGATTCAAATGTCAAAGGATGGTACAATAATACTATGGTATCAATTTGTCATTTAACTAACTTAGGATTTGACATACATTTGCATAATGAATTTAGCATGCAATTTGATATTTTAAAAGAATATAAATTTGGATAAAATGTAGGTTCAATATGATCAAAGTATTGACTCACCTGGGTCAAAGGTGAGAGGGTCTTGAAAGTCTTGAGCTTGATCAAACGGGGGCTCTCCTGGGTCTTCAAACTCTATTCGGACGATCACATCGGAAAAAGAACAAACAAATGAGCAAAGAAAATAAATACAAATAAAATATCAAATGAACTCCAAATTGAATAAAACCACTTCTATCAGAAATATCTTGAATTTATAAAATTTTAGAAACAAAATTAATTAAATTTGGAGTTAAAACGACTGAGAACAGGCTCTCCAAAGTTCAATTGGAAATTAATTCTAGGAAAATAACCAAGGAGAGAGAGTTATCTCTTTGACATGTGGGGTCCGTTGGCGGTATTTATTTTCTTTTAATTTATAAAGAAAATCATGTAATAACACGTGGGGCCTAGCTGCCATAGACTAGGTCTACCACAACAGTGTATGGACTATAGTCCACGTGCATAGTGCCTCGGTCCACCCTGGTTTTCACTGTGCATTTAAAGCTTCAGGGCCCGCATGTCGGTGAGTCACGACAGTAATTATACCGGTAATCATCGCTGCTTTTCCCTAACACGACTGGGATTCTATCATTAAAGACACGCTACAGAACTTGTCTTCTTTAGACAAAACATAAGAGCTCTGGGCAGTGCCTTCCCGTGCTCGTCACCATCGTGCCTGGCCTCGGGGGTGGCTCGGGATGCCCAAAATAGGTTCCCCTCGAGCTCGCGCACCTGTTGGTGCCAGCGGCGATGGTCGGAACGGGCTACGGCGGCGGCGCGGTGGCAAAAAGCGGCAGCGACACTACGGACGACCACCCAGATGACAAGGCAACATCGCCCTTGGCCAAAAGACGCACGCACTAGCATCTAGGAGGCATGGTGAGCATACCTGGGTAGAGAGGGAGGACATAGGTGGGCAGTAGGTGGCCGACGGCGACGATCCGAGGCGACGGCGGTGCTCCCTTACAGTGGGGATGACCTGAGAGGAAAAAGGCACCGAGAAGGGTTGGTAAAGCTCAAGGGGGTTGAGGAGGTTGTGCCAGAGAGAGGAATCAGGTAGCAAGGAAGGGGGCTCACTGGAGCAAAGAATCGACATAGTGGTGCAGCGGCCTGAAAATGGAGCTTGAGTTCCTTGGTTGCTCTTGGCGAGAGAAAGGGTGGGAAGGGGAAAGGGGAGGTGCCCAGGGCTTCTTATAGTTGAGGAGGGGGAGGATGGAGCCGTTGGGAGCGCCGATGGCGGCGCAACTCGGCGTCATGACATGGCAGGCGGAAGCGACGGAAAGAGGGGATAGCTAGGGGATCCGGCACGCAGACGAGAGGTGGAGAGGTGGAGGCACGGGCTTTGACACGGCATGGGTGAGGCGACGCTGTGTTGGCAGGCGGCTATGGCAAACGGTGCGGGCATTGGTTTGCACTTTTAATTCAAATTGAATTTTTGAAACTTCTTTACAAAACTGAAAATAGGATGTTACATCCAGTAAATTCACCGACCTCAAATTGCCGGAGCGAATTTCAGCGGCGGGCCGCCGGCGTATAGTGTAATACGCCAAGTTTGCGTTCATAATTTTACACTGTTACACTGTAGCTCGACGCGATCAACAGTTGCCAACTGTGGACGCTGCCTCTCTTCCGATCGATGGGCCGGCATCACCCATCACCGCCTGCCACGGCCCTGTCCGGCCAGTGCAGGAACAGCAGCGCGCGGGCAGAGGCATGCGGCGTGGGGCATGGCCGCACGGGCGGGGAGCGGCCGGGGGCAGCGGCGCACTGGTGAGTGGTGAAACGGACTGAAAAAGGAGAGCGCTCGGAGTGGAGTGGACGAGTGGATCGAGACATCGGGTACATGTGGTACAGAAGTAGTAGTAGTCTAGTACTAACGTGGTACTGTGGTAGTACTCTCTTGGTCATGGTGCCTGGTCCTGCGTGCCTCTTGGTGATAGGCGCTGTTGCTTCTGCCTTCCGAGGTTGAGGATGTCTTTGGTTTCGCATTGTGGAACTGCCGAACTGGAAAGGAGGTAACGGAAGCTGAGGCGTGACCTTGTTAAGAGATGCCTTTTTGGGTAATGAATGGTTTGACTTTGACACTGTGTACTTCGAGTTAAAACGAAGAGACCACACAGGTATTCGGTTGATGACATCACTTATTTTCGTATAGACTTAGTATGTACCATGGTATAGACAACGATTGTCGATAGAATATCTCTAAATCATCTATAGACATTGCTAAAGACAGTTTCTACAATGAGTTATCCTTTTACATATCTCTATAGACAGCTCATATATGTACAATGTCTTGTTTTTCGTGCTACAGTCGACTACTGCAAGAGACTGCTCAATTCTCTATGCTACATCTCTGTCATTCACATCATCTTGTGTCCTACGTGGCAAGTCTTACACACAGCTGACGTTTTGCCACGTAGGACACAAGACGATGTGGATGAGAGAAGAGGAGCATAGAGAATTGGACCGTCTCTTATGCAGTAATCGATTGTAACACGAGAAATAAGACACATTATACGTAAAAGAGTTATCTATAGAGACATGTAAAAAGACAATCTATTGTAGAAATTGTTTTTAATGCTGTCTATATATGACATAGATAGGTAATATAGACAACGTCTACACACAACTCAAAAGTTGTTCGGCTGTTGGTCCTAGATATGCCTCACTTTACCACTCCAAAAAGAAAAGCTATCAAAATCATCAGTACATCAAATGCCCTTCGGGCTTTGGGTCATATGCCCAAACTCTCTAGAGACTAGAGAGGAACAGCCAGCCCAGCGCCGCTTGTAATTTTCACCCAGCCACGTTGGTTCGACTCCGATCCATCCTCCCACGCGATCGACTACCTCGGTCGCACGGCACGGCTTGACGGTATCTAAGCGGGCACCGTGCGCGCGCCTTCTGGAACCCCACCATCCGGAGTGTGGGGGTGGGGGGTTCATCGTGAGCCGGCCGACGCACCAACTAAATCCATCGGCCCACCACGCCCATCTAATATCGGTCCACGCCCTCTGCCCGCGTCAGATCGGCCGAGTCGGCCCAAAATCTTAGCCTTCTCGGCTCAACCGGTAACACCCTGTTTTCAGTCTCTGATTAGTATCTCCAGTAAGTTCACTTTTTTTAGTGGCCATTTGATTTCAAAGTTCGTTTTGACTTCAAATCTAAAGATCAAATTCAAAACCTCTCCAATCTCCAAGAAGTTGAAATGGATTTTATTACTGGTCTACCTCGAACAAAATCTGGCTATGATTCTATTTGGGTCATAGTTGACAGATTTTACAAAAGTCGCCCATTCATCCCTGTGAAGACCACTTACAAGGGAGATAGATTGGCCGAGTTATATACGACTCGCATTGTGTGTCTGCACGGAGTACCCGAGAGGATAGTTTTAGATCAAGGTTCTCAGTTCACCTCGTATTTCTGGGCTAGTCTACATGACGCACTCGGAACTCATCTAACTTTCAATACAACATATCACCCACAGACCGATGGTCAGACTGAGAGAGTAAATCAGATTCTAGAAGACATGTTTTGAGCTTGTGCTTTGGAATTTACAGTAGACTGGGAAAAATATATACTTTATGCAGAATTCTCCTACAATAACAATTTCCAGTCAAGCCTGAAAATGTCTCCGTTTGAAGCACTCTATAGCAGAAAACGCAGAACCCCTCTGCATTGGTCAGAGTTAGGAGAAGGATATATCTTCGGACCAGATACCCTTAAGCAAGCAGAAGAGAAAGTTCGACTGATGAGAGATCGCCTACAAGCTGCTCAGTCCAGACAAAAGAGCTATGCCGACAATCGTCGCCTAGAATTATCTTTGGAAATTTGAGACCATGTGTATCTCAAAGTCTCATTGCTTCGAGGAACTTGAAGATTCAAAGTGAAAGGCAAACTTGCGCCAAGATACATAGGACCGTTCCCGATCACCACCAAGCGTGGAGAGGTTGCCTACCAATTGGAGTTACCAGAAAGCTTATCATACGTTCACAACGTATTCTACGTCATGCAGCTCAAGAAGTATCTCAAAGTTCCTGAAGAGTAGACTCCAGTTGAAGTCATCGCACTTCAGAAAGATCTGACGTATCTAGAGCATCTGATCAAGATCCTTGATGTCGTGGAGAAGCAAACAAGACTCCGGACCTTCCGTATCTGCAAAGTTCAGTGGAGCAACCACTCGAAAAGAGAAGCAACCTGGGAACGCGAAGATCAACTGAAGTTAGACTTCTCGTATATGTTTTCAGAGTAGCTTGAATTTCGGGGTTGAGATTCTGTTTAAGGAGGGTAGGATTTGTAATACCATGTTTTCAGTCTCTGATTAGTATCTCTAGTAAGTTCAGTTTTTTTAGTGGCCATTTGACTTCAAAGTTTGTTTTGACTTCAAATCTAAAGCTCAAATTCAAAACCTCTCCCATCTTCAAATTCTCCCTTTTCTCCCTAGGCTCAACCCATTCTCCCCCTACCTTCCCTGGCCCTCTCCCTAGCCCGAGCTAGAGCTGGCAAAATGGGTTGGGCCTACCGGGCCGGCACGAAGCATGACATCAGAGGCCCACCCAAGCACCAGCATGGTCCAAGATCTGCTGTTCTGGCCGTCTTGGCCAGCACGAGACCCGGCCGTGCTGGCTGCCACCTCGGCCGGCGGTGGTTTGGCTTTGCAACGCCCGGCAGGCACTGTGGGCTGGTGTGGGCTATAACAGTGGCTTCTTGGAAAGGCAGGAGGCGAGGCGGCCAGCCAGCCGGAGGGAGGCGGCAGAGCGCACGGTCTGCAGGTCCACCGGAGCGGAGAGAGGGTGGAGGAGGCGTCATGGCGTCGCCATCGCCACAGTCTTCTTGATCCACTGGAGCCCGAGCGAGAGGAGGAGGAAGCGAGGAACCGGCTAGGCTCGTGCCAAGACACATAGCCATCGGGGGCGTCGAGCGGGCGGCGTCGTCCGAGGTGGCAACAGGCATGGGAGGCTCCGAGGCGGGCGGTCGCGTCATGGGAGGCCTCCGGAGGCTCCGAGGCGGCGGGTCATGAGGCCGAGAAGCGATAAGGCGGCGGCCAGCGGGGTCGGCGAGGGGGCAGCATGGGCAAAGTGGGCGTGGGGAGAAGAAGAAGAGCGCAGGCGATGGGCGTGTCGTCTTGTCAGGCGTCGTGCTTTCAAGACGCCCAAAAATTTTGGCTGTTGGGAGATTTTTTGACCCTTTTTTTGACCGTTTTTTATTGTTGGGGGCTTAAAAAATAGCAAAACAAATGAAAAAAAATCCATTTTTTTCTATAAATAGGCACCTTACCCCCCTCATTCAGCACCCCTTCATTCTCTATTCTCTCTTTGAAATTGTGTTGTGCAAATTCAAATCCGTGTTGAGCTAATTTGGCAAAATTCAAAAAAAATTGTGCCAAAATTTGAAAATTTCAATTTTCATCAGCAAGTCAGCGAAAGAGGTACAATACTATTTTTGTAATACTTTTATTGTTAGTTATTTGTATGCTAAGATTAAAGTAGTAATAGTGTTAGTTTCGATTTTGCAGTTTTCGTTATGGACAGTCCTTACGATAGCTTTGCTCTTAGTGAGTTCAGGCTTTCATCGGACGAAATTGCGTCTATGGAGGCGGCTGTGGCTGCCTCAAACCAACCGGAGGTTTCACCGGAGGAGCAAGGTGGAGTTCTGTCGTCAGCCTCCACGTCAGCATCAGGCTCAATGGCAACCGGAGCAAAGAGGTCGAGGCCGTCTACATCGGGTTAGGGAGGATTACCTTAGTGTAGTTGCGCGTTATGTTAATGACGACTAGGTAATGGAGAAAATGATTATAGGTTTGAAATTAATTGATGTAGCACACACGGGGGAGAATATTGCGAGTTGTATTATCAAAGTCGTGGAAGACTTTGGTCATACAGACGAAATATTCGCAATTACTTTAGACAACGCCACTTCAAACTCTAGGGCCATGGACATTCTTACTCCAGTGTTAAGTACATATGCCGAATCCTTCCTGCTACATCAACGATGCGCTTGTCATATTATCAACCTTATAGTCAAATGTGGTTTGAAGAGGTTGAGTCTGTATATTAAAGCTTTTCATGATGCCATTTGTTTCTTGAATAATTCTAATGTAAAAATAGCACAATATAAGAACTTCTGCAGGGCGATGGGTGTACGTCTAAGAAAGTTTGGTTTGGACATGGAGGTAAGGTGGAACTCTACTTACCTCGTGCTTAAGAATCTTTTACCGTACAAGAGCACTTTTTCTGTATTTATTCAAACGCACTATCCTAGCACTAACGGTACTATGCTATTAACTGAGCAACATTGGTTCGTTGCTGAGAAGGTACTGTCGTTTTTAGAAAAATTTTATGAGGCAACTGTTACTTTGTCCGCTGTCTACTATTCAACATCTCACATCATTGTGCATACTATTTTACGGATTGCTACTCAATTGAAAATGTTTGAAAATGACATAGTTTTACGCGATGCTGTTGTTTCCATGAAATCTAAATAACTTAAATATTGGCGAGAAATCCCTTACCTATATGCATTTGCATTTCTTTTAGATCATAGGGCTAAAATTGATGTATTTGGTACTGTACTTGATCTTTTTAGTGATGCTACGGGGCTAGACTATACTGACTATTTTGTAGAAGTTCGTTCTCGATTATACGAGGTTTACCAAAGGTATGAAAATAAGTTCCGGGGAGTCCGTTCGCAACGACCTCCAGTAGCCCCCACCTCAAGTGGGAAGATAAATATGTGGGGCGCGATCTTCGGTCCCTCTTCCTCCAGGTCTAGGTCCAGGGGTTCTTTTTCTTCTTCTACACCAATGCCTGCTCAGCCATGACCCACAAAGAGCGGAGAACTATCCACTTATCTGGACAGCGATACGGTGGATTTCAACTCAGAAAGCTTCGACATCTTGCAATGGTGGCAAGCCCATAAGTTAACATATACCGTGCTATCCATACTTGCACGTGATGTGTTAACTGTTCCTATCTCTACGGTTTCCTCCGAGTCTGCTTTCAGTCGTTTTGGAAGGATATTGGAGGAGAGAAGAACAAGTCTCACAAGTGAGATGGTAGAGATCCTTTTAACTGTGAAGGATTGGGAACAAACTGATTCACGAACACAACACTCTGTGGAAAATCCAGAGTTATCGAAGGTGTTCGAAAATCTGTACTTAAACAATGACACCGACACATAGAACAAAGATTTATCATGTATGTAGAATTGTAGAGCTATAGACTGTACTCTTTTTTCTTTGCCAAGGTTTTCTCATTTTGAGTTTTTACTTGGCGAAGGTTTTAACGAGGCAGCCAGTTGGACGTCAATAAAGCTCTTTATTACATTTTCAATATAATTGTCTCATTTTTTTTAATTTTCATGTCAACTTCTGAATTCTACATATTTTTCTAATTTTTCTGATTTTTTTTTGTTCTGATGGGTCAAACGGGCCAAACGGACCACATTTGGCCCGATGGGCTAAACGGGCTCAGGCCGATCCGACACAGCACGAATGCCTCACGGGTCATGCTCGGCCGATGCCTGACACAATGGTAGGCACTACACGGCACAAATAATACACAGTAAAACGGACCATCTGCGTCTTGGCAAGCCCATTTGAAACCTCTGGCCCGAGCCACCCCCGCCACCCACCCGTGCCACGCATGTGCCACAGCCACACGCACAGCACACTGCCAAGACGCTCTAAGCCCTAGAGCGCCCACATCTTGCTCGCGCCGCCCCCCACGACGCCGACCAAGACGCCTACCGGTTTCTCCTGGAACCTCCTCTCCATTGGCTTTAAGCGAGCCACCCCTTGCTCTTGCTCCCCTCCTGGCCATCCCCATTCTTCTCCTCACCTTTTTTTCCACCAAGCAAGCCGGAGCCGAAGCCCCCATCTCCGCCGGTGCGCCCCGCCGTCAAGCCGCAGCTCCGATGAGCTTTTCGCCCGACCCAGGACTCGAGTAAGCATTTCCCCCAAGCCATTTTTGCTTTGGACCACCGACGCACCCGGAATCCCGCTTCTCCCTCACCTCCGGCCACCGCCTTCCCCGCTGCCGTTCTCCACCCACCGACCTTCTCCGGCTTCCCTCTTCATCTCAGTGGGCTCCTCACGTCGCGTTCTTGCCCGTGCTTCCTCTCTTTTCTCTCTCGCTGCCCCACCGCTTGTTCGCCAGACGCCGCCGCCGCTCCTTCAGGCTTGCTTCGCCCTTGGCCGTACCCCTTGGTCGCCGTCTCGTGGGCATCCCATTGGGGGGCTTCACCGTTGCCGCCGTGGCCAACCTCGCCGGCGGCGAGCCCAAGCCGCACTCGCCCAGAGCCTCCTCTGCTGTCAGTCTAGGACAGCACTGTAGCAGTGCTTTAGCTCCCCGTCATTTATTTAGCAAATCCCTGTCTTAAGGGGGGCAGCAATTAATTAACTGTGTTAACTGTCGTTTTAATTGTTGTCTGAACTCCAGACCAACACTGTAGCTTCCTTAGGCTGCTCTCAGTGCTCCACCCTGGCTGGTATCTTAAGCCTATCATGTAGGCAAAATGATGATGTGTCATGATAGTTAATGAAGAGACCATAGTTAATGAAGAGAGAGGGTATTCTAGTATCTAATCTGGATACCGGTTCGGTCTCGAAATCCAACACATAAAATTTATTGTGATCGATCCAGTGCATTGGGAAGATCATGCATGTATTGCTTTAGTACATACCACAAATAGGCCACAATGCTCAAATACTAGTAAAGATCATGCATGTAATTAAATGAAACAGCCTATGATACTACACCATAAGAAACCATGCATTAGGAATATAGTATCCTAACACTCCTCATGCACTAAAGAAACTGTACTAAGATACTGCCCATTGGGAGCAGCCTTAATCACCTAAATATCTGTCTTAACAACTGAGCTTTAATTAGTTGTTTTGATGGCTGTGTTAATTACTCAATCTTTGTCAGGAAAGTCTGGCTTAAATGCTACTAAATCCTATGCCATGTGGACCTAGCGGTTAAAGCATCAAATCTTGGTCTTAAGGAGTAATCTATGTGCTACCAATTTACTTGATGCTCTAATCTCAATGACATATGGGACCCGAGATGAATTAATGGATTAATCCCTATTTTTCTCTGTGTATCATTGACAAGTGGGTCCGGTGTACAGTGTGCACCCGTGGACCACATGCACAGTGCATGTTGACTTCCGGTCCATGCACTGTACACATGGACTAGGCCACTGTTCAGTGGGCCCCTCATGTTCGCAAAAGATTTTCGCTCTCCCCTTTTTTATTTTCTGGTTTTTATTTCAAAACCAAACTTCGGACGTCCCGATATCCCTCGTTTTAAGTTCGATTCGAGTGAGTTTTGTTTCTAAAATTTTCTAAATTCAAGATCTTGCTACTAGCAGAGGTTTTGTTTACTTTGAAGTTCATCTGATATTTCTTTTATATTTATTTCCTTTGCTTGTATGTTGTGTCTTTTTCCGGCTCGATCGTCCGAGTAGAGTTCGAGAACGCGGAAGGACTTTAGTTCGATCAAGCCCAAGAAGATCAAGACCCTCTTTCCTTAGACCCAGGCGAGTCAATACTCTGATAATATTGAACCTATATTTTATGCAAATTATATTCTTTTAAAATATCAAACTACATGCTTTAAATTCGATATGCAAATGTATGTCAAATGGTCTTAAGGTAGTTAAATACCAACTTGATAATTAAATAATATTATGCCATCCTTGACAATTGAAATACTTAATCCTTGTCACCCTAGTAATTATGTGATAACTATACTAGCTGTAGGTCGTATTTAAATGACATGCTAGACTTGTTTAAGCATCGGGGTATTTATTTACCCCCATCATTGTCCTTAAAACCATGAATTGTTTTGGGCAGTCATTGCAGGTAAATGACTGGAATGGTTGAGTGATATATTTTATGTTTCTCCAAAAACCCTAATAATTGATGTTACCACATCTGGGCAGATGATATGGTGGTGGGTGCTGACGTAGTACGAGAAATGGTGGAATGTGGTATGAACCGCCCAGATGGCTTTAAGGACTTACTCTTGTGATGACCTCCCAATGTAAAATTGTATAACCACAAGTCTATAATGGTGTCGACCTGGCTAAATAATTTGTATCCACCAGTACGAATTGCACCATTAGAGGGACCCACGGCTGTGTCACCGGTCGTGGACACGGTGGAGTCACTGGTGTAGGCCATCGTGTGGCGCAAAAGGCCTTGTGGTAATCTCCTCTTAATTCACATGTCCAAGGAAACGTATGTACACATCAGGATGATTATCTCTTGTGGATAAAATGTACAGTCTCTGTAAAGTATAAACTGTTCAAACAGCCGTGCCTTTGGTCAAGGTTAGGCATGGGAATTTACTCGAGTTAGTTCTATTTATAAAACTTTGTGGATGAGACGAAAAACTCGTCGGGCTGATGTAACCCTGAATTTTGGATTTTCCTGGGTAGAAGTACCCCAGTGATGTTAATAGGTGGACGTAACCCCAATAAAAAATAAGCATAAGGTGGAGGTAACCTCTGTTGTATAAATATTGCACAATTAATCTCTTTAATAAAATGTTATTTGGTCAAAATGCTAAGTGTAGGAATTTCTACATATGATAATTGAAAATATCGCTTTAGCAAATAAAAGAACCCGAACCATCCTTGATAAAGCCTTGCATGTATAAATATTGCATCGTGTATTGGCTCGCGAGCACGATTGTTGTGCTCATCCTCTCTCTCCCCAAAACCCTTTAGAGCCCGTCGATCAAGGTCATTATGCCTACTACGAGGACCCAAACATTGAAGGCCAAGGAGCTGGTGAAGGGTAGCTTGGTCTGTAGTTATTCTAGTCTTGCCTCAGTCTAGTTGGCTCAGTCGGTACTCGTGTACTACCAATATTACCCAGGCCTCTGGATAATATCGGTCGTACATTGGTTTCTCCAGTCACTTGCCTATGGTGAGATGCGTTCTACCCCTTTTTTGCTTCCGCTATTGCTTCCGCTTTTATGTAATATAATCATTTGGCCTGGTTCGGCCCTACTGTAAAAATTGACCCGATGCGGTCTATGTAAACTCTGATATTGTTTAATTAATGCATGGTTTGGTCTACGATATGTATGAAATGATTCAGTAATGTATTCTGTGAGCGCTATCTACTGATCTAGGGAATAGCACAGTATTGTTCACAGAGGATTCTGGATTGCGAAATCCAGGTTTGACACAACCCAAGCGCAAAAATTCTAGCCAGGAATGTCCAAATGGGTCATGCATGCCAGGCCCGCGCGAATCACAATATTGTTGGCCCGGCCCGAAGCACGACACTATTGGCCTGACTTAGGCATGACACAGCCTAACATCTAAACGGGTCGTACCGGCCCAGCCCGACGCATCGTGCCGTGCTTGGGGCACGACACTACTAGCCCGACCCATTTGGCTAGCCTTCTTCTTCACCTCCACCCCGGCAGGCGGACACCTTTCCTTACGCGTTGAGCGATGTGCAACCCCCACTCCTCTGCTAGCCTCCCTTGAGCTGACGTGTGGTGATGACGTGTGCATTGGCCGGGAACGCTTGAGCGGCTTCGGCGTCGTCGGCGGTGGGCGGCGGTTGTCGCGGCAATGGTATGGTGAACAGCGACTACATAGCGGCGGCGAGACTACATAGCCCTCGCAACGTTTGGGGCGGAGGAGACGACGCACGACGACGGCAGATGAGGCGCCTGGCCCAATGACATGAGGCGGCGGCGGATGGGGAACAGTGGAATCCTCCTATTTTTCTAGATGGGCTAAACGGGCTGGCCCTGACCCGTCGGGCTAATGTCGACACGACCCGTGAGCTCAGCGTGCTGTGCCTGGGTCAACGACCGATTCCGCGGGCTATCACGACACGACCCGTTTAACTTGCCGGGCCAGTTAGGTCGTGCCTAAATGAGCCCGTGCCGGGCCGCCCGTTTGGACATGTCTAAATTTTTTAGCCATCTCCCAGGTCCCAAAAGGCCCACTTGACCATGCCCTCTTGCCTTCGTCTCCTTGGTACCGCACCGCTCCCTCCCTCGCCTCCCGCCGCCATGGAAGCACTACATGAGGAGATGCCCTTTGACCTCGCCTTTGTCAAGGCCTGAGGATCCAGACCTGAATAACCGAAGGATACTCGCGATATTTTTGGGATTTTCAGAAGAGCAAACTGGAAACTAAGAACTAGGGTTACTCTATGATGGCTAGGGTTTAAATTGATCGAAAACAATGCGAGCTCCAGCTCAGGTTACAAGGATTTATATTACCACAAGTTTAGTTTAAGCAAAAAGGCAATAAGTGAAAGTAAACAGTGCACGACAAAATCTACAGACGGTCATTAGCACACGATAATTCAACTGAATCAGTTTGCAGCCGTTGGATGACGATCTAACGTCCTAGCCTAGAGTTGGCGCACACGTTCAGCCTTAAGTGAAATCAGCGTTGAAGCCCTCCTTGCTGCAGTACCGTGAGATCTTCATAATAGCCTCTGTGTTCATCTTAGCCATTGATTTGGATACCGGTTCGAATTAAAATTACTCCGGGTCTTCAGTTCTTGACATTTCCCCCTCCTTAAGTTCCTTGTCCTCAAGGAACAAAGCTTGGAAATACCCTCTGAATAAAATATGCATCTTCCCAAGTTGCAATAGAAGAAGGTAGATTAAGCCAACGAATTAGTCATTGAACTACTGGTTCATTGTTGCGAGGAATCATGTGCCTCTCCAACACTGCTACTGGTGCCACTTTGATGTTGCCTTCTTTGTAAATCTAAGGAAGTTCATAATTTGGCACTGCCTTATCACCCTTGTGCTTCTTTAGTTGGGTCACATGGAAGGTAGGGTGCAATTGACATCCTTCTGGCAATAGTAGTTTGTAAGCAACCTTCCCAATTCTTTCTAGTACTATGAAAGGTCCATAGAACTTCGAATGCAATTTTAGAGATCTATGTAAGCTCAAATATGTATGTCTGTAGGGCTGAATTTTCAAATAGACCATATCTCCTACTGTGAACTCCCTCTTTGTTCTCTTCTTATCAAAATATGATTTCATCTTGTTCTGGGACTTCAGCAGATTATCCTTGATCACTTGCCAGGCTAATTGTCTTCGCTGCAAGAGCCCTTTTACTGCTCATTTGGTGAGTCTGGTAGTACCATTTCATAATTTGGGGGGGGGGGTTGGAAAGCCATACAAGGCTTGGAATGGTGTCATTTTCAATGCAGTGTGAAAGGTGGTGTTGTACGACCACTCAACAGTTGATAGCCAACTACACCACTTCCATGCACCTCAGGTAACTCCCCAAGTACCAATTTGTCCTCTCTGTTTGCCCATCTGTCTTAGGATGGTAAGAAGTATTGATCCTTAACTCCTAGTGTTTTGAATAGATCTTGCCACAAATGACTAGTAAAAATTCTATCTCTATCAGTGATGATAACAGAGGGCAGCCTATGATGTTTGAAGACATTATCAATGAATACTTTGACTGCATGTTGAACTGTAAAAGGGCGGCTCAAGGCAATGAAATGTGATTATTTAGTGAATCTATCCACCACTACTAGAATTACTTCCTTTTCCTTAGATTTAGGTATTCCTTCAATAAAATCTATTGATATATGAGTCCATGCCATGTCAAGAACTGGAATTGGTTGCAGTAGTACATAAGGAGCATGCTAAGATTTATTCTTTTGACATACAACACAATGTTTAGCAAACTCATCCACTTCTTGCTTCATTTTGGGCCAGTAAAAGAGTAGCTTAAGCCTTTGATAAGTAGTCCTATCTCCTGAGTGATCACCAAGTGCATAATCATGGAATGAGGTCAACAACTGCTTCTTCAGTTCAATCCGAGAACCTAAATATAATTTGCCTTTATGCCTTAAGATCCCATGTTTCAGAGAATAGTTGGGTTGTGCACTGGCATTGACACTGAGTTGTGTAATAAGGTCCTTGCACTTCTCATCACCATCATAACTGGCCACTACTTCAGTAATCTAAACAGGTGTTGTTGCTGTGATTGCCACCAATTGATCATCATATTTGACCCTTGAGTGAGCATCAACTACTTCGTTTCTTGACCTTCTTGTATTCCACCTTATAGTTGTAGCCCAAGAGTTTTACTAACAATTTATGCTGCACTCCCTCAATGAGTTTCTGCTCTTGTATATACTTCAAGCTCTGTTGATCAGTTCTTATGATCAAGGTGGATTATGCAAAATAATGTTCCCATTTCTTGATGGCTTCCAGAATTGTTAGAGCTTCCTTGTCATAAGTTGACATAGTTGCAGACTTAGGACCAATTGCCTTGCTCATAAAAGAAATAGTCCTTCCACCTGGCATTAGCATTGCACCAATACCATACCCACTACCATTTGCTTCCAAGAAAAATGGTTGGGAATAATCAAACAAGGTCAAGACTGGGCCTGAAGACATTGCAACCTTAATGTTTTCAAATGCCTCCTTTTGTTTATCTCCCCATATAAATCAATTATTCTTAAGGGATGCAAAGAGGGGCTTAGAAATGACACCATACCCTTGAATAAACCTCTTGTAATAGCCGACCAAACCCAAAAAAGCTCCTCAACTGGGTGATAGTCTGAGGTTCTGGCCACTTACCAATAGCTGCTACCTTTACGGGATCAGTGGCCACACCATTGCATTTTATAATGTGGCCAAGATATTCTACGTAAGATTGTCCAAATACACATTTGCTTATTTTTGCATACAATTTATCCTTTCTTAAGATATCAAATACTTGTTTCGAGTGAGAAATATGTTCTTCCAGTGACATACTATAAATCAGAATGCCATCAAAGAACACTAGCACAAACTGCCTCAAAAATTTACTTAACAAGGTATTCTTGAGTGCTTGGAATGTAGCAGGAGCATTGGTGAGCCAAAAAGCATGACAATGAATTCATAATGACCCAAGTGAGTGCTAAAAGTTGTCTTTTCAATATCTTCAGATTTCATTCTTATATAATGATAGCCAGATCTAAGGTCAGTTTTAGAGAATACCTTAGCTCTATGAAGCTCATCTAGCAAATCTTCAATAACAGGTATAGGGTACTTTTTCTTAATAGTATTTTGAGTTCAGTTGTCTATAGTCAATGCACATCCTCCATGATCCATTCTTCTTTTTCACCAAGATAGTAGGAGATGAATATGGGTTGACACTTGGTCTGATTGGTTTTGACTTCAGTAGTTGCTCTACTAGTTCTTCAATAGCATCCTTCTGATAATGAGGAAGTCTAGAGGGTCTCTGGTTAACAGGTTTAGCACCAAGGATAATAGGGATAGAGTGGTCTCACTCTCTATTTGGCGGAAGGTGTTGGGGCTCTTCAAAAATCTCTTGATACCGTGATAAAAGGGTTTGTATCAATTCTGGCACTTGGCCTGATTCAACATCTTCTCATTGGTTTTGCACTTATGACCATGAAACCAGGGTTCAGAACATTTTCTGCACTTTCCATAATCCTTTCCAGTTTTGTTGCTCTCGGTAGCTCCCCTTGCTCTAGCTTCTTTATCATATCTGTAAGTCTTTGAACCAGTACTAGTACCAATTCTCCCTTTGTCTCTTGAGTTAGCATATTCACCCTTGTTAAAACTGGTATAGGTTCTAGCCTTGAATGGATGGGATTGCTCTATCCTCCTGGCCATCCAGATGGCCTCAATCATATTTCTTGGTCTATGGCACTGCAAATGGTTCTGGACATAGTCTTGAAGACCGGTAACAAAACTGCACACATAATACTCATCAGATGGCAGTGGATTATCTCCTGACTAGGCCCATGATTTCCTCAAATTGGTCAACATAAGCTCTAACTGTCCCAGTTTGCTTCAACCAGTGGAACATCCTTACACTGTCATATATAGAGGATTCAGCAAATCTATCACCAATCATTTTGCAGAACTGATGCCAGGGAAGAACTACTGCATTACATACAGCGCCTCTCCACCAATAATGAGCTCTATCCTTAAGATAGGTTATTGCATAATCCACCCTTTGTTCCAGGGGCATTCTGGTTGCTTCAAAATACTTTTCAACTTTTGCTATCCACCCATCAGGGTCAGTGCTATCAAACTCAGGAAAGTTCAGTTTAGGTGACTTGATGCGGCTGGTTACATTGTTTTCGAGAAAGGAAATTTTCTTTGCCTTTATCTCAGTTCCAAGTAATTGTCAAACAATGGTAAACTTAAAGGCTGGGTTGTGACAGTGGTTTCCCACTAGATTGGCCAATAAGGTGCTGCCCTTGATGCTAAATTGGTGCCATTGAGGTTACTGTAATGATAATATGGGTTAAATGTGTACTGAGCTAGTCCAGGAGGGCTTTCAATCCCTACATGTCTCCCATTCTGTTCACCCAATATCACTGGAGCATCACTGAAATTGCCCATTGGCATACTGGGTTCAAGCTTACACCAGGTGATATTGAATTTAAGTTCATGCCAGAAGTTGCTACTATAAATAATGTGCTATCTCCATTACTACCATTCAACATATCAGTAGCAGCTACCGAACTAATTGGTTTGGATGATGCAATAGCAGACACTGAAGTAACAGATGAGTTTCCAAAATGACCTTGATAACTTGACTGCCTGTCAGAGGGTTCCCTATTGGCGGGGTCATTCATGAAATTCGCCATTAGTCCCACCAATTTGTCCATCTGCAGGTTGTTATCTTCCTGTGTTTTCTTATGGGCTTCAATGCTTCTTTTCACTTCGTCCATCTCAACTGAAGTCGCATGAGATTTTTCCTCCTCAGCAGCTCTAGCTACCTTGTTTTGCTTTACCATCTCCGTCGATTTGCTCATATCTGGACCATGGATTTTACAGGGATAGCAGTGTACCAACCAAACCTCATAGTGTGGGAATAATCTAAGTCTAAACAACATATAATGACATTAATCCTAGCTCACCGATGAACACCTTGCACAATCGTTAGAGCGGAAGCGTTAATTAACATACTCGAACCTGAAGACGCCATAAAGTTGTAGATCGGTTGATGTAGAGCAGTGCAGAGCGGTCGGTGGCCGAAGGGAGATGGTGTGGGCGAGGATGGCCGTGATGCGGTCATGACGGAGGCCTTCGGTCTTCGCAGTCGTAGAGGTGGTGGCGGTGTTGCGGTCTTCGCTCACCGTAGCGCCCGTGAGAGATCGGGTGTGTGTGGGATGTCGTAGCCTAGAATTGGGGGGATCCAAAGCCTGCTGAGTCCCCTGATTATATGGCGCTAGGTGAACGGGACCGAAACCAACTTGTTGGTTGCGCCCCCGATCAGGGCGCGAGTGGGACGTGGCCCTTGAATCTCGGGGTTGGTTGTTAGCCGAGATCATCCCAACATTCTCCCCTTTGATCGTAAGGCTAACATCATAAGCCCATTCTCAATAAAACAGTATACCAAAGTAATGCGTCGCATGACCAATGAAGTGTCATACAATCACAGTACCTATAGTGTACTATCCTATCTTGAAATGGATATTCATTATACTTGATGGGAGTTGGTTTGCTTTAAGGTCCTTTTATCGAGAATCGAGGCTTTCCAATAAACCCATGCGGCAACATGATCACGAAAGATATTGGGTGGTAAGCCTTTAGTAAGCGGATCATAAGCATTGACTTAGTACTAATATGCTTGATACTAATGGTTTGATCACGGATTACATCTTTCACAACATGATACTTAAAGTCAATGTGTTTGGCGGCACCACTTGACTTGTTGTTACTCGCATAAAAATTGCGGGTTAGTTATCGCGATATAAGGTGAGTGGTTTAGAATCTTGTCTACCACTCTAAGTCTCGGGATAAAATTCTTAAGCCATCTGACTGCCCGTAGCCTCATAACATGCCACAAACTCAGCTTGCATCGTTGAAGATGCGTAAGGGTTTGTTTTGAGCTTTTCACGAGATAGCTCCTCGTGAGTGTGAAGATATAACTTTGAAGTGGATTTCTTAGTATCAACACATCCCACAAAATCTGAATCTGAATAACCAACAACTTCAAGGTTGTCGGAATTCTTATATGTGAGCATGAAATGTTTAGTAGCTTGCATATAACGCAAGACTTTCTTATGACCTTCGATGGTCCGGTCTGGATTTGGTGATATCTGCCAAGCATCCGGTTACAAAAGCTAAATCGGTAGCGTACACTTGAGCATACATAATGCTTCCGGCAATTTGAAGCATAAGGAACCGACTTCATCGTCGGTTTCATATTGGTTCCTTGGACATTGAAATGTCCCAAACTTATCGCCCTAACAATAGGAGCGGTGAGCGAGCACTTATGCATATTATATCTCTTTAGTACTCTGTCAATGTATGCCTTACGAGATAAACCTAATACTCCTTTGGACCTATCTCGGTGAATTTCAATGCCAAGAGCGTAAGAGGCATCACCAAGATCCTTCATATCAAAATTAGATGAAAGAAATCTCTTGGTCTCATAAAGCATATCTTTGTCACTAAATCAATTTGGCGCTTGCTTTAAGCCATAAATTGATTTCTTAAGTCGACATCCCATATGCTCCTTGCCTTCCACGACAAAACCTTAGGTTAAGCCATTAAAACGTTTTCTTGCAAGTCGCCATTAAGGAATCTTTGTCTTAACATCCATCGATGTAGCTCTAAATCATAATGAGCTACAAGTGCCATAACAATTCTGGATGAATCTTTAGTTGAGACAGGAGAAAAAGTGTCATTATAGTCAATCCCCTCTCTTTGTGAGAAGCCTTTTGCTAGAAGCCTTGCTTTGAACCTTCGATATTTCCCTTAGAGTCATGCTTGGTTTTGTAGACCCATTTCTGACCTACTATTTTGACTCGTCGAAAATTTCTACTAAGTCCCATACATCGTTAGTGCTCATAGACTTTAGTTCATCCTTCATGGCATCAAGCCACTTAGAAGAATGTTCACTTATCATGGCCTCCTTATAAGAGGTGGGATCTTCTACCTTCCTATATCATTAATATCCTCATTCATATAAACAACATAATCATTTGGGATGGCCAGATCTTCTCTCCATGTGATCTTCTAATAGGTTCAACACCTATTGCGAGGGGACTATTGAGGCTCATCATTAGGTGCGACATTAGGAATTTCAGAGACCTCAGCGATGGGTGCGACAACGATGATACTGTCTTTGGAGGTGCAACCACGAACACGAGAATAAAGATCTCTAGGATAACGGTGAAGGAACATAAACCGCTTCTCTTCAAGATCTATTTTCACGGGCTCCGGTCCTCGTCATTCTCTAAGAACACAGGCGTGTCTTGTTTCTACAAACTTAGTTATCCTATCGGAGACGATAAAATCGATACCCTTTGGATCTTTCGAGGTACCCAATAAAATGGCAACTTCTTGTCTTAGGATCTAATTTCCCAATATGTGGATTAAAAACTTAGCTTGACGCATGACAACCCCACACTCGTAAATATTTCAAACTTGGTTTCCTCGGTCCATAATTCATAAGGTGTCTTAGAGTCTTGATTCTTGGGAACCCGATTAAGAATATGTCGGGCCGTCTTTAGTGCTTCCATCCACAAACCGGTTTGCAAAGTAGAATAGCTAAGCATGCTCCGTACCATATCCATAAGTGTATGCGGTTGCATCGCTCGGCTACCCATTCTTGAGGTTCACAGTGTAGAATCTTGGGCAACAATGCCATTTTCTGAAGGAACTTAGCGAAAGGGCGAGAATTTGCCCATAAGGGCATGTCTCCGTAATATTCTCCCCACGGTCGATCTTACTACTTTAATTCTTAGGTTGTGCTGATTTTCAACTTGACCTTAAATATCTTGAATTTGTCAAGTGACTCGGATCGGTCTTTAATGGGAAAGATATAACCATAACGGGAGAAATCATCGATGAATGTGATGAAGGAATCAAAACCATCCTTGATGTCACGGAAAAGGACCACAAATATCGGTATGAATTAATTCTAAGAGTCTGTCTTTGCGATTGGCTCCCTTCTTTATTTGCTTTACATATTTTCTTTTAATGCAATAAATGCAATAGTGCGAGTTAGAAAATCTAATGGGTGGAGAATTTCTTCCTTAATGAGGCGCTCCATTCTCCCCTCGAAATGTGGCCTAAGCAGCGATTACCACAGTTTGAAGAAATCGCATCATTATTTTTACGCTTGGCATCACATACATTCAAAGATACTTGAGATTCATTAAGGGAAAGCATATAGAGCTGGTCTTGTCTAAAAGCAAGACCAACATTATTTGAATTAAATGCAATAATGCACTTATTGTTACCAAAATTACATTTAAAACCATCATCGTCCAATAAAGAAACCGAAATCAAATTCCTCCTTATGGAAGGAACATAGACTACATTATTAAGATGAAGTATGAAGCGCTATCTAAAACTAATGAAACAGATCCAACTTATTCAACTTGACTTCTTTTCCATCGCGACTCTAAGACTTCGCTCCCCCTTTCTTAGTGTTCTTGCGGTATGGAATCCCTGTAAAGAGTTGGTAAGGTGCACAGTTGCACCGAGTTAATCCACCAATACTTAAGGAGAAATCAGCATAAAGAGTTTCATCAATAAATGTTATTGTATCATTACCCTTTTTGCGAGCCACTTGAGCAAACACAATCATACGAAAATGCCCCGATTGCTTGCGAAGTGACATTCATCCTTTAAGTGCTCGGTAGAGAGCAACATGGGGCTTAGGTGTATTGTGCACCTTAGGCCTGACTTATCTGAATTAGGGAGTAATGCTGACTTTTCTTGGATTTGAAGTCCCCGAGAACTTCCTTTTGTTAGGACCGCCAACTTGATTCACAAGATCTTTCTTTTGGTCCTTATTCTTTCTTCCTCCTGGACACACATGGCGATTAAATCGCTCATGCTCCATTATCTTTACGAGTATTGTAATTTATCTTAAAAGCAGTGTAGTCAGAAGGAAGAGAGGTCATAATAAAATGGACTAAGAAACCATCAGATATCTCTATGTCCATGCCCTTGAGCTTTCCAGCCATATCAGTCATCATCATGATATGCTCTCTTATGCTGCCGGACCCGTCATACTTAGTAGATAAGAGCCTCTGGATTAAAGTACTAGCGTAAACCTTAGTGGAGCCTTTGAATTTCTCCTTAACTGAAGCCAGGTACTCCTTAGCATTTTCGGAATCTGGGATTGCTCCCCTGATCCCAACTGAGATAGAGGTCTTTATGATCATTAGTGACAGGCGGTTAGACCGCTCCCATTTTTTAGCATTAGTATCATAAGTTTTCTTTTTCTCATCATAATTTTCCTCACCGTCGGTGGGGGGAATGGGAGGAGTCACCCTTAACGCATAGTCAAGGTCTAAAACTCCAAGGATAACTGAAATTCTTTCTTTCCAAGCGGGAAAGTTGCTTCCCGTTAGCTATTCAATGTTGTCAATTGTGGCGGCAACATTTGAAGCGTTTATTGCTGCAAAATTTAAAATAACATAAAGATATATTGCATGCAATTAACCCTACGTTGGTTTGATTAACAACATGCAAAACTACAGTTCTAATCCATATCACCGTTGGGCAGAAAATGGAAAAAGAACTTAACAATTTAATATGGCGACACATGATTATAAACAACGTTGGTCAGAATATAATCATATGCATACATAATGCCAAAATAAAGCAAAAAATCTCTAATCAAAATATCTCGTTGGTTCAATTTTAATTAGAGACTAAACATTATGCATAATACACTATCATTTGGGCAACAAACATTAATTAAAAGCGATTGCACTAAAAACATTAACTAAACATTAATTAACCAAACAACTTAACAGTGCACAAAACCACCTTAAATCTCGGCCGGCCCAAATCCAATTCGTTCACCCGGCCCAAAAACATTTCGCTCAGCCGGCCCAATCATTGCACCGGCCCACTTACATGATGGCCGTTGGATCCGAACCAATGGCTGAGGATGAATCCCAAGGGAACAAAAGCCCCAAATCTCTAACCTAACCTCATTCCTCTTTTCTTCTCCAGAAAAAATCGGTGGTGGCGGCGGCGGCGGCGCCTTGAGCGCCCGCCTTGTGAGAGAGTGGCGATGGCGGCAAGGCGTGTTGTGACATAAAGCCCCAGCCTTGTGTGTGTGTGCCCAGGCTGAGGCGGCGTGGCGGACCTAAAGCGGCCTTGTGACCATGAGAATGGCGACCTTGAGGCGGCGGCGCGGCGCCCTGAGGGACCCGTGAACACCAAAAAACGTAAGCATCCGCCACCGATTTGGGTTTGATTGCTTCGGGATTCTCAGGATTTTTGCAAAAGTTCTTGATTCCCCTCCTTCTAAGTGCTAAACTGAGAGACTAATCATGTAATCCGGTTCGGTTGGGACTAATTTGGGTTCAACATGAGTCTAGGGAGGCTCTGATACCAAATGTGGGAATAATCTAAGTCTAAACAACATATAATGATATTAATCCTAGCTCACTGATGAACACCTAGCACAATCGTTAGAGTGGAAGCGTTAATTAACATACCTGAACCTGAAGACGCCATAAAGTTGTAGATCGGTTGATGTAGAGTAGTGCAGAGCCGTCGGTGGCCGAAGGGAGATGGTGTGGGCGAGGACGGCCGCGATGCGGTCACAATGGAGGCCTTCGGTCTTCGCAGTCGTAGAGGTGGTGGCGGTGTTGCGGTCTTCACTCACCGTAGCGCCCGTGAGAGATCGGGTGTGTGTGGGATGTCGTAGCCTAGAACCGGAGGGATCAAAACTGCTTAGAGTCCCCGATTATATGGCGCTAGGTGAGCAGGACGAAACCAACTTGTTGGTTGCGCCCCCGATCAGGGCGCGAGTGGGATGTGGCCCTTGAATCTCGGGGTTGGTTGTTAGCCGAGATCATCCCAACACACAGATCTATGCAAATCCCCATAAATTCCCTCAACTCTTCAGTGGATCTGCTTGGCTATGGAATTTTACAGGACGACAACGAATTGCTCCCTACCCCTCACCACAACAACTCCAAGATTATAACTAAGGCCAAGAATTGAAGCTCTGATACCATATTTCAGGGCACGAGGATCCAGACCTAAATAATCGAAGGATGCTCACGATATTTTTGGGATATTCAGAAGAACAAACTGGAAACTAAGAACTAGGGTTACTCTATGATGGCTAGGGTTTAGATTAAAAAAACGATGCGAGCTCCAGCTTAGGTTGCAAAGTTTTATATAGCCATGAGTTCAGTTTAAGTAAACAGTGCTCGACAAAAGCTACAGGCGGTCATTAGCGCACGGTAATTCAAATGAATCAGTTTGCAGTCGTTGGGTGACGATCTAATGGCCCGGCCTAGAGTTGGCGTGGACGTTCAGCCTTAAGTGAAGTCGGCGTCGAAGCCCTCCTTGCTGCAGCACCGTGAGATCTTCATGATAGCCTCTGTGTTCATCCTAGCCATTGATTTGGATACCGGTCATTAGTGCACGGTAATTCAAATGAATCTATGTTGGTCATCTAAGTTTTGAAGGGTTTGAGCTTGTTTCGTAGTTGATGCTATGAGGAATATATAGATCCTGGGATTTGATGCAAACTTACTTTTCTTTCTTCAAAATTAGGTTGTTTGCAGTGAAGACACATGATGAGTCACGCAGAGCTGTCCGTTTTGTGGACTCAGGACATGGTAATGACATGGCCTTTATAATGTATTTTCATGTATTTCACTAGTTCAAGAGAAGAAGAAATTAAATGGTACCAAATGTCCAAAGCGAAATTTCATATAGAGGATGATAGAAATACAAGATTTTATCACTTGATTGAGAATGGTAAACATAGAAGACAACAAATTTTTCAGCTCGAACAGGACGAAGGGATAATTTGTGGGGATGTACAGTTAAAGAAGTATATCACCAATTATTATAAAGGGTTGTTTGGTCTATCCGAAGTCAATCATTTATCCATGATTGATGCCTTTAGGAATGGTAAACATAGAAGACAACAAATTTTTCAACTCGAACAGGACGAAGGGATAATTCGTGGGGATGTACAGTTAAAGAAGTATATCACTAATTATTATAAAGAGTTGTTTGGTCCATCCGAAGTCAATCGTTTATCCATGATTGATTCCTTTAGGAATGATATACCTCAAGTTTCGGATATTGAAAACAAAGCTCTTATAGAACCGTTTAATGAGAAGGCGATTAAAGAGACAATTTTTCAAATGGAACATAACAAAGCGCGAGGCCGGATGGCTTCCCAGTTGAGTTCTATCAAATGTTTTAAGAAGTTATTAAGAATGATATGATGGCTATGTTTCATGAGTTTTATAGTTACTCTTTGCCTCTTTTTAGTTTGAATTTTCGGATCATTATACTACTTCCAAAAAAAATGGATGCTAAACAAATACAACATTATAGACCTATTTGCCTTCTAAATGTTAGTTTTAAAGTGTTTACTAAAGTGGCTACGAATAGAATTATTGCTGTAGCAAATAAGGTTGTTAGATCATCCCAATCGGTGTTTATGCAGGGGAGATTTATTCTCGATGGTGTAGTCATCCTACATGAAACCATCCATGAGCTACATAAACAAAAATTTGATGGTATAGTTTTCAAGGTAGATTTTGAGAAAGCTTATGATAAAGTAAAATGCCCATTTTTACTTCAAACCTTGAGGATGAAAGGTTTTTCACCTAAGTGCTGTGCTTGGGTGGAATGTTTTGTTAAGGGAGGGAATGTTGCAATAAAAGTCAATGAGGACCTTAGGACTTTTTTTCAAACTCAAAAGGGTCTTAGGCAAGGTGATCCTATGCCCCCAATTCTTTTTAATCTTATTGTGGATATGCTTGCGATCTTTATTGCAAGAGCTAAAGAAGAAGGTCTTTTATCGGGAGTAATTCCTCACTTAATTGATGATGGATTGTCCATTTTACAGTATGTTGAGGACACTATTCTCTTCTTGAATAATGATTTAGAGTAAGCAAAAAATCTCAAACTTATTCTTTGTGTCTTTGAACAATTATCAGGTTTAAAGATTAATTTTCACATGAGCGAGATTTTTTGTTTCGGTAAGGCAAAAGAAGTTGAACAACAATATGCTCAATTATTTGGTTGTGAAGTAGGTATCTTTCCTTTCAGGCACTTAGGTATTCCAATTCACTACAGGAAATTACGAAATTGTGAATAGAAAGGGGTGGAGGATAGAGTTGAAAAGAAACTTAGTAGTTGGAAAGGAAAAAATATGTCTGTTGGTGGACGAGTAGTTCTAATTAACTCGGTGCCTAGCAGTCTGCCAATGTTTATGTTATCTTTTTTTGAGGTTCTTAGAGAGGTTCTCAAAAGACTAGATTTTTATCGGTCTAGATTTTACTGGCAGAGCGATAGTCATAAACGTAAATATAGGCTAGCTAAATGGAGTGTAATGTGCACACCTAAAGAACTGGGCGGTTCAGGCATTCAAAACTTAGACGTTAAAAACAAATGTTTATTAGGGAAATGGTTGTTCAAGCTACTTAATGAAGAATGGGCATGTCAATCTTTGCTAATAAGGAAATATATGGGTGAGAAGAGTCTTTCGCAGGTGGTTAACAAACCTGGGTCTTCCTAGTTCTGGTCGGGTATAATGAAAATTAAAGATCAATTTCTTCACCTTGGTTCATTTCAGGTTAAAAACGGAATGCAAACCAAGTTTTGGGAGGATATTTGGTTAGGCGAGTCTCCACTGAAAAATCAATATCCTACTCTTTATAACGTAGTGAGGAGAAAGAATGATACAGTAGCAATGATTCTATGAACAAATTCTTCGTATATTTCTTTCCGAAGACCTATTATTGGACCTAAGTTACATGCTTAGAATGAGTTAATTTTGCGAATATCAAATTTGCAATTTAACTCTTAAAAAGATGTTTTCAGGTGGAATATGAATAAGTCTGGACTTTTCTTGGTACAATCTTTCTATGTGGCTCTACTTGGAATTACTCGAATTCCCATTAGGGATTTCTTTTGGTCCATTAAAATTCCATTAAAAATGAAAATTTTTCTTTGGTATCTTAAGAGTGGGGTCTTATTAACTAAAGATAACCTACTCAAAAGAAATTGGAGGGGAAGCAAAAAGTGTTGTTTTTTTTATTAAAGAGAAAATAATTCAACATCTTTTTATTGAATGTCTCTTTGCACGTCTTGCATGGTGGGCCATTCAATGTGCGTTTAATTTATCTCTTCCTGTGAGTATAGCAAACATGTTTGGGAATTGGTTAGTTGGTATTTCAAAAAATTTAAAGTCACAACTCCTAGTAGGAGCAAGTGTCTTATGCTGGTCTATTTGGCTATGTCGGAATGTGGTTGTTTTTGATAAAAATATTATTACTAATCCTTTGCAGGTTCTCTTTTTGAGTGGGCACTGATTGTGTACCTGGGCAAATCTGCAGAAATCAGCTCAGAAAGAGGCTATGTTGGCTGGGAGCGCCAGGTTGGAGTTTGTGGCGAAGCAAATTCTAAACTTCCATGGGTGGCGGTTTAGTCACAGGATTGGTAACGACTGAATGTAATTTTCAGACGTCCTTTGGTTGTAAGGCTTCAGGCCACTGTTAACAATCTTTGATACTTTTTGGCACTTTAAATCACTAAATAAAATAGGTTGTGTGCATACTGGATACAGAGGCCGGAAGAGTTTTTTTTGCTCTTCCATTATCTAAAAAGATTATTGTATTTCACTAGTCCCATACTTCTGGTTATGCATTTAGTGGTTGATATTTTTTTGTCATCTGTGCTCACTTGCCTAAGCATGGTACTGCAAATGTGGCAGTTCCATGTCAACAGTCTTAACATCTGGAACTATTTGAGGTGGAGATCAACTCATTCCATTTGCCAGATCCTTTAACAGGGCTTTTTGACTCGTCTTGATGTCTGGCATATTTCAGTAATTTTGACGGGATCCGCTGATTGCTCAGCTCTCGCCACTGATGTAGAAACAGGCAAACCCACTGCACGTCTGGAGAATGCACACGAGTGAGATTAGTTAATTTACATCTGCACTCTGCAACTGTTTGCTTGCCAGGCTAAAGCTTTAGTTTTGTTTGACATTCTATTCCTTGTCTTTTTGTTAGGAATGGGATAAACCGCCTTGTCACTCTTACTGAAACTATAACTAGTAGCCTTGCGCGTGCCTTGGCACGCTGAGGCAATGTGAACGAAGAAGGGGTAAAAACTGAAAAGCATATGAGCAGACAACGAAGAAGAACAAAAAATAACAGAAAAGAATAACAAAACTTAGCCGGTGAACTAGGACTATAGTTGTGCATGCAACAAGAGAAGCAAAGACGAGTGCACTCTATAAAATCCAGTTTGATCAATGTTCAGTTTGATCTAGAAGTTTTGGCCCCTGCCTCCATCAACAATTTGGGAGGTTGTGAAGTCTTTTAGATGTATCTTATCAGTCTTGCCTTTTAAAAAAACTTTTTCCGTACATCATATGAGCCACAACATGATATTCTGAGAACAATCCACATGCTGGACGAGATAATTCATTAAATGAAGCGTATGCATGAGAACAAAAGAATTTAGCAAATTACTTGTTTTGAGGTCGACGGGCAGAACTAAGTTTGCTAGTTTTATTTTTTTCGAGTCCGTAATATTACAGAGATATTGGCTAAATTTTGAGAAATCTGACCGAGAATACTCCATCATAACAAAATTGCAAGGTTCAAGGACTATGTATCTTGATATCTGAGATCTTACCGACTTCTTGATATGCTATATATACTTGATTGAATAGATCATACACGAAAACTAAGACAACAAAGGAAAGCGACACTATGCTATTCCCATTTTCGGTCATTATTGTTCTGAATTTATGATTAAGGTGGCCTGCATGTTGGTCCTAAATGTGTTTATAAGATTATGTGAGAGCACCTAGACAACTGTAAGAACAAAACAAAATAACATAAAATTAAAGGTATCACTAAAAGAAAAGGTCCTAGAAAGAAGCAATCCTGACCATGACCAGTCCAACTATAGCAAAGGAACAAAGAACAAGCCATGTACGTATACGTGTACTCAGTTCTCCATGTATATTTGTAAGAAACAATATGAAAATGAGAGATCTGTCAGAAAACATGTTCAAGTCCCAAATCATGTCCATTTAGTTTTGCATATATAACAGGATATCATTGTTGCTTAGTCCATGTAGTCATGAGATCCTTAACGGGCTCCCTGGTTTCCTCTTCAAGAACAACCTATAGGCCTTCGGTTTTAGCGTTTGAGTAGGCATACTTCTTTATGTATGAAGCCAAAGCTTTATGAAAGAGTACAGATTCATAAAGTCAGTACAAGGCTAAAAATTGAGAAAAATAGTTCATATTGTGTAGTAGGAAAAAGAGCTAGATAGATAAATCATAAATGCAATAAAATTGGACATTCATCTTTGACAAACAAAAAATCATAATTCAAGCTATTCTTCAGCAGGTTGCCCTTAGATTTATTACCAACATGGAGCTAGTGCTATAGATCTGACATAGTACCATGTTCTAATCAGTTTTATCAATGAGTTCTAGCAAGAATCCATTATCTGTCATATGAGAATAATTAGCATGTATATGATCTATACATTAGCAATATATATCAAATCTTAGTTTAAGTTTTTTATCCATCATCGCCAAGCTAGTTAACATCACTAATGTTGCTGATTGCTCAAGCTAATCATGGATTATCATATGAAAATCTAGACATCATCATGCTAGGAGGGGATGTTAAACCAATTTCTAAAAAATAATGATGCAAATGTAGGTGCATGTCATCCATCTATGTTTCTAGGCAGCAAGTATTCAAGCATCAATTTAGATATTCCCCATTCATCCATGCATCATCCATGAATCGGCTTGTTCCCTTATCTGTCATATGAGAATAATTAGCATGTATAGGATCTGTACATTCAGCTCTTGCGATACAACAATAGTACATCATCCTTCTCTCTATTGCCCAGAAGGCCAGAACAGTCACATGCTAGATTGTGTAGCAATATATATCAAATCTTAGTTTAAGATGTTTATCCATCATTGCCAAGCTAGTTAGCATCACTAATGTTGTTGATTGCTCAATCTAATCATGTCTTATCATATGGAAATCAAGACATCATCATGCTAGTAGGCGATGTTAAACCAAACAATATCACTGTGGCTCACAACTCACAAGTACTCCCAAATAAGCGATATTGGAAAAATAACAACTAATTTGATTACGCATCTACCATGCAAGATCCTACATCTATTTATCAAAGAACCAACAAATATTCATCACTAAGAAAATAATAAGCATATGCCAACTTTAACTCTAGGGAAAAATCAGCTCACCTGGAGCTGTTATATTAAAAGCAAGGCAACTGGTTTGCAAGACAAGAAAATAATAACATTCCTACTATGCAAGAATCAAAGGAAGCTACAATATACTGACCACGACACAAACACATGACCAAACCACATCAAATCAAACTAATTCAGACGCCGATGATGTAAAGGATGTAGCATCATGTAGTACGTAAGGTTTGGATCATCAGACCTTGCCAATGTGGAGGGCGAGGCAATCGATGCAGTGCTCAAGGAAGGGAGTGTCGTTGTCCCACACCATTCTGTTGTTCACTTGGAGGTGCGACCCAAAACCCCCCAAATCGATTAGAGACAGGAATCGCAAGAGGGCGAGAGTAGCTCTAGCTTTGATTGGGGAACTGGATTTGAGTTTGGGTGATGGAGGAGATACTAACTTAAAGGCTGATCGGGGACGACATGCAAGTGGGGACGGAGCGAGGAGGAGGAAGCGGAGGCAGCGTAGGGTCCAGGGGAGCAGCCGGCTACAGACGAGGAGGAGGCAGCGGCGTGGCATCGAGTGGGAGGAAGTGAGGGGAGAGGAGTGGAGGAGGGGTGCGATCAGGAGGGAGAAGAGGGCGACGGCATAGGCTGGGTGAGACGAGGGCTGCGAGTGGTAGGAGGCCAGCGGTAGCATGCGCAGAGAAGACGTCGCCGCCCTCCCTCGCATCCTTGCTAGCTCGCCACTGTCCTCCATCACCTACCCACCCACTAGCCGTCGCCCTCCTGCCGTCGCCTCTCTTCCTCAGTCCTCACCTTTGGCAACCGCCGGCTCTCTCCCTCCACTCTGGCCACTGCCATGACACCCTTGACCAGTGGAGGCGGGAGGGCACCGGATATGCTCGGAGGTGACCAGATCTGCTCAAAAGCGACCAGATCTAGGCGACTATGAGCAGAACCAGTGAGGAGAGGAAGGAGCCTGGGGGGCGGCGGCGAAGAAGAAGAAGAAGGAGAAGCGGAGCTTCTCTTTGCACGACGCGCATGCATCGCGTGGCGACGAGGCACACGGGAGCCGAGGACGAGAGAAGGCAGGCTTTCTTGCTGGCATCACGTGGGAGCAGTTCGCCTGGAAACATCCAATGTCGAAGAGGCATCGAACGGCCGACAGCCGCGAAGGAAACCGCAGGCCAGCGAAACCAGGAGGAAATCGGACGGCAGCGAAGGCAATCCGCGTGGGATCCGACGGGGGAGGCAATTCGAGGCGACGTGGCTTGGCTGAGGGCGCATCCTTTTTCCCTTCATTTAGAAGGTAGGATAGCTTCAGGTGATGATGAAAGTTGCATTATGGTACATTGTATATTGGCTCTACCTGTCCAATCTTATGGCAGTTCTTCGCAGAGCAATTCTGTCATGAACCCATGATGAGTATAATTTTATTTTACACTAGCTAGCATTTAGGGGAGACACAAAAATATAATGATGTGTCTGCTTCTTTATTTGAGTACACTTGTGCACATTAAATGTTTGGGTACATAAGAGAAGAACAGTCATTTGTGGCTTGAAGCTAATGTCAAAGATGTGTTTTTTTGGGTACTTTACGCATAAGCAACCTTTTATGCTTTTTCTATTGTGCAATTAACTTTTCAAAATAAGAATAAATCTTGTTGATATATTAATTAATTTTAGTGAATAGCACTTCACTCTATTTCAAGTATGTGACACACGAGGACATTCTTGCTGTAATACTTTTCACTGTCTTGAAGATTACATTTCAGATATGACCTTCGTGAGTGAAACCAATCAAATCTTGGCAACGAGGTACATGCATCGTTTCTTTGCAATGTCAAATGATGAAGATGATGCCAAGACTAACCTTTTTTTTTGTAGCATACACGATTGTAGAAAAATTGCAATTAATTTTGCCCCATCCTTTTTTCCCTCATATTTGTAAGACAAATACTACAAAACACTATAGCGTTGCAACAGTATAGATCCTAATTGTCTGATTCACCCCCACAAAACAGAAGGTTGTGTCTCATTCGCACCCCTCTCTCTCTCATTTCTCTTGTCTCTCTCTGTCTCTCGTATCCCTCCCTCCTCGATCTTTCTCTCTCCTACATCCGGCCAAGGAGTGCAGCCGGTGAGCCGACGGAGGCAAGCGGCCACCCCCGTCCTTCTTCACTTCCAGCGCCGCCTCTCCTCCTCCTTCAATTCTGGCTCCGGATTTGGCACGGGCGGCGGCACGGTGCTTCACCTGCAGCTCTGGATCCGGCAGTGGCATGGTGCGCAGCTCGAGTCGGAGCTAGAGAAGAGAGAGAGATGGGTGCTCGGTACGGAGCTCGAACACGGATTCGGCGGTGGGCGACGTCGTGGTGGTGGTTGGTGCTAGAGCCGAAGCCGGAGCATGAGAAGATGGTGCATCGGCTGCGGACGGTGTTGGGCGACTCCATGGTGGCACAACAATGTCGACGTAGCCAGGTGAGTTGGCCAAAACTCGTTGAAACCTTTTTGAAACTTTAATTGAAACTCGTTGAAACTTCTCTAAACTCTCTGGCTAAAACTTGTGTTCCAAAATCTGGAACTCATTGAAACTTTTCTTGGATCTTCTGGAAACTTTTAGAAACACATGAAACTCGTTGAAACCTAAAACTTTAAAAATATTCTCATGAAACTTCTTGAAGCATCATGATGAAACTTCTTGAAGCATCATGAAACTTACTGCTATACCGTTGCAACGCTATAGTGTTCCCTAGTCGCTCCCCCCCCCCCGCGCGCGCGCCTTTAAGGTGGCGCAGTCTAATGGGTGAATACATACACTTCTTGTTTTGTTCTTTGAGGATGTGATATTTTTAGGAACAAAGTTAGTGCCTCTCTCAAGTCCCAATTGATCTTATTCCGTGGCAATCTTGAGCTTCAATCTTAACTTTTTATGGGTACATATTGCTTTGGAAAATGAACCTTGCACTATATGCTAACAGGTAAAGTCCCAGTCTGAATTTTCAGAAGACGAATTGCTCTCTGTGGTGGTAGTGAAGGTAATTATGCTTGTTCTATATTGTACTTTTCGTTGCTTTTTCATCTTTAGCTTCATTATGGTTGTCTTATCATTGGTTCTTCATGATTCCCAAAATGGCCAAAAGGTTGTTTGCGGAACTCAAAGTGGAGCTCTATAGCTACATTCTTGGGGGTATTTCAAGAATTGCAGGTAACCACAATTTGCATCACTTCAGTTCAGTCACAGTAGACTACAGTAATCACATGTTTTTTTGCTTGACTTCATTGATTTTTATTGAACATTACTATGGTTATTTATACTTTTACAGTAGCTCCTTTTCCAATTTCAAATATTATACCCGTAGTATTTTCATAGGTGGTGCTGTCCATCATTGCTTACTAACATTATATTTTTTTTGTGTTTATCATTGCTAAAATTAGATTTTTTGTAGTTATCATTGCTTACTAACATTAGGTTTTTGGTGGTTAGTGACCGTTTTCTTGGGCACATACAATCTGTTGATACAATGTTGAAAGTTATAGGGAGCTAAATTTTGTGATAATTCATTATTTGTGCTCTTTGTTTTGTGTAATCATTTCACATGTGCATCTGTTCCATGTTATAGCTGGACGAAGAAACTCTGATATCTGGTGTGTTGGATGGTGTGATCAGGTATGAAATTCAATATGGCAACTTTATTTTGGGTTAATCTTATTTGTATTTCTTGTTCTAACACCACATCCTTGGATTTTGTTTAGACTAGTGAGCATATTACCTAATAGGATAGTGCAACGACTTGCTGAGCATTTCGAGTACCCAATTGAGGCCCTTGGTATGCCCAGTCCTTTTGTTTGTAAAACTAGGTGCAAGAAATAATGCATTCTGAATTATTTACTTTGCTCTGCAGCTTTCTCAAATGGTAGGAAATATCTTGGTAGCATCTCACATGACAAAATGTTAGTATGTGGTTCTTTTCCCTCTTGTAATGATACTGTCACCTAACTAGGTTGTCTTCTTAGGACATCCATAGTGTTTAGAGGCTGGGTAGCCTCTAAGCTGGGACACGTAAGCAACCTTTAAGCTTAGCGCAATTTTCTACAATGTATAGAGGTTACTATTGCCTTTAAGGTAGGGCTCGTTATTGAATAAATTATATCTTTCTTTGACAAAAAAAACTAGATTAAATAAAGTCACTAAATTTTGTGATAATTCACTTTTGTGCTATTTGTTTTGTGTAATCATTTAACATGTGCATATGTTCCATGTTTTAGCTAGACGAAGAAACTCTGATATCCGGTGCATCGGATGGTGTGATCAAGTATGAAATTCAATATGGCAACTTTATTTTGGGTTAATCTTATTTGTATTTCTTGTTCTAACACCACATCATTGGATTTTGTTTAGATTAGTGGCCATATTACCTAATAAGTGTTACAATAGGACTCTTTTGTATTACTTATCTGTATATGGCATACCCCTTGTACTCTCTATATATATTGCCTATTGGGCCCTCTTGAATATATACACATTATTCATAACATATTATCAGAGCCTTGGGTACTAGCCTAGCTTTCCGCTGCCACCGCCTGACGCTCGACGTCGCTCGACTCGGGCCTTCACCGTGTCGCACCTGGCCCGGCGACCAACCCCGCCTTCTTCTCCCGCGAGGCCGAGAAGGAGCGTCGCCGTTGTCACCCGCACCACCCCGCCTTCTTTTCCCATTGAGGAAGTCGCCGCCGCAACACCTCGCCGTTGCCACTCGGCCCTTCACCGAGAAGGAGCATGTCGCTCGAAGCCGTGCCGTCACTGCGCCCAAAGCCGCCGCCTCTAGAACCAAAGGAACTCTGTCGATCGGGAGCTCGACGAGCCGCATCTCTGCCCGATGCAAGGAGGACGCTGCTCCTTGGCCGTCGCTCAGACCGACGCTGATGCCATCGTCGCCGCCATTGTCGTTGCAAGCAGGGGAACTCTAGTTCCCCCATGCATCTCCCCTTCATGTTCTCTGCTGGGCCGTCGAAGGCCCCGTTTTTAGTGTGAGCCAGGACGCCAGTCGACCCACAAAAGAAAGAAAAAAATAAAAATAAAACCAGAAACAATACGTCGCTCTAACCGCCGCGTCGTCCAGCGTCGCCTGTTAGACTTCGTTGCCTTGCTCGCCACGCCGTCCCGCACAACCTACTGGTGGCTTCCATTCTATCTGCTGCGATTCTATTCTTGGAAACAAAGCTTAATTGGACGAACTACAGGTTGTGGTCTTCACTTATGGAGATCACGCTCGATGGTCTTCACCTCTGGGGACATGTTGCTGGTGCCCAACCTTGTCCACCGTCACCAGTTAAGCCTCCTCCTAACCGGCCTACCTCTGCACCTCCTACAAAAGGTGAAGCCACCAAGAAGGAGGCAGAGGCCGCTATTGCTGCTGTTGAGCGCTGATGTGCTGATGATGCATGTGTTCGAGCCATCCTGGTCGTCAGCGTTGACGACTCCATCCAGCTAGACATTGTTGGTCTATGTGTTACTCGTCAGATCTGGGAATACTTGCGTGAGCGATACCAGCAGAGCAGCAATGCTCAGTTCTTTTCACTTCAGCGTGAGTTGGAGACGCTTCGCTAGGAGGACTTTTCCGTTGACGACTTCTTCCGAGCCCTAGCCAGTCTCTGACATCAGTTGGACGAGCTGGCTTATCCTCTCTTCCAGGAGTATCATAAAGTGCAGAAGGTGGATCGTGATCGCCTTCGCCTTTATGACTTCGTCTCTTAAATCTTCACCCGAGTTTGAGCTGTTAGGGCTCAAGCTATTTGGCACTCACCACGACCAAGCAATCACCAAGGCTCTTTCGGCCCTTCGTCTTTGAGAGCTTGCCGTGTTAGCAAAGACATTTATTCCGTGTGCTTGCTACCCCTTTTTCTTCGACTACACCAATGGTTTCTGCTTTGACTATAGTCTCTCCTCAGATGTCTGTTTTTACTCCTGTTTTGCACCAACTGGGGTTCGGTGCAATTATTGCAAGAACTTCGGGCACGACTACCAGTGTTGTGCGGTGCAAAAAAAGTAGAATAAGGCACGTAGACGATCCAAGGGGGGCAGGGAGGCCCTAACTCCTCGACAGGAGGACATACCAGCACGTTAGGACATTCTCAGTGAAGTGACTATGTTCAGCTGTTCTGCCAGGATTTACTTCAGCAGCTCTCTCACAGCTCAGCAAGTTCTGCCAGTCTAGCTTAGACGTCTCCTCTAGGTACTTCTTGGGTTCTGGATTCTGGTGCCTCTTTCCACATGACACCGGACTCCACATCTCTCACTTCAGTAGGGCCTTTTGTTTTTTCTATCTCTGTTCAGATAGCTGACGGTACTCCTCTGTCTGTCAGCTGTCAGGGAACTCTTTTGTCCATTGACTTTTCTGTTCCAACTATTTCCCATGTTCTCTAGCTCACCATGCATATTCTCTCGGTGGGCCAGCTCATCGATCTTGGCTGTAGGGTTGGTTTTAACTCTCACACCTGTTTCATCCAGGATCGACACACTGGGATGGTACTTGGGACTGGTCGGCGCCGTAGAGATCGTCAGGGTCTTTACATCCTTGATCGCCTCCACCTTCCGTCGACTTCAGTTGCTCCTGTCACCTCTACATCTCCTTCCACCGCCACTGCTGCCACCACCTCTAGCGTTTTTACACAATGGCATCATCGTCTAGGTCACTTGTGTGGGTCCCGTCTTTCTTCCTTAGTTTGTCAGGGTGTTCTTGGACGTGTTACTGTTGACACGACCATGTTTTGTCATGATTGTAAACTGGGCAAGCAGCTACAACTTCCTTATCATTCTAGTGAGTCATTGTCTTCTCGTCGTTTTGACTTAGTTCATTCAGATGTATGGGGACCTGCGTCTATGAAGTGGATTGAATGCCCAAGAGGGGGGGTGAATTGGGAATCTTTTTTTAAGAACAATTTAAAAGACTAAACAGTTCTAACAAAAACTATGTGTCTATGGATTTTAGTGTGGACAAACAACTCGTACACAATTCTAGAGAAGTTTAGAAAGTGCACGAAAGTAAATGCGTGAATGTAAAAGAGACAAGAGACACAACCAATTTTTTACCGAGGTCTCAGAGATTCGGCGATCTCCCCTACTCCTCGTTGGGGCACTCTCACAAGAGTATTGCTCCGACTTGAAACCATACAAGGTATCAAGCCTTTCACTTGTGGTAGTCCTTCTCCTCTCCGGATGGGTGGACTCTGAACCTTCACAATCTTCCCAGTGCCTTCCACAAGCTCCTCTTTAGAAGGTCACCGAGAACCACGCCTCTGAGCCGTCTAGGAGACGCCGATCTCCAAAGGTAACAAGCCTTGACCATCACTTGAACTTAGAAAGATCAAGCAACTAGAGTGATGCACACTAAGCCTATGCTACCTCTCAAATCTCTCAAAATTTGCTCTTAAAACATCTTAGGTGCCCTTGATCTTCCCTTGGTATTAGATGATATTGTAGAGTGACCAAGAGAGGTAACAATCACGTCCATGAATAGTATTTATAGCCTCTTCGAAGAAACTAGCCGTTACACCTAATATCCTGAGAAATCAGCACATTCCGGATCATTTGGAACCCTTCCGGATCATCCTGAAGCTTAAAGTCCAACGGTCACAAAACTAGTCGTTGCAGGCTTAAAGTATCATCCGATAACTTCCGGATGATCCTTACATCCGGATGATCCTTTCCATCCGGATCATTCATAATGTACTAGAGTTTTCAGCCCATCCGAAAATATCTCTCAGGACCAATGATCCGCTTGATAGTTCGATAGCATCCGGATCATCCGGAAGGTCTTAGATTCCAACTAGAATGGAAATTCCAGTTCTGGTCCAATGATCCGCTTGATGCTCCGTTAGCTTCCGGATCATCCGGAAGGCATTGTCAAAACTCAATTCGGTACTGGTCCAATGATCCGTTAGCTTAGAATCATCATAAGGTCTCAATTATTTTTCAAACTAGAAAAACGATATACATTCGATGATCCGTTAGCATCCAAATCATCCGGAATGCATTGTCAAATCTCAACCTTATCAAATAAAGATCCAAATTGATTTCATTTCAACTCCAACTCTTCCAAGAGCTTCATTTTACTAGAGATGAGCTAAATAAACCTAGTGTGCATCACAACAAGCTACTCAACCTAACCAAGCTCAAACTACTAGCCTAGACCCCCTTTAATAGTACGGCTAAAATAAAACAAAGGACCTATCACTACAATGATCCATCCTCAACTCCTTGGATCATTTCTAAAATACAAAGTCCTTAATCTTCAACACATTTCATGCTTTGCCTTCAATGTCCATTTAGGGTCAACAATTAGCCCACAAATCCAAACCACCATCGAGACCTAACTTAAACTTATGCATCACCAACAAAAAGTTAGTCCCGATGATTAAGTCATCATTAATCACCAAAACACGAAATAGGGCCTAGATGCTTACAGTCTATTATCTCTAAAGGCGGGCATAAACTTTATGTAATCTTTAGTGATGATTATTCCCGTTTTACATGGATTTTCCCTATGTCTAATCGTGGTCGGTTTCTTGCGATCTATCGTAGCTTTGCAACGATGGTTTGTACTCAGTTTGATTCTCACATCCGTACTTTTTGTTGTGATTCTGCTGGCGAGTACTGTTTTGGCGCTTTTAGATAGTTTCTTTCTTAGCAGGGCACTCTTTGCCAGTCTTGTCCTGGTGCCCATGCTCAGAATAGGGTTACTGAGCGCAAACATCGTCATCTGATTGTTACTGCCCTTACTCTTCTCCTTGCCTCTTATGTTCCACCACAATTCTTGGTTGAGGCTGTTTATACGGCTGCATATCTCATCAATATGCAGCCTTCCACTGCTCTTAAAGTTGTCAGTCCTATAGAGCGTCTCTACTCTCGAGCTCCCTAGTACACTCACCTTCGTGTTTTTTGTTGTACTTGTTTTGTTCTATTGCAGCCTCGTGAGCGCACTAAATTATCGGCCTAGTCAGTTGAGTGTGTGTTTCTTGGTTATAGTTATGAGCATAAGGGTTATCGCTGCTATGATCCTTCTGCTCGACGGATCAGGATTTCACCAGACGTTGTCTTTGACGAATCTCGGCCTTTCTTCTATCGAGATTCAGCTCCTTCTTATGTTTACACCGTTGAGTCGATTTCATGGTTATCTCTTTTCGACTCTTCACCCATTTCTCCACTATCACGGTCTTTTCTTGGTCTGTCTCCAGTGGTTCCTTCTATACCTCCGCCTCTAGTGCTGCCTCCTGCAACACCGCCTCTTGTTCCTACAGTACCATCATCTCGGTTCTCTGATATTCATTACTCCAGGCGTCCTCGTCCTTCACCAGTCTCCTCTCCTGGTATCTTGCCGACACCCACATCTGACCCTCCTGATGATGCTCCTCGTTACGTCCTTCATGACCGGACATCCCTTCGACCTCCTGGTCGTCTTGGATTTGCTCCGATAGTTCATGCTCTCTCTATCACTGAGCCTAGTTCTTACTGTAAGGCTCCTCCTCATTCTGAGTGGCAGCTCACTATGGCAGAAGAGTTTGATGCTCTTCGACATACGAAGACTTGGGATATTGTACCGACACCTGTGTATGCTCGACCGATCACGTGCAAGTGGGTGTACAAGATTAAGACCTGGTCTGATGGTACTATCGAGCACTACAAGGCTCGCGACTTTTAGCAGGAGAACGGTCATGACTACAATGTGACTTTTGCCCCTGTTGCCCATATGACCACTGTTCGCTTTCTTGTTGCGGTTGCTTCTGTTCGCTGGTGGTCCATCTCTCTGTTGGGTGTTAATAATGCTTTTCTTAATGGTGTTTTGTATGAGGAGGTCTACACGCAGCCATCACCTAAGTATTCTGTTCCTCATGGGCACGTCTGTCGTCTTCGTCATGCTCTTTATGGCCTCAAATAGGCTCCTCATGTCTGATTTGCGTGTTTTACCTCAGTGATTACTACTGTCGGTTTCATTGTCATTTCGCACGACCCTGCTCTTTTTGTCCATGTTTCATCTCGGGGTAAGACACTGCTTCTTTTGTATGTTGATGATATGCTCATCACTGGTGATGATTCCTCATTCATCACGTGTCTGAAAAGCATATCGATGAGCGATTTTGATGGTGATTTTGGTTCTCTTACGTACTTCCTTGGGATTGAAGTCTCTTCCATGCCTGAGGGCTACTACCTCTCCCAGCAGAAGTATGTCTAGGATCTTCTTGACCGGTCTGGTCTAACGGACACTTGCACTGCTGAGACTCCTATAGAGCTATCCCTCCAGCTTCGTGCCATTGATGGTGATCTTCTTGAGGATCCTACTCGATATTGTCATCTTTTTAGGAGTTTGGTGTACCTTGTGAACACCCGTCCTGATATTGCTTATGTTGTTCATAGCTTGAGTCGTTTCATGGCTCGTTCTACCTATCTACACTACAGTCACCTTCTTCGTGTTCTTCACTACTTACATGAGACTATCTCTCATCGTTTATTTTTTCCCTAGCTCCATCTCACTCTGACTTGGTAGTACTCGATGTCGACATGGGTTAGTGATCCTTCGATCGCTCGTTCTCTTTACCTTCTTGTGTTTTCTTGGCTCTTCCTGATTGCTTGGAAGACAAAAAGCAAACCAGTAGTTTCCGCTCGAGTCACGGTCGAGTTGAGAGCTATGGCAGCAATGACAGCAAATGTTACTTGGCTGAGGTGTTTGCTTGCAGATTTTGGAGTGCCTATGATGGGACCTACAACTCTTTTGTCTGACAGTACATGTGCTATCTGTATCGCCCAGGATCCAGTGAAGCATGAGTTCACCAAGCACATTGGTGTTGATGCTTCATACACTCGCTCACAGGTGCAGGAGGGAGCACTTGCTTTACAGTTTGTGCCCACTGAGTTATAGGTTGCTGACTTCTTCACGAAGCCACAGACTAGGGCACAACATTTGTATTTTCTCTCCAAACTCAGTGTGTGTGATCTACCATGAGTTTTTTTTTGGGGGGGGGGGAGGGGTAGAATATGACTATTTTGTATTCCTTATCTGTATATGGCATACCCCTTGTACTACCTATATATATTGTCTATTGGATGGGGGGAGGGAGGGGTAGAATAGGACTATTTTGTATTCCTTATCTGTATATGACGTACCCCTTGTACTACCTATATACATTGTCTATTAGATCCTCTTGAATGTACACACATTATTCATAACAATAAGATAGTGCAACCACTTGTTGAGCATTTAGAGTACCCAATTGAGGTCCTTGGTATGCGGTATGCCATATCCTTTTGTTTGTAAAACTAGGTGCAAGAAATAATGCATTCTAATTGTTTACTTTGCTCTGTGGCTTTTTCAAATGATAGGAAATATCTTGGTAATATTTCACAGGACATAATGTTGAAGACTTGAAGGTAACATCGCCCGCTCGCCTCTCTCATGCTATGTGCACAAAATATGAAATTAGCATGTTGAATAGTATATAGTTTGTGGTTCTTTTCCCTCTTGTAATGACACGTCACCTAGCTATGTTGTCTTCTTATGCAGCTATGGACTTGCAAGAACTCTTGAATGGCCCGCCATTGGTTCACCATGCGAGGAACTTGACAGTGATGACGTTGACGACGAGATGGACGTTGACATGGAGCCGAGCTCATCAAAACGTACCTTTGAACTTTGCTTCATTTTAAAGCATGTATTCCAGGCATAACGTTGCTATCATCAGTCCCTTTTCTCCCTGCTGCTTTATGTTTTTTCTTCCTTCTTTTTCTCTGGGATGAATTTAGGACCAGGGAGCAAAGAGACGGGCCAGAATCAAAGTTCAAGTAATTCCACTTCGGACTTCTTCACAGATTTGTAGCTGAAAAGACGAAGCAGGCGGCTCCCGTCACATTCCTCTTTGTTTCCGCACCACATCTTGTCAGCGATCATTGTCCAATGAAAACGCCGGTGAACAATTTTGTGCTCCACTTGACTCCCTCGGTTCTTTCCCGTCTGTTCTTCAAGTGGCAACGCTGGTTGAGAGTCTGTTCTTCAAGCTGTACGATTTTTGTTTCTGGAACGTACAAGCTGTATGATACTAGAAGGGAAAGGTTGTATACTATGATTGTACAACAATTTTGTTGTATACAAGCTGTGTGATATAAAGAAATTCTGCAATGGAAGCGAGCGCTGTTGCGATCTTAACGGCAGCATCCCGTGCTGCGCACCGAACAGGAAGGGAAGGGCCCGAACCGTCGCATCGCGTCCACCCAGCAAAACGACGGATTGCGAAGGAATTTGTTAAAGAAACCGGGCCTCGGCAGGGATGGCAATTGTGCCCGATTACCTGCGTGTTCGCGGGCAATTACCTTAATGGAGCCGGGTTTATGAGGCTTTTTTTACCTACGGGCATAGAAATAGGGGCAATTTTCTGCTCATCGGGTAAGTGGGCGCGGGTATGGGTGAACTCTACCCACGCCCGTTTACCTGTCATCCCAAGCTGACAGGTGGGCCATCCTCTCATCACTCCATCTGTCCATCACACCCCGACGGCTGCCCGACCCAACCCCAAATGCCAAATTGGCGTTGCACTCCCCAACCCTATTCCCCCGTCATCACACCCGGCCGCGCCGCCACCATCCTCCCGGCTACTGCCTCCTCCCTCCCAGCCGCCTCCTCCCGCTCAGCCGATCCTTGCCCCAACACGCGAAGGAGCGCCTCCTCACACCCGGCCGCGCCGCCACCTCCAGATCTAGATCCTCCCAGCCGCTGCCTCCTCCCTCCCGGCCGCCTCCTCCCGCTCGGTCGATCCTTGCCCCATCACGCGAAGGAGCGCCTCTGCACACCCGGCCGTCGTCGCCTCCCTCCCAGCCGCCTCCTCCCGCTCGTCGAAGTTCCTCTGCTCGGTCGCCTCCTCCCTGTCCCCGATCCTTGCCCCAACATGCGAAGAAGTGCCTCCTCACACCCGGCCGCACCGCCACCTCCAGATCTAGATCCTCTTGGCCGCAGCCTCCTCCCACTCGGTGAAGTTCCTCTGCCCGGTTGCCTCCTCCCGCTCGGTGAAGTTCCCCGGTGACGGTGAGTTTTCTTGATTTGTGAATCAGTCGCCTCCTCCTGCCTGGTAGCCATGTACTAATTTCAAGTATGCAGAGATCAAATGCAATCCCATAGCGTTTTGTGAATCAGTCGGCAAGAATACTGTTGTCCCGTGCAATGCAAGATCCTGGATTGTTCGATGAACGAATTAGAAAAGAAAAGGAGGGCTTGTATAGCCTTGTACTGATTCAATGTTCTGTGGTGTTCGAGTACATCAGTTGCATAAATGTTAAAACAGCAAGGCTCTAGATCAATTTTCTGTGGTCTTCGAGTACATTAGTTGTTGTCTTGGCGAACTTGACGTGTGAATTGTGATGAACTTGATTAGTTGTTGAATGTGTGATGCATTGTTGATGTTTGAATTGTGATGGACTTGATGTGTGCATTTTTTATGTGTGATGAGCATGCTCGCGGGCGATGGGTACCCGCGGGCGGCTGTGTATTATTCGTGGGCGAACAGGCATGCCCGCGGGCGACGAGCATGGGCAAGGTTCTGCGCCCATCGTCCTTCGCGGGCATGCCCGTAGGGGCAAATCGGGGTCGCGGGCATGGGTATGTGCGAGCATTACCCGTACCCGCCACACCCGATTGTCATCCCTAGGCCTAGGCCGACAGACTGGGTTTACATTGGTCTACTCATCCAACCAGTAGCCTATATAAAGGAGGGGAGACTCTAACCATTATAACAAGGTTTTGAGAAGAGCAATAAAGAGAAGCCTGAGTGGTTGTTTGGATCTCAAGAATAAGAAATGAATTTTAAGAAAACTAGTTTTAGGACAATTTTTAGCAAAACTGGTTTTAAGTTGTTATTCTGTTAGGATGAATTTATGGATTACTTTGTTTGGATCAGAAAAATTAAAACAAGCTTTCATCAATTTAGTGTTTGGCTAAAGATATACTTCAGAATGATTTTACTATAGATTAATGGATTTTTACTTATGACATCGACTCTGTACGCCTACTGCTACAAACTCACCTCTCTCTTACTTTCCCCTTCGCCTCCTCTCTCCACCCCTTCTGAGTATATCGCCCCCGGCTAACTCTTCTCTGGTGTCGATTCGCTGCATCTTCGCCTTCCGTCCGACCTGCCAGGTCATCCCGCCTTCCCCGAGCTCGAGCGTGGGGAGCAGAGAGGAGCCCCTCGCCGTAGAGGAGAGCCCGCTGCCCCCGTTCGTCCCTACCACGGGCGTCGACCTCGACCTCGACCTTGGCTTTCTCCCCGTGTCTCCCGCTTGCGGCGTCGTGCTTCGTCCGACCGCCACAGTGGCGCCTCCTCCTCATAGCTTCGTGGCCGGGTTCTCGAGAGCTCAAGCTCTGATGTCTGCGACCACCGGATAGGACAACCGTGCGGTGCCGCCCCTCTACATCGTCGGCACGCAGGGTGGCTCGCTGCGTGCTAAATCCGGGAAGGTGCTGCGTTCAGCGTCATCGTCGTGCTCTTTGGCACCGCCCCGTAGGCTGTCACGGGAGACACTGGATCCGGCCTCCTCCACCCTGGTCTTCTTCTCCCCAGCCGGCACCGACCTCTTCCCATGGCGACGCGGGACGTCGACGCCGACCTCCTCCCACCTAAGCTCCCAACTAATCATCCCTCGCGGGGCAGATCTCGCCTAGAGCAGCTGCCGGATCCGCCCGGTCGCCTCTGGATCGACCCGTCTACCACTAAGGTCTTCCCTAGAGGGTGGACTGCGGGTCATTCATTCTTTGTCGTTGGAATGGATTATGGTGAGTGGACACCAAACAGCAGGGGTGCATACAACAAGTGGGATGCCATGATCCACAGCCTCAACAGCTTCGGCGACACCCGGACCACCTCCTCTTCGTCGTCATGTACGAGGTGAGCCCAATTTCCTCACCCCCTCTCTCCACCCCTTCCGATTTCCTGACCCCCTACCTTCCATGTCACATACGATTCATCATCGCTGCCGACAGATGTCATCGTCGAGCTCCCGTGTGGACGGGGGGTGAGCTTCACAGGATCTTGCGCCCATGGATTTCGCAGTCAGCCCGCTCGCTCGCTGTCCAGCCATGACTGAGCTAGTTGAGCTCCACACCTCTCTCCTCGTCGTCATGTACGCAGGTCAGCTGTAGCCGCTAGCCTTGCCTCCAAATCTACATTTATTTTGGGCATTTGATGCTTCGAGTTTCAAATTTGAAACTGACACTAGCTAGATCTTGCCCACACTAAAAATACAGATCAAACGTCCAAAAAATATCAATAATAGAACACTAACAAATGGCAAATATTTGAATCCAGAACAAAAGTCTGTAAAGGTTAAATGATAATCATCATTTGTAGTCCTCCAAACAAAATCAAATCACATAATATAATGATTAATCATCTTGGCTTAGTTGAGTTGTACGCTATTGATGATTACTTCACAACAGTTGAGCAATGCTTCAGAATCAACTTGTGACATTACTCAGTATTCCTGAGTCAAACTTCAGTGCGGCCAGCAAAATGTTTGACGTTGACCACAGTGGGTGAGTTCTATTTCTACTACTGCACTTGGGCTTACTAATATGTTCCTGCTGTAAGAATGATATGCATCCGCTATGCAGTTGTTCTTTAATTAATAAACATGTCACAATTCTGTTTGCATGTAAAATAAATCATTGAACATAATTTTTGATATGGCAAGAGAAAAAACCAATAGTTTTTGTTTATGTATCAAGTCTAGTGGCTTAAATTCAGCATTCTTTTGTTCTCTTGGACTTAAGGGTACATTCGAATATTGTCTTGTATATGCTATATTGTTATTTACATGTGACCATTCGCGTGCAGTTAATTTCTCTTGTCGCCCAGAAAAAGACCTGCTCTTTATGAGCATGTTCAATCATCTGACTTGTTAGTTGATGGTAAAGAAGGGTATGAACAAATTTTGGATAGCTTCTTCTCTGTTAATTTGATCGCTGAAAGCCCTTCAATCTGTCTACATTATATAAATGCCTTGCAGGTGATGCGATAAGATGTGGTATCTAATCAAGATGAGGCCGGTTATGTGATAAGATATGGTATCTAATCAAGATGAGGCCATTGGTGCATACATGTAAATGTTAACTACCAGTCAACATTGTGTCCAATGCGCAGCTGAATTAACTGTGTGTTTCCTTAGAGAGGTTGCCTAGGAAGAATGTGGCTCGAGATTGTTGAGTAGGAAATGGATTTGACCGTGCTTATATCACAAGCACACAGGACTACAGGTAAACATTGTGCTTTTCTAGAACTTAACTAATTCACTAATCATTGTTAAAGAGAATTCCTTTGATATGACAATCCATATACTCGTGCGCATAGGGTCTTCGTTGCTACATGGAATGTGGGTGGAAGGTCACCATCGAGTCATTTGAATCTGGAGGACTGGCTTCATACATCTCCTGCTGCTGATATATACGTAATTGGGTATAACTCTAAATTCATGCATTTACTTAACTAGACCTCCAAGGCTCTGTTGTGTACAACTACCACACCACCTCACCGGTTCCAGATCCTATTGTGCACGTAAATAATTTGACATTGAATTGGATGTACAAGAAATATTACCAGTATTGAAGGGCACGGCTGGTTCCTAGATCACATCTGGATCATGGCTGGCGGCAGCGGCGGCATGGCGGGGCGGCAGCCTTCTCCCTGATGTGATTTATCTGATGTGTGTATTAGTTCTAGCGGCGGCTTGTTCCTTATAAACAATGTTTAGTTCCAGCGGTGGGAGTCTTACACGTGAAGAAATTTTCGTTCGCGCGCAGTGTTTGTTGGTGTTGAAAACGGGTGTATGTAAAATTGGTTGGCCTAAAAACGACGGCCCCTTGTTTTTAGTAAAACGCGATAGTCTGGATTTACAACAAACCGATTTTACTTATCTCAAGAGTTAGTTACCCAATCCAAACAAAGATTTTCTAAAACAGTGCTAAAACCGGTTTGGGGAGAATCTGCTTTCACAAAACGAGAGATCCAAATAAGGCCTAAAGTCCTTTTATATTTCTATGTTCAATCTATCATCTTATGCTTTTGCATTATTTTTACAATTCTAAATTTATCTATAAGATAATCGTTTAAACTAAACTCGCGACGATTCCTTCATATTCTTCCCTCGCTTTGCCCGTTGTCCGCTGGCCCCCGCGGCAACGCACCGAACCAGCGAGCCGCACGGGCGCACGAATCTCCGCGCGCGGCCTCGCAGGGTCCCACCGTCCCAGTCCCCATCGGCGTGGACCCCCCTGCGCTGCGGGAATCGAATCTCTATTATCTCCTCCCCTCCCTCCCTTCGACCCTTCCCTTTCCTCCTCCCGTCCCGTGAGCGACGCATCGCTCGTAGCGAGGCCCTCTCTCTCCTTCCACATCTCTGCACTGCCGCCGCCGCTACACCTCTCCCCGGCAAGCCTCGTGGGCGGCCAGGTAGGGCCTTCCACCTCGCTGCCTCTCCCTTCCCCCGCCTCCTTCCCCTCCCGGCCAGAATTCGGCGGTGCGCTTGGGTTTCGGGAGCCGTGAGTGTTCGCTGTATTGCTCGGGGGAGTGAGTGGGATTCGCTGGCTAACTAACCTACAGATCCGTATGCTCGCGAGGGTAGGATCGCGTGCTGGTTATTCGGGGGTTCTGTTGGGTCTCTCAGGGTTGAATTGGGTGGGAAGAGCTGGAGGAGCTCTATTTTAGGAGAGTTGTTCGTTTCCCCTTCGAAATTAAGGATTTTCGCGTGCTTTTATCCCCAGTGATTGCAAGCGTAGTGTGGAATTCAACATACGAATAAGTTGGATCTGACCTGCTTAAATAGAACAGTGAGCTTTGATAGCGCTGCGTGTGAATTTCGTTGCTATTGCATTCTTTTCCTGAAGTGTAGTTTGGTTTGATAAGGTGGATTATGGAGGGAGCCGGCAAAGATGGTAACCCTTTGAAGAATTACCGGATTGGCAAGACCCTGGGGATCGGCTCGTTCGGGAAGGTAAAGATTGCGGAGCATATAAATACTGGCCACAAGGTGGCAATCAAGATCCTCAACCGTCGCAAAATCAAAAGCATGGAGATGGAAGAGAAAGGTTGGTAATTTGGTTTGTGCTGTTGAGCTTATTTATTTTGTGTAGAGTTTACTATTCCGTATATATGTGCAAAAATTCTCTGCGGCCACTCCATGTTCCCGCATGACGCATAATGAGGTTTTCAAGGGATGTCCGGCTATCTGGTACTACCTCCGGTTTTAAATATATGTCGTCGTGTAGCTTCGCATTGATCTATCCAACGTCATCTAAAAACGTCCGGAGGGAGTATGTGTTAATATAGTAGGTTGCTCTTGTAGTAACTGAAGTTCTCATAAGTTCAAATTTGGCATGATATTATTCTTCTATTAACATATACATAGTAGACAGTTGCTTTTTATCTTTACGTTGATGTAGGAAATTATTGTTGACATGAACAAGCAGGCCAACCGTGTGCATGATGTTGATTGTTAATGTCGTACAGGAGTTGGTTAAAAAAATTAAATGCTTAAGTATGAAGCACAGCAAATGCTCCCATTTGTGTTTATATATCTGTCATTTTTCTTCATCTTTCACTTTATCATATGTAAGGATGTATTTGCATATTTCTTTCCTTTGTAGTATTGACAGGAATAAATAGTTAAGATGCAACCTTGAGCTTGTTTTCCACTCCACCAATTATCTCTTACCTTCTACTTTTGTTTGTATCTTATTTAGTTGTTTGGACTTAAGATGAAGCACTCCAGTTGAAGGTTTTGCGTTTTTTTCGCAGTGAAAAGAGAGATCAAGATATTAAGGTTATTCATGCACCCACATATCATCCGCCTTTATGAGGTGATAGATACACCAGCTGATATTTATGTGGTTATGGAGTATGTTAAGTCTGGCGAATTGTTTGATTACATTGTTGAGAAAGGTAGGCTACATGAGGAAGAAGCTCGCAGCTTTTTTCAACAGGTGAGCTCTGTGTTATTGTCCCGAGCCCTTTATTCTGAAGATTCTGTTCAACATCCTAGTCTCTAGAGTTTAGCTTAATCTCTTTACTCTTCTGTTTATCACTTCTGTTGATGTTATATCAACAATGGCATGAGAACTATAGTTTGCTAGAAAACTGCAGATCCAGTAAGGAACTTTATCATTCCACTCAGGCCCTTGAATGTAATACAGTGCTTTTTTTGGTATACAGATCATATCTGGTGTTGAGTATTGCCATAGAAACATGGTGGTGCACCGTGATCTAAAGCCAGAGAACCTTCTACTCGATTCTAAACGCGATGTTAAGATTGCAGATTTCGGGTTAAGTAATGTTATGCGTGATGGCCACTTTCTTAAGACAAGTTGCGGCAGCCCAAATTATGCAGCTCCTGAGGTATACATCCTTGAACTATTTGCAGATAGAAAGGAGTGCATTACATCAATGTAGCTTTCTTTCCACTGTATAATATAATTTTCTTTTGTTTAGGTGATATCTGGTAAACTATATGCTGGGCCTGAAGTTGATGTGTGGAGTTGTGGTGTTATTCTTTATGCTCTTCTATGTGGTACTCTTCCATTTGATGATGAGAACATACCAAACCTTTTTAAGAAAATAAAGGTTAGCAAATATCTGTGGAGTTTGCATTAGAAAGGCGCATTGCTACTTGCTTCTACTGATGTAGAGCTCATTATCTATTTTGTCATTTTAGGGTGGAATATATACCCTTCCCAGCCATTTATCAGGTTCAGCAAGGGATTTGATTCCGAGAATGCTAGTTGTCGATCCTATGAAGAGGATCACCATTCGTGAAATCCGTGAACATCCATGGTTCGAAGCTCAACTCCCACGCTATTTGGCTGTGCCTCCTCCGGATACTGCACAACAAGTTAAAAAGGTATAATTTGCACTCTGCATTGGTTCCTATAAAATCATACTTTGTATTCTTTGCACTGTAGACTCAGCTGAACTATGTTTAGAATGGTGTTTCTTTGGGTGGTAGTTGTCCTAAATATTCCCCTAGTCTCTTTAGGCCGCTATGACATTGTTGTATTGTTGATATCTTCTTCCTTTTTGTTTGGTATTAGCTTGGTTAGGATGTGGCTATCATTTCCCTTTATGTTTTCTGTTGTATTTTTCATTTTAGTTGTTTTCTGGTGCAGTACAGTTGTTTTCTGTGTTGTGTGATGCTATGCATAGGAGTGCTCACTGCTTGTTTTGATGGTTATTTGGGAATGGAATCAATTTTGCAATCCTGGGTGCCCATTTGGGAGGCTGGGATACTTTTTTGGGGTCATGTATTGCTTAATTGAAATCTTCAGACAATGAGTTGGATTTGCTTCCCGTTTTGTAGATTGATGAAGAAACTCTTGGTAAGGTCATCAGTTTGGGGTTTGACAAGAACCAGTTGGTGGAATCAATTCAAAGTAGATTGCAAAATGAGGTACTTCTTTTGCACTCTGTAGTCTGCATATACCTTCAGTTACTGTAATGATGGTGACTGATTTATCTGTGCAGGCAACTGTTGCGTATTATTTAATTTTGGATAATAAGCATCGTACAACCAGTGGCTATCTTGGAGCTGAGTACCAAGAAGCTATGGTGAGTTACTGAGCTCTGTTTTCTGTATCCCTTGATACTACTTTGCTTTGCTGAGTGCTGCATGTGTGGCTACATGTATTGCTTTTTGTATGGTAATTTAAATCCTTACTAATTTGCTGTTTTGATTCCCTTGGCGACAAGGACTCTTCATTCTCTCATATAAATCCAAGCGAAACACTAAGTTCAGTACATGGAAATCGGCAACGGCAACAATTATACATGGAATCTCCAGTTGGCTTGAGGCCACATTTTCCAGCTGAGAGGAAATGGGCTCTTGGGCTTCAGGTAATCTGATTTTAGGTTGCCTCTGTTGTTTTTGTTAAGCTCTTGCTTCTTCCATTTTAATAACATTTTTGTATTTAACTATTTATTTTGACAGTCTCGAGCACATCCAAGAGAAATAATGACTGAAGTGCTCAAAGCTCTCCAAGAACTGAATGTCTATTGGAAAAAGATTGGACACTATAACATGAAATGTAGATGGTGTCCTGGTTTTCCTGGTCAAGACAATATGATTCATAACAATCATAACTTCAGTGCAGAGTCTATTAAAACCGATGACCTGGGGGACAAGTTAAATTCAATCAAGTTTGAAATTCAGGTAATTTGCAATTGTTTCCCTTGTGCTTCCATTAAAATTAAAAGTAATATTCATTTAAGTGTTGATAGAAATATGGTCCTGTGATACATGGCTACTTCCGAGTGACTTTATATCTGATGGTTAAACAGTGTAGGAACTTTGTTAGTTGTTATATAAGAATGCCAATCCGGATTATTTACTAGCAGTCCCTTGCATTTTCATGTCCATGTATACACAAGATTTTAGCTGTTCACATATCCGGATAGCATCTATTTAAATGATGGAATAGGCACTAATCTTGTACAATTGGAATCATACTTCTCATTGTTCACATTACATGCATTCCTCCTTTTTCCGTCAAGGTTGTTAGGATCGCGACGTGGATCATGGGATCGTACGATCCTACGATTCAATGGAGCTAAAATGACACGGATCGGTATATGGATTGAAATTTCATAGAATCGTGATTTTGAAAGTAGGATCGCATAGAATCGAGTAGGATCGTGCTCAGGATTGGTAGGATCACGATCCTGATAATAAACTATATCAGCATATACAATTTCATTTTACCTATTGCTAATTTAGGTTACAATAGTTTAATTTGCTTTGTTTTTGCTGTTTACATGTTCTAAGGTAAAAAAAAGTATTATCATTAATATATTGGATTTTAAATGATTAGTTTACTAAAAATGATTAAACTAGTTTTAAAAACAAGCTTAATTGCATGTAAAATGAATAAGTGTACCCAAATTTACGAAACTAAATTCAAAAACTTCAAACATTCTATTATAGCCTTGCATGTCTGAAAACATAATTCAATTTTTGTATAAAATATATATACTTTTAACAATATGATAGAATCGTGATTCTACGATCTGATCCTGTAAGACCAAAACAATCTCACCTAGGATCGCGATCCTGACAACCTTGTTTCCGTACGTTTGCTCTTAAGAAGATCCACTTGGCTCAATGCATATTTATCTTACAAATATTGAACCACATTTCTCTTTATTCATATCACATCTTACCTTTTGTTTCCATATGTCTAGTCCTTTGGTTGTGCACTTTGATGATGCCAATGTGCCTCCACTCAGACGCAGCTTTACACATTTCACGAATCTTACACAACTGGAATCACATTTTCTCTTTATTCGTGTTGCATGTTTGCTTGTTTCCGTATTTCTGATGGTGCAATTGATGCTGAATGGTCACCTTTGAATGCAGCTTTACAAAACAAGAGATGAGAAATACCTCCTCGACTTGCAAAGGGTCAGTGGAACACAGCTCCTCTTTCTGGATCTATGCGCGGCTTTTCTAGCTCAGCTGAGAGTACTTTGATTCCGATGTGCCGGCTTTCCAGCAGTTGCATTCCTTGCGGTTCACTAGAGTAATATTGAATCACTCTCACAAGATGTAAATAGTAAGCTTTCTCCAGTAGATCAAATTTCTGGAGTACGTAGACATGCGAAGGTGTCGTTCTTCTTTTCGACCGCTATATGTTGAACCAGACCTGGGTGGGCAAGAAGCTACTGCCCTCAGGTTCTTTTCGGCTGCCTTCAAAGGCTCTAGGATACAGTAGTAGGATCAATCCTTGGGGCGTACTGTTTCCTTGCAAGTGATTCTACATGAATAATTTATGCTATTGCTATAATTAATGAAAGCAGAGCTGTTGACGGGCCACAGGTGATCGTATTTCAAGTTATTGGTTATTGCTGTTCATAAACTCCGTTTACACTCTTTGGAGGTAAAGCAGATTACCTGTGTAATCACTTTTGCATCCATCGATTGGATTAGAGTTGGTTGGCAAAGCACTTATCATTCGGACCGGTTGCAGCACAACACGTCCGATTTAAGAATCCTTTAGTATTCGTTCGCTTTCGTGTGTCATTCAAATGGAGTACTGAAGAATTTAGCTGGGCAACAACCATGGTGTGACGCTTAGGCTAGCGGCATTGCCGTGCAAATGCAAGCAATAAGCATGCGCAGTTTTGGACACCACGACCGCAATATTGCTCGTCTACGATTCGGATTTCAGAACAAGCTTGAGGATAATGAAACCGCTAATAAAATGGAAGTTTTCTTACATCTTTGATTCATAATAAAATGGAAGTTTTGTTTTACATCTTTGAAAGGAGAAAAGGGCCCATGCGGATCATGTTAATTCACCTGCTCATCGTCACAAAATCTCGGCTCAAATTGGGAATTGTTCGTATCCACGTTAGCATCAGGATCCAGACATTGGCCTAGGTAGCGCGCAGGTGATTCGGTGATTCCAACAACAATAAGCGAACAAAATCGATGACGTCTCTTTTTTCACTTTAATACAAGATTTGCCCCATTCCGACCAAATCTTACAGTAAAAATACACAAACACCTGTGACCCAATCACACAACACCAGGAACAATAATTCGTAAATCTCAGATCCAGTGAAAGATAGTAGTAGAATAGGATGATCCCGAGCAAGACGATAGCAGAGTAGCGCCGCCGCGGCGGCGGCGGCATTATCTCCTGGCGTGTGTGACGGCGGAGGGCGGGTCGCAGGAGAAGACCTGGTGCGGGAGCCGCCACGCCTCGGCGGCACCGAAGCACATGTCGTCGAGCGCTTCGCTGCGGCACCACCGGCACCTGCTCCCGCCGCCACTCGCCACGCACTCGCCCGGCGTCGCCAGATCCCGGCACTCCGCCTCCGGCTGGCCTGACCCACCGCCCTTGTCCTTGCCCGCCGCGGCAGCCACAGACGCGGCCGCGGCGCAGACCAGGAGCAGCGTGAGCAGCGCCGAGGATCTGGCCCTGGCCATGAGGTGAGAATCGAGATGGTCTGGAGTTTGGACGATGGCGTCAGGGGTCAGACGGGAGTCTAGAATGTTGAGACCGCGACGCAGCTGCGCGTGGTGGCACGGTGGGCAAGGTAAAGAAGTTGACGCCTCATCTGTTCCAGTGTCGGGCCGGCCGCAACACATAGCCATCTGGCCGGCCCATCTAGCAGAACGGGCAGATCATGCCCTTTTTTTTCCTGCCAAGAGTTACCCAAAGAAGAACAAAATCGCGTAGACCCAGACCCATTTTATCGGTAGGGATGCCCACCATCCCAACGGCCACACGAAGAGTTGAAGAAATTAGCTCTTCCACACACATCGGTGTCTCGACCAATCAATTCACCATCTCGATCTTCGTTCGAAGGGGTTTTCGGTCCGAAGGGGGGTCTTCGGGCAGAACGAAGGAGGAGGTTGAGGCCCTACATGAATTAAGAAAGGTGACGTGGTGGACACCATTCACAGAAACCTGATGTGCACCGAAGCTAGTCGTAAGGTCTTTATACAAGCATTATTGTAATTCTCTACCTCCTAGCTTGTAATGCTATAAATAGATTCTCATGCATATCAAGTAGGGGGTATTTTTTAATACACGAATAAAATACGATTTGTTCCTATATATCGTTTCCCACACTTCAGGAACCTTGGGACTCCTACCCCCTTTGCAGCGGGTAGCGGCCCTTCTATTTCTACTATTTGGTCTGTAGGCACAACAGTTGGCGTCGTCTGTGGGAATCGACCAAGAAACAACATTGTGATGGCACCCAGAAGGAAAAAAGTGTCCAATGTCTCGGCCGACGAAGTGGCTGCCGTGGGCGCGACGCCTAAGATACCTCAAGTGAAGCGAAGCAAGACGCGGCGGCTCTCGAATCAAACTCCACTCACGGGGAGATCGTCTGAGAGGACGGACGGAGAGCATGAACCGAGGCGTCGCTACCTGGGGGACACCGCGTGGGGCACCTTCTACCCGTAAACTCGAATGCAAAACAGAGAGGCCTATCAGGCTATGCAAAAAGAGTTGCGGACCTTCGTCAAGAGTTGAAGGATATGCGCTAGCGCAACCCCTCGGCAACACTCATCGCCCCACCTCCAGCAACGTCACCCCTTGTCGCGCTACCTTTGGCGACGGCACCCCTCGTCGCCCCACCTCTAGCAACAACATCCCTCGTCATGCTACCTCCGGCGGAGGCACCCCTAGTCGCGCCATCCCGACAGTGGCATCCCTCGTCATGCTACCTTCGGCAGCGGCACCCCTCGTCGCACCACCGGCGGCGGCCGCGAAACTCGCCACAAGACCAGGGCAAATCTTCAAAAGAGACTCGAGCTCTCCGCTAAGCCTAGGCCTCAAAGTAGCACGATGGCCCAAAGACTTCAAAATGCCAAACATAGCATGCGGTCCGTGGGAGGCGTGGGAGGCGAGGGGCGCATGAGAGGAACCAAAAGATGGCCTAGTTCTATCTACGAAGCTCACGGTGATATCTGTAGTGACTTAGATGGTTCAAGTATGCACAATACATATATTTGGAAAGATTATCAAGTCTACTTTCCAATGGATCAAACGGTGCTTAATTTGGATCTTTCTACAAAATGTTATGGCCAATTGAGTGAATGCTGCATAGGTAAACCGGACGATGCGCGAGAGTTGACAAAGTTGACGAGTTCGTGGCTTGCATGGTATCTTTGGGTGACGTCCTGCTATTCTAAGACTTTTCGAAGGCTTAGAAGACTTCCTTTTCAAGTTTATCATGGATTCAAGTCGATCCAAATATGAAAATTGAAGATAGGAAGGTTTCGACTCATCACCATCGACAGAGCTAGATTAAAATGTCCATAACTTTCACAAGGAGAGTCCATTCTGGATGTTTGAGCACTCCTTGGGAAGCTTATTACGAAGCCCATACAATGGATATATTGTCAGCCCTAGATTTCAGGTGTGTGCACTACCATCTCTGAAACAAAGTCACGGCTGTAACTTTAGAGTTTCCTTTTTGCTTGTATTGGAGTCCAAGTCTGTTTTAGATGTCTTAGGAGGGATATAGTGTCAACTCCAGATTTCAGGTGTGTGCGCCACCATCTCCAAAACAAAGTCACGACTATAACTTTAGAGTTTCCTTTTTGCTTGTATTGGAGTCCAAGGTTGTTTTAGATGTCTTAGGAGGGCTATATAAGCAATTGTATATCATCCATGTAACAGAGACTATATATATCAATCTATTATTTTTAGAGAGCTATTCGCTTGTTTATCTCCTACGTATGTCACACAGTTGCAACTAGAGAGAGAGAGAGAGGGGGGAATTAAGCGTTCTCTACACCGTTGTTCTTGCAATTCCTTGTGTTTTGTAGGAGCAACAAAATGTCTATTTGGCGTGGTCGAGTAGACGAGGATCGAAGTGTGTGGTTGGGCGAATTTGAGTGTCGCGGATGCTATAATTGAGATAGTGGTTGACGCTGTCGTTCGACTAGTTGCACGGATCTAAGTTATCACAATTCTACACTGTGAAGATAGGTCATCCCTCGTATCAGTTCCTTTCTATCTCAATCTCAACCTTCTTGCCTCCGTCTTTGTCATCCGCGGCATATCATTCCTCCAACTGATGGACTATTCCATATCAACCAAATCTTCTTATTCCAGTCTTTCCAAAACCAGCTTTCCTTCTTCGGTGGTTACTCCATTGACGATTTTAACACTTTTGGATCCTTTCACGTTGATCCGGTCTTCCAGACTTTCCCCAATTGTGTGCCGACGTCGCCAACTATTTTGCATGCCAAAATTAGGTGGCAACAGTTTGTAACATACCGTGCATGACGCACCCTTGTACACTTAAATAGAAAAAACATAAGAATATAATATGAATGTTAGGGTTTATTTGGAATGTAGGAATGAAAAGCATAGAAATATGGTATGAATTTTATATAATGGTGGTCCCAAAGTCGATGATCAAACATAAAAAAAATAGACAAAAGATGTAGTTCTAGTAACTATATTTATTGATAATATTAGACGTGGATGTACAACTAGCCAACCTCTAATCAGTACCGCTATATTTATTGTCAAATCCGGAAACGAAAGAACCCGAATTCTCTGTGTTTCATACACTAGTTCAAGAATAGCTAGTGTACACAGTCAAATAAAAATGATGGCAAATTCATATCACATATTTATTGAATCATCAACTGACTTTATTACAAGCGGGCCTGAGACCAAATAAAAGATATAGGGAAAAGGCATAAATAAAAGGTAGGACGCACGATCTGCCACAGGCAATCGTCTAGGGGCGTGGTCTAATCCTCCAAGTTCTCACCGTCTGGATAGAAGTCTTCTCCTGAAGAAGAGTTATTAAGCAAGGGTGAGCGCAAACAACCGTGCTCCGCAAGCTACACTAAATAACAAATATAATGCATGCAGGATAATTTCAAGAAATGTTCATATGGTTATTTTGCATAAAGCGATATTTTCAAGTTTTAATGGAGGGGGCGATCCGACCGAGATCTTTGGGAGTCGAATCCGAAGAAGAGATCTTCTCGGCCGGTTTCCCGACGAAGGAGAGGCTGTCCTCATTGGTTATCTCCCAATAGAATCACCTCTTCTTCCACCTCGGCCATGACAACCGGGTAAACATCTGAATATACTCCTTCGACTTACCGTCATGGAGCTTCAGACTGCAACTACCGGCAACTCCAGCCAGCCTAGTCATTCCATAGAAGTATCGGAACAACTCCAAGTCGGTCGGAATCCCTAGGTAGGCCTCACATAGGTACACGAACATCCCCAGCATTGTGATAGAATTGAGAACGAGATTCACCAACTCCACCTGGAAGTATTCGAGTACCAATGTAAGAAAAGGGTGAGCGGGCAATCGGAGGCCACACTCACAGAATGTCTGGAAAACAGGGATTTGCCCAATCTCCCCCGACGGCTAATGCTGCCCAGCAGCCTCGATCCACTTCACGAACTTCTTCTTCGGGATCTTCTCGGCGGCGACCAAAGCCTTGATCTTGGTCGCGTCCATCTTCGATTCAGCCCACTGGGAAGCGGCTTCGGCCATTTCTCCCAAGGGTCAAGGATTTGGATTTGAGAAGATTTCGGGAGGAAGTTCGATTTGGTCAGCGGCAGAGAACTCAAAAGCTTAAACAATGAGAGCGATTTGGGGGAAGGTAAAAAACCTTAGTCTCATCCATGGTGAATATTTATAACCGCACGCTCGAGTTAAAGACGTGGCGACCCAACAGTTGTCACCGCTTCGGGAACTGCTCCAACAGACAGGTCTGTGAGAGTCGATTCAGATTATTAAATTTGTCTGCTCAAGAAAATCAGGTCAGTCTTCACACCTTAAACGAAATTACCTTCTTGACCAAGTCTTTTTCTGGTCAAATGTAACAACAATCGGAAAGATTTTACTTCTGACCTCAAAACTACGACCACCTGGTGATCGTAAGATCTTCTACGACCACCTTGCAAGGCGTAAGATTATTTTACAACCTTCTTGACCAAGTTAATTTCTGGTCAAATGAAACACCAGTCAAAGAGTTTTTCCTTCGACCACTACTGTTCTACGACCACTACTGGTCGTAAGATCATCTATAAACTCCTTTTTTAAGTAAGTTATTTTCACTTGAAGCTAGGAGGCTAGATGACGAGGATATAATAATCCTCATTTAATTATTTATCAGTAATTCACATTATGGATAATAATGACGTCATATGGTCATTGAGTATACCCCTTATTCATAAGGGAGAAGCTGGAGGTCGTAAGGTATTCTATGACCACCCTATAGTCGTAAGTCTTCCTACGACTATACCATGATAGTAAGTTCTACTACGATCAATCTATGGTCGTAAGCTCTTCTACGACCACCATCTGGTCGTAAGCTTTTCCACGACCAGTTCCTAGTCGATAGGGCTTACAGACATGTGGGCCCAGTCGACTAGAGAATCTTCTGCACCATATTTAAGGATATGGGCAGTAAACTACGCTGTTATTCTCTGGAATAATGGCATGATTTAAACTCCTTGTTATGGTGATAACTGCCTGGCAACATGGGAACATTTAAGGCGGCCTTTAGACTGGGGATACAATGGTACACTTCGAGTACTGTATAAAAGGCGGGATCATGAGGACGAGAGGCCAATTAGGAGCACAATACTCTAGCCTTTGGCTCCATCTTGTAAGCATACTCAATACATACACACAGGAGTAGGGTTGTTATTCTCTCAGGAGAAGGCCTGAACCTGTATAAAAATATCCGTGTCTCCATCTCTGTGTGATTTTGAGCCTAGAGGAACCCTCCGAATCAAACAATCTTTACGTAAGTTCGGTTCTAAAACGCCGACAGTAATAGTCGAACTTAAGTTTGAATGGGAAGAATCAAGGATGGAAATGAATAAGTCAACCATCTTATATGTTGTTAGATGAACTTCTCCGAAACTTTTGTTGAAGTGGAAAAGGGTAGATGATATTTCTATCTTCAAAGCTTTGTGTGAGTGTGAACTCAGATCACATTGGTATTCTTTCACTATGAGTAAGATCTTGGAAAAAGAGAATCCATGGAACATGATTTCAAGGTGTTCGAAAAGTCATTTTGTTCCGTGGATTGAAGTCCACAGGAATTTGGTAAAAAAGATCTCGATGACCAGGTGAGCACTTTATTATCTATGATATGTAACTTCTGATTAAGACTAAAGTTTATATCGGAGGGAAACAACATACTAGACAAGCGCTTACCAATTTACACATCTTTTGCTTTCTTTTGATGGAGATAAACTTCGACCACTTTGAAGAAGAAATCCAAAAAACTGGTTGAAAAGACTAACCGGTTAGAAGAAAAGTTGTAGAAGAAATGTAACTAGGATTTTTCTAAAAACTTTTGTAACATGTATTATGTATCTTTTGAACTTTATGAAATAAAGTTTTGTTTCCTTGGTTTCGATCACGTCTTTTGAAATTAATTCCTTATCTTGGTAGCAAGGACAAGAGTTTGGTCGACACTAGGAAGTTCCTTCTAGCGGGCAAAAGACCACGTGTAGATAGGGGAGACTTCGACTAGGTGACATTTCCATTTCTTGACCAGTGTAAGGAGGATCAAAAGGTGTGAAAAGAAATATAAAGAAAAGGAAAACTTTTGAGTACTTCCTCATATTACTTATTTCCTTTGTTGGTTTGAAAGTGATGGAAAGATCATAACCGATTTGCTCGAACATGAAAAAGTCATGTTGTAAAGGTTATTGATCAAAAAAGAAGTATTAGAAAGATGTTATCTCTCATGATCATGTGATCAAAAAGCTTGACTCTCGCTTGGTAGGTAAGACTTCTTTATGCACGACCAGTTTTATTTACTAACCTTTATGAAGTGTGACGAGGATCTAATAATCCTCATTTTATCTGTTATCCATAATTCTTATTATGGGTAAATATGATGTCATCTGGTTCTTAGGTATACCCCTTATATTTGCAAGGGAGGAGCCTACCAGGTGATAGTAAGTTCTTCTACGACCACCCCCATAGTCATAAGTCTTGCTACGATTACCCTATGGTCGTAAGTTCTTCTACGATCACTATCCAATCGTAAGTTATTCTACGACTACCTCATGGTTGTAAGCTCTTCTACGACCAGGTCAGCCACGACTACCTTATGATCAATAAGACCTACAGACGAGTGGGTCCAATTGATTAAGGAATCCAAGCAGTCAGCATACGCTGTTACTCTTCGAAGTAATAACACGTAATACCCCATTATCTCTGACAAGTAACCGCCAGGCGACGTGAAGGAGTTACCACTCTGATGATTACTACAAACATGCGTCCGTTACTGGATTTGATGAGGCGCCTCTTCACAGGAGAAAACAGCTATTCCTTCACGACTATATAAAGGCAGCAATCAGAGAGAAAAAGGGGGAGAATTAGAGGAGATAACAGGCAATCAGGAAGACAGTCAGATACGATCTTCTGTAATAGCCTTAGTCTTTTCTCCCAGTTGTACGAAACACACTCAATACCATACACACACAGGAGTAGGGTTGTTATTCTCTCCGGAGAAGGCCTGAACCTGTATAAAAATACCCGTGTCAATCTCTTTGCGTGATTCCATTCTAGGAGGCCCCCCGAATCAAACAATCTTTACGTAAGATCGGTTCTAAAACACCGACAAAGTGTTTTTTCTAATTGGCCGTACTCTATTTTCAGAGCAAGCAGTCAAAATAAAATGACTTCAGGAAACTTTGACCCGTAGTCAGGAGAAAATGAAGGCTACGAAGATTAATCTTCAAGACAACATTTCTCTCCTAAACAATGTGCTCGGTAGACTTGGTGCTGAGAAGGTTACTCCTCTTGAAGACACTGTGGTCAGACGCACAAGGCCATTGGGCAACAGGTCGAGGCACTTCAGGAGTTGATAACTACTTTGAAGACCAATCAAGTCGATTCGATAAGACAAGCGGTTGAAGGCGTAGTAAGTTATGCTCTTGCAAAACTTAAGGCTCATGACTGAAGTCTTAACCATCAACCAGTAGAAGTTGACTTCGACTGCCCTGAAGCAGAGACAGCACAACTGATCAAGGAAGTGCAACCGGTCAGCAAGAAGGTCGTAGAGGAGATGCAAATCGGATCTCCTTCATCAGAGTAGTCCGTAATAGGATTTCCCTTGTAAAAACAATTTATTGTTTATGTAAATAAAGCTTCATTTTCTGTAATTTGTCTTTTCGAGTAGTTAGTAACTCATAAGACAAGATAAAAAAAAAGAGAATTGAAAATTTTTAAGACTAAGAATTAAAGTCATAATTATAACTTATCCTAGCCCCCCGACTATTTGCTTAGTTTAATAGATAAACTAAGCAAATAGTGGAAAAAAAACTTGCTTTAAACAAGTTGTTCGACCTTTGTTGTTGATCTCGATTTTTATGTACTGGTAGTAAGAGTTAGGAATAGATCGACACTAGGAAGTTCCTTCTGGTGGGCATGACCACATGCAGAAAGAAAAGACTTCGACTAGGTGATGTTACTTTCTCCGACCAGATTAATCAAATCGAGTGCATTAACAGTAGTCAAACAAACTGCTGAAAGTCGCCACCTAGAACGATAGACATGCCCTCCAAATGGTAACATAGTCATCGCAGGTTCCGTTTCGAAAAGTAGACCGCAAAGAGTTATATCCAGTGATCCAAAACACGTGCGGTGTGTCATCGGTGCCTTGTCCTACGGTATGAGCGATGTTTTCTTTATGAGGTCACCTAGCATTATACCCCAATGGATATTGCAAAGGGACCTCTCATCAATTTCAAGAGGTACGTGAAATCGAGAATGTGCAGTGCGTCCTCCAGGTAGTAGCAATGCAGCGACCCCCGAAGATGCAACCGCAAGGACAATCTTGCCTTGAGACCTCAACTTTGTATAATGATATTCCAAAGGAATGTCTTTCCTGTACCACTATGTCCTAAAACGAAGAGACCTCCAGGTTTTATCGTAAGCACATTATGAATGACATCATCATATATAGTTATTTGCCTTTGGTTTAGTTTCGGATGAAGTTTTTCCCATTCGGTCATGACAATCTCTGAACCGTACGATATTTCGTTTGCAATCAGTCTATTGACACTATGATCAGTAGTTCCAGTATCAATAGGCAGAAGATTATAAGACGAAAGGGATGCTCCATTAGCTGAAAAGAGAGATTCGAGTTCCACAAGTAGTTGTGATTGTAGGGAGTTATCCGGTATAACGTATGTGTGGTTGTGGAGTGCCCTTCGTATCCTAAATGCTATGTCATCAGATAGATATCGCCGGTACTTCTCGAAAAGCAATCGAGGATTGCCAACATCTGAGAAAAGCAAGACTGTCATGAACATGTTCCTTAGTTGGAATGACGTAGCTGAGACAATTGCCTTATCATTCAGCGTCATCTCCTAGTAAACCACAAGCTTGGCGTTATGGCGTCTTATATATTCGTAGCTTTGTGCACCGCGAACAACCATCAGAAGCATTCTCATATACAGATGAATGCAGTACATTCTACCAAGTTTTGTTCATCGCTTCCTTCTATTCCATAATTTAGCTGTGTTATCCCAAGTGTGTTTATTTGGGAACTCGCAGTATGTAAGGTGCCATCTTGCTGAACTCCTTTGGTTTACAACAAACCACTCCGTAAGTGTTGTCCTTTGTCGAAATGTGCCGGACTGACGGCCAGTTGGTCCAGATTTTCTAGATTAATTTACCTGACATGGAAGCATGGGATGGAACACTGTTTTCTATTCAGACAGCCACCCAGTCCACGTACTTCAGACATGTGTATGCACTGCAGATGGTTTGGACCCTATAAAACGCATTTCACTTCTTACACCGACTATTCCCCTGTATGCGCGTGCATGTTGCGTGAGATCGAGTTAGGTCTGGTGAGTTGTGTTCTTCAGACTATCATCACTATCTTTTTACAATATTTCTCATTGAGTCACCTTCTTCCAATAATGCAGTAGGCCCAAAGAAATAGACCGTGTCGTTTGCGTAGCCTGCGGTGTACGGTCCCTTGCTGCAGCGAGAGGAATCGAATTCTTTAATATTCGGTTGCATTGCATTCTTCACTTCCTCGTGTAAATGTAATGGCAGTCGCGTTCGCAATATAGTTAGTACCATTGTCGTCGACATTTGTTTATGCGCTAGGTGCCGCCTTCTGTAAGTTTATTTGGCTCTACGAAGAGCTACTAGCCATCAAACTCGTCAACGTCCATCGCTAATAAAGCCATTAGCTTCCGTCGGCATCTATTTCTTCCGGGACTCTTGACCAACTGCAGTGGGGAAAGGAAAAAAAATGCGATTGCGAGAAGTAGCACGTCGCCGTAGCCGAATAGTGCCCCCCCGCCATCGTAAAAGCAACGCCGCACCAACACAGGTTGCGCTTGTGGCGTCGTGCCGCGTGATCGCTCTGTTTTGGTTAAGAGATGTATTACGTGACAATGATAGAAAACAGGAGACATGAGAGGGTACGCTGGCACGCTGCCCTCTTAATTCTGGAGAAGCAACGTGCAGCTTTGCATGGACACCGTGGGGGCAAATCCGCATTACCCAACCCGGGATCCCAAACCGCGCACGCCAGTACGCCGCTACGTCCGCAGTTCAAAGTTAGCGTTGGATCGTGTCGTCCACACTCTCAAGAGCCAAACTTTGCTAAAAAGAGCACAAGCATCATACGCCCGAAACGAAACGAAACAGCCCAACGAAAACGCAACCGGATAAACGCACGCGCAGGAACAACCACCGGGCGGATAAGCACAGGGTGGTTTCGCCCTCGTGGCCTCGTTTTTAGCCCAACCGACGTGAATCCGAGCAGGGTTGCATGCAGATGCAGTCGCGGCCGCGGTTGTCGCACGGCACGGAGTCGGCGCCCGTTCTTATCCACTCCGCCGCGGTGAGTCGGAGCGGCGCGGGGCCAGCGGGCCAGGCCATCGCGGCCGAATTGCTGCTCGTAATCTCCTTGTCCCCGTCGATCCACGTCGACCTGGGCAAGCCATTATCCCCATCCCTCCATCACCACCTCACCAACCCCTACCACTATTATTATCACACACACACACACAACCCCCCATCTCTCTCTCTCCTCTCCTCTCCTCTCCCCATTCCATCCGCCGCCTCCTCTCTTCGACCCTATTCGCTGCCGAATCACGATTCGCGAACCCTGACGAGCTAGCCAACGAGAGAGCTCTCGGATCCGTGGTGTCTCTTGCGCATGGAGATATCGTTCGAAACTTGGGAGGGGGTGCAGCGGCACGGCCAGGACCTCGCGGACCGCCTCGCGCAGGGGTTCACGGGCCTGCTCCATGCGCCGCCGCAGTTCCCCTGGCCCCCCGCGTCGCACAAGCGGATGCCCTTCGAGATCGACCTCCCCGTCGTCCCCTTCGGCGCCGCCCGAGGGGCCGGGAAGGACTTCTTCCCCGCCGCGGCCGTCGCCTCCGTCATCGACATTGGCGGGAGGCTCGGGCAGGCCGGCGCCGAGATTGGGGCCTCCGTGGGCGGGGCCGTGCAGCACGCCGTGCGCCAGCTGCCCCTGCCGTTCCGGAACGGCCAGATCCGGCGGCGGAAGCTGCCGCCGCCGCAGGCGCCGTCGCCCGCGGCTGCGGCGGGTGAGGGGGCGATGGGCCTGGCCGTGGAGAGGGCTGTGGACAGGTGCCCCCTCGAGGCGGCTGCCGCGGCTGCAGCCGCAGCGACTGGGAGTGCCGCCGCGTCGACCGTCAGTGGTGTTGCGGGCGGGGACGACTTGGATGAAGAGGATGAGGGATTCGGCTGCGAGATTGGGACTTTTGGAAACTTTAAGAAGGCGAAGGTACGATTCAAGTAGTAGTTCTATTATGGATTTTGGCATGTCGTGATGTTCTCTGTCGATTTTAGATCACAGCCTTAATTTAGGGTTTCCTGCCGTTAAAAGTACATAAATTGATGTTTTTATTCTACTAGGATATAGGTGTTATTTGTCTTGATATATCATTGGTTTACATGTCTCTGCCGAATTTGCATAGAGCCATGATACTTGGAGGGATTTGGTAACTGAGTTGTGGTCTTGCTGACTGTTTTCAGCATGAATTTGATACCCTTTAAGGATTTCACACCTTAATTCATAAATTGAAGCCATGATTTTGTATCTGCAGTTAAATGATGCTTTGTTGGTACTATTTTTTGTATAATTGGTTGAAGTTTATTAATGCGTGTAAAATATTAAAACTAAGGCTCTGTTTAGAACAGAGGAACTTGATAGGAATTGTACTGATTCCTGCAAAATCCCTGGGCAATTATCACGTTCAAAACAGGGCCTAAACTTACAAATTTTGAAGTAATCAATTTGTTGGGCTTTTGTGAGTTTACATTATCTCTGCTAAGTTGAATTTATGTTACCTTGACTGACAACATAATGATTAACTCTTCTGTTGATGATTATATTCAGGGTACTGTAAATATCTCAGCGACATATAATACCCGGAACAATGATGTTGAGAGTTCTGTTGTTGCACGTGGGGATCTCTGGAGGGTAGAGGCATCACACGGCAGTTCAACTTCTGCAAATGATAGCTCGCCTCTTTACCTTATTCAGTTGGGACCTTTACTATTTGTTCGAGATTCTACACTTCTTTTACCTGTTCATCTATCAAAGCAACACCTGCTTTGGTATGGTTATGATCGCAAGGTATGCATATCCTTTCTATTGCCTTCTCCCCACACGTGAAATTCTTACGAGTCAGTTACTGCTTTATCTATAATTTTGTATTTGGCTTATGTTTGATTGAAATTTGTGGACTCTTTGTTTTGTTATTTCCTTATTGTTTGTCTTGAATCCACTGAAAATGATATTTCCGTTACAGAATGGAGTGCATTCCCTCTGTCCAGCTATTTGGTCAAAACATAGGAGATGGTTGATGATGTCGATGATATGCCTTAATCCAGTAGCTTGCGTAAGTATGAGATATAATTTTATTGTGTTTTCTGCATACTATAGTTACTCTCATATGCTGTTACTTGTTAGATTGAGCTTATTTGTAAATCACCAATACACATACTAATAATACTAAAGCAATCGAGTTGGAGTGTGACTCAATGGCCTTTCTAGGGTGCTTTTCCTTGCATTATGTAGTTGTGCAATCGAGAGGTACATGCTGGCACGGTTTTTTCTTGTAGGGATTGCTTTTTTCCTTGTTCACAATGTTGTAACCATGCTTTCAAATTTATTAACAGGCACAATCTTAGTAATGATAGTTAGATCTGTTTGATATAACTTGTTCCCTACATTTTTTTCTTGCATTGTTGATAGAATATTTGATATTATCTAACAGAGTAACATGGTTTTTGTTGCAGTCCTTTATGGATTTGCAGTTCCCTAATGGGCAACTAACGTATGTTGCTGGAGAGGGGATAACGGCAAGTGGTTTTGTTCCATTATTTGGTGGGTTGCTTCAAGCTCATGGGAAATATCCAGGAGAAACAAGAGTGAGCTTCTCTTGCAAGGTTAGTGTTTCCAATTTATCTCTGTATTAGTCACTTGTGATATCAGCAATTTTTAGGGTGTGATCTATTAAGTCAATTGTTTATATCAATGAATTGTGAGCTTCTCGTGCAAGGTTGCAGTTCCCTGCTATTTATGAGAAAAATGTACTAGTGTCGTATGGAACAATGGTGATATGCTTTAAGCATTCGACCATTGACTAGTTTCATCGTTGCTAATCAGTGTTTGATCAGAAATTTTTTTTAGCAGTGTCTGATCAGAAATCTGTTGTAACATTAATTGACAATATCACAACCTGTTAATGGAATGCTCTGTATGCTAATTTGTTCTGGTTGTGTATGAGTTCATTTTATCATATAAAGTTGCACACATGTTTGCGAATACATGCCCATTTTTTATTTTATTTGAGTTCTTGTTATGACACAGTCTAGTCTGTATTATTTATTCTGTTACCTTGATCTTTTCATGTTCTTGATAACCAACTTTAATCTCTCTTATTTCTCTTGCAATATGTTCATTCAATGTTAGTAAAGACTTTTTTCACCTGTGGTAACATTCAACCTTACTATCCTTTTTCGTCTTCTTTAAAGAACAAGCGAGGCACAAGGTTCACTCCTATGTTTCAATGGCCTGACAAGTCTCTTTCATTTGGAGTTACTCAAGCCTTAGCATGGAAAAGATCTGGTCTTATGGTGAGGCCCAGCGTACAAGTCAGGTAGTTACTCAAAGCATTTGGACAATTATGAAGCATTTTTGTTGATACCTCTTAACCAATCATTTTGTAAGCAGTTGAGTAGAAAGTGAATGGCAATTGCTTTGCATTTTTCTACTCTGTTAACCTTGTTGATATGGTGCTAAAATCATGCACTGTTGCATTTGATTTTGTTAAATGAATAGCTGTGATAATTTTGGTGATGGTGTGATCTTTTGTTGCTAATGATAATGGTTTTGATAAATGTTGTTTGATCGACCTATTGTAGAGACGATGCTGATTCACAGCCTTGCATTGTTATAGAATATAGATATCACGATCCACTGGACAAATTGAAAAGACTCAAAAGAGTACCTATTTTTGTTATTTTTCTCACTATGTACAACAAGAATGTCCTGATTTCTGAGGGGTGTATGATACTTTTCTTGTTGACTACAAGAGATTCTTTCGTATGCTGGATGGTATTGGCTGTAAGAGATTTGAACCTTTGATTATATGCTTACTTGGCATCGCTGAATCATTTTTGTGCTGATTCTATGGGCCTTTGGGTATACAATGCTTTTCTTGTCTTTGCCCTCAAGAATTCTGCCATATGCAGATGTCGTTGTTCATTCGTAGATTTCTATTGTATGCTCTGCATTGTTAGTTTAGTTCGGTGTATCCTTGCCTTTTCTATTTTTGACACCCTTATTCATGTCATTCTATTCAACAGTGTATGCCCCACGTTTGGAGGAAGTGATCCTGGGGTACGTGCAGAGGTCATCCATTCATTGAAGGAGGGACTGAATGTAATGTGCGGTTTATCTTGCTCAAGACATCCATCAGCTTTTACTGCTCTTTCTGTAAGCTCTCCTCATCCAAACAAGCTCTCTGCTTGGTTCTTCTCTAAGATTGTAGTTTGCCTCTAATTGAACCTATATATGGCAGATTGGGCGATCTAAGTGGAATGGTCAAGTGGGCAGTTCTGGAGTGGTAGTCACCTTGGAAACACCCCTTAATAACATCAGAAGACCATCTTTATCCGTTCAATTGAATGGTGGTTTTGAGTTTTGATGTCTTGCACAGAAGTTGTACATACCACTGTACATATTATCATCACTAATTTTAATGCTCCATACTTGTGGAGATAGCTGCTCAACCTATAAAATGTATGTGGAAGTGAGTTGCAGGCTTGCAGCTCGTTTTTGTTGCCATAGGTCTCAACTCAGCAAATCAACTGCTTTACTACTCATGCAGTAATAGACTTCCATATCTGTCTCCCAAGATATTGCGATGAAAGTGGCCAGTTCAAGATAATTCTTTTGGAAGTTGGAAAAAGGAAAGTTGTGAGCTTAGCCCTAGTTCACCTTTTGGAGGTTGGAAAAAGAGAAGCTGTGAGCTGTTATATGGTTATGCAAGAAGATGTTCACCCAGAAGCTCATTCTTTTCGTGCAAGACTGACAATATTGGATTAACTGTTGATACCGAATTGTCTGCCAATTGTGCTGGATTTTATCTCTACCGCAATTGATTCAGACAGGCTGCGTTGTTGAGAATTGAGACAGACAAACTTGATGGATGAATTGGTGTGCCTTTTCCCCCTGCACTCTTGTATTCTTCATGTAATGAACTAATGATCTATTAAGTTGAGACCCTGTTTGGCGGCACTGGCAAATCTCTTACCATGTTTGCTTTAATTTGAATCCGCAGTCTGGTTATCACATTGTTACCTGGAAACAAAAATGTTGTGTTGTTCTAATGGAACCGCCGAAAATAAGTAAAGCTAACTTATACTAAATTGTTTAGTAAGTTCCTTCCGTTTTGTTAGGTTGGTGTTGGTATATTAGCACTAGGAAAAGTTTGTCTTATAGCTGAACCAGTGAATCTACGACGATTATCAGAGGTATGTTCCTATTTAAGGATCCAAGTGATTGTGTGCACTTGTGCCTGCGAGGGGCTTAGTGGCGAAGTTGAGAAACGAGGTGGATTCATTTCTTTTGCCTCTTGGAACACCTGTAAGGCTGTAAATGGCTGCTTATTAGTTTCAATGGAGTCACTTCAGTCTAAAAAATTGCACTACACATAACTCTGAGACCCGTCAAGAGTTTCCGACCATTATTAATGTGACCTAGCAAGTGTGGTACCATAACGTTGTTCTGTATCATTAGATGCTCCTGAAGTAACCTAACGTTTCAACGCTTTCATTTACGAGTTTTAATTGGACGAAATAAAAAGTGGGATTTGTAACGGGGCAATCACCCATATAAGCACTAAGCAGGTGGAAGTCTTCCATTCCCTGAACTCGATCACAAGAGGGGGTGAAGCAGAGCTCTTCTCTTCAGCCTCGAAGGCAGCTCAGCCATGGAGATCGTTCCCTCCATTTTGCTGCCGCTTCTTCTCCTCCTCCTTTCCTCACCCGCCGCCATACCCTCTGCCTTGGCCCCTGCCCCTGGTGCCGACGAGCACACCGCCGACGTGTACATTGTCTTCGTCAGCCGCGCCGACTACGTCGATTCCGTGGACTACGACGTCCGGTTGCTCGCTTCCGTCGTCGGAAGGTTGTTGTGACAAGCAACATTTCTGCCTTCATGCACAGCACGGCCCCGTCTTTATCCTACTTTTTTTTGAAACGGACGCCTTTCTCCTACTGACCTTTCCTTGTTTTTGATTCAGCAGAGAGGAAGCAAAGACGGCAATACTCTACCACTACAGCGGCCTCGGGTTCGCGGCGAGGCTCGAATCCAATCTAGCCGACCAATTGTCAAGTGAGTGCAGTTGATTCATTGACTCATCTTCTTGTATCACAGTAACATGCATAATAAAAAGAAGACCCAGGATTCTTCTTCTTCTTAAAAAAAAAGAAGATCCAGAAAATTGATATCACTTGACTGACTTGACTCTGTTGCTTGCATGGATCCAATTTTGCGGTCAGAAGAACTCAACATTCTGTTTGCCTTTTGTTCTTATGCTGCAGAGAAGGTGGGCGTTGCGATCTTCAAGGACCAGGTATACCATCTCGGGAAAGATGGTCGCTTGCCTCGCTTCTTTGAAGAGAATATCTGACGGTCAAATGAAGGTCACGCACTGCAACTTAGATTACAAACCTCATTAGTCTGCAGCATGCTAGCACGACCTGAAACATGTTATATTAAGATTTGGGCGATTTGTTATGCCCAGTATTTGTACGAGGATCTTCACACAAATTTGTGTTAACCTCAAAAAATGCATACAAGTTTGTGGCATATATAGGGAAGTACTGAGTGGCATAGAGTGCCGAATAATTCAGAATCTAGTTCCACTTGATAACCAGGATGATATATATAAGTACAAAGACCGAGATTTCCTGTGCTTCAATCATGGTGCAAGTTACGCACACTTTTACCTAAAATTCTAGGACACCAGAAAAAAACTCCTGATTATACATTCTCTTATGGTGACCGGAGGCTCTGCTATCCAGGCACAGGAGCCGCTGCTGGCCACGGACCCAGCCTTTCCCAACCCCGTCTCCTCCCTCTCCCCGGAGAAAGTCCCTCTGGCAATGGAACTCCATGTCCTTGAGAGCCCTGCACTTGCCGTGCAGGAACTTGGCCATCTCCTTCTGGCACTCCTCCCCGCTGTATTCTTCAAAAACCACCTTCTCGAGGCGGCGATGCAATCGGTGGAGCTCGTCACGTCCCACGGCCCTGGCTTGACGTTGCGACTCCAGTAATCCCAGTAGGTCTGTAACATCAATCACATGGCGTACGTGTAGGTCAATTAACAGCCATTGTCCAAACAACTGAAGAGCTAGCATGCATAATTTTCAGAGGAGGCAGGGCAGGATACAATCACCCTGATGTAGAGCGTTTCCTGACAGGGAAACAGCCTGAGGAGCTGCATGAACCAGTGGACGTGATTGAAACAGCCCGAAAAATTCGAATTTCAAAAAAAAAAAAAGAGTTTTTGGCTTGATTTTGATTTCCTTCCAAATTTGAAAATTCCCAGTTCAAATCCGCTTTCCCTTTTCGTCCTGCCCGTTTTCTTTCACCGAAAGTGCCTCCCTCCCTGGGCGTTTCCTCCCCGTCTTCCTCCTCCCGTGCGTCATCTTTCCCACGCCACCGCCATCCTCTTCGCTTTCGTCAGCCGCTAGCTCCCGCGCCACGCACTGCCTCCACCAACTTCCACCACCTTTGCCGTTCGCCACCTCCACCACCACCTTGCCCTACCCGGCACTGTTTGCGCGCGGCCGCACACGTCGCCACCCACACAATGCGCCCGTATTCACCAATTCCTAGCACCACCGCCATGCCCCGGCTATAAAAGCCCCTTCGGAGCGCACCTCCCCTCTCCCCCTTTCCCCACCAGCGTCGGCGAATTCCACGGATTTCCGCCACCACTGTTCTTCTTCCCCGGTGAGCAAAACCTCAAATTTGCCACCCCCGATCCTCTTCTTCCCTCCCCACTCTGGCTTTAGCACCACCTCGCCACTCTGCTCCTTTCCCCCACCATCCCCACCCCAATCCCTCGTCGGCACTACCTCGCCCCACCGCACCACCCACGGCTCCCGTGAGCAGCTCGCCTCGAAGCACCTCGAGCCATGCCACCATGATTACTGTCTAGTAACCATTTTCGTACATGAATAGTAAAATCAGTACTATTCATCGTCTGACACTATTCACCCCTAAAAACCTAATTTGACATTATATACCCATTTTGACCGTTTCGAGCCAGTGAATCCATTTATCAACTCTGTTCAGCCCAATCAATCACCCAAATAAATTCTATCCACCACACCACCTTTCTCTTTTAATTCTTTTTCGAATTGTATGTACTTGCATATTGTTCCCAGCTCATTCCTTGTCGAGCTGTAACATCCCGATTTTCTGAGCCTTTTTGAAAATTTTTAAACTAAAAAGAACCATTTGGTTTTGTTGGAGCCCCAAAGCTTAACTTGAGATTTTTAGAATTTGAGTGTTTAAAATAACTAAATCGAACTTCAACTAATCCAGAGTTTGGTTTATTCGGAGTTGTTTGAGTTCTGGTGTGGTCCTTCCCTTTCTCTGTTCGTTCTGCTCTCCTCTTGGCCCAGCTTTTTCTCTCGAGACCTCCCACTTGCTTGGACATTTCTCTATGTCCAGACCTCCCTCTTGTTGGACTTTCCCTCTGTGTCTAGACCTCTCTTTTGGTTTAGACCTCCTCTGTGTCTAGACATTCCTTTTGGTTTAGACCTTCCCTGTGTCTAGACCTTCCTTTTTGGTTTAGACCTCTCTTTCGGTTTTGACCTCCCCTTGGATCACGACCACCCCCGAGGTGCTCCAAGCTCGGGTTTATGTTTCAAACAGCCTTGATTTCCGAAATTCAAAGTTCGGGTTGAATTTCTCCTTTCTGGACCTTCCTCTCATTTAGCCCTCTTTCCTTCTCGGGCTTAGCACCTCCTTTGAGTTCATCTTGACCGCCAGGACCTCCTTAGGAGCACCCGCGTGGACTCATCAGGACCACTCAGGATCTCCTCCTTTGGACCTCCCTTGTGTTTGGACCTCCCCTCGTGTCTAGACCTTCCTTGTGCTTGGACCTCCCCTTGAGTTCAGACCTCCTTGCCGTCTGGACCTCTCCCTCTCGTCTAGACCTCCCTCTCAGTCTAGATCTCCCTGTCCTTAGGACCTCCTCGTTCCCATGCCCTCCTCCTCGGGACCTCTGGTCTTTTGTAAAGACCACACTTTTTGGTCAAGACATCCTCGTTGACCACGACCATCTCGTTGGTCACGAACCACCCTCTGTGGTCTTTTTGCAAAGACCACCATGCAAAGACCACCTCCTGTGGTTTTTTTTGCAAAGATCACCCTCTGCGGTCTTTTGCAAGGACGACCCTCTTTGGTTACGACCTCCCCTTTGGATTGACCATCTCTCCCGTGGGGTTGACTGGCCCCACTTGTTAGTCCTACCGACCTTCTTCTTTCTCTGCCACATAAGTCTTTTGTGCATTTAATGCCGGTTGTGTCGCATTAAATGCAGTCACTTACGTGGCACCTCGTTTTCTCTCCTTGTCTCCTTCCCTCACAGCTTATCTTGTTCTATTTCTCCTTCACCAGGTTGGTCGTACCTTAACCTGTCTCTTTTTCCCCCAATCGACCATACCTTGTCTTGTCCTTCACCTACCTTTGACCTTCTTCTTCATCCACCTCTGACCCGTGTGTCTCTGAGTTTCTCAGTAACTTTCCTTCTCCTTCTTCCCTGGCAATAAATAGCCTGAGTAGCCCTCCTTTCATCACCTTTTCCACTACCAACTCTTTTTTGCTCTCATCCAGTTTTTCACCGTGCTTGAAGCTTCGCCAAGGAGTCTATTGAAGCTGCGTCGTCGCCTCCTCGCCGCCAAGAAGGCCACCGGAGCCTGCGCCGCGACCTTGCAGTCGAAGAACTCGTCGGGACACCCGCGCCGCCTTCAACCATCGCCGCCGTCCATCGACCTCCCTTCCTCCTTCAGTCACTCTCGCCCTTGGTGAGTCTCTCCTTGCCCCGATCTTCTCCCTTGTCCCTACGACCACCTGGTGTGATCGTATTCCTTGTGCGACCACGTTGTGCAGTCGTAGCCTTTGTTGGACCTTCTCCTTCTTTGGATCTCCTGGGGGTCTCCCTTTGCAAAGGCGACCTTCTTGGTCTTTTTGCAAAGACGGCCCTCTTGGGTCCTCCTCAGGACCTCTCCCTCGGGATCTCCTCAAAGACCTCCCTTGACTTCTCCGGACCTCCTCAGGACCTTCCTTTTTGTAAAGACCACCTTCTCGGTCTTTGCCATCCCCTTTTGGGTCTTTTGCAAAGACCACCCTCTTGTTGGACCTCCTTCTGAGAGCCCGTTCCTAAGTTGTCTTTTCTGTTCTTTTGTTGTTACTTCTTGATCGGTTTGTTTGGAGTTCATTTGGATCTTACTTGGTCTTTATTTGTTTTGCTTCGTTCTCTCGTGTAAATTGCGACGTCTCTAGGGAGCCCGAGTTCTCCGAAGGAGTAGTTCCTCAAGCTTTCGAGCAAGGCAAGTTACACCCTTGATCATATTGAAACTAGTACTTCAAATTATTTATGTTTTGTTTCAAATTATTACTGCATACTTATTTCAATTCAAGTAATTCAAATCACTGTTTTGACTTTGTAGTTATTCCTAATTCCTTTGTACAACTAAATTTGATTAATGAATTGATCACCCCTTGTCACCGTAGTAAAAGCTAGTTGGTACATTAGTATTGTCGTAGCAGGGCACCGATGGGTGCCCCGCACCCTAGGGTCGTCAGAGATACCTGTGTGCCGTTAGGGATACCGTACATGTACAAGCCTACTCTGTATAGCATATTTAGGCCAGTGTACCCAAAATACCCTCTCTCTCTTAACATTGTGAGGGCAAGAAGGTAAATGTCCCTTCTTGCCCTCCTATAAATAGAGCCCTAAGGGCATGTATAAGGAGGAGGATCTCATTTCCACCATTATACATACAATGCAACACATACATATCCAGTGGTCTTTGGCTCCTCTCCCTCCGGTCCATTCCCAAGACAAAGGGTACCCTGTACCCATTGTCTAGTCCTTTTGGCTACGACAGTTGGCGCTGACTGTGGGGACCGAACAAGAAGCTACAAACGGGAGGATCTCATTTCCACCATTCATACATACAATGCAACACATACATATCCAATGGTCTTTGGCTCCTCTCCCTTCGGTCCATTCCCAAGACAAAGGGTACTCTGTACCCACTGTCTAGTCCTTTTAGCTACGACAAGTATGAACTAGCATGTGTTGCAAAACTTTAAACTTAGACATGTTTAGACCAAAAATCTTGATTTGGGAGATTTTACTGCCAAAAGACCAATCTTGTCAAAAATATTTTAACCATGACATTGGGTTGTCATAGAGGTTTGCAAATGTTTTTGAAAAGTAGGCAAATGGAAAAAAAATCGGTTTGGACTTGGGCGAATTGGTTGTCTGCAGGGTGCATGTTTATGCACGGGATCAACCAGGTTATGGTTGAGGCCCAGGGTTTGTTGGAAGCTGCCCAGGTCAGTTAAGGACCTGTCTTCGAGCCGCATCTTGCTAGCCACATCGTGCAACCACATGTCCTGAGAATGGGGAGGGGACCTAGTTAACTAATTTGCAAAGTTCCATGGTCGTTCTTGTTGATGCGGTGGGTAGTCGTGTTATGACCTATGTTAGTCCCACCTGGCACAAGAGGGGACCCAAACCCTACAGGTTTCTATCTAAAGGGGGTGAAACCTTAGCGAGTGGGACTACGGTGGAATGGCCCATTGTAAAGGCCTTGTCATGATCTCTAGACCACTTACCTTCGGCAGTGAGTGGTGGTATCGTCTGATACCAAGCAAACTAGAGAAATCATGTCACGTGGGTAAAGTGTACAACCTCTGCAGAGTGTAAATCTATTCGAATAGTCGTGTCCACGGTCATGGACATGCTAGCAAAGGCACTCAAAGTTAGACTCGGTTTTGTTTTCGAAGGACTTTGTTAAAATGTTTTGGATGTCTATCCAAATGGGTTTGGGCGTGGAGCCTTGTTATAGGAGGGTATCCTTCACCACGTGTGATGAATGTTATCCAACTATAAAACTGAAATTTATAAAATGAATTTTAGTTATTGTTAACTGCCTTGGAACTTAGTAGAAGTATTTAGAAAGAAACATGGCTTTATGCAAAACAACTCTATAAGCCTTCCTTTGATGATAATCCTGTATGCATGTCATTCTGTTATTTGACGGGTGTAACTTGTCAGCACGGTTGTTGTGCTCACTCTTGCTTGATTCATAATTTAGCAGGTGAGGACGTCTTCGAGAAGCCTGAGGTCCAGGTCGACTAGGCTGCGACCTCCAGCCGATTGCCTGTGGTGAATCGGGTGGTCTGCTGCTTTTGGTCTGCTGCTGTGTATGGTTTTGTTGGCTTTTAAGCCGTCTTTGTAATCAACTCAGTTGCTATTAATAAAGCTTGTGTTTGATGTATGTTACCACTCTTGTTTACTGTGCGAGCTAGCAATTGATCTTGGGACTAGCTCGGTTGCACAGAGGTCTTGGGATCATCCCAGGTCTCACGACCACCTCGGGTCTGGTCTCGCGACCACCCCCGAGTCGGGTCGTGGAACTCGGGGTACTCCCCAAGCCTCACGACCACCCTCGGACCTCTCGGGTGGCCTTGACAAACCTTCGGGTGGTCTGAAGGACCTCTCGGATGGTCTTGATGGACCTCTCGGGTGGTCCTGGGAGTCCTCTCCTGGGTCTGGTCGTGACAACTTGGGGTTTAAAATCCCGGGTCCTTACACAAGCCGAACTTTTTATTTGGTTTATTTTATTTTATTTCGTGTTACGTCATGACTTCGACGACCAAGCTCCGAAAGACGTCGGACAATACGAGTTACTAGAAGACTTTGGGCAAGGAGGCAAGTCGCATTCCTTTGATCATTTTGAGCCTATACTTCATGTATTTATAGTATTACTTTCCTTACTGTATTTGTGCCAATCACTTTAAATATTGAAATAATACTTTTGAAGGCCAAGATAATTAGATAAATCCTATTACCCCACATAGAAACCCACTTATTCTTGTAGGCCATATCCACCTTGACAAGTTTACATAAACTGATACCTATATAAGTAGCTTTGTTACACAATGTGTTTATAAAATCATCAAAAGAGTTTTGGCTAGTCGCCAATGGTTTTGAAGGAGAGTTGAGGGTTGTGACTAGAAAATTGGACAACTCAATAGACTGATAAAAGTGAGTCAAAGGTGAGATCAAGCAAGTGGATAGCCACAAGTTGGTGTTGGCCCATTTCCTCACTGGAGACAAGTACGGACAAGAACCTTGTACCAAGTAGCAGACACAGAAACCGCTCAACCACAGGTGTGGTCATTCCTCCCTGGCTTAGTACCTTGCGCCGATTGAATATCTCAGGATGTCAAGCGCTCTTGTGTGATAGAGCGAAGGAATTGGGTGGGGCAGAGTGGGCTGTAGGGACACTCATTTGGTCTACACAGCAGTATGGACCCGTCAGCCTCGAAGTGCGCATTCCACTGTTGGTCGATGGTCTCCCGAGGGCTGTATGGAGTAGGACCTACCGGGTAGAGACTAAAAAGGTTGAGCAGTGAAAAGACTTTGTTGTCTCAGCTCAGTCACACGCTAACGTGTTGCATGTTTATGATATGACAGTATGAGCTTGAGGTATCTTATGGGTAAAGTTGGGAAACTCTGCAGAGTGTATATTTAAAGGTATTCGAATACGCCGTGCTTCCTGTTAATGAAGTTGTGTTCATGGGTGGTTCTAGTACACGAGACATAAGTAGAGATTTTGAGATGTTAAGTTGGTAATTGCAAGTGTTGAGAAACCCTTGGTGTTATATTTATTATTGTTTTACTGTTTTAAAGATAAACTGCTTTAAACTCAAAATACATCCACATACACCTGTTATGGTAAACCCTAAAATAATCCTTTGAACTCCTTACATGTAATTATTTAGCCTTTTCATGTGGCTTGCTGAGTACGGTTGTGTACTCAATCTTGCAATATCATCTACAGAGGAAACCTAGGAGAATACTGAGGATCTTAATGAGCAGGATTTTGGTGGACCCCCAGATTGCAGCGATTACTATTATTAGGTCTCGACCGCACTCAAGCGTGCCTGTGGTTTGGAAGTTCTTTTGTTATGTAATATATTAACTTTGAGTTTGGATGCCCGTGTCAGGTTAAAACCGGCTGTTAAGCCTTAATCTTGTATAATAAAAGTATGATTTTTGTTGTAATCGAAAGCTTGCTTGAGATCTTTATACTTCTATTGCATTCTCGGCGGTTGTGAAGGGTTTAATGGTCCCAAATTTCGGGGTTGTTACAAGTGGTATCAAAGCTTAGGTTGACCGTAGGTTGAGACCTTAGGTTGGCTTTAGAAAATTAGGAAATGAAGTTCTTCAAAAATCTTAATTTGAAAAATTATAAAAGAATTCCTGAAAACAAAAATATAAGTATTATTGTTGTCTTCTCCCTTCTAGTGCTATCTTATCTAATCTTAGATTTGTAATATCTCGATTTTTTATTATAAAATATTTATCTCTATCTCAACTAATTTTAACTTTTCGCGAGAAGTTGCAATGTGGAAGAGGCAGCGTTCAAAGTACACTAGAGTAATGTTAAATAGAGTAAACCCTAAATAGGCGATCTTTTGGTTGTAACACAAGTTGTACTATGTACTCTAAGTAGTATGTATGCAACTCGTATAAATAAATGGAAGAGTTATGTTATTTAGTGATAATTTGTTTTTCTATCAGTACATGTATATCATCCTTGTCAAAATTCAATTCCTTATTTTCGTCTTAATTCTTAGCTTAATCTTTCTCCACTTAATTTAAGTCTGGATCTTACTTGCCTCTCTATATTTGGTCAAAGATGCTGCAGAAATAAATTCCCAAGATGTCAGGAATAAGAACAAGAAGTCGTGACAATAACAACCATCAGAATGAGACCAACTGAGAGGATCACCAGCCAAGTATGGCAGAAGTAATGGCCATGATGGAAAGAAACAGATATCAAGCAGAACAAAATCAAAACAGAATAATGGAGCAACACACCAGAGTCCTTGAGCAGGTAGCAACTGGACCACCAGTACCATTAGGACCCTATCCAGGAACAACAAACGGAGGAGTCTCCACATGATCAAGATGGGCAGATTTTCATAAAACAAGACCACCAACATTTTTCAATCGCACCAGAACCACTAGCAGCAGATGATTGGATATGAGACATGGAAAGAAAATTAGATACTATCCAATGCACTGATCAAGAGAAGATTCTTTTTGCTTCCCATCAACTTTAGAGACAAGCCGCAGCATGGTGGATGAATCACCAAGAACTTCACCTCGGAAGAGATATACCATGGCAAGAATTCAAAGAAACATTTCATAAGGCACACGTTCCCACTGGTGTGATTGCCTCTAAACGTCGAGAGTTTCTTGCTCTCAAACAAAGAGGAAGTACTGTGACAGAGTATCTTCATCAATTCAATTACCTAGCACGATATGCTCCAAATGATGTTGATATTGAAGACAAAAAGATGGCGAAATTTTCTGAAGGATTACAAAAGTCACTGAAATTTCACATTTCAGCCCTTGATTTCAAAGGCCTATCAGCTATGGTAAATAAACTGCTAATATCAGAAGAAGCCAAAAGAGAATTACAAGACATCAGAAAAAGAAAAGCAATGCAGATGATACCTTCACCAAGTGCACCCAGAAAAAGAATGATTACAACATCGCTAGTACAATTTCAGCAAAGACCACCTACCAACCCAATTCTAAGACTACAATACAACATGAACCAACCAGCCACAAATCAGTGTTACACATATGGAGGAAATCACCATCAAAGGGAATGTCCACAAAAATCAATAAACTGCTAATAAACTGCTACCACTGTGGACAACTAGGTCATTTCAAAACGCAATGCCCAATGAAAAATATGTCAGCAGAAGCCGCCAAAGCTCAGGCAAAAAGCCAATCACAGATCAACAAAACACCACTAATAATGCAAGTCAACAAAGGAGGTATGCTACAATCCAGAGAACGACTGAAGAGACCAGGACAAATTTTAGGAGAAGGGGGACCAACAACAAGACAAATTCAAGGCAAAATCAATTATGCCACTACTAATGAAGCTGCAGAAGCCACAAATAATATTGCTAGTATGTTTTTACTTTGTGCAAGATCAACATAGGTTTTAATTAAACTAGGAGCCACCTCTTCCATTTCTTTGTCAAAATCATGCAAAACAACTTGGAAAAGAGGAGTAAAAAATGCAGCGTGATTTTTTCCAATCTGTCCCTTGGCTTTGAGTGAATCTCGGAGTCGAGATTCTTTTTAAGGGGAGCAGATTGAAATAGCATGAAAAATTAAAATTTCAATTTTTTTTTGCGTTTTCGGCTTGAATTTGATTTCCTTCCAAATTCGGAAATTCCCAGTTCAAATCCGCTTTCTCTTTTCGTCTTGCCCATTTTCTTTCACCGAAAGTGCCTCCCTCCCCGGGCGTTTCCTCCCTGTCTTCCTCTTCCCATGCGTCATCTTCCCCATGCCACCGCCATCCTCTTCGCTTCCGTCAGCCGCCAGCTCTCGCACCATGCACTGCCTCCACCAGCTTCCACCACCTTTGTCGTTCGCTACCTCCACTGCCACCTTGCTCACTACATAAATTAGTTAGTGTATTGGTTATTAATTAGTTAGTTTACTAGTAATTAATTAGTTTAGAGGTAATTTGTTAGTTCGCTGGTAGTTAATTAATTAGTCAAAATTAGTTAGTGGTTATCAGTCCCACATATTAAATTAGTGCTAATAAACTACTCGTAATTTATGTAGTGGTAATTAATCAGTTGCAATTAGTTAGTTTAGTGGTAATTAAATAGTCATAATTAGTTAGTTTAGTGGTAAATAATTAGTCGTATCTAATTACACATATGTAATCCATCACTTGCATACAATTTGTCGTATCTAATTACACAAATGTATCACGGATGGGGTTGTTGTAGCTTTAGGTAATGTCGAACATGCAAGACTTATATGTTTTTTATGGCGATGGTCTCGTATGGGCTGGACCCGGTGGGTTGGACCTGTCGAGATGCTAGTACAAGGTGGTCCGGGCAGAGGGGCTCGACGCGATGAATATTCACGAGCTTTGGAGTTGCATCCGGAGGGAGTTCGTCACGGAGGCAACGAGAAAGAAAGTTGTGATCGAGGGGATCGCCTGCATGAATGATGTGTGGGAGCTCGTCAAAGTGGCTGGAAGCGTAGAGTGGAGCTAGTACATGCATATTGCCTCCTAGCCCGAGGCGGTCATTTACGGGAGGCCGATGGTGTACGTGAATTTCGTACCCAGGGTGCCGAGCCACCTTGATGCCGGGGCCTCTACAAGCGGGCAAGCACAACCCGATTCTAAAGACGGTAGCACAGAATGTGCCACCTCGGAGGATTGCCCCACGCATAATTTTGTGCAAAATAAGGGGGCAAAATTGTGGTGGTCGGCCTGCATTGACTGCCATGAGTATCTACCAGACCAAGTTCTCGCGTTGGAGTCCGACGAGGACACCGACCCAACCTCAGATGGTAGCGACGATGATGCACACCAGGCCGGTGGTCCAACCGGGTGAATTTTGTCATCGAAGGTGTCTTACGTGGCATCAAGACTTGATGATGTCGTAGTGCGTTCGCTCGTACTGCCGCAAGAAGAAGGCTCCCACTAGGGGTTTGATGCCAAGACCCTCTTAGTAGGGTAGTGCTTCCCTAGCAAGGAGGCCGTACAACAAGCTATAGCACGGTACGTCTTGTCCATCAGCCGTGTGTACCAAGTGCACCGGTCCAACCCCGGACATTACGTAGTGAGGTGCGTAGTGGAAGGCTGCCCTAGCAAGGTCAGTGCTCATCGAGCAAAGATCTTCGGCTCGGTATTCGCAGTCAAGACGGTGATCAACCACACTTGCGAGCTTAGCGAGGCCCTGCGGCAGCATCGGAATGTGACTTCCGCATATGTGGCGAACCTGATCAAGTACCTAGTTGCGGCGGACGTGTCTGTCTCCCCCAAGCTGCTGATGTCGTAAGTCGCCAATCAGGTTGGCTATCTAGTCAGCTACGGCAAGGTCCGACGAGCCAAGCAGAAGATCATCGAGTTCATGTACGGGACATACGAAGAGGCGTACAACCTTGTGCCGAGATTGCTTCACCAGATTGCCGAATCAAACCCCGGCATGTACATAAACAAGCTTGAGCGTGAAGATGCTGAGAAAGGCCCCAACTACTTCATACTGGACTAGGATTTTTTGGCTTTCGCTCAGGCCATTGGGAGCTTCCAGTTTTGTCATCCCGTGATGACGATGGATGGCACTTTCCTCACGGGGAGGTACAAGGGCACGATCCTCACCACAGTGACGGCCGACGTGAATGACCAGCTTCTCCCTGTGGCATTTGCCATTGTGGAGAGCGAGAACACATCCAGTTGGTTGTGGTTCCTGTCGAACGTGAAGACGGCGGTGTTGGGAGACCGGCCCAACGTATGCCTTATCACAGACCGCAATGTTTGCTTGTTGGCGGCCATCAACACCATGCAGCACAGGACGACCCTCCTACCAGTGGAATGACGTGTAATCTAGGTGGTGCATGAGGCATCTTGTATCTAACTTATTCAAGCGGTCCCACAGTCAGGATGTCATGAAAACGTTCAAGACATTGTGTCTGCAGAACCAGAGGCAGAAGTTTGACTCCATCTGGGGAGACCTCGAACGCCGGACTACGAGGCATACAAGGGAGTTTACTCCGGAGGTACTAGAGTGAGAGCAACCCCATAGTGCCATGAGTTTCTCGGAGTAGATTAATGGCCACACTCCTGAATTAGAGAAATAGTCCGTTCTGTATGACACAAACGGTGCGAGGTACGGAATTATGATGACCAAAATATCCGAGGTGTACAACAGCGTCCTCCCTATCACGCTAATACGGGCAAAAATTCCTTGTACTCGTGTTTGTTACAAACTTACAATTACAGAGGTGAGTAGATTTTGGGACGATGGGATCTTAACTTTTGGGAGAAAAGGATTGAAAATTTATGTGAACTACAGGAATTTACGTATTCTTACAGCATAACAACTACGTTTGAACTGATCTCATGCATCTCGCCCTAACTCTAATTTGGTTGAAACATACACGAAACTGATTTTTTTAGTCTTGCTTCTCAAGCAGATTTCACGAACAAGCTTTGCAAGTTGCAAACCTGCAAATCTTTCCTTCTGCAGGCGGCAGGCATGCAGCTTTTGCACAAAGATGTTACGCAATCCTCCAAATAATAACTGGATGGCAGTCATGTTGCTACACACAAAAATGCTGAGAGCGGTGTTTATAAGGAATTTATAGCGGCTAATCAAATGAAAAGTTTTATCTATCAACAGGGATGAAATATACTGATTTTAGTTCAGGTCTTCAGAAGTAGCAGACGATATCGGAACAATTAATGAATTCTTTATGATAAACAGATCAATCCCCGGAATAAAGCACGCGAATAACCGAGCATAACGAACTGCTAGCTTCAAAGTATCAACTCTAGTCCTCTAACCAAGATTTGTTAAACCTCATACAGGTTAAGATAGTACTTCCTCTTGTACCACTCATGATGGCAAATATCCTGATGATTATTCGCCAGTTGACCCTTGAAGAAGAGGAAGCGAGCGTCCCTCGACGCACGGCTGTCGAAGCACAGGAGCTCCTGCTGCTTCCCGATCCATACTTCACTCGGCTCCTTGCCGTAATCCGTGGTGCTGGTGTCGTCCATGCAGTGGAATTCCATGGCCTTGAGGAACCTGCTCCTCCCGTGAAGGAACTTGGCCATCTCCCTCTGCCACTCGTGCCCTCTGTAAACCTCGAACACCACCTTCTCGAGGTGGTTGTCGATGCAAGGGACGGATCTCAGCACGTCCCACGACCCCGGTGCGGCGTCTTGAACCTTGGACCAAGTGTCCGACTATAAAGAACGACGTAAACTTCAGCAGCCATGATCCATCAATGCAAAAGATATTGCGTAGGTATATGAACAATGCAGTGGCAAGATCAACTCACCCTGATGTAGAGCGTCTCCAGGCAAGGAAACAGCTTGAGGAGTTGCATGAACCAATAGATGTACCCCTCAGAGGTGTAGCTCACCTCCACGGCTAGTGTCTTCAGGCTTGGCATCAGAGTCTTCACATGAAATCCATCTTCCTGCATATGCTAATTTTGATGATTTGGTATAGATATACGCCATCGGTAGTTAATAGATTGCAATTGCCATGATCGATTTCTGATTGATCAGTCGGTAATAGAGTAAGCTTACTGTGAAAATAGTCTCCTCAATCTCAATCGCGTGGAGGCTCATGCCGAGGTAGCCCAAGAACTGCAGCTTCGGTGCGTGCGCAACCTTGAGATGCACTCCCCCGGAGCTTCTCAGGTACATGTGGTTTCCGAGAACCCACTCCAGGTTGGGAGCGTCCTCGATGAAGAGCTCATCAAAGTCGCTGCCGCTCAGGGTCTTGAGGCTCGGGGACCGGACATGGACGCGCCGGCACTTGGTCACGCTGCACATCCTCAGGCGCTCCAGCGCCGTGCACTGCGACAACAGGGAGTTCAGAGACTCCTCGGAGATCGCCACCTCGAACAGGTCGATCTCGGTCAGGCGGGCGAGGGGCGCGGCGGCCTCCGTGGCGTCCGGGAAGGTGCAGCTGCTCGCGTGGAGGCGCGTGAGGGAGGCGCACGTGAAGAGGGAGGCCGGGATCCTCTGCCGCCTCTCGCGGAAGGAGAGGGAGAGTTCCTGGACGCCGCGGTTCGCGAGCTCCCGGAGCCAGCCCTCGACGGAGGGGTCCTCGTCGCCGGGGAAGTAGAGCCAGCAGGTGCGGAAGGAGCGGACGCGCGCAGTAGGGTGGTTGGCGAGGATGGAGTTGACGGCGTTGACGACGTTGCGGTGGGGCATGAAGGCTTTGAAGTCGAGCAGGGTGGAGGGGAAGAGGCGGCGCCAGCGGGAGGCGAGGACGGAGGACCTCGCCGCCGCGTCGATCGGGAGGAGGGAGAGGATGGAGACAAGGATGATGTCCGGGAGGTCGCTGATGCGGTCGGGGAGGAGGTTCCCGCCGCCGACGTCGGGCGCCATCTCTGGTGAATTGGTGTAATCCTAGGTATTGCTGCGCGGTGGTAGATCGATTAGGAAGAGTTTGGGGTTTTGGGGGCGGACAGAAGGGGTACAAATTGGAATAATTGATTATTTGTCACAATAAAAGTGTGAATTTTACGATTTGTCATTGTATGTAAGTATGATGCAAATAATCAATTATGTATGTTTGTCAGTATCAAATAATCAAATCATCCGTACAAATTAGGGTGTCAACTGGAAATAGTGGTATTTTAATATATATATATATATATATATATATATATATATATATATATGGATACAAACTTAAATATAAATCTGAATAAAATGTTATAACAAATAAGAATATGAATCAAATACCTACTTAATTTGGTCGGATCCAAATATCCTACGGTATAATGAAGTTTAATGAGCTGGCACCAGTTTTATAGTAATATTGATGTCTCTTTTTATATGATTTATCATGTGACCATTGATCATTGGTGCTATTTTACCACTTACACTAACCAATTTTAGACATACGGTAAATAAATCGGTTATAAACGTGTTGAATTTGGCTAAAAAGAATATGCAAAAAAAGCTTTATTGGGGATGTGCCAAAATAGAAAAAAAAATCAAATGCCAAATTAGAGTCCATCGTGACACGGTCTCGTCGAGACGATCAAAATACATATATAATATGCCCAATTTGGAAGTCAAATGCAAAAGATATGTAATAGCTAGTTGTTGTTATTGCGTCGAATCCGGATATTATCCGCATTCGTATTCGACACCTATTTTGCATACCGTATTCATATTCGTATTTGACCAAAAAAATCTAAATACTATCCGGATTCGAGTTCATTTTGCAATTTGAATGTATTTTTGCTTACACCATCTGAATACGGAAAGAAATCCTCTGGAGAAGAGGCCTGAGAGGAGAGAGGAGAAGGGGAGTAAGATGAATGGCTGAATGGTGGGGCCTCATAAAAAAGCCCCGCACCACCCCATTTTTTCCTCTGAATACAAATGTCTGACAAAACAGATAATATGAATCCGTATGACACCCCTAGCGCTATGAAGGACTATCGGCCTAGGTGTGATTGATCGCCGCGGGATCTCGATCCCATCCCATGGCCTGGATTTGGTTGGAGAGACGTGGGGATGCCGAAACGCAAAAATTCACCGATGTTGGTAGCACTGGATTATTTCTGCGTCGAAATAAAAAAAAATCTACGTTGAGATGACTGAAATAGCCCAAAACCAGGCCAAAAGCCCAAGTAGCCATAAGCTCCCCCCCCCCCCAAAAAAGGAAAATTCATAGCCACGGATACATGTAACCACAGGTACTATCCACACCACATATTTACTTTGAGATTGGTGCACATGCGAAGAGAAACTAAAGTCCAAAAAAAATGTGATCAGTCAAATACGTCTCTCTCCTCTCTATCCCCGCCGACTCTCTCTTTTCTTCTCTCTCACCTCTCTCTACGATGGTTTTCGGATTTCATCAAGAATTTGCATCAAGAAATGCAAGAACATTTTTTCGAGGAATTTTTTGGCACAACTTTGTAACCTTTCGGATCCATTTTTTGGGACAAACTTTGTAAGTTTCGGATCCAAGCAAATAAAAAAATATAATTAATCAAACATGAGCAAGCACACGAACACGGTTGTTCATTAAAACAATTTTTTGGGATAAACTTTGTATAAAAAAATATGCATGTTCTTGAGCTATTTTTTTTAAATGACCAAGTTGGATCATTCAACACAAACTTGAAGCAAAAGCTTGAACAAATCACAAAATTAGATTCGTGATGGGTCAAGGACGGTTGGATCCGTCGCGGTGGCAGTGAGAACAGCCAGATCCAATGGCCCGTGGGGTGGAGGACGGTCGGGTCCGTGGAGGTAGCATCGAGGACGGTCAAACCCTGTGCGTGGTGGCGCGGGGGACGAAGAGGGCACGGGGGATGTCCGAATTCATTTCATTGGTGTTTCTTCAGCTCATCGGCATCGAGGACGACAACGCTAGAGCTGACACGGACTCGCTAGGAGGAAGAGGCGGAGCCAGCGGGGTATCGTGGCAATGGCGGTTGTTGACGCAATATAGCGCAATCAAATAGACTAATCAAAGCGAAAGTACCATAGATTGAAAGATTAGACATAGTCAATTACATGGCAAGATCCACAAAAAACTCAAGGGAAGAACAAGACATTACCCCATACTAGATTGGGTGAACATCATGGGAGAAGTGGAAGATCAGGGGAAGTAGACGTGGGCAAACTCCTCTATGTGTGGCCCGGCGCTATCAGTGTGCGACCCAACACTGGTGGTGCGTAGCCCGACGCTACCCTAGCACAGGTTGGTTCTAGGGAGTGTGGCGCGACGCTTCTCAGCGACTTTTCCCTTCTTCTTGGCAAAACCCTAATTCGGTGACTTCTTACCGTCTTGGCTTCTTGGAACTCGAGGTCTCGGCCTATGCAAAAACCAAGGGAGGGGTGCCCTTTTATAGGGGGTCGGCACCCCTAAGCGTGGGGCACGTCGAGCGTGGTGCGCTTTCTAATGTGTATTACTTGTGGGCCCTAGTCAAATCTTGGTGATTTCCATCCAAAGTTCAAATCGCTTTCCAAAAATTTGATATAGTTTGTTTCCTTGCTATTCAGTTGATCATTTCCGGGGCTAGAACAAGCTCATGACAACGAGGGACTTCTAGAAAATTCTTGACGCGGAAGAAACGAAGCCCAACTCAGCCACCCTCGGTCGCCTCCAACCACACCGGTAAGTTCCCCCTACTCCACTAGTGCCCATGCAGCCCCCCCTCCTTCCTTCTCTCCCTTGATGACAACGAGGGAGACTAATTAATTAAACACTAATTATACAGTTAATAAACATAATGCATACGAGAAAAAAATACCTTCTCTAGAAGATCTTCCCTTGATGGCGAACTTTCTGTACTAATACGACATCTAAACACTCTCAAATCGGTAGTGAAATTGGATCTAATTTCGGCCAATCGCGCTACTTCTCGCTCGCTCTATCCTCTCTGTCTCTCTATACAGAGCCGAATGATTTTGGGGTGCAGGAACGAGAGCAAAGCGTCGGGTTTTATAGCCACGCGAAGGAATGAGTTCGGCCGACCACAAAGCGACGGGAGGGAATCGGATTCCCTCCCACAGACGATGCATCGGGTTTTTTGCGCATACGAGAGACAACGAGAATCGATTCCCTCCCACGGGCGTGCGGCGCATAGGGAATCTGGAGCATGCCCGTGCTCACGGAATTTCATTAAAAATAAATAAATTTCACTTGAAATATCATAATCAAAGTAAAAGGGTTCTTCCAGAAAGCAGGAAAAAGTATTGATTTTAGAGTAGTAACGAAAAAAATGGAGAAAGGATGCTTGTTTACAGAAAGGTTCAAAAATAAATACCCACTTGTATTATTAATCTCAATGTTATAGTGGCTCTCCTCACACATATAGGTTTTGTTACTTTATACGCTATTTTTTTTAAAAAAAAAACTTTCTACGCTAATTTGGTTGAAGCGTAGTTTTCCTGAAAAAACATGAGCAGATTAAGTTTTCCTCATCGACTAAAATTCTGTGCTTCAAAGAGTTCGTTTTTATGTTTACTATCGTGCTGCTCTACCTGAGAAGCAGCACATTTTTAATCCAATATCAGAAATGCTATTGACTACTGTCTACCTTTTTCTTTCAAGGAACTATTGTCTGCTGAGAAAATGATGGCTACTGAAATAACAAAAAACAAAGACCAGATGTAAATAAATTAACTGAATTTGTGAAGATCGTTTTCAACCAGCATGTCATATGACATATGGTGACAAGAAACAATGATGTCCAGACTGAGAACATTTTTTTATTAATTAATATTTTTTTAAAATTTTATTTTAAAGTTAACCATCGGCGCACTTTATTTCCAATTCTGATCCATTTGGTCACGTCACGGGTGGTGGCGTGGCAAAACAATGCTGTCATGCCATAGGATAAGTCCGCTAAAATAACCACTGGTGGTAGCGTGACCAAACAATACTGTCACGCCACCATCCGTAGCGTGACAAAAGTTTGCCCAAATACGGGCTAGAGTGACAGTGTTGTTTTGTCACGCCACTACTAGTGGCGTAATCAAAGAGGTCATAATTGGAAATAAGTTCGCGGAGGGTTAACTTTAAAATAAATTTAAAAAAAGGTTAATTAATAAAAAAAATTCCCAGACTGAAGCAGACACGCGACGGTCCAAATGTGACCTGACAGCATCGGGCCAACTATCCTAGGAACCTAGTGCAGTATTCGGGTGCGTTTAGTTGGTGGGATGGGGTTGAATGGGATGAAATGGTATGGGTAGGATGGGATCGTCCTGTATGGGATGGTACAGTCAGTCTGTTTGGTTGGTTGTATAGGATGATACAGAGTTTTGTTTGGTTGGTTGTATAGGATGATTCTGGATGGTTCAAGATGTTGTTTGGTTTGGTAGATGAAGTTGGATATGATAACCCTCTCACTAGAGGTGGTGAGTTCACCTCCTATAATTGTGAGAATTGAGAGTTTAGAAATTGATTTGAATTTAAATTCAAGTTTGAAAATAGTTTTGCAAACAATTAATTGTTATATTTTTTGCCAAGCCGAATTCGAGGCAAGGAATTTATTTGAACTTTCGAAATTGAACAATATTTAACGATATTTGATGATAAATGACAAAATTTAATGACATTTAACAACATTTAATGATATTTGATGACATTTAACAACATTTAACGATATTTAACAACATTATTTGACAACATTTAACGATATTTGACGATAATTGATGACATTTAACAATGTTTAACAATATTTAACGATATTTAACGACATTTAACAGTATCTAACGCTATTTAACAACATTTGACGACACATTTGCCGACATTTGACAACATTTAACGACATTTGACGACATCCGATCCTCTAGATATCAAGTACACCTTACCAACCTCAATTAGGTCGTAAAACTGATCAAGCACCGAATTGAATCCATGAATGACTTTTTGGAAAATTTTGCATATTTTATTGCACTTGAAAAATCTCAAATAAAGTTTAAACCTATAACTCAATTATAAGTTCCAAAAAAAAAACAAGAACAAAAACTCTTGTTCATCTTTTGAAAATAATTTATTGAAATACTATAATAATTATCATGCATTAATTTATTTTTTCCTAAATTTTTGGAACTTAATTTGACCCTCAGAAAATTCAAACTCAAATGAAACACCTATTCTAAGTTTGAATTTAAATTATTCGAATTAAATCTTGAACAGTGAAGTTTAAGAATTTAATTGAGTCCTAGGATGTCCCAGGAACCCCTCTGATTTATTTCAGAATTTTAGGAATTTTATTCATATTTTTAAAGCCTTGGTCAAACTCTTTTGTTTCTTGGTCAACTGTTTTCAAAACTTAGGCTACCATTGTTGGGTCGAACGCACCCTACGATAAAAAATGAACAGCCCAGATGCGTTGGGATGTTCGGACCATCCGAACATCCCAACGCATGTGAGCCGTTCGATCCGCATCGGACGTCCCAAAACAAGGACACGATGAGGCGGTGCGAACCAGACTCAGGTGCAACGCGCACCCTACGATAAAAAATGAACGGCCCAGATGCGTTGGGACGTTCGGACCGTCCGAACGTCCCAACGCATGTGAGTTGTTCGATCAACATCGGACGTCCCAAAACAAACGGCACAATGAGGCGGTGCAAACCAGACTCGGGTGCGACGCGAGCCCTACAATAAAAAAAATGAACGGCCCAGATGCGTTGGGACGTTCGGACCGTCCGAATGTCCCAACGCATGTGAGCCGTTCGATCAGCATCGGACGTCCCAAAACAAACAACATGATGAGGCGGTGCGAACCAGACTCGGGTGCGACGCGAGTCCTACGATCAAAAATGAACAGCCCAGATGCGTTGGGACGTTCGGACCGTCCCAACGCATGTGAGTCGTTCGATCAGCATCGGACGTCCCAAAACAAACGATGCGATGAGGCGGTGCGATGGGGTTGGGTTGGACCACATCAGAACGAGTCCGGTCGGTTTGTGGAGTTTGGGTTAGGGTTTAAAAGGGTTTTGACCGAAAAGGCAAAGAGATTGACCAGCCGATTTAAAATAGAAGAAAATTTTGAAAAATTCTGAATTTTTTTGAGGAGGTTCTGAGAATCAACTAGGTCTTAGAAAAAATATTTTTAAGCACTTTTCAAACTAAAATTTGTTAGAAATAAATTATTTTGAAGACTGAATTAGTGAAAAGGTTTGAAATTTGGTGAGATCAAAATAATTTCTAAAAATTTGTTAATAATAATAATAATTCAAGATAAGTAATCTAGTATTTGAATAAATTATTTCTAACAACTTTTACTCACACAAATATTCTAGATTCAAATAAAAGATGGAAAACAAGTTAAAATGTGAACGTAAAATAATAGGTTTACATGAGAGGTTCGCATACAATTCATCATAAATAATCTAGTATTTGAATAAATTATTTCTAACAACTTTTACTCACACAAATATTCTAGATTCAAATAAAAGATGGAAAACAAGTTAAAATGTAAAATTTTGGGCAAACTTTATTACAAGCAAACAAAGGTTTTACAATAACACATAATTTACACACATAATACATGATTCCATGACAGTTATTTGGGACCCAAAAATATGAAGTTATTGAAATAGCTCTTCCTATCAGACACATGATTCCATAACCATCTTCACAAACCTACAAGGGAGATTTGGGATTTCAGAATCTAGCTACTCTCTCTCTGTTCTCTTCTCTACCTAAGTACCTGATGAACACCAAATGAGTTTGAGGCCTAAGAGGCAGCTTGTCAATCATCTGCAATTCTTTTGATCTTCACAGTCTCCGACTACAAAAAGGAAATATGTACTTCAGTTTTGAGAATATGAGCATTCCTTTTCTGAATTAAATACATGACAAACAATTGGTACTGAAAAAATACAACATTTTGTTAAGATTATGAAAAAGAACTTACCACAAGCTGCACCATACCATGTTGTGCAATTGCTATAGAATGTTGTCAGCAAATGAAATAGTTATATGACCACAGTTATAGCAAAAGGAACTAGTGCTTTATCATACATTGCAAATAAAATACATTGCTAGGTTTACTTGTCCAAACACAGGAATAAGTCATTACAACCACATAAATAGGATTACACCCACTTAGATAGGTACTACAAAATAAGCCCTACTCCAACATAACAATGCTGGCTCACAGATTATTGTTATTGATGTACTTAGCAACCCAAACTAGCTTGTTTGAGAAGCTCAACTTGTTTAATGCCCGGGCAAGAGAAACATTCTCACACAAATGAGCATAGTAGTGGGCGAGATGTGCTTCCTCAAATCCCGGGAGATCCATCATATTGTCCCAAAGGTCTTTAGGAACATCAGTTTCTGCGGTACCGGCCTTCACAATAGCTTTAGCAAGTCTTTCTATGCCTGTGGTCATGATAGCACACATATCATCATCAGTAGATATCTTGGCCCTCTTTGGTGGTTTACTTGCCGATGTGTCACCTCCACATGTGGTGGACATTGTCACCTCTTCGACACTACCATGTCTAGCAACTCTTTTACATTTGTCCTCTGTTGGAGCCTTCGGTGTGTCACCATCTAAGATTTCGTTAACATCTGTACCAATAGGGTCATTTGCTCCCTTTGCATACTTTCTGGTAGCCATGCTGTTCCCAAATATAGTTGCCATCTCATGATAGTGCTCAAGGGGGGGTGTTCAAGTAGTCAGCATCACCGCGGTGATCCTAGACATGAAACTAGATATGGAACTAGGTATGATATGAAAATGAGGTGCACACATATGAAACAACATATATATGATAGGAATTACCTTGACATGACCAGTGTAATGAACATGGTCAAGCCTGATAGTGCAGGTGCTTTCATCCCAAAGAGCACCACTTAGGTTTTGGAGCTTACCTATCTTTCCCTAAATTTTTCTCCACTTCCTCAAATGGTTTTGAACCCGATCTCTAGTGACATCCACCCTTAGATGCTCATTGAGGGCCCTAGCACAATTGTTGAGGTGCACTTTCTTGAAACCAGTGCACGTTTTGTTGCCACTAGCCACAAGATTAGCAAAGTGGGTCAACACAAATGCAGACATTGCATTTGTCCAAACAACCCCACCACCAATGTTACTCCCCATGTTATCCCTATGTTCCGAGTCCATGTCCAAAACTCTGGAAAAACAACGTTTTTTCAAGGAAATTGTACTCACATCAACAAGCAATTGTTAACAGTTTTCATTATATACTACAATGAGAGTGACTATGGTACATGTGTTTGCAATGCATGTAAGAACAACAACGTACAGGTAAAGTAAAGAAGAGAGGGTACCTTTGAAAATAGACAAGGCTGAAAATGGTATGGTTCCTCACCAGGGACTTCAATTCAGACACTCAACTAGAAAGTGAAGCTAGATTAGTCAATATAGCAAAGTAGCAACCAAAGTAGCAAAGAACAAATATCTAGCAGTGTGCAGCAAGTAAAATCAAGCAATCACAAATAATAGGTTTACATGAGAGGTCCGCATACAATTCATCACAAATAATAGGTTTACATAAGAGGTTCGCATTACATATTCAATGGTTTTCGTAGTTATGAAGACCCTCCCACATTTCATTGGCTATAGTATGCCTCTGGTCAACCGTGGATCTATGGTCAATTGCTTGCTCCCTTGCTGTCCTACGAGGGTTTGGTGTCCAAGAAGCCTCGGGTACAACGAAATGGTCACTTCCTTGAGACAGAACCCAATTGTGCAGGATGCAGGAGGCTATGACGACATCAACTTGAGTTGAGAAGGGGAAGAATGGAGTGGCATCATCAAGGACTTTGAACCTCCTCTTGAGTGATCCAAAGGCGCGCTCTACGCTCACTCGTAGGGAGGAGTGCCTAAGATTGAACAATTCCTTTTCATTAAGGGGAGGATTGTTCCCCCACTCATTCAGGTGGTACCTCACACCGCGAAAAGGTGGGATGAACCCAGGTTTGGCTCCGTAACCAGCATCCACTAGGTAGAATTTCCCTAAGACATGAGGAACACATTTATGAAGATGATATACTGCTATGTATGGGCATATACTACAACGAAGATGCTATTTACCTTGAGGGACACATAGTCCATTCTCACGCTCTATTGTGTCGGCTAACACCGTAGCATCATGAGCGGTCCCCTCCCAACCAGCCAAAACATATGTGAAACGAAGATCAAAGTCTACGACTGCCATGACATTTTGAGTAGGAAATGACTTCCTACCACGAATGCTACCTCCATAGACGTACTAACGGAAGCCCTTATATGTGTACCATCAATGGCTCCAATGCAATCCTATATGGTCAACAAACAGAAAAAAAATTAGTAACCCACCAATGTCCCCCAAAATTCGCTAGTATACTTGTTAGCTATTATACCTTAAAGAATAGATCCCATCTTGGGTTTCCTGCAATTTTGCTTGGGGTCTCCAAAGAAGGTGGCCTAATAATCTCATTTCGTAGCTCACCTAAGGCATGTAAGACAAGTCCAAAATATCGGCTAACTGTTTCAACAGACCGAGTGAAATTGGTTCCAACTAGCCTATTTCTGAGGTTATGGCTAATTGTGTTCAGGAACATGGCCACTTGCTTCTCAACACATACATGTATGGTGTCACGGAGCAAATAACGCTCTCTCAAAACTTCACACAACCGAAAGAAAGGAGCTCTCTTAAGCCTAATTGTGTTGGTACAGGTTGTCTCATTCTTCCAAATTTTGGTATTCAGATAATCAATTCTAATCCTATCCCTTTCCTCGATTGGGCCATATGTAATACGGTCTCTCCTATTCCTTAGTCTAGACCGTACAAACAAAACTATCATGCAAACAACCACGTATGTAGCAGAACCAATATGCAACATCTTTCTCCTTTTGAGCTTCCTGTTGTCCATCTACAATTCATGAGTGACATATATAATTAGCACTAATAACTACAATTTGAGGATATGAACCATACACACTCAAATCAAGATGCATACAGATCTGAACATATCCATTGTAATTCAGCAATACCATAATCAATCGGCTCAGGATAAAACTGTTGGGTCACGGGTAGGCTACGATAGCTACAAACAAAAATTTCTACCACGCAAACCAGGAAGCCATGCAAGTAGATGATCATAGATCGTTACCACCGACGCCTGCGAGCAATGGAAGAAGGGTTGGAGCAGCCTGGTCCAACGAAGAGCGCGTCGATGTAGTGGTCGTAGTCGATCGTCCAACGTCTAGCAAGCCGATCGTCTCCTCCAGCAACGTCTGCGGTTCCTTGTGAAGATCGCGGATCGTCCTCAAGCGCAACAATCGTAGTAGCGCCTCTACGGTATCCACACGTCCAGGGAAGGAACAACCGAACGTCGGTGTGCCAGCACCAAATCGCACGGTGGAGCTCTAAGGAAGATGGCGGCTAGGGTTTCGGTGGTGTTTCACGCATGTCACCCAACAGCCTCATGCATCTCCTTATATAGTGCTCGTGACGGATCCTATCCGGACACGTTTACGAATCGTATTCGTACTGGTTTGTTCCAACCCGTTAAGTGTGTGACCCTGTAGGTTCATGTGTAGTTCGGTTGTGACTCGGAAACCCTTTCCGACCACGAGTCGTAGCGGCTCCTAGCAGAACATATCGATTCCCGAATACACACAAATTATATCGGACGAACCTTAATGCAATATGATCTACGACCAGGTCTTCACCACTTACGACTAGGTCCTATCTGTATACGACCACTTCGTATGTGGTCACGACCAGTTCGTAACTCCTTACGACCAGGTTACGACCACTCTGTGATTACGTTCGACCAGTCTACGACTAGCTCGTATTTGCATACGACGATCAGAATCGCTCGACCGACTGCGACCTACTCGTGTATACTCCTTTGCCTCACGATGTCGGTTGAACTCCGGTGAGATGTTGTGTCATCCATGGATCGCTCAATACTTTCTCGATCGAGTATCGATATAACTTTACGTGGTCGAACACTTCGACTACTAGTGGCATGGCCATGCACTTTCTTTATCCGATCACAACGAGGGCCCAGACATCTCTCTGTTATGTTAGGAGGGCAAATCCATATCCGACCAAATACATTCCTCTCCATGTTTGAGCATACCCGAAAGCTACCTTTATAACTACCCGATTCACGGTGTAGCGTTTGGCAACCCCTAAGAGTGCTCTTACACATGTAGGAAACCATCTTGATCTCGGTCTAAGGATTATACATCATCATTGCTTGAGACCAACTAACGACACATAGATTCATAACAATCTCAATAGTGTCTCAAGGTGGGTCTTATCCAACATCATGTTCTCTAACATGTGTCCATATTATCGGTTTGATATCTCCATATCTATGACTCGTGAAACATAGTCATCAACCAATACATATGCTAGTCTATTCATATGTGTCCTCATATGTTTACGACCGAGGATAGTGTAAGAATAATTATTGCAGAAATATAGAGTTTCACAACCAAGTCACATACTTGATAATAAATATTAACAATATTATTCTAGGAACAAGATAACACATTATCCAATGTCATGAACATAATGAAATATAATCATCTCTATGATTGCCTCTAGGGCATATTTCCAACAAAAACTATCATGAATCATTGCCACACATTGTAATTCAGGATGCACTACATACAAAAATTCTAGTTTTCCATTTTGTTGACTATCCAACAATCAAACATTAGCTAGTCAATGTACAAATGAATGTCTTATGTGCTATCAGGTTAGCAAATAATACAAGACAGGATAATCAAATTATATACAAGATAATCAAATTCGGGAAACAAGATAGTCATATACAAGACATTGAACAACAAGCTAGATGAACAAGTGGATGCTCAATGCCCAACTGATAAACAAACATCAATTGAATGCATGAATTATTCCAGTGTGCAATGCAAATCCCTAGTCTTCTACCAATCTTGAGTAGTATCATCCATTCATCCATATATCATACCCAAACAATGGTAATCAAACAATGGCAAGGCGGCGGTGGCTCGAGAGGTGGATGGACGAGGTGGCGGTGGCTCGAGAGGTGGAGGGAGGGAGGCGGCGGCGGTGGCTCGGGAGGAGGGAGCCGGCGAGGAGAGGGAGTTGGACGACGTCGGCAACGGAGAAGGGAGGAGAACAACGACGGGGGAAGAGAGGAGGATTAGAGAGACGCGCGTTGGGGGTACTACGGCGGCGGCCTGAAGGGGAGGTCGCCGACGAGGAGGGAGGTGGAGGACGCCGGATCTACAACATTATCGGGCCATAACGACAAGGGAGATTCGGGATTTCGGATCCATACCTCCGAGGGCGATGCGTGCAGGCCGACGCGGCAGAGGCAGGCGCAGGCGGCGAGCGCGGATCTCGAAGAGGTAGGCGCAGCCGGGGTCGAGGTGGGTCTCCGCCGGTGGGGAGGGGTCGGTGTGGAGCTGCCGGAGAAGATGCTTCCGGGAGGCGGTGCGGATCCAGGAGATGAGGGTGGGAGGGAAAAGGGAGGAGTCCGGTGGGGGAGGAGAGGTGAGCGGGCGAAGAAGCAAGGAATGCGGCGGGGAGAGTGAGTGCAGCGAGAGGTGAACCGCATGGTTCAGCGATTTTCGTCAAACAAGACAATACAGAATCTACGACGAATATTCTCCCCCAATCGAACGAATAGGTGCGGAACCAATCGGTTGCATTCAACGAGCCAAACAGATGAACGCACGTTTTTCTCGAACCATTCGGTTCAGAACCATCTGACACACCCACCCAAACGGACCCGAATCAAAGCTGAATAAAGTTTCAGTAAACAATCGGTCTCAAAAATTTTTTTATGGGAGAACTTCGTCAAAAACAGATATTTCCCGTTTATTGAGTATGAATTCAAACTACGGTAAAAGGTATCAAAATTTCTGACATGATAAAGTATTGCTATATTACTAGCTAGCTGATATACATCCAACAAGAACATCAAGATAACTAGCATGCTACATGCTAATCTCCAACCTACAGATATTGTCCTCTTGATAAACTAAATAAACTGTTTTTCGGATTCAGACACAAAAGGTGAAAGATCAAAACTTATACACCCCCTAAATGGCATCACAAACTTACAGTCAACACTAAAATTGCAAGGATTCACCGACAGAGTAACATCCCCACTTATTCTTCTGCAGTTTTAAACTATGCTTCACATTTCAATCCTGTGAATTATGAATATCTTATCACAGAAAAACTCTGTTCTCCTTCAAGCATCGCTGGGGGCAGCAGTGGCACAAGTATAGGCTACTGACCGGCTCACAACTTCTGAAAAACAGGAACTCGGTGTCCGGAGTGGCTCTATTTATAGGGCCTATTAGCTCCATTTGGTTACTGGCCCAATCTTTGCCTTCCAAACAGTAGAACTCAACTACCTTCAGAGCTCTAGCCATCCCAAGCAGAAACCTCAGAAACCCCCATTGGCACTCTTCCCCTCCAAAATACTCGAAGACCAATTTGTTGATGGAATGTTCAATGCACTGAATAGAAGTTTCTGTGTCCCATTCTTCAACATCAACCGACCGGGAAACTGACCGACTGTCGGGCTGCAAAGATCAAACGTGATGAACAAATGATCAAGACAGAGCCATCACTTGTGACACATAAGAGGGGCTAAGCACAGCTGCTTTGATGATTACCTCAACATAGAGCGCCTCGAGACATGGGAAACATTTGAGCAATTGGGCAACAAAGATTGTGTATCCCTTCTCTGAGAAGGGCACTTGGATGGCCAAAGTCTTTACAGTGCGCATCAGGCTCCTCAATTGCACGATGCCTCCCTGCAATATACAGAACATTTCATAAGAAGTCTGAACATTCTCAGAGCAATAGGATCAGGACTATAGCTGCAACCAACAGAATAGCCAAGAATTACATCAAACACGGTATCATGTAGCACGAGTGGGCGGACGCTCATCCCCAAGCAACCCAGCACCTGCAGCTTCGGCGCGAAAACAATCTTCACCTTCACTTTGCCGCTAGGCAAACCGATCCCCACCAATTCTTCGAGGTTCGGAGCGTCCTCGACGACGAGCTCGTTCAAGCCACCAAAATCACCGAACAGGCGCGTCAGGCTCTTCGACCGGAGGCATATCCTATCGACTCCGATGATGTTCTTGAGCTTTACACACTCCAGGGATGGGCAATGAGACAGCATCGCCTGCAGGGAGTTATGGGACATGCTGACGTTCGACAGGTCGAGCGTCTTGAGGGCGGGGAGCCGCAGCGCCGGCGCCAACGCGGCATCGGGAAAGTTGCAGCAGTACACTTTGAGGGTTTCGAGGGAGGCGAACTCGAGGAGGGAGCCTGGGAGTGGCGGTGTCGGAACCGTGTACAGCATGTCGACGTCCAGTTCTCGGACACCGCGGCGCGCGAGGGTGCGGAACCAGGCGTCGACGACGCCCAGGCGGGCGGCGAAGCCCTGCCCATACATGACGAATCGGAAGCTGCGGATGCGGACGTGCGGGCGGGCGGTGAGGATAGCAGTGATGGCGCGGATGACCCAATCGCAGCCGCGGCCTTCTTCCGGCGGAAACGGCTGGCACGCGTTGAAGTCCAAGAGAGATTGGTCGAACAGGCGGCGCCACCGCGACGAGAGCACCGCCGTCCGGCCGGCGTCGCGGAGGGGAAGATAAGAGAGGATGGACAGCAGGACAGCGTCCGGAAGTTCGCTGATGCGGTCCATGCCGTCCCCGGCCGCCGCATCGCCAACGCCATCGCCGCCGCCGCCGGTCTCCGCGCGAGAGCGTTTCGCCGGCCTTCCTTCGAATTCCTCGTCGGTGTCGATGGCAGGGGGCGGCGAGGGCGGCGAAAGCGGGGGCCGTCGGAGTACTGGTCCGGCGAACCCGGCGAGTACGACGAGATGATCTGACCCTGCTGCGATGAGGTCGCTGAGGCGGAAGGGAAAGGGTTCACGCAACACATGCCTGCTTGGTTTGCGTATGTGGCAGCGTCTGAGGAAGGGAAGGGAAGGAAATATGTTCTAAGCAATTGGCGTCCGTTTGCTTATATCACCATGACTCTAGCATCGTACAGGTGTCACCCAGAGCGTGAGATCATGGTTGGATAGATATGCCAGTGTGTACTTACTATACATATCCAAAATACCAAAGGGTGTGTATAGAAATCTCTGCTTTCTCCTTAAAAATCATCCAGATTTTGTGGCCATGGATCACAATCAAACGGTGGATCTAATATCACATCTCCTAGTGTGTAAACTACCTTCCTCTCTCAACTAACCCTAATCCTCACTCTCTCTCCTCAGGGCAGCCGTCCCCGCTCCCCTTCCCCTCCTCTCTTGTCTCCTCCAGTGCGCCGTCAGACTTCCCCGCAACCCCACCACCTTCTCCCTATTTCCAGGGGCTCACTGTCATCGGATCCGGTAGCGGCAACCGCTATCCTCCCTTCCCACAGTCGGTGGCGCCACCGCCGATGTGCCGTCCTCCCAAAATCTAAGGTCAGGGTCCTAGTGAACCTTGGCTCTAGCTCCGGTGAACCAATCCTAACCTCGCCGGAGAACAAGACAACTTCGGCCGGAGCACAAATCACGATGCTGATTCGAACACCAAAAGTTTGGATATTTTTTGGTATATTTCATATGGATGAAGTTTATAAAAAAATACTAAATATGTTCTAGACGTATCTATATTGCTCTATTTAGTTGTGGGCTTGTCATATATCGGATCCTGTATAGGTACCATTCACAAATGTATTTATGTTCTGGACGCCTCTATATTTTACAGATACCAGCCTGTCGTGTACTAAATACTGTCTAGATACACTTTCACCCGAGCTAACAGAGATCTACAAGTTACAGCTATCATGTGCCAAAGGTTGATACACCTGGCTGGACATATCTGGCAGCTAACAGAGTTCTCGAGCTTTAATGGTGTCATATACTCAAACGGTCGTACTAAGGTAGTACCAACACGTTACATATAGGTTTTTCCCCCATTTCAGAGAGTTTTATCTCTCTTCTTATTTCTCTAAACTTGTTCTCCCATTCTCAATATATTTGGTCCGGAATCTTCCAACCGCCCGTCAAAAAAAACAAGGTGTCACATAGAGTATGCAGAAGGCTACAGTGCCCTGCCTTGGCAATATTTCCAACCGTCCAATTGAGAATGAGTAGTGGAGATGATTTAGTACAGGAACGACGATATAGTGTGCTATAGTAAGTATAGTGATTTGATACAGTGTAATACAATGTTTCCACTATTGTTTCTACAGTACCCTGCCGTTTGCTCTCTGCTTTTTACTGTGCTGCTCTGCCTTTCGTGGCCTACGGCAGAGATTGTGGTTCCATCCCAATTGGATACACCTGACATCTAATGGAATTCTATTCAGAACATATGAAACTAGTAGAATTCTTTGGCCCCTCTTGAGATTTTGCTCAAGCTCTATCACTGCCTAGTTGGATACTCATGGCAGCCAATTCCAAAATTATATCATGTCACAAGCAGACTATTGTTCTATAAGTCACACACATAAAGCACATCACATATTATTTCTGCGCTTTTGAAATGGTGTACCAAACACTTTTAACAAAATGAGGTAAAATTGCACCAATATGTCTTTTTTTAACAATGGTGACAACGGTACAATCACTCTCTTGGACAAAAATCCCTTCCAACTTTTCCCAACTAAATCACCTTCCCACCTCACACCACCGTCACCGCAACCCTCTCCCTCCTTCGCTTGGTGACGTCACTACACTTGCTGCTCGTCATCACCTCATCATTGCCAGCCCAGCTCACTAACATTCTAAGGGAGGGGTTGAGTAATAAACCCTAAAAAAAAGCTAACCCGTATAGATCTCGAGGGTAGGAAGAGTATCCTACCAGTTAAATGGAGGCAGAAAAGGGACGAGGAGAGCTGGGCCACGTCGTTCCCTTTTTTGCATCGTCCGATTGTTACTTCTTCCGTTGTCCGCCGTTTGATTGGTCTGCGCGCTGTGTTCACGCGCATGCGATCCACAGGGACTGTTCGATCTGTTGCTCAACTGTGATCCAGCTGTCCATACACTCTTGCCTTGCCTTATCAGTTGCTATCGCCTCGCCCTCCTCTCGATCCCCATGCCGCAAGCGCGTCCCCCCCCCCCATCCCCACTTCATCGCCTCCCACGCCCATTCCTTCGAACAAAACTGCAGGCACAATCCCAACTCGTCGGCGAATCTCTAGTGAGTTGCAAGCATCCCCACCCATCTAGGGCTCAGACAACCAAATTTTTACAAACCCCCTTCGCTAATAATGGCACCAGCGGTGTAATTACTGCTCGCCTCCTCGGGGGAACCAAAACCCTAGTCGCCTCTGCTTGCATGCCTCCGGTGATGTGCCGGCGAGTGTGGTGGCGCCAATGGTCATGACGATCTGACGAGCAATGTCGCGAGTGGAGAAGGCGACGGGCCACCTCCTCATGGGAACCGACTGGGCCATCAACCTCAAAATATGCGACATCATCAACACCGACGTCTGGTGATCGCACTGACTCCCTCCCTTCCCCCACGCCTTATCCCTCTTTGCATGCGCTTTTGTTTTGGTTCATGCTTGCGGAATAAGGTGCATTGTTTGGAAAGTTTTGGTCCTTGCTTAGGCTTTAGTGGGTGTTGGGCTATTGGCTGGCTCAATTGCTTTTCGTTTTGGCCGAAATTTTGTTCGATTTTGGCATTATGATAAGAGGATGCCGTTATAAAATGCATACTTGGAGCAAAACCAGGAAGGTCTCTAGGCCAGCCTTGGTGTAGGGTCGAATGCTTTTTTTTTTTTGTGGTGAACCAGATGTGGTTTAACTTTTAGGGAAAATTAGCTCAGTAACATCGTGTTAGAGCGTAATTAGAGGAATAACACTCCATTCGTCTCAGGCTGGAAAATAACATCGCGAACATCGAAAAATTAGAAGAATGACATCCTGGCCAGTTAGCTCCGTTTCCAAAAAAAATTAAAATATAGAAACTGAGCTCAAAAAATTATCAATTGTTTTGTGGAGTCTCCCGACACAGTTTAATTGCTTGTGTATTTTTTTTAAAACTTTATACGTTCTGATTTTGTCTCTAAAATTCATTTAAGTATACTGTTTGTAGTAATTTCCTAATATAGAAAATGAGGTTCAAACATTATGAATTTTTTTCTAGGATCCTTATATAGTGGACTTGATTGTGTAATTTTTACAAAATTAATTAATACAATTTCATAATGTCCTTACATTATGAAATATTAGACTCCTCATACAATGGACATTATGAAATTGTATTACTTAATTTTATAAAATTCTAGAAAAATTACACAATCAAGTCCACTATATAAGGACCCTGGAAAAAAATCATAATGTTTGGACCTCATTTTCTATATTAAGAAATTCCTACAAACAGTATATTTAAATGAATTTTAGAGACAAAATTATAACGTATAAAGTTTTTAAAAAAATACACAAGCAATTAAACTGTGTTGGGAGACTCCACAAAAAAATTGATAATTTTTTTAGCTCAGTTCCTATATTTTAATTTTTTTTGGAAATAGAGCTAACTCGCCAGGATGCCATTCTTCTAATTTTTCGATGTTTGCGATGTTATTTTCCAGCCCGAGACGAACGGAGTGTCATTCCTCTAATTACGCTCTAACGCGATGTTACAGAGCTAATTGCCCCTAACTTTTAACCTTTACCATGAGCTCGGCTTTTGCCCTCTCCCAAGCTGTTACGGAAAGCCCTTTTGATCATGAATTGCATTTGCATATGGTGGATGGCTCATGGTTATGACTCTGCTCTGAAGAAAGCAAACAAAGTGAGAAAATTCATAGGGGTCAGAGCTAGGGTAGGAATATTTAGAGGTAACTGTGAATTTGTTACAGTCAATCGTACTAATCATGAAAATTAAATCTGGAGGAATTTGTGATTATGGTAAAGAATTAGTGAATTACCAAAAGCCATGATGCTAACTTTGTCTAACTTTACATGGTTATTCATGTTAAAGACGTCCTGGAGGTTTGTTGGAAACTGTATGGTGATTAGTTGGTGCATGGGTTTTGGACTTATACCTAGCATGCAATTTAGGCTTTTCTTCTGGGAGGAATCTGGACTGGAAATGTTTGATTACATTCCTTTTATTTCCACTTAAGTGATAGGTAGATATTCTGATTCCAATTATACTATCATATTTTTTTAGAAAATGTTTTTTCCTAGTCCAAGTAGTTATTTTGTTAACATGCTACTTTCTAAACATCTGAATGAGGCAAACAAAGGACGTGGTAAAGGCAGTGAAGAAGCGATTGCGAAACAAGGACCCGAAGGTTCAATTCTATGCTTTGACAGTATGTACTTCCATTATGCCATGATGGACATTGTAAAAAAAATTGGTTGCATCAATTTCCCTGTTATTACTTTTCTTACAAAGATCTTAGCTTGAAAAATATTTTTGTACACAATAAGATTCAAAGATGCTATTTATCTTTTTCATATTAGTTACAGAATTGATGCAACTGTTAGAGACAATGATGAAGAACTACAGTGAATATGTTCATCAAGTTTACGACAAAGGCATGTTCTCGCAAGAAATGGTTAAAACCATCCGAAGAAGGTTTCTTTACTCCCCCTCCTTACTTTTGCTTTCCCTTCTCCTTTCCTAAATCTGAGTACATGCTAAATAGTGAACATGTCTGTGCTAAGATTCTAAGCATTTTCTTGTTTGGAATTTGCTTTCAAAGTGATATGCAAGTAAGGGATAAGGTATTATTACTTTTAGGCTCATGGCAAGAAGCATTTGGTGGACCTAGATGTAAATACTCGCAATATCACTGGGCATATCTTGAAGTAAAGGTATGCAACTAATTCTTGTTTGTTCCCTAGGAAGTAGAAATATCTTTTGCGTAATGTTCCAATTGGATATGATTCCAAAAGCATGTCCTCTGTCCAACATACGCGGATCATGTGATTATGTTCTTTTATTTTTTGGGAAATAAATTCTTTTAGATGTAACCATATGTGCGAATTGTGAAAATTTGTTACAGAGGATAGGTGTAGCATTCCCAAGACGTCCCATAGATGCCCCACCAATATTTACTCCTCCTGCAACACATAATTCCCAAACCTATGATTCACCCAAATATGATGTGGGAAGTCTGAACGAGAGAATGTGTGAAGTTACATCAAGACAAGTTTACAGGTTTCTTTACCAATTATTTTCTTTGATCCCTGCAACCTTTGGCCTATACAAGATCCAAACACTCATGAAAATATCTATTGCAGGATTTATTAATTTACTACGATCAGTTGAAGTTTGGCTAGAAGCCTGAGAGTGTCGAACTGTCGATATAAAGATTGGTTTTTAGTTTCCAGTCAGCAAACCTACTATACACAATTTCTTGGAGTCTTATCTTCGCTCTTCTATAGGAATCGAAATGCATTCAATTAGTCATGGTATGATCTTATGCGCCATTAGACACTACAATTATAGAGTTCTTGACTTGTCTTTTTTTTCACCAAGTATATATAAGTTAGTGCCTCCTTTGTCCAAGACATTTGCTTCCAAGGATTGTTGAAAGTTCAAAATGCAGTATAGCTATGAAATTGAATGTTGTTCAAACTAGAGTGTTTTGTTACTTTTCACATTACCATCTTTTTAGAATTTTTTAGCCACTCAAATGAATGTTATAGGTTCAAATGAAAGTTCAAATAGCCAAAAATGTTCGACTGAATACCAGTTCTTTAGTCCAATTTATAGCATATTAATGGAACGGTTGCATCATAATCTGTAGCATATATGCACTTATGAGTGACTCCTGTTTTCGTGTTGTAGGTGCCATGTCATTTTGATTCACTAAAAGAACTTGCAAAGATAATATGTAAGTATTGAGATTTCACATTTGTTTCTTCTACATTCGTTCTTGCATCTGGATTGAATGGAACCAGACACTTCTCTGAAGTTTGTTTCAGCTTGTATATATACACCAGACTGGAAGCATTTATGCGGATGTTAGTTTCCAGTGATTTCAAATAGTACCAATTTAGATCTTCATTGGATTGATGAATGTCTTACTTGGTTTTGTGAAATGCGATATTTTGCCATATGTTTTTTCCTAACCTTATGTTTCATACTGTGCTTTTGTCGATATCACTTTAGCAGCACATATACACTTGAAAGAACTAAATAGTTAACTAACAAAAAAATTCTATCTTAACATAGTCCATATATTTAGAAGCAATTTTTTAGCACTTGTTTATAATGAAGGATCAACATTTTTTTTTGCCATGATCACCAACACTTCTGTTTGCCCCCGCGCGCTAATGCGCACACAGGCCTCTAGTATATATAAGTTGCATAAACAAGAGTTGATTGTGCCATAGTCACCTCTCTTTTAAGGAATCTTCACCCAAGATATTCATATCGACTAAAAATGATTTTTTTTTAGGGTAGACCAAAAGGTCCAAAGCGTACGTGGACGTCGAGGGTTCAATGACTTACGGACGGTCCAAATTTTATGTGAGGCAAGGCCAAACATGGACGGCCCCAGCAGCGCCGAGTCGGACTGGGTCGTACCTACTCCGGCCCACCAGAAGCCTACGCCTGGCATTCGTTAGCACTAGACCACCTGGACAATCACACTTTCCTAGCTTTTGTAGGCCCCACTTGCCATACTCGACAACTAGAAAAGCATGGTAGGACTAGCGTGCGGATAGGGCATCTTTTAACACGAAAAAGCATGTGTTGTCCTACATGATTGGATTCCCAACTCCATCGCTTTAGGCTAAGGGGTTTCATCTTCCACCTAGACAAAAGTTACTCATGAGGAGACCATGTGTGTTATGAAATCCTTGACCAAAGGTTTTTATGGGTAAATACCTAAACTGCTTTGATGGGCTTAGTCTTTAAATAGAATATCTTTTATACATGGAAACTATTGATAACAACAAAGAAAACAATCCCCACTACACCTTTTCTATATTTTCTCTATTGTTTGTGTGGTTGGCTTGGTGGAATTGCCACAACGACTACGATTATTCAACACATTATCAACTCGATTCGCTCTACACGGCCGAATCGGTACGTCGTCAGCAATCCCTCATTTTCCAATCCCCATGTTTCCATTAGATTAATATGGTAGATTCATTACAGCTGGTTCCCTATATCACGAAGCATATTGCTCCTAAATTCTTCTATCCTCATGAATTCCAAAAGAACGGTGAGGTGAAGATCCTACAAACTAAGTCTTGTGAAAATCTGGCTGATCTATTCATTAAGGGTGTGTTTGGTTTAGTGGATGAACTCGTACCTGGACGGAATCGTTCCGAATATGGCTCTTTCACCTGTTTGGTTGGGGGGATGGAACTAATGCATCCCGGATGAGATGATCCCACTTTGCATAATATTCCACTCAAATGTTGTATCAACTCGTTCCTCAAAATCAAGCGAACCACGCCGTCCTAGACGAGATCGCTCGCTCATGTGGGCTTCGACACTACATACGGTCACCGAGTCGAGCGATACGAGCGGGCATCACTGGGAAGGAGGAGGCAAGCAAGGTGGCATCGACCGTCGGCGACACTGGGGAGGCAGCGGCCGGTAAGGCGAGGGGAGGCGGCGGGCTGTCAGATCTAGTCAAGAAGAGGAAAAGAAGATAAGTAATGGTTGTCGATGGAACTTGGAAGAAGCGGTAAGGAAAAAAGAAAAAGAAAAGAAAACATTTGTGGAGGTAATCTCACCCCCACATTGGGAGAATGTTACGAACCAACCTCATCCCCAAACCAAACACCATCTCATACCATCCTGGATCATCTCATACCTCCAATCAAAACAAATTCATGTACCACAACCAAACATCATGCTTGTATCATCCCATCCAATACGATCTCATCCTACTTGTACCATCCCATCCAATTCAACCTGATCCCACTAACCAACACACCCTAAGTCTCTGCCTGCATCCAGCTTCCAACGATGTGTTCGTGACATTGGAATGAGGTAGCTTAGAGAGTTGCAGGGATCAAGGGGAGAAATCCCTGAATTATAACCTACTTAAGGTCCTACTATTTTACCTTAATTCTGAAGATTAAATCCAGAAGGTGGAGAGGTTGCACTCTTTTTCCCTTAGTGAGCTTGTACTGAAGGTTTCTCACATGAAGGTTTTTAACGAGGCAACAATGCAATACAACTTGCGCGGTGCAATATACTCTTTTCACTTGCGGGGTGCAATATACTCTTTTCTCAATCCCTTTTTCCCCACTAGGTTTTTGGGAGGAGTCTTTAATGAGGCATGTGTATGACGTGGTATTCGCCCAATAGGGAGTGTTACTAAACCCACGACCAAGTGCTCTTATGGGCAAATACCTAAACTGCCCTTGGTGGGCTTAGTCTTTAAATAGGACCTCTTTTGTATATGGAAAGTATTGATAGCAATAAAGAAATCAGTCACCACTACATTTTGTCTCTATTTTGTCTATTGATTGTGTGTGATTGGCTTGATGGAATTGCCACAAGGACTACGATTATTCAACAGTATGGTCCTAATCTTAGTGTTGAACAATTGGCATCGGTGTTAAGGTGTTTGGGGAGAAACCCTCGGTTTAGCAAAATGTCAGAGCTGCTGTCAAGTGGCCAACGATGTTTTGCTGAAAAGTCCACATAGGTGTTTTGAGTTCTGGGAAGTGGTCTGACTAGCAGGAGGTTAGCGGTCAAACCAGGGGCGGTCTGATCGGTCCCCTATTACCGGGGCTAGCGGTCAGACCAGCCAGGTACGATCAAACTGGCCGGTGGGTTGGAGGTCAGACTGACCGAGGGTCAGCGATCTGACCGGCCAAGGCAAGTTCATGTACAGTGAGTTGTGGTGAATTTGCGGATTTGGCCAAAGTCAAGGGAATCAGTACATAGGTGTTACATGATGCATATTTTGGCTAACGTGGGTCAAGTTACGAAGAACTTGTGTCCGGAATCGATTTCTTGGTCTATTGTTGTGAAGGGACGCTTGGAGTCAACTACTGAAAGAACCCTAACACTTAAATTAATATAAACAACAATAAACATTAATAAGCAGTAATTTGCAAACTAATTAAGAACACGTGGCAAAATAGTAAAATACAAGATTACATTATCAAGAGTTTACAATGAGACTCCTAAAGCCAAAAGTAAAACATCAATACAAGCTCTGAGTTAATTACAAGAATTTATTACTTCTAAAGAAAAATAAAAAAAATTACAACAATGATTAAATTACAAAAGAAATTATTGCATGCTTGGTAGCCTTAAAGAGCTGCATCTCCTTTTTCGGGTATTGCCAGTAAATACAGCCTTCCCGAGTAGACCAAAGCCCTGTCACCATTCCATTCTGTTGTTAGCAAAAGCCAAAAGACCGAGAGCAAACCAAAATCAATAAAATGGAGTTAGAGGAAAGAAGGAATGTCGTCAGATAGCGTGAAGCTCATCGAGGTTCCCAGACTGTCCGGGGCCAGTTGGCATCCTCTCACTAAGGTGGGCTTCATCATTCGGCGGTTAGAAAAATCCGACACCCACTTTTTCGACTTACCTCAGCCATAGAAAATCCAAAGCATAGTGCCCCATGGACCATTGGTCCATGCCAATTACCCAACCAAACAGCCATCACAGAGAGGGGAGAGGATAAGGTGAGGGCATTCTGGGCAAGGAACAGGAGGGAGAGAGAGACCAGCATAGCCGAAGCCACAACAAAGCCCCAAATAAAAGCCCCTCGCTCACAGCAAGCCACACCTTGCTTTCCTCCCAAAAAAAAACAACCAGCCGAAACCACAAGCTAGCACACTGCCAATCCAAGACAAGAACCAAGGCAAGCCGAAGCAATGCCCTCAACACCCACCGCCCCCAAAGGAAGGACAAGGAAGGAAAACATGAGGCAAGAGATGAGAAGATAAAGGAAGGCAACCAGTGAACGACCACAGCAACCATTGGACCGACCAAGCCATCAACCCACCAGCGATTCCCCGATCAACCGACCATCAGGTAAGCCCACCATGATAGCCATTCCCCTTTTAACCCTCGTAGCATCGTCATACAACACCCCCACCTCGAGTACCATCACGGCAACCTTAACTAGCTACCCCCAAGCATGCATGGTAAAAAAAATAAAAATAGACAAGGTATGAAGCTAAACTAAAACTTGATAGAGTAGAAAAATGGGAAAAGGAAGTTATCTGGGTTAAAGACTAGGGACTAAGCTAAGGAACTATGCCCAGTATGCCACCAAAACCCACAGAAGCCTCAAGCAACCACCAGGCATCATCATGCCCAAAAACCAGGCCACCACCAAAGCTACCATCAAGCCAGCACCATGCTCAGGAAACCAAAACCAGCATCAAAACCCCCACCATGCCATCATAGAAGCCTCAACCCACCCCTGTGCCTAGGAAACTAAGCCAAGGCTGAAACCCACCACCATACATCACCATGCCAAGGAACCAAGCCCACAAGCCATTACCACCATGCCCTCACAAACCACCACCGAAGCCACCACCAAACCCTCACCACCGAAAACCACAGAAGCCACAAGCTCACCATGCCCAAGCCACCAACGAAACCAAGCCAACATGCCATCACCACTGAAATCCCCCAAAAACCCACTAACAGTATCACCATCATACCACAAATCAATTTGGGGACAAATTGGTAACAGGAAAACTGTAGTAAAAGAAAAAGGTAAAGGGGAAACTGCCGGAGTAGCCAAGTAGCAGTAGCAATCGAGAGCCAGAGGCGAGGTAGAAGCTGGAGGAGAGGAAGGAGCTCCATGAAGGAAACCAAGGCGGCAGGGTCAAGCCGACAAGGAAGGCGACTGCAAGAGCCCACCGGGAGGCGCCAGAGAGCAAGGCAGCGTAGATTTGGAGGAGAGCCATCGACAAGGAGCTGTAGGAGGCTAGCCGCACCCGGGCGGCAGCGGATTGGGACGAGAGAGGAGATCCACTGAGGAGAAGAGGGGAGAGGAAGAGTGCGAATGTGAGTGCGGTGTTGTGTGTGTGTGTGCTGAGCAGTGCGCGCGTGTGTGCTGTGTTGTGTGTGTGTTGTGTTATGCAGTGCAGTGTGTTGTGTTGTATGTGCGTGTAGTGTAGTGTGGTTGAGTGCGTGTTGTGTAGTTGAGTGCTGTGTGGTGTGTTGTGTGTTGTGTAGTTGAGTGCGTGTAGTGTTTTGTGTTTTGCATGCAGACGTGTGTCGTTATATTAGGATTAGTCTAATTTAGGAAAAATTTAGGGACCCGGGTAAAAGAAGCCCAGCCTTTCTATTCTGAGCCAACCCAAGCTAGGGGTGAGCATGTGTGAGTTCAACGACCTTAGGTTCTAGAGCTAACAGGTCGTTGGAAAAATAGCCGCTGGGAAGCACTAACCTAACGGAGATCTGAAAATTTTAATTAATTAAAATATGCTGAAAAAGGGAGCAACAAGTTAGTGTAAGCATAGTAGCACCCAAACAATTAAGTATTTCTATTATACGCATCTGTCGTATAATTGCAGAAGATGAACCAGCTCAGGCAGGAGTAGCTGATCCAGGATTCGTTGACGCCGAGCTTTACTACGACTACGAAGGCAAGTCTATCTTCTTGATCATCAACCTAGTTATATTAAATGTAAAATTTACCTTCTGTATCCTCATTATATATGTGCATCAAAAATTTCTCTCAAATCAAATCAGATAAAAGAGATAAGAGAAAAGAGATGAAACATGAGAAAATATAGCAATACAGCTGAGAGGAGCAGCTGTGCTGTAAGAGTAAATACTAGGTTGGTAAAGGGGGCCCTTGCACAGGAAAGAGAGGGAAGGTTAGACCCTTTACATATGGATAATACATAAGGACCAACAAAACTCTCATTCGGAAAAGGTGCCGTATTTAAGTGCCAACCATTTTTCCGTCTTCGATGGGCAAAAAATGCTATCTTGTTACGTTACTATACTCTCCACATCGGATAAGTAATATAATGTGAGAGCAGTGGAGGAACTCAGGACTAGTAGTGCAAGTCCGAAAGTGAGGGATCCAAGGCGCATATATTAGCACAGGTGGAGTGTTGGGGAAGGGATAACTAGCCCAACCAACACTATTGGAAATCGATGGAGGATTAGGTGAGCGTCCCAGGACACTGACAGAAAATAGATGGGTGGAGAATTAATTACGTAACATGGAAAATGTTTTGTACTCTGAACTTGACACCGCATCAAAGGAAATGCGGGAGACCTAGCTTCAAGAGGGCTCAGAGTAGTTATGGGTAAAGTGGCACAAGCCAGCACAATGCTAAATAAAACCATGAATTCATGCCTGTCTCCAGGATTGGAGGCTACGGTGACCGCTAGGGGTTTATCTTCTCACCGAGTGATAAGTAGTCTTTTCAGAATTTAAAACTTGCCACTTAATTTGGTAAAGTATTTTCCAGAGAAAGAGATGAGCTAGAAAATGTGATAATCGAATAGAGAAGAGTTATACAGTGCATCTTTGCTACTAAATGCTTGCTGAGTACACTAGTACTCATTCTTGCTATTACTTCCTCTGTTAGATCCTAGTCCATTTGGGGATTACCTCGAGTGGGATGAAGGATACACAGGTGCCGAGGAGGCCGTAGGAGGCGAGGGCACTTACTACGAAGACCAGGGTGAGGTGGACACCCTATTCGGTGAGTGGGACGAGTAGGTGTCCGGTGGAGCAGGGCAGGCAAGCGAGGGGGTTTGTCCCATTTTGTAGTTGTAACTAAATATTTGTATTACAGACCATAGCCTTGTGTGGCTACTTGTTGTAATAAAGTACAGTTTCTATCTTATTATTCTACTACGTTAACTTTGATAAGGCTTATTATTCATTGGAGCGGTGTCCTACCGGGCAAACGAATAATAATTCGTTGCTTAGGTGTTATTACCCTCGAGGTAATGACACAGGGCGCCACAACTACGGCCAATAGCAAGGATGATCGGGACTAGGCTAGGAGAGCTGGGGTCCAAAGTGACCAAAGATGCCAGGTGAAGTGGTTGGACTCCAGCATGGCGCAAGATGGGCAAGAACGTCCGAATAGGAAGTTCGGTGCAAGGGGTTGCATCAAATGGCTTGAGGCTAGTGCAAGTGCCAAGGTGGTCCGGTGGGAGTCAAATGGGGGAGGCTTGCCAGCATGAGGAAAGCCATTGATGAACTTGCGTGTAACGAAGCATGGGATTGCTTCATGATGATTGGACTCGGTCATGGAGAAGGATCAAGAAGGGCTATTTTGGTATCTTCATCAAAATACTGGGTTGGTGACCCTGAAGAAACCATGGTGCGAGACGGTTCAAAGAAGAAGCAGATTAGGTCAAGAAAAGGAGTAGATCATCAAGAGACGGATTTAGGAGACCCGGATCGTCATCCACTTTGAGAAGCGCGTGTGAGTGTAAACCCGTTTGTCTGTGGGCTTAACGAGTATCTGTTAAGGTTTTTTCTTTAAACCTAGCATCCACTATATAAGGGTTGGTACATGATTTGCACAACCAAGCCTTGAAAACCCTAATATGATATTTGAGGAAAGTGGAGAAAATAGAAGAGACTAGGGTTTGAGAGAGAGAGAGAGAGAGAGAGAGAGAGAGAGATGTATTGAGAGATTGGGTGCTCATGAGTGAGATTTTATCATCCAGGGTGGAGTAACTGTAAACCTACAACCCCTCTAATCAATCCAATCAAGTTTGTCCCAAGATGGGTTCTCTCTTGTTCTAGCTCTTTCTTTGGTGATTTTTGTGTTCTTGTGTTCTAGAGGCTTTGCCTTACTCTTTTACTGTGATCTAGCTTGCTACTTGTGGGATATGATCAAAGTTAGGTCCCTTCCCCCGGATTTTGAGCCTTCTTGCTCTCAATCAAGAAATTCGCAGAACCTTGGCTATAATCATCTCGATTGTTGATTGGAATAGATTTATAACCTTCTTGTTGAGCTATGTCTGAAATCTCAGGGGATTTGGATCACTAGATCAAAAGTTAGGTCGATTTGTGGATCCATCGCTGTGCTTATTTTCAGTCAGCGGTCAGATTGGCTTGGACTCGACGATCAAACCGGTTGAGGGTGTTGAACTTTGGTTCTCTCGGTTTCAACTCAAGTCTTCTGCTGTGATCTTGAGACTTTGACCCCCATAGCTTTCATAGCTATTGAAGTGAAAAGGAAGTTGAATATCGGAGGTGAAAGACGAGTGGGCTCCTACTCACCCCCATCTAGTCACTATTTCGGTCCAACAACTCAAGACACCATCCAAGCTCTCATTCACCTAATATATTATAGTTTCATATGAACCCATACATATTTTTGCATTTCATTCCTTTAGATTTTCCATTTTAGCCCCTCCTATCTTTTTATTTAATAATTTAGTTCGAAATTTTACATAAACAACCCTAAAAGCAAAAAAACTATTACAAACTAGGCCCTTGGCCCACATGTCAGTTACCCCATCCCTAACAATCTCATCTTCCCCACTATCTCATTTCTTCACTTCATGACTTCCTCCCTTCTCGATTCACTCGCCACTGCCCGCGTAGCTCCCAGTCGTCACCCTCCGATCAGAGATTGTCGTCGTTTGGATCCATCTTCCCCGCACTCATCTCACCCGGACCCTTGTCCCTGTCCATTGCGGCCCCACGTCGCCTTCATCAACAACACCGCTGCCGCGTCAATTGGCCGTCTTCGTCGCTTCTTTACGGCTAGATCCGGCTAGATCTGGTCACCGCTGGACGGTCGTGCTCGTCGTCGTCATCCTCGTCCACGTGGTCGTGAAGCTCGTCATCACGTTGATCATTGTTATTGATGTCATCCTCCACCGTTGGATGTGCTTGGGCTACCAGGTGCTCTTTTCTCCCCTGGACTGACCTTCTCTTCCCTGGGCCACTCTCTTTTTTCTCAAGCCATCATCTCCTCTGTAGGCTGCTCTGACACCCGGCAAGCACTCGCTCTGCCTCCATGCTAGCATTCGAGCCTAGCTGGCTTGTGAGACACCCAACCCAAGGCATGGCATTGTAAATGCCCTAATCTCTTTGATCTATACGCCCGAGAATTCCTGCCCTCTCCTTCTCCCCATACGATAGTTATTGTATAGGTGTAGCCCTACCTGTAATCATGCACTCCACATCCTCCGTGAGTCTGTTTGCCGGTCCATGCGTCTGGGCTGCACCTCGCTACCTCCGTACGTGGGCCCACGCATCTGTCATGCATTCGGTCCGGCATGGTGATGCTCCCCGTGGGCTGTTGCTCGGCTAGTGCTGGCCCATGCGTTGTGTAGATTTCACCTCCTCGGCTGCGTAGCATTCGTCGCCTTGGGTGCATCGTCCCCTTGGTCTTCTGCTACACTTGATCACCTTCTCCTCAGTTTCTTCACGCCGCTCGCCTTTGACCTTGTTGTGTCCCGGTGCTTCCTCCTCAATCGCGTCGGCGCACCATCCTCTCCAGGTGCACTGTCCCGTTGCGGCTGCGGCACGGGTTGTTGTTGTCAGTTTTTTTCGCCTTCAACTTCGCTGCGTCCCAGCGCCTCCTCCTCGACTACGTCGGTGCTGCATCCACCGATCCACTTCGTCCTCATCAGTTGCATCGACTTTCTTCGTGCGCACGCTCTGCTCAGCTGGTTCGTCTTCGCTCTTTCTCATTTGTTTCCCCGCTTCTCCTGCTCCGGCCCGGTTTAGGTCACCGCCCCCTTTGTTTGCCCCTTTGCTTCATGGTCGGTTTGTGCAGCGTGTCACTTTTATTTTGTTGTTAGACGGCGTCGCCCGCAAAATCTGTTGTTGTGCCTTCGTCGCTCCGTCCTTGTGCCTTCGCTCCGCATCTGAACGTGCATGCCTTTCATCTAACTCTGATTCACAAAAAAGGTCACACAAATATATTGTCAATGTATCGTTGCATTACTACTCTTAGTCTGTTGTTTTGATAATACAGCTTTCTAACCATTTCATCCACGAGGGGGAGACTAAGCCATTAGCCATGCGAAAGCTAGAGGTGGATGCAGCACCTGCAAGCAACCATGCAAGGTCTTTGTCGAACCTGGGAGTCGAAAGGTCTCTAATTCTCTGTGTTTCTCACACTAGTCCAGGAACAACTAGTGTACACAGTTAAACAAAATTGATAACAAGTCCATATCACATATTTTATTCATATTATCAGAGTTTTATTACAAAAGGGCACGAAGCCAAAAGAAAAGTACAGCGGAAACATAAAGTAATAGTAGGCCACACGATACACCATTGGCAATTGTTTGGGGTGCAACCTAGTCGTCCAAGTCCTCACCAGCAATGTAGTACTCCTCTTTCGATCAATAATTTATTAAGAAAGGTGAGTATGAAGCGTACTCTGCAAGTTACACCTAATAACAAATTATAATGCATGCAATAATTTATCAAAGGATGGCTTATAATGTTGAATTTGCATAAAGCAATGTTTTCTTTTTAAGTATTTGTACTAAGTTCCAAAGCAATTATTCTATAACTAAAGTTTATTTTCTAAATTTTTTAATTTTTATAGTAGGATAACCTCCATACAAAATCTGGTGAAGGATACCCTCCTATCACATGGTTAACCGCCCAATTTCCCAAGGATTAACCATCCTACAACATCAGTGCTAAAATCATTTTTAAAACAAAACCAAGTCTATTCCTCGAAAAGGTTTGTTCAGCATGTCCATGACCGTGGACACGGCTATTCTAATAGTTTTACACTCTGCAGAGTTTTGTACAACTTTATCCATAAGAGATAATCAACTTAAACTATCGGCCATGATACACCTACGAGGGCGTGCGACTAAGTGATTATCATAAGGCTGTTACAATAATCCATCCCAAAGCAGTTATGCCCACTAAGGTTTCATCCATTGGGTCACCAGCCCGCCGAAAGTCTCCCTCTTGCACCAAGTGGGAATTTCTGTCTACTCGACACCCGCACATCCAAATGGCACAACTAGCAGAGGGGTGTTACAAATTATTAAGCCAGGTCTGTCCCATACCAGACTTGTGGTAGTATGAAGGGGCTTTACAAGCCACAGCTCATAGACTGGTTCTTAACTGACTTAGACAACTTCCAATAAAACCCTGGTCTCGATCATTGAAATGAATCGATCTCGTGCATCAACTTGCACCAACCTTAACCACCATTTCGCCCAAGTCTAAATCAGTTTTCATTTCATTTTGCTTTTCAAAATCATTTGCAAAATTTCCATGGCATACCAATGCTATAGACTCATTTTTAAACAATAGTTGAATATTTGGCTAAAATTCCCAAATAGAACTTTTTTTTTGTCTATGCATGACTATGCATATAATTTTCCCAAAGATTCCTAGTTCATGTTATTGCATCAACCAGGTATTCATCTAAGGTGACAAGTATATTTGTTTCAATGTCAAGATTGGTTGTACAACGGAATTAGGAATAACTATAATTTTCAAGCAGAAATTTAAATTAAATTGAATATAAATAAGCATGCAATCATAATTTAAAATAGAATTTAAATAATTTTAAATATTGGTATTCAAATATAATCAACAGATGTAACTTGCCTTGCTCAAGTGGTTGCTGATCAGACTCATCGAAGAATTCTACCTCTCCGGAGTTGTCGAAGTTTATACGTGAAAACAAGTTAAATTCAAATAAACTCCCAATTTTATAATTTTAGTATAGTTAGCTACATTATATTTTTAGATAAATTTATAAATTTGAATCACTAGAATCGGAGCTCGTATGAAGGAGAACAAGTCCTCGAAATTTTGAATTATAAAGAAATTACCCTAAATTCAATTTTCTAGAATTAATGAATTATTTTTATAAAGAAAATTCCAAATATGACGCAAGCATGACGTCAACAGAGGAATTTACATTTTCAGTCGAATTAAATTTCTACGGGAAAATCCTATTGAGTCACTAACAAGTGGGCCCATGATCCATAGACCAGGTCCACGGGATGGCTATGGTCCACACTCCACGGTGGACCGAGTTTGTGAAACAGTGACGTTAGCCACGCATGGGCTGGCACAAGCTACCACCTAGGCACCGACGTGGGCAAAGAGGGTGACGTGGTGCTCACATGTCTCCCACGTGGCGGCCCTATCATGCTAGCGAGCGGCGATGCTCAGTACCAAATGGTCATCGGCGCTACACGTCGCAACAACGAGTGTGAATGGGCACAAAGAAACAGGAGAAGGTGTTAGACCTGGCGTGCACGGTTGCGATGACGGGACGTGAAGGAGTGGCCGACGACGAGGAAGAAGATGGCGGCGATCTCGGGTCTACGGCGGCGAAGGCGCTCCGGTGATCCTCCGATGATGAGACGGTGCGCACGATGTAGAACGTGGATCGGCGAAGCTCTTGGTGTGGTCAGTGATGATGAAGCTCCAACGGAAACGGCATAATCGATGGCAGTGAGGCTCAGGCACCGCAGTGAAGAACTCCAAAATCCGACGAAGTGATAGCGAGGGAGTGGCTAGGGCTACGGTGGTGAGATGAGTGAGGGACAGGGGTGCTGGTGCTCCCTTTTATAGGGCAAAGGGGTGGCTAGGGAGCTAGAACGTGTGCGGGCATCACCTCGTCGGCGGCGGAAATGGGCAATAATGTGAAGATGCAACGACCGAGTGAATACGGAAGATGGAGTGGAGATTGTGGGCTTGATTGTACATTATCTTGAGTAGAAACGACCGCTTTAACGCACGGGAGCAGCGAGAATGACAGCAGCGCTCGCGCGGCTGGAGGAGAAAGAAGGAGAGGAGGAAGATGACAGGTGGGCCCCAGTAGTCGGTGAGAGAGAGAGAGGAAGGGAAAGGGTAACAGGGCGGGCCCGCCTGTCAGCGAGGGGAAGAGAGAGGTGGGTGCAAGCGGGCCGGGTGTAGGGAAAAAGGCCGTTGGCCAGAGGAAATGGAGTGGGCCGCGGAAAAGAAATTCGTCCTGAAGCAAAATCTGGATTTTGAATTGATTTTTGATTTACAGAAATTGCAAGAATTCAAATAGGTTTTTAGAAAAATAGCAAATAGAGTTCAAAAATTCTGGAAAAAATCTTATAAATTCTTTGAATTATTTTGAACTTAATAAAATTACTTTCAACTCAAAATTGGTATTTATTTTTGTGAATAATTTATTTTGTCCTTAAAATAAATAGGGAAAAACTTTTTAAAAATCTAGAAAACTCAAGGAAACTACTTAAATTTTATTTTTAATAGAAAAAGAAATTTTGGGATATCACAGTATTCTCTCAACCTATTTATTGCAAACTAAAAATATGTTATAGATGTTATGTTGCGCTGTTTGTTCGTGGGGTTTTCAATATCGTTGTTGGAAATTTGGTCGACAGAGTGAATTCTTTGTCCCGAGATTAATCTGTCCTTTTTCTTTTAACTGAATGGTAGTATGAATCAGTAACTTTCTCTGCTTTATTATCAGTTCATTCAAATAAACTCGTGATCAACTTATTCTAATCCAAAGTAGGAATGCATCTCGATTGAAATGTCAGAGTGTTTCTTATGGAGTTGCATTTGATGCAAAAGGACATCGTTACCTGCAAATTGAAATTTATAAATATTATTTTGGAAGAATACTTTAGGAGGGCACATACTCTAGCTACCTCTTTCATGGCCTTTTTCCCTTCTTGTGAACAGAAGTTTCATGATGTTTACCGGTGACAGTTTGCCAATCCCATACTTTTCTATAACAGGAATTTCAATTTAATTGCGGATGTAGTTCCAAATTGGCACTATAGTAACAATGGAAACATTGTAATACCAAACTAGTTGAAATAGTTAAGTTGGATCCATTTTGATCTCCCCTCTGAAGATCACGAATAATTCTTTCATTGTTATTACTTGTAATAATTACTACAGTAGGAAAATTCTTGGCTTTATAGAGCATAACAACTGCTTAACCTTGCATTGGCTTAGAAGAGCCAGAATATTTCAATGATTTTGTGGATGGTATTTTTTATGTATGGGGCCAACACATTCCTAACTTGTAGCATGGAACTGTCGCATACTGTAGTCTTACATAAATCCCTTTTTAAGAACATCTCTTTTCCAATGTACAGTTGCACAGAAAAGGGCCAAAAACCTAATAGAGACATTCACACAGTTTTTATCACAACAAGCTAGAAAAGGTCTTCATACATAGATAAAATAAAATCAATATTATGTTAGATTATTTTAAATACATTTAAGCAACTTTCAATTCTGTAAGGAAGTAAAATTACCCTTCATTTCAATATTAGAACAAGAGTTACAAGCAAGTCTAGGGCAAGGTGATATGGATTGCATCTCCAACATGACTTCTTTGGGGTCAATGGGGATGTGTTTACAGGTTGCACTACAATTCAATTAGTCCAGCACCCTTCTGTAGCGTATATTATTCTACGATGCACATTGTTTTGATAGCCTTACAACTTAGTTGTTACAATAATAAAGACTTAAACTCTTGCAGTACATTTTTGCGCTTACCAACTTTAACCACCTTCAAAACACATTATGGGACATAATCCCCATGATCTGAATGTACATACTCCATACACTTCACTTTTTTTATAAAAAAAACCTTTTATTCTTACTGATCCTTGCCATCTTACACTTGCCACTTATGTGCTCATTTAGTAGGTAGTGCTTTGATGTAATCACATAGCATTTAGGCCTAATTGAACAGGATAACCAATTGAATTTGCATGTCATCATACTAAAAGGACCAGCTCATTTTTCCTATGTTTTTCAGAACGCTCCATAACTATTATGTAATGCAGATTTCAGAGTGTAGAGCTTTCAATTGTTCCTTAGGCTATATTGAATTATTTTATGTAGCCCATTCTTCAAAACAAAAACATAATACAAATTAATATCACTGTGGGTGTGATGTAAGAGTGAAAAGACAAAATTTCATCATACTAGACCCTTTTTCTTTCCTCTCTCTTCTTTGCTAGCTTTCTCATTAACGGGGATGAAGGGACCAGGGGATGTCATGTGTGTACTTAGTGGCAGGGTCAAGTAAAAATAGCTATTTTACCTTGTGAGTAGAGAGTTTTCATAGACAATTATATTTTCATATTGGTTATCTGCCCTTTCTGTGCTAAGAAGTTACTCCCTATTGATTTACAAGGTTCGAGACATGCTACTATACTGTTTTCCCAAAAATCATATTTCCCTATTCTTATCCAACCAAGCCACATGAAAAGAACACAAATGGTATCTATGTACGTTGCGTCTTCTAAAAAGTCTATTGTAAAGATACTTTTGCCTACCATTTTCATCTCACATGCTATGTTACAATTAGGGACCATAGATTTCCTTTTGCATAACAAACAACGTTCCAGATGTTGTGCTCTACATGGTACTCTGTAAATGCTTATGCCTCTATGTCATGCCAACAGAGAGTTAACACAGCTCTCAACATGCTAGGTGGAACATATAGATACATTATAGACATTATCTTGCTGTGCAAACCATCTAGACCAATATCTTAAAATGCCTACTCTTTGCAGCTTCCAATATGAAGGTTATCTTCTGCTGTACAAAAAACATGAAAAATTATATGCAATTCACTCTCCAACAGCTTTTTTTCTTTCAAAAGAGCTTAATAATATGCGTTACTTCATTAGGTGCATATGTGGAATTAGGCCAATGAATGCACCATGCTATGGTTGCTTATATACATACCCTCAACATCCAAGCCACACCTTCAAACACTTTGTCTGTTATCCATGATACTTACTATGTTATCGCTGCTACATTTCCCACCATGCTAAACATATTGTACACTGTGAACTAGTACCTAAGAAGGTTATATGTTATCTAAAAACATATGTGAACACTTATATATTTTCTATAATGCAGGTTATCTCTCTACTATCCTTGTTTCATCGTATTCATGAAACACATGCTAAGCACTGACATAAACATCCCCCAGCAACAAATACTTTTACTCTTGTTAGTTTTGTCCCCTACAACGCAGAACTGGTGTTTGTTTTATTGATTATGTTCCCTTTGCTGTTCTACACATATTGATACATGTTAGTAAGTATTATACTACACTTACAGTATTATGCTACTTTACCAAAATTGGTAAGTGAGATGGCTAGTAGTACGTAGTATATTCATAATAATTTGTATTACCTCAATTCAAAGCTTTCAGAACTGTCATGTTTTTGATCCAGCCTATATCATTTTCTTTGCCTCTGTTGTTGTACACATATCCATCAGTACATAGCAACCCACTGTAAAACATCATGTATCTAGCGGACGGGCGTGACCCATCTAATATCTCCAGAGCCCAAACATTATCGTGTCATCTCTTTCTTTTGGTGCATTTCCTTCACTGGAAAAACAAGTAAACCCGAAATGGCACAAATGGGGCACTTTTCGACTCGTTGATCCTTGAAAAACTCTTCGATTCGCTAACTGCACCCATTTATAGCAATAGCACCGTGCGCTGCTCAAGGCATGTACAATGGTACAGACAGATGCTGTCTATAGCAATTCTCCATGTCACATGTAGACATCACTAAAGAAAGCTAATACAATGGGTTGTGGTGATACAATCGGCTATAGGATTGTAGACAACACACAATCTTTTAATGCTTTCTTTAGTTCTGGTGATGCAGTCGGCTACAAGATTATAGACAACATATTTCTCTCTCTTTATTCATACGTAACAGAGACTAGACAACTGATATAAAACCATTGTACATGATCTCATGTGCTCACTGCCAAGCAGCCAACGCCGTAGACTCGAGTGGATCCCTATGTGCGATGGGTCCCACACTCCCACCTCCCACATTTGTTCTCACCTACAGGTGGGGCCCATCCGATCGGCTTTGTCAGGCGCCTCACGGCTCACGCGCCCTCGCCCGATCACCCCTAGGGGTGCAAACGAAGCGGATACGGACGAATATCGCTCATCCCGTATCATTTTCCATATTTTTCTCGAATTCGAATCGGACACGAGCAGTCTGGGATCTGAATCTGAATCGCGGATAGTCTCGGTCACGAATCTGAGCGAATACATGCCGAGCGAATCTGGATTGTCTCGGTCACGAATACTTATTCGGATATTGCGAAAACATAAACCATATATATCACACAAATAAAGATCAATCAACAATATTACATGTCCAAAATGCAACTAGATTAGTAGTTTAACAAACAAATTTAAATATATCACACAATAACATAGGCTATTTAAGCAAGTAGTAGTAACTACTAACTAGCAAGTAGCAAGTACATGACAGGGGCTAAGTAAACAAGTGTAACTACTAACTAGCAAGTCACAAGTTCACAAAGAGATTATATTTAACTAAGTAATAGTGACTTGATTAAGCCCTATAAAAGCACGTTGTATTTACCTATAGCACATTCGAACTTTAATTTATATGTTACAGCAAATTATCATTGGTTGCAGGAATCATCTCAGAAACCCGTACTTATTCTGATGATTAACTTGAACATCTTTTTTCCGGATATACGTTCCAATGAATCGTTGCTAAAATGTTTACACTTACAACAACCGAGTTAATGCTCTTAGGCAAATAGGATGGTCATGAAGTCTGACTGTTGAAGTTGAACGACTAATTATATGTTTCACCTTACCTTCTTCCTCATGGTGATTTCTCCAAAGATTGTTCTTACGGAAGACTTTAGCTTCGGTGGGCAACACATGCTCAACTTACATTTGATACGGCTAGACTTCCGTCTGAAGTATTCAGGCGATATCTAAAGAAGGTGGTTTCAACACGAAAGAAAGGCCTTACGTCAAAAAAAACACAAAGAAAGGAAGACTACGAGAATTCATATGCCACATCTGAAAAACTCAAAGGGGACTAACCTCCACGCATCTTGCATTGATTTTCAACGATAGAATCTCATCGACCCTCGTCTCCCCTATGTTAATCGCGGCTATTGGAGCATTAAGCTTCATGTGCGAGCACAGGATTGGGATTTATCATCAATCTTATGTTGCCATAAAAAATCGAATGAGAACATAATCCGATTTGAAAGATTTGGTCGAAAAGGAAGAATTATTGACAAACATGATAAGCTCCGATTTATACAAGGAAGCAGTTGGATAATATTTTTCGGTGAGGTGATGCCTTGCCACTTTGCTGACCTAAGCGAGACATTGTCATTAGTCTTGAACCAACCACCGAAGAGCATCGCAATTTCTTACTGACCTCCTTAAGCTGTCGGCTCTCTCTTGAGGAACATTATCCCTAAACATAACAACCTTCAAACATCAGAAATAACACATTTGAACAATCACTTGTAATACTTGAGAGAGAAAGTGTGTGCCATTCAAAAAAGATAAAGGAAGTCCGAAAATGGAATAACATATTGATATGACACTTCGCATTTTAGTTCTGTGCAATGCATAGTAACGAGTTTGTCTAGTTCTGAACAAATCAATGTTAATAATACAAATACTTTTGGCTACTAAACCCAGATGGCTAGATATGGCTTAGTACCATCTTTCTATACCTTAAACCGCAGTAAATCAATAATTACATGTGAGCTTTTTTCTCAAATTAACTAGTAGTCTCATAAGATAGGGGAAAAGATTCTCACATCAGGTTTTAGCACTCCACTACATTAATTGCAGTTAGGGATGTCAAAATCTTGCTCCCAGAACTTCTCATCAATCTCAATATCACCGTTAGGTCACTATTGCATTCCAAAACTCTTGTCTGAGCCTGATTATCCCACTTCCAAACTGTCAATAGCTAGAGCCCACTGCTAACACAACAATATAATGCTCAGTCCACGGAAACTACTAAAACCATAGTCCAAATCAAGGACTAAGATGGACACAAAAATCAAAATTTAATAATAAACTTTCCATATCTTTTTCTTTGGTATAGAGGGAGATTGAGAATGCAAGCCAAATTATAAGATGGATCGTATTCAGTATCTAATGTTTAACCATAGTTCAAAATACGAAAAATGCAACTACATACATTGAATATTGGAAGCAACTATACCTAATAAAAGTGTAATATAGAAAAACCACAAGTAAAAGGAATCATAATGATAAGCACCAACATGCAAGCATAACAACTATTAGCTATCAAATACTTGCTCAATCTATTGACTTAATAGGTAAAGTAGTCAACGTATAAATACTTGATAGTTGAACAAACAAGTATCCAGTTTGTAATTCATATCATCAGTACATTGCATTACAAAAGAAGACATCTACATCTGCGGAGCACAAAATAGAGAAGCAACCTTGATTCATCTTGACCTTCGATAGAAAAGATAAATTCCAATAGATGTCTAGTCTTCTCCTTGCGGGCATATGGCGCCTCTGCGGATAAGCGCAATGAGTAACGATGTAAATGTGGTTTTCTAACTAAAGACAACATAAGAAATATGAAGTGGTGAAGTGTAGATGTATTTGTTTCACATGGTCAGAACTAAAAAGTCAAAAACAACTTAGTCTATGTCTATCATGTTAAAATGAGTAAATAGTTCATCATGATGAGCAGCACAAGCAGGTGGAGGAACTAGTGTTTATAAAAGTGACAGCTAATGGACCTTTAACATGATAATAATTGTGTCAGACTATTATCTCCAAGGAGCAACTCCCAACAAAACAAAAATGCAGATAAAGAATCCATAAACTGTCCAACAATAATAAGAGGAGTAGCACACCTTCCTACTATTCTCACGACTGCCAAAAGATCATCACCTTTCCACTGTCCATGATCCTGTCATGTTTCATCCTGTAAGATATTGTTACAACTAAAACAAAGAAATAATTCCAAGATAACGGATAGATCTCAGCACATCTCAAATTATAGATTATCACTTTTGCTGCATTTGTATAGAACGGTTGTGATCCCAACTCTGATGTGAGATTCCCAAATTGTGGATAGCATTGATCTCAAAGCACCATGAAGTGGCTTTAGTGTTCCAACAACAAAATAAAAAGAAGGGAGTTAGGCTAAAATCATTAGGAAGAACTTATCAAATAGCATGTATAACTAAACACATTCCCATGCTTAAAATAAAACAAAAGGGAGGAATAAAAAGGTAATTCTTACAGATTCCTTTTGGGATAGGAGGGTGGTAAGCATGTGCAGTGATTCAAATTTAACTGCAGTATGAAGAACAACAAAATGCTTGGAAAGAGATGTCACCTGAATTGCAATGAAAATTGTACATCAAATAATCAAGTTATTGAACACTAATACCTAACGGCATTCACCAATCAACTTCAGCAAATATTTATCGATTAATTCTGTTTTGCAAGTTCATGACTATAATTCATGTACCAACAGTGTGACTGCAATTGAAAGATCTACTACTTCATGCTTTGAGGGAGCAATGGGGCCTCTGAATCCAATGTTTACCCACCCACTTCTCTTCCATTAGTCCTATAATCTTGAGCCATTTGATGGGGGTGCATATGACCTGAATGATTCAAAAGCAACGAAGTGATTGTGCTTTAACATCTTGAACAAGGCAAATTTCGGAGAATTTTCGGGATAAATACTACAATCGAGTAACCGAAAATGAGGGAGTAGAAAAACACAAATAACAAAAGTTTAACAAAACCATCAAGAGGGCTGTTATTGGCGAATTTCTTTATTTCACACATGTGAAAGACAAAGGACTAAAAGCATGTGACCGGTAGTTAAAGTATTAAGATTCCATCGTTGCTAGAAAGCATGGCGGACATCATTCATCATTGATTGCGGCATTGAAATTGCATTGCAAGCTGTTCAATGTCTCACATGCTTAAGTCCAATAACAAAGATTGTTTTCAAAGTGGGGCGGTTGAGCAGACCAACTTCATTGCACTTTCCTACGTTCTGCTTGGGGCTTCCAAAGACTAAGCCGATACTTGTGAGCAAAACTCAAAATCAATTTTCTCTGCATCACAGCCTCCAACTGCACTATGCAAAATAAAATTCTGCTAACCTAGCCTCAATGAATCCAAGGAGAAGCCCATACCCGTGTAATGCCTCGCGAGCACGGCGGCGGTGGGCTGCGGCCGGCGGCGACAGAGGAGCCAGCTGCAGGCGGCAGAGGCGCAGTGGGGAGGTAGAGATGAGGAGGAGGTGAGGAGGGAGGAGGCGGCAGCCAGCAGAGGAGGAGGCGGCGGTTGGGAGACGAGGGAGGTGGCGGCGGCGAGGAGGTGGGAGGCGGGCTGCGGACGGGAGGCGGGGTGGGGAGAGGAGGAGAGGAGGGACATGAGGAGGCAGCAGCAAGGCGATGAGCCTAGGGTTGAGCTCCTGTGACTGAGAGAGAGAGTGAGAGTGAATGAGGCCTTTTGAGTTTTGCCTTTTAGTTTTGGGGGCTGGGGGCGGGAGCCGCGGGCGTGGCAAGGAAAATCCGGATAGTATTCGGTTATATCCGATTTTAATGCCAGATAGTTTCAAAAAAACCCGGATACCTTATTATCCGAATCCGGTGAAAAATACCCGAATCCGAAAAAGACCTCCGGATATCCGAAAAAACAACCGAATTTTACACACATTTATTCAGTCGGTCAGTCGGGAACTATCCGCTCCATTTGCACCCCTAGTCACCCCTAACCTCAGGTCCCAGCATGCTCGAGCCAGCGCCCTCGGTCCCACGGGCCAGTGGGACATCGCGCTCACGGTTCGGGTGGACGCAGCGTTGCGCCGACCTTATCCCTGCACCCGCAGTGCCGCTTTCCAATTCCAACGTCGTATTCCCACATGTGCACGTCGCCGCACACACACTTCCATCCATTAATCTTTCCCTGCACCTGATGCCCCCATCATTTGGTATTATACTCCCCCGTCCCGTACTGATCTCCCAATAAATCATTCGAGGGAACAATCTAATCGAAGCGGAAGGGGGAGGGGGAGACGGGAAAAATCTGCCTCGTCTCTCTTCCCAATCGCCACCATGTTCTCGCGATCCTACACCAACCTGCTCGATCTCGCCAACGGCAACCTCTCCGCCCTCGACTACGGCGGCGCGGGTGGCTCCGGCGGGGTCGGGGCCCGCCCCCCGTGCGCGCGGCGGATGCAGCGGACGATGACGACGCCGGGGACGCTCGTGGAGCTCGGCGAGGAGCGCGCGGGCAGCGTGGCGTCCGACGCGCAGTCGTCGCTCGCCAACGACCGACTCATCGTCGTCGCCAACACCCTCCCCGTGCGCTGCGAGCGCCGCCCTGACGGCCGCTGGTGGAGCTTCGGCTGGGACGAGGACTCCCTCCTCTTCCATCTCCGCGATGGCCTCCCCGAAGACATGGAGGTCCTCTACGTTGGCTCCCTCCGCGCCGACGTGCCGGCCGCCGAGCAGGACGACGTCGCGCAGGCGCTCCTCGACCGCTTCCGCTGCGTCCCAGCCTTCCTCCCCAAGGACCTCACCGACCGGTTCTACCACGGCTTCTGCAAGCAGACGCTGTGGTCGCTCTTCCACTACATGCTCCCCTTCACCTCCGACCACGGCGGCCGCTTCGACCGCTCCAATTGGGAGACCTACGTCCTCGCCAACAAGCTCTTCTCCCAGCGCGTCGTCGAGGTCCTCAACCCCGAGGACGACTACGTCTGGATCCACGACTACCACCTCCTGGCCCTCCCGTCCTTCCTGCGCCGCCGATTCAACCGCCTCCGCATCGGCTTCTTCCTGCACAGCCCGTTCCCTTCGTCGGAGCTCTACCGTAGCCTTCCCGTCCGCGATGAGATCCTTAAATCGCTGCTGAACTGCGATCTGATTGGGTTCCATACCTTTGATTACGCCCGGCATTTTCTGTCCTGTTGCAGCCGCATGCTCGGGATTGAGTACCAATCCAAGAGGGGCTACATTGGGCTCGATTACTTTGGCCGCACGGTGGGGATAAAGATCATGCCTGTTGGGATTAACATGGTGCAGCTGCAGTCGCAGCTCCGGCTGCCTGATCTGGAGTGGCGTGTTGCGGAGCTCCGGAAGAAGTTTGATGGGAAGACTGTCATGCTCGGTGTGGATGATATGGACATATTCAAGGGGATTAATCTGAAGATTCTTGCGTTTGAGCAGATGCTGAAGACGCACCTGAAATGGCAGGGCCAAGCAGTGTTGGTGCAGATTGCGAACCCAAAGGGCGGTAGTGGGAAGGATCTGGAAGAGATACAGGCTGAGATTGATGAGAGTTGCAGGAGGATCAATGGACAATTTGGGCGGCCAGGGTATAATCCTGTGGAGCTTGTCAATAGGACCCTGTCGAGCGTGGAGAGGATGGCATATTACACTGTGGCGGAGTGTGTCATTGTAACTGCAGTGAGGGATGGGATGAACCTCACACCATATGAGTACATTGTGTGTAGACAGGGGTTTCCATGTTTGAATGGTTCTGGAGATGATGGACCGAGGAGGAAGAGTATGTTAGTCGTGTCAGAATTCATTGGTTGCTCACCATCATTGAGTGGAGCAATCCGGGTAAACCCTTGGAACATTGATACAACAGCAGAGGCAATGAACGAGTCCATTGCGTTATCAGAGAATGAAAAGCAACTGCGCCATGAGAAGCATTATCGATATGTCAGCACACATGATGTTGCCTATTGGTCCAAGAGCTATATTCATGATTTGGAGAGAAGCTGTAGGGATCATTTGAGGAGGAGGTGCTGGGCTATTGGATTAGGATTCGGATTTAGAGTGGTTGCTCTTGACCGCAACTTCAAGAAGCTTACTGTGGATTCTATTGTTGCTGATTACAAGAAGTCTAAGAGCAGGGTTATACTTCTGGACTATGACGGAACTCTAGTACCACAAACTACTATCAATAAGACTCCAAATGAAACTGTTGTTAACATCATGAATGCTCTTTGTGCTGATAAGAAGAATGTTGTTTTTATTGTAAGTGGAAGAGGAAGGATTAGCCTTGAGAAATGGTTTAACCCTTGCCCGGAGCTTGGCATTGCTGCTGAACATGGCTACTTTATGAGGTATGCTCTCACCTAGTTTTGTGATATTTCAATTGGTATTATTACTATCGTTTAGTGTGTCTTACATTTGCTTTGTGCCTAATGATACATCTGGTATTTGTGTTCAAACTGCTAATGTGAATGAATGCAAAATCATATTGGTCTGTAGTGTTGCATGGTGAGAGATTGCTTATATTCCAGACTTTCTCTCACTTAAGTTTTTTTGTTGTGAAAATGGGGTTTGTTCTTTTTGCGCTTATTTTGGTAAAACTTTTTAGATGATAACCATATTGTGGTGTATGATGTGGTGACATCGAAGAGTGTCAGCGATCATGTGAACAACCATTGACAAGCTCATATCTTAACTCATGCCATTGATGAGACACATCTATTGAAGTTTCTGAAATGAACAGCACATATCAATCTGTCATTTCTTGTAGATTATGCTCATGAAACTCTGTAGTGCTGCCAGCAACAGCGTGCGTTATCTGTTTTAGTTGTTGATTCAGAATGGTTCATCTGTCAGTTCGATGAAGATGTTGCCACATGAACCTCATCCAAGACATCATTAGTAGATGAACCTAAAAATGCTGACAGCATGATAAATATATTGGCATTATTTACGTGACAATGATGGCATGTTCGTGGCACAATCTGCTAGGGAGGTTCTATTCTAATAGTTCTCATGTTGGCCAGTTCCCATTTTAGGCTTAAAATTTTAATGGCAGTCACCATCACATATTTAGCCTTGTGGAAGCTGTAACTGTGTAAATGGTTCGACAATGCAGCCTGCTTACAATAGATCTATATAGGAAAAAGTCCATTTTGCACCCTTGAATTCTTGCGAAAGCATGGATTTCAACCTTCAACTTCAAAACCGGATGTTTAACCCCCCTCAAGTGTCAAAACCGTTTAGTTTTCACCCCTAAAGTTGTTTTCAGTAGTGGTTTTGCCACGTAGACACCACATCACTGGTTTTCGACTAACATGGCAGCCTACTCATCCAAAACCACTCAGTTTGTGCTGACGTGGCATCTACATGGAGTCGACACGTTACAAATAAAAAGTAAAAAACAATGGGACCCACGTGTCAGCCTCAAATGTCCTATTCTTCATCTTCTCTCTTTTTCCATGCTCTCTATCCCCAATCGCCATGGCAGTAGCAGCAGCAGCCATGGGGCCTCGTCGCCAGCCGCTCAAAGCACCCAAATCGGCAACATCGACAGCAAAAAGAATGAAGGAAAATCATTTCCCATGGATTAGAAGCTCGCATTCAACATCAAGGAACAAGTTCATTTTGCTGAACAGCCCTCTCAATGGTGCCCTTGCTGAACCACGCACGCGCCGCTCCATCTCCAGTCGATGAGGTCCAAATAGAGCTCACTTGATTGCTGCTTCACGATCGAGATGGCACTCGATGCCTCCAAGATCGCCCACCTCCGCGCTTTCCTCGCCCGCTTCGTGTGCCTCCGCTCCAGGCTCCGTGACTACCACCTCTGCTTCGGCATCTAGGTCCAAACGGCGACCAACGCTAGGAGCAGGACCAAGAGGATAAGCTTTTCCTCGAGGGCGACAATGGTCACGGTCCACAGCGGCAACTACTACCACAAGGATGGGCAGGAGAAGGAAGGCAAGGAGGATGCGGTGGCCGTTGATCTGGAGCGCATTTGTGACCTAGCACAGTCTTTTAGTTCGGGATTGGGATTGGATGCTTCCTGCTTTTTTTCCCTCTTGTCTCATCTCTTCGACGGCGAGCCCAACGGCCGATGTGCCCAGGGCAGCCTCGTTCGTTTGGGGCAGAGAGAGACGAGAAGCAGGTGGCAGAAGAGAAGAGAAACTGGGAATTTTGTGGTTTTTTTCTCCTTTCCAAATAAGACGCCATGCCAGCAAGATCATATCCATGTGGACGCCACTTAGGTGCGAAACCACCCTGGTACTGGTCAAGGGGGTTAAATGACCTAGTATTGATAGTTGAGGAGGTCGGGTATCCGGTTTTACAGATCAGGGTTGATTTTCGAACTTTCGCAAGAGTTCAGGGGTGTAAAATAGACTTTGTCCATCTATATATGTGACTAGTGAAGTCCCATTTCCCATGAATCTATGTGGCTGACAGCTATGCACTTTGCATGGTCCATGGATGTACTGACCATCTCATGAACATTTATGTATCGACCTCATCCATCAGTATGCCATCTATCAAGGTTCAAGAAAGCGCTAGGCGCTAGTCGGGCGGTGGCCCGGCGCCTAGTGCCTAGTCGGCCGACTAGGCGGTAGTGCAGAGCAACCACAGGAGATCCAATAAGAGAAATAATAATAAAAGAAATAGAAGGCATTTTTGTAGTTGGGCCAACTCAGCCCATGATGAGTGCCTCATCTTCACGAGTCCACCCTGCCTCAACCCTAACTCCCTCATCTCCATGTTGCCTCAACTCCTTCCCACGCCACCGCCTCCTCCCATACGATGCCTCAACTCCCGGGTCTCATCAGCTGTGGCGGCCACCGCGCTGAGCTTCGCCCAGGCCGCCTAGACCCGCCTTGGACCGGCTTGGACCGCCTAGGTGGGGAGGCCGCCTAGCTCGCCGACTTTGCCGAAATCGTGGTGGCCGGCCGTCGCCTAGCGCCTAGGCGCCGCCTAGATCCAATTTTTAGAACCTTGCCATCTATGCATCTATAGGGCACATTGATATAGCTGAAAAAACTTGTAATGTCATCAGTTGGTAAAGATTATTCGAGTAGCAATCATTGGGTATATCTCTCATGGCTCAATCAAGTGGGAGCACAGAAAGGTCTGATTCCGATAGTTGGGACTTGGGGATATTGGCAACAAGCAGGTTCAATTCTTCAGCTGGCAGATAAAATAGGTTGCAAATGGTTCAATGCTCCAACTCTTCATCCTGCATACAGGAAATGCTTGTTTGTGACAATTGAACAAAGCCTGAGATCTCTTTCACTGGCAATTATGCATTTATGGACGGTCTTACATTGTTCTTAATATTTATGAGGTTGAATTGCCCTGAAACATTGGGGTTTCTTTAGCAAGTTTCATCTAAACACTTTTTTTTTCCGGCAGGTGGACCAGAGATGAGCAATGGAAAATGAACAACCAGTGCGCAGAATTTGGATGGATGCAAATGGCTGAGCCAGTAATGAACCTGTATACAGAAGCAACTGATGGATCATATGTTGAAACCAAAGAGAGTGCTTTGGTCTGGCACCACCAAGACGCTGACCCTGGTTTTGGATCTGCACAAGCAAAGGAAATGTTAGATCATTTGGAGAGTGTTCTTGCCAATGAGCCAGTCTCTGTAAAGAGTGGCCAACACATTGTAGAAGTTAAGCCTCAGGTATTGCATTTCTCTGGACATCATCCATTTACTACTTTGCAGTGTTGAATTTGATGCTTATGTCATCTAGTTTTGATTACAAGGAACCCTCGAAAGGTGCAAAATAGTGCACCTGGTATTTTGGAGATGGATACCTCATTATCTGTTTGCTAATGCAGTAATGCTGATGTTAAAATTGATGTGATCTACAATCATCTTTAGGCCATAGCAATAACATCTAATGTTTCACCTTCCATGATGTGTTGTGAATTGTGATCCCTAGGAGGATGGGATAGCGAATTTTGCAGATGCTTAACTTTTGTAGGACCTATCTAAGAGTTATATTCACATTTGAAATAATAGTAGTTCATCAAAATTTATGTTGTCTTTAAACTGATTTCTTTGTCTGCCACAGCAATTTACTTTCTTGCTTCCCAGAGTTTAGATTCCTGTTTCTGTTGTACTGCAGGGTGTCAGCAAAGGATTTGTTGCTGAGAAGATCCTATCAACCCTGACGGAGAACAAAAGACAAGCAGATTTTGTTCTCTGCATAGGCGATGATAGATCAGATGAGGATATGTTTGAAGAAATTGCTGATATTATGAGGAGGAGCATTGTTGATCCCCAAACCTCGTTGTATGCCTGCACAGTCGGTCAGAAACCAAGCAAGGCCAAGTATTATTTGGACGATACTAATGATGTTTTGAGCATGCTTGAGGCACTTGCAGATGCATCGGAGGTGGTTGGTTCACCGGAAGCAACAGAGAGATTACCTACATCGGAGTAGGCATGATGAGGTCCTAGCTGTCCTGGAGATGTCCAACTGCGTAGCTCATAGTGCTTTGCCACCAGTAGTCTTGTGACTAAAATTGAAGCTGATTTCCATCAGCAGGAAGTGCAACTTTAGCAATACTCAGATAGTCAGATGAATGTCAATAACCTAGTGCTGCTCTATTTTCCGGTTCTTTTGCTGTTTTGCCTCCCTTATGGTAGTTTTGGAGTATGGAAGAATGGAGTATTTCCGGAAGTTTATACAATATAAGTCAAAATTAGTAGGTGAGCATTTGGTCATTTTGCCTACTCCTGCTTGCTAATTGATGCTATCTGGGACGACGAGGAATATCTTATTTGAGTAAACCACAGTTCTTCCCAACAGGTGTGTGTTACTATTTAGTCTTAACATTCACATATTTCCACCAAAAAGAAGAAAAAAACACACTGAAATTAGAGGCCCGTTTGCATGGGAATACATCATTGATCTAGTGCGTGGGATTTGACGCTCCATCATTTCTTTTCGTGGAGTAGCATTTATGCTAATCATGTTCTTCCCTAGGGCCCCTTGTACTCCAGTATCAGATTTGTTCTGTCATTCTTCTGGAAGAGTGCAGAATGGCATATCATCCGCCTGGCGCCTTGTCAACTACTACTAGTATTATCTAGTGAGCTGTGACTTGTCCTCCTGGACTACACACTTGTAGGCGTGCTTAACATTTGGACAAAAATGGCCAACAGCCCAAAGGCTAATGAAAAACGATCGGATTTTGACTTATTGGCAGTAACGTGGTCCAAGGCTCCAGGTTGATGTCACGTCAACACCTGGGTCTTCTGTTGAAGGCAACGACCAAGTCAGGAACCAAGAGGAGAGAAGGTCCAGAAGGATCCAGAGAACGGGAACGTGTGGAGTAATTGTGATCTGAATTCTTCCTTGATTCCTAAATTCAACTTCCAGTTCCCCAACTCTATCTCTTGTTTGTTTCTCTCTGATTCTTCTCCCTGGCTTCTGATCTCAAGTGGTGCCCTAACAGCGGACCGATAGCTTGCTGCAATAGGGCCAACCGAATGGAATGACGCAGTGCAAACAGAAACTTAAAACCCAGGAACTTGCTTTTGCCCTTTTTCTTTTAAAAAAGTGAGACCTTTTGTTGATCAATGTCAAATTATCCCAGAAACTTTTATTAGAAGTCTAGAAGAGAAGAAACCCGGACGTGGATTCAGCAAATCGAACACGTTGGTGCAAAATTTATTTTCTGAGAGGAGCTGGGCTGAGAAATCTTAAACTGAAGCGAATATAACGAGCATCAAACAGCAAAGACCGTTCTGTTCTCCGATGAAAAGAGACGGTGCAAACGCAAAACAGAAGCAACACATCTCAAACTAGTGTTCTTTGGTAGTGCAAAAGGTAATGAAACGAAACACTATTACGCAAAAAATTCTTGGCGACCAGAGAGGGCCATCTGAGCTAGCTAGTGCCCGACACCAGGGCTCGGCACGGAGCGCAGCAGCCGCTCCGTCCTCGCGCCGCTCACTGAGAGACCATCCGGCGTCTTGTGCGCATCTCCCCCGCCGTGGCAGCCGCCGGCCGGAGGTACCAGGAGGAACACGCCGCCTTCGAGGTACAACACCTTGCCTTCTTCCATCCTGGGCAACTTGCGCCCCTGGCACAACGAGCTGCAGCACAGGAGCAAGCTACACAGCGCAAGAAACGCGCATGCCCATCTGGGCTGCATTTCCCGTTTCCTACCGCCGCCTAAGCCCATGAGCTCCGTATGGAGTAAACGGAGAGGAAGCAAATGGCTCCGAATTGGAAGCTAAACTGAGCAGATAATTATATTGTTGTTGCTGCTGCGGTGGTGGTGGTGGTGGTGGCCAGAGTGACCTCAAGATATGGAGTTGGTCAAAAGATGGCGTGCTCGTCGGCGTCACCACCGATTATGCGAGCTGATTAGGCCGCGAAACGCGCCGGTATATATAAGCGGCGTGGTGCGGCATATAGAAATACGTCGTTTCCGGTGGTGTTCTCGCTCGACTGGCACCGCCGCGCGCGCGGTACTAGTTAACCGAGCTAGCACTAGCCGGTAGGCCGCTTAGTTGCATGCCGGTCTTTTTCCGGAACGGCGCAAGCGTCAAATTCTATTGTAACATCTATATGACAGGACCGCTGTTAGCGGCGGAGCCAGGATTTTGACGATAGGGATGCAAACTTAATACATATTTGTTTCAACACAAGTACAAATGACATAGTACCTAAGTTCAAATATATCAAATTATATATTTACACTATAACCAACATCACAAAATATTCTAGAAAATTACAACTTGATACGGCGTTCCTTTATACTATGAAAGCAATATTGCAATAAAAAATCACTACAGGAGAGATCAAGCCAACATTAGACCTTGAAGGAGCCGAGGAGGGGAGCGGACGGGCGGTCACGGGAACGGGAGGTCCTCGGGATCGAGAATCGAGGGGCGCGACCGGCCACCGACGCGTCGAGGCCGAGATCGTCGGCGCAGAAGATAGAAGCGGCGCTAGAGTGCTACGATGCGCCGATGCCGCGATATACTGCCGGCTGCGGCGTTACGCCCCTGCGCAACTGCCAGAGTGCCTGGATGAGCAGATAACACTTAGGTCTGACTTCTCGTTGACTAGTTGACTTGGACTTGCTTCTCAGATTCGGTTGGGCCTAATACTAAATAGGCTGTCAGGAGTTGAAAAGTATGTTGTTAGTATATGTAGTATATACTTTATGTATTAAAGAGGTATATACCAGTTTTTTATGTAAAATTTTTAGAGATACAGCTGTACCCTATGCATTTATTCTACCTCCGCCAATAACTGTTGTTTTGGCCTTTGTTTATGCATGCAAGCTAGTGTTTGATGTTGACATGCTACGTTGGATTTCGTAAATTAGGTAGTTAAGTGCGTGTGAGACAGTGAGTCTTGACATCGGTGAGTTTTCAGGATAGTGACAAACTAACCAACTGGCTGCATTGTACGTGCTACCATTGGCGGAGGCAGAGTAGACACATGGAGTACAGCTGCATCCTCAAAAATTTTCCATAAAAATCTGATATATACTCCTCTTAATACATAAAGTATACACTATATATACTAACAACATATTTCTCAACTCCTGACAGCCCATTTAGCATTAGGCTCAACAGAATCTGAGAATCAAGCCCAAGTCAACTAGTCCAGGAGGTGTCAGGCCTAAGTGTCATTTGCCCATCCAGGCACTCTGGCAATAGCGCAGGGACGCAACGCCGCAGCTGGCAGTGTATCGTGGCATCGACGCATCGCAACGCTCTAACGCCGCTTCTAGCTTCTGCGCTGACGATCTCGGTCTCGACGGGCCGGTGGCCGGTCGCGCCCCTCGATTCTCGACCCCAAGGACCGCCCGTCCCCATGATCGTCCGCCCGCTCCCCTCCTTGGCTCCTTCAAGGTCTAATGTTGGCTTGATCTCTCCTGTAGTGATTTTTTTTATTGCAATATTGCTTTCATAGTATGAAGGAACGCCGTATAAAGTTGTAATTTTTTAAAATATTTTGTGATGTTGGTTATAGTGCAAATATATAATTTAACATATTTGAACTTAGATATTATGTCATTTGAACTTGTGTTAGAATAGATATGTCTTAAGTTCGCATCTTTATCGTTAAAATCTTGGCTCCACCACTAGGTGCTACCTCCTGGCTTTGACTACTCATGTGTCTTATTTTGTGGAAGGAACTTAACTAACATGAATGGTTGATTAATTATAAAATGTGTATATGAGTTGCAGTTTGTACTTGAGTGAGGCTTGGAACTTGCATCAGAAGAAAACAGTACGCAGCATGAGCATTCTCACCTGGAAACCCGGGCTCCTTACTGTGGATTAATTATGCTATGATTGTATTTTATGGAAGGAATTTAACTAACATGAATGATTGATTAATTATAAAATGTGTATATGAGTTGCAGTTTGTACTTGAGTGAGGCTGGGAACTTGCATCAGAAGAAAACAGTACGCAGCATGAGCATTCTCACCTGGAAACCCGGGCTCCTTACTGTGGATTAATTATATTATGATTGTACTTTATCTAGATAGTAGCTCCCGGACCATCGTAGGGTTCCTGAACAAACTCGTAGATGGTGTTCCTGACCTATGGCAAATTTTAGAATTAACCTAGCAATTAGGATCGTAATATCGCCTCCTTAGTGCATGTACAACGATTTTTCTCTTAAGTTGTCTAAAGTCTTCAACTCATTTACAGACAATATCTCGAACAAATTATCTATAAAATTATTTATTTTTAACACAACTTCTCTCCTTACACACTCACAATTTACGTACCCAATTTGTCCCTTTATATAAGAGTATCTACAATAGTTTGTTTCTTAGCTTGTTACTAAGAGGAAAGAGAGTACTCAATCTAATAAAAAGAAACAAGTTTTCCAATGAATTGTTTGTTGAGCTTGTATCTAACTTTAATTGCTACAAGTGTGCATGATGATTCTTGATATCAACAAAACACATTTTTAGGTAACAAACAAGTCTCCAATAGTTATTTCGTTGTTTCTTGTGTCTTGGTATCAACAATTTGCTTGTTTCTTTATCTATAAACAAGTTTATCTTCTTTCCTCACCATCTCTCCTCCACATCACCTAAATACTAATGTGTCCACCCCTTAGTAACAAGTGACATTGACTATCGTAGATCCTCTAAGAGATGATGCATTCTCTCTTTTCACATCATCTCTTCTCCAACTAAGATTTTTAAGTGACATAACAATTAAGAGACGATTGATATAACCACTATTAAAGATGCCCTTAGCCACTGATTGACGAGGCGACAAACATCACGAGCATGCGATTGGTCTTTAGCCGAGACCGAGGGTACTTTCCAATGAACGGTGAAGAGCAGATGAAACGGGATTCCAACTTCGAACCGCACTTATTGCCAGCGGTCAACCTTGTAAACAGGGGTTAAGATAGCATCACAAACACACGCAATCCATGATCTTTTGGAACTAATGGAAATCAATGGGCTTTTCCACGGCGAATGGCATATTCCTTGTCTCAAGGGCCGTGTATTTTTCTTTCTTGAGAAAGTAGGAAAGCCTTTTGAATTTTGATGCGCCGTGATGTTGCGAGAACTTTGTAAAGTGGAGTGGGGGAGGAAAGGGAAAATCTGATGGCTGTGGACGCATGGGTTCACCTCACGAATTTTCGGCGGATATGATATAGAATCCGATCCATGGAGGGAGATATAAGATATAAAAGATTCCAAGCTTTGCCTCAACAGTAGGTTGAAAAAACCCCGGATAACTAGCTCATAGAACAAGTTCTTTTCCGTCAGGCTTAAATTTCTCCATGACCACACCTTATCGAGGCGTTATCTTAATCCTAGCGAACTCCCTTCCACCTAATTAAGAACTTGGGGGCCTGTTTGGCTCGCCTTCTAGCTCCAGCTTCTTCTCTGGCTAGAAGCTCAAGCCTGGGCAAATACCCGTCTCCTCCACTTGGCTATTGGAGAAAGTGAAGCTGCCTCAAGAAAGAAGTCAAAGGTCTGTTTGTGACAGCTTCAGCTTTGACTTTTCACTAGGAAGAGCCGGAAGCCATCCCAAATAGACGATTTTCAGTAGCCGGTTTTGAAAGAGCCTGCAACCGTCTTTAACGTGGAGAAGCGGGAAGCCGGCCTAGAGTAGCTTTCCACAGCTTCAACGGGCTGGGGTTCCGACTTTGCACCTCCCTTCATACCAGGTATAAAACCCCAAACCCACCCCTCTCACCCCCATTCCCCACCCGTGCACCCTCGACCTTGCACACAGACGCGGCAGCGACGCTAGGGTTAGCACCCCGAGCCATGTGCCCACGGCGAGCTCCGACACCACCCCTGACCACCTCCCTCCTCCCTCAGCGCCGTCGCCCCGGCCTCCTCCCTCCTCCCTCGATGCCGCCACACCAGCCCCCACTACTAGGGAACACCTCATCATAGACGGCTCGGAACCGTCATCACAGACTGTTTTCGAACCGTCTATATTTGTTCGTCTGTGATAACAAGCAGTTATCACAGACGGTTCAAAACCGTCTGTGATACTCACTATCACATACGGTTTTTTGTTGAAACCGTCTGTGATACTCACTATCACAGATGGTTTTCATTAAAAACCGTCTGTGATACGTAGAAATATCACAGACGGTTTTCACAGACGGTTTCAATAAAAAGCCGTCTGTGATAGTTCATTATCCTAACTACATTTTTGCTGTTTTTTGGCTAGCCTCAGGAATTGTTAGGCATGCCCTCTGAAAACAAGCATGCACAAAAACAGATACATCACAGATAATCAATTGTTGACAAACTCAAAATGATCATTACTCAAAATAAATTACAAAAGATCGTATTTGTTCAATTATTGTCGCTATAGTTACAATTGGATTACAATTGAGTCAATTGTTTGCAGGTGGTTGAGAGGTGTCGGCGGGGTGATGCTCTGGGTCGGCGACGGAGTGAAAATCTCCGTTGTCATAACGATATCGACATGATAAAGGCGCAGAGCTTCCTCGAATGTCCGTGATCTCATCATAGCGAGTCCATCCAAATGTATCAACAAGTCCTGTAAGCTAGCAAGAGTAAAGTGGTAAGTATATATATTTAAACTTATAATTAGGAAATAATTATTTTGAGATTGACAAACCTCGGGATCCTTCTTCCTAGCTCTAATGATTTGCTGTATATGATAGCAAACGTAGATTGCACATAACTCATCATTTTTTTTTGGCAAGCTTTTTGCAAAAATAGAATTACATATATAGGTATAGTCAGTTCGAGACGCGTTATTATGAAGTATGATATAGGATTATCGTGTTGTAGTGCGTACCAAAAATTTCGTCTTGTGTGTTAGTTCGACGCTCTTTCTATTATATATTCCTTCATTGACAACATAGGCGATGAACGACCTACATGATTCCAAAAAGTTATTCTCGGCTATTTCAAACGAATGAAGACTACAATAGAGTTATGTATGGAGGAAATGAGTATACCTCTCGAGTATTCCTTTCAGAATACTAAATTTGTGGTCGTTGCAGATTAGGGAATCAAGGTATATCACATGGTTCCTCTTTGGTATAATGACTAAAAGGATCGATGGGTACCTACTCATGTATGTTGCTATAGTCATTAAACCTAAGTTAGTCTTTGCAGATAAAGTACAAATGAAATTTGTATAGCAAGTAGTGACACTTACCCCTCGTTGTAGGGCACCACTATGTACTTCTTGTCTACCGACGAAGCAATGCACGCTATGTATTTCTCGACGAAGGATGGGTGCATTTGATGGTTTGTAAAGATACCACATGTGGGTCGATTTAAACCCACCGGTTCTTTCCATTCCGGACTTTTTTCCACATGTATCTATACACAAGCAATGAGTTCGATATTTATCGGTATTACGTGAATGTAGAACTTGATTGTACACACTTACAGTGTCCAACATCGTAGAAGCGAGGCGTCGAGGCCAACGAGGTTGAATAGGTCATATAAGTCGTTGAAGCCCACGACGAAGTGGTTCGTCTCGTTGAAGAAATACTCATCGTTGTATCTGACGGTGATTCCAGTATCGCACCCCTTCTTTGCAGTCTTCTGCATGTACCAAGCACGCAAAGCCTGACAAGCATATCCAGCGCACATTAATACTATGTCAGAGCACAACGGTTTTCCGATGATGTAGTTCCCGGACATCCCAGACTTCCCGAACTTGGGAGGCGCCTTAACGTTCATCGATTTCGATTTGACCTTAACGATTGGTAGTGTCTTCCTGCGAGACGACTCGGGAACCAATACGGTGGCACGCTTTTGTTGTTCCTTCGGCGTCTTCTCCACAGGAACCGATGAGGTGGCCTTCTGAGGCGAAACATGAGGTGGAGTCATCGAGGGTCCCATTGGAGAGGAATGGTCGTGTCCAGATCGCGGCACTGCTGGGTCCAAGGCGATGTCCTTCTTGGGCCATTGGATAAAAGTGTGCACAGCATCTCCTAGTGTTCTGATGTCTTCGTTTGGGCGAATCTTCAACGGGACGGCCACGAAATTGTCATGTACCATATCCACCTCGACCACGCATAACTCGCACCGGTGACACCTTTGTCTTTGCGCCCTTCTGGTATGGATACACCATCCCCCGCGTAGCCTCAATAGAAAGGGACCCATCCATCCTCACTTGGAGCTTGTAAGGCGTCGGCCCCTACAAAACGATACGCAATTAGCTAAGGCGTCCTATAGGTCTATCTTTGGTGCATTTCATAGATGTACATTACCTTGATGTCGTCTATCGGTAATTGGACGTCGTCATGTCCAGAATTATGCGTGGATGCGACACTACTCCGATGTCGAGCAGGACTGGCTCCCAAATTAATAGGGATGGCTTGCGACTAGCTCAGGAGTTGATTCATTTGATCCTGCAATACTGCTAGCTTTCCTTCAAATTTTTCAGTAATCATCTGTACCAACCGGTCCTCGTGCTCGGCCTTGGATCTCTTCCTACTCCTATACGTGCAGTAGTCCTGTACAAATCCATGACTCCAAAGTACGTTAACCCCAAGGCCTCGCGTGCGACCTGGGTGCTCCTTGTTTTCCAGGGCCGTAGATAGTATATCCTTCTCCCTGTCTGCTTGGAAGGAGCCATGGAAAGTTTGGGCAGTCAATTCACGCTGCAAGAGGTCATCATGCTATTATAGACACTATGAAGTTATGGACTTATTAACAACTAGATAGTTCGACATATTTACCATACGTTGGGACACTTCCTGGTCTGCTGGGTTTGTGAAAGAGATGTTGCCCGAAGACGAGACTTTTGCCCTCGCCGTGTATAGTTTGGTATAACGGTTAAGCACACTGGAAGTGTCAATGCTTGAGATGAAGTTTCTGAAACGTTTTGTTATGATTAGTGCTAGCTACACTAGTTGTATCGTGTGGGTAAAGTGTACAAACTCTGCAGAGTATTAAATCAATCTATTCGAATAGCCGCGTCCGCGGTCATGGATATGCTCGGGGAATTCACATGAGGGGTAGTGTTCATAAAACTCTTGGGAAGGGAGCTGTGTGACCTAAGTCATATGGCTGTGTGAATAACTTGTTTAGGCTATGAGTCTTTGTGAAATCAAACTGTTAAATTAATATTGTTATTTGTTTTACTTTACACTTTCAATCTATTATTCATATTCAAATTGCAAATGTTGCATTTCCTCAAAAGAACCACAGAAGTCATTCCTTTGGAATAAGCCATCATGTATAATTGCATTCTGTGGTATGACTTGCGAGTACGGTTGTGTACTCATGCTTGCTAAATCAAATCAACGAAGAGGAGGAGTCTTCGCTTTTGCTTCGAGGAGGAGTTCTCTGAAGGTGCACGATCGTTAGGGTCTTGATCGATCGGTTGCTGTGGCGAATTGATGGGATTCATTGAAATGTCTGTTCATTGCTATTTAATTCTCTGTCAGCCCTGTGTTGCTTAATAAGTGTAAACTTGACCATAAGGTCAAAACCATTATTTTTTAATCAAATTACTCGTTTATGCTATTAATCGTCTTGTGTGGATCGATATTCATCTATATTGACACTGTGTGCACTAACGTGATCCTAGACTAGTGCATTATACACAGAGGGTCCAGAATTGCATTTTTGGGTCCCGACAATCCCATATATGTAAGTTTTGTATTTCATACTTGGAAATTGAAAATATAGTATATTTAATGCTTAAATTTACATTTATATGCGAACATGCCAAAAAAAATCAAATCCTTTCAAATGTCATCAAACAAAGCTATCATTTGTCTCAGTAGCATTTAAGACGTTTTCCAACTCAGCACAGTCAGTCAGCCGACCTAAAAGATAAATTATCAAACACCAAATGTCTTTAGCTCAGCCATTCAGCCATACAGCCCAGTCTAAAGCTGCTTTTCATAAAAGCTACAACCATACCAAACATATCCAAAAGTTTGCAAGGATTTCTTTTCACACCAATAAGTCATGACTCATGACAATCCCCTCAAAAAAGATTAACAAAGTAATAGCTAGCTTGGTTCATTCAAAGGAATGAGGATGGAAAGCTGGACAGTTTAACGAAGATAATATGAAGTACTCTGTCTGTTTTGTGGCACAACAGCCAACAATAACATAACAGGGACCACAGTCACCACACAGACTCACTGAACTGATGACTTATCTGTGAGATTTTTACTCATGTCTTGACCATGTGGATCCCATTCCGGGCGATAAGCACAAAAGGCGAGGCGGCGAGGATGAAGTCAGTTTCATGAAGTTTTTTTTCTTTCTCTCCATCCTTCTATATAAAGGGGGGCGGATTGCGCTCTTCCTAGGGTGGCCACGTTTGTGTTTTAATGGTAGACGTTGGATTAATCTCCCTTGGTTTTGCAGTCGTTCAATTTTGTTGTTGTCTTGCTTCGCGTCTTGCCGTCTAAAGCTTTGTCTCTTTCCCTGGCCGTTTGATCGAGATTTGCGGGCCTGCTTCGACATCCGATTGTTGTGTTCACGCCTGTGCAGCTTTGTCTGTTGTGCATCATTTAATGGTGGGTGTCACGATCGTTGGCTCGTGCCTCTAGAGTCTGTTGATTCGCACTGTCCGTTTCTTTGGGCTGTTCGTCACCGTCCAATTTAGCTGGGAGACACGCGCTGCGTCGCTTCATTTCTTGTTCGCTATTAAATGTGTGTCGCCCTCCGCATCAACTTTTCTCGCGGTGCGCACATCGCTTAGTTTTTTTTGTTGGGTTTTGTCGCCTCGGATGCTTCGCTTAGCACCGTCCAATTTCCAAACTTGGTTGTTGTCCGTGCAATTTGAGACGAGTGATGCGTTCGGCTTCTCTTTCGTTGAGTCTCCATGCACTGTGCCGCTTTACTTCCTGTGTGTCGTTTAATGCGTACTGTGCCCAGCGATAGCTCTTGCTTCTTGATTCCCCTGTTTTCCATTTTCCGTTTTTATTCCCTTGGTTCTCCATCGTCCGATCGACTTGTGCGATGCGCTCGATTGTAGTTTCTACGACTTCCGGCTCCGCTCGGTGCCTCTTTTTTAGCGCCATTTTTTGGGTGCCACATCTTGCTTCATCACGGGTCACATCGTTCATCTGCCTCAACTCCTTTCTACTTCTGCCTTTTTCGGCTCTTGTAGCTGCTTTTGTTTCCGCCTCCTCGCTTTTCTCGCTGCTTCTTCCACTTCTTTGTCTGCATCACCTGCATGCGTCTGTTTACTCCGGTCGCTGCTCTGAGCTTCTAAGCCCCTGATATCATCGTTTCCTCTTGGTGTCCATCGTTCTTCATGCCTACGGATCTACAACCTTTTTTTAGTTGATTTTGCCTGCTCATATGTCATTTCCTTGGGTCTGTTCTACTCTCTGCATCGTCACCCTTAGTCTGCTTGCTCCTACGCTGCTTATAATTTTCTGTATTAGCTGTCCGGTATTTTTGCCAACGGCATCCGTTCTTCAGTACTTTTGGTTGTGCGTATTTCGTTCTTCGCTGTTCTTCGTACCTGGAGTGATATCTTGTTGTCTATGGTGCCTTGGTTTTATTGCTTATTCTTGGGGTCAGCAATGATTTTCTTGCTCACTTAGTTTTTTTCAGCGTTTTATAGATCTGTAGGTTAGTCCATCTGTTTAGGTGGTTTGTCGTCGTTGGCCTGTTTTTAGTGTGCCTGTAGGGCCTTTTCCTCTATTCTTACTCATGTTGTTGTACGTCACTGGATCTTCTTTCATATCTTTAGTTCCTTTTATGCTCCCCTTTGTACTTACTATTCCCGCCCCCTCTGCAAGTTTTTATTTTGTAAGATCCGTTTATCTGTTTACGTACCTTACCTTTGTCAAGTTAAATGGATGCTTGCGGCTGAGGTTAACCTTTATCTATGTTTCTTTTTTTGATGGTTGTGCCCCGCTTTCATTCTTGTACCGTTCTGTGAAGCTCATATTGTATCCTATTTTTTCAGGTGATTTCGGTGCCTCCTTGTCTCGCCTGATTACGTGTCTTCGGCATCTTCACCTGTCAGGTTAGTTTGTATTTGTTCTGTTTTATCCTCTCAATTTATGTTGTCATCGTTCCTTCCCTGTTATCGCTTTTCGATTTCGGTTTTTTTGTGGTATCGTTTTTTGTTTTTGCAGTTCGCCCAGCCGTAGGTGCGTTTCGGTCCAACCCTACTATTCATGCTTGTTCTTCAGTGTTTCCTGATTGCTTTCTTTTTTTAGTGCGTGGCTATCTAATGCGCTTTGTTCATTATTGGGTATTGCTTTTAAGTGGGAACGTTTCAAGTATGACTCCTGGTCATCTTTTGTGAGGACCCCTGATGTTGGATTTGTTTCAAATTAAAAGATTATGCCAGAGGCATAATTTTAACATGGAACAAACCCAATTTTAGGTTTCCGGATATGTGTCTCACATTAGTTCCTAAGATCAAAGACTAATGTGCACATATCCTATACAACATTCGTACACAGTCATACAAGTCATACATTATACATAAAGTGATCTTACACAGAACAGATAAAGTTCATAATTTTACATAATTGACTGACAGTCTCAGAAAACAAAAGTTTGCAACGGAAAGCAACTATAAACAACAAAAGTTCCAACTAGTTTGCCCATCACCTAAAGGCAACTGAGTGGAGGAAGAAACAACGTCATTCGTTAGCGTCGCCATAATCGACGCTAACGGATGGGTCAAAAACAAAGCCGTCCTCACCTGCAACAAGTGGTTAATTCAACTGAGTACAGAAGGTACTCGCAAGACTTACACAAACTAATAAAAGAAAGTGTTTAACAGAACCTATCCAAAGAAATAGAGATTATATATGTTTAAGGCTATCCAAAGAAAGGCTGTACTGGTTTTAGTTTTGCATAAAGCCAAGTTTTATCCCTACACCTTCTAATTTGTAAAGGCCATTTTGTAAGCAAATTTTTAACAGAATAACAACAAGTAAGAGTGTTATAAGCATAATTTTAACAAGTCAAAGTGGTTGTCCACTTTGACAAACCAAACCACATGGATGCCCCTCCATGCCAACAACCACAATTGCCCAAGTCAAAATTTCATTTCAGAGTCTAACGATGATGTCTATCAAAACCAAGTATTGTCCATAACCGAGGACACGGCTATTCGAATAGTTTTAAAACCCTGCAAGGGTGTACATCTTTACCCACATGACTCGACCAGCCCGTAAGCCTCCGGATAATGACACACTTCCTTAGGTGTGTCGGCCGGGTAGATCGAGATTTGATACTTTTTAGCAAGAAAACCTTATTGAGTTGAAACACCCCTGCACGACGAATCCCGCTTAGTACAGGCTACTGATAGAACCTGCAACCGGGGCATGCTAGTTGTGTTGGGAATGCCAACCCAATGAACAGAAATCTAAAACTGTGCTTACTCGCACGTATTAAATTGCAATCGGATCCCTACGAACATATGATCAAACACATATGTCCTCACACCACCTGTGTTCCAATTCAATAAAATCATCCCCTTACTTGACCAAACTGGCCCCAATCCAGCATGTGGAAGTACGAGTAGTTCTTGGTATGACAGCCCAAAGTTCGGTCCTTAATGATCCGGACACGACTACCACATTACCCAATTCTCATGCACGAAGGCACCCACATTAGCATCCACTTGTCCAGATCTAAACCATGTTTTCAATTGACAAATTTAAACTTAAACTTCAGTTTCAAGAATCTGAACAAGTAAACAAAATTAAAATAGATTCAGTGTCTCCTATGATTGACAAGTTAATCTTGTCAACCAAACTACCGATCTATTGACTTGCATGTCTAAGCATCCACATAAAGATTATATATATTTGGGCTATATATTCCAGCACATGATTTCTATCGTAAGTTTATGTGTATGAGGAGATTAAGTGATGAGAACATCTCAATTGGACCGATTACACGAGCAAGGGCTAAATTAATTAATCAGCAGATGAACTCGCTTCTAGTTGATTTTAATCTTGATTCTAATAAATATATGTTACTGCCTAATACTCTCATATTGTGTGTGTGCAGTTTTATACGTATAAAAGCATGGGAGACTATGAGGCGTCAAGGAGAGAAGATCTTTGCATTAATGTAAACCCATGTTTGATGGCATGTACAAATGATAAATATTGCTCATGCATCCGAATGCTACATGCATGATCATGCATGCAACCGAAGCATGCTCATGCATGCAGCACCATGCAACCGAAGAGCATGCAGCACCATGCAACATCAGCACTTGGTGCTGCTATATGCATGCAACCGAGTCATCAAGTCCTAATAGTTGGCACGGAAACCGAACCAGGTGACTTGGTGGGCCCGGTCATGTTCTCTATTGTTTGACTCGTGCATGCAAAGATATGGCAAACTGAAGCTAATTAAAGAGAATCAAGACACGTGAAGACCAAAAGGGAACCAAGCCTTTGCCTGTGTGTTTTCTTTTGGGCCGATCTTGGTTTGCGCGTGTGTTTGGATGGAACCGAACCCTAATCAGTTCCGTAGTTCCACCGGCCCTAGAGGCTATATATATTTCTTGTACTCATGATTTTTAGAGGACCACAAATATGAATCTATTATTTTGAGAGAGAGTTATACGCTTGTTCTTCTTAGGGTTTGACATACAATGCAACCTAGAGGGGAATTGAGCGTTCTCAACCCCGTTGTTCTTGTGATTCCTTGTGTTTTGCAGGAACAGCGACATGTCTACTTTGTGTGGTCAGGTAGACGGGATCACGAGCGTGTGGTTGGGCGAATTCTTTTATCGCAGGTTGTTGTTTTGACAGTGGTTGGCGTCATCGGTTTGTCAGGTTGCACGGATCCAAAGTTATCATTGATCCTACGTCGTAAAGATCAAGCATCCCCCGTATCATCTTGTTATCAGACCATCGGTTGCCACGGTAGGATCAATTTACCCGTAGTTAGATTTATTTTTCCTGTCCTATACACAAAAGGCCAAAAAAAATCATTTAGCCCGTAGTTTCATCTGAATTTTCTTGTGAGTTCATTAGGTTTTAATCCATTAAAAACTGTGTTTAGTCGCTAATCATAGTTTCTTTTGAGTTACTTGATCTTGTGTTAAAAAAACGATCTGTTCTTTGTCACTACGACTCCGATCGCCACCGCCAATCACGAGGGAAAAATCGCTCATGAGGAAAAAAAATTGGTCGCTCTTTGTGGCGCCGATCGATGTCGCTACATGGTGCTCTGATAACTTGCTGCAGTGCCACCGAATATTATTTTGGATCGCTCTCTTTGTCATTGTGTAGGCGCCACCGCAGTCGCGTGAAAAAAGAGAGGAAAGAACGCTCGCCAGCAGCATATCGTCAAAAACGCGTGCGCACAATAACTGTAATGCTACAGTAACCAAAAGCTACAGTGCTCATGAAAAAAATCGCGTATAGTTTTTTTGAGCCAATTCAATCCTTTTCGAATACTTTGCTCCTATTAAGACTAGCTATTGATATTGGTCTAGGGCTGTTCTTAAGATTATTTACATCTTACTGAATTTATTTGTGACTTGTGATAAAGGGAGAGTGACAAATTTTATTTTGGCCGAACCCAACAAAAAAAAGGGCTGTCGTAAGAAACAAAAGCCACAACAAATAAAAAAAGTTAAAGAAGAAAAGAGAAGCAAGTTTCGGCCACTTGAGAAGTTTTGTGAAATTCCCTAGTCAATAAATTTCAGATCGTGTAACTAATCTTTTAGAGCAATCTTGTGCCTTTTCATCAATTAAGCAATTGGCTAGCGTCTCTCCATAACTTGTGCAATACGAGCTAGTTGTTCATCACTTATATTTTTATATATTAACTCATTCCTTTGATTGGACTAAGTTCCATCATCTTTACGTGTGAGTTGCTTTGTTCTTCACTTATATCATAAGATCAGCAACTAGGCATTGAATTCTAGTTTGGATTGTTACCTAGCTTTACAATATCTAGAAATTTTAGATTGCATAGGTAAATACTTTTCCCTCCAAGCTCCACAAACAAGCCATTGTATAACAGTGCTTGTGCAATTGAATTCACTTAAACTATCACCTTGTGTTATCTATCGTCACCAAAGTGTGTGCGGCTCTTCAATTCCATCAAGGATGCATAAGAACTTCGGTTGGTAAGAGCAAGTGAGATTGAGTGATTTTCACAAATAAAAACATCCACATCCACATATATAGTTTTTCTTTGCTTTACTACTAACCATGGCAGATCGCGAGTATACGTATCTTCCTTTCTATGGTAGTAATGATCCAGAGGAGTATCTTGAGTGGGTACAAGACATGGAGTTCGAGCTTGCATCCCAGAAGTTTGAATCAGAAGCCAAGGAAGTGAGAGTGGCCACTATGTTTTTTGAGGACTATGCCTCTAGTTGGTGGCAACAACTAAGTGGGAAACGACTCATTACATCTTGGGTCAATTTAAAATGGGCCATGAGAAGAGAATTTGTTCCATCCTATTATGAGTGGGAGCCACTACGCCATGTGGAGAGCATTGCATAAGGATGCAAAGTTGTCCAAGATTACTATGTTGAGCTGAGTCATGCAATGCACCGTGCCAATATCACTAGTGCATATCAAGAAAAGAAATACTTCAAAGCAGGCTTGAATTTTCAGATCATTGCTGCACTTCAAGATAAATATTTTCGTAGTCTGTAAGATCTTGTGAAATATGCTATGAATGTGGAAAAGAGACTTAAAGACATGCATGCCTATCAATTAAATCTATGTCGATTCTTTAGTTCTCATTCATCCACTGAGATCATGGTTGATGGCAATTGCGGCATTGCTGGCCCACGATTAATGAGAGATGAAATGCTTCGAAACCCATGTGAGGATAAGAGCAACATAGCCAAATTGAGTGAGAGTACTGAAATTGTGAGCTGTGTGATTTCACCATATGTGAGGTTGAGAGCATCCCATTTGAGAGTGAGAGGGATACACCAAAAGAAATGAGTGAAGTAGATGAAACTAAAAGTGAGTTTATTTCTGAAATTAACGATTTACTCTCTGCTTCTAGTGTTGTTTCTCACATTTTGCAGGTTGATATTAAAGAAGAGGAGTTGAAGTTTCAACAACCGGCACCATTGGAAGTAAAAGACGAGGAGATAACCACGGTTGGGGATGGAGTGCTCACTGCCCCGTGGTTTCATCATGAAGATTTGATACCTACAACACCTACAACAACTGAGGAGGACGTTAAAGGTAACAATAATGGTGTTGAATTGAATATTCATCAAGAAGAGGTAAGTAAGAGTGAGAACTCTAGTGTTCCTTTGAATATTCCATATTCTGAATTTAATGCGCTTAATTTACGTAATGTGGGATTGATTACTTATGATGAAGTTCTTACTAGAATATCCCCTAACGATTCTTTATACTATATCATGTTCGATGATCCTAGAGAGCTATCTAGTGTGATTGAGAACCTTGCTGAAGTTTCATGTCTAAAATCTCTAGTTAGTACCTATGCCTACACTTATAAATTCAATTTGATTGGAGACTATGGTGTAGACAATAAGTTTTATGTTTATCGAATATGTATTACATGTTATAAGCTTGCTAAATTGAAATTACATATTGTGGACATACCATCTTTTGTACAATGGTGTGATCTTTCTGAGATGGGTTTCAATGATAGTGCTTACTGTTTAGAACAAAATATGATGTATACTTGTTCACCTCTTACATATATAAGAAATCAAAGTAGCACAGCTGAAGCATAGAAGATACTAAAAATTTTCTCACCCATACTAGAACAATTTGATGTGAATAGTTCAATAAATACATTGTATACATCTTATGGTTATTGTGCTGAATACATTGTGCAAAAGAAGGGGAACACTATAACAATTGACGATGAATACATATACCATGCATACACGTTGTTTTCTTTGTTAAGCACATTTTCAGGTTATCAAAAGCCGAGGACGGCTTTTCTTGAAGAAGGGGAGGATGATACAGATACGTACACACTTAGTACTTTTTAGTTAAATATATTATTTGACTGGAAAGAATTATTGAGCCGTATTAAATATTACCAGGTGAACTCTAATTTAATTTGGTCTTTAATTAACATACTTAGAGACACGAGCTACTACTATTTTATTTAATTATATGCGATCAGATATATGATCTCGTACAAGACTAAAGTGAAGATGCGCTTCGAAGGCCCTGAAGGAATACATATATCATTTCTTATATTCGGAGTTCAGCCGCAGAAGGAGCAATCGGATTCATCTTGTGTACCCGAACAATCAGAGTCGAGGACAACTCCTTTTCAAGAGGGGAAGGATGATAAGGACATCCCGATTAGATCGATTACACGAGCAAGGGCTAAATTAATTAATCAGCAGGTGAACTCGCTCCTAGTTGATTTTAATCTTGATTCTAATGAATATATGTTACTGCCTAATAGTCTCGTATTGTGTATGTGCAGTTTTATACATATAAAAGCATGGGAGACCGTAACAGGCCGAAGGAGAGAAGATGCTGCTGTTAATGTAAACCCATGTTTGATGGCATGTACAAATGTTAAATATTGCTCATGCATCCGAATGCTACATGCATGCTCATGCATGCAACCGAAGCATGCTCATGCATGCAGCACCATGCAACCGAAAAGCATGCAACACCATGCAACATCAGCACTTGGTGCCACTATATGCATGCAACCGAGTCATCAAGTCCCAATAGTTGGGACGGAAACCGAACCAGGTGACTTGGTGGGCCTGGTCATGTTCCCTATTGTTTGACCAATGCATGCAAAGATATGGCAAACTAAAGCTAATTAAAGAGAATCAAGACACGTGAAGACCAAGAGGGAACCAAGCCTTTGCCTGCGTGCTTTCTTTTGGATCGATCTCGGTTTGCGCATGTGTTTGGATGGAACCGAACCCTAATCGGTTCCATAGTTCCGCTAGCCCTAGAGGCTATATATATTTCTTGTACTCGTGACTTTTAGAGGACCACGAATATGAATCTATTATTTTGAGAGAGAGCTATACGCTTGTTCTTCCTAGGGTTTGACATATAGTGCAACCCAGAGGTGAATTGGGCGTTCTCAACCCCGTTGTTCTTGTGATTCCTTGTGTTTTGCAGGAGCAGCAACACGTCTACTTTGTGTGGTCAGGTAGACGGGATCACGAGCGTGTGGTTGGGCGAATTCTTTTGTCGCAGGTTGTTGTTTTGACAGTGGTTGGCGTCATCGGTTCATCAGGTTGCACGGATCCAAAGTTATCATCGATCCTACGTCGTGAAGATCAGGCATCCCCCGTATCATCTTGGTATCAGAGCATCTGCTTTCTAAGTGAACTTAGGTGAGAGTTTTAGTTCAGTTGGAGTTCAATTAAACTTTATGTGAATTGTATGAGGTTAAAGTTCTTGATGTGCAATTTATCTGATTAACAAATTTTTCGGTAATAGAAACATGTGTGAGGGTTAGTCTAGATTAAAGTACAGTAACAAATATTACTGATAAAATTTACTTCACTAGATTTGGAGTTAACGAAATACTTAAGAACTCTAGAAGTTTAAACTATTTTTAGTGAAGAAATAAACCAGATCAAACATTTAATAAAACTAACCAACAGGGATTAAGGGTTAACTAATGAGCTACAGTTCTGGTCGAAAATTCGACAACAGAACGCTAGCTCCCGTGAGCTTGCTCGGCGGCTCGCCGGAGCTGTGGTCCAAGGCAGCGCGAGCAAAATACTAAAATGGGTTCACAATAGTGTTGTGAACCTAGTGGTGGTCGGAATATGGCCGAAGCTTGGCCAGAGCAGCGGCGCGGCAACGAAATGCGGCGGCGCTAATACAACTCAAGCGACTATGTCAACCCGACAACGATTTAAACGAGTTGAAGCATGCTCAAGCGCCTATGGATCAAAAGGAAACTACCTGAGCTAAGAAAATGGCCAAAGGTCCAAAGAATAGCTCCAGCGACAGTGACCGAAAAGATGGTGATGATAGCTTCACGCGGATCAGATAACCTAGACGAAAACAATATGAATGAATGGTCGGAAAGGCTTAAGTAGAGCTCCTAGGTGCTCTGAAAAAGAAAGGATTGAGCAATGGTTTTCCAGTTTAGAAATAAGGACGAAGGAACCGAAGTTGACTGGAAATATAGAAATCCAAATTCCTTATAACCCTATGAATTAATAGGAAAAAAAGATTGAGGGGTTTTACTAAAAATACCCTAGAACATGATATGACACGCAAAAGATTGGAGATATCTCACCGAGCACGAAAATGACATGGGAATGGCGTTCAGGGCGCGCTCTGGACCGACAAAAGACAACCTCTTGGTCCGGAAGCTACAGCCAAAAATCAAAAACTCAAATTAACACCCTGGATAAGGCACGGTAAAAGAAAAAGAATGGCACAGGAATGAGAAGATATGCTTCGGTGAGGAAGAAGAACATTGGCCACCCTAATTTGGTCGAAAGAATGGCACGGTGGTTTTCATGGTCTTCCTTGGCTACTTCTGACACAAAATGGATTCGTGGCAGCACCAGGTTAAGCAATGTCAACAATGGTGAAGCCAAGTGGCGCTGCATGCACCAAAAAACGTGGGCACGAAGCCACCTCATGTGCGATGCGCTCGGAGCTGGCGCAGAGGCGCGGAGAAGACAAAGAAGAGAGGCTGACGTGTGGGCCATGGCTGTCAGTCTCAGAGAAACGATGTGGTTGGCTCAAACACATGAGGATGGTCCGATCGCGAATGGACGACCCAAATTGAGTGGGACGTTCGAACGGTCCGAACGGTCCAACTCATACGGACGGTTCAATCGAGATCTAATGGTCTCGAAAAGATGTGCGCTTAAGTTTCAAACGAATAAAAACAACATCTTCCGATAGAAAATGGACAGACCAGATTGAGTGGGACGTTCGGACGGTCCGAACAGCCCAATCAATGCAGACTGTTCAATTGAAATCGAACGGTCCAGAAGCTAGGTGCGTTTTGGTTTCAAATCCAAATAAGATGGCGTGGTCTGATTGAGAATGGACGGTCCAGATTGCTGGGTCATTCGGATGGTCCGAACTGCCCAATTGATCTGGTCCGTCTGTTTCAAATCGAATGGTTCGCGCGCAACTTGGAGGTTGGGCTGAGCCCTTTGAACGTGGCTCGGGTCGGTCACGCGATTCACTCGGTCGGTCCGAACAACACATGGCTGGGCCTAACCAAGTCGTGTGGGTTCGAGTCGCTACAGTACCAGTTGGCTTGGGCTGGGTCTAATTGGTTGACTAGAACCAAAATCAAACTTTAAAAGTTTGACCGTAGGGTTAAATTTATAAAAATACTAAATTTTTCAGAGAAGCTACTAGGATGGTATAGATCCCATAAAAATTTTGAAACTCACTGTTCGTGGTTTAAATACTTACTTTAAATTCCTTAACTGTGGTGGTTTAAATAAGGAACAAAGGTTTTTCTTAATGAGTTTCTTTTCAAGTTTTAAGTTTGAATTGAATTTGAAATTTTCAAATGAAACCAATTGTGCAAGTGACCTAAAATGCCATGTATGCTCATGAAATGCATATAAATACTTTTTATTTAAATTGAGGTTTTTACATCTTTCTCTTTCGGAGCTTTCTGCCCTGGGTTCTTCACAACCTGCTTCAGGCAGCACTACAATATGTTTGTTCTTCTTTTACTTGAATGTTTACTCACTTTCCACTTCTCGTGTGTCTGCTATTTTTTTTCCCTCATGCTTTCTTCGTTACCATTTTACTGCCATCTACCTCTTCTTTCTTTGTTCAGATGATCATACCAATGCTACCCTATCCCAGGGACCTGTTTCCTGGAGAAGCCCACGTATATGGCTGTCCATATTTCTCTTTCTCTTTGCTCTTGCAGTGTTTATAGCGATAAGATTCTCTTTTCTTATTTTGTTTTTTTAGGGTCTACATTATCCCTTGTTGTCCCTTCTAACGATGCCCGACACAATAAGCAGAAACGTCGAATGGTTCTTGCTCAACGTCAACTGGATCAGTTAGGTGCTTTCTTCGGTTCCTTTTTTCTAGTTATATTACTCGCTGACTGCCTATTTTGCATTATAGTTGTTCTTTGCTGTAAGTGGTTTAACCACTTTTATATAAATGTTTTCCTGACTTCTTTTACTACATTCCCTTGTTTCTTTCTTCGTCTATATTGTCGGGCTAGGTCCCTTGGCTGATCAATGCCTAACAACTTCTTGGGTTCATCTTCCTCAAGAATACATCCAGGTCCTTAAAGGTATTTGTAGCTATTGTTGTTTTCATGTGTATTGCTGCTTATTTTATTTATTTGGTTGGAAGTTTCATTGTACCATTTCCTTTTGTATTCCTATTCCTTATTTCTTTTCCATCTTTTATTCCTGTGCCCAAAAACAACAAATAATTCAAGCAGATCGTACTACGGCCCACCTGAATATGAATGTGCTCATTGCTCTGCGGTTTTCTGGTTTCATGAGAGGTCAAAGAAGCAGTCTTCTACCAGGGGTCGTACATTCGTGTATAGTGCCTACTACAAGCGAGGTCAAATCTATATCCCTCTGTTTAGACAACCTCCTCCTTTTTAGCTACCCTTTTGAAATTCGATAGCGATACTCGGTGCCAAAAAATTTTACATGCTATACGGCAGTATAACTGTCCGTTTGCTTTCACGTCTGTGGGTGCTAAAGTTGACCATTCCATGAATAGCCGTGGAGGTCCATATGTTTTCAGAATTAATGGTCAAGTACGTCATCGTATAGGTTCTTTGGTTCCCCCTACCGATGGTCATCCAAAATTTGTTGAGCTATACATATATGATACTGACAATGAAGTTGATAATAGATTTCGTGCATTAGACTCCAACGAAAACAGAGAGGGAAATTTAGATCCTTCTATAGTTTCAGGTCTTATATGAATGCTAGACGAGCATAATCTGTTGGTTAGACAATTTAGGCTAGCCATAGATCGTTTAAGGGATTCCAGTGATGATTCTCTAGGTATCAGAATTATTGGGGCCAGGCCTGGTGATCCGGTCCAGTATTGTCTGCCTAGCTATTTCGAGTTGGCATTGTTGGTTGTCGGTGATTTTTCAGTAGAGGCCTATAAGCGAGATATCATCGTTCATAACAAATTTGATGGTCTACGATGAATATCTTCTTTGCATCCAACTTCCATGGCTTTGCAGTATCCACTACTTTTCCCATATGGTGAACGTGGGTTCCAGATTGATGTGCCCTATATTGATGCTGCTCGTGACACGCTAGGCACACATCAAAAAATGACAATGCAAGATTATTTCTACTACTGTTTCCACTATAGAAAGAACCAGCCAAATCGTTACCTAAAATGTGGTCGCTTATCATCGCAAATAAAAGTCGATGCTCGTACGTGCATTGATGAGTGCAGGCTCCAGTATATCTTAGATCACCAAGACAAAATACGTGTGGAAAGTTTGCAAGGTATAGCCGATGCTGTTGCGAGCGGAACTATAGATGGTGGCGATGTTGGCAAGCCTGTCATCTTACCTGCAAGCCACACTGGCGGCCATCGCTATATGATCCAGAATTACCATGATGCTATTGCCATATGTTGTGTACATGGACCACCAGATCTATTTATCACTTTCACATGCAATCCTAAGTGGATTGAAATTTCGAATGCCTTGCAATTTGAACCTGGACAACGTGTTACCGATCGAGCTGATATCGTTGATAGAGTATACAATATGAAGCTAGAAGAAATGCTGACCGACATCAAAGATGGTACCGCATTTGGTCCCATTAATGCATGTATGTTCCTATTCAGCCTATATACATCTCGTTTAGGTTCTGCCAGCCTTTATGTATGTTTGTCTAACTCATTTTTCCTTGTCTACAATAGTATTCCGTGCCATCGAATTCCAAAAGTGTGGCCTTCCACATGCTCACATAATAGTTTGGCTATCTACAGACACTACTGAATCGGTACCTACCCTTATTGATTCTTTCATAACTGCTGAGTTACCTGATCCTCAAACTGATCCTTTAGGATATGTTTTAGTTTCTGAACATATGATGCATGGTCCATGCGGCGCTCTGAACGAAAGGTGTCCATGCATGAAAGAGGGATCTTGTTCAAAATTTTACCCAAAGCCATTTCAAAGCAAAACAACAATTGACAAAGATGGTTTCGCTATTTACAAACGCCCTGACAACGGTCGTTTTGTCATGAAAGGAAATATCCGTTTAGACAATAGATGGGTACTACCGTATAACATGTTTTTCTTGAAGAAATATTGTGCCCATATAACATAGAATGATGTAACAAAACCAAAGTCCTGAAATACCTCTTCAAGTATGTCACCAAAGGACAAGACTCTGCTAAAATCTATCTCAAAAGTCTTCAAAGAGGCGAAGATACTCGATGTGATTGCGACACATCAGCTATAAACGAGGTTAAAGAGTACCTTGATTGTCGATACATATGCGAGCAAGATGCAATCTGGAGAATTCTAGGTTTTGATATTCATAGACACTTCCCTTCTGTGGAAAGATTTGTTGTGCACCTACCTAACATGAACAATATTACGGTTCATCCCAACGCTAATCTATCATGTGTTGTTTCCAATACTTTTCTTAGAAAGAGTACACTCACCAAATGGTTCGCTTCGAATAGATCCTATCCTGAAGGTTGGAATTTAACTTATTGTGATTTTCCTACGAAATGGTGTTGGGATGATATACTAGGTCTTGGAAAAAAAGATAGGGTAGAGAAAAGATAGAATGGATGTACTTTGTGCACCCTTCTTTTGGTGAACGATATTTTCTTAGGATGCTCCTTATGGTGGTAAAAGGTGCACAAAGTTATGAACATATACGCACATCTCAAGGCGTTGTCCATAGTACGTTTAAAGACGCATGCGCAGCCCGTGGACTTTTAGGAGACGATAAAGAATGGCACCGCGGATTTCAAGAAGCTTCCACATGGGCCACTTCGTACCAACTTAGGCATTTGTTTGCCACAATGTTGATTTTTTACGATATTAACGATGAACATGTTTTTAGAAGGTCTGGTTAGATCTAGCAGATGACTTCCAATACCATTTGCGCCAATCTATGCGTAATCCATCCTATGATATGCCTCCTACCGATCTTAGAGATCACTTGTTAGACAAGTTGTCCACTCTATTAGCTAAAAGTAGAGCTAAGATATCTAATTTTAATTTACTTATGAAAAGTGGTCGTAACAATCCTATTTCGGTTGACAACATTATAAACGACGAAACGTCGTACGATATTGATAGCCTAATTATCGAATCTCATGGCATGTGTACCAGCCTTAATTCTGACAAAAAAAGCTTTCGATTGTATAGTTTCTCGTGTTATTGCTAAAAAACCTGGATTTGTATCGAGATATGGTGGCACTAGTAAAATATTCTTATGGAATGCACTTGCATCGTATTTAAGATGTGCTAAAATGATAGTCCTAACAGTTGCTTCTTCTGGAATCGCTTCATTGCTGTTGCCTGGGGGTAGGACAACACATTCTTGCTTCAAAATTGTGCTTGATATTGACGAAACCAGTGTCTGCGATATCAAACGAGGGACTATGATAGCGCAGCTCATTCGATCTACCTCACTAGTTATTTGGGACGAAGCACTTATGGCTCATAGAAAGTGCTTTGAAACATTAGATCGAACTTTTCGTCGTATTTTGGCGTCCGACTATGCTACTATCTATAATGTCCCATTTGATGGGTTCTTGGGGGAGATCTTAGACAAATCTTACCAGTTATTAAAGGAGGGACTAGGTCTCAATTACAAATTCACCTCTATGGAAATTTGTTGAAACCCTACCATTAAACATTAATATGAGGTTGTCTTTTCAATGTGCAGACTCATTACAAAATATAGTTGCCACTAAATTCAGCTAGTGGATTATAAATCTCGATGATGGAAAGCTGTCAGTTATAAATCGTATAGGTAATACTGAACTGTCGGTGTTTTAGAACCGAACTTATGTAAAGATTGTTTGATTCGGGGGGTCTCCAAGACTCAAATCACGCAGAGATAGACGACATGAGGATTTTTATACAGGTTCGGGCCTTCTCTCAGGGAGAATAACAACCCTACTTCTGTGTGTATGTATTGAGTATGCTGGATTACAAGATCAAGAGAAAGACTTGAATGAGGCGTTTTGTGCTCCTGATTCCTCTCTCCTCTCCTTCTGATGATTCTGCCTTTTATACAGTACTCAGAGCGTGCTGCTGTTCCTCCAGTCCAAAGGGCGCCTTAATACTTTAGATAATGGAGCCGTTACTGGAGATTATTATAGGAGTGGTAACGTTCCCATGCCGCGAGACAGTTATCACCATGACAGGGAGTTAAATCGTGCCATTATTCCAGAGAATAACAACGTAGTTTACTATCTATATCTTTAAATATGATGCGGAAGATTCCCTGGTCGACTAGGCCCACATGTCTGTAAGCCCCATCGACTAGGGACTGGTCGTAGAAGAGCTTACGACCAGGTGGTGGTCGTAGAAGAGCTTACGACCATAGACTGATCGTAGGAGAGCTTACGATCAGGGTATAGTCGTAGAAAGGCTTACGACTATGGGGTAGTCGTAGAAGGACTTACGACTATGGAGTGGTCGTAGAAGAACTTACGACCTCCAGCTTCTCCCTTATGAATATTAAGGGGTATACTTAAGAACCATATGACATCATTATTTTCCATAACATGAATTACAGATAAATAATTAAATGAGGATTGTTATATCCTCATCATGAACCATTTTAGATAGATATACCTAATGAAAATTTAATTATAACAGAGGGAGATAAAATCGAAGCTATGGTCAACGCAATGTACTATAATTTCGACGAATGTTTTTCTGGTTAAACTTATTTATGTAGACGAACCATATTATCACCGACTAACGAAGTTGCTGATGAAATAAATTCCTTTGTTTTAAGGAAAGTACCTAGTGACAAGAAAGAATATCTTAGTTGCGATTCTATTTCAAAATCTACCGACACAACAAACGAAGCTAATCGTATTTACCCTATCGAGCTATTGAATTCTATTGATGCAAACTACTTCCCTCAACACAGGTTGGTAGTTAAACTAGGTGTTCCTATTATGCTCTTAAGAAATATTAATCAATCTACTAGTCTATGCAATGGAACACGCCTTATAGTTTCAAAACTTGCTGATTTTATTATTGAAGCTACTATCATGACCGGGTCCGTAACTGATAAATGTGTCTACATCCCCCGTGTAACCTTGACAACTGGAAACGCAAAGTGGCCTTTCAGATTGCAACGCCGTCAATTTCCGATTAAAATCTGATATGCAATGACCATTAATAAAAGCCAAGGACAAACACTTGACAATGTTGGAATCTATCTTAGAAAACCAGTTTTTACTCATGGCCAATTATATGTTGCGGTTTCGCGAGTGACGTCAGGAGATGGACTAAAAATTCTTATCGAAAATGATGACAGCTCATGTGGTCGCATTACAAAAAAAATTGTTTACCATGAAGTGTTGCGGTCAATACATCATCCATAATGTTACTCGGGTATATGTGTTGTATATTTTATATATTACAATCATGATGCCTAATACACCTTACATAAACACAGTATCCGTTTAGTATTAAAATCATTGTATCTAATACGCCTTATATAGACAAAGTATCCCGTTTAGAATTGTAAACATTATCGATTTATCCTTGCATATTAGTTGTGTTATCTTGTCTATTTTTATTCTTCAATTCTTCAAAGATCAGTATTGCTTAATTACATACGCACACGTACCAAAACTAATAAGTAATTATATTCCGTGTATAGATTCGTCTTGCTGGTTTATTCTATGCCCACTACTTACTGATATTTATATATGGTATACATTGTTATGTTCATTTCTTCATGGACACAAAATACGATACAACAAATGCCCCCTAATAGCTGATATTACATTTTTCTTATCTATACTATTGTATACAGCATTAAAAAATAATACTTCTGTTTTTATGTTGTATTCAATCCTGCCACAATATTATGTCGCTTTCATACATAACATGCGATCCACATTAATTCCGATCAATTCGCACAAGCTAATTGGTCATTATATTCCATGTATAGATAGATCATCCTGGTTTATTGTACGCCCAACACCTATTAATATTTCTATACGGCATGCATTGTTGTGTCCATTTCTTCATGGCCACAAGATATATTACAGTAGATGCCCTCTAGCTACCAACATTACATTTTATCTTACCCCTACTATTGTATACACCACAAAAAAACAATACTACTTCCATTTTTATGTTTCGTTCATTCCGATCACTATATTATGTCACTTTCATATACATCATGCGCTTCACATTAATTCATATCAGTTAACTTGCCTACGTAGATGACGTATAATATGTTATCAGATGTTAATCCAACTAGCAAACACTGGAAGGTTTGCGTTAGGGTTTCTCGCTTATGGGAATATCGTGGTAATGTGGATGCCGATAGTATTCAGCACCTTGATCTTGTCTTGGTAGATGAACAGGTGATGTGTGCTTTTCCTTTTTTGTGCCTCATGTTTTCCATTCTTTTCTATGCTATCTTCATGCTGTTCCTAATTTAACACTTTCGTATTCTAGGGTGGTGCTATGTATGCTGAAATACATGCTGATCATATTCAAGCTAAAAGAGTGCAGCTGCAAGAAGGACGTATCTATATACTTAGTAGATTCCTAGTGACTGCTAATAAGGAAAGATACAGAGCTGACGACAGTGAGTACATGATTGAAATTACCTATTACACAAAAATAGAAGAACAACTCAATGTCGCAGCTAATTTCCCAATGTACACATACAAGCTCACTTCATTTGTTGACCTTACGCATCAAGTAGGCAAGAACAGATCTTTTCTTGGTTAGTTGCTAAACAGATATCTCTTTACGTTTCTTATGTATGTGACCTGCTTTTCTACAAATATATTTGCTTCATTTATTTTTGTTATATAAAAAGTTCTCTGCATATGCGGACGTAATTGGTGTTGTTACAGCTGTTTCAAATGTTGTCTTTGTACAAAGCGCCAGTCAAAGTGTTCCTTCGCTAAAAAGAGCTATAATCCTCATATATGCTACGTATGTAACCAGCATATTGCCATTCGTTTAGCATGTGTATTTGTCGTTTAGCTGCTGGCTTCTATCTATATATTATTTTCTACTCTAATATGTGTACTCTGCTTCCATGCAGCAATAACGAAGTCTTTGGGGACAACGCGTAGCTGAATTTGATGATGACTACATTTACGAGACAGGCCAGACAAAACTTATTGCAGTTCTCTTTGTAGGAGTACTTATGAAAAGATATGGTTATAGACTCCCCTTTTTTAAGAGAATATCTTCGTATTAATTACCTCTTTATTATACATTTCTATACACCCTAGCAATACCAACATCTTGAAATATTTATATACTTAGAGGCTATTACTCCTCAATCTCATAACGTACTTAATGTATCTACTAATTTTATAAGCAACCAAAAAAAATTGTCCCTTGTTTTCTGCAGCTGTGTACACAATTTAGTTATCTGTTGATCCCTCACTACAAGCAGCACTGATATACATGTTCAGTAGAAATGTGCTATACATGTTTATGTCTTTTTGTTAGTCTGTAGAACTACTAAATTACCTGCTATCCAGTACATAAAGTCAGTACTTCAGTGTCTTCTTTTGTTCCTTATTTGCCTTTCTTTATCTTAGCTTCGTATCGATTACCTCCTTATTCTACATTTGCGTGCGTCATAGCAGTACCAACATCCTCAAATTTGGACATACTTAAAACCTTTTACTCCTCAATCTTACAACATATTTAATGTATCTACTAATTTTGAAACAACCAAAGAAAGGCTATTAAATATTTCCCTTGTTTTCTGCAACTACCTATACAAATTCATTTATTATTTGTCCCTAATTGCAACAAACACTGATATACATGTTCAGTAGAAATATGCTATATTATGTCGTTTTTTAGTACACGAAGAAGCCATGGGTACATACATATCTAAACACGTTAGCCCTACTGTTCTATGTATCATTACATCCGACTCAAAGACATAACATGTTATTTGTAAAACTATTCGAATCTAGCCCCATTGGTCATACTGAATTTCACCCTTTAAAATAACCAACTCTCCAGTACCGTTATCCTGTAGTTCTTATAAAAAATTTCTCTACGGTTATTCTTTAGGTTTAATAACAAAAGGCCTCATATTACGTTTTTCATTTTAAAACAAACTTCTTCTCATGTAAGACTGCAACCACCGAAGCTAGGTACACATCTATAATTTGTCTTTTTTGTACAATCATACTCATGCTATGTTGTATCTTTTATAGAAATTACATCTAAGTATTTTTCTACATTCTCAAGTATGCACACACAGTTCGAACCAGTCACACGTATCGTCCTACGGGATCATATCCCACGTGCCAACCCTATTGCCGGCCAAGCTGAAGAAAAAAAACAATCCACAACATGTTTGAAATCAATCCTTACGCTTTCCCAGTTAAGTGTCTTTGTTTTAGCTCATATACCTGCCAGTTTTTTCAAATCTTCCTTCCTGAGATTTTAAACGGTTTGTTAATGTATATACATAGTGGCAACATATCAGGTGGACATGGTCACTTTGGTGCACATATAGACACAGCTGATCCTGGCCCTTCATCGCGCGATCAACGGCCAGGAGCACTAGCGCGCGCGGGGCACAGCAGCGAGCAAAAACTTTGCGGTAACCCCCCCCGCCTGACATTGCTTCGTTCGATTTCGTCCCTCCCCCGATTCACTTTGCTAGGTTTCGGGCTCACCGGAGAGCGCCGCCGCCCCTGCGTCCCGCCGCCGCCATGGGCCGCCGCCCCCGCGCCACCGCCCCCGCGTCGCGCCGCCGCTCCCTCTCCGTCCTCCCTGCGCTCGCTGATGGCAACCATGGCGCCTCCCGCCTCACCTCGCCGCTCGACGTCGCCCTCAAGCTCGCGGCCTACAAGTCTTTCTCTAACCTGTCCCCCGTGACGCAGTTCGCTAACTTCACGGCCACGCAGGCGCTTCTTGACGAAATTGCCGGCAGCCCAGCTGCCTGCATCCATGTTGTTGACTTCGATCTCAGCGTCGGCGGCCAGTGGGCTTCCTTCTTGCAGGAACTCGCGCACCGCCGCGGCTCTGGCAGTGCGGCTCTGCCATTGTTGAAGCTCACGGCCTTCGTATCGTCTGCTTCCCACCATCCACTGGAGCTGCATCTTACTCAGGATATCCTCTCGCAGTTTGCTGCGGACCTTGGAATTCCTTTTGAGTTCAATGTCGTCAGTCTCGATGCTTGCAGTCTTGCGGATCTCATTTCTCCCGCTGGCAATGAAGTTGTAGCTGTTAGCCTCCCTGTTGGTTGCTCTGCTCGCGCACCACCACTGCATGTGATCCTTTGGTTGGTGAAACAGCTTAGCCCTAAGATTGTGGTGGCTATGGACCATGGAGGTGATCATGCTGACCTCCCATTCTCGCAGCACTTCCTGAGTTGCTTCCAGTCTTGTGTGTTCTGGAATTTTAGTGTTTTCAGTGTTTTCAGTATGTAAGTTATGTTTGCAATTGAGATGTATCATTGTAACTTATGTTTTGAAATTGAGATCCAAAGGTAATTTTGTTTTATGAAACTGAAACCCATTTGCAGAAATTTTTACAGGATGCATACTGAAATTGTTATGTATCTCAAGAATGGGATTATGATGCATGCAGTCTTGATGCCTATGCCTATGCATGACAGCTTCTGAGGTAGTAAATCAGTATCAGGTTAATGTTTGGTCAATGGACAATGGACAATGGAAGTAGTAAACGTGTGGAGGAAATGATTGAGTACTCTTTTATTTATACATTTGTATGGATGTGATATTTACCGATAATTGTACCGTGTGAGTTGGCTATTAATCCCGAGACTAACTCACAACACATATAGGGTTATAGATGCAAATCTAGATTCTCACAGTTTTCTCCTCGTGTTGGATATCACCACTCAGTACCACATTTAGAAACCAAAAAAGATTTTCATAGTCAGAAAACATTCGAAGAGCTACTATTATCAGTATTCGGAAATATTTGATGATCCTGTTGTTTTTTCCGGACAAAAGAACAAAATATGTACAATGGCATGTACACAGCGAAAAGATAAAACGTGTGATCTCTAGTCGATTCTCATTGCACAGCTTGGCTAATATTAGTTCCGCAGTTACGTCGTTCCAAGGAGAGATGGCAAGTAACATATTTAGCAGTGACGAATGACATATTTACACTTCTATTGTTTCAGGCCTCAAGCTCACCAGGTACTTCTTCATCTGTTGCCGAAACAATATCTTCTGTTAAGATCGTATCTGAGTTGGCATTCTCATTGTTTCTATCTGGCTGGAACTCTCTTTGCATTATCTTTTCTCTTATCATTACCATCAGAGATTCTTTGGCATCTTTGTTTTCAGCAAGGTAGCGTTTGATAGCATCCTTGCCATGGAAATTTTGCCCGTTCATGTGATAGAACACTCCTGATTTTGTTATAAACTTGTGCTTGCAGCCTAATTCGATAATCTCCGATTCACGACACAGGCCCTTTCCAAATTCGAGCTCAAGCTGTACAGTCTTAAATGGAGGAGCATGTTTGTTTTTCACAATCTTGACCTGAATTTGGGTGCCAACAACCTGTTGAGCGGGAACTGAATTGGTGTTTGCAAATAGCAACAAAGAAATCAAATTGATAGTAACCGAATGAGAAAAAACAATTATGCCATGAGCCCATGACAGCTTGGACTCAATCTAGTGACTAAGAATGAAGTTTTCTAATATACGTTCAAAGTACTCAAATAACATTTCCTGGACATTCATCCTTGTGTAAAGTCAATCTGGTTGGATAGAACTATGTGGGGGTACAAGTTCGCAGGAAAAGAACATTTACCAAATTAGATGACCTACATAAGCAAGTCTGAGAACATTTACCAAAAGGATACTACATACCCAACAATGTATAATTAATATCACTGTGATGCTTTTACCTCCTCTTCAGACTTTTTGATAAGCCCAATCCTTTTGATGTTCAAGCGGACAGAAGCATAAAATTTCAAGGCATTTCCTCCACACGTTACTTCTGCTGGTGCTCCAAATCCTTTCTACTATTCCTTATCAAACTCCATGGTCCATAGCCACCACAATCTTAGGGCTAAGCTGTTTCACCAACCGAAGGATCACATGCAGTGGTGGTGCGCGAGCAGAGCAACCAACAGGGAGGCTAACAGCTACAACTTCATTGCCAGCGGGAGAAATGAGATCCGCAAGACTGCAAGCATCGAGACTGACGACATTGAACTCAAAAGGAATTCCAAGGTCCGCAGCAAACTGCGAGAGGATATCCTGAGTAAGATGCAGCTCCAGTGGATGGTGGGAAGCAGACGATACGAAGGCCGTGAGCTTCAACAATGGCAGAGCCGCACTGCCAGAGCCGCGGCGGTGCGCGAGTTCCTGCAAGAAGGAAGCCCACTGGCCGCCGACGCTGAGATCGAAGTCAACAACATGGATGCAGGCAGCTGGGCTGCCGGCAATTTCGTCAAGAAGCGCCTGCGTGGCCGTGAAGTTAGCGAACTGCGTCACGGGGGACAGGTCAGAGAAAGACTTGTAGGCCGCGAGCTTGAGGGCGACGTCGAGAGGCGAGGTGAGGCGGGAGGCGCCGTGGTTGCCGTCAGCGAGCGCAGGGAGGACGGAGAGGGAGCGGCGGCGCGACGCGGGAGCGGCGGCACGACGCGGGGCGGCGGCGCGGGGCGACGCGGGGCGGCGGCGGCGGGACGCAGGGGCGGCGGCGCTCTCCGGTGAGCCCGAAACCTAGCAAAGTGAATCGGGGAGGGACGAAATCGAACGAAGCAATGTCAGGCGGGGGGTTACCGCAAAGTTTTTGCCCGCTGCTGTGCCCCGCGCGCGCTGGTGCTCCTGGCCGTTGATCGTGCGATGGAAGATCAGGACCAGCTGTGTCCATATGTGCACCAAAGTGACCATGTCCACCTGATATGTTGCCATACATAGTGGGCTTGCCTTAGGTGCATTGTTACTATTGCTAGGCTTTGTCCTGGTCAAAGCTGGTGGTTCTTCTCATATAACAAGTGCAGCAGGAAATCAAATTCGAATGGTGCATCATACAGGTGTTCATCTTGTGTTTATAGAACTGCTAAGCCAAGGTTAATTGATATATTACTGTTTGGTGCCTTCCTCTTTCCCTACAAACGTCTTATTGACCTCGTATTTGGTCACCGTGTTTATAGATACAAGCTATGTGTAATCGGTACGGACAGAACAACGAGTGCATAATTCATGTTATTCGGAGATATTGGATAGCAAGTAGTTGGAAAGCAAGTGGGCGCAGTACTTAGGTCGAATCGTGGAGGAGATGATGTACCACTAGATATAGCACAAATTGTTAGCAAGAAATTTATGTGGCATGTTAACATCACAGAAAAAAAAGCTTCCAAGGTCCTCAAAAATCTTATTAGGTGAACCGTATCATAGTCATGTTAGGCATACAATCTGCAGTTCCACGAGTTCTTTTTCCTCTAGATCCTATATCGTCTTCATCTCAAACTTCTGCTTCTAATGTGCAGCAAGGCTATTCTCCAGATGTATACACATGCTTCTATTCAGCCTGTCCTCACATCATTCTTACGTTAGTTCATTATTGTTCAGTTAGATATACATATATGTCTTTCTTATAGTCATACTGTATTGATCGCCTAAATAATAAGTGGCCTACTATAATTTTGCTCTGGATCTACTTATTCTACACATAGACTTTGTGAAAATACCACATATTGCAAGCGCATAATATGTAGTAGTTGCCTTACAATCTGCTAACAGGTAGAAGTACTACACAAGTTTTTACCCATTTTGAATCCATACAGAATTTGTTCATAATAAAATATGTATACTATTGATTACCTATTATAGCTGACTCAATTAATTCGTACTTCTTACACCCCTGAACTTTGTCACGTGTTTAGGCACTACCGTACAACATGCCTCCTCCGCAACAGATCTGCAGTGCTGAAACAGAAAAACAGCACAGGTATATCTCCTTCAACACGCCTTGTATATAGTTGATATAGTAGTTTATGTTTGCATCATTGTACCTACTCCAATGCTATTGATGTGTTTAACTCGCAGCTCAAAGGATCTATCTACCACATCTACTTTCACCCGCAAAAAACTTTTCGATAAAACATCTGGTTCCAGTCAGGTAAGACAGGAAATCACATTTTGCTCTTATACTTTATCATTGCCAGTACAACAATTTAATACACATAGCATAGCCACCCAAAAAAATACAAAGATGTCTTCGTCGATCTATCGTACTATTACAAACAGAGAAATAAATAGCAAAATTATATGCTATCTAACTATGGATCACTTGTAGGATGCCGAATATAGTCCTTCGAAAAACAAAAATTCATCCGACGACAAAGACGGTACAGTTGAGAATCTTCAGGACAGGTTACAAGTCATATAACTTACTGTTCATACAGCCTCACGATTTGTTGTTCCGACTCGTTGCCATATTATTTCACCTAACTTAGCCTTCGCTAAAGTATTTTTATAGCCCTCTATTACTATACTATAGGTTACAGGTCATTACGAATAAGACACAAAAACCAATTGTGTAAATTTCATACGTTGTAGTAACAGTAACAAAAGGTTGCCAATTATTTGTTATTTTCTTGAAAAAACAGTTGTACAGTCTTCCCTCACAAAATATCGATCTAACCACACTTCCTTCTGACAGTCTTTTATTAACTGCTATGAACAGTCCTACATCCTGTGACACTTGTAATGCAGTAAGAAACCAGCAATATGCCCTACAGCCAGAAACTTTACCACGCACTTTGAAAGACATCATTCAGTCATACAACTGTATTAGACGTTTACCGCACATGCCTGCGTCGTACATACTATTCCTGGCTAACAGTTATATCGCTCCATAGCTATCTGATGATCATGGTGTTAGGTCGTTCAAAACTGAACATATAAATTTCGTACGTACTGCTTTGTTCTATTTCAGATTTATGCCATTTGCTTATGAACGCATTACAGCCTTACTATTTGTCTAGCCCTACAAATACAACTTTCTTACATGTTGTACTCACTTTACAGGCCACAACACCTACTGCTTCACAATGTTCCACCCTTCGTGGACACAGCAAAACCACGGTCGCTCAACAAAGAAAACAAATAAACAGGTATATTATGTTACCTGATATGTTACAGCATGAACGTAGTTTTTAGGGTTTACAAAATACTCGTCGTACTACCTATACGTGCCGTTGGGCCATCTAATGTAAGAAAATTTTTTACCACTCATAAAAAACCTGGTTACCGATAAGACACCATAACAATTTCACTTCTCTAATTATAGCTATTACATGCATCTCTATAACACACGTCTTAGATTCTGCGCGCGCTAAGATACGCAAGGGTTTCTAGTCACCTTCAATATTCTTGACGTTGCCCATCCTAGCATGAAAGATACTACAAACAATCTCTCTAGATACTCATCCTGGACCCAAATCCCCATTTTCCCTCCATGTTTTGTGCCCTCAAACATGAATTTTCCACCCTTCTTGTCCAACCTTACTAAATTTAGCAAGGAAAATGTAAGAATTTTTGTTCTAGAACTTCACATCTTGTTGGTGTGACAGTTAAGACTACAACCATTTCAATGGAATTGAATTGATTCTTACAAATTTCCTATAGAACAAAGATTTCATCGAGGTGATGCCCAGTTGTGCACAGTGGTTACGCTAGAGATTGAGTTAGGTTTTGAGGTGGTGGGAGGCAATTGATGGTGTGGGAGGTGGCCAACGTAGGGCAACGATGAGGAAGCTGAAGTGGCGGGAGGGTAGGGACAAAGAGGGGGAGAGATTGCTAGGGTTTTGAATCCTTGTACAATCCTAGCACTTAAAATCTAGCTGATATTTTGCGATAATATTTATCAAAATGGCTTCCTTTTAAAAAAAACTATTTTAACAAAATGTTGCCTGCAAGTTAGAGCCCATTTTCACACAAGATAAAATCATCACATGTAAACTGTAGATAACCCCAGAGGACTTTTTTTGGGCTAAATCATCCAGACTTACCACTGCTTGGATGCGGGAAATTATTAGGATCTAGTCAAATTTATTTCTAAAAAGACTCTCTCATCCAAACACCCCCTTAATACTTAGTATTCATGGTTAGATTTATGATAATATATTTCGTAGCAATAAAGTATACTACCAAAGAGAATTGATCCCAAAACAATTAATTTTCGGGCTTGTAAGCATGTCACGAAGAAAAATTCGAGAATGTACATGTAAATATAAACATCAGCAAGGTCAATATTGCAAAGAAGAACAGAAGAGAAAAATCGCGGGAGAGGAGTGGCGGAGAAAAACCAAAATAAACACAGGCCGCCAAAAAAACGCACCAAAAACAGAGCAAACCCCACCGGATCCAATCCGACTTCTCCTCCTCTCCCCTCCTTCCCTCGCTGGAGCCCGATCAAACACAAGCCGTTTCCTATCCGATGGCTCCTCTCCTGTCGCCGTCGCTGCTCGCCGACTCGGTCGCCAAGTTCCATTCCTGCTTCACGCCCATCCCCTGCTCCGGCAGTGTCCGGCGATGGGCAATTGCAGAGTTGACCGCGGCCGGAAGGAGGGACCGGAACCGGAGAAGGAGGACGTGGGGAAGGAGGGTCCTGAGGGTGTCTGCGGTGGCGGCGGAGTCCCGCAGCCCGCAGGGGGGCGTCGCCGAAGATTACTACGCCGTTCTTGGCGTTGTAAGTGGTTCAACTTTGAAGCATTGGTTTGCACTTGTAGAAGTAGGATTGTCCATTTGTTGCGTGCATTAATATCTGGTTTGATCGAAGTGGAAAAAACAATTGGCGTTTTCCCTTCTTCCAAACTAAGATCATGTAGTATTGTTCTCTATCTTCATGTAGCAACTTTAAAATGGTTAGGCAAAAAAAAAGTTTAAGATAAGGGGGATATTTCTTGCATTATTCACAGTGCTGTAGAACACTTAGATGTTAATTCTTGCATGTTTTCAGATGCCGGATGCAACAGCTCAGCAGATCAAGAAAGCGTATTACAACTGCATGAAAGCATGCCATCCAGATCTCAGTGGGAACGACCCCGATGTGACGAACTTCTGCATGTTCGTCAATGAGGTTTACACGGTAAAATCCTGAGAGATAAAAGTCTTCCACTTTTTTTGGAACATTTTGTATGTATTTGCGTTGCAATTTTGTCTATGAAGTTAACGTGAGCCGACGAGCAGGTGCTTACCGATCCCATCCAGCGAGCGGTGTATGACGAGATCCATGGCTATGCCGCAACAGCAACCAACCCCTTCTTGGATGACAGTGCACCCAGGGATCATGTGTTTGTCGATGAGTTTAGTTGCATAGGTATTAATGGCTATAACCTGAACAGAAGTTTATCTTAGATGAACTGAAATGGGCTCTTATGTAACTATGTAAGTCCTGCTCACATCTATGTAGGATGCAAAAACTGCGCTAATGTGTGCTCCAAGGTCTTCCAAATTGAGGAAGATTATGGTCGGGCAAGGGTATACAGCCAATCGGGCAACGCAGAGCTAGTTCAAGAAGCCATTGACAGTTGGTGAGATTGTCTTCATTGTCAACATTTTTTACTACCTGTCAACTATCCAAACGTGCTAAAAAAATGCTGCAAATTGTGCTGAAGAAATTGAGTAGTTTTTCCATTTAAGGGTTGTATTCTAACTACTAATAGTGTTCTGATAAACTTCCTTGTATGTCCAGTCCAGTTGACTGCATCCATTGGACTTCAGCTGCACAACTTTCACTCCTTGAGGACGAAATGCGCAGAGTAGAGAGAGTGAACGTAAGGAAAATTTCAGAGATTTCCAATAGCATTGTCATGTCTATAAGGCTCTACTTCTGACTGCAGTTACTTAACAATGCAATCAGTCTGCTATTTCAAACCTTCTAGATTATCCTACCTTGTAATAGCATATATATAAATTCTATTTGAGCAGGTTGGGTTGATGCTTGCTGGGATGGGAGGTTCAGTTGATGTGTTCCGGATGGTAATATCTTGATGCAAATTTTATCAATATATTCTAACATTCTCCTGTGGAGATGGATGAGCTGTTTTTTGCAACAATTTTTAGTAGCATGTCGTCAGTCCAAAACATGGTCTACGTTCCATCTAAAACGCATCGTCTAAATTTCTTTTATTGCATCCACCTCCTGAAGTTGATACTTGATTGATACTACTAGAGTATAGTGTGGATTTTTATGCAGATTAAGCCACAGTTTTTGCAGATTTTCTTAACCTGTTCTATTATCTTTCCTGTCTGTCAGGCAAGTACACGCTGGGAGAAAAGACAGGCAAAAGTCTTGGTATAATTCTCTGTTCGATAGAAGGCTTTCTTTAGATACACTTATGGAATTTCACTTTAAGAGTTTCAGTATCATAAACTTTTGATTTTTCACATATGACTGCCTACATCTTTTACGGAACTTGTCTGAATCTCGCAGGAAAAGATCAGAATACGGATGAGCCAAGATGATTCTAGTAAGGGCAGCTCATGGAGTGATATCTGGGGAGCACCAACAAGATATCGAAAGAACGGTAAAACTTGCATATTAACATGATTCCCAGCCTTCACCTATATGTCTTCTTAACGCCCATGCTAACACATTAAGCAGAAGAGGGGGCAAAGGAGAGAGCAAAGCGAGCAGCGGCAGCGGCGAGGAGGTGGCGCGAGTACTCGAGGAAAGGTGCAGACAGACCTCCAACATTCAAACTTCCAGAGGCAGTGTCCAACAAGGAGTGAGAACACAGCAATGAGAAAAATGATCTGATGCTACTTAACCCCCCATTTACTTCATGTATAGCCTAATTATTTGGAGAGAGCTGTATAGCATTTGCTCTCTCGCCCTCGATTCCACACGTTATGCTATCTGTAAATCCTCTGCTGGAGTTAGTTGATGTTGGTCACCCATAGAATACGGATTCCAGATGTAAAATAAGTGTACAAAAACACTGGCCCCTTGCTACTCTTACAACTATGATTTATGAAAGAAGCAGAGTAACTTGTTTATACTAGGAAGTGGAATTGTGCATACATGGATCACAGTTGGCAAGTACAACTCAGAAATCAGAACTCAGAAGAGATATCTTTATTCAGATATAGAGCAAAGAATGGGAATATCATACTACATGGCAAGATTCTGAATTGAGTCTTTTATCTGACGGAGCAAGCAACAGCATGAGCCCACGACCTGAGATGCGCCTTCATGGCGAGGCCATCGCTGGGAGGCGGCATCCGCGATGGCGAGCACCGGACCGGCGCAGCAGTGCGCATTTGCCAACTCTGCTTCTGCCATGTCTCCATGCGCTCATCGAGCTCCCTGCTTCTTGCAGCTGCTCTTCTCTTCGCTGCTACCGGCGCTGCCTCCTTGATGTTTCTGGGATCTTGGGAACCACCACCACCGTTCATCTCGTGGTTTTCCGTAGAATCTTTTTGCTTCCTGGGCTGCAGCTCTCCCGAGGAGTTATCGCTCTTCTGCTTGGACGACGGCTGGAGGAAGACACTGGAGTAGAACCAAAGGGAGTCTATGCTTGCGAAGATCTCGTCTCCCTCCATTGTGGCTAAAATTTGTGGATTTGACAAGGTTTGGGTTGGAATTGGGATTGGTGTTTGGCCATGTTCGAAATGAGCGCTTTATTTCCTTCGAGGCAGCGTAACGGCTCGGTGCCTCTGTGGCCTGTGCACTGCATGACCAAAAAGGCCATCTTTTGCACGGCTTTTTAGGGAGGCCAGATTGGATTCCAGGTCAGGGGATCGGTAGGCTGCAGAACCCACGGGTGCTGGCCAGTGGGGCCTCTTGCCAGCTGCTGACCAAAACCTTTTTGCAGCTCAGAGAAATACTACTGGGGTTGGGCTTGTGGTTGGGCTTGGGCTGGACAAGGGGTTGGGCTGGGGCCGCAAGTGTATGATCTTGCTATGCTGCACGTAGATAAAATCATGTAAAGATAAAATCATGTAAAGGGAGATCAAGAGAGGAGAGCAATGGAACCTTAGAAAGGAAAGGGATCCAATGCAATGTTCATTTGTACTTGGTTCTTGGGACCTGCCGACGATTCCTTCTTGGTCATTGGTGCGAGAGAAGGGCATGAGCTAATACTTCTTACATCGTTACATGCATGCATTACTGCTGCATGTTCTAATTTGGACTGATAAGAGCAAGAACATACTCAGGACGATCGACGATTGATGCAGTTGCAGTGATCAGCTGGCAATGCATGCATGCAGGCAAGAGAACTTGGTAACTCTGTTACTGTAAGGCCGCAGAGCTGCATTGCTGGGCAAATCTCCTTTGGCAGTGGCCGATTGATCGCTAGATTGCGAATGCGAATACTGCCAAGGAAGACTCGCCCGGTAATGCATGCGTCCTAGTATTCGATCATGCTCAGTGCTGACTGAATGACCCACCTTTAGTTGAGACACTACTGCTGCTTGCTTACTGCATGTCCCAGGTTTCGCCTTCTGTATTTATAGATGCACAAACACAACAGTACGTAGGACGATATATGGAATCGGCATTATTCGATCCCGAGTGTAATATCCGGAAATCTCAATTTTACATTATGTCCGGTCTTTTGACCCTCATTTGTATTCCTAGCTCTGCTTAGGTTTGCACGCACTTGATTGACTGGTTGATCTGTATGAGAGCGAGAGACTATGAATTGGTGTGGCTGCCGCAGTTAAGCTGCAACTGATCTTTTCGTTCCTACGATCTTACCAAATCTTTCTGAATCTTTCTGAAATGTCGCCTGTAGCATATGCCATATGCCACATAAATATGCTGAAGAGCTGGAGAAGCATCTATGCATGGGCTAGTCTCGCACTCATCTGACTGCAATCACCAATACCTCCCTCCTTTTCTGATCTGTCTCTTCCACATTTGTGATATGATGAAACCTGAACATATCAATGCAGGTAACTTGTGATTTTGTTCCTAATAATTCGTCATTCTTTTGTTTCAAACTATCTCCAATCAAAGTTGCTCTGCAGTCTGCACATATCTTCAGAGTCTGCCGTATTATAAACATGGATGCTACTGCTACTGAAGTACTACTGGATATCCGCTTGGCTCTCTATGCGCATAAAAGTTGCTCGAATTTAGGAAAGCCAGTGCTGTGTTGCAGTCAGGCCGAAAGGCGAAGGCTAGCCAAATGCAAGCAGGGAAGATCCTACGGAATGTTCCCTCGCTACGAATCTGTAGCTGCAAGCCAGTCAGCACTCAGGTCAGGTCCTTACACAGAATGAAGAGGTCAGTAACCGAGCAAATCATAACGCAATCAGAGGAGCAGTGCAGCGGCAGCCACGTACATTGAGTAGAAAGCAAAGTTCTTCGTTCGCTCACTTTTGGAAGGAAGGGATGCATGGTGGCCAGAGGGACAACAGGGACCATTCCGGTAGCACATTCCACTGGAAATCCGATCAGATATCTCGAGATCGCCATCAAAGAACGAAGCTCCTCCGGAATAGTCCTCCCCGCCGAGCATATGCCGCCTCCGATCCATATCTCGACCGAGGCCGGTTTCGCGCTATATATGTCAGGTCAAGGGGGACATGTATGTACTCGTCGACGCCAACGAGCATCACAGAGAGTGAACAGCAGGTGGTAGCAGAGAGCTACAGGTGCCGGACTGGCCGCGCGGACTGAATTACAGGGCAGTCCACCTTTGGCACCAAGGTCAGCCGCCCATGCATAGCAGAGAAGCAGCTGGTGGTGCCACTAGTGCCAAAGGAGAATTGCCCTGCGACTCGCCTGCGCAGAATTATTCGATCGTTTCGCTGCGTTCTTCAGCTATCAGCTGCTGCTATCTGCGCGCATGTATCTCGATAGGTAGGTAGGTAGGTTACAATTGTCAGTTCTGTTGCATGGATGTGCAAGTAATTAGGACCACATATCTTTGAGAATTTTTTGTTTGTGACGTGCAGATTCATTCAGCGTGTGGATGCTGGTTGCAGCGTATTTCTGTCACCTTTTCCGTGTCCGGACTCCGGAGCGACACCGGTCAAGTATATATGGTTCCACCATAGCTAGGCCAGTCCGGCAGCCTACTTGAGCTACCCAGGGGCGGAGCTACAATAGGTGTGTGGGGTACAGTCGTACTCTCAAAATTTTTACATAAAAAACTGATATATACCTCTCTTAATACATAAAGTATACACTGCATATATTAATATACATGTTCTCAACCAATATACATGCACTCAGTCGGCAGCCCACCCCATTTCTTATTCGGCCCAAGTCTCTCCAACAGAGTCCGGCGGTGATCAAGCCCATTAGCCATTGCCTTAGCCCTTAATGCTTTCTCCTCTTATCTTTCTCCCCATTTGGCCATTTCTCTCTCACTCTCCAGATCTGACTCTGCCGCCGCCGGCTGCTTGAGTGCTTGTCCTCTGACGCCGCTGGCGTCGGTCGCCTCCGGCAGTCTGGCCTCCTGCTGCGCGCCTCTGCTGGCGCCCGGCCTTGCCCTCGCCCGCCTCACCCGGTGCGTTCGCCGCTTGTTAAATCCACGGTCATGGCCGCACCGCCGCCGCCTCCTGCGCCCGCCGCCGCCATTTCTCTCGGCCGCCTCGGCCGTGGCCGTCCGTCTATGTGTGCTTCATCGCCATCTTATTGTCGCCACGGTTGACCGGTTTTGGGGGTGATGCTACTAGTACTATCCTGCTCCCTCTCCTCATGTGCTTTGGTTAGTGGCTTAGTGCTCTGTGAATGGCAGAATGGGTGATGTAGTGATGTCTGATGACTGATGTACTGATGTCTAATGTTATATCGTTTGGCTGATTAGCTCACTGAGTTCTTGATTGATCATTGAATCCCCTATGCTTTGGTAGTGCTCCATGGCTCACTAAGTTAGCTGATTCTTGATTGATCATTGAATGTTTGAATCCGGAATCCCCTGTACTTTGGTAGTGCTCTGTGAATGGGTGATGTACTGATGTTATTGTTTGGCTCACTGGATTAGTTGATTGATCATTGATGTATGATTAGGGTTAGCCCTCCCCTCAGCAATTTAGTGATTTGGTTCCATATGTTTGGAAGTTTCTATAGTTTGCTTATTGTCTTGTTTGTGGGTTAAAATGACTCTTGATTTTTTTTTACTTGTATCGTTACCAATACCGTATCAAGTTGTAATTTTTTAAAATATTTTGTGATGTTGGTCATAATGTGAACATATAATTTGACACATTTGAGCTTATGTAGTATGTCATTTGAATTTATGTTAGAACGGATGTATTTTAAGTCCACATTTTCATCATTAAAATCCTGGCTCCACAGCTACCCATAGATTAGATCTGGCCTTAAAAAGACAAAATTAGCTTAGCTGTGCAGCGTTTACTTGGGATTGTTAAATTCCTCGTGCGCGCGCGCGCTGTGAGCTGCGACGCCATGGAATTCGCTCGACGTTTCTTTCTGAAGAAGCAAATTATATAACGTCCACGAGCCCGCTTAGTCAAGCCATCTGATCGAATGGCACAGCACGGTCGCGCACACAAGTCGCCGACGTGTGAGCAACTCGCTGTCACATATTCGTTGCTACACGGCAAATGCAAGAAAGTTGAGGCAACAGTTCATACAGTGCAGTCATGATGCCCAGGAGGAGTAGAAACCAAAGAAAATGGAAAGCACAGAGGTTTCTTTCGCTGCATTTATTTGTTCCATCTAGAAAAACAGCGGGTTTGCTATACATCTGTCGACAAAAAAAAAACTACTCTGTGTATATGTAAGCTGTATGACTGTATTATCTTTATTGTGGCGATATTGGCCTGATGTTCTGTCAGGCTGTGAACTAAGCATTTCATCGCAGCTAGAGACTTTCAGATTTTTTTTAAAAAAAAAAACTAGAGTTTCAGAGCTTGTATGACACGGAATTGCTGAAACGAAGCTTTTTCCACCGCCATGAAGAATTCAATGTTATCCATTTGCGCAACAGCATGACAATGACCCAGGCAAGGTTTTCACAGAGTAAAAATCGAAGAACTTTCCTATCCTTCGCCGTGTTTTTTAAAATATGTATGTATCTACTGATGATTCCAGGCTTACAATAAAACAAAATGCTTCAACCAAACCATTGACAGAAAGACCCGTCCCTCTCGATTCCTCCCCCAATCAACACTGTCTGTGCAATAGTTGTGTCTCAAAACTCTTTTGTTTCTGTGTGCTAATGTATGAGTAAAAGTACCAAAATAAGGGAACAAAAGACTAACCGACAACTGACAAGAGAACAAGGAACCAAAACTACACGAGTTTATCTGCTCTAATTGGAGACCGGCCCCACATGTCAGATCGTATGATCATGTCATGGCAGTGCCCTCCGCCGACTGCTCGACCTTGACCCCTCCTGCCATTGCCAGCCCGTCTCCGGCGCGCCGCTGGAACACCATGGCGCACTCGGGCAGCTCGCCGAGCCCCTCGAACATCGCGTCCTCTTCGTTTCCCTCCCCGCCTAACCCGCCGACGACGTCGCCGAACTCGTCGGGAAGGAGCGCGGTCGTGTCGTCGACCGCTCCGCCCAGGAACATCGGCCCGTAAAGCATCTCGTCCACCGCCTCTATGTCGGAGAGTGAAGTGGACGAGGTGACGGACACGACGTCGTAGAGCCACCGGAACTCGTCGTGCACCTCGATGGCCGCCGGGGCCTCTGTGACAAGGCCGCCGGCACCGGTGGCGGCGCCGTTGTGCGTATCGTCGGATTCCGTTGGCTCCGGCGAGCTGGGCTGTGCCTTGGGCTTCTGGGCGTGGCGGTTCTGCGCCCTCGGCACCGTGGTGGAGTGGTTGTGCTCGAAGGAGTACATGACGATCACCATGTCCGGGTCGGCCCGGCTCCTCTCCACCTGCTTCCTAGCCGGGCACCCCTTGGAGCTACTGCACCTGTAGTAAGCCCTGCTCACGAAGCCCAAGTCCAAGCCACCGGATCAGCAAACCTCTCTATACATAGCGCAACTAACGTATGTGCTACATGGACAAGAACTCGAAGAACACAAGACCACGTAACCTGTAACCATGGATGCATATATGATTGCTTAGTACGCACGTACCTCGGGAAAGGTGAGCCCTTGATGGGCTTCTGGCCGTACTTCCGCCAAGCCCACGAGTCGGTCGGCGTGTTGCCCTCGCCGACGCCCTTGGGCCGCGGGCCGCTCACGTCGGCGAGCGGCACGGACACCACCCGCTTCTGCGCCGACCGCTTCCTCCCGCCGCTAGGCGATGCCGACGGCACCGCCGGTGGCGACAGCGGCGACCCCGGGCAGTCTAACGAGACGCCATCCCCGGCGCCCTTCTGCTCGCCGCCGGACATCGTCGGCGACGACACCGCCCCGTCGCTCCACTCGCCGTCCATACACAAGAACGCCTCCTTCCTCAAAGCCAAGAAGACCGAAGAGGCGGTGGAGCGATCGATCAGAAATGGAGGAGGCAGCAGCTCGGGTCGGAGGAGCAGTCCTTGGATCGATGTCACCTGCAGCTACGAACGAGCCATCCATCCACGGGATATAAAGAAGAAATAAATGGTGCGGCGTTGGTAGTAAACTAAACCAACTCGAGGAGGACGGAGGCTGTGTGTCATCGTGACGCTGTGGCGTTCGGTTCGTGGGGCGTAAGAAGAGGAGGGGGAGCTTTCGCTGAATTGGCACTGTTTTGCGTTGTAATTACAAAACTAGTATGCTTTAAAGCAAAAGTACAAAAATGACATAGCAGACGTGCCGACAGACAGACGACACGTGCTCCTTACCATGCTTCCCCCGCCAGGATGAATCCCCATCGCGGTAGTCGGCTCGCCCACGCCACCGCCGCGTGGCAAGCGTCGGCGAACTCTCGCCGCCACGCATGAAGCGCAGCGAGGATCCCAAATGGAAAGCCGCCACGCGGTGTGGACTCTAAGCGCCTAGTGTCATTTTTGCCAATTCATTCGCGATTGGGCTATTTTTGCTATTTCTGCTATTCCCGGCGAAGTGCTCGCCTACTCGAAGGTCCGCCGCCGCGTGGCTGCGGAGCCGCAGCAGCCCGAGGTCGCCGCCGCTGGTGTGAAGCTGATCGGCAGTGTGGGCCGCGGCGGTGCCGGGGAGCGGCCCATCGGATTCGTCCGCCTCAAGACCTCCGCCCGCCTCCTGCTCCGCGTGCTCGTTGTCAAGCACAGGCTCGACCTCGACACCTACGCCGCCAACGGCCTCGTTCGGGCCTACCGTGGCGGGACTCATCCGTGTGGTGCGGAAGGTGTTCGACGAATTGCCCGAGAGGAGCGCTGTGGTGCACACCAACATGGTCTTCGGGTACGCGCAGGGCGGGAGGTACGAGGACACCATGTGGGCGTTCGACGCGATGGTCGGGAGGGTTCAAGCTGTGCGGCGGCCGCATCCGTCTTTGTCGGCGTCTTGCCGGTTAGGCGGGCTCGAGATGGGGCGGCGTGCACGAGCTCATGGAGGAGAGGGATGATGGCGCCCGTGGGGTGATCCTCGGCCGCGCCGGGTCGACATGTACGCGAAGAATGCGACGATCAGGGAGGCGGTGAAGGTGTTCGAGGGGATGCCGGAGTGGCACACCCTTATCTCGGGGTTGGCGCATGACAGGCATGGCGACGAAGCGCTGGCAATGTTCCAGCGGATGCGGCAGGAAGGCATGCCGTCGAACGCGACCACACTCATCAGGGTTCCGTGTGTTGAAGTATAAGTGAATTGTCCGCCTTTCCTCATCAGCTTAAGCTTTTGGGTGAATTGGTTAGTGCATGTAACTCAATATAGTATCAGAGCTAAGAGGTCTTGAGTTCAAGATCTGGCTGGTGCAATTAAGAAAATAATTGCAACTCATTTCTATTCCACGTCTTAGATCTGAGGGAGCCTACACGTGAGAGGGAGTGTTGAAGTATAAGTGAATTGTCCGCCTTTCTTCATTAGCTTAAGCTTTTGGGTGAATTGGTTAGTGCATGCAACTCAATACCGTGATCTGGGGGACGCTGCTCACCGCCTGCAAAGAACACGGCGACATCGATGTCGCGGAAAGGGTTGTGTAGGAGATGCTGAAACTGGACCCCAGCAACTATGGCGTGTATGTGGTGTTGTCCAACATATATGCAGATGTTGGGAGGTGGTAGGATGTGGACAGGATGAGGAAGGTGATGAAGGGTCTTGCATTGTCAAAGTTCCGGGTCAAGCAATCGCTTGGCGGCGAAGTCTGACTGTGGCGGGGAACGAAGGTGCATGTCCTAGTTGGTGTTTAGTTTGCCTTGTCCTCCGGTTGATATCCACCAGTTATTGAATAACTGGACTGGATGTTTCTCTAAGAGGTCAAGAAGACTGGTCGAAGTTCTAGTCAGGGGCGCTAAGATTTTTGAACAAGTAGCGATGGAGGTTTTTGGAGCAAAAAGAAGATGGACGCCGTGGATCAAGTAGTCATGGATCGAGTTGATCATGGTGGCGATTAGGTTTCGCTATCGTTTTGAAGTCTTCTTTGGTATTTTTTTTTTGGTTGTAATCACTGTTTCCAAGCATCTTTTGTTTTGCTATGGAATGTAGCTGCTGGTTACTTCCTTGTCTTTCTCATTTTCAGTTTGTCATGAATTCTTGTATACTGGTTTCTGTTAATGGAAACAGGGGTATCGCCCTTTTCTCAAAAAAATTAAAACATAATTAAAAAAGCCATCACATTCGCTCTTAAGGGCTAGAAATTTCCACGTTAAATATGTGAAAAAAAAGATCAATCTACACCGCCAATCGTGCTAGTCCAGATTATAACGATCTAGATTAAAAGAAAGAGTCTATGCCAAGTAAAATAAAACTAAAATCTAGACTGAAAAATAAAATAAAGTTAGCAATTTGATTTCCGTACAAATTCCTAAGTAAAAGACTCCATGTCAAGTACACCAAAACTGAAATTTGAAATAATAATGAAATAAAATTAGCAATTTGATTACCATATGAATTTCTAAGTAAATTCCTAAATAATTATAATTCGAAAAAAATATAAATTAGATTTGTATACTAAATCCAACCAAAAAATAACTGAAATTTGCAATAAAAATAAAAATAATTTAACAATTTGATTTCGATACAAATTCCAATAATTATAATTTAGAATAATTTTTTAAAAATAATTGGCAATTATATTTGTATACTAAATACAACAAAAAATTATTGAAATTCCAAATAAAAATAAAATAAAATAAGCAATTTGATTTCAATACTAATTTTAAAGTAAAATCCTAAATAACTCGTAATCCGAATAAAATTTAAAGAAAAATTATCAATTGGATTCAGATACAAATTCCAAGAAAAAGTGAAATTGAATAAAAAATAAAAGGAAATTTGTAATTTGATTTCCATCGTATTCCAAAATAAAAATCTCCAAATAACTAAAATTCTGAATAAATTAAATAAATTTAGCAATTTGATTTATATACGAACACCAATAAAAATAACTGAAATGTTATATAAAAATAAAAATTATAATGAGGATGACATGAATGGTGTCAGAGGTGACACAAAAGAAGTCACCACATTTGCTCTCAAGGTCAGGTGTTTCTATTGTTGCTTCCTATGGAATAAAAATAAAAATAATTGAAATTTTGATTAAAAAATACAAGTTTTAACGAGGATAGCATGAGGAGACCACGAAAGAGTGCAATGGCATCTATTTGTCCTACAAGAAGACATTGATCCACCGGGAAGTGAAGAGCTGAGGCAGTGCTGATGGAAAAGGTGTATCATGCTATAGCTTGTTGTACGACCACCTTGTTAGGGAAGTGATGCCCAACTAACAGGGTGTTAGCATCAATCTCCAACTGTGACCCTTCTTCTTGTGGCATTACAAGCGACCACACTGCGAGATCATCAGGTCTAGATGCCATGTAAGGCATCTCCGATGACACAATTCTGTCGGTCGGACCACCATCCTGGGGTGTGTCCCTCTCGTTACCATGCGAGCCTGGGTCGGCGTCCTCATCGAACTCCGACCCGGCCGGCTGGTCCAGTAGAAACTCGTGACTATCAATGCGGACCGACAATCATTGTCCTGCCCCTCATTGTGCACAAAATTATGTGCAAATCTTATCTTATAGTCTTCCTCCAAAATAGCACATTCTGTGCTACAGTCTTCACGCATCACATGCGGTTCCCCGCTTCCTGAGACACCAACATTGTCAAGGTTTGTTGGCACCCTATACGCGAAATTCACGTACACCACCGGCTTCTCCTATATCGCCGCCTCAGGCTTGGCAGCAATCTACATATACTAGCCCCATGCAACGCTACCAATCACCTTCAATAGCTCCCATACGCCCTGCCCTCCCCTATTCGTGCATGTGATCCGCTCGATAATAAGCTTCTTTGTCACTGCCTCCGTGTCGGACTTTCTCCAGATGTAGCTCTTCAGCTCGTGAATATTCATCGCATCCGACCCCTCCGCCCGGACCACCTTGTACTGTCATCTCGACAAGTCCAACTCATCGGGCCCATCCTCTACGAAGCCATCGCCATAAAACACAAGCAAGTCTTACATGTTCGACATTATCTAAAGCTACAACAAACCAATTTACTATGCACAATATAATAAACAGGTCGCACTATGTAGCCTACATTTTCCTACCCCAAAAAAATAACCACACTACCCAACCTAACCAAAATAACAACTTCAGGGTATTCGGTGCATAGTAAAAAAATTACAAAATTAGATACGACTAATTAGCTATGGTGAGTTAATTACGACTGTCCCCCAAAGGCCACATGAGGGGCCCCGGAGGGGCCTGAGGCCACAAGAGGGCCTTCAGAGGAGACCCGGAGCCCGGAGGGGGCCACCTGGCACCCCGGAAGGCCGCCTCGTAGATACCAAGGGCATCCGGGGCCCCCTCGGCCCGGAGCCGTCCCACAGCAGGCGAAGGGAGGAGAAGACAAATGGACCAGGTGCACTAGCTGGGTGAGTCAGGTCCAAGAAAGCCCACCATGGGCCGGAGGCTACGCGTAGGGGTAGGAGATGACTCTGCAGTCCCTATACGGGTACCTTCTTAGGGGTAGATCAGTAACCTCATGTATCCCACCAAAAGGTTATAAATAGCCCTCCCCCCATGTAAGAAAAGGAGGCTTTTTTGAGGCATTATCAATACATACTCACTTCTCCTGACACTGGTCTCTTCTCTGAGGACCCCTCGGTCACTCTTAGACACCAGGGGTCCCCTTTTTTCTATTGTCTAGTCCTTCTTACTACGACAGTTGGAGCCATCCGTAGGGATCGGCAGGAAAGCTTCGAAGCACCAGCATGCCCCCTTAGAAGGGGGCCATGTCCAAGGTCTCAATAGCCGAGCGACCACTTGTGGCCATGACCAAAGACACCCAAGGGCCAAGCGGCAGAACCTCAGCAGTGAGTGGCGCCTCCCACCTAGGCCACAAAGGAAGAGGCGAATAACTCCATGCACGGGGATATTGTCGGAAGTGACACCCGGCCCGTCGAGGCATCCCTCCCCGGGGGCCACCAAGTAGGCCCACCGCCTGGGGCAGCGGGCGTAAGCCAATGGTCGTACAAAGCCCTACAGCGAGAACTGGCAGACCTTTGTCGAGAGATGGTGGACCTCCGACATCCACCGGAGATGGCCCTCGCAGCCCCGCTCCGACCCTTGCCAACCACCAGGGTAGAGGCCACCCCTTCGGCTCCGGCAATCAAGAGGCTCCTTGCAGAGGTCGTCCCTTCGGCTCCGACAATCGAGAGGCGCCTTGTAGAGGCTGCCTTCTCTCAAAGAATCGAACCTCCCGCCTCACGCTCGAGGGACCCTAACTCCCGTTGAGCGCCGCCGAGACGGCCCGCCCAGCCACAAGGCTTCAAGATGCTGGAGGTCACGCCCTTCAAGGGGTGCATGAACTGTTCAGAATTCCTCCGGGTGTACGAGACCACTATCGAGGTGGTCGGAAGAGACAAAACTACGAAGGCAAAGAGCGTCACCCTCGCCCTTAAGGGCATGGTGCTAACATGGTTCTTCACTATCCCCCGTGCTCTATATATGCACGGGAGCAGCTACGGGATCTCGTTCGCAATAATTTCTAGGGAAGCTACACGGAGCCGAAGAACGCGGGACACCTGTTCACAGTAAAGCAGGCTCCCGGCGAATCCCTCCGCGGCTTCTTCAATAAATTCGTGAAGATGAAATGTCAAGTGAAGGGTGTCAACGAAACCACCATCATAAACGTGGCCACATACGGGCTCCATAAGGGCCCTCTATCAGAGAGACTAGCTCGCAAGCTTGTCCGCACAGTGACAGAGCTCTTCGACAAGATGGAAGAGTACTCCCGAGCGGAGGAAGATAGTACTCGAAGAGGTGTAGCCCCCGCTGCCCCAACATCCACCCTAGGCGTGCCACCCACGAAAGAAGGACCCACTGCTGCCGCGGCCGAGGCACCCGCCAAGTCACGGGCCAACGACTATCGACAAAAAGGCCGAAACGTCTATTACCTAGACGGTGGCCCACCCCTCGAGGGGGGAAGGCGCGGAGGCCGCAGGGGCGTGGCCACGGCCGAGGATGTGGGTGAAGCGACGGCCGTCAGCCCGACAACCACACCGGCGCCGAAGGCCCTTCACCATTTTGTGATCTCCACGATGAAGGGTCACACACGAACAGGGAGTGTCGCACCATTGCGGCCAAGTAGACTACATGAACCGCAACCGACAGCCGGTCGAACGTTATGATGGAGGGGGGGCAACCAACTGCCCGCCCTACCACCAAGACCCCGCATATAAGGGGGCCGCGGGGAGCGCCAGCAAAGGATCATAAACATGATCGTCGGAGGATCCTCGCTCGGCATGCCCTCAAAAAGACAACGTCGCGCGTACGCCCAACAGATTCACCACCTCGCAGTATACCATGTATCCAGCCCACCTCGCTACACCAAGAACCACTCTCTTTCGGCCCTGAGGATGTCCGGGGTATGTATTTTCCACACCAAGACCCCTCGTCATCTCCGCCAACATCGCAGATTTCGAGGTTAGGCGTGTCCTCGTCGATGGAGGGAGCTCGGCGGACCTCCTGTTCACGGACGCCTTCGACAAGATGATGGTCCCCCGAGATCGCCTGTCACCCCCAGGCATACCCCTGATAGGCTTTAGGGGAAGGCCCGTGACGGCCATAGGCTGGATTGACATGGCCATCACATTCAGTGATGATTTCGCATCCTGAATCGAGGTCGTCACGTTTGACGTTGTTCAAATGCCCTACCAATACAACGCCATCCTCGGTTGGGCCATGCTCAACACCTTTGGCACCATAGCCCACCATAATTACCTGTGCATAAAGATTCCCACACCTGAGGGCATAGTTACTGTGCAAGGGGACCAGGACATCACAAGGCAGACAGAGCTAGAGGCACTCTCGCCAGCCCGACACGTCCACACCATCGGGGCGAACATGAGGGACCAAACAAGCCCACCCTCAGAAAAATGGGCACCAAATCCCAAACCAGAGGGACAACTCCGGAGAGACCCCCTGCAGGAGGCCTCCCCAGAGCAAACGATGGCCCTTAGAGCAGAGCTCCCAGCGGAAGCTTGCGAAGCCATCCTCAAAGTATTCCGCAGCAATGCAGATGTCTTCGTGTGGGGACCAGAAGACATCCCCGGGGTAGCGCGAGGGACCATCGAACATCACCTGGCGGTCCGAACCAATGCACCCCTGAAGAAACAGAAGCTGTGGCGCATGTCGACGGAGCGACTAGAAGCAGCGAAGAAAGAAATTGCCAAGTTACTCAAGGCGAGAGTCATCCAAGAGATCAAACACTTTGAATGGCTGGCCAACCCCGTTTTGGTACAAAAAAGCACCGACAAATGGCACCTGTGTGTCGACTTCACAGAACTCAACAAGACATCCCCGAAGGACGACTTTTCGTTGCCCCACATCGACCAGCTGGTGGACGCCACCTCGGACTGCGAACTCATGAGTTTCCTAGATGCCTACTCCAGGTATCATCAGATATCCATGGCCAAGGAGGATGAATCGAAGACCGCCTTCATCACCCCCATCGGCACCTATTGCTTCACCCGCATGCCCTTTGGACTGAAGAATGCGGGTGCCATTTTTACCCGACTCATCACGAAGGTGCTGGCCGACCAGCTCAGCCGCAATGTCAAAGCTTACATCAATGACATAGTGGTAAAAAGCAAATTTGCAAGCTCCCATACAAACGACTTACAAGAAACCTTCGCCACCCTCTGGACAGAGGGGATCAAACTCAACCCCAAAAAGTGCGCTTTTGAGGTCAAGGCGGGCAAGCTCCTTGGATTCCTCATATACGAGAGGGGCATTGAAGCCAACCCCGATAAAATCAAGGCCATCCAAGAGATGGAGCCCCCCGTAGTGCCCAAGAGGTACAAAGGTTGACGGGGAGGCTCGCAGCCCTCGGTTGTTTCCTATCCCGCTCCGCGGAGCGGGCCTTGCCCTTCTTCAAGACTCTCCGAAGGACCTTCGAGGGACAGAGCCGTTCTGCTAGACGGACGACTGTCAGAAAGCGTTCCAAGAGCTCAAACAATATCTCGCCCAATTACCAAGCCTAACTAGTCCAAAGCAAGAAGTGGCCCTCTTACTATACCTCACCGCCTCCTCGTTGGCGGTGAGTGCGGTCCTCGTCCAAGACAACAATGGACAACACCCAACGTGCTATGTCTCGGAGGCCCTCCAAGGGGCCAAGATCCGATACACGGAATTGGAAAAGCTGGCGTACGCCCTACTCATGGCCTCACCCAAACTCCAGCATTACTTCTTGGCGCACGCCATCACGGTCCCAACGTCTTACCCGCTAACATTAATGCTACGGAACAAAGACGTCTCGGGGCAAATAGGCAAATGGGCGGCCAAGCTGGTGCCCTTTGACATCACCTTCATGGCATAGACAGCCATCAAATCACAAGCCCTAACAGACTTCGTGGCCGAGTGGACCCCGCGCACCGAAGACTAGCAACCAGCCAAAATCGAGGCCCCGTGGACGATGTACACCGATGGATCTTGGTACGCCGTCGAAGCCAGCGTGGCAGCCATTTTGGTCGCCCAGGACGGGTGGAGCGTGTCCCACGCTGCCCGCCTTGACTCCCCAATGACAAATAATGTCTCGAAATACGAGGCGCTGTTGTTAGGCCTCCGCAAAGCAAAGGCACTGGGAGCAAAGCGGGTGATCATCAAAAGCGACTCTCGTCTTGTGGCAGGCCACTTTGACAGGTTGTTTATGGTAAGAGGCCCCGAAATGGCCAGTTACCTGGCCGTGGTACGAACAGCATCAACACACTTCCTCGACATCACCATCCAAGCAATGCCCAGGGGCGGCAACGAGGCAGTAGATAAGCTAGCAAAAGTAGCCAATTCTGGCCAATGCCCCCCACCCGAAGTCTTCTACGAGATACTAAGCACACCTTTGGCAGCACAAGGGGATGCGTCTGAAGCCCAAGGGGCTGCGCACTCAGTGCTCCTTATTGCTAAGGTGGACTGGTGAGATACCATCATCAAGTACCTCACAGGCGAAGAGCCCGAAGATGCAGCCGAAACAAGGTGCCTCTGGTATAGGGCCGGAAATTACCACATGATCGCCGGAGAGCTCTACAAGGGGGGCGTCCGCGCCCCCTTCCTTCGGTGTGTGTCCCAAAAAGAGGGCCAGTCCCTCCTAAAGGACATCCACGAGGGCATCTATGGTGCACACCAAGCGCCCTAGGGCCTCATAGGAAAAGCCTTTCGCCAAGGATTCTACTGGCCAATAGCACTCCGGGATACGCAAGATCTCATTCAACACTGCCAGAGGTGCCAGTGGGCCAACCGGCAAACAAAAGCACCCTCGGTCCCGCTGCATCCCCTGCCTCCTGTCTGGCCCTTTGCACGATGGGGGCTAGATACCATCGGACCTTACCCGGTGGCCAAGAGCAGCCTCTACTTCACGTTCGTCGTCATCGAATATTTCTCCAGATGGGTCGAAGCCGAGCCAGCCGCCAAAATCACGATCGCAGCAGCACAACGGTTCGTGTGAAAGAACATAATTTGCTGGTATGGGGTACCGCGCGACATCGTCACCGACAACGGCACCCAATTCGACTCAATGGCATTTTGAGCAATTTGCTAAGACCTGGGTGTAACAATATGCTTCGCATCCGTCGGACACCCTGAGTCCAAGTCCAACGGGGTAGTCGAGCGGGCCAACGACAGCTTACTAGAGGGCCTAAAAAAACACCTCGTAGGCCTCCCAAAGGGACTCTGGCCCGAGGAGCTCCACAAAGCCCTATGGGCACTCCGCACATCACTAACAAGGGCTACGAGCTTCTCCCCGTACAAGCTCCTCTTCGGCGATGAAGCCATGACCCCGAGAGAGTTCATAGCCAAGTCTCTTCGAGCAACGGCCGAAGCCAACCCGGCAGGGCGGGACATCTCCCTCGACCTCCTCGAAGAACACCGTGTACAGGCCATATCAACCATCTCCCAGTACAGCAAAGGCGTCACACAGACATACAACCGAAAAGTCAAGATTCGCCCCCTGGCACCAGACAACATGGTTCTCAAGCGAGCCGCAAATCCCGCGACCATGGGCAAGCTGGAGTCCAAATGGAAAGGGTCGTACATCATCACCTGCAGCACGCGGGCCGGTTCCTTCTACATCGAGACACCAGAGGGATAGCAATTGGACCACACATGGAATGCAAAGAGCCTCCGAAAGTTCTATCCTTAGGGTCTATGTAAAAATCGGCTGCGTCTGGGAAATCGCCCCATCGCCCTTACACGACGTGGGCATGTACAAAAACAAATGTACCTTGTGCCGTTTTGCCCCCATTCAATGAAAAAGCACCAGTAGGCCACAACAACGAAATCGTGCATGTCTTTCGGCCCCGGTGCACACCGATGCCCTCCGCAGGCATGAGTGTATAAACAAAGACACCGCGTATGGCCTTCGGCCCTGGTGAACACTAATTCCCTCCGCAAACATGGGTGTATAAACAGCATACAAGGCCCAAGCAGCACGGCCCGCACAACAAAAATACGTTACAAATACACTCAGCCCCGCAGCATATGAGACACAACATGACCACAGCAAGCGTGTACAAATGATTACACACCTCAACCTCGCTACACAACCACACCCAGTACAAGCGTCTACAAACGATTACACACGGCGCGGCCATGACACAATTACAGGACGAAGTCCCACACCTCCGTGCGCGTCGCCCATTCCAGCAGATCCTCGTCGGAGGGCCCTGTTGCCGTAAATTTAAGGTACTCTACCTCCGCGCCCTAATCACACATGTACCCGGGGGAAACTCCTAGGGAGTCCCTCGCTTTCGGATCCGCACCCTCGGCCGCACAGCTCGGCAACCCCCAGAAAGCATGTATCTCCTCACGCACCCTCGCCGCTTTTACGATCCTGAGAAAGCCAAAATTCCTCCATGGAACCACCCGGATTCACCTTCTTCCACTGCTGCCACTTAGCGCCATGGTACACTACACCCTGGTAGCACACCCGCAGGGGCCAAACAGATAAGTGTGGATATCATGGGGATATACTCACGATCTTAGGATGATGATACAATTGGCAATGGCGTTGAAGGTTTGCCGAATCACTCATTTTCGGCGGAGTTCAAGTGTTGTCGCTTCTTCAATGGTCCGACCGCCTTTAGTCGTGATCCGATCGGCTGTGTGGTGGTAAGACCGCCAAATCAAGGTTAGACCGACAATGCTTGGTGACTGGGTGGGTGGCCGAGAGCAAAGCTTTAGGCGTGATCGACCTACCGAGATCTGCTACACTTGGTCTCATAATTTTTGGAGCTTCGAATCAAAAGTTCTATTGGTTTGAAAATTCCAGTAGGCTTTAGATTTCCAGGGAGAAAATTGGCTAGGTTCAATAGGCGGTGACCGCCATCAGTGGCGTGATCGATCGCTAAGGGCGGTCGACCGCCAAAGTGGCGGTCTAACTGGTTTTGGCTTGTTCATCGGCCAACTCAGTGGCGATGATTGTTTGGTTAGGTCATATTCATGGGTTTCAGTGCATATGTGTTGCATGATGCATGTTTTGACTAACGTGGGTCAAGTTGCGAAGAACTTGTTTCTGGAATCGATTTCTTTGTCTATTGTTATGCAGGTTGCTTGGAGGTCAATGACGGTCAACGGCGAGGATGATCGAGACTAAGCTTGGAGAGCTGAGGTTCAGAACAATCGGGGATGCCAGGTGAGGTTAATGGAGTCAAGCATGGCGCAAAAGGGACAAAAGTGACCGAACAGGCAGTTCGGTGCGATGGGTTGGATCAAGCGGCGCAGGGGTTGGTGCAAGTGCCATGGTGGTTTTGGTGGGAGCCGGATGGGAGAGACTTGCCGACATGATGAGAGCTGTTGGATCAACCTACACGTGACGAAGCATGGAAGTGCTTCACGAAGATGGGACTCGGTCTTTGCAAAAGATCGAGAAGGGGTATTTTGGTAATTTTACCAAATACCACCTTTGTGACCTTTAGCCAACCCGCGGCGCAAGATGGCACAAGGTGAAGCGGATTAGGTTAAGAGGAGATGAAGACGGTGCTTTAAAATACGTGCGTGTGTGACCCGTTTGTGTGTGGGCTTAACGGGTGCCCATTATGGTTCAATCTTCTACAAGGTCTAGCCTCTACTATAAATAGAGAAGGGTGCTGGCTGCACTTCTCCAACCCTTTCTTTGGCGAAACCCTAGTTTGCCTTTGGTGCTTAGGGAGAGGATAGTGGGATGTTAGGGTTCTAGAGAGTTGGATTTGATTTCGTGCTCATGTGTTGAGTCTTTGTCCTCCTGGATGGAGTGGCTGTAAACCAACATCATATCAAATCAATCCAAGAAAAGATTCCACAAGATGAGTCGCTTTGTGTTCTTGCTCTCTATTTTGTGATTTTGGGTCTTTCTTTGATCCGCGAGTTTTCCTTTGGTTTCTGGCCTAGATTTAGCTTGCTGCGACATGTGGAAATACATCTAGAATCATCTTAATCATCAATCCCCCACGAGCAAGTTTCTAGATCATATTTTGGTTTTTGCTTGATTTTGGAGCAACCTTCACTCAAACGGAGAAAGGTCAGAACTTTGGCAACGATCTTCATGATCGTTCATTGGAATAGGTTCCTGGCATCCTTAGGAAGATATGTTTCAAATTTGGTAAGGTTTGGAGTCACGGATCAAAAGTTAGACCAATTTGTGATTTTGAGTTTAGGCTGATTTTACTGTTCATTGGCATGGAGGTCTGACCGCCATGTATTGAGAGGTCAGACCGATTTCTAATTGGAGGTGAGACTGCCCAACTCATTTAGGTTTTGAGTTTTTATGTTTTTGGTCTATTTGCTTCAGGGTTTTGATTGGATTCAATACAAGTCTTCCACCATGCTTGTATATTGATCTTCATAGCTTTTATAGCTATTGGAGTGAAAATCGTATTGAATTCGATCAAGGTGAAAAATAAATCGTGCTCCTATTCACCCCCCTCTAGTCGCCTTTTTGGTCCAACAAGTGATATCAGAGCCCGGTTAGTTCAATCTTGATCTTAACTAGTCACTGAACTTAACGATGGATAAGTACTCGACCATGCCACATATCTTCGATGGGCTCGACTATGCCTATTGGAAGAATCACATGCGAGTCTTCCTTCAGAGCGAAGGACAAGCTATATGGTAGGTTGTTCGAGCTCATTGCTTTTGCCCGAGGTTGCTTCATCGCTTCAATGACCCTCTTGGCAAACAACCATAAGGCTAAGAATCTCCTATATGCTGGGCTTGGTAGATAGGAGTACGATAGGATTTGCAACTTTGAGCCGCACATGAGATTTGGCACACCCTCGAAACTTACCATGAGGGATCGTTCCGGATCAAGTAAGTGTGCCAGACGGTCTAAAAGCGAGAGTATAACAAATTCGAGATGCGTCCTGGCGAGAGCATCGATGATGTTTTTACTCGCTTTAGCAAGGTGATCAATCAGATGAGAGCTGTTGACATTGAGTACTCTCAATCTGAGAATGCCACCCACATCTTGGCTGCAATCAACACCAAGGAGTGGGAGATGAAGGCTACTGCCATTGAGGAGAACGTCGATCTTTTTAGTGTCACTTTGGAGCTGCTTTATAGTAAGCTCAAGACTCATGAGATCAAGAGAGGCAGTCTTTCTAAGAAGGATAACATGGCTTTGGTAGCTGATTCTCTTAAAAGAACTTCTGATAGTTCTTCTGAATCTTCTTCTGGATTTTCTCTTGCGTGTTTACCTGCAATTCAAGAAGAAGAGTGTGAGAGTCTTCCTGAGGCTGATTTAGCTCTTTTAGCCAAGAAAGTCACACGAGCCTATAACAATGTTAGAAACAAGAAGAGAGGTGGCCCTGTGACGTGCTATGAGTGTGGAGAGCTATATCATATCCAGGCAAACTGTCCCGAGCTGAAAGGTAAGGGCAATTGCAAGGATGACAAGCCTGCCTGGAAGAAGCCTCAGGGGAGCAAGCCCAAGTATGATGCTGCCAAACTCATGAAGGTTGCTCACCGGGTCCTTGCCGCTTTCGGAGAGTAATCCATGAGCGATGTGGACTCCGGGAGCGAGGAGGACAAGGAGGAGGAGCTCCCTCAAGACAAGAAAGGGAAGGCCAAGGACTTCACCGGCATGTGCTTCATGGCCGACTCCGTCGACGCCGATGACAACGATGAGTTACCTCCTTCCTATGATGTTCTTTCTGCTAGATGCGACACCATGTTTGAGCAACTCATGAATCAGGATAAGGCCTTAGAGTTTACTATGGCTACGAACAAGGACCTAGAGTCACAAGTAGATAATTTGACTTTAGAACTTGTAAATGCTAAGACTCTTGAATCTGATGAATGTTCATCTTGCCATGCTCTACACTCTGAATTGGCTAAACTGCAATCTACTCATGATATTGCTTTGCACCAACTTGAAAATGCTAGGACTGAGCTAGTTGATGTTAAATCTGCTCCCTGTGAAAAATGCTTAGAGTCTAGTAAGTTGGATGCCTTTGGTAATGTTAAATCTAGCTTTTGCTCTTTCTGCTTAGAACGTGAACATGAAGTTAAAGACATTCTAGAAGCAATTAGAGCTAAATATGCCAAGCTTAAGGACACAATTGAGTCTACACTTTGTGCCTCATGTGCAGCCTATAAGCTTGAAGTTGCTTATCTTAAGGAGCCATTAAGGCCAAGACTTGTGATTCATGTGTTAACTTAGGAAAAGAAAATGCTTACCGTAAGGACACATTAGAAAAATTCTCTAAAGGTAAGAAACAGTTAAACATGATTCTGGACACATCTAAAACTCCTTATAAGAAGCAAGGGTTAGAATACAACTCTGCTCAGGACAAATCCAAGCCTAATGTCATTCAGGTCTTGAAAAATGGCTTAGTTGAAATTCACAACCCAACCTGCAAAAACAATTTTTAAATCTGTAGGTTTTGTCCAACCTTCTTTTGAGTCAAAAGGTGCTTCTCCCAGTGGTACCAAATACCATTGCACCTATTGCAAGAAGAGTGGACATTTGGTTGAGTTCTGTTGGCGTAGATTGAAGAACGCTAAGAAAAATATTGCCAGAATTTCATCTAATCAACATAAAGCTTTTATGAGACATGGTCATTTAGAAAGGAAGAAACCTAGACTAGGATTTGTTTCGCATGCTTATCATCATAAGCTTCCTAGATAGGATGCTTCTCATGTTTGTGTAACCATTGCTCATAACAGAACTTCAAATAAAATCAAGGATAGCACTTCTGCTTTGCATACTACTCATGACGCGTGTGTCTCGATCTTCGGGTTCCCAAGTCATGTTTAACTAACCCCAGTATTGAGACACATCGATCTTTTGTGCCTTGATTTTCAGGATCGCCGCGGAAGGAGGAAGAACACGTGGCTCATCGACTCCGGCTGTTCACACCACATGACCGGAGACTCAAGATGGTTCACTTCGTTCACACGGTCGACGGGTGATGACTTCATCACTTTTGGAGATGATACACAAGGGCGAATTGAAAGAACGGGATTAATCAAGGTGAATAACAGATCCATCTTAAAGGATATCGCCCTTGTGGACAAGCTAAGGTACAACTTGCTTTCTGTTTCTCAGCTTCTTGATGATGGCTACGAAACTCGTTTTAAGAAAAATGTATGTCGTGTGCTTGATTCTGCAGGTGAGCTTATTTTTGGGATTTCTAGCGTTGGTAGAATCTTTGGAGCTGATTTTTCTGAATCTCTTACTGGATCTCTCAAATGTTTAATTGCATCTTCTTCTGATATCTGGCTTTGGCACCGACATTGGGGCACATTGGTTTTGATCATCTAACGCGAGTTAGCGGCCTTGATCTCATGAGAGGTTTGCATAAACTCAAAGCCGTCAAGGATGCTGTATGTGCACCCTGTAGGCATGGCAAGCAAGTTGCCACCTCACACCCTTCATTGACTATGGTTATGACTGACGGACCAGGACAGTTGCTTCACATGGATACTGTTGGTCCTGCTAGGGTTTGATCAGTCGGTGGCAAATGGTATATCCTTGTCATAGTTGATGATTTTTTGAAATACTCTTGGGTGTTCTTTCTTGCTTCGAATGATGAGGCTTTTGATCATTATCATGATCTTGTTCTTCGTTTGGCTTCTGAACTTTCTGGTGCCTTGAGAGCGATCTGCAGTAACAATGGCACAGAGTTCAAGAATGCTTCTTTTGCCTCTTTTTGTGTTGAGCGTGGCATTGGGCATCAGTTCTCTTCTCCACACGTCCCTCAACAAAATGACGTTGTGGAAAGGAAGAACAAAACCTTAGTCGAGATGGCTAGGACGATGCTAGATCAGTATAGCACACCGAGGAGGTTTTGGGCCGAAGCTATTGCTGCAGCTTGCCATATTTCAAACCGTGTCTTCTTAAGACCGTCTGTGGGCAAGACTTCTTATGAGCTTCGATTTGGTAGAAAACCCTCTGTCTCTCACTTTTGAGTCTTTGGATCCAAGTGTTTTATTCTCGAGACAGGAAACCTAGATAAATTTGAATCAAGGACTTGTGATGGTTTATTTCTGGGTTATCCTGCTCCTTCGAGGGGCTTTCGGGTCTTTAATGTTGAAACTAACATTGTCCAGGAGACATACAATGTCACTTTTGATGAGACTAGCCCTGGAGTTAGACAGATGTTTCAGGTGACATACAGGTGACAGAGAGTATTTTTGTTGAAGAAGATGAGGATGAGTTAAATCTCGCTTCTCCACTGTGTTGATGCTCTGTCCAAGCTCGAAACACCTCTGATCGCTTCATCTCCAATTGAGGCTCCTGCTGCATCTTTATCATCAGCAATACCTGCAGAGGTTGACGAGATGCTATCTCCCCCAGGCGCTCCACTGCACATTCAGAAGCAACACCCTCCGGATCAGATAAATGATAATCTTCAAGAGCGAGTCACTCGCTCCAGTATCATGATCCGAGTCTCTTCTCTCATTCTGCATTTGTAGCTTCTTTTGGACCCCGCGATATATCACATGCTTTATATGATTCTACCTGGGTCAATGTCATGCATGAGGAGTTAGAGAATTTTGAGAGAAACAAGGTCTGAAACCTAGTAAAGCCTCCTAGTAGTCATAATGTGATAGGAACCCGTTGGGTGTTCAAAAATAAACAAAATGAGGATGGTTCTGTGGTTAGAAACAAGGCTAGGTTGGTAGCTCAGGGTTTTAGCCAAGTTGAGGGGTTAGACTTTGATGAGACCTTTGCTCCTGTTGCTAGACTAGAAGCTATTCGTATTTTGCTTGCATTTGCTGCATCTAAGAGATTTAGGTTGCATCAAATGGGTGTTAAGAGTGCCTTTCCGAATGGTTTTATAGAGGAGAAAGTGTATGTTAGGCAACCCTCTGGCTTTGAGAATCCCAAGCACCCAGATCGTGTTTTTAAGCTATCCAAAGCCTTGTATGATCTTAAGCAAGCCCCTAGAGCCTGGTATGATAGACTTAAGACCTTCTTGCTTAAGAATGATTTAGAAATGGGAAAGGTAGATAAGACTCTTTTCATTCTTAGGCATGGCAATGACTTCCTGCTTGTTCAGATTTATGTAGATGATATTATATTTGGTGGTTCTTCTCATGCTCTTGTTTCCAGTTTTTCTGAGACCATGTCCAGGAAATTTGAGATGAGTATGATGGGAGAGCTCAACTACTTTCTGGGGCTTCAAATCAAGCAATGCAAGGAAGGGATCTTCATCCATCAGACAAAGTACACCAAGGATCTGCTCAAGCGCTTCGAGATGGGTGACTGCAAGCCGATCGCCACTCCCATGGCGACTTCAACTGATTTGGATCCAGATGAGGAAGGAGAAGCTGTGGATCAATGTGAGTACCGCAAAGATGATCGGCTCCTTCATACTGACGGTCTCAAGACCGGACATCCACTTCATGCTGCCTCTCAGGCGAGGTTTCACTAGTCTCGAGGACTTCACATCGCCAAGCCATTAAGCGCATCTTCAGGTACCTTCACTCTACCCTCCAGTATGGCATTTGGTATTCCTACTCTTCTTCATTGTCCATTCGGGGTTTTCTGATTCTGATTTTGCGGGCTATCGGCTAGATAGGAAGAGTACCTCTGGCACTCGTCATTTCTTATGCACTTCTCTTGTCTCTTGGTCATCTAGGAAGTAGTCTTCAGTTGCACAATCCACTCTCAAGTGAATATGTAGTCTTTGCTAGTTCTTTGTAGTCGATTTTGTGGATGGTGTCCACTCTTAAGGATTTTGGGTTAAATTTTGCTAGTGTTCCTCTTTTCTGTGATAACACTTCTGCCATTAATATTGCTAAGAACCCAGTGCAACATTCTAGGACCAAGCACATAGACATTCGCTATCACTTCCTTAGAGACAATGTTGAGAAGGGTGATATTGTGCTGCATTTTGTGGAGTCCGAGGCTCAGTTAGCTGATATCCTCACCAAGCCTTTAGACCCAACAAGGTTTGCCACCTTGAGGAGTGAGTTAGGGGTAATTTATCCCTATGGGTTGGTTTGAGGGGGAGTTGGATCTTTTCTGATCTTTCCTTGTTCATCTGATCTTTTCTTGATCTTCTTTTGAACTTGTTGATCTTTTTGATCTTTTAGGCTTTTTGAGCTTTTCTCGCATCTCATTGTATCATATTGCATTCTTATGAAAAACACAAAAAGATGCATTGTAATATAAGCTTTACTATTAGTCTTTTAAAATTGATGAAGATTTGCTTATTACCCTTTTGAGCTTTAGTATTTCAATTCTTGCTCAATGACATGTCTAGTTCTTTAACTTGCTAGAATTATCATGTTTTCACATGTGTAGCTAAGTCTTTGCTAAAATGAGCTAGAACTTTAAGACAATCTGAACTAAAAATTGCAATTTGTGGATGTTTTAGCCAGTTGCGCAATTAGTGCTCCTTTTGTGACATTGGCCATTTCAAAATTGCTTTGTTAGCTCTTGAATCTAGAATTGATCATGACTTGAGCTTCTTATTGTTCTGAAAATCTAAAACTGCTCTTGTGCAAAATGAAAAATCAATTTCAAGATTGTCTTGTGGTTAAAATGTGCTAAACTACTCTCATGAGACTACATGTCATAAACATGAACCTAGAGATAGTTTGATGATCCAGACGATCTCATGGGACTGCTTGTCAAAACTGACATGAATCTCAAGATTTGTCGCCCTAGTAGAAGCTTAGGAAGAGTTTGTGGATGGCTCCTAGTCTAGGATCTTCTTCACTAAGATATACCTTTAATCAACTTCTGGTCGAAACTTAGGAAGAGTTTGTGGATGGCTCCTAGTCCAGGATCTTCTTCACTAAGATAGACCATTAGTCAACTTTAATATTCATTGCAAATGAAAAACTGTTGAAAAATGTTCATTTAAGCTAATTTGAGCAAAATGATTCAATTCAGGATCTGTTTGCCTCTTAAAATGGTCATTATTAGCTTTTTGATCTCACATTGACATTTTGACATGTCCATTATCATTTTAGGATCCCTGTTGATGAACTTGCTAAATTTGAAGCTTTGCTTGAATTGCTACAATTCATTGCTTTACATTGAGCCTTCTAGCTTAGCTTTGATATATATGTCTTAACATGATCTTACTAGTGCTTTCAGGCTTGATATGTGTTGAGTAATATTAGAAATGCTAGCTTGTTCTTTTGGGTAATCTCCAAAGCTTCTTGTATTCAAAAATTAAAAAATACAAAAAATAAAGCCACTTCATTGCATTTCATGCATGCTCCTTCTTATGTTTTTCCCCATTTCTGCTTTTGTCATCTCTGGATGAGAGGAATGTGTGATTCCTTGATGACTCCATTGTCAAAGGAGGAGAAGAAGTAACAACAACGTTAAAAGGGGAGCCTTTTGGAGAAAAATGGAGAAAATAAAATTTTCTTAAAAAATGATGATCATAGTGAGGGGGAGCATTTTATTTGCATTCTTATGATCTTATTGTTATTTCTGAACTAGAATTGCAATTATTGGATCCTGACAATGATCAAAGGTCAATTTGAACAATTGTTCTTTAATATGGACCTTAAGTGAGATTTTTGACTCCTTTCTGGAATTTAAAGCTTTCTTGCTTTATTTTGCTCGATCTCACTTGCCTATACTATTCTGAAGCCAGCTTTGTCTTTTCCATTGCTTTCTATTGCATTTGGACCAAGTTGTGCCTTTGTGCGAAAACGTCGAGTATTTTACTTTTCAAACCTCAAAACTTACATTTTTGAGAAATTGCCAATGTGTTCATCAAGGGGGAGATTGTGGATATCATGGGGATATGCTCACGATCTTAGGATGATGATACAATTGGCAATGGCGTTGAATGTTTGTCGAATCACTCGTTTTCCGCAGACTTCAAGTGCTGTCAGGCTTCAGGCGGTCAGACTGACAATGCTTCGGGTGAACTGGCTGGCGGTCAGACGGCTTTTGGGCAGCGGTCTGACCGGCCATAAAGAGATGTTGAATTTTGGAGCCGGGCCAAAAATAGAGGGTGTAGGCAAGAGAGGAGATCCTACTACACTTGGTCTCATAATTTTTGGAGCTTTGAGTCAAAATTTGTATTGGTTTGAAAATTCCAGTAGGTTTCGGATTTCCAGAGAGGAAATTTGGCTAAGTCTCGGTGGCGGTCAAACCGCCAGCAGTGTGATCGAGGCCGGTCGGGGCGGTCGAGGCGCTAAATCAAGGCCAGTCGACCGATTTTGGCTTGTTCATCGGTCAACTCGGTGGCGATGATTGTTTGGTTAGATCATATTCATGGGTTTCAGTGCATATGTGTTGCATGATGCATGTTTTGACTAACGTGGGTCAAGTTGCGAAGAACTTGTTCCCGAAATCGATTTCTTTATCTATTGTTGTGCAGGTTGCTTGGAGGTCAATGACGGTCAACGGCGAGGATGATCGAGACTAAGCTTGGAGAGCTGAGGTCTAGAACGATCGGGGATGTCGGGTGAAATCAATGGAGTCAAGCACGGTACAAAAGGGACAAAGGTGACTGAACGGGCAGTTTGGTGCGACGGGTTGAATCAAGTGGCGCGGGGGTCGGTACAAGTGCCATGGTGGTTTCGGAGGGAGCCGTATGGGAGAGACTTGCCGACATGATGAGAGCCGTTGGATCAACCTACACGTGGCGAAGCATGGAAGTGCTTCACGAAGATGGGACTCGGTCTTTGCAAAAAGATCGAGAAGGGGTATTTTGGTAATTTTACCAAATACCGCCTTGGTGACCTTTAGCCAACCCGCGGTGCAAGATGGCGCAAGGTGAAGCGGATTAGGTCAAGAGGAGATGAAGACAGCGCTTTAAAATGCGTGTGTGTGACCCGTTTGTATGTGGGCTTAACGGGTGCCTATTAGGGTTCAATCTTCTAAAAGGTCTAGCCTCCACTATAAATAGAGAAGGGTACTGGCTGCACCTGTCCAACCCTTTCTTTGGTGAAACCCTAGTTTGCCTTTGGTGCTTAGGGAGAGGATAGTGGGAGGTTAGGGTTCTAGAGAGTTGGATTTGATTTCGTGCTCATGTGTTCAGTCTTTGTCCTCCTGGATGGAGTGACTGTAAATCAACATCATATCAAATCAATCCAAGGAAAGATTTCATAAGATGAGTCTCTTTGTGTTCTTGCTCTCTATTTTGTGATTTTGGGTCTTTTTTTGATCCGCGAGTTTTCCTTTGGTTTCTGGCCTAGATTTAGCTTGCTGCGACATGTGGGAATACATCTAGGATCATCTTGATCATCAATCCCACACGAGCAAGCTTCTAGATCATATTTTGGTTTTTGCTCGGTTTTGAAGCAATCTTCACTCAAACGGAGAAAAGTCGAAACTTTGGCAACAATCTTCACGATCATTCATTGGAATAGGTTCCTAACATCCTTAGGAAGGTATGTTTCAAATTTGGTAAGGTTTGGAATCACGGATCAAAAGTTAGACCAATTTGTGATTTTGAGTTTGGGCTGATTTTACTGTTCATTGGCTTGGACGTCTGACCGCCATGTATTGAGAGGTTAAACCGATTTCCAAAGGTCAGACCGATTTCTAGTTGGAGGTCAGACCGCCCAACTCATTTAGGTTTTGAGTTTTTATGTTTTTGGTCTATTTGCTTCGGGGTTTTGATTGGATTCAATACAAGTCTTCGTCTGTGCTTGTATATTGATCTTCATAGTTTTTATAGCTATTGGAGTGAAAATCGTATTGAAGTCAATCAAGGTGTAAAAGAGATCGTGCTCCTATTCACCCCACCTCCCTCTAGTCGCCTTTTTGGTCCAACAATAAGAGACTGCTCTCGTCCTTCGACCCCCACGTGGGGGCCATAGCCTTAGTCCCTCGCCCTTCGGGGGTGAGGCCGCCCGTCGAACGGGGCATTTAAACAGGCGTTGTTCGCCCCTGCGTAGGTCACCCAGGACATGTATAAATAACCAAAGCTAGGGACGCAAGCATCATCTGAAAATCTCATTTTCATTAAAAACAAAGGTCATTACATAAAAAAGGGGTCAACCTCTACAAAAACTGCTCCAAGGCACAACAGACAAAAGCAAAGCCGGCACAACTACAAGCAAACCAAAGATCCTAGATTTTGAACAGCAGTAATCTACAAAAAAAAAGTTTGAGCTACTTCGGGCAAGAGGGGGGTCACACCTTATTTCCGTGGGTGGACCCCCGCTTGCTGGACTCCGGGTCCTCTGCTGAGGTTCCTGTCGGGGCCTTCCCCTTCGCCTGTTGGGCCTGAACCGCCCGAAATGACTCCGTCGCAGCCTCATGGCCACACAGCGCCCAGAAGTCCTGCTGTAGGACTTTGCTAACCCTCCGCATCCGATGCTGCATGGTGGCAACCTCCTCGTCAGTTACCACTACAATGGACCGGGCAGCGAGGGCATCCATATGAGCGCACCCTACCTTGTCAAGAGAGGCAAGGGTCGTCGACCAAGCGACCTTCACGCAATGATCACCGTACGTGCGAGCCGCGACAGGCACACTTCCCCGGCACATCGGAGACGCTCCAAGGTTATGTCCATCTCTGCTGGTCGATGATGCCTTGGGGGAGGTACGGCGTCGAGCTCTGCCATAGCTCCCTCTAGAGCCTCCATTGCCCTACAGGCAAAAAGACTAATGGCGTTCGATAGATCCCACTTTGCCTAGATCTCCTCCTCAAGAGATGCCCGGACGCCCTGTAGAATCTGCACATCACCTTGAAGGGTGGTGCGCTCCGCTTCCAGGCCCACCACCTGAGCCTCCAAGGTCTTCACCCTCTCAGCAATGGAGTCGCGTTCGGTGCTCAAGGCCCCGCTCTGGGCATGCTCCACATCAACCCTCTGCTAAATCTCAACGAAGCCTTGAGAAATGTCATTGTCAATGGCCCACGACAGCATCAAGATCTACATGGGTAGCAAAACGTCAAGACAAAAGGGAGAAGATGAAAAGCAGGGATACCGGGGAAAACCAACCTTTACGGCATTCACCTCGACACTTCAGAACATGTCCTTCAGCAACGTCTTCTAAAAGAGCTCCTGGACAAGGGGAGGGGCAGCGAAGTCAGCAATCGCCCCGCAAACACTGGCAGCGCCCTCGCTGACCTTGAAGTGACACGGAGGATCCAGGTCCACCGCTCCCATAGCAGCCGGGGTGGACACTAGCGATGGCGCCACCTCAAAACTCACTGAAGCAGAGCCACCGCCACCCACTTTGCCGCCTCCATCGCTCACCACTACACCACCAACAAAAGTCAAATTGGCTGTAACGACCCAGCTCTAGGGCACCCGAGAGGTCCTCCAAGACCTTCTGGAAAGTCCATCAGGACCTCCCAGGAGGTCCACAAGAACCTCTCGGGCGCTTCTCAAGACCTCCCAGAGATCCCGCAGACCTCCCGGGCGTCGAGAGAACCCGACCCGAGAGGTCTTGGAGCCGAGGCGCCCAATGACTGCCACTACCAAACCGAGGGAAAAACAAGGTGGTCGTGGAGGTCCAAGACCACCTGTAACCTCACGTGTTCCTTCCTGGTGAGGACATGGAGGTCCGAGCTTGCTCCCAAGTTCCTTGTGAGACCCGAGCTAGTCCCAAGGATCATGGCTAGCTCTTCACAAAGACAAATACACAAAGGTAACATCCCTAATGCATCTTTATTAAGGTAAAATATTTACAGAGTTGTTTACAAGGTGGCCTTGGGCCCAACATGAACACAAAAGAGCAAAAGAGCAATATTTCCATCGGCCGCCACGAACAATCGATGGAAGGCACAACCTAAATTGCTTTGATCTTCATCACTACCAAGGTCTTCTCTGGCAAAGATTGTAATGAGCAAGAGTGAGCACAACAACCGTGCTTTCGCAAGTTACACACAATGGGTTAGCAACATGACATGCATATATGGATAATCAAAGGATGGCATAATATGGTTATTTTGCACAAAGCCAATTTTCTTTCAAATACCATTACTGAGTTCCAAAGCAGGTCTTTAATAGCTAAAATTCATTTAGCAAAGCAGTTTTTCAGTTGAGTAGCGTTCATCAATAAATTGGTGAAGGATACCCTCCTGACATTAGGCTCCCTGCCCAAACCCATGGGATAAAATCCCAAAAACAGATTTGATAAACCTTTCTGGAAACCCCAAATCCAACATCTAACTTCAAGTGGCCTTTGCCAGCACGTCCATGACCGTAGACACGGCTATTCGAATAGATTTAACTCTGCAGAGCTTGTACACTTTACCCACATGACATGATTTCTCTAGTTTATCCGGTATCCGTCAATGCCACCTCTCACTACCAAAGGTAAGAGGTCTAGAGCTCATGACAAGGCCTTTACAATGCATTGCTCCACCACAGCTTTTCCTTGCTAAGGTTTCACCCCCCCTATGGACAACAATCCAGCGGGAAGCTCCCTCTTGCACCAGTGGGAACATTAGGTCATAAAGGACCATCAGTCTTACAAGACCTTCCACACCTCCAATGGAGCAGCATATGGTGAAGTTTTGCAAATTACTCAGCCAGGTCCCACGCCCCATTCTGGAGACATGTGGTTGCACGATTGTGGCATAGCCCATTATAGGCTTAGCATTGGTCGCTCAAAGACCGGTCCTCACACGACTAGGGCGACTTCCACAAACCCAAGGGCATCGATCTACCATAAAGGCACGATCCCGTGCATAAACTTGCACCAACCAAGCCAACCAATTCGCCCCAGTCCCAATCCATTTTCATTTTTTCTTGCTTCCCCAGCAACATTTTCATCCTTCCATGACAACCCAATGTCACGGTAAAAACATTTTAAGCAATATTTGGTTATGTTGGTAAAGATTTCCCCAAATCAATACTTTTGGTCTAAGCCTGACTAAGCACAAGTTTTTCAAATGGTTGAGTTCACACTAATGCATGACCCAAGTTTAATCTAAAGGTGACAATGAGTTTAGTCCAAGGTCAACAAAGGGCCATACAAAGGAAGTAGGTATAACTATGAATTTAAACCAGGTATTGAAATACTTGGTAAAAATAAGCATGCATTACACTTTGAAACTGAACATAATTAAGTTGAAGTATTGGGTGCAATATGATCAAGAGTGTAACTTGCCTTGCTCACTATCCTGCGAATCCTCCTCTTGATGACACTCGAGACTCACAGAGTCTTCACGATCTACGTATGAAAGAGCAATTTCAAAGAAGGTTCAAATAAAGATCCAATTAAGAACAATAAGAAAACCAAAAGAACCCCAGAGGAAGTTCAAAACGCAACCAACAGGAGAGGTCTAAATTCCAGATTAGGTTCTTAGGGAGGAGGTCTAAGCTCACCAGAGGAGGGTGGTCTTTAGCAAAAGACCCCAAGGGTGTGACCTAAGCGGTGAGGCAAAGAGGTCTGAGCAATGGTTCTTGCACAAGGCCCAGAGAGGAGGTCGACACAAGGTCCATAGAAGTCCAAAAGAAGTCCACAAAAGGAGGTCTGTGAAGGACACGACCACCTTCGATCTTGATGATGAACATAAGAGTGGAGCGAGACCACCAAAGGAACTTACGGTACAAGGAGTAATGGAGGGAAGGGAAGGTCGTGAGAGCCAAGTCTTCCTGGAAAGCCACCGAGCGAGCCAAGATAACGAGTGTGGAGAAAGGTGATGTGGTAGAATTTCTTGGTCTAATTGTAATCAAAATGGTGAAGAAAACTAGAAATATCGTGTCAAGGATAAGTATAGAAATGGGTCAAAGGTGGGTAGTGGCGAGGCGGTGTCACTACCACCACAGTTAAAAAATACGAGGAAGGACAATTTTATGTTGCTTTGGGAAGGGACTAAGAAAAATGTCGAGTCTGACTAAGTGACCCAATTCAAAGTAATTACCACGTATGTGGATGCATTTAATGTGACAAGACATGCATTAAATGCCCAAGATATTTTCGTATGGCGGAGAAATGAGAATGACCAAGTCACGGTGAGTGGGGCGATCAACTTAAAAACAGTCGGGTCAAGAGGGGAGATCTTGCCCATGAGAGGAGGTCCTTGAGGAGGTCAGAGAGGCTTAGGAGGTCTGAACATGGGGAGGTCTGACGGTCGGGTCTCTTCAAGGGAGGTCGTGCGAGGAGGTCCAAAGCCAGTTTAAAGGCCACGGGATGTCTTGGGCAGAGGTCCAGAACTTCACGAAATCCGTGGTTGAGATTAAAGGCAAGTTGAGGTCCGGCGGTTGGATCTCCGAGAGGAGGTCCAACGACCAAGATCAACGCGAAGGGAGGTCCCCAGAGAGAAAAGATGCACGGGAGGTCTGGGCCTTTAGATTCAAAATGAGGGAGGTCCAAACCGTTAGATTCAAAACAAAGGGAGGTCCACGAAGGACATAACGCATGGACGGTCCGGACCCTTGGATTGGAAATGGGAGGAGGTGCAGGACCGCCAGATCAAGTACAAGGGAGGTCCTAGGGAGAAATTCACGACAGTGGTCCACAGGAGTTCACACAGATCAAGGCAACCCTAGGGAGGTCCTTTCGGCCAAGAAAAACGCCAAGGGTTCAAATGAATTGAGGAGGTCGAAGGCATACAAGAAGTTCACTGGAACACAGGGAGGTCCCGACCTAAAGAGGTCTGGACATATGAATGTGCCCAGGCAACAAGGGGTCTAGGCTTAAGAGAAGTCTGAACAGAAAAGAAGTCTGAACCCTAAGAGATTCAAACCAACAAAGAGGTCCAAATGACCAAACTCAAAGGAAGGAAGGCCTGAACATACGGGTATATCCCGGTGAGACAAGATCTAAGCTTTAAAGGAGGTCTATCCTCAAGAACCACGAGGAAGGTCTAGGCCACGAGAGGAGGTCTAAACCTACAAAACCGAAAGAGATGGGTTCTGGAGAATTACCGAGCTTACCCGGCAAGGAGGTATAACAACTCAAATCCTTCCAACATAACCAAATTTGAATTCTCATTAAAACAAAAATAGTTTTGGTTTATTTTACACATTTAAAAAAGATTTAGAAAATCAAGATGTTACATTGGCACTCCCCAACAATAAAATAAAAAAATCGTACCAACAAAGCGATCATGGGTAGCGGGGCATCCCCGATGACTTCGGCGCCCCCTCCATAAATGTGTGACGGGGTGTCGGCGCTGGAGGACTCCTCGACAGCAAGGCGTGTTACACCGAATGTGCCTATCGCCTTGTCTACCTTCGACATAGTACACCCGACGTCCTCCGCTTCGGCACCCTCCGCGGGAGAAACATCGCGCTCATCGGATGAAGTGTTGGACCCGGAGCACTCCACCCGCTCCGGGGTGTCCTCTGCCACCCTCTTAGTCTGCCGCTCCGTCATGTCCTCCGCACTACAAGAAGGGCCGCCGGCGTCACGAGGGCAAGCGACTCGCAGGGGTGCCGCCTCAATCGGCCCCACGCCTTCGACCTCAGGCACGCGAGCACATTTCTTTTTCCCTGCATCTAGGTTTGGGTGCTCGGAAAGACAAATCGACACGGTGTACGCGCAATTCTAGCGCGCCTACCACGCAACCAAACGACGCTTTGCATGCTCTCGCCCGTGTAAGGGCCTAAGAGCAGCTCCGCGACGCACGCTGCTTCGGCGATGGGCGCGACTACCTGGACATAACCAGGTTCTGATTAGTTTAAAACATTGTGCAAAATAGGGCATGAAGTGAGAGAAAAGAAAAACCATACCTTCGCGCCCCTCCACAGTAAGGACCGGGAACCCGGACTTCGGAGCCCCGAGCTCCACCCTCCACTCCTTGCCCAAAGGCCAGACCCCGAAGGCACAGAACTCCTCCACCAGGTCCCGCATGGCGAGTTGCTTCGTTGTATCCAGTAGGAGATGGAGGAGAGCCTCCTCCCTGGAGGTAAGGACAATCTCGGGAGTGGTGGTAAGCTGTATCAGCCCACCCCGAGATTGGAGACCATCCTTCACCAGAAAAGTATAGTAAAACCACCCCCGCGTCCAATCTATCTTCCAACGGTTGTGCGCTACCGGGGTAGGGACATACATTTGGCATCGTGCCTTGGGTTGAAAATTTACACTGCCAAAGTTAAGTGTCTCGCCCGTGCTTTTCTTTTTCTTCAGTTGGCAGCGCCCATCGTGAAGGTAGGTGCACAGACGCCCCTCACTGCTGGCCCTGGCTGATCTCAGCATCCACTCGAAGACCTCCAGCTTTACGATGGAGTTTGGCGTCAACTACGCCAACTCCACCCCGTAAAGCCGAAGGACCATGGAGACAAGCTCGATGCAGGGAATCCGAAGGCCGGGATCGACGAAAGTAACGAAGACCATCGCTTCGTCCGGCCGGGGCACGTGCACCGTCTCTGACCCAGGAGCACGGACCCTCGCCAGGCTCTGCAGCTTACCCTCATCCACGAGGGTCCGGAGAACAGGTCTGTCACGGTAGATCTCCCCAGATAGCTCGTATACGAGGCCTCACCTCTGCCATCCTTGCTCCGCTTCGTCATATCCGAAGGCCTCAGCAAAAACCCTCATAACTCACTAGCACCACAGAGAGAAGGCTAGAAGGTTTAACGGGAAACCAAAATAAACCACGATAAGAGCAAGGGGGAGGGGGTGCCCCCTTACTTATACCCACCAGGGATACAAACGGACAAAATGACGGGGGCACCGAAGAGCCACGGACCAATACCAACGTGACACGTGACAGCAACAAGGCCACCCTACCGGCACCATTATGATGCACAACCACCACCCACCGCACACGCCCTCCAAAAGGGCAGCATTAATGCTGACCGACGCGCCACACCCGAACAAGCGCCAGCGGCATTGACTATCCACAGCACGCGCCCCAAACCACAGGGATGACTCTGAGGCCAACCTCTGCAACATCAAAACCTATCCAAACAACGCTTCGTCAAGCCAAAGGGGACGGTGTGCCTGGACCCTCCGGGAGAAAGGCGCGGTTTCAACCATGATAAAGCAGGACCTCGACCGCGAGGGGATTGTCGTAGGGCGACCACCGCCCCACGACCGGTGAATGAAGGTCGCAAAGGAGCCCCCTGAGGGGCCCGGCCACAAGAGGGGCCCCAAAGGGGCTCGAGGCCGTAGGAGGGTCTTCAGAGGAGGCCCTGAGGCCCCAAGGGGCCACCCGGCACCCCGAAAGGCCGCTTCATGGATACCAAGGGCATCCGGGGCCCCCTTGGCCTAGAGCCACCTCGCAGCAGGCGAAGAGAGGAGAAGACAAATGGACCAGGTACGCCAGCTGGGTGAGCCAGGTCCAAGAAAGCCCAGCATGGGCCGGAGGCTACGCGTAGGGGTAGGAGAAGACTCAGCAATCCCTATACGGGTAGTATCTTCTTAGGGGTAGATCAGTAATCTCATGTATCTCGCCGAAAGGCTATAAATAACCCTCTACCCCATGTAAGAAAAAGGAGGCCTTTTTTAGGCATTGACAATGCATGCTCACTTCTCCTGACACTGGTCCCTTCTCCGAGGACCCTTCAGTCACTCGTAGGCACCAGGGGTCCCCTTTTTTCTACTGTCTAGTCCTTCTTGTGACGACAACAACTAAATTAATTACAACTAACTAACTTCGACCAATTAATTACGACTAATTGATTGAGACTAATTAATTACGACTAATTAATTATGACTAACTAACTACGAGTGATTAATTCTGCCTTAACTAAATATGAAAAATCAATTACGACTAATTAAACACCACTAAATAATTAGGACTAATTAATCACCACTAATTAATTAGGACTAATTAATTACCACTTAATAATCATGACTAATTAGTCAAGCCTAATTAATTACAATTAATTAATTAGGACTATTTCAATTACGACTAGCTAACTGCGAGTACATAATTACTACTAACTAACTACAACTAATTAATTACGGCCACATTAATTAGAAATAACTAATTTGGACAAATAAATTGTGACTAATTAATTATAACTATTTTAATTACGACTAAATAATTTAACACTAACTACATAGTTAATAAACATAATGCATACGAGAAAAAATGCCTCCTCTAGAAGATCTTCACTATATATGGAACTAACTCTACTAAAACGACAGCTAAGCATTGCTCTAAACACTCTCAAATCGACAGCGAAATCGAAACTAATTTTGGCCAATCAGCTACCTCTAAATCAATCCTCTCTGTCTCTCTGCGCAGAGCGGAATGGTTTTGGTGTAGAGGAACGAGAACACATCGCCGAGTTTCATAGCTGTGTGAAGGCCGACCGCGAAGCGATGGGATGAAATCTGATCCCCCCCTCCCCCCCGAACGACGCGCTGGGTTTTTCGCGCATACGGGGGACAACGAGAATCTAGGGCGTGCCCGAAATCATGGATAATTTGTTGCACACATAATTAACGTATTGTTTGAGATTAGACAAAGGTACATGTGTATGCATACAATTTAGGGGAAAAAAACTAATAGAGCAAGAATATGGGCATACAACTACATGATTTTCTTCCATCAAAGCACATACTTCAGCTACCTCCTTCAGGTTGTAATTTGTTTCAAGTTTCTATTTCGTTTGCAATATTTAGGCTCTTTAAAAGTCTAAATAGCATAAAAGATATCATAAATATATTATCAAATATTTATCTACCGCGCAAATAGACGCCCTTCTAGATTTAGCGAAAAAACGAGGACGTGGGGTTGTGGGCGCGCAGGCTGCCATCGACGGGGGATTAAACAAAAAGACAGGCTTGAGAATACGAGCGTGTGACGGCGACGTCTCCCCAACCACCGCATGTACGTCTGGATCAACATCATCTATCAGTTGCTTCTTCTCATCGGCAAGTAGACGAGTAGTTTAAACATATTTGGAGTGGTATATGCGTAGGAGTGGTTGGCGCGGAATAGTATACGTATCACTAATGTTTTGATTTCGAAGGATAATTGCAGAGAGCCGTAGGAAGTATTTAAGAGCTTTTTCTAGATGCATGGTAGAATCTTCAGCAAATAGTTCAGACAGGAGTAAGGTCGTGGTAATTCTGGACAGGACTTGCTGTTTTCTTTTCCTTGGCGGAGAAACAATGATGTTTGATTGGGAGTGGCAAGTCTAATTTTACCTACTTGTAATTGAATTTTAAGAAGGTGGTATCTACTAATTATACCCTGTGATATTATGGGTCAAATATCTGGATCTTGAAAGCTGAAGGCCAATTCAGGGTGTCATGTCAGCTATATTCCTTGGTACTTTCGTGTTTGACAGTTCCAACTGGGGCCATCCAATCGTCGCATGCCACATGGAAATAACAGAGATACTGCCCATACCACCGCACGAAGCTAGCTAGAGACAGATTGTGCATTTGATCGTCGTGCATGACGCAACTATTATTCTATGGTTAATCCGTTCAGTTATCGCATCACCATCCTTTTCTGTTGCTTTCTTTAATCCTCGGATGTTTTCATTGATCTTGACTTGTTCCCACTGCGATCTCAATTATGAGGTGGTCTGGCATGGCATAACATGAGTACATGACCGCCATCACGCAGCGTTCTGCCCCTGCTTATCTGGGCCGTTTATTTTATATGGTACGGTGTAGATAATGATATACTGATGTATATTATTGTGCTCCTTTATATTAGTATACTTACAGAGAATCCGTTTCTGTCTGTGAGTAGTTCACACCGCAATCTGTGGCTGGTTATTTGCTTGGAATGGATCCAAACACTCGTCTCAACTACTCATGATATACAACCCAGGCCGGGACAATGGTCCCCTGACTTGACTAAAATGGCCACCCTTTCTTCTCTCTTTAACTTGAGATAGTGTTACGCCTTTGCAATTTCCTCGTTACAAATTACATATGAACAGTAATACATGTCAAATTAGTGCACGCGGTAGAGCTTCAGACATTGAAATTGCATGTGCACAGGAGTGTCCATGGAGTAGAAAGATCGACTCCACACTGTCGCATCTGTCACTGAAACTGTTGGAGCGAGCTTGGAAGTGGCAATAGTTTAGCAAATTTTGTTCGGCCTGGTCAGCCCCAAAAGATTCAGATGAGCCCAGAAGCCGAGCAGAGCTCGTGGAAATCATAAATGGCCCATCAAGCACAGAGAAAAGGCCCTTTTCTAGGCCCAAAAGAAGAAGAAGAAACTATTCTGAACATGTCTTATTTGCACTGTCAGTGCGGCCTACCTGCAGTGACACAGGCACCAGAGGATCCGGAGCCAAACGACTTTATTGGAGCATCCCCTCCTCAAGCCCCGTCGTATCTGTCTATCAACCAAAGCGGCGGCGGCGCGAAGATGAAGGCTATCGGGAGCGGCGGCGATTGGTGGTGGAACCTCCCATCTCTCCGCCGCAAGCACGATTCCCGCCGCCGCGGCCGCCGCAACCCCGACCCCCGCGGCCGCCGCCGTGGCCCCCCGCGCGAGCCGCTGTCGTCGGAGTCGGAGTCCATCGGCCAAAGCCGCGGCTGGCCCATCGAATTCCCATTCAAGCAGGCTGCGACCGCCGCCTCCCTCGCCCTCACCGGCGACACAATCGCGCAGGTCCGCCGCCACATCGTCGACCGCCGAAGCCGCGGCCCCGAAGCCGATAGCAAGGTCACTCCTTTGTTCTAAATCTCATTTCTTTTTTGAAACCGTAATCAAAATGGAATTATGCTGTTCTCGAAACTAGGCACGAGCTTGTGAGTAGTAGACTAGTAGTATTCTTACGAATAGAATGCAACTTAAATTCTGATGGATTTGTGTAAGTATTCCAATAACTGAAACCAGAAGCAGTAGCTGCGTTGATGCAATTCTACTTGAATGTTACCTTTAATAATGTATATCAAACTGTGAAGTCCAAATCTTTACTTTGTGTGTAGACTGTAGAAGTGTATAGTAAGCATAATCATGCACCACCTTGGCGAACTTTTAGCTAACTCACAAGTCACAATGCACTGACATTATGTAATCTTGGACGCTTTGATGAGTGTTGGCCAGGCGCCGGGTCATTGTAAGACTTTGGCTGGTAACTTAAAGCACCGCGTCGTTGTTATAGACCATTTCTTTTCTTGGGTCATTCTTTTTAATGAATGACGCGTAAAGCTTTTGCGTGTTCTCGAAAAAAAAAGGGTGTTAGCAAGGCACTTCACGTTGTGAACTCTGACATCTGTGTGGTCCTCCTTTCAGGGTTTGCCACCAGAGCTATTGCTGAACCATGATTGGATTCGTGCGCTTCGCATGGCTTCCTATGGATTTCTTCTTTATGGTCCGGGGTCGCACGCATGGTACCGGTTCCTTGATCGGTGTATGCCCAAGCAAACATTTGTAAATCTGTCCACTAAGGTGCACTTTGCATCTTCCCATGTAACCTAATGTATTGGGGAATTTTATTTATTAATTCACGCATATCCTTTTTTTATGTCTGCTGTCTTTCCAGGTCATACTGAACCAGATTGTGCTTGGTCCTTGTGTTATCGCTGTAATTTTTGCCTGGAACAACTTGTGGTTAGGGAAACTGTCAGAACTGCCATCTAAATATCAGAATGATGCCCTCCCTACACTTCTCTACGGTAATCTTTCTGCCTGAACATATTCTTATTGAAGTACTTGAACAAAAACAACTGATGATATGGTATGTTTCACTTTATTCCGAAATTGCAGGGTTTAAATTTTGGATTCCCGTATCAATTGTTAACTTTGGGTATACTCCCTTAACTTCTAACTTTTAATTTTAGTAGTTGGCTCAAATCTCTCTAGTACTAGTCAAGGCTACGTTGAATGGACTAGTTTAGTTGCTACTTTACTTCATCTGAGCACAGTTGTTGGTTTTTGATATATGTACCAGGATGATTCCTTTGTCGGCTCGTGTTGCCTTCATGTCCTCTTGTTCCATTTTTTGGAACTTCTATCTGTCAACCACTATGAGCAAATGAAACTTCTAGTTCATCTTCAGGTTGGTCTTGGTGAACGTGAAATCTTCAATGATTAACTTATCTTGTATGAGTTTTGGTACATTTTAACTTTTGATTAACTTGGCTGATAATAGCTGTAATTTAAGTAGTTCTGCATTTGTTGCCAATGCCGTCTACTAAACTTTTGTTGGTTTCCAGACACACAGCATTTCACGTATTATTGCTTTCTTTCTGGGAGATTCGATTATTCGCCACTGCTAAACATGCGTAATTGATTATTAGATTCATTCAACTGCTACATGGGAGGATTTGAAGTCGCTAGTTTCGGCACGCACAACAGTACATGATAAAAGTCACTTCTTGGACAATTCTGGTGGTGGTCGGTTGAGTTGACAGACATTATTCAAGATGTTCCGTAAGGATAGGTCAACGCAGATGTTGCAGTTTTTGTCTAATCATGTACGAGGCATCTAGCTCGTATTTGACTAGAAAAAGTATTTGTAATTTTGATAATTTGTTCAATAAGCTTAATTCTACGAAAAGGACATCGATATACATCTCTGAATCCTTAAAAAAAATATGTAAAAGCTAGAAAATGCTATACCGTTTTAATCTCATCTAACGGGATAACATTCCATCGTTGCTTGGCCCCTACGCGATGTACTAGAGCCGTCCGATTCCATGTTTGCTTTAGGCGCATCCATCGCAAGTTTCCTTTCTTGCATACATTTCACGCGTCTGCATCTCGCTTTCCTTCTCTCTCTCGTTCTCGATTCGCTAGCAGCAGTGGCCAGTGTGCAAGAGCTGTGAGCGGGGGCGATAGCAACAAAGGGGTGTGGTCGCAAGAGCTGTGAGCAGGCGCGATAGCAACAAAGGGGTGTGGTGACGGGTGACGGCGATTGGGTGTTGTGTGCGGCACCGGTGGTGAGTAAGCACGAGCGGCAACCACTGGTGTGTGGTGGCGAGCAGGCAAGAGTGGCAACGACAGGCGTGTGGGTTGTCGACGGTGTCTGAGTAGTGGGCGTGAAGGCAGCGGAGGCTAAAGAGCGAATCGGTCGGTGGAGGCTACAACAGGCGCGTGCGCGGGTGGTGGTTGGGACTACAGTGTAGGCCTAGCGGTGGAGGTTGAGGAGGGCACGACGGAGCAGTGGACGGTGGCTCAATTTGCACCATAGCTTGCAAAATTTCAGATTTATGTTTGAAACTCCTTGAAACCTGCTTCAACCTCCATGAATCTTGAAACCTACTAAAAAAACTTCTCTGAAACTTCTTGAACCCCACCTCTAAAGCTTTTAGTTTCTGTTTTGATGGTTGGAACTTTGAAGTTTCTGTTTTGAAAATTGAGGTTTCATTGAAGTGTCAGTTTGAATCTAAAGTTTCATTGAAGTTTAAGTTTTTGAAACTTGAAGTTTTATTAAAGTTCATGAAAGTTTCATGGAGTTTCAACTAAAATCTCAGGAAAATCAAGGAAATTGCTATACGGTTAAAATGCATTCCAACAGTATACTGTGGGCTAGCAACTCCCTATGAGTAAAACCTGAAACCTGAAACTTGAAACCCAATGAAACCTTATGAAACCCCATAAAACTGCTATAGCGTGAGCTAGCAGCACTTAAAAAAAATACACATATCTGAATAGAAATGCAGTTGTATAAGTTTTGGAAGTTTTATATTTCAAATTTCTAAGCAGAGAAAAAGATGGTGTGCAACTATATATATGTGGATTATATCGTAAATGTAGTTGTTGACATGATGCTTTTTTCAAGGAGGTGTCGACAAGATGATAGATGAGAGTATTTGGGCATGTTTGGCACCGCTGTAGCTTTCCTTAAAAGCAGCTTTCGGCTGGGCTGTATGGCTAAACGGCTAAGCTGGAGAGATTTGGTGTTTGATTGTCTAATTTTTAGATAGGCTGGCTGTAGCTTTTGAGATAGGAAATGTCTGAAATGCCCCTAAGGCAAATGATGGCTTGTTTGATGCGGTTTAGCGGCAATTAACGCAATTGACAGCAATTGACGACAACTAACTCATTTGACGACAATTAACACAATTGACAATAACTACTGCAATTAACGACATCTACCGCAATTGACTGCAATTAACAATGACTACCGCAATTAACGATGATTAACGCAATTGACTGCAATTAATGACAACTACCGCAATTAACGCAATTGATCGCATTTAACGCCAATTAATGCAATAGACCACAATTAGCAACAATTAATTTAATTAACTACAATTATTACATAAATAAGTACAATAAACAATTATTACAAAAATAATTATTACATAACTAATCACAATAAATAATTATTATAAAAAGCAATTAATTTACAAAAGAAAAAAGGAAAATAAAAAGGTGGGGGCTAGGATTCTGCCTGCGACGGAGGATGGCGGCATGCAAGCAGCCTTGTCGAGGAGGAGGAGAGCAGTGTCACTTGCTCGAAAGTGGAGGAGGCGAGGTGGCTCGCGAGGAGGAGAGGCGGTGGTGGCTCGGGAGTTGGAGGAGGAGGTGGCGATGGCTCGGGAGTTGGAGGAGGAGGCGGTGGTGGGGAGGACGAGGACAGGCTAGGTCGGGGAGGACAAGGGAGGTGGCGGCGACGCCGAGGAGGCGGGGAGAGGCGGCCTTGACGAGGAGGATGGTCTGGAGGAGGAGGGGGAGTAGGGCGGCGTGGCTGCACCGGCGCGTAGGGGGAGGAGGAGGCATGTGGGCTGGGCAGGTCTTGGCGGGGCGCTAGGGTCAGGGTCGGGGTTGGGGTCGACCAGGTGGGGGTTTTGTTCGGTGGCAAGAGCGGGTAAATTCTACCCAACTTCAGTGGTAATTCCGAAAGGGGACCACAGGAAGCCGCGGAAAGCTGCCCTACGATGGCTTCCGACTTTTGTCTTTATCACATTATACGCGGCTTCCAGCTTCTGGCTTCCGAAAAAGCTGGTGAGAAAACCCCTTGTTTGGGACGGCTTCCGGCTTTTCCGAGCGAAAAGTCGAAGCCAAAGTCGTCTCAAACAGGCCCTTTGACTGGAAGTGAAAGGGTAACCAAGAACTCAGGAAGTTGAATTTGAGCACTCTGCTTCCTGGAGTGTAAATAGGCCAAGAGGGCAATATTGCTTGGTACCGTCGTAAAGATCACCCAACTAGAAAATACCATACAATGTATAACTGACATGTGGCCCAGGCTCCATATGTCATTCTCACATTTAGGGGTGGAGATGGGCCTCGGGCCGGTTGGCCAACGACCCGAGGCCTAGAGGGAATAGTAGTAGGATCCTCCACTGTGCATAAATGCTATTTTCCAGTTGACAGTGGCCTGGTCCGAGGCATACAGCCCCCAAGCCCCAGCCAGCCCAGTTGATCTCCTAGCTCCCCGGCCTAGTCCAGGAGGAAAGAGATCCACGCCAACGCCTTGTCCAGCGCAGCGCCTCCTCAGATCCCCTGTCTCCTCTCACCTCACGCATCGCCACACATTTGCAATCGCCAATCGCACACACGTAGCACAACAGTAGCACTGAGCAGTGAGCACGGGAGCAATCCCTAGCGCTCCTCTCCGCCACCGGCCGCCCCCCACCTCCTCTCTGCAGCTCCATCGCCTAGCGCTCTACTCCGCCTCCTCTCCATCGCCCAGTGCCACCTGCCCGCCACCCCAGTGCAGCCAGCTAGCCCTCCTCGCTCCTTAGCAGCTCGGCTCTCTCCTTACCGGCACGACCAGGCCCCGCCCCCCTCCTCTCTGCCCAGCCACCTTTCTGCGAGACTGCGCCACCGCCGCCCAGAATCCGCCTCGGCACCTCCTCTGCTCGACTCGACTGCGTCTGCTCCCGCCTCCCAGAGTCTCGGTCACCCGGTGAGTAATGTCTTGGATTGGAGCTGATCTGCTGATATAATCTGTGTACTCACTAAAATCAGGACTTGGATGTCATCTGTGTGTTTCACTAGTAGATAGCGCTGCTTTGAATGTTTTATGTGTTATGTCTTATGAGTATTAGAGTATGTGAATATGCGATCGACTTATGTGTTATGCCTTATGAGTATGAATGATTGACTGGAGACTGGAGACTGGAGAGTGAGTGGAGATAGACAGATTGTGAATTTGTGATTTACTAATTTGTGAAACCATGTTAACTAGTTTTTCTAATTGATGTATTTGTATGAGTATGACTATTAACTTTCTATTTGAATATTTGATGTACTACAATTAGAAATACATGATGAAGAGAACCAAGACATCGACATCTTATTTTCCATCGCAATCCAATCAAACCCCTCCGAAAACAATAGGAACTGGAGGTAGTAGCACCCCACAAAATAATCCTCGTATTGTGCTTAATCCGGATGACATTGTTGCCAATCCTGGGCTTCTGAAACCAATTGAGGAGCTGGATGTGGACATTAAGGATGCCGCTAGAAGGGAGTATTTGCTATTGGGACCATGCCGACCAAGTGGCCATAAATTTCTACGAAAAATGATAGGCGGTAAAATAAGAAGCTTTCATGAAAAATGGTTCAAAAGATACATTTTCAAAGTATGAGATCGCGTAAGCAGAAACTACCTCGTGCTAGTGGTATGTTACATTCTTATTTCATAATTTGTATTAAAAATGACGTCGTGGTCTTGTGTCCTGATTTACATATGCAATTTTATCTTTGCAGGTTCAGGTTCTTGTACTATTATTGATGAAGATATGATAGGCTCAAATGGACCAAATATTTGTTAATTAAACAAAAATTACCTCGTGCTAATGGTATGCTACATTCTTTTTTTTTTTTTGCTATGTTTTATCTATTTTGTCATATCGTTAAACATGGAATTCAAATTTTATTTCGATTGTGCATTTTGTGTTGTACTTTTGTTATGTCTCAGTGTTGATAGTATTTGACGTTATTTATAGACTTATATCTCCTTAGTTTTGGGCCTGAGATTCTGTGAAATCCTGGCTCCGCCATTGCTCACATTGGTGTTTTCCAACTCTACATCTTTGCGATGATACCAAGCTCATTCTCTAAAAAAAATGAAGAAGACTTGTGAAAATATTTTGCCAGCCCATTGCTCTTGCTGTCTTTGCCTTTGTATTTGCATTCTAGCATTTTCTAGGCAGTTCTGAACTTGTAAATCCGGCTCATCCAAACGGGCTCTTACTTGGTTTCGACTGGGACGTTTAAATCTAAATCCTACTCCACTCTGTTGCATAGAGGCAATTTTGGATACATGCCAATTTGGATAATGCCACTAACACCACTCAAAATCATGATTCCTTGGGTGAATGCCACAGGCGCACACTAGCCCATCGGATGTGTTAGGGCTGTTGCTGTAGAGTCGGGAAATGCCGGCTCCTGACGGGAGACTCAAGGACGGGGTGCAGTGCCGCCGCGTATTTCGGTCGCGGCGATCAGTGGAGAAACCCAGGTGTAGAGTGAGTGACTACTGAGGTTTTGGAATGGGCGAAGCCTGCCAATGTCCGCGAGAGTTTTCCTTTTAATTGCCACCGTAATTGAACGGCAAAGGCATCCAAACATGAAACCAGATGTCCTAAAAAAATTGGGACTTGATATGAAGTATGGACTATGGAGGACAAATTCAATTTATTAGCGAGGCTTCCGAATACAAATTTTGTTGGCCTACAAAAAAATTACAAAGCATATTTGACAGAAAAGAATTTGCTATGCAATCTCTATCATTCTTTTACAAGTCAAACAAATATACAGATTTGAGAATAACCTACAAATTGACACAGCTACGGCCTACAAGGTACAGAGTGAATAAATTATGGATGCTAAGTAAACTGCTTGTAAAATCTATGACTTCTAACGTTTTTCATCTAGGAGATTTTGTGGAAATGCATCTTCCACACAAGATAAGCCTTGATACAGCTCGTGACCTTCGAGTCCTGACCTTCAACGAAGATAGCTGTGGAGAAATGATTGGATGAGCAAGAGAGAAAAAAATTATCATGCGTAAACATAAGGACTGTAATTTAAGCAGGATTCATATACTCTTCCGCCAATTGGTTACAAACATAAGCTGTATGGTGAACACCATTTCTGCGCTCTACTTATAACCATGGAGTCTACACGGTTGCTAATGCTCACTTCGAAATCTACAGCCATACCAATCTGATGCAAAATCCCACAAGAATGCAAGAGGAATGGAATTTGTTTGTGGAAAATCTATCGTGAGTTAAGAAAATAACTAACTCTTTTCATTTCAGAATCCAGATTGTTCCTGTTGTTTGGTACACTATGGATGCAACTCCTTTTCTTTTCATTTTTGTTTGGTTTTCTCATTAAAATATTATATCCATCTTGAAAAATTATCTATACTCTTTAAAGAGATTATTTTACTTAAGGTATGATCAAAGGAAAACAATCGAATCCAGCTATGCATAGTCAGTTCAAAAGGGCCCTACTTACAGGTTTCAAGCTAACCAGATTCACGATATCATCTATTGCAAACACAACTAAGACTAAAATTCGTCTCTGTAGTTCCACACGCACAGATGAGTCCTTTTTAGACCAATATGCAAATTAGTTAGAAGGGAAAAACTGATACAAGTTAACATTCCACATTATATTCAGGACTCACTCGCACTGATTTTAGTGAGGACACACTGATTGTGACATGATACTAATGTGAAAGATTACCTTCCGTCGAGTCCTTGTTCTCCAACAAAGTATACTCCTTGATCTAGGCTCCAATCTCCTGTGCACAAACAATATCTCGATGAATTGGCAAATGCATAAGCTGAACTGGCAAAATGATTCAAACACAGTAAATTTGACTGGAGATGTGTGTTGTTACATAAACGATTTCTTAAGTATTGAGTATTGACTACTCACCATGCCTAACAGCCATTGTGATTTCAACTAATTATTAATGTGTGATATTACCATTGCTGTTATTGTTTTCTACAATGCAATGGAGTAAAAGGGTCGTAATGTAGTGTCATGTATTTATTTTTAAAATGCAAAAGCTGGAGTATTACTCACTATATTTTGGACAGTTTGAGAAACATGAGTTGATCATAAGATGAAGTTACTTACAAATTCTCTTGTTCCAGCTTTTCTGCAATTGACATAGCTTTTCGTCTAGACCAGCCTCCTCTTTGAGAACAAGCTTCTGCCTTACCAATAACATGTGCAAGAGATACCTTTCCTTTTACTATGCTGTTCTGTCGACGCTGTTTATTCCCATTTCTTCCTCCTTGATTAACCATGCTCTCTTGGTTTGGTGATGACAAAGCTTCTTCTTCTTCCCATATGTTCTCCTTTCTTCTTTCATTTATGTCAAGAACACCATTATTTGTTTCAGCAAGCCAATGCATGTGAGAAGGTCCAACTTCAATGATTTCGCCTTCTGTCAATATATGGGGATCAGATTGCATCCATCTGGTCTTACTAGAGCTAGCTCCCTTCACAGCACTGTCTTTTTTAAGCCTCCTAACGAGATTCTCACCTCCTGAAGAGAGCGGACTATGTTTAGTGAAGGACCTCCTTAATGTCATGTTGGAGTCGTCATTCTCTGGGTGAGTAAACATAGATGGATCATGACCTGCTCTCACACCATTCTTTGATTCATATCGGATTTCAAGTATTATAGCAGAACTAAGAACAGACTCAAATGCCTGCAAAATTTGTCCTCTCAAGTTTTCAGCTTTGGACTTATTGACACGTGAGCTGAATATTAGTTGCACTGTCGGTGCTGTAGGAATAAAAGAAGCTAATGTTAGAAAATGATCTGTTAGAAAGACAGGCTAACCATGCATTACATTTAGTATCCCAATAAAAGACCATGTGAAGGTATAAATTGTCATTGAGTTTGGCAATGTCATGTCAACTACTTAACTGTTGTTTAAAGTAGTTCAGCTTAACATATTAGTGCAAGGAAATAACAATTCTACATAGCACAACTACAAGCTAGCAAGCTTAACTATGATTTCCTTCATACATCGCTACTTTCCTTCATAAACTTTGACTTCAACAAAAATTCTAATGTGTGCCTATAATCAAAAGGATTTTGTCAACCCAAGAACAGAAGTTTGGTACCTTGTTTAGAGGAAATATTGTAGTTACTTAGTTAGTTAGACTAGATGCAAATTATCCATGATTACTGCAACTGACTTCAACAAAGTGCCAAGAATTACTTTAAATAACCAATAGTGACATACAAAAGCAAGTGACAACTGTCCTATATTGTCTGATCACCATGTTTACACAATACTACATGAGCTTTCCCTCTCTGATTTGTAATAGCTATATCTATATATTTCATCTTCTAGCACAAAGGGAAACTAATCCCCATGTACAATCTGCTACGAAACTTATGATATGATGTAAACGCTTTGAAAAACTGAACTGGATGTCAGACATCTTACCTGTGCCTAGGCTGACAGAACATAGCCTTCCCTCTTTGGCCATCATTTTTCTCAGTGTATCTGACTGAATACTCTCAAGTACAGCTTGCCAGATCATTTCATTTTCGGTTTTGTTATGTTTAGATCGCTCATTTGCTTTGGCGGCACTGGCTGACAACACATGGCTATTTGCTGTATGTTCAACGGGTCCCCTTTCCCCATAAGAAGTGCTTGCCACATTACCATTACGCTCAATAGCTGAGTGCCTTACAATATCCTTATCAGGAAAAGAAGAGGCCAACACACCGTGGTTGAAACTCGTACTTGTTGATGAACTTGGCAGCACATACTGTTTATCAGGAGCAAGCTGAAGCAGAGCAGCTGTAAGCCATGTTGTCTTGTCATTAGAGACCCTCAACTGCTTTTCAGCTTCAGATAGTGTTTTCAAGGCCTGCCGTAGTTTTTCCATATCATCCTTTGACACTGAAATTAGTATACCAAAACACTACATTATGTGCATGCAAAATCTTCAATGTAAGAGAACAAAGAGGAAAAGCAAGTTAGCCAGAGTGCCAGACGAGTGACATGATACTCTTAGCAGAGATAGCCAGGATGTAAAACAGTATATATTTGTTTTGAACTATCCGTTGGTAAAAAGGATTGTTGCTTACAGGTTGGATGTTTGAAGAACTTTCTTCGTAGTCTTTCTCGTGTGAATGTATAGGAACCAGCAAGGATGTCTGTAATTATTGTGGCAAGTTGAGACATAAGTGCCAAAGGCTCAACTCCAGTCTCCGTAATGTCTCGCAATGTCTTCACTGTGTTTACAGTGTCAGCAGATAACGCCAAATCAAGCAAATTAACCAGCTTATCATCACATACCAGACCAACCTGTGAAGTGGACAAACAACTAACGTTTTATCATTGTCGCAAAGTAGAATTGCAAAAAAAGAGCATGGAGTGACAACAAAATTATGATTCAGACAGGGGCTTCAAATCAGTTACTTCCTTAATTAGGTTCCTAGAACTAAACTTGAAACCACATGTTCAGCAAACAAGCAAAAAAAACGAAATTTATATCAAAGGATAAGATTCAGTGTCTGTGCTGATTATTCTAACTATGCCTCTGCGCTATTTAGATTATACGGGTCAGCTGAACTTGCATGCTGCTCTTATGTAATTAACTTCATGCTCTTATGTAATTAAGTTCATGATTGCACAAAACTACCAATGCCCCAACTAAAAATTATCTGATATTTTCTATTCAGCCCAAAAGGTAACCAGATATTGAAACTACCGATTAAAGTATAATTTGGTTTTCCAAAAAAAAAGTAGATGATATCATGATGCTTGAGAGATATCTTACAAGTTCTTGGACAAGAGACAGAGAAATCCTCTGCCCCAGCAAACTCAGCTGATCAAGAGTCATCTCGGCATCCCTCAATGATCCATCTGAACGGGATGCAATTAACTTCAATGCATCCCTATCAACATCTAGGCTTTCACTGGTAGAAATCCACTGCAATGTGTTGACGATTTCGCATTCCTTCAACTTGGGGAAAAAGAACTTCTGACATCTCGACAGGATGATATGAGGAAGGTCGAGGTTGGGACTGACGAGGATAAACACCACACGGCGGGGCGCCCGGTCCACAACTTTCGAGATGACGCTCCAAGTGTCGGCTGGCAATGTATCGCAATCATCAAATATAAACACCCTGTAGTGCGATTGTGCAGGTGAAAGCATAACATTGTCCAGGACATCGGCAATGCCATCCATGTCGATATTGCCAACGGGCCCAATCTCCATGACACTCCTGCTCTTGCCAAGATTGAACGCGATGCACGACGTGCACGAGTCACAGGGCCTCGGGTGCTCGGCGGAGTGGCAGTTGAGCGCCTTGGCGAAGACGCGCGCGCACGACGTCTTCCCTGTACCATGCGGCCCGTAGAAGACGTATACCAACCCAATCTTCCTCCTCAGTGTGGCGTTGGACAGCGCCTGCACCACCAAACTCTGCCCGACCACGTCCTTGAACGTCCTCGGTGCGAATTTCTGCGTCAGGCTCCGGTGCCGCCCGCGGCCTCGCTGCGAGCGCCGCGACTTCTGCCCCGACCGCGCCTCCGAAAAGAGGTCGGAGTCCATCTCGCTGCTCTGGTTGGAGAAAATCCCGAGCTCCCCGGAGTAGCTCCCGGCGATGCCGCCAATGCCGTTGCGCGCACCGGAGGCGGTCGCCTCAACGAGCAGAGGCAACGCGTCGGAGTCCGAGCTGGTCGAGGAGGCCAGCCTCTCGGACTTAACCGGGAAAAGCGAATGCGACCCGTTGAGGTGACCGCGCGAGGTCGCGGCGGCGGCTTCGGATTTGCGCCCCGCCGCTGACTTGGGGTCGGAGAGACCGCACGAGAGGCTGCGGCCGGCCAAGTCGAGGATAGACTTGCCGCGGTTGTGGAGGCGAGACCAGTTCCATGGAATGCCACACACGTTGCGCGAGTCCTGCGACACATGCTGCTGCAGCTCCTCGTCGTCGTCCTCGCTGTCGCGGAAGAGGTACTTGTTGCCGCAGACGGCCTCCTGGGAGCTGGAGTTGACGGACAGCGCGGCGGCGGCGGCGCGATCTGGAGCCTTACTGGTGGTGCCGGGGCGGCGGCGAGCCCCGCGTTTGAAGCGGCGGCGCGGGCGTCGGGTGGGCTTGGGGTGGGGATGGGGGTTCTCCACGAGCTGGTCGAGGAGCGTCTTGAGCGCCCCGGTTGTCGTGGCGCTGCGTCGGGACTTGGCGGGGAGGTCGACGTCATCGTCGGTGTCGGCGTCGGGGTCGGCCGCCACCTTGGAGGACTCGACGGAGCGGCGCGTGGACGGGTCGCGGAGCGATCGCGATCGCGAGCGCTGAAGCGCGAGGAGGTCGCGCATAAGCGCCGCTGACACCACGGCCGTGGGGCTCCGCCTCCGCCCCGACGACGACGCGCCTCCCCCTCCACCCCCGTGCGCGTGGTGGTGGCGCAGGTGGATGCAGTTGGTGAGGTGCGCGTGGCCGCGGAGGTGCCCGCCGGCCCCCGCGGCGGCGGCTCGGTCAGGCGCTGGCATTGCGGCTCAGCACGGCACGTACGAGCGCGACACTGGAACTGAGATGCGAAAAAAAAAATACTCCCTTGCGCTAAGCCATTTGATTTGGGGCGTCGGTGTGTGTGCGCGAGTGATTATGGCGGTATGGTTCGGAGATTTTGCCTTTTTGGTTGGATCCTGGAGGATTTCACGGGAATAGGGAGAGGGAGGGAGTGGGTAGGGGGCGAGGGGCCTCGTCTCGTGCCCGGTGTGGGAACGGGAGGTGCTTTCGGGGGACGCGCCCGCGTCGTCGGGGCAGGAGGAGAGGACCACGGCCACGGCACGGAGGAATGGATTCGCCTCGCCTCGCCTCGCCTCGGCGCCTTGGGGCCTGGGCATCCGCGGCGGGGCCGGTGCTATGGGCACCAGCCACCAGGCCCCGGTTTGGCACAAGCGGCTGTCTGGGAGCGTTTCACTGTTGCAACTTGCGGGTTGTTGCTGGAATGGCCGTGTCAGCTGTTAATAATGAGCAGGATATTAGTAGTAACCATAAGTTGACGGTATCAGACGCTTGCAAGTAAAGTCTATGATCCGTGTGAGAAGCTGTCTTTCTTTTCTTTTCCTCCCGGCCGACAGTTTCCACATTTCTTTCTCCTCTTCTTCCTTTGGAAGCTCTCTTCCTCTCAATCTCCTCCGCTCTCCCTTCTCCCCTTCGGCCGAGCCAACCTCTGCCACCATGCCGCCACTACAACATCGTGCCTCGTCTGGGCGCCGGGCTGCCGCAAACCGCCAGCGCTGGCTGCCTCGGGCCGTCTTTGGCTGCCATGTCGTCTGGAGACGCCGGCGTGCCTCTGCGCTGCCGCGCTCAATGTCACGACCCGGCCCAGGGCACACCCGGGAGGTCCCTCGGGACCTCCTGGGAGGTCCAAAAAGGAACCCCCAGGATGTCTGAGAGGTCCCTCATGACCTCCTGGGAGATCCGTAAAGGACTTCCCAGGGATGTCCCGAGAGGACATCCCGGTAGGACCTTCAGACCTCCCGAGAGGTCCGATAGACCACCCGAAGGTCTGGGGTCCCGACCCGAGGAGGTCGTTTGGATCTCAGACCTCCCCAAGCTCCACGCGCTACTCGAGAGAGGTCCGAGAGGAGCCAACCCGAGGAGGTCGTGGGGCTTGAAGATGAGCCTAAAGTCCACTGCGATCCAAACTGGTCCCCAAGGATCATCGACTAGTTCTCACAGCAAGCAAGTGACAGCAAAACATCCACACAACTTTATTAACAACAAAAGAGGGTTTGATTACAAGGTTTGTTTACAAGCTCCAGCAACTGAGAGCACACAAACGCAACAGAAACATAAAAGACATTGTCCACCTATTACACCACAGGTGATTGGCTGGAGGGCTCGGCCTAATTGAGTTGGTCATCTTCATCATCATAGGAATCTTCATCTGCTCAATTCATGAATCAAGCAAGAGTGAGCACAACAACCGTGCTCGCAAGTTACACCCGTCAATTAACAGAATGACATGCATAGGGATACATCAAGGGAAAGCATATTAGGGTTGATTTGCATAACGCCAATTTTGTTTCAAATACAAGTATTAAGTTTCAAGACAGGTTACAATAGTTAAAATTTATTTTTGTGAAATCCATTTTCTGTTGGATAGCATTTATCATGAAGGTGGTGAAGGATACCCTCCTGCACATGGCTTCCCGCCCAAACCCAATTTGGTTAAACCACCAAAACCAGTTTCATAAGTCTTTTGAAAACTAAAACCAAGAGCTAACTTTGAGTGACATTGCCAGCATGTCCATGACCGTGGACACGGCTATTCGAATAGATTTACACTCTGTAGAGGTTGTACACTTTACCCACATGACATGAATTCTCTAGTTTGCTTGGCATCCGTCGATACCACCTCACACTTCCTTTGGTGAGAGGTCTAGAGCACATGACAAGGCCTTTAGGCCTTGTTTGGATCATGAGTTTTGGTAAAACCGGTTTTCCCTAGATAGTTTTTAGCATTGTTTTAGGAAAACTGTGTTTGGATCTTGTAACTAACCCTCAAGATAAGTAAAACTGGTTTCTCATAATCTCATATATTAAGTTTTCCCAAAAAGCGCCCCAAGTCGTTTTTACTAAACCGATTTCACGTGAACACCTTTTTCCCAACAAATCTGGCGTGGAGATAAGGTCACATGAAAGAAACTTGTTGGCGCCATCTTGCAAGTTTTTTAGCGGACACGAATCGATCAGGAGAAGGAAGGTTTACGAGTAAATCAGAACGGAGAAGGCAGGGTTACAATCATGGAGATAAATCACTTTCATAAGGAACAGTAGATAACACGTTTGCATATCACGGAAAAATCACATCGGAGAACAACGCCGCCGCCGCCATGCATATGGCGCCGCCTTACCACACTGTCTTCTCTGTCGTGCACTTCAATCTACCTATACAGGTATTTACTTAAATCTTCTTGTACATTGAATCTCAAACATGCATGCACCAATGACCTTCAACACAGAAGTTTGGCGTCCATCTCCTTAGGCTTTGACATGTTAACACCATACAAAAGAAATGGATGAAACTTGCCTGTGGAATAAGAGTCTTCAAATGCACTTCCCAAATTTCTTCTCCCTCCGCAGTCCATGCTGCTACATTTACATGGGCATCAGCAGTAACCATCTCGATTTTCCCATCATCATTGATGTCCGCAGCAATGACTAGTGCATGGATCTCAGCCATCTCAAGTGGGAACTTGTTCCTAACATTACCTAAATTGACAAAATCAACATAAGTAGACACATGGATGTTTACACATAAGTAGCGTATCAGTGCGTCAAAGGTACAAGTATAAAGGATGGTGGGAATTCATTGTTTTCTGGTGAGGATTTCAATGAATTACAGTCTTATTTGCCAAAACGAAAAATAGCATGGTAAAAACTGATTATTACTTAATTACACCAGCAAAGTAGATTATTCTAGTCAAGAAACTTTATGCTATAGGAACTAGATATATATACACAATATATGAAACGACAACTCAGCTTAAAGCTGTTTTTGGATTCAATAACTAGGAGAAACTTAAGTCTCCTTAGTGCAATAAACTGACTTTCTGATCAACTATTTATACCAGTGACTTCTTTTCACCTTTTTAGGTTCTGTTAGTTAATTAATTACCTGTCGTTTTCGATGAAATATGCACCTTCTTCTCTGTCATATGCACAAAATATGTTGGTAAGAAATAGGTTCGGTATGGAGTTAAATCAAACTAAAAGTTACTCTTTCAGAAGAACACTGAAAGTTGTTAGGATGCATCTACACATAATGTTCTTATATTTTTCCGAGTGACATTTCATCATTATCACTTGCCTTTTCAAGCAGTGTGATATTGGAGAAGCTTCATTGTCGTCTCACCAACAGTCTTACACTCTTACTTTCAAATGTCAAAGTGACACTGTCTTTCTGCATGCAATGTCTTTCTGCATGCAGGGCATTTGTAAAGTAGCACCATTATAATCAGCAACCAGATGCAACATTATAATTATTGCTACTTGCCAGAGTACATAGAGAAGGTCTGCAAATGCATAAAAATAAACTAGTTACCTGGAATCCACCAACAGTGTTTACATCTATCACTTCCTTTGATTGATCCCCAAAGGTTGACCGAAAATGGTCCTTGAAGAGTTTCACCGATGCTCAGATGGTGATATAACAACTACTAAAGAGCTAGATTTGAGTTCGGATAGTGCATTGCCAATTGGTGATATAGGAGGGTTATGAATTCCACTTCATCCTCATTGACCCATGAACCACGTGAATAATCATCATACTCCTTCCAAACACGTGAGGCGGATATACAACTAACCTGATAATGACCAAACATACCTAGATTAACTGAAAACGAAACAAAATGAATTGGAGTAACAAATATCTTGTATAAATTTTAATTACGATAGAATCATGAGTTGCATAAAACAACGGTTTGAATATGAAAATAGCTATGCTAGTTAAGTAGTTGGTCATCATTCTTACGTTCCATGAGCAGTCATTCATGTGGATCTTCTGGACACTGAAAATATAGAAGGTTAAGTTAGCAGCAGGATTTCCATGATCAGTCATTAAATAACTGTAGTTGTAGATCTTACAATACATGTTGTGTCAACATTCTCATGCTACATCAAGTAATTTCATATATCTATTTATTTTATAGAAATATGGATGACCAAAGCCAACAAAAGTTAAGAAGGAGAATGCGAAAAAACATCCATAAAGCGGCACATATGGAAAACTTCGAGGACAAACTCCTCCTCAATATACTAAAGGATCAAACCTTAAATGGTGGGAAGGAAGGCACAGGCTACACAAAGAAAGCATGGCGTGAAATATTAGATAAGTTCAATGATTGCGAGTTGACAAGCTTGAATTGCGACAATTGAAAAATCGTCATAAGTACTTCCGGAGTTGCTACGCTACCATGAGCAAACTTCTAGCACACACATGGTTTGGTTGGGATGACGATGACAAAATGATCAAAGCTTCTAACGAACATTGGGAGGATCTTATTACGGTATATCCGAATCTTAATAATAATATATTCTTGTAGTTGCATAAGATTTGGAAATAATAAACTAATCCAACCAATACATTTAATAATTGCAGAGAGATAGCTCAATTCAAGAATATCATGAAAAAGTGTGGCCTAGTTGGATAGATCTTCAAGAGATATGTGCTAGTTCAACAGCATCTGGATTTAATGCTATATCTAGCAAAGGAAAGGGTGCGATTACTACTGAGCAAATCTAAGCTAATTGATCTGAATGAGGATGTTGAAGTATCGACATTGATTCACCGAAAAACATGTTAGCCTCATTGTTCATCCCCGAGAACCGAGAAATCCCCAAAATTAGGAGAGAAAAAGATGAAGTGCGTTGATGCTAATGGAGGTGGAGCCCCGATAATCCTAAAGGGCAAAAGCGCCGGTGATGATCTTAGTACTTGCAATGGATCGTCTTGCGCAGCATCAATGAGCATGGTTGAATTGAAGAAAAATATAGCACAACAAAATGAAGCTTATTCGGTGAAAGCATGTATGAAGATGTTACATAGTATGAAGGATCTTGAGTCGAAGAAAAAACTAAAAGCTGCAAAAGCATTCTCAGATGCCGATCAAAGGGCTATTTTCATTGAGATGGATGACGAGATGCGGAGTGAATGGATACTCGATCTTTAGCTGCTTGTAGTACAACAATAAGCTTAGTTATTGATTTCAGTTATCTTTGGCATTGTATAACTTAAGAAAACAGTTTCCATTCAGTTATTTTCAGATTGTCGTACAACGTTTGATGCTACTTTCATTATTGATTATTTCACTTTGGTCACATCAAAATATATTTGTTTCCTATAGTCATTTGTTCATTTGTTTTAAATTGTGCAGGAAATGTCAGATGAGGAATTTTCTGATTCTGAGCAAATGCTTATTACCAATATTTCTGCAGTGTCATTGTTTCGTGACATGTTTTTCACAAGAGTATTCAAAACACAGCAGTAACACTTCGAGTTAAGCGGTCCTCAGCGAACAAGAGAATTGTTGGAAGGGCATCCAATCAGATTTTTTGATCAACTTCGAGTTGATAAGCACACGTACTACTTGTTACGTAATGAATTGTGTGAGAAAAATTTACTTAAGGATACACTACGGATGGCAGTGGATGAGCAACTAGTGATGTTCTTGCATACAATTGGTCACAGTGTTAGGAATCGTGTTATGCAGGATAGATATCAACATTCAGGAGAGACAATTAGTCGACACTTCAATAAAGTTTTAGATGCAATTAATAGTTTGTATGATGTTTATATAATGCACCCATCCAATGAGGTTCCACTTGAAAATTAGAGGTGATCCAAGGTTCTACCCATATTTCAAGGTAAATGTTCTAGGTCGATTGCTTTGTCCATTTTACATTCTAATTAACAAAAATTTGCCTCTGAAATTGTATTGGAGCAATTGATGGGACGATATTGAGGCAAAAATCAAGCTGAAGAACAAACTCCTTTCGAAATAGGCATGGTTTTCCCTCTCAAAATGTAATGGCGGCGCTTCATTTGACATGACATTTACATATGTTCTTCTTAGGATGGGAAGGGTGCGATCGGATCAAGCGGTTCTTAGATGGGCTATTACAAATGGAGGTTTCTCTGTCCCGGAAGGTACAAGGACAAAACAGTGAACTATTGGAGTTACCCGTTATTTATGGAATATTTTCAGGTCATAAATATTAATTTTTGTAGGTAAATATTATCTAGTTGATTCCGCCACGCCAATACTCCAAAATTTATTGCACCGTCTCGGGGATCGCTATCATATTGGTTCTTTTCGAGGAAGCAATCGGCGATATTCAGTCGAAAGATTTATATAATCATTGTCATGCATACTACGGAATGCGGTTGAACGCACTTTTGGTGTTTGGAAAGCTCGTTTCCCAATTTTAAAAGTAAAAGGTGGGATTCCTTATCCATTCGAGACTCAAGTAAAAATTGTTATGGCTCATTGCATAATCCATAACTTCATAAGGAAGGTTGCACGAAATGATGAGTTGTTTGGGCTTTATGAGCATGAGGATCACAAGCGAGATGGTGACCGTGGTGATCAACAAGTAAGAAGTCAAACAAATTTACGAGATGATGAGCGAGTCTTTGGTGAGCAAATTCGAGCAAGCATTTCTCAACAGTTGTGGAGTAATCATCAGCGGCGTACAACTCAACTAAGCCAAGATGATTAATCATTATATTATGTGCTTTGATTTTGTTTGGAGGACTACATATGATGATTACAATTTAATCTTCTGAGACTTTTGTTACGGATTTAAATATTTGCCATTTGTCGGTGTCCTATCATATGGTTTGTTTATCATACGGTTGTTGATTTATAACCTAAGCATGCATCATCAAAGATATATTAGCAAGGAATTTAACATTTGCATCTCATTAATTAGTAGTCACTGTAAACTACATATATATGATATATCACAACCATTGAATACTCATGATCATTGAAATAATAACTGGATAAGAATCTCGAGTTTATTGTTGGAAGTCCTTTGCTATGAAAAGCTTTTCTCAAACATGAGCTTGGACTAGAATTCTGAAGCTAAATCTGCACTAACATCAGGTTCCAGACAGCAAAACTGCAAGACCGTAACACACGCCTAAATTCCAAAGGGGAGAAGGAAATGATGTTTTCATTGGAATTAGAGTTTGCAGCAAGGGACAGCTTCCAGAGTCCAGACTCCAGCCTTCTGGAGTATATCTAAATCCTTGTTCTTAACTAGTATGTATCTTTCGTGCTCGTCATTAGTCCATGACTTCCAAGGTCTTCACTCTTAGTTACGGACGTACTCCTTCCGTTCTTCTATTAAACAGTGATTTGTTTATGGAATTTGCTAGTCTTAACTTTAGCACTTTATGTTACTTATACCAAAGGAGCCGATTTGTTCTCAGCCAACACTGTTAATAGAGCAGCAACCAAAATAGTAGTAACTCACTAACATCATACTCGAAGCTACATGTTGTGCTAAATTGATCATCTATGAACTCTCCTATCTAAACAATGTTTAACCATCTTAAACAAGGGTAAGATAACTCGTAGTGAGTAGTTTACACTATAAATGTCCCCAACTAATAGTAGATGAGTATCACTATGTCAATGCCATCACAATTTAGGTACCTGCTGAGAATCTGGGAGTCGTTGGCGGCCGCCGATGACCCATGAGACGAGGCTCGGAACATGGCGTCCAAAGCAGGTCAGTAGCACAAGTAGAGAAGGAATGGCCCGGCGTGGCGGCGGCCGCCCTGAAATCGATGAGGTCGTCCCCACTTGCCGCCCCTGCACTCGAGCCGGTTGGCGAGGCCGCCTCCCCATATCGCCGTGCCCATGACCGCGACGACGGCGATCGGCGAACCCCTCTTCCTCCGGGCGGCCGAAGTCGAGAAGTATCCGATCTTGGCGAGCCGACCATTTCGCGCCCCAGAGGAAGACGTTGTTGAGGCCCTTGGTCCCGAGGGTGAAGAGGACGCCGCTGGCGTTGTTGAACGGTAGGTGATGAAGAAGTTGCTTTCGCCCAGCGGCGGGGATGACGAGCGACATCCTCCGGTTGGCGAAGAGCTTGAGGATCTCAAGGCCTCGGTGGAGACGGAGGAGTAGGTGACCGGTGGCGCGTGTGCGTCGTCGCGAGCGATCTGGATGGCGGCGGGGCGAGGAGGGTGAGCGCGGCGCGACGAGGAGGGTGAGAAAGGAAGGGAGGGGAAGGAGAGTCCGAAGAAGGGCTAATGCACTCGAGTCTTGCTCCGACTCCGGCGGCCTTGGGAGAAGAGCGAAGGGAGAGAGCGAGAGAGAGAGAGAGCCTTGTGTGAAGGGGGAATCGTTGGGTGGGGAGAAGAGCGAAGGGAGAGAGCGGCGAGAGAGAGAGAGAGAGAGCTGTGAAGGGGAATCGTTTGGTGAAAGGGTTAGCCAAACACTAAGTAATGAAACCTTGTTTTATTTTTTTTGATCCAAACAAAGTAATCTATAAACTCATCTTAACAGAATAACAACTTAAAATTAGTTTTACTAAAATTCTTCTAAAACTAGTTTTCTTAAAACCTATTTTTTATTCTTGAGATCCAAACAACCACTTACAATGCATCGCTCCACCGTAGTCCACCCACATTAAGGTTTCGCAGATCCCCCCTTTGGATAGAAACCCACACGGTTAATGGGTGCCCTCTTATGCCAAAGTGGGACTACAACAACAGAACATGACAACCCACCGCATCAACAGGATGAACCACGGTAGAGCTCTGCAAATTAATTAGCTAGATCCCACGCCCCACACTGGAGACATGTGGTTGCACAATTTTGGCAAAGCCCATTATAGGCTTAGCAAGTGGTGTCTCAAAGACCGGTCCTTAACAAACTTGGGCGACAAACCTCAACCCTGGGGCATCGGATCACACGTCCCCCGTGCATAGACATGCACCAACCAGACAACCAGCTTCGCCCAAGTCAAATCCATTTTTCATTTGCTTTGCTTTTCAAACCTCCATGGCACACCAATGCCATGGCCGTTTGTAAAACCTCCATGACACACCAATGTTATGGCCGAAATCTCCATGGCACACCAATGCCACGACCCAAATTATTTGATTAAGTGATATTTTTTGTCAAAACTCCCAAATCAAGATTTTGGTCTAAGCGAGACTAAGCATTTTATTTCCTTTAAAAGCTTCGGGTCCTCACTATTGCAAGAATCAGATTTATCTAGGGTGACAATGAGGTTGATTCAACATGGATAGTGGTCATATCAAGCGATCGATATAACTTAATTTAAAGGTAGGCAGTGAAATATCTTAGTGAATTAAGCATGCATACATCTTTGAAAACGACATAAGTAATTTGAAGTTTTTGGTGCAACATGATCAAAAGTGTAACTTGTCTTGCTCAAAGTCTTGAGCTTCTTCCTCTCCCTCATAGAACTCTAGCTCCACACGGTCTTGGCAATCTACACGGTGAAAACCAAATATTCAAATAAAGCTAAAATAAGATCCAAAAAACTCCAAATAAACTTAAATACAAAACCAGCAGAGAGGTTGGGAGGTCAAAAGGAGGTCCGAGGAGCTCGCTGGAGAGGTCTTGGGACTCAAGAGAGGATGTCCAAGAATTGGTTGGAGGAGGTCCAGAGAGTGCTCGGCTGAGACAGAGAGGAGAAATGGAGAAGAAAGTGAGAAAGGAGGACTACCCCAACTATATATAGCTGGAGCCAGTGCACATGACCCAAAATATGGGTCCTCAGGAGTTGGTAATGAGGACAATGAGAGTAGGCAAGGAATGTGACAATGGTATGACAGGAGTACTGCAAAGGTGGGAGCATTTAATGTGATACAACATGCATTAAATACTGTGGAGACTTCCTTACCCAAGGACTCAGTCAAAGGTAAAGAAAACTGGGTGTGACTGCCCAACGGAGGCTGCCAAGACCCGCGGAGGAGGTCCTGCAATGACCTTGAGGAGGTCTTGCAGTGAACAAGGGGAGATCCTCACCCACCGAGGAGGTCCTGACGGTTGGATCACCAAAGGGGAGGTCCAAATGGCCAAGATTAAGTGCACCAGAGGAGGTCCGCAAGAGCTAGGAGGAGGTCCTCACCCGCAGAAGAGGTCTAGACGGTTGGATCTCCAGAAGGGAGGTCCAACGGTCAAGATCAATTACCAACAGGGAGGTCTGCAAAGGTAAGAGGAGATCCTCACCCGCAAGGGAGGTCTAGACGGTTGGATCTCCAAAAGGGTGGTCCTAACGGTCGGATCTACCAAAAGGGGAGGTCTGGACGGCCAAGATCTCCAATGGGGAGGTCTTGACGGCCAGATGTACAAGGAGGAGGTCTGGACGGTTAAGATCTCCAAGGGGGAGGTCTTAACGTCCAGATCTTCAAGGAGGGAGGTCTGGACGGTTAAGATCTCCAAGGGGGAGGTCTTAACGGTCCAGATCTACAAGGGGGAGGTCGGGACTGCTGGATTTCGATCAGACCGCCCAGAATGATCTAAGGCTCAAGGAGGGTGGGACGTTCGGACCATCCGAATGTCTCACCAGGATCAAACCGTCCAATGCAAATCGGACGACTCACAATCAATAGAGATGCAAATAGGCAAGGAGGAGGTCCTGGAGGACTCGGGGAGGTCTGGAAGGACACAGGGAGGTCCAAATAAAGGTAAGGGGATGTTCTAGAGGACATGGAGAGGTCCAATAAAGGTAAGGGGAGGTCCTAGAGGACATGGAGAGGTCCTAGTGAACAAAGAGGAGGTCCTAAGAAGCAGTAGCACCGCAAAGTGCGGGCGGTACTACCAGGTTGGTGCCGAAGGGAACCTCCAAGGAAGGTTTCAAGGATACAAGCAGCGAGGGAAAGTCCAAGTAAACCCGAAACGCTTCAACAGGATTCCAAAGGAGCTCAGATGCACATAAGGGTGGCGTAGGCTTAGGGAGGTTGTAAGCCAGAGAAGGCCCGAGAGGGAGAATCGGACCTAGGGAGGTCCAAGCGTTTGGGAGGTCTAGACCCAAGGAGGTCTGGACCAGGGGAGGACAACACAAAGGAGGTCCGAACCTTTAGATCCAAACGAAAGAGAGGTCTGGGCCATTAGATCCCAGACGAAGGGAGGTCTAGACCAGAAGTGGGTAAAAGATGAACAGAAAATGGAAGATCTTCAAAACTCCAACAACTCAATAAACCAACAAGGAACCTTTAGTTGAAGTTTGGGTTAGCCAACTTAAATCCATTACGAAATTTTAGGTTAAGCTTTGAATTCTCATCAAAACAAAATGGTTCTTTTCATTTTGAAAATTTCAAAAAGGTTCTGAAAAAATCAGGGTGTCACACTCAAGCTCGTCCAACACGCCCTTGGCCTCGCTGGCTCCGCGCCGCAAGCGCGTCAAGCCAATGCTTGCTGCTGTGCTCGGCTTCCGCGCCTCGGTTGCCTTGACGCCAATCGACGCCGCTCGAGCTTGCCACCATTGACATCCGAGGCTAAATGTCGGTGCTATATCTTTTGGATGTTGCAGTGGCACGTTCTTGAGGTGGAATTTTCTCATTGCAATTATTGTTGCTTACCTGTTGCCTTCTTCTTCTCCGACTTGTTGCATATGATTTGGAATTTGTTGTGGTACATTTTCTTCATTGTTGCAAGAAGTATTTTGTTATGTTGTGATGTGCCTTCCCAAAAATGTAGCAGGATTGCCTATTGTTACACATTTTCTTTTTCAAATGTGGCATTTTCAAAACGCCTACAGCTACAGGTACAGCGCCCCGGTAGAGCAGCTCTGCTTGTTGCTTTAGATTATCCCGTGGTGCTGCCTGTTTTCCAGTGTGATTATTAGCTTTCTAAGCTGCCGCTGACGTGTCGAAAGCAGTCGGGCACGTGAGGTGTTGCACACTTCGCGTGCGCAAAGCAGCCATCCCGCCAGAAAGTTGTGCACCGGTGGCATACGTTGTTTCCCTTCCTTCCTTGTTGGTACTGCTTCCAGCGCGCGCTTCACGTCCGTCGTACGTCGGATAAGCGGATCAGACGGCACCGGCACTGCCACGGCGTGGGGCCAAGGAGGGACAGTAATCACGCTGGGGAGTGGAGTCCACCGGGTGAATTTGAATATTGGATTGCGATCGCAATGATTCGGGCGGGGCGGGCGGACGGACGGGCAAAACCGCATCAGCAAATGACCCGGCGGATAACGACGGGAGGGAGGGGAGCGGCAGGAAGCGCTGCGGGTGGCTGGCTGGCCAGCCGGAACGGGCTAGAAGCGCGAAAGGAAGCGCCCAACCGGTCAACCCACCCGCGCGCGGCGCGCGCAGGAAAAGAAATGACCGGTCAGGCACATCCTTCGCGAGTCGCGACGATGCGCTTACTAGTAGAGTAGTACAATGGAACGGCCAATGATTCAATTGACAGTTGACACGGCGTTAGCTAATGCACATACGTATAAGCACCTAGCAACATTAGTACAAGTTCGTTTTATTAATTTTGCAGCACCTCCATGTGTGCTCCTAATAACATTAGCGTACGGAGTACTTCTAGTAGTTTTAAATAAGTAGTACGCACTATCATTTTAGAGTACAACTTAATGTTGTCACAATTTCTGCTGCATCGAACAGAGCCTAGAGGCCTGGACTTTGCAAGGGGAGGAGGAGGAGGCGTGCCGCCGATAGCAACGCTCCGGGAGAAACATTGAGAATCTGCAGCATCAATCGTCTCTTGCCGGCTCTGCGCCTGGCAAGGAGGCGCTGAAAGCGAGGAGCCCCATGCCGTCTAGCAGTCCGCCCTGCCGCCCTCCAGTACACTTCCAAAATCAAAGGGAGAGCGACATATGCAATCATTCATTCCGTCCTTTCTCCTCTTTCTTTGAATTTTTTTTCATTTCAATTTCAAAAATAACCTCGTACTTTTTTTTTTTTGCAAATCTAGACTATCCTCCTCCATCTTCCGCGGTCGAAGAGTGAGAAAGGTTACTTTCCGTGCTCCCTGAGCGCGGAAATGCACCAGAGGGTGGCCCGGTGTGGGATCAGCCACTTGCCGCGGTGCGTGAGCGCGGGAAGCGAACTTTCCGCGATGGCCGAGCGCGGAAACGCACGATTCCGCGGTCGCCGTCTATTTCCGTGGAGATTCGTGCTGAGTACCCACGTTCCGCGCTCTCCGACCACGGAAGGTGATGGAGGGGGTCTAGATTTGCAAATAAAACAGGATGAGAATCATTTTTCAATTGATTTGGGTCAGAGTGACAAAATAAAAAAAGATTCTCTTTCTTTCAGCAGCAGTAGTAAAGAGCTAAAGATAACCGAAGTTTATCTGAGCTTTGAGAGATAATATCAGATCAGAACAACATGAAAAAAATACTGCTCCCAAATGCCCACTGACGACTGCTCAGTTCGTCACCGATGCGAAAAACGAGCAAAACCACTAGCTGCGTACTGCAGTGCGGTAGTGTTAGTGTAGCAACTAGCAAGACATAGCCGCGGATTGCAGTGAGAGTCTTTGTGCGCACATGACGACGCAATAACTATGCTGCTCCTAGTATCTAAGCACCAATACAGATCATATGCAGGCTGCAGCAGGTACACGAAAGTTAGAAGGTAAGGAGCATTAGTGGCCTAGTTTTTTTTTTGGCAAAGTGACAGTCATAAACGTAAGTATAGGCTTGCTAAGTGGAGTTTAGTGTGTTCTCCTAAAGAGCTTGGTGGTCTAGGTGTTCAGAACTTAGACGCCAAAAATAAAAGCTTGTTAGGGAAGTGGTTGTTTAAGTTGCTTAATGAAGAAAGTGTGTGGCACTCTTTACTAACAAAGAAATATTTGGGAGAGAAGAGTCTCTTACAGGTGGTTAACAAACCTGGGACGTCTCATTTTTTTTCGGGGCTTATGAAAATTAAAGATCAGTTTTTTCGTTTTGGTTCTTTCCAAGTCAAGAACGGTATGCAAACTAGGTTTTGGAATGATATTTGGGTGGGAAATTCAACGTTGCGAAGGCAATTCCCAATTCTTTACAATGTGGTTAGGAGAAAGGATGATTTAGTAGCTAATGTTTTGAGTTCGAATCCCTTTAATATTTCTTTTCGTAGGCCTCTTGTTGGGGCTAAGTTACAGGCTTGGAATGAGCTTCATGTGAAAATTTCTAATGTTCATTTAGGCATGAGTAAGGATGTTTACAGATGGCATTTGAATAAGTCTGGTCTTTTTTCGGTGCAGTCCTTTTATGCTGCGTTGATTACCACCGTTCATGCCCCCATTAGGAATTGGTTTTGGACTATTAAAATTCCTTTAAAAGTAAAAATTTTCATGTGGTATCTCAAAAACGGGATTGTATTAACTAAAGACAATCTGCTTAAAAGAAATTGGAGGGGAAGTTCAAGGTGTTGTTTCTGTATTAAAGAGGAAACAATTCAACATCTTTTCTTTGAGTGTCCCTTTGCACGTATGGCGTGGTGGATTGCGAAATGTACGTTTAATTTAGATCCTCTAGTGAATATGGCTAACATGTTTGGGACTTGGTTAGATGGAATTCCAAAAGTGCTTAAGTCACAACTCCTGGTGGGAGTTAGTGCCTTATGTTGGTCTATCTGGTTATGTCGAAATGATGTTGTTTTTAACAGCAAGATTTTAAATAATCCATTGCAGGTTATCTTATTGTGTGGATCCTGGCTGAATGCATGGGCAGTCTTGCAGAAATCAGACCAAAAGGTGATCATGTTGGAGGGAAGTCTAAGATTGGAATATGTGGCGAAGCAATTCCTCAATTTTCGTTGGTGGAGGCTTAGTCATAGGATCTGCAATGATTGAAATGGTGTTTTAATTGTTTTTCGACTGTAAGGCTGCTAGCTGTTATTTTATCTTGGATGGAACGTTTGTTACTTTGAATGCTTAAATAAATTAGACTGTGTGCATCTTTGATGCAGAGGCCGGGAGAGATTTATCTCTTCCATTATCTGAAAAATTAGTGGCCTAGTGCATTTCCTGGCCGCGAACCAAATCTAGAAGCTTTTAGGTTACTCAATCTCCTGAGCGTGACACCTTCTCCATGAAATCCTAACCACCACCCTACCATAATCAAGCAAGCAAAAAAGAATCCCTTTTACACTGACAAAAGCTGTTGGTAGAGGCCGCTCAAATCATTGCGAACCATCCGATCAAAACGGACGGCCCGATCAAGATGAGGGTTCGGACGGTCCGAACGTTTAAACCATCGTGGACCGTCCGATCTCAATTGAACGGCCAGATCTCGTTGAAAAGCTCAGACGGTCCGAACGTTCAATTTCATTTTGGATCGCCCGATCAAAATCGGACGGCCCCAAACATCGGGCCTTTTCTTCGCTCTCGCTCCGTGTCTCACTGACCAGTGGGGCCCTCCTGTCAGCCTCCGTCCTCCTCCTGGTCATCTTCTTCCTTGGGCGGTACAGCGCACCCATGGCCGTCCCGTGCCGCCCTCCTCTCTCAGCCCTCCCCGTGCCTATTTAAAGCGCGCATCAAGTGCGCCATGGCCGCCTCTCACTTTCCCCTCTACCCCCTCTCTCTCCCTCGCCCTAGCCCGGCCGCGATTCGAGTTTTCGCCGCCGCCACTGAGCTCCTCGCTGCCACCTCTAGTGCCGCCGCTAGGCCTCATCCGCCGCATTCACCTACACCTCCGGCATCGCAAGCTCATGGTCCATCCCGTGCGCACCTCCCCTTCCTCTGGAGCCCACGGGAACGCCACTGCCGCCTTCAACCGCCGCCACCATCGCTTCGTCCTCCTCGCCGCCGGCCATCCTTTAGCGCCGCCACGACGAGAGTGTGAGCCCTAGCTTCGCCGTGTTCCCCTCTACCTACCGCTGTCCCCGCCGCCGGCCAAGACTTGGCCGTTCGTCGGCGAGCTCCACCGCCCGAGCGCCACCACTCTAGTCCAACGTGGAAGTGAACAAGCCAGGCAAGCAGCAAGAACGCCTAGGCGTTCATTTTGAGCGCCTGGCGCCCGGCAGCTCACCTAAGCATCTCGCCAGGCCTCCTAATTCCCAGGTCTCCAACCAAACGAGCATCAGGCAGACTCCAAGAGGCGCCCCGACCAGGCTAGGTCATACCAGATCCCAAACCAAACAGACCCAAAATCAAATCAGAACAACATGAAAAAAAAAATACTGCTCCCAAATGCCCACTGACGACTGCTCAGTTCGTCACCGATGCGAAAAACGAGCAAAACCACTAGCTGCGTACTGCAGTGCGGTAGTGTTAGTGTAGCAACTAGCAGTACATAGCCGCAGCTTGCAGTGAGCCTCTTTGTGCGCACATGACGGCGCAATAACTATGCTGCTCCTAGTATCTGAGCACCAATACGGATCATATGCAGGCTGCAGCAGGTACACGAAAGTTAGAAAGTAAGGAGCTTTAGTGGCCTAGTGCATTTCCTGGCCGCGAACCAAATCTAAAAGCTTTTAGGTTACTCAATCTCCTGAGCGTTACACCTTCTCCATGAAATCCTAACCACCACCCTACCATAATCAAGCAAGCAAAAAAGAATCCCTTTTCCTCTGACAAAAGCTGTTGGTAGAGACACATCCAAACCTAGATATATCTAGATAGTGCATTTTGATTGTATGCTGAATCTAGGTCACTAATGATGACCCGAGAGGTTGGGAGTATGATAATATGATCCGCATATGGATAAGTTGTGGGCTACCATAAACTAGACTAGTTAGCAGTAGGCAGAATCCTGCCTAATCCCACCCCTGCATAAACTAGCAGTTCAGATGGGCTCTGCATCCTGTGTGCCGCAGAAGCTTGTGCTTTGCGCATCTCCATGCACATGCATCTCGGCCGGGTAAAAGTAGCTTTTGCAGCTTGCGTGCACACTTCACTCACCAGTGGCCAGGCTTTTTATTCCTCCTGCCTATGCGTTCCATGCCGAGTTATTTTAATGGATAATCCTCGGAGGCATACGTCCGAAGGGAAGAAAAAAAAAGTTCGGACGCCTTGCTCCTCACGTGACTCGCCCTACAGCCCACATGACTTTCTTTTCTGACTCAGACCATTTTTTGTAGCTTCTTCTCAACTCATTTCCATTTCGCCCTCCGTATGTCTGCACTGTACAATAACACCTCTATCATTCTGCTGCCCTCCCGTGCAGACTCCAGTGATTGAGGACGTCGTTTATGGTCGATTTGGGAGCTAGGACCGAGGATAGGCAGCACCAGCACCTTCGCCATCAGGTGGATCAACTTCCTCACTATGGTCAGCCAGCTTCCTTTCCTTTCTTTTACGTGCCCTTTCTGCTCCTTTTTGCTCACTTCGGTGATTCTTGCTTCCCAATGGCCCACCATCTCAGCCGTCGTGTGCTCCTGCAGCAAATGTGTCAAACGGACGTCGAAGAAGTCAGGAAGACGGATGACGAGCAGACGGCATGAGGCTGGTGACCTTTTCCTCAAGTCCATAGAGATAAATGTTACGGCAAAAGGTATTTTTTTGTTGCAATGGTGTTTTTGGTTTGTTGCAGCCCCTTTACCATTTAATTGTTGCAACAACTTTTCTCCTGAATTGTTGCAACAGCTTTTCTCCTTTGTTGCAGAAAGTGATTTTTGGTTTGTTGCAAATACATTTTTCTGAAATTTTGTAGGAAAATGATTTTTTGTTGCAACTATTGTCGCCGATTGTTGCACACATAAAATCAAAATATTTCAGATGTTAGTTTTAAATCTTGCAAATTTATTGATGGTGCAACAATTATTTTCGGATGTTGCAACTATTATTTTCAAATGTTGTAATGCTGTAATATCGAAATTTGTTTGATTGGTATATTGGAATTAGTTTTTAAGCACAGCTAGGTTATATACCGATAGTTTTCATGCAATTTCAGTGAGAATATGTTATTTTTCCCAATGTTTTTCGAAGGAGATCGGGCGGAGGAGTTTTTGTTGCGTTGGGGGTGCGTGGTGTTGCATAGTACTTTCACTTGTTTCGGGAGGAAGAAAAAAACACACCGAGATGGGACGGCAAAGCGTGGCGTACGGCGTTTGTTCCGAGCGCTAGTCACGTCCTCTAATTAATCAAGTAGCTGAGGCGTGTGAGACCACTAGTGAAGATATCAATTAAACAAGATGGTCAGATGGGAGTCAATAGTTTTGATCACCTTTCGTTATATTAATCCAACGGTGGCCGAACCATCCGAGAAAAATCGTGGCGTCGGACATCCGAGCGGCCTGATTTTGTACTGTCCCTCCAACTCGCCAAAAACTGACAATTGGGTCGGAACAAGTGTACGGACAGCCAATTTGAAATGGCCTTGTCAGGAGCTGTAGGTCCGTTTTGTTTTTCTTTTCCAGTTTTTTAGTACTGTATTATAGCTCTGTTACCAGTGTAAACGTGTTTCTAATGTGTGTCCTGGAATCTACACCAGTATCATTCAGAAGAAAAAAAAAGGAAGTACAGAATCCAGATATGTAGCTGACCGTATGACTATTTCCCTTCATGCAGTGGAGGCTTATGGGTTCGCTGACTTTGCTCAAGTTTTTTTTCAAGATTTTGTGCTCTAGTCTTTTACTCTTTGTTAAAATTAAAAGAGGTTCCCTAAAAGAAGATTAAAAGAGGTTAAGACCTGCCAAAGATACTTTACACAGCACTGATGAAGCATCCTAGGCTCAGATCGAGTGGACCCCGGGTCTAACTTCATCACCACGCCACTGCTATACGAACCACCAAGCTTCTACGTACGGCCTGATCATTACACGAGCACAAAGGTTGAGATCATGTGATCCATCGCGAAAACTGGAGAGGTCGAACCCTACTTAGATCTCAGATCCGGCATATACACGCACACATGGAATCCTAGACATATCATCTGTAACCATGCATGATCCTACTACGTACTGCTCTGAAGGATAAGCCGTGATTCTCATTCAGCCTTCCTATTTAAGTTAATTTCTTGGCCACTTCCAGTTACGACTGTAAAGTCAGGCTTGATTGATCATGCTGCATGCCCACCTGTTTTGCCTCCCCCCAAGTACTAAAGGAAGAAGAACATTGATGTCCGTGAATCCAGCCATCATCGTGCGTCTGCGTCCATTGTACAGATCCGAAACAAAACATCTCCCAGTCTCTCAGAGATGTAGTAAATGTTAAACTGTCGGTACATGTCAGTCTAAATTTATAATGAAAGAGAACTAAAATAAAATGGTTTAACTGTTTAAGACCAGTAGCCTTGCACGGCATCATCTTAATGGAAACAACAGACATTGAACGACAGCACTGGAGGCCAACGAAATATCTGATCAGGTGCTGAGTATCTATGCAGGTGATGGAGCTCTCAAATAGTATCACCAACACCAATTTTCTACGAACGCAACAGGTGAAGCATGTAGCAATGTCAGCTCCTGCCTCTTTTGATAAAAGTCCTTGCACAACCACCGGTTACGAAATAACGTTGACAATTACTAGTAAAAATCACTGAACGCCAAGATGGGAGTGCTCAAACAATGTGTGTTTGGTAATACTAGGCAGAGCTGAAACTGCTTCAATTGTCTACAACTAGAACAGGTTGAGAATGCAGCAAGTCAAATCCTACTGCATATTGTATATTTTGCCTATTTTTGGCCCTTTTTCCATTCTATTTTAAAAAATGGACCTCAATATACAGTTCATTGCTGTTGAGGAATATATGACATCTCAATGCACTGTATACAGTAGTCAGGTCAAGAAGAGACAGGAGTACCAGAACAACTTAGACCAGAACTAAGTGCGGATGGTATCTTCATTGAAGTTCCGAGAAAGCCAAGACTGATGTCAGTGAACAAATGAGACTTACATAATTTACATGGGTCCTTCATATTCTACGTCTTCAACCCTCCCGGACCAGATTTGTTGGCTCGCTCAGAACATACTTTGGTAGTTCGTATTTGGCACCTGCAACAGAGTTTCCAAGGCCATCATTGAGTTGGCACTGCAAGCATGAGTCATGACTCATGGAGAAGACACACAAGTTGCAAAAGAATTCTTTCACCTCTTTCATCATAGCAAAGTGTCATGTCAGAATTTGATACGATGATGCCAGCACTGTCCACTATGGCTTGTGCAAGAGATATATCAGCTTCTGCAGCAGCTCGAAGTGCGTCCCAAATATCTGGTGGAAATAGATGTCAGCTTTTAAGACAAATTATAACATCTAATGTCTCTGTTTGTATTCACTTATGTTCAGGGTGTGTCATCATCAGACAACAAACATGCATTCCATGTATGAGAAACTAGCAGAGTAAATGATGTAAAACATCTATATGCTCCACACCAACCCTTTGCTAAAACCAAACAAACATAAAATATGATAATTGAGAAGTATATTTTTAACGAATTTGCAAGGTCATCCCAAGGACAAACCTTCGGCAATGTCCACTCCATAGGGAGATTTATATCAATAAAGAAAGGAATGCCCATTTCGTAGGGAGATTTATATCAATAAAAACAAGGACGTGTACCAACTTTTGTTTTGCAATTCCCTAGTTTTTTTTTCCTCTTCAAGGGACATGTCACATTTAACATCAAACAGTGGATTAAATTACCAAAACAGCAAAATCAACACTACTTGGACATGTACTTCAAAAGTTCAAAGTAATGAACTCCACACATTTATTTAGCAAAGTTAAGTCAAATTTCGCTGGTGCTTCTTCTAAGGAGAAAAAAGGACTGGTCCAGCAAGCAGTATAAATGCATCACAGATAAATGTCCACAGTACAAAAACGGAGTTGTTATCAATAATAAATACGCAACGCAATACCTTTCTGTCCACCATAGTGAGGAGCAGTGTCCCAGAATTCATCACGCATCTGTTTGATTTGTGCTGGTGTTATTGCTTGAGTGTGCTTCCAAGGCTTTGGCTTTTTTAGCTTCTTACTGTTGTCTGAGATAAAAAAAGAGTTAAGCAGTAATAACTAATAACTGAATATATCCAAATGCAGCAGCAGGAGTGTTTTGTTGTAAATAAGCAATGCACTTATCTTAAAAGTAAATCAGGTTGCACATTCTATCAAGCTAATGCCATCCATGAAACTACAAAAAACAATGCATAACCTCAGAACTTTTTCCTAACAAACCAACTAGTCTACATGCCTGTTTATCAGTGTGTTAACGTTCTTCATTTGCTGAACAGGACAGTACAAATCCATCTTCACCACCTTGACATAAAGAAACTTTACAGCTTGCTGAACATTTTAAAGCAGCCTAACTAATACTACAATAAGGATGCACCAGGATCAGTCAAAAAAGTAGAGTCATGTCATTTCATTTAACAACTATTAGGGAAAAGTAGTTAAACATGCTAAGTAAAAACATACAAGGAAAAGAAACTGCGAAGGCAAGAGTGCTTCCTTTTGTTATTGTTGTCTCACTCCGATTTAACCAGGCTAATGGACAAAGTACCTCACACTAATAGAGAAAGTGATTTTGCTTAATTGACAGCTCGAAACAAACGTATTTACTCCTACTGAACCCCCCAATAAAACGTCTTTCCGCCTACAATAAGAATAAACAATCATTTCAATCGGTGTTTCATAGTGTCACATCTTTGCTTTTGCTAGGTACTGTTGGGAAACCATGGGCTTAGCACAACAGCCGCCCTATAGGTGGGCGGCGGCGTCTCATCCAAAACCCTAGCAGGGTATGTAGTTTATAAATAGGGAGTGCTAGTAATTGTAAAAAGCTGGTCACGACAAGAGAAATAAAGAGAAGAAAGAAGTTTCCCTATATCTCTGTGTTCAATCTACTATTTATTCTTGCATTGTTCTGTGTGATTCGACTTCCGTCTATGAGGTGATCACTTGGACTGGACTTACTAGCGACGGTTCCTCAACATGTTATCAGCACGATTGAATCCGGCCTACCTCTAGGCCTACCTTACTCGGATCGAAAGGTAACCATCGTAGCACGACGCTCGTAGATCGAATCACATTTTTAGATCGCTTTTAATTCCGTAAATTTGGCTTTCTACATTAAATCATACAGTGCAAATCCGCTCCAATCTACCGCGAGCCGACTTGAAATCGCCGGTACAATGCCGATTGGTAAGTTGCATGAAGGAGTACATGTCGATTGCGCTATGGATTGCAGATTGCAAATCCGCTCTAATCTACCGCGAGCTGAGTTGAAGTCACCGCCCAAGCTGATCGGTAGATTACATGAAAAGAGTATATGATGATTGCACTATTCATAGAAGAACAGTACAAAAAAACCGGCCGACGCAGCCCCGTATGGTCGCACCGCCATGGCTCGCCATCGCCACCCACACGGCAGCGTTGCCACCACGCCACCCGCCGCGGGTCGCTCCGCGACGGAAGCGTCGCGCCGCCGAACCACGCCACAGAGTCGCTTCAAGACGGCCGAAACCGCCATGCCGATCGCATTGCACGAAGCGTCGCCACTAGCCCTCGCGACGGCCTCGCCACCTCGACTGCGGCCGCTCATACTTCGAGCCGAAGCGCATCGCGTCGTGCCTCCTCGCTCATCTTGCCACCAAAGACGCGGCCTTCAAAGACCGCCGCCATTGCCGACACCGCCGGACCCACGCCAGCACCACCATTGGTGACATGCCGCCGCTTTGGTGTTTCTGCTGTACCCGCAGACGTAGCGCCATAGCGTCCATGTTGCCGGCCACACCGCCTACCGCCCACTCGCCGTGTCGCATCGCGCGCCACCCGCCAGACTCGCGCGCGACCGACTTTGTCGGTAGTCGCGCCGCATCTTGCTGCCGCCCCCACACGAAGCTCTGCACCACCCGGCCGCGCCACACGCAAGATCGCCACCCAAGACGCGGCCGTACGCCTCCAGCAGCGCCGCGCGCTTGCTGCCGGGCTGAGCCACGCTGTCGCCCGACTTCGCCGCCGCCGATCGCATGGTCAGGCCGTCTTTGCCCGCTCGCCGTCGTCGCCGGCCGGTGCCACCCGAATCGCCCGAACGCCATGCTCGTGCCGACCGCCGCATGCACACTGCCGCTTAGCACGCTACCGCCTTCCTCGCTGGCGGAGCCATCGCTTATCGAAACAGGTTAAGGAAACCCTAACCCCTGCCCCCCCCCAACTTTGTATGGGCCATCTTGGGCTGAGATGGGCCAAGTTAATGGGCCCGGCCGAAAAGGAATTCCGGAAGAAAAAAAAAGAAAAAAGGAAAAGAAAAAATCCCAAAAATTTGCAAGAAGGCCCTCGGAAATCTAAAAATTGCGCGAAATTTTTTCTCAGAACAGAAAATTAGCGATTTAACCTTCGGAAATTGCAGAATTCACCAAAAGTTCATATTCCAGCAGAAAAGAGCATCGTGAATACAAATTTTGAATCTTTTTGAGTATTTGATGAATGTTTAACTTTGTTATTATTATTTCTATACAATTTATATATTGTATTTAATGCTTTGCATGATTATATGTGATTGTTTATATTACTTTGAATCACTGAAATAGCAGTAAATCATGAAAAATGCATAGAAAAATACAGGAACATTATGAGAATTTTGCAACCATTTTATGCAAATTACCAGCAATAATCTTATGAACTCTCTGCATGAATATGGAAATAACTAGCATCACAAACTTGGAGTTCAAAGAGCTAACCCAGAATTTGTACAGAATTTGTACCAGTCTTTAACTTTGTGGTAAGGTAATCACGGATGAGTAGAAGATTGAAAAGACTCTCTCTACCTTTTGACCTGAATGAGGTTCAATCCGCACGCAACTATCGTCAAGAAGGCTACAAGGAATATGCCGAATTGTTTGGCATCATGCAAGTTGCGGAAGCTCAAGATAATATTCTAAGGAAGAACTACATCTCAAAGCCGTCTAGTAGCAATGTTGGCCATGAAGCCAATGCTAACAGCTACAAGGTAAGGAAGCCTCTCAGAAAGGTGAGGGGCGAGAAGGGTAAGGTCGTGGGTTGCACGTTATTGATGCTTTTCAGTCTAAAAAGAATGGCAAAGGACAGCATGAGGCACACCTCGCCATTGCAGACACGTATGATCCACAACTATTAGTTGCACTCATGAATATGGACAACCTAGTAGCAGCCCCCATCAACCCTCCTTTGGACATCACAGCGGCCACAACCGTAGTTGCCCAAGAGGAGAAGATCACCATAGAGCAGATTGAGGTAGAACATTGAATTAATTTATACTTTGAATAATGGTTGTAAGCTCAAGGAGAGCAAAGCATTAAATTCTTATGATGAGTCCCGCAAGGCTTATTTTTCCCGTATTTATAATAGCAAATTATGTTCTGATTTTGAAGTATTTTATTTATGTGTGGATTGCTTCCTACCTCATATTAATAAATACTTTATATCAGAACGCGTGTGGCGCCCAATGAAGGAAGTGTGTTTAGCGTATTGCGGCACAACAAATACCATCTTGAGAGTGACGAATTTTTTTCAGTTGATCAGCAAGAATACTGGTAGTCTTACGACAATCGTAGGCAGCGATACTTGTATAATAGGCTCAGGTAGGGCCACAATTATACTCCCGATGGGCACAACTTTGGTCATTAAATAAGTCTTGTTGTACCCAGAATCAACTAGAACTCTTAAGGATATTCGCGCTAACGGTTTCCACGTAGATACTGAAGAAGAGTATGGTAAGGAATACCTGCTTATTACAAAGCGTGAAGAAAGTGGAAAGGATATTAGAACGACTTTCTTCATATGAAAGTGGGCTATACTACACTGATATTAAGACACCCGCAGCCTATACTACCCTGAAAATCGTATTTAGAAGCTCTAAACTTTTCTATTTCTGGCATGATAGATTAGGCCACCCAGGTCTTAGGATGATGCGAAATATAATTAATAATTCTCAGGGGCATAATATCAATGTAAAGAATTTCTTGAATCAGGAAGATTTTGTGTGCCCCGCATGTACCACCGGGAAATTAATTACTAGACCTTCTGCTCTGAAAGTGAACGACGAAATCCTTGCATTCCTGGATCGTATCCAAGGAGACATTTGTGGCCCCTATATAGCCCCTATCAGGGCCATTTAGGTACTTTATAGTGCTCATCGATGCTTCCTCGGAATGGTCACACATATATTTATTGTCTACGAGAAATCACGCTTTTGCAAAGCTAATCTCGCAGATAATTAAAATTAAAAATAATTTGCTTGATCATCATATGAAGTCCATAAGAATGGACAACGCCGAAGAATTTACTTTGAAGGCATTTGATGATTATTGCATGTCAATGGGAATTAACGTTAAGCATTCCGTACCGTATGATCACACCCAGAATGGACTAGCAGATTTTTGCAAAATTATAACTTATAAACTATATGTAGGGGATACGCAGTCCTACACGCAGCAACTCTCATCAACCTTAGACCATCGGCATAGAACATCCATTCACCTATGCAACTAGCGTAAGGGTCAACACCGAAAATTTCTCATCTTCGCAGATTTGGTTGCAAGATTTATGTACCTAAACCACCACTGCAGCGAACTGCAATGGGCCCTCTCCAAAAGTCTGGGATATACGTTGGTTATAAGACAACATCCGCAATTACATATTTGGACCACATGACTGGAGAATTGCATGCAGCCCGCTTCGCTTATAGCATATTTGATGAGGATTGTTTCCCGTCATTAGGGGGGAAATCAACTCATTGATGAAAAATATCGGGAAATAACGTGGCAAGCCACGGGAATCCATGCGCATGACCCGCGCACTAGTGAAGCAAATAGAGAAGCTCAGAAGATAATTGAAGTCCAAAAGATAATTGATTTGCAAGCATTAGCGAATTAACTGCCTAACCACTTTAGTGATTTGAAGAGCGTGACCAAGTCGCATGTGCCTGCACGCAATGCATCGGAGAGGGTTGAAATACCGAAGAAAGAAAAAGGTATATCTAATCCCTCCCAGAGGCCTCAAAAAAGGACGAGAACTCCGGCCCCTCGAATCAGAAGTAACTGGGGACGCCTAGTGAAAAAGAATAAGAAGGACTTGACACAGCCGATCACTAAAGTTCCCCAGAATCAGAAAGGGAGCCAGTTGAGAACTGACACCAGTATAGAACCTTCAGAAAGAGGCATACCAGATTTGAATATTCCCACAGAGGGAGATATCACCATGGATGTGTGCGCACACATCGGAGCTGAAAAATTAAAGGGACTTGTCTCCATAATTGAAAGCAGCGGTAAGCAAGTAGAAGCGTTAGAAGAATCGTCCCATAAAGAAATAGCTATAAACTATGTGACCACGAAAGAATCTATTAATAGGACAACAACCAATGTCGATATTTACTTTGCAGAATACCTTTTGTCCTAGAGTACAAATGGAGAATAAATCACCCCTCAATTGCCTTTTCATAATACCATATCCTCCCTTCCACCAAATTGGCATTAATTCCATCACACAAAAATTTGTACTACTGAAACAGTGATACGATTAATCATGGTGATAACAACAACTCCGTTCTTCCACAAATTGTTCAATGAGGCGTTACAATTGAGCCAACTGCCAAGTGCCAACATAAACAAAATAATCACATATGGCCAAATATAACATGAAACGCACCATAGTATTCCATAAGTATCACTAAGTTGCCCTTCCCTGCTACCTGAGTGATGATTCTGCAACTGAATTCTTGCATGACCCATCATTCCATTCTATTTATCATCCAATAGCTAGCAGAGCTAAATCGACATAACAATTACAAGCGCGTTTGATCAAGAACCAAGGACACTAACGAACTAGTTAGTCCTGCTCCTAATCGCGGTTCTTGGAACCAAATTGCCCAAGATCTCAATCCTTAACTCACCAAAGAAAACAAAAAAAAAAGAAATATAAAAGAATCGAGAAAGACGGGACAAAAGAAGAGACCATCAGTTTTAGGGGTGGATCCGGCGCAGCCCATGCCGACGACCGATCAGACGGTCATGGACAGCCTCCCTTCGAGAATTTTGGAAGCGGATCCGGGTCTCGCGGATGGCTGCAATGATGGGTGGATGCGAGAGAGGGCGGTGGATTAAAAGGCGAAAGCTGGGAAGGAGTACGCATCAGCATGTGATTATGGTAACCAACAAAAACCGGTGCGGGTGTAGCCGTGTAGGTGATGCCGATGGGTGAGCTGGCTTTCCTTTTCTTTCTTTCTTTCTTCTTTTGGACTCTTTTCTCCCTTTTGATGCACCGATGGTTTATTCAGGCAAAGTTTAGTTTTCTAGGCTTTGGTCGAACCTATCTATTGTGAGATTTATGCTCCAAAGTCCAACCTCCAATCCCCCGTCCAAGATTGGGGCCGTGGCAAAAACATTATTTTCGATATTTTCCTCTTCTTTTTGGATCCAATGTATTGTAACTTTGATTTATGGAGTCATTAGTCTAACAACCAGCAGCTTTGCAACTTGTAAATTGGGCTTGTCCGTAGTATACACTCTAAGTCTATTTCAGACGTGTGCGTGGTGGTGTGTGCGCACGGGTTTCTTTCTTGTAATCGCAAATAAATATATTTGTAAAGTTTCTATAAGATTATGTTGTTCTTGATTTTTTTTATGTAATTCCTACGTTTCAAATTTCAAATGAACCTAAAAGTGGTGGTATAAAACTTGAACTCCATATTTTAGATGGCGACTACACTCTCTAAGTGATGCTAAAAAATATAAAAGAGAATAATGAGCTCTCTCGGAAAGAACAACTTACTCCAAAATAGCTCAAGAGTCTTAAAAAAACTCATGAAAGTTTGTTGTATAGGTTCTGCAAAAAATTTAACAAGTTCTAAAATCTTTCGAGGAAGTTAAAAAAATTCAAGCTAAATTTTCATCCTTGTTTCATGAAGTTTCACTAGGTTTCAGAGAATTTCAAACAGTTTCCATAAAGTTTCAGTGAGTTTCATCCAGTTATTTGGGATTAAAACTTCATAAAACTTAATGAAGCTATATAAAACTTGATGAAACACGATGAAACTTCACGAAACTTCATGAAACTTCATGAGACTTAATGAAACTTCATGATACTTTGGATGAAACATGATGAAACTTCATGAAAATTCATGAGACTTGTGATGAAACTTCATGAAACACGATGAAACTTGGGATGAAACTTAGGATAAAACTTAATGAAACTATATGAAACTTGATGAAACACGATGAAACTTAGGATGAAACTTAATGAAACTATATGAAACTTAATGAAACACGATAAAACTTCATGAAACTTAATGAAACTTCATGAGACTTGGGATGAAACTTCATGAAACACGATGTCACTGCTGAAAACTTGTATTATACGAAAAAAAAGATAAAACTCCATGAGACTTGGAATGAAACTTCATGAAACACATATGAAACACATTATGAATTAGTTTCATCAGTTATTTGGGAATAAAACTTCCACAACCAAACTTCCATAAATTCAAACCACAAAGTCATTACAAAAACGGAAAGAAAAATTGCAAAATTTCAAGTTCCAAAACACGCACATGTCATGGAATCTAACCTCTCGGAACACAACGCGACGACCACTGGTCGAGTAAGATTACTGATCATGTACGCCTCGACACGCCTACTCCCACTTTGCTTTCGCGATGGCTCACCCACACTGCCGCACCGCCTCAGAAGTTGGATTGAGTCTCGCCAAGCGACGACACTTCTCTACTCATGGCGCCTCTTGATAAGGAGGGCCTCCAAGTCTGGATGGCTACTCGCTCCTCTTCATTCTTCTGCTTGAGCTCGGTGACCTCGTTCTCCAATTCAATGAGCTCAGCCTGCTTCTTCTTGGCTTCTTCAATTTACCTCAGTGAGTCCCTAGCCATAGCTATGGACAAATAAGGATTGCTAATGTAGCCGTCAGCATCTGGATTGTTGTTCTCTTTTGTTGAATTAGGCCCATGGCTGGACACTACCAAGTTGAGGTTCTCATCCTTTTCTCTCATGAAATTCTTTGCGGCTATACAAAGAACACTAAACTATCACTCCAGAGTTCATATACAGACATAATGTAACAGTCCGTTTTTTGGACTGTAAATAGTATTTCTCCGTTTGACGTTTGGAGTTTCAAACTTATTTCAACTTAAGCTATAATTTCAAAATTCTCTACTTCGGCCTTAATTCAAAATGTTGGATTCAAATTCGAATTTGAATCTCAGTTCAAAATTTCTTTCCTCTCTCCTCTCTTGGGCCCAGCCTACTCCTCCCTCTCTCTCCCAGCCCATCTGACCCAACTCCTTCGTCCCCTTTTGGCCTGCTTGGCCCGAGCCTCCCCTTGCCCCTTCTTCTCTCCTGGCATGCCCGTGCCCGCTGCAGCACCCCCATGCGCTCTAGCCGCGTTCACACCACCCTCTGCACCGCCCCTGTCAACTCCCCACCTGCCCGTGGACTCAAAGACCTCCCCTCGCCTTGATCTTGTCGCCCAAATCATCCCATACGCCTGTGGCCTTGGCCCCGCCGCCGCCCCGGTCCAAGCTTACGTCCACAACACGCACGCACACCTACCACTCACCGCCACGCCTTGTCCCATCGCAGAGTAACTCACTATCGCACAGGCCCTCCAAGTCGCCATCTCCTCGCTGCGCGCACCTGCCCCGTCCTCGCCGCCCAGAGCTCCCATGCCGACCGTCTTGGGACCATGCGCCCTTCTCCAAGCTCCAATAGCTCCCTCGCCCTCTCGCTGGCTATAAATAGCCCTAAGCCCCCCTCCCCACTTTGCTTCCCCCTCCCCCCCCCTTCGTCGCCCTCACCTTCGGTAAGTTCCCCAAAGCTCACCCGAAGAAATCCCGAGCCTCCCTTGTCTTCAGCCGCCGCCATCCTCGGCCATTCCAACGTTCCAGTGGGCTTCCCCCTCTTTCTTTCGTGTCACATTGTGCCCTAGCGTTCCTTGAAGCTTTCCCTTAAACCTATTTTGGCTTGAACCACAGGAACGCCCGGATTCTGCCTTCTTCATCGCCTCCGGCTGAACCCTTCTCTACCGTCGATCTCTCTCACCCGTCCACCTCCAGCCTTCCCCCTTGGCGTGGTAAGACCCTTTAGTCCTTGCCTCACCCGTGCTTCCATGATTTTTCATCAAGAATCGACAAAGCGCCGATGTCGGATTTTTCGGCCAAGCGCCGCTGCCGCCCTGTTGTCGTGCCGCCGCTCCGGCGACTCTCTGGCATCGCCACCACTGGCACCAACTCTGCCTCAGCATGCGCATTCTGTTTTTTGCTTTTGCTTGCCGCCGCTTCACATCCCTCCGCCAGCGATGAGCCATGCCGCCCCAGCCCCCTATGCTTTGTGTGTCGAAGCGGCCGACACACACAGTGGCATCATTACTCCCCCGTATCACAGTCAGCATTTAGGGCTAAGCCATAATTAGCCATTTATTTAATGCCTTAACTGCCGCATGGGATCACTAACCGATGGACTCGATGAATAGTAAAGGCTCGTTAACTCTTGGTTTCTCCCTCGAGTGGCTGACAGTAGGCCCCATATGCACAGTGTAGACCCGTGGACTGGTGCACATTGCATGTTGACCTACCGGTCCATGCACTGTACACGTGGACCAAGCACTATTTAGTGGGCTCGGATGTCAGTGGGTCATCTCTCTCTCTCTCTCTCTCTCTCTCTCTCTCTCTCTCTCTCTCTCTATTTTCTTGATTTAATTCAAATTCAAAACTTCGGAAGCTCCGTTCTTCTTTATTATAACTCCAAAAATTATGAAATTTGTTTCTAAAATTTTGCAAATTCAAGATCTTGCTAATGGTAGTGGTCTCATTTAATTTGAAGTTAATTTATTATTTCTTTCGTATTTATTCGTTCTTGCTTGCTTGTTTGTTCCTTTTTCTGGTACGTTCGACCAAGTAGAGTTCAAAGACGCGGGAGATCTCCAGTTTGATCAAGCACAAGACTACCAAGACTCTCTTACCTTTAATCCAGGTGAGTCAATATTTTGATCATTTTGAGCCTGCATTTTATGCAAATTATATTCCTTTAAATTACCAAAATTCCATGCTTTAATTCTTTAAGCAAATGTATGTTAAATCTTAAGGTAGTTAAATACCCATTTGTTAATTAATTAATTATTATACCATCTTTTGACAATTGAATCTATTATTCCATATCACCCTAGTAACTATGTGGTAATTACTAGATATAGGTTGTACTTAAGCGACATGCTAGTCTTGCATAAGTACCGGGGCATTAAATGCCCTAATCATCATCTCTTAAAAAAACATGAAATTATTTTGGGCAGTCATGGGAGTTACGACATGACTGAAGTATTTGAAATAATATGGCTTTACTCCTCAAAACCCTAATAAACTGCTATTACCACATCTGGGCGGATGGTATGATGGTTGGTGCTGATGTAGCATGAGAATGGTGGGTATGTGGTATGAACTACCCAGATGACATTAAGGACTTCATCCGGTGATGACCATCCATTGTAAAACATATACAACTACAAGTTTGTAAAGTACAACCTGGCTTAGTAAATTTATTAAACTCTGAACGTCATCTCGCTAGAGGGGTAATGGGCCAGTGCAAGTACTAGATACGTCCGGCTTGAATGGGACACCGATGCAAGGTGAAGTTGCCAGTCACGCTAGTCGTTGTGGGTAACCCAGCTACGCTAGTCGGTGAGGTGAACATCCCACACAACTTATGGGGCCCACCACGCATGGAAGTAGCCTATATGGGTGAGTGTAACATCCCAAAGTTTTGTTACCAATTTTAAAATTAATAAATTTATTATTTTATTAATTTTCTGAGTCGTAAAAGAGTTTCCTTGATTTTCTAAAAATTTAAAAGAGTTTTATCGCTTTTCTTGAATTTCCTAAATTTTAAAAGTCAAAAATAAAATCTATTGAGTTTACTGGGTTTTTATTAGGTTTTAAAGTTAAAAATAAAATTTTAATTATGAATTTTTGGTAGTTAAAAGGGTTTTCTTGTTTTTAGAAAAATATTAAAAAATAATTTATTTGCAAAATTAAATACCAATGATGAGTTGGAAATATTTTATTAAGTTCAAAATGATCCAAAGAATTTCTGTGTATTTTTCTAGAATTTTTGGACTTTATTTACTATTTTCTAAAAACCTAATTAAAATTCTCTTTCTCTGTTTGGGCCAAATTCCCGTCGGCCTGTTCCTATTCCCGTTCCCCGTGCGACCACCCTTTCGATTTCGACCACCCTCTCGGTTTCGACCACCCACTTGGTTTCGACTAGCCACTCGGTTTCGACCAGCCACCTAACCAGACCGACCCGAGTCTCTTCCTCTGCCGTTGACCGACCAAGTTCACTGGCGACCCTTCGTCTCCACGCCGGCCTCTCGCCACTTCGCTTGCAGCCTTGCAGCCGCTTGCTTACTCGGCTGCGTTAGTGCACCACCTTCGCCTCGGTTTCCTCAGCATCGCGCGTCGCCCGGCTCTTGCCCATGCCCTGGCTCAGCCTTAACTCCTCGCCACCTCCCTCAGCTACCAACGCCGCCCATGCTCATATGTCGCCGCCCTGAACGCGTCAATGACATGCGGTGCCCTCTCTCGCACCCTCCGTCCTGACCTGTATAAAGCCCCCCTGGAGCTCCTTTCCTCGCCATTTGCTTCCCTGAACCACTCTCCCTCCTCTCTTTTCCATTCTAACCAAGAGAAACCTCAAAGAAGCGAGCTCCAAGTTTCTGGCCGCCGCACCTCATCGTTGTTCCGGCCGCCACCGTGAATCTTCTTCCTCTCTACCCGTGTCGTTTCGTGTTCCAGGCCAGGAGGAACTTATCCCCTAACCGGATTTCGTTTTGGTCCTCAGGAGCTTTCGGATTTGAGCTTCGTCTTCATCTCCGGTCGAAAGGGGCATTTCCACCACCACATCGCTTCCGGTGAGATATTTTCAAATTGCTCCCTCTCTGAGCATCTCAGACTTTCACTGGTGCTCCCCGACCTTCCATTGTCTCTCTTTTCTCTCAGGCTACCTCCTCCGTGTTGAAGCGCTGCCGTTGCCTCGGGTTCACGACGTCGGACCATCTCCGACAAGCTCCTTGACCATGCTCCACTCTGGTATGGCCCTAGTCACCTCTAGTAGCTAGATCACTCGCTTTTTGGTTGAAAGCGTTGCTAGAACGCGGTTGCTGTTATCACCGTAGCTTCCACTCCGCTTCACTTCGCTGCGCTGCCGCCTCAGGCTGTAGTCAAACCTCCTTCTGATCACGTGAAGTCAAATCTCCTTCCGACCGGGTAGTCGAAGCTCTTTTCGACCATGTCCTATAGTCGAATCTCCTTCCGAGAGCTCGTTCTCCTTCGTTCGAGCTTCGATTCGTGTGATTCAAATTTCTAAATTCATCTTAAAACAAGATCTAGCTATCTATACCAAAATTATTTAATTTGGAATTCATTTGAATTTTATTTGGATTTTATTTGAATTTGGTTTATTTTCGCGTGTAGACTTCGCCAACTTCGGAGAACCGGATTTCGACACCGTTTGAGAACAACAACTAGTTAAGCAAGGCAGTTTACATCCTTAGATCATATTCGAATCCCAGTATTTTAAATTAATTAAATTCTATTTTAAATTATTATTGCATGTATATTTGTATTCAAGTAATTTAAATCCATGTTTTAAGATTTATAGTTATTCCCAATTTCAATATATAGCCATTTATTGTCAATATGGATAGTATGGAGAATCTTTCCGAATGTGATGCATTTAGGAGTTAGAAATTGAAAAGACTGGATTATATGAATACGTTACTGCTGAATGTTTGATTATAAGAATACATTATTGTTGGATTATAGCAATATATGATGGATGGAAGTTGGATTGTAGGAATACATGATTCTTGAATATTGATTATACAATTATACAATCGTTGATTGTTGGGTTATATGATTGTATCACTGTTGATTTTCGGAATACGTGATTAATTGAATTACATCCTAATTAGATCATAATATTGTATCCTTGTGGGGTACCCGGATTATATATTTGTTGTATATAGGATTAGTTATGGTTGGATGTTGGATTATACAAATAGATTGTTGTTGATATTAGATTGTTGATATCAGATTATAGAAATAGATTATGGTTGGAGATTGGATGATCATATTCCATTATTGTTGGATCATCGGATTATATCATGATCGGAATATTAGGAGTGTACTTTTGTTGGAATATGGAAATACCTGATTATTGGATATTGGATTATAGAACTAGATTATTGTTGGAGATTGGATGATAGAATTACCAATTCATGATGTTAATTTGGGTGGATTAGGTTCAATCAAGAAGTATGTGTAAACTTTGTGGTATTAGCAGGATAATTTGGTTAGAGTAGATGTATGGGTTATGAGGGAATAATTGGATTTTGAAGGAATCTTAGTGGAAATGAATGTATTAATAGTGATTGTTGGAAGTTTAGTTTTGACAAAATGATCAGTTTTAGGTGATGAATAAATAATGAAGTTGGATTATTATAGTAAGTTATGAATGGAATTCATATGCATTGGTTGAATTGTGGAGAATTACTGAGATTGGTGGAGTTAATTGAATAGTAGTGTTTGGTTGATCTTCAGTTATAGGTATAATAATGTAAACAATAGCGTGGTGGATCAATAGACTTAATAGATTGATTTGGAGATTATGATTCTAAAATTGGAGGTTGACTTACTGAAGTTGATAATTCTTGGACATCAATCCCTCACACCTTGTCACCCTAGATAAAACTCTGGTTAATACAATAGTACCGACTAGATGTTCTTGTGGAAAAATACGCCTAGTCATGCTTAGACAAAAAATGTTCAATTTGGAGAATTTAGCCAGATGATCAACTGTGATTTCACATGATGTTATGGTATTGCTTTTACCATGGAAATTTTGGAAAATGATTTGACTTGGAAAAATAAAATAAAATTTGGTTTGGACTTGGACGAAATGGACGTTTAGTGGGTACATGTTTATGCATCGGCTCAATTGGGTATGGTTGAGACCCATGGGTTTTGTTGGGAAATCACCAAAGTCAGTTAAGGACCGGTCTTCAAGCCGCATCTTGCTAAGCCTCATCGTACTACCACATATCCTGAATGGGCAGGACTGGACTAAATAATTTGTATCATTTCACCGTGGTTGTGCTATCCGGTTGTGTGAGTGTCTTTGTAATCTACTTTCATGTATTCCCACATGGCACAAGAGGGGGCTTAAATCCAGCGGATGGTTCAATCCAAAGGAAGCGAAACCTTAGCAAGGTGGGACTACGGTGGGAAGGTACATTGTAAAGGCCTTGTGATAATCTCTTAGTCGTACACCTTCGGAAGTGTGTGAAGCGGACATTACGAGTGATTATCTCTTGTGGGTAAAGCTGTACAACCTCCACAGAGTGTAAAACTATCCAGAATAGTTGTGTCCACGATCATGGACATGCTTAGCAAAGCCAAAGCAAAGTTAGATTTTGGTTTTATTTTTAAAAGACTTTATCAAATGATTTTGGATATTGTATCCAATTGGAAAATTAGGCAGGTAGTCATGTGATAGGAGGGTATCCTTCACCACTAATTGATGAATGTTATCTGACTATAAAACTTGGGAATTTAGAAAATGAATTTTAGTTATAGAATATCTGCTTTGGAACTTAGTACAAGTATTTAAAGAAAGCAATGCTTTATGCACATTCAACCTTATATACCTTCCTTTGATATATCCCTGCATGCATTATAATTTTGTTATTGGGTGTAACTTGCGGAACACGATTGTTTATGCTCACTCTTGCTTAATAAAATGTTGTTCAGAGGAGAAGAACTTTGCATCTACTGAAGATCTTGACGACTAGGCTGCTACCTCGGTCGATTGCCTGTGGCAAATTAGCTGGGCTTTACTACTTTTTCGTCTTTCGTTGTGTTCTTATTTGTTGGCTCATAAGCCTTTCTGGTAATCAACATTGTTATTTATTAATAAAGTTTTGCGTAGTATGGATGTTACCATATTTGTTTACTGTGTGAGCTAGCCACTGATCATATGACTAGTTCAGTAATACATGGAGGATTTAGGACTGTTAATCTCGGGTCCTGACAGTGAGATGACGGAAGGGGCGAGATAATTTGAAGGTCACTGTGATGGTCTCTCAACCACATGACTAAGGAATCATGTGGGGCAACGCATTGATTATCTCTTGTGGGTACAGTGTACAACATCTACAGAGTATAAACTGTTTAAACAACGCCTACGGTCAAAGGCGGACATAGGAACTTACTAGAGTTAGTTCTATTTCAAAAACCTTTGGGGATGGAATAAAAACTTGTCGGGCTGATGTAACCCTGATTTTGGATTTTTTTTTTCCTGGGTCATCGTGCTCTGTGATGTTAATGGTGGATGTAACCACAATCAAAATAAGCATAGGTGGAGGTAACATTCGCTGTATTTAATACTGCACAATTATTCTCTTAAATAAAATGCAATTTGGTTAAAATGCTAAGTGATAGGAATTATTAATATTGATACTTGAAAACATTGCTTTAGCAAATAAAAGAATTCGAGCCATCCTTGTTAAGCCTTGCATGTATATTATTGCATCTTGTGTGTTGGCTCACGAGCACAAAAGTTGTGCTCATTGTCACTCCTTCCCCAAACCCTTCAGACCGTGTGGATCATGGAGATTACGCCTACAACGAGAATCCCGAAGTCGATGAACAAGTAAATGATGAAGAGTAGTTAGCTCCTTTAGCCTAGGTCTCGCCTTAGTCTAGCTGACTCGGTATTTGCGTACAACCTATATTCCCCAAATCCTTGGTTAATATCGGTCGTACACGGGCTACCCCAGTCGCTTGCCTGTGGAGAGATGTGCTCTACCCCTTTTGCTTTTGCTTTTATGTAATGTAATCAATTTGGCATGTTTGGCCCTTATTGTAAAACTCGTCCCGACGTTGTCTATATCACTCTGAATTTTGTAATATATTGAATGGTTTAGTTCACGCCATGTATGAAGTGATTCAGCAATGTGTTTGTGGGTGCTATCTATTGATCGAGGGAATAAGACAGTATTTTCACAGAGAATTTGGATATAGCATACTTATTGCTTCTACTCATCACTCTTAGTTCTGTACTTATCTCTACTTTCATTAAGTTTTTACTGACCCTTTCTCTTGTTTCAAAAATTGTAGATGGCTACCCCATCATCCGATGGCCCCGTGGGACCTTTGCTCTCATGGAGAAAGTGACGGAGGGTTCATGGACATTCTTCGCCAGCTGATGCAGTACTTGGGTTGTCACCGCCCGCCCATCTTCAGGGGTCGGATGACCCAAATCTTGGACCGAGAGTCCTGGTGCATGGAGGTTTACCTCTATGCCAGAGAGGGCGAGTTCGTTGTTCGCACTTTCAAGGCCCAGGCGCCCCGGAGCAGCTGTTTTGACACAGTTCAGGATGCAGCTCGCTTCACCTCCACCCGCTTGTGCTGGATGCATGAGGATCTCCTGCTGAGATCATCTTTCTGGTTCTACCCGTATCTTCCCGATGGAGAGCGTGTCCCGGAGGTCTTCGACGTCAGAGACGACGATCCCCGCCTGATGCACCAGGTGCAGCTTACGTAGGCGATGACAGCTACCATCAACACCACCACAGACGAGATTGCACAGCTCCGGATGCTCCTCACTTCCAGCTACGAGCACTCCGACACCCTCCGCAACAACATATTCAGGGATGAAGCAGCCCACCTTGAGACGAGACGAGAGAGAGATGCCACCATTGCAGAGTTGGCACACCTCACAGCTGCCACGACAATCTCCGCTCTAGCTCCAGCTCCTCCTCTGCCAGCCATCGCCTCCAGCGACCGAACACTTGATCGACCTCTTGACCCGAGAGCCACACCAGACGATGCGCACAAGAGCGTCGGCGCCCGATCATGACCCTTCATTGACCTTGGAGTCCGACCATGGACCACGATCTCGGCCGTTCCGCTCCGGTTCTCGCTTCGCCCGGCCGGACGATGAGTCGTTCCCTTTCCGCTCCGTAATCGCACCGCTTGTATTGGTCAGCCCCTGATAGAGTAGTCAGGCTAGTCTAGGTTAGCTAGCAGTGCTTGCTAGGCACTAGATCGAATCAGTAAAGTGTGTAGAAACTTCTGCCTGAATCTGCTCTATGGTGATCTTCTTCTCTTGGGCTACTACGGCTGCGGCCGCTGCGATGTCCAAAAGAGGGGTGATGGGGGCTGCTATTAGGTTGTTCACATCCATGAGTGCAACTAATGGGTGTGGACCCTCTGTGCCTACAATGGCGAGGTGTGCTTCATGCTATCCTTTGCCCTTCTTCTTAGACTAGAAAGCATCAATAACGTGCGAACCACGATCTTACCCTTCTTGCCCCTCTCCTTTATGAGAGGTTTCCTCACCTTGTAGCTGCTAGCATTGGCTTCATGACCAACAGTGCTAGTAGGCAGCTGTGAGGTGTAGCTCTTTCTCAGAACATCATCTTGAGCTTCCGCAACTTGCATAATGTCAATCAATTCGGCATAATTCTTGTATCCGTCTTGACGATAGTTTCGTGCGGATTGCACTGCATTCGGGTGAAAGGTAGAGAGAGTCTTCTCAATCTTCTTCTCATTCGTGATTATCTTACCACAGAGTTGAAGACTGGTATAAATTCTGTACAAATTAAGCCATCTTTGGGCGATCCTTCAACTCGGTTAGTGATGCGATCATCTACATATTTCATGCAAAGAGTAGGGCAAGGCACGGTCGGGAACCGGCGTGGCTGCGGGCCGGCGGCGCTTGTTCGGGCGCCGTGGTGGTGCCATGGCTTTTGGCCGGCGCGACTTCATGCCAGTGCGGAGCGGAGGCCAGCGGTGGCGTGGCCGTACAGTGCTGTCGGCCATTTTTTTTTCGTTTTGTTTACTGCTCATGCAATGATACACAGTGCAATTCACATCCTCTCTTTCATGCGATCTACCGATCAGCTTGGCTGGCAACTTCAAGTCAGCTCGCTGTAGACTAGAGTGGATTTGCAAATCCACGGTGCAATCGACATATGCTCTTTCATGCAATCTACCGATCGGTATTGTGCTGGCGACTTCAAGTCGGCTTGTGGTAGATTATGGCGGATTTGCACCGTAGGATAAAACAATCTAGAAAGCAACAATTGTGAAATTGAAAGCGATCTAGAAAACGACTCGATCTACAAGCGTCGTTCTTGACTATTTACTTTTCAATCCGTGCAGGCCGGAGAGCGTAGTCATGCTGATAACGTGTGGAGAAACCGTCACCGGCGAATCCAGTCCAAATGATCACCTCATAGACAAGCATAGAATCACTTAAAACAATACAAGAACAAACAGTACATAATAGTGGATTGAACACAGATATAAGGGGACTTCTTGCTTCTCTTTATAACCCTTCTGTAAATAGTAATATAATAGTTGAGGATCTTCCCCTTTATATAATCTTCAGAATGGATGAGAAGTCAATCAGATCTGGGCAGGGTTTCCTAACAGATTCTATTCCACTTTCCTCCGCTTTAAACAGGCAAACAATCTTTTCTACAAAGCTCTATCGATTAATCAACTCCGGTTAGGCGATGCTTTCCAACAAAAAGTACAAGCACGTAACACTAACATTACCATATTGCACGATCAACTGAAAGTACTAGCCTTTTCTCCAAGTTTCTTTCGATTGCGAAACGCCGGTGGTACAGCGCGACCCTGATGGCCACGTTTTATTCCACAAGTCTCGCTCGACGATCACTCTCGCTTTCCCGTGCCGAGGAAAGGGCACGCCTGCGGTTGCGGGGGGTCAGAACCGGATGCCGACACGGTAGCCGCTTCGCTGAGCCTCTCGGCGAGCGTGGCTTCCTCCTCGAACGGCACCGTGGGACCCTTGAGAAGGCCACCCAGAAGCTCGCCTGGATCGTAGAACACCTCCACGTCCTCCGCCCGCAGCTGCTCATCCACCTGCATGCGTCCACGCGCGGTCAGTGATCAGTATAGGCTTAGAGTATATACAATGATATAAATATCTATTGTCTATATCAACTGAGATAGCACTATAGATAATGCTCATGCAATGAGTTGTCTTTTCACTTGTCCCTACAGATAAAACAATCTTTGATATACTTTTATGAACCTAAGACATTTCATCCTTGATTCTGGTGATACAGTTAACTATAATTCACAACATATTTATCTCTTTATTCTCTTTTATCCACGTTAGTTTAAATCCTATACGGCACATACGTTGCGTGTAGTATCCATCACATGTACACTGAATCCGTCCCATTAACAGCGTGACTACGTACAGTATTAATTGAGCGAGTTAATCCTTACCTGCTACGTGACCTTGACATGCCAAGAGATAAGATCAGGCATGGTTTTAATTAATTGGTCAAATGCTTACTTGCTACGTGATCTTGACATGCCAAGACATAAGATCAGGCATGGTTCTAATTGATTGATAGGGAGGAGGCGATCTTTTTTTTACCGACACGCGATCTCGACCGTGGTAAATCTACACGTGTTTTGTTGGGGTATGGATTGGCATGCCGCACCTTGAGGACGGCGACGCCGTAGAACTCGACCTTGTCGCCGGTGGGGGCGTGGCCCTTGTAGGGCCCCTCCATGTGGCCCCAGTGCCGGAACTTGAACGCGATCACGGGCGGGCCGGAGTACACCTTCACCACCTCCCACGCGAACCCGCGCGGGAACGCGGCGCGGAACAGCTCGTGCGAGGACTCGAACGTCTCGGCCGCGGCGTCGTACGCGCCGGCGCCCGGAAGGATCGGGCCCGCGAGCAGCGCGTTGTAGCTACCCACGGCCAGCGTCTCCTCCCCCGTCAGCGGTCGCCCGCCGTTCACGGAAAGCCGGAACCGCCCCGGGCTCAGCGACTTGAAGTCCGCGAGGCGGGTCTTGTGCGACAGCTCCATCTCCCACGTCTTGATCGCGTTCTGCACCGTCTCCTCCAGGGACCCCTTTGGCCACTCCTGTTCGCGTAGAGGAAAACCATGCGTATATATGCGCTTGTAAAGAAATGAAATGGATCGCCATATTTTAAGACGCGCGTGCATCTAAAGAGATCGATCGAAGGATATATATATCGAACCTGTGTCTTCTCGGCCTCGAAGAGGCTGTTCACGGCGTCGTACGTGGGCGGCGCGCCGTGCCGCCACGCGGTGTTCTTCTCGCCCTCGCCGGCCAGGTGAGACCTGTACCTGTCGCCGCCGGAGGAATCCGCCGCTGGTGCCTCCATCTCGATCGCACGCACGCTAAGTGAGGCAATTGCCAGTGGATGATGGCGACGACGGTGTCGAGTGCTGTGGTTTGTCTTGTCTCTCGTGCGCTCGCCTTTTAATGCGATGGATGGAGTGATGGAGGGGTTTTTAAAGAGGCGACCCAAAAGTATAAGGAATTGTTTATCCGCCAGCTAACTGTTTTTCCCAAGATAAAATCAATCAGTTTTTCTACCGCTGGATATAATCTCACTTTAATCTAGATGCTTGACACGTTGCCTTGTCCATCCCCGTTTCTCCTTCCCTCCCCCTCCCCCTCCCCCCACCAGTCTCCACAACCTTCTCTACCACCACAGTTCACACTCCAGAGTCTGGGTTGTTAGACACTAATCTTGATTAGTATTTTACTTGCCTGAGTTGTTAATTAGTTAGAGTCCTGCATATGCAAACTGCTTGCATGTGCGTGTGTTGGTAATTAGTTGGAGTCCTACATGTGCTAACGCACACGTTGTGAGCTGTTGGTAATTAGTTGGAGTCCTGCTTGTGCTAACTGCTTGCATGTGCGTATGCACGTTGTGAGCTAGTTATTAGCTCCGCCATCTCGTTCCCAACTCTGGCAAACCAACCACCGTGCTTGTGTGTGTGAGTCCACCGTGAAAGTGTGTGTTTGAGAAAGTCTGCGCCAACAATTGGTATCAGAGCCTAGGTATCCCAGATATATCTTAGGCCTCACGGTTGCCGGGGAGCGCACCCAATGTGTGAGGGGGAGATTGTTGGGATAGTCCCACATTGGTTGTGGAAGGAGACAGAGCACGATTTATAAGGGTGAGGGTACACCCACCTATCAGGCTAGTCTTTTGGGGGGGAGATGGTCCAAGACCCCTTGGTTGTTGCTCTGTAGTTGGGCTTGCAGGTTAGCGGCCCAACGACCTGGGGCCGGGACGTTGGTTTAGCGGGCTCGGTATCGGACACTGGATTAGTGGTCTGATGGCGCTGTGCTAACAATTGGTATAAGAGCTTGTGTTCGTGTACACCTTAATCCATGTCGCGTCCGAGCTCGCCGAGAAACGTCACCGGCGATGGGGGCGTTCTAAAGATCGGCGATGGGAGCGCGTCTTGCGGCGTCGGCACAGGCGAAGATCTCCTCCGTATCCCATGCTCACGAGGAGCAACTACGACTTGGGCCGTGAAGATGAAGGTGTTCATGCGGCGCTCGGGCGTGTGAACGCAATCGTGGATGAGGAGGTGAGCGAGAGGCAAGATCAAATGGCGCTTGCGGCAATCTTCCTCACGGTGCCGGAAGACATGCTGATGCTCCTAGCAGAGAAGGAGACCGCAAAGGAGGCCTGGAACACCCTGAAGACAATGCATCTCGGTGCCGATCGCGTCAAGGAGGCGCGTGTACAAAACCTCAAAAGCGAGTTTGATAACTTGCGCATGAGGGACACCGAACAGATCGATGACTTCACGATGAGGTTGACGACAATCGTCAGCAAGATACGAGGTCTAGGCGACAAGATGGAAGAGGTCTACATCGTGCGGAAGTTTCTTCGTGTCGTACCCAGGAAATTCTCTCCCGTCGTCAGCACGATTGAGCAATTCGGTGACATAAAAAATATGTCGATCGAAGAGCTAATCGGGCGCTTGAAGACGCATGAAGAGGGAGAACGTCGCTACAGCAACGGCGATGGAGACGAGGAGCACTTGCTCCTGACGCGCGCAGAGTGGGAGGCCCGATCGTCGAAGCATGAAGGTGAAGGCTCCTCAGGTGGTTCTAGTGGCGGCAGTGGCCGTTGGTACCGACGTATTGACAAGGCAAAAGTAAGGTGTTTTAATTGTAACGATTATGGGCACTTTGCTTCAGAATGTCGGAAGCCCAACAAGAGGGAGAAAGCGGAGGCGTATCTCATTGAGGCAGATGCTGACGACGAACCAGCATTGCTTTGATGATGTGTGGAACAGGGCAAATCAAGATTAGGGGGGAATGTTAGACACTAATCTTGATTAGTATTTTACTTGCCTGAGTTGTTAATTAGTTAGAGTCCTGCATGTGCAAACTGCTTGCATGTGCATGTGTTGGTAATTAGTTGGAGTCTGCATGTGCTAACGCACACGCGTTGTGTGTTGGTAATTAGTTGGAGTCTGCATGTGCTAACCGCTTGCATGTGCGTATGCACGTTGTGAGAGCTAGTTAGTTTGCACGCTTGTTAGTTTGTTGGGTATGTGGTTGTTAATTAGTTGAGATAGTGGGCGCGTGAGTTTAGGGATAAGGCTACCACCGGTGTGCCTATTTAAGGTCCTGTAATCCTTTGATTAGCCTTGAGCTGAGAATAACGAGAGAATACACGAAAAGGTGCAAGCAATTAGCACCACAATCTTGTGCCTCCGTTTTGTGTTGACTTGGTTATTAGCTCCGCCATCTCGTTCCCAACTCTGGCAAACCAACCACCGTGCTTGTGTGTGTGAGTCCACCATGAAAGTGTGTGTTTGAGAAAGTCTGCGCCAACAATTGGTATCACAGCCCAGGTATCCCAGATATATCTCAGGCCTCACGGTTGCCGGGGAGCGCACCCGATGTGTGAGGGGGAGATTGTTGGGATAGTTCCACATCGGTTGTGGAAGGAGACAGAGCACGATTTATAAGGGTGAGGGTACACCCACCTATCAGTCTAGTCTTTTGGGGGGGAGATGGTCCAAGACCCCTTGGTTGTTGCTCTGTAGTTGGGCTTACAGGTTAGCGGCCCAACGACCTGGGGCCGGGACGCTGGTTTAGCGGGCTCGGTATTGGACACTGGATTAGTGGTCTGATGGCGCTGTGCTAACAATTGGTATCAGAGCTTGTGTTCGTGTACACCTTAATCCATGTCGCGTCCGAGCTCGCTGAGAAACGTCACCGGCGACGGGGACGTTCTAAAGATCGGCGATGGGAGCGTCTCAAGGCGCTCGGACGCGAGGGTCATCTCCTCTCTGTATCCCATGCTCACGAGGAGCAACTACACGACTTGGCTGTGAAGATGAAGGTGTTCATGCGCGCTCGTATGTGTGGAACGCAATCGTGGATGAGGAGGTGAGCGAGAGGCAAGATCAAATGGCGCTTGCGGCAATCTTCCTCGCGGTGTCGGAAGACATGCTGATGCTCCTAGCAGAGAAGGAGACCTCAAAGGAGATCTGGAACACCCTGAAGATAATGCATCTCAGTGCCGATCGCGTCAAGGAGGCGCATGTACGAAACCTCAAAAGCGAGTTTGATAACTTGCGAGAGAGACAATGAAACGGTCGATGACTTCACGATGAGGTTGACGACAATCGTCAGCAAGATACGAGGTTTAGGCGACAAGATGGAAGAGGTCTACATCATGCGGAAGTTTCTTCGTGCCGTATCCAGGAAATTCTCTCCCGTCGTCAGCACGATTGAGCAATTCGGTGACATAAAAATATGTCGATAGAAGAGCTAATCGGCGCTGAAGACGATGAAGAGGAGAACGCCGCTTCTGAAAGAACGGGCGATGGAGACGAGGAGCACTTGCTCTGACGACGCATAAAGTGGGAGGCCCGATCGTCGAAGCATGAAGGTGAAGGCTCCTCAGGTGGTTCTAGTGGCGGCAGTGGCCGTTGGTACCGACGTGTTGACAAGGCAAAAGTAAGGTGTTTTAATTGTAACGATTATGGGCACTTTGCTTCAGAATACCGGAAGCCCAACAAGAAGGAGAAAGCGGAGGCGTATCTCATTAAGGCAGATGCTGACGACGAACCAGCATTGCTTTGATGATGTGTGGAACAGGGCAAATCAAGATTAGGGAGGAATGTTAGACACTAATCTTGATTAGTATTTTACTTGCCTAAGTTGTTAATTAGTTAGAGTCCTGCATGTGCAAACTGCTTGCATGTGCGTGTGTTGGTAATTAGTTGGAGTCCTGCATGTGATAACGCACACGTTGTGTCATGGTAATTAGTTGAGTCTCGCATGTGCTAACCGCTTGCATGTCGCGTATGCGTTGTGAAGCTAGTTAGTTTGCATGTTTGTTAGTTTGTTGGGTATGTGGTTGTTAATTAGTTGAGATAGTAGGCGTGTGAGTTTAGGGGATAAGGCTACCAGCCAGGTGTGCCTATTTAAGGTCCTGTAATCCTTTGATTAGCTCTGAGCCAGAGAATAACAGAGAATACACAGAAAAGGTGCAAGCAGTTAGCACCACAATCTTGTGCCTCCGTTTTGTGTTCAGCTTGGTTATTAGCTCCGCCATCTCGTTCCCAACTCCGGCAAACCAACCACCGTGCTTGTGTGTGTGAGTCCACCGTGAAAGTGTGTGTTTGAGAAAGTCTACGCCAACATGTGTCACTACCGCCACTGCAAACCTAACTTGCTTCTCCGCTAAGCTTGCCAGACGCCATCGTGTCACCGTCACAATCTTCACTTGCCTCTCTATCTCCTCTGCTGCCGCCAGCCACCACCTTCCTCAACTTTGTCGTGCTGCCGCTGTCGCTCTACAACACCTATTTTGCCGATCCCCAACTGGTTGTGCCCTCTCTAGCCACTGCCGGGTCACCACCCATTGAAAACTATGGTTAGGTGGTTGATAAACCCTCAAACCCTAACTACATGAAGTTGTGCTAGGAAGAATGCTATCGCCACCGAAGCGCGAATCTTGACACGGGTCTGAATGCCAGAAAACAGTTTCTCTGTTGAAATTTCAGTTAACTGAAGGTTAGCAAATCCGGAGGTATACAATATGCACCTGGCAGCTAAGCATCCATATAGAGTACTAGCTCGTGATTACTCTTTGACAGCAAGCTTAACTGTTGGGCGACGGTCTCCACGCCATCTCGAGCCGACGATAACCTTGTGAATGCAGGACACATCAAGGGATCCACCCCGAACGACGTCCAAGGACAAACCCCGGACGAGGTTTGAGGACCAACCCTGACGAGATGTCACACATTGAGGGATTCACCTCCCGACGAGGTCCGAGGACTAACCTCGGTGAGGCATGACACGTCGGCGAATCCACTCCAGACCCGGTCCGGAGTAGTCATGCGCTGAGATCCCATCGACACCCACATAGACGGAAGGCCGATGATGTCATGTATCTCGAACATGGCGGGATCCACTTGATGCGATGAACGAAAGTACCCCTAGAGCAAGCTAAGCCCTAAGGGCAACGATGTAACTTTACATATCTCCCCCTCCCACTCTATAAATAGGACCTCTTGTAATTGGGGAGGGAGAGATGTACGATGTAACTTCAGATATCTCCCCCTCCCACTCTATAGATAGGACCCCTTGTAATTGGGGAGGGGGAGATGTGAGAACTCAAAAAACCTAAACTTAGATTTAGCATCGTTAATTGGTAATTAACAATAACTAAAATACAGATAATCAAAAAACAAGATGTAATCGTCGTAGCGAACATAAAAGATATACATCAAACACCATCAACATGTTTCACAATATGACCTTACACATCAAAAATTCAGTAACATAAATTACACCTGAGCGTTTTACACTAAAGTACATCTCGAATTACAATATGAATTCCATACAAGCCAAATTAGAAACATTAATACAAACTCAGAATTATTACAAGAACTAATTACAACAAATTAAAATGTGCTTGTTACCGTTTTGAGTACATTACAAAAGAATAAAAATAAAACTGTTGCATTCATGCCGCCGAAACCCTCCTTGTTTCCTTATCCATTGATCGCCAGTCTATCGAACCGTTCCTCAATCCATTTCCATCGCTTGCCAAGAAATGCAGAAAACGATTAGCAAGCCAAGTTGAGAGCAATAAATAGAAATTAGAATATAGGAAGTGACCATCAGATTTCCCCGAAGTTCAGTAGGATTCCCATATCAACTTAAGTCGGTCGGCCCTTTGATCATCAAGATACCCAAACCAACTAGAGTTAATCGGCACCTTTCGCTTCAATAGGTCTCATCACCCGGCGTTGTCAAAACCCAACACCTACGTTGTTTACAGCAACTGAAGCACCATTTGGACCAAAGGTCCTTAAGCCAATAGCCCCCAGTAGGGAGCAATGGATAAGAGCAAGGGAGGGAAAATATCATGCCCATGGCAAGGATAAGCCCCAGCCGAAGCCATCCCCTGGCCTAAAGCCACATTCACCTCACCAAGCATCACAAGCCCAGTCGTAGCCAGGAGCACCTCCCCTCCCATACCCATTCCACCTCAAGGCCAAGAGCAAGCCAAGCAACCAGGAGCAAAGTCACACTGTCAGCAAGCAAGGAACCCCAAGGCAAGCTCAGATTCTACCCCATCATTGCTTGCAAGCACCCACAACAAGGGAGACGAGGAAGCACGAGGAGCAAGGACGACGTCGGCACCGGCATCGACCTTGAACCATCGGCGACCACCCCCAATGCTGGCATCGCCATCCCGGCCACCACCTCTGCCACTACCCCAAAACCAACCAAAACCAACCCATCAGGTAAACCATATTCATGCCCCCACTGCCATTTTGCCATTCATACTCTAGGATGAACTACACATATCACAAAATCACAGTAGCTTAGCTCTCAGTTCACCATCACAGAGCAAAAGGTAGGGGACAGAGGGAGTAGAGAGGGAAAGGGAGGTTTACCTCAGCGCATCCGTGCATGAACCGCGACCTCTGCGGCAACCCACCTCCGTCACCATGGCTTGCATACATGAAAAAAAATAGCATTAGGACTTAAGTTAACCGCATTCACTAAAAATCGAAGTAAGCAAAGTAAGTAGAGAGCAGGGGAATCAAGGAGGGAGGTGAGGCCTAGTGAACCAAAGCAACCGGCGGTAGCAATCGGAGGCCGAGCTGCACAAGGAGCAGGGGAGGAGCACGGGCCGGCGGCGCCATGGAACCAAGCCACCGAGAAGCAGGCCACGGACGGTGCGGGCCCAACCGGTGGTAGCAGGAGGAGAGGAGGTGTAAGGCCAGAGGGAGAAGTGTGCCGGGAAGGAGCCGCGAGGAGCATGACAGCCGGAGGAGAGGAAGCTGGGCCATGGCGGCGGCCGAGCGAGGCAAGAGGAGGCGGTCGTGCCGAAGCCAAGAAGCCGGGAGGCACCCGAGCCAAGGAGAAGCAAGACGAAGCGGTCGAGCAAAGGGGCCGGGCGCGACCAACCGGGAGGAGCACGGCGGCAGACGGTGGCAAGGCCTTGGCCGAGCCGAGGGCAGGGGAGTGTGGCACAATGGAGGAAGGAGCAAGGGGATCCACGCAGAAGCAATGGGGTGAAGAAGAAAGAAGTGAGGAGTGAAGAAGAGGAATGACCAGAGAATTTCAGCCGTGAGGGGATAAGTAAGAGGGAGAAAAGGGGATTGGGTGAAGAAATGGGATCAGGGAAAAGAAGTTTAGGTGGGGAGGTATTAGGTAAATCTTGTTGAGGGTTAATATTGATAGATTTAGTAGAAAAGATGGAGCGCTAATTTTAATAAACGTTGGCGCTGTGAAGTGTTAGATTTTATAAATCTATACACCACGTGCGGATAGATATCAGTAGATAGATCGGTCCAAAACAAAAATAGGAAAAGATGTAATTATAATAAATATGAGACTTTTAAAATGAATTAATCACCAGTGTGAACTGCTAAAATAAATAGATAGCCTAATACGTTAGAAATAGTTTAGTCACGAGAAAATAATTAAAAGGAAGAATTCCATTCTACCACCTCAAGTATCGACATGCGGACACCTAACCCCCTAAACTAAAAAATAGGACTTTTGACACCCCAAAGTTGCAAAACCGGACAACCTACCCCCTCCGGCTGTTTCGTGTAGTGGTTTTGCTGAGGTGGCGTCCGGGCGGCCTGGTTTCGCCAGGTCAGCCGCTGACTCGGTTGCGACGTGGCGATGACTTAGCTTCTACCATCTTTCTTCCTCAGTCTCTCAACCCGACGTCGTCTTCTACTCCCATCTTCTTCCTCGATCTGTCATGACAAGCATACGCCTTTCGAAATGTGCCTCCTCCTCCTCCGTCCTCGCTCTCCTCCTTGCCGCCACACCGACGCCTCTTCGCCTCCACCCCTCCTCCCCAATCCCCCACCTCTGCCTCCTGCCTCCTCGCCCGGCTCTCCTACAAGTCCACCTCTTCCTCCGCCTTCTCTGCGCCGCCTCCTCCGCAGCGCCCCCCCGGCCAAGATCCACCGCAGCAGCGAGCGCCTCCACTGCGTCTTCCGCCAAGAGCTCGGCGTGCTCCTCCACGTCAGCCTCCTCGCCTCCTCAGATCTGTGCCACCGCACCGCCTCCCTGTGATCCTTATCCCCATACGGATTGCCCCATCCTCATCCCCCCCTCACGTCTGCCTCCTCGCCTCCTCAAATATGCGCCATCGCACCGACTGGGTTTTGTTTGATTAGGTGTGGATTTGGTGAAGATGATTGAGGCGGCTTGCTTTTGGGGACTCCGAGGTAGGTGATGGTGGTGGTGTGAAATTTGCCTTCTTTTGATTGCCTCGGTGCTTAATTTGAGATCGTGAGGCGAATTTGGATGAAAAAGTCGAATTTTTGGGATCGGGAGTCTTCTCTAGCATTTGAGCATGTCTTCTGAGTCAGCGGCCTCGTCGGAGTTAGCGGCGGTGGAGGCGTGCTTGAGGGACGCATCTCGAGAAGCGAGGTGAGTGAGCGGAGGAGAAGGAGTAGGAGGCGAGCTTGCGCCGAGGCTCCAGAGGCGGCCGTCCGCGAGGAAGAAGGCCGTGGTGAGGAGGTCGGTGAAGTGACAAGTGAAGCGTCGCGCCTGACATAGTTGGGGTAGTAGGCGCGTGGTGAAGTGGTCGACGACCTCGGGTTGGCGGTCTGCGATGCCGTTATCGAGGCCGAGGGCGCAATGGGCGCGGAGGCGTCTGGTGCGCCGAATGTGAGAGCCGGGCGAACACGTGCGGCCAAGAATTGGGGCACGCGGGATGCTTGCTGCCGATGGCGATGTGCCAACGAGCCGAAAGGAGGCGGAGGGCCAAGGATCGGCAGCGGCAGCACTGGAGAGGGGAGGAGGCGGTGCCATGAAACTTCGGACGGGCCAGAAGAGCCATGCGGCCAAGAGCAAAAGCAAAGAAGAGAGAGAATGGGGAGATGAGGGAAGAACGAAATGAAGAAGAAGGCACTTGTGTCTCTCGGCCGAACGTGTGAATTGTTGGATAAGAGAGAGAGAGAGTCTGATCTGGCGAAACTGGGCCACCCGGACGCCACCTCAGCAAAACCACCGCACAAAACAGCCGGAGGGGGTAAGTTATCCGGTTTTGCAACATTGGGGTGTCAAAAGTCCGATTTTTTAGTTCAGGGGATTAGGTGTCCGCATGTCGATACTTGAGGGGGTAGAATGGACTTCTTTCTAATTAAAATACACAACACCGAGTTTATTAAGAGAAGTTAATACACGCGTACGTACTGAAAGAAAACCAATTAGACGTATGTGTGAGAATAAAATTTGATAAACTTTGTAAAATGTGAACACGTGTAGTATTTTATTTTTCTGCACGTTAATGCATGTTTCGACAACCTCGACCCTAGAGCGAATAGATCATAGAATAACCGCAGTTAGGGAGTGCTAACTTAACGGGGGACTCAAAAAATGTTATTAAATTAAAAATATGCTAACTAAAAGAACCAACTGACCCATATACTTATACTAGCACCAAAAGCAACTAAGTATTTATTTGCGTATTATGTGTGTCTGCCGTATAATTGTAGAGGCTGATCTGATGCAGGCAAGATTGATCCGGAGTACATCGACGCCGCTTTTTACTACAACTACGAAGGCAAGCTTACTTTTGAGCATAAATATAGTTATATTAAATGTACACCGTATATTGCTGTATCATATATGTATTGCATCAAAAACTATGTCTCAAAATCAAATTGGTTAAAGAAGGCAAGAAGAAGGAAAGATAAGAAGTTAAGAGCCGTACAACTGAAGGAGCGCCGTTGTACTGGAAGAAAGTTAATAAGGTTGGTAAAAGGAACCCTGGGCAAGGAAGAGGAGCGGCAAGAGGCGGGATCCTTTAACATATGGTTATAATATAAGGACAAAAACAATCTTACTCGGATAAGGGGTCGTATTTAAGTACCAACCAATTTTCCGTTTCGGCAGGCAGAAAAGGTTAACTTGCTACGTAATTATGTACTCCACAACGGGTACGATAGTAAGCGCACGGTGGAGTGTTGGGAACTGGAAGAGAGCCGACCCAACCAACATTTCTGGAACTCAGTGGAGGTAAGCCACCGACGAATAGTAATGGGTGGAGACATAAATACATAACCTGGAAAAAATTTATATATTCTGATCTTGAAACCGCATCAAAGGAAATGCGGGAGGCCCAGAGTCATTAGAGCTCAGAGTAACTATGGGTGAAGTGGTACAAGTCTACACAGTGCTAAATAAAATCATGAATTCATACATGTTTCCTAGATTGGAGTCTGCGGTAATCCTCTAGGGGTTTATCTTCTTACCAGGTAACAAGTAGTCTTTTCAGAAGTAAAACTTGCAACCTAAATCTTGATGATTATTTTCAGAGAAAGGGAAGAGGTAGAAATATGATAAGGACAAGAGGTAGTCATCAGGTGCATTTTGTTATTACATGCTTGCTGAGTACACTAGTACTCACTCTTACTATCTCTCCCCTTTGCTTAGATCCTAGTCCGGCTAGGAGTTATCCCTAGTGGGATGAGGGATTCATAGGTACCGAGGAGGCCACTGGTGATGAGGGTGTTGGTTACGAGGAGTAGGGCGAGGTGGATGCCCTATTCAACTCGTGGGATGAGTAGACTATTGGATAGACCTAGCAGGCAAGTGTGGGGAATGTATTCCCCTTTGTAATTAAATAATTATATCAAGAACTTTAGCCTTGTATGGCTACTGTTGTAATAAAGAACAGTTTCTATCTTATTGTTCTGTTGTGCTAACTCTGGTAAAGGCTTACTATTCGTTGGAGCAATGTTCTACTGAGCAAATGAATAGTAATCCGTATGCCTAAGTATGATTACCCCTGGGGTAATGACACTGGGCGCCGCAGGAGACTACATGTAACTTGTACCATACATATACAATGCATCCGTACAACCCCTTGTGTTTGATTCTTGTTAAGCTCCTCCCTCGCATCTGACCGGAGGTGCCTACAAGTTTATTGTCTGATCTTGTATCGACGACATTAATATTTTTAATTGAGAAAATTGCACTGTAGATCCTTGGACTTGCGAGGTTGTGTCATTTAGTCCCCTAAACTTGCATTTTACTATCTTAGTCCCCTGAACTTGCATTTTACTTTCTCAGCCCCCTGAACTTTCGAGGTTGTGCCACTTAGCTCTCTAAACTTGTATTTTACTTTCTCAGCCCTCTAAACTTGTGAGGTTGTACCACTTAGCTATCTGAACTTGCGTTGAAGAGAAGTTCGACGGATGCGATGTTGATGACTTCGTTCCCTCTGAGTCCGGTGGACTCGTCACCGCCCCGTTCCGGCCGTATTCATCATCCCCGACACCTCACGCCGACAAAAACGGATTCTTCGGACTTGGGAATGCACTGTGCTCGTATCTTTGCCGGAGCTCCACCATCGCAGCTTGTCGCTGCCCTCACCCATGTCTCCTCTAAGTCGACCGTAAGAAAGAGAGAAGTACATTCTAAGTCAGTCAACATGCAAGAGCTATGAGCACGACAGCAACAACCGGTGTGCCGTGACGGCGAGTGGGTGTCGTGTGCGAGACTGGTGGTGAGTAGGCACGAGCGGCAACGACCGGCGTGCGGCGGCGAGCATGCCCAGCTTGTGGCGAAGCAAATGAGTGGACAGTGCCATGTGTTGGCTGTGGCTACGACGCATGCAGGCCTGCCAACGGCGACTGAGGAATGGGCATAGAGGTAGCGGAGGCCGATGAGCGAATCGGTTAGTGGAGGCTACGATAGGCGCATGCGCGAGTAACGACCAGGACTACAGCATAGGCCTGACAGTGGAGGTCAAGGAGGGCACGACAGAGGCGGTGGGCTGTGGCTCAATTTGCGTGATAGCTTGCAAAACTCCAGGTAATGTTTGTCATAACTTGCAAAAATTCTAGGTTTATGTTTGGAACTTATTGAAATCTGCTTAAACCTCCATGAAACTTGAAACCAACACAAAAAATTTTCTGAAACTTCTTGGAACCCACCTCTAAAGCTTTAAGTTTCTTATTTGATGGTTGAAACACTGATGTTTCTGTTTTGAAAATTGAGGTTTTATCGAAGTTTCAATTTGAATATAAAGTTTCATTGAAGTTTAAGTTTTTGAAACTTGAGGTTTCATTAAAGTTTCATGGAGTTTCAACTAAAACCTTGTCGTAGTTAAAAGACTAAACAGTAGATAAGGGGGACCCTCCGATACCCGAAGGGTCCTCAAGAGGGGACTCCCTATCAGTCAGCAAATGGACTTATATTTCAACTTGATCTCAACAATACAAAACACTCTCCCCCTTAATGGGGTGAAAGGTGGCTACTTATAGCCTTTCTAAGAGGTACACAGAATTACAAGCTTACCCCTACAAGACCCTCGCCCAGTAGGCTGCGAGACCTTTCCTACCCCTAGGACTAGCTTCCTAGGCACGTGGTGGACAGCCCTAGACTTGGTCTACCCTGCTGGTGTACTGGTCCAGGGGTACAGTAACTCTTCCGGACCCCTTGGGTCTCTGAGCCCTCCGAGGCCCTTCGGGGCCCTTCGGGGCCCTTCGCTGGGCCTTCCCGCCACCGGGAAGCTCCGGACGGCTCAGGGCTAAGCGGACCCTTGGGGACCCTCTGGGATCCCTTCGGAGGGCTTCGGGACCCTTCGGATTGCCTTCGGGACCCTTCGGGTCTTCCGGATGTTGGGGCCTTCGGGAACCTCTGGGAGCCTCCGGGAACCTTCGTTAGCCTCCGGAAGCCTTCGGGAATATTTGTACCATCGGGCCCCCGGGGCGACTTTGGCACCAGGTCGTGCGCGCTTCGCTCTTCGCCAGGTCGTGGGGGCCGTTGTGCCGCCCCAACGATAAGCCCCTCGCGGTCGAGGTCTTGCTTCATCATGGCTGAAACCGCGCCTCTCCCCGAAGGGTATAGGTACACCGTCCCCTTTGGCCTGGCGAAACTTTATTATTGCGTTCCCTAGCACTCATCGTTGGGTTATGTGCGTCATAAATTTTATTGCTTTTGGATTACTTCGTTCCCCGCGCCGTCCCCCTGCTTGGCGCGTGCTTCGAGGCGTCGCTTCGTGTCGTGGCGGCATGGTCGACGCGTTCTTCAATGTGGCGCCTCGATTTTCGCGTGCCCAACTGGCTTGTTGCTTAACACGTGTCACGCTTTGTTTGGTGATAGGCTCCTCGTTTTCTGTGATTTGATTGTTCACGTTTTTGCCTATAAATAGGCGGCCTTGGGTCCCATTACCTCCGTGCTTGCGCGTGCTGATCTTTCGGTTGTCCTGTGTTATTTCCTCTGAGTGTCGCGTTGTTCTTGCGTGGCCTTCTGCTTCCACCACCCCCTTCGGGGCCCGAAGCGGCTTGTCCTGTGCTCCCGCGATGACAAAGCGGGTCAAAGACGGAGGCGGCGTCGTATCTCTACACCGGCAAGCCGGGTGCGCCACGGTGATGGCTTCCGCTCATGGGCCCCGGGCGAGGGGAAGATTAAGAACACGGGCGGCGTTAGCGCCCAGGGTGGAGGTGGCTCCTGCTCCCGAGGAGGAGGAGACGATCTTGTTCATGGCGTATCTGGATGCGGGTCTTCGCCTGCCTTGTGTTGACACGCTTTACCAGGTCCTGCAACTATACGGGGTGGACTTGGCCCAGTTGACGCCTAACTCAATCGTCAAGCTTGGCATTTTCGAGTGGGTGCTGCGCTCCGCGGGGGTGACTAGCAGCGAGGCGCGGTTGTTCACGTATCTTCATGACGGGCGGTGCCAGCCCAAGAAGAAGAAGGACACGGGGGAGACCCTAAACTTTGGTAGCGTCAACTTCCAACCGAAGGCGCGCCTTCTCCATTACCTACCTGCCCCGGCCACTCGGAACAGGTGGGAAACTGATTGGACCCGGCGTTGGTTCTATCACAAGTGTTCTGACGAGGCGGGGATTCGCTCAACCGGGGGGCCTATTCAACTTATCCCAACGCCCGCCGTCGATCTTTCCCCCCGGGAGGAGGGTCTGCTGCGTGTACTACTTAGCGCGGCGCGGCGCATGTCGACTCGGGACTTCGTGGAGGAGTTCTGTGCGCTCCGGCTGTGGCCACTGGCGCAGGGCTGGAAGGTGGTGCTTGACAAGCCGAGGGATGGGATGCCTGTCCTGAAATTCGAGGACCGCACAGGTGTGTCCTGCGGGGTTTTTTTTGTGTTCTTATCTGCTTCACACCTACGCTAGCCTTGCCCCTTCTGCGAGGTGGCGTGTTCGGAGCGGCTTTCGGACCCTACGGGAGGAGCACTTTCAAGCGAAGCGACGCAGCATACCGCGGCCGTCGGTTGAACCGTGTACTAGGATCAAACCATTCGTTTCTTTGGAAGCGGCCCGATCCTGACGCCGAAAAGAAGAAACGGGTTCGTGGCCCAGAGGAGCTCGAGTGCTTAGGCCCAATTAGCGCTGTGCCATTGCGCGCTGTCGGGGGCGCCGTGGCGGTTAAGGCAGGCATCGCTGCGGGTGGCTCGGCCGGGCCGTCTTTGAAGAAGGTGTTGCAGGAGGCCGGGGTGCCGAGGCCAACGAACAGCGCTGCAAGCTCGTCCATGGGGTCCCTGGCTGCTCCTCCAACGGCTTGAGTTGTAGAGGCAGTTGCAAGCTCGTTTGGGATTGCCAGCATGGTCCTCGAAGATGCGTCTGGTGGCACCCCTTCGCATGTTTATGGTCAGGGTACCGAGGACAACAGGTGGAGGATCGCGCCGATCTCCCCGCCATGATCGATGCTCGCTCACCCTCGTGCCATTACCAGCAGTCGGCTGACATGGTTGCGCCTGCAGGGCGGGTCGTCAAGGAGGACCATGGCGCCGACGCTGCCTCCGTGGGCACGGCGTCCGCGGAGAATCCCAAGATAATGGCGATGGCGGGGGCGGTGACGGTGGCTCGACACCGGCGAAGGAAGGAGTGGGCGCCGCGTTTTGCATACCGCGAACCCATGAATCTGGGGCCCTCCTCTCCTCCGATTCGAGGTCGGCCAATTTCTTGCCGTCTAGAAGTGTCGAACCGCCACCGCCTACGTGTGTCGAGCTCTTCGTAAAATGGAGCACGGAGAAGATGTTCAGGAGCCTCGAGGCGAACGCGATGAAGGTAGGTCCGAGTAAGTGTGTTCCCCGTTATGGACGAAGTGTTGACGATATTTTTGTTTGGCAGACAATCATTCTTTCGCGCTCTCTCGAGAGGGACATCCAGAGCGGCTACGCGGAGATTCAGCAGCGAGTCGACCTAGAGTTCGCTCGGAACGCCCAACTAACTGCGGCGCGCTTGGCTCTTGCCGAGAAGACAGAGAAGCGAAGTTGCTTGCTCGGCCAGAGGGTGAGTGCCGCTTTCTGCGAGAGGAAGTGGAGTCTTCTTGTGCCGCTCCGTGCTTTCGAGCGGAGATTGCGATGGAGCGGTCTGTCTCGTCTGCTGCAGCGCAGGCCAGCTGGGAGGCGTTGGAATGCATGGAGAGTGCCATGTTTGAGCTTGGCGCCGTGCCCCCTCCGCGGAGGCACACCGTGGATCAGTTGGCTGCCACCCTCGAGCGTCTTCGCCGTGGGAAGTTTTTTCCATTGCTCGTGCCTATGGCAACCATTCTTGTGGCGGCATGGACGGTCGCCTTTGTTTCTCTGCAGCGTGGTGGGTGTGGTCATGTTGATGCGCTCGGTGCTGGCACCGTGCCTGTTGCTTCTGCTGTGGAGGTCGCTTTGGGCCAAAAGCAGGTGCGGCGGGCCAGCAATGTCCTTGCCAAGGACTTCTGGGCTTCGTCTGGTCGGGACACCACCATGGAGTCGCTCTGGGCGTCTTTGGCCCAGAAACAGAAGCTAAAGGGTCCTACGGATGGCGCAAGCGTAGCGGAGCGGAGGGCCAGCACCGGAGACAAGGTGTGACCCTCCGCCTATTTTCCTGGAGAACCTTTTTGTTCTAGGGTTTCAGGTCTCGTTTCTGTTGCTTGCTCTGGCATCGCTATGCGAGCCAGTTGGTGACTAGTAACAGTGATTTGTAACCATCATTTTGTTAATTAATATAAACCGAAGTGGGCTTCTTTGCTGGTGCGTGCTTGTTTCACGTTGGCGTTTGCTTTGCTCAGGGGGGTATGTTGTTTCGCCGTACTCTGGGACGGTAGCGGTTCCTCCGTGGTGGCGCCGACGAGTCCTATGCTCCTTTCTGCGCGTCTGAAAGATGGCGAATCTTTGGTTTGCAAGTGGCCTCGGAGGATTTGTTACCGTGGTATAGTGTGCCATGGTGCCAAGTGGAAACGGTGGAAAAAGGCAAATCCGGAGGGGTCTATGAAGAGGTTCTTCGGTTCGCCAACGAAGGCTTTGGATCTTGTTGGGCGAGATCTGATCTTTCTGGGCTGAATCGTGGTGTGGGGGTGTGCCCGAGGGGCCATCTTCTCGTCCCCTTCCTCGATCTCCTCGAGTTCTTGGAGGTGTCGGTGGCTCTCTGGAGAGAGAATCTGCGAGTCTCATGGCTCGCATCCGTCCCGACGAAGAGCTACTCGAGTGGTCTTCGCGGGAACATGAGCGCGAGGTAGACGACTTGCGCGTCTTGATCGATAGGTCATCTGATCGCCGCTTATCTGACGTGTACTTGTAATGTCCTCCTGTGGGTGCATAATGTATCACGATGGGTAAATTAACATGTATATATCATATTTTTTTTTTCTCGGCGAAGTCTCGCGCCCGTCCCCATACTTTTTAGATAAGGCTCAGGGAACCCCGACAAGCTGAGAGGGGAGGATGGGCTCATCGCCGCCCCCATACTTTTTTAGGAGGGCTCAGGGAGCCGACAGTCTTGAGGAGGCAAAGCCTCGTGCTGGCCCCATATTTTTTTGGAGGGCTCCGGGAGCCCCGACAGTCTTGGGAGCCTCGCGCGCCCCTATACTTTTTAGGTAGGGCTCGGGAGCCTTGACAGTGCGGGGGAGGCGAGCCTCGCGCCGTCCCCATACTTTTTTAGGTAGGGCTCCGGAGAGCCCTAACAATTCTTGAGGGGCGAAGCCTCGCGCCGCCCCTCATACTTTTTAGGCGGGGCTCGGGAGCCGACAGTGCTTGAGGGAGGCGGCCTCGTCTTTGCCCCCATACTTTTTAGGTAGGGCTCGGGAGCCCCGACACTCGAGGAAAGGCGGCCGACGCCGCCCCCGGCTTGGCTGATCCTTGGACGGCACCAGGCTGGGTTATGATTTGCGCGTTGTCTTTGCTATGCCCACGTGCGGATCTCGCTCATGCACCTATGCCTGCGTAGGGCATCTGTTTATACACTCGTGCCCGTAAAGGGCATCGGTGTGCGCTGGGGCCATAGGCCATGTGCGGTGGCTTGGTTTATACACTCGTGCCCGCGAAGGGCATCGGTGCACACCGGGGCCCTAGGCCATGCGCGGTGGCTTCGTTTATACACTCGTGCTGGAAGGCATCGCGGTGCACTCCCAGGCCCCTAGGCCATGCGCGCAGGCTTCGTTTATACACTCGTGCCTGACGAAGCGGGTGTGCACCGAGCCCTAGGCCATGCGCGGTGGCCGTTTATACACTCGTGCCCTTGAAGGGCATTGGTGCACCGGCCCCAGGCCATGCGTGGTGGCTTCGTTTATACACTCGTGCCTGCGAAGGGCATCGGTGTGCACCGGGGCCCTAGGCCATGCGCGGTGGCTTCGTTTATACACTGAAGAACCGGGCAAAATGACGAGGTAAATAATTTTCGCCAAAGACTTGGCCGGGAGGAGGCTACGGGGTGATCCTCCGGGCGCAACCGGTTACAACAAAATCTTTGTACATGCCCTTGCCTAGTGTAGGCGGCGGGGATTCTCCGAGCGCAGTGGTTTTACACGATTGCTAAGGGTAGAACTTTCGGAGGGATTTTATGTTCCAGGTATGGCCCAGCTAGTCCCCCTCCGGGGTTACGATGCGGAAAGCGCCTACCCTTTTCACGCCCGTAACAACGTATGGTCCTTCCCACTTGGACTCCAGCTTGCCAAGCGCTGCTTGGTTCGTGGCTTGTTTCAGGACCAAATCGCCAAGGGCGATGTGGCGGGCTCTGACCTTTCTGTTGTATGCCCTGGCGACGCCTTCGTTGTATCTTTGCATGGTTGAGATGGCCTGCACGCGTTGCTCTTCGAGTAGGTCGAGAGAGAGCTCTCGCCTCCCCGGGCTTTTCTGGGATGTGGCTCGATAGGAACCGGCAGCGAACTCCGCTGGCGTCATGGCCTCATCGCCAAAGAGGAGCTTGAAAGGAGCGAATCATGTGGCCCTAGTGGGCGATGTGCGTATTGACCATAGAGCTTTCTGCAGTTCTTCGGGCCATAGTCCGTTAGGGAGGCCTACGAGGCGCTTCTTCAGCCCATCGAGGAGGTTGCCGTTGGCTCGCTCGATGGCTCAGATTAGACTCGGGTGCCCGACGAGGCGAACATCTTGTTATGCCCAGGTCTTTGCAAAACTTTCGGAAGTGCTCGGAGTCGAATTGCGTTCCGTTGTCCGTGACGACGCCTTAGGTCGCCAGATGTCGGCATATTATGTTTTCAAGTGAATCATTTGGTAATTGCATGCGGTGATCTTGGTGGTAGTCTGCTTCACCCATCTGGAGAAGTATTCAATGGCGATGAACATGAACCGGAGGTTACCCTTGGCCGTAGGGTATGGGCGATGGCGTCCACCCCAGCTAGCGAAGGCCTGCTGCTAGGCGGTTTGTAGGGAAGCCTTGCGCGCCGGGTTCGATTCGCCCATCGCACCCCGCATCGGCTGGGCGAGTCTTGTGCATCTCGGAGCGCTGTCGGTCAGTAGAAGCCTTGGCGGAACGTCTTCCCTACAAGGCCTCGAGGCGCCTGGTGTGCACCGCATAAGCCCTCGTGGATATCCTTGAGGAGTGACCGGTCTTCCTCCTATGATACGCAGCGCAGGAAGGGGGCGCAGACGCCCCCCTTGTAGAGCTCGCCGGAGACCATCTAGTAGTTCCTTGCTCGGCAGCGAAGGCGCTTTGCTTCGACTGGGTCCTCTGGTTCTTCGCCGGCGAGGTACTTGATAATGATGTCTCGCCAGTCTCTCACTGGTGCCTGCTCCACTATTTCCAGGGCCAGCACTAGTCATGTTGTTCCCTCCTCTTCAGGCGGAGCCCCTTGTGCTTCAAGCGGAGCCCCTTGTGCCAGGCGCATGGACGATTTTATGAGAACCGTAAAGACCTCATGGGAGGTCCTCGCCTGCTTGCCATTTTTGCCAATTTATCCGCCGCCTCGTTGTTACATCTGGGAATTGCTTGGACTGTGATTCCAAGAAAATGTTTCGTCACTTCGCGCACCGTGGCTAGGTAACGGTTCATCTCGGGGCACCTCGCCACGAAGGTCTTATCGAAGTGGCCTGCTACCAGGCGGGAGTCGCTCTTGATAAGGACGCGCTTCGCTCCAAGGGCTTTCGCCTTACGGAGGCCAAGCAGCAATGCTTCGTACTCCGAGGCGTTGTTCGTGGTCGGAAAGTCGAGGCGGGCTGCATGCGATGCGGTTTGCCCGTCCGAGAAAACCAAGATGGCCGCGGCGCCGGCCCCTGCGGCGCACCACGACCCATCCGTGTACATTGTCCACAGTGCTTCTACCGCGTCGGTGTTGTCCTCCGCGTGCGGGGTCCATTCAGCGACAAAGTCCGCGAGGGACTGCGATTTGATGGCCGTTCTTGTAGCTAAGGTGATATCGAAGGGCGCCAGCTCAGCTGCCCATTTGCCAATCCGACCCGAGGCATTTTGTTTCGGAGCATAAGTGCCAGCGGGTAGGACGTTAGGACTGTGATGGACCCTTCGGAGCTGGCCTTGCGTTTGTGCTTCGGCGCCCACCTTGCTGAGGGTGACGCTGCTTGGTCTCGGTTTGGCCCGACGGCGTGGACGTGTTGTGCTGGAGATAGTACTTCGAGTTCTATATGTCTTACGAGGTCTTGATCTCCTCGAACCGTGACGATGCTTGATTTGGGGCGGGAGCTTCATGCACAAATAGTTGTGGTGAGCTATCGCGCCCGAGGTGTTTAAGCAGCTCGTAGAGGATTACGTTGTCTTGGTAAGCCATGTGGACCACATCGAGCGTGACAACCGGTTCGGGATCTGAAGTCGTGCCGAATGTGACAATGGCGGATCGGCCCAAGGCCGTGATGCGTTCCTCGAAGCCCAGAGGATGCGGAGGTGTTAGGTGATCACGAGGATCATCATCTTGTCAAAGCGTCCCACGAAGAGGTCCGCCAAGCTCCTCCGTCGGCGAGGACGCTTATTTCAAATCCATAATCTTGGCGAAAATGACGAGGGGGTCTTGGTGCGGAAAATACACCCTGCGGGCATCCTCGGGTCCGAAGGATATGGGTATTTTGGAGTAGCGAGGTGGGCTTGATGCGGGGTACGTCGTCAGGTGGTGGATTTGTCGGGCATACGCCCACCGCTGTCTTTTCGAGGGCATACCGAGCGAGGACCCTCCGGTAATCATGTTGATGACCCTCTGGTGGTGGTCGGCCCAGCCTCCTTCTATGCGGGGTCTTGGCGGTGGTGCGAGGAGTCGATTATCGGCTCCCCTCATGTTATCGGGCTCCGCTGGTTGGTCGCGGCGTATGTAGTCCTGCATAGCGGCAATAGTGTGGCACTCGCTGGTGGTGTGTGTTCCCTCGCCGTGGAGGTCGCTAAAGCTACGCGAGTCTGCTGGCGCGATTGTCGTTGGCGGCACAGTATTTCTCTGTGACCCCATCCGCGGCCTCCCCCAATGACCCGCGTCTTCCTCCTTCGTTTGGTGGTGCGCCGTCTACATGGTAGACTCCCCGGCCTTTTTGCCTGTAGTCATTGTTTCGCGGTTTGCTGGATGCTCCGACCGAAGTGGTGCTGACCGTGTCTTTCGAAGGGGGGACACTCGAGGTAGGAGCTGCGGGCACTCCCCTCCGAACGCTGTCTTCCTCCGCTCGGGCGTACTCTTCCATCTTGTCGAAGAGTTACATCCTTTGTCTTGTCACGGGCTTGCGGGCGGCCTCTCCAAAGTGGCGTTCGCGGAGGCCACACGTTCTTTGCGTTGATAGCGGTGGTTTCGTTGGCGCCTTGTACACAGCACTTGACCTCCGCGAACTTTCTGAAGAAGCTGCGGAGGGACTCATTTGACGCCTGCTTCACTGCGAACGGATGTCCAGCGTCCTTTGGCTCCGTGTAGTTCCCTTGGAAGTTGTTGCGTAGTAGATCTCGGAGCTGCTCCCACGCGTACACGGAGCGAGGAGGTATCGTGAAGAACCAAGTCAGCATAGCGCCTTTGGCGCGAGGTGGCGCTCTTTGCCTTCGTGGTATCGTCTCCTCCGGCTGCCTCGATGGCGGTCTCGTATACCCGGAGGAATTGTGATGGGTCTGTGGACCCTTCGAAGGGCGCGACCTCGGGCATCTTGAATCCTGGTGGCCACTGGCGCCTCGACCAGCTCAATGGTGAGTTTGGGTCGCCTCGGAGCACTGGGGTATGGGTCGCAGGGCGGGGCTCCTCTCCGTTCTGCGGCGGTTGTCGGAGCGGGGCTGGGGGGGGCTAGGCTCCGTTCCGTTCTGCGGCAGTTGTCGGAGCGAGGCCACGAGGGTTGTCTCTGGCGGTTGCCGAAAGTCTGCCAACTCTCGGCGGAGGGTCGCCAGTTCCTGCTGGAGTGTCTCGTATGATTCCTGGCTTGCGCCCCCGTGCGCCGAGTTGTTTGCTTCTTCCTCCGAGGCTTGGGCGGGGGGCGCGTTCGCCGTTGCGGCTCGGCTCCTTTTGGCCCTCAGGGTTCTTTGGGGCCGAGCCCCTGTGCTTTGCCAGTTGCCGGCCTTGAATCTGCCCTCGTTAGAGGGCATCTGGTATCTTAGGGTTAGTGCTTGACTTACTGCCGATCCCCACGGACGGTGCCAACTGTCGTAGTTAAAAGACTAAACAGTAGATAAAGGGGACCCTCCGATACCCGAAGGGTCTTTAAGAGGGGACTCGCTGTCAGTGAGCAAATGGACTTATATTTCAACTTGATCTCAACAATACAAAACACTCTCCCCCTTAATGGGTGGAAAGGTGGCTGTTTATAGACTTTCTAAGAGGTACACAGAATTACAAGCTTACCCCTTACAAGACCCTCGCAGGTGGGGCTGGGACCTTCCTACCCCTAGGACTAGCTTAGAAGCGCGTGGTGGACAGCCCTAGACTTGGTCTACCCTGCTGGTGTACTGGTCTAAGGGTACAGTAACTCTTTCGGACCCCTTGGGTCTCCGAGTCCTCCAAGGCCCTTCGGGGCCCTTCGCTGGACCTTCCCGCCACCGGGAAGCTCCGGACGGCTCGGGGCTAAGCGGACCCTTGGGGACCCTCCGGGATCCCTTCGGAGGGCATCGGGACCCTTCGGATTGCCTTCGGGACCCTTCGGGGGTTCCAGATGTTGGGGCCTTCGGGAACCTCCGGGAACCTTCATTAGCCTCCGGAAGCTTTCGGGAATATTTGTACCATCGGGCCCTCGGGGCGACTTTGGCACCGGGTCGTGCGCGCTTCGCTCTTCGCCAGGTCGTGGGGGCCGTTGTGCCGCCCCTATGACAAACCTCATGAAACTCAAGGAAACTGCTATACAGTTGAGATGCATTCCTACAGTATAACGAGGGCTAGCAACCCCCTATAAGTGAAACTTGAAACCCGATGAGACATTATGAAACCCCATGAAACTGCTATAGTGTTGGAATTCCAACGCTATAGTGTGAGCTAGCAGCACTAAAAAAAATACCCATATCTCTGAATAGAAGTGCAGTTGTATAAGTTTTGGAAGTTTTATATTTCAAATTTATAATCAAGATAGTGTGTAACTGTGTTTAGGTGGCTTATATCGTAACTGTAGTTGTTGACATATGCTTTTTTAAGCAGGTGTCGACATGACGATAGATGTATTTGACTGGAAGTGAAAGGGTACCCAGGAACTCCGGAATTTAAGCACTCTGCTTCCCGGGGTGTAAAGAGGCCAAGAGGACAATATTGCTGGTTATCATCGTAAAGATCATCGATTTTCACATTGGATGGTGTTTTCTAACTCAACATCTTTGCGATGGTACGGAGCTCATTCTCTCTAAAAAAAGAGAAGGTCTTAACTAAAGACTTCTGAAAATATTTTGCCAGCCCATTGCTCTTGCTGTCTTTGCCTTTGCATTTGCTTGTAGCATTTTCTAGGCAGTTCTGAACTTGTAAACCCGGCCCATCCAAACGGGCTCTTGGTTTCGACTGGGACGTTTAAATATAAATCCTACTCCACTCCGTTGCATAGAGGCATTTTTGGTAGTGACGGAGCTAGGATTTTAACGATGGGAGTGTGAACTTAAGATACATCTATTTTAACATAAGTTCAAATATGTCAAATTACATGTTTGCATTATAACCAACATCACAAAATATTTTTAGAAAATTACAACTTGATACGACGTTCCTTCATGCTTTGAAAGCGATTGATGATAACATCATCGCTAACTTGTAGAAAAAATTCACGTTTAATGTACGTAACTAAGCAGTCATTCAAGTATTGTTCACCCATGCTATTTCTTAGCTTATTCTTCACATGATTCATTGCCGAAAATATCATTTCTACACTTTCAGTAGCCACAGGAAGGATCAATACCAATTTGAGCAGCAAATAAACAAGTTTATAGCGATCATGCTTTTTTATCTCAACAAGTTTAATAGAGTGCTCACTGAGATTCTCCACTTCTCGGAACCTTGTATCTTGATGGATGTCCTCGGGGTTGAGACTCGAGCGGCACGACCGGCGTATCGAGGCTGAGATCATCCGCGCAGAAGCCAGAAGCAGCCGGCTACGCCCCTGCGCTACTGCCAGAGCGCCTAGATGGACAGATAGTACGTAGGCATAACACCTCCTTGACTAGTTGAAGTAGGCTTGATTCTCATATTCTATTGGGCCTAATGCTAAATAGGCTGCTAGGAGTTGAAAAGTATGTATGTTAGTATATGTAGTGTAAACTTTATGTATTAAGAGGGATATATATCAATTTTTTGTGCAAAAATTTTGAGGGTGCAACTACACCCCATGCATATACTCTGCCTTCCGCCACTGATTTTTTGGATACATGCCAATTTGGATAATGGCACTAACACCACTCAAAATCATGATTCTTTGGGTGAATGCCACAGCCCACAGGCGCACACTTTCCAATTCGGTGTGTTTAGGGCTGCTGCTGTGGAGTCGGGAAATGCCGGCTCCTGACGGGAGACTCAAGGATGGAGTGCAGTGCGGCCGCGTATTTCGGTCGCGGCAATCAGTGGCGGAACCCAGGTGCGAGTGACTACCGAGGTTTTGGATTGGGCGAAGAATTTTCCTTTTCCACAGTTTAATCGCCACCTAAAGTATTACCACTCCGCCTAAAGTATCTACTGATCGTCATGTACAAAGATTCCTATATATGTTGTTACCAAACCAGTAACATCAAACCCTTAGCATTGCATTAGCAACGCCCACCCCAAAAAAAAATCCTCATTAAGCATTTATCCTTGATTTGATGTTGCAGAACTATTTGTCTTGAATAAAACAACCAGGCATGCCATTACCAAGGTTCTACCATCTAGATTTCAGACTACTACTGGCGAGACTCTGGGCTGTGCTTGGTTCTCAAGGTGCTGGACTGTGTTATACAAATTCCAAATTACGACTAACGCCTGCATTTCGCAGTTGAAAATGTACCAATTTGATTATGTGCCTATGGGCAAATGGTGTTAATAGATATTGAAGTTTGCCAAATACATAGATCTGAACATAAATACATGCTCATAAATCATTAGCATTTGAGAAATTAAGTAGGAATATTGCTAATCTCAAAATCATATAGAAACTAGGGATCTCCATGGATTCAGAGTTCAGACAACTATACTTGCTAACTTTGTTTCTTTGCCATCTGAGCCACTACTCAATGCTTCCAAAGAAATAACTTCATCGCATAACAGGAGTATTGAAGTGATCAGTTTCTAATCCAATCCTTATGCAGTTTTACTTTGCAAAGTATGCTCCTTGCCAGCCCTTCTGTATTGTGATATATTTACTTGGATTTTTATGATGATTCATTATGATGTAAATAGAGGTGGGTCTCATAAATTTCAGAGATGATCTGGCTTGCTTGCTCTACTTAAATATCATCATAGAACATTCCCACTCCATCCTAAAAATTCCAGACTGCAACGGCGCAACTGTAATCCACACGAACTGTCATCACTCATCAGCAATACATAAGGAAAAACGAATTAATCCTTCGAGCAGATAACAGTATTGTAGACTCGCAGTGAACAGATGTTGCTATGGGATACAACGGATGCTCGATGAAAATGTCCTAGGCCAACTAAACCTACAAGTCCATAGTGGGGGAGAAGAGCATACACTGAATTCTAACATCTGGGCAACAGGAGCAACCTCCGTATGAGAAGCCAAGCGAAGAACTCTGCTTGCGTTTTATGAAAGCCCAGAAACACATAACATGCACTTCGCATTCCCTTGTTGTTACTTACTGCAAACTGAGGCGTCTGCGAAATCACCATATGAGCATATATGAGAGATAAACAGCACTGCAAAATAAGTTAGCGAGCTACAGTACAAAGACAAGACGCAATTTTTCGGGAAAAAGACGCAAATTTTCGGGAAAAACAATAAGAAAAACAAGATGCCAGTCTGCCAGATACTGATGCTTGGAGGAACAGCTACAGATACACAGAGAATGATTGTGTGTTTAATCGTCTCCATCTCATACGGCTACAGCCTAAAAGTCTAAGGAAAAAAAAAGTAGAATGCAGTGATCTATAGAACACCCAACGTGTCAAAACATAACTGTTGTACAACACAAGAAGTCAAGAACAGGTTCACCAAAGTGAACCAACACCGCAACACATCAAGCAATACCAGTATTTGCAAGTAATTGCAGATCTTAAGTCTTAATACAGATATAAACTAGTAGACTCTCGATGAGCATCAGGGAGACCCAAAATTAGAGCAAACAAAAAGGAATCGAGATTATGTATGAAGAAATACGGTACTGAATCCAATACGCGGGCATCCGTGCGGATCGGGCCGAGGAACAGCGGTTGAGTTGGGCTACCCTAGATGGGGGAAAACAGCTGGGCCAGGCGGGGCTTGGGTTCGGAGTTCATGCCGACGAGGATGACGAGTGGGATGAAGCTGTAGTGAGCCACCACCTTCGCCTTCTTCATCGCCCACGTGCTCCACTCCCGCGCCCGCCGCGCCGCGCTCGCGGCAGCCGACTCCTCCGCGTCCGCCAGGGCCTTCCCCTTCTCCGTTGCCGACGACGCCTGGGACGCCATGGCCGCCTCTGCCAATCGCGAAGCCGAGGCTCGAGAGGAGGAAAGATGAGGAGATTGGAGAGAGCTTGTGAATTGTGATGGGAGCCGGAAGGAGACGAGAAGTCAGGACCAGACCAGTGTGCAATTAGCTGTGTTAGTTGAGGGGCTTATTGTAAGTTCTGGAGCTCGTATGTCGTACTCGTAAGTCGTAACTAAACTATTACATATTAGCGCCTCATACTATTTCGTATTGGTATGCAAATGCACAAACCTACTCAGGGAAAAAAGAAAATAAAGGCATATGTCAAGGGTCTAACTGTGAAACATCCAAACTAAGACGTGGAGTACTGGACTACTGGGGATCGAAGCCGACCGCTCACCGAAATCCGTCGCAGCGTAGGACTCTCCACCCGTCGTCGGCGACGAGCAGAACGGCCCGAGGGGAGGAAGGGAGAGGAAGAGAGAAGATGGGGGGCGGCATGGAGGTGCACAAGAACCGGTGGATCGAGGAGTGGAACGCTGGCCGCGAGAACCTCGAGTTGAACTTCCGCTGGACCCGCCGCAGCCTCGCCGTCGTCGGCCTCTTCGGCCTCGCCGTCCCTATCCTCGTCTACAAGGGCATCGTCCGCGAATTCGTAAGCGCGCGTCCGCTCCCCTCCCCCCTTGAATCCTCTTCCTGTTTGCTGATAGCTCTCTTAGATTCAGATCGGGTCTGGTCACGGATAGAAGCCCCATTTTTGCGGTGGACTGGATTTTTTAGTGTGTGTTCTAATTGAACTATAGAGATGCAAAAGTAGTCCCGTTATGAAAAGATGACATTTTTTATGCAGTAAATGGTTTGCTAATGAGGTTAGAGAGTTGACTCCATCAATATGTCCTCTGAAAGGTGATCAAATTTGTTACCTCATCCTTAGAAGATGAAAACATCGTCGCACTACGCTGTCCGGTGTTGGAAAGATAACATTTTTATGTAGTGAACTGTTTGCTAATCAGATATATGAGAGTTTACCCGTGCCGAACCAACATGTGGATCTTCTCAATTGAAGAAAGTTTGTTCATCCTTTATATATATATATATATATATATATATATATATATATATATATATATATATATATATATATATATATATATATATAATATATACTAATTATAAGATACTCAATACGACTTGATTAAAAAAATTCATTGGAGCCCATTATTTTTTCTATATACCCTTTTTCATATATAAAAGAAGTATATACACAAATTTAGCTATAAAAGGTGGACTTTAATGATTTTTTTTCATAGAACTCACTTTAGGGTATCTTATAATCATTATTGGAGTATGCTCAAATTGATAAAGAGGTATCATCATACGATTTAAGTGGTATATGAGAAGTGGGAGTACCGTATTCCCAGATGTGGCTAGATTGCTCAGCTAGTTTCCTTCTTGTAACTTACTTGCTCATTTTTCATTAGTGCAAGAGCCTCTCGATGTTCTAGCCGTGCTCTGGTTTCCTCTTTGTTTCTTCTTTTGAATGCAAAACAACTTCTGACATCAACCAGCATTTGGAAGTTATACTAGCATAAAGCGTCATCAGTTTAGGTTCTTAGACAATCAACCATCTGTAGTGTTATCCATGCCTCCATTTTATGATCTTGGAGATCATTGTAACTTTATTAGGAGCATCTGTAGCTTGTGAAATCCTAGCTTTCAATACAAGACCTGTATGACAGTAGCATTGATGTTAGGGGGTAAATATGGCACATAAATTCTACAAAAGCAATTACCTTCTCCACCGATGACCCCAATGTTAGGGAGATATGTTAAGCAGGGGATGTGCTATCCCCGTTGATTTCGTACATGCTGAAGTTCTGACCACAGGGGTCAGCTTTGGTTTTCTTCATATCTCTTTTCAACTTTTATGCACTGCAGCTGACTAGGTAGGAAGCACAACTTAGATGTTGCAACATGGAAGAACAGTTTATAGCAATCCATTGTGGTGCTCCTATTAACATATTTCTGCTTGCCATCACATAGGGTCAACCCCCAAATCTTATACATTTGTGATTCTTTGCTCCATACTACGACTTGAGCCATTTACCCTCTATCACCACCACCACTGTCTTTCACCCATAACCTTAGAATAGTTTTTCTTAGTTTGTCCAATTTCCTCTCTAGTATTATTCATAGGTGCTCTACTTCTTGCAATTACATGTGTGTTTTAGGTGCCTATCATGCTTTCCCCACAAGTAGTTTTTTAAGCTCTTCATTTTTGTTTCTGGAGTTGTTTCTTTGTAATTGATTTTGTAGTTTGCTGATGTCTTACATTCAATTTTCAATTCCAGTCTATTAATGATGTGATGTCAAAGTATCTGAGATCCACTTTGTATCACAACTTGTATACGCTTTTCTTGTAAGGATCAATGCAGAAAGTTTATTCAAGTAAGTTGGTATAATTTAAGGATTGTTGACTGTTACTAGTGCAATTAGGATGTTACACTTCGTTTTTTCCCAGAGGGTGGGGGTTGATCCGCATGTGAGGGGTATGGGGGATAGCCGATAGTGCCCCACAACCCTGACATCTGTTGAGAAGAGGACTGGATTATTAAGTTTTGTTGGCTCACTCTGTGGATGGATTTTGTGTTAGTTTGTTTTTCCTTCATTGAACAACATTATGCCTTGCTACACTTTTGAAATGTCTTCATTAAGGCACACGTTTTACTTAAAGAACAAATGGCTTTAAAATCCTTGTTTGAAGCTGAAAACAACCTACAGCACGGTTATCAATTAGATAAAACAGCACATTCTCTTATTCACTCTGGGTCTTGCTTTGAAATGTGCTCCCTATTTTTGTTATTTTTTAACTTGCATAGCATGTTATCATTGAGCTGAAAACATTGTTGTGCTGGATTTACATTCGGACACCGTTGCACCTTTTCACTGATACGTCATACCTGCCAATGGGTTCCCAGTCCTGTCTTTACTATGCTAGTAAACAAAGGCATCTATCGAAAGTATCATCTTAATGTCTGCACGTTTTACTTGATAACATTAGCTAAAGGATCAAGTGAAGAGAAGTGGAGTTCTACTTGGTTTTTACTTTTCAAAGTTTCTGAATTGCAGCACATGCAAGACGAGGATGCAGGAAGACCGCTAAGGAAGTTCTTGTAACCTGCGAGAATCATCTCATTTTGCTTTAAGAAATAAGTGTTTTTGCTAGATCTTGGCGCTGTCAATCTGAGAAACATAACGATACTCTGGTTCTGTTTGCAGGCACTTAAATTGTCGTTTTGTGTTCCAAGTGTTTTTCTGATGAATCTATGTACCATCTTTATCAATAACATTCTCTTTCGCATATATTAATTGTGCTGGTGAGTTTTGGATCTTCAGATGTTGGCGCGCCCTTGGTTTGATACAATCAAATAGCCTAATTTACCCTGTCCAAAATATGTTTGTACTGCTTGAAATACAGTGATCAAATGAACCCATGAATCTCTAATCTCTTGCTTCATGAAACAGTGCGGAGTTCGTCCTCCTAACTGAACCACGTTACTCTCGCAAGATTCAAGTCCTAATATGAATATATCTATTTATATACTAAAAACTGAAGGCAGGTCGTTTCCGACAATCTGATGGACGGTTGATATTGGTTTGTTTTCTGCATTAAAAAAAAACTAGTTTGTCTTCTATCAGCATTTTGTTGGTAGGCATCACTTACAATACACGTTAGCCTGTAAAGGCACCTGAAATTGCGAAATAAACAGGATTGCTACCAGCAAGAACGCTACCAACTAGTTCTATTGCGCTTTAACTACAATCAGTAATCTCAGTGGATGTCACACTTACTCTATCCATTTATAAATAATCATAAGACAGCTGATCACTGAACAGTGAACACTGATGTCTAATTGCTCCATTGCAATTATAAAATAGTTAACACGTTACGGTTTTTTTCTGGACTAAAGAAACCTATGAGCAAGCTTGCGACCAGCTCTGACACCGAATAAGAGGCATACGTTAGGCTTTGGTGACTGGCCAACAAAGAAGAGTCGATCGTCATAGATTGGAGCGAGGGAGCATTCTGAAGGATATGGAGCGCAAGCTCAAATTGACCACTGTAACCAACAAATCCAGTGATAACAATCTTTAGATGGTTGTGGGGGTGTGAAGGGAGGCCGCCAGTAATCCCACCGCCTCTCATCTGCGTTATACAGAACATAGTTAGACAACAAATTACAATGTAATGACTGCATACTCTCACAAAGACGATGCACTGTTCTCTCTCTCTTCTTCTTTTTTATTATAAGGAAAGTAGCTTTAACGAAACACAAACAAGCCTGATGGACTGAACACAATCTTCATTTTGGAAAGATGAAACGGGAAGTCATAAGCATCTTCAACTATGCCTTCTGGTTTAGGACGAAGATCAAGAATAATATCACTTGCCTTTGAGGCAACTGCAAAGCTAACCCATCTATCAAGATAAGCTGTGTATTTCCTACGGAGATCAAATACTACTTTAAACTGTTCCACCTTCGTACCAAGGTGTTAATGTTGAACAGTATTAATGGTTTCGATATACTTTTTTTTCCCATCATACTCTTGCTGTCATGAGTGTATCCCTGGTTTCTTTCAGAAAAGAAACCAGATACAATATCGCCATCAAAGGTCAGATTAGGATGGTATCTCCACAATGCTCCCCATATCCTCGATAGCACAGCCATTCGTGCAGCATCTTTTAATGTCAGTTGTGATTCTATTATTTGTAGAATTTCCTGTAAATTCAAAATACTGTTAGAAAAATCATGTTTGCTTAACAAAGTTACTAGGACTGCCACACAAGTAGAACTGCAGAACACATATGAACCTCTGACTATACTTAAGTTCAGATAATTATGTAGTTTTTCAAGCCTTTAGCCAATCCAAGTGGCTAGGACTATATGGGCCTTTTTTTGCTACCTTAGATGAAAACATTGCCCGTGTCAAAATGGGGAAAAAGCAGCAGGCCGAACTAGACAGTACGGGACGATATCCTGTAAAACTTAGATATACTTCATACCTCGGGAATGTTCCTAAGCAGATCCTTTCTTGATCTCTTCCTCCCAATGGCAACTTTAACAAAGTTTCGGTACAGTGATCTCTTCCTTTGAGCCATTTAGTACTTCCTATCTGTAACTTCACAGCAAAGGCTTTACAGATTTGCAGCTACCTATAGGGCATCTATGATCTCGTAGAGGTGCATTTCTCCCTGCAATTTAAAAATTCAAGTGTTATAATTATTGGACCTTGCTCACAGTTAGACAATGTAAGACAAGTTTGATAGATGAGTGGTGAACCGTATAAAAGCACCATGGAGAATGATAATTCCAGATACCACAAGAGTGCAAAAACTCATTAAACCATTAAATACTAAGGCAATAGGTTGTCTATGCATGTTAAGTTCCTCCATCCTGCAAGTAGTGCAAGAATTGGTTCAAAGCAGATCACCTCCAATAGATCACGCAAGACATAGCAAAACCTAGTGATACATAGGAGCTTAATAGGAAAAATTAGGATTAGTGTGCTGCAGCTTGCATCTCTACCTCTATTTTTGAGATGAACCCGGTCCTTGACTCTATCCTGGGAATTTGATAGGAGTTGTTAGACTGCAGAAATATAGGCGGAGCAAAATTTGTGCATCAGCTGGCTTTTGTAAACATTTTCAAATGCAATATTGAATCATTACACTTTTGATCATTCTAGAATTACATCCTGCATTCAACAAGTTAGTGGAGTGCAGATAAAAAGTCTGCAGCAGAAACCTTGACATTCAGACAAAAGCTTTCTTTCCGTCGGTATCTAAGGGCTTCCGGATGCTGACACAACAAACTGGATACAGATTAGCTTGGTAATATCATCATAAAGCCTGTCAAAGCTCTACTCTGACAGCAGCGGAGACCTCACAACCTCCACGGACCAGCAATCCCGTCGTTACAGATTCATCACAGATCAGGGAAGAGTGGGAAAGAGATTGTCGTAGGGGCGGCCCACCGGCCCCACGACACAGGCAACGCACTAAAGGGTCCCCGAAGAACCCGGCGGTGCTTCAGAGGGCTCCGAAAACGATCCCGGAGGTGCCCCCAAGGTCCCGAAAACACTTCCGAAGGCTCCGAAGGCAACCCCGGAGGCGACCTTCGGAGGGACCCCGAGAGCTCCGAAAGCATTCCCGAAGGCTCCGAATGGGCCCTTGGAGGACCCGAAGGCGGTTCCCAAGGTGTTCTCTGAGGGGGCCCCGCAGGCCTCCCGAAAGAGGGCCCCCGGAGGGGCCTCGCAACCACAAGCAAGGGTGCAATAAAGGTGGGCTAGGCTCACCACCCAGGTGGATCAGGCCCAGAAGAGTCTACTATGCACCGGAGGCTACGCGTAGGCTAGGAGAAACCCCTGCTACCTCTATGGTAGTTGTACCTTTGTAGGGGTGTATACGTAATTTCATGTACCCGATTGGATATGCTATAAATAGCCTCATTCCCCCATCATGTAAAAATGAACACAAAATATCTGGCAACCAATACAAGCGCACTCTTAGCCAGAACCCCTCTTCTAGGACCCTTCGGCCTCTCGTTCCGAAGCCAGGGGTCCCTCTTGTTTACTATCTGGTCTTTTTACTACGACAATTGGCGCCGTCCGTGGGGTTCGGCAAGAAAGTCACAAACACAAAGCATCAAATGGCCCCGGAAGGGTCAGATCCAAAGTTTTGATGCGGGCAGCAGGCGATGTCATGCCCCCAACACCCCGAGGGCCAAGCGGAGTAAGACGTCCACGGCGGCGGCCGCTGCCACGCGAGCCGCAGAAGAAGAAGCAAACAATTCCACCCACGGTGGCATTGTCGGGGGTGACGCCCCGCTCGCCGAAGCATCCCTCCCCAATCACCAACCTTCAGGCACGCCCCCGGGAACTATAGGGGTAACCCAAGGGGCCTACAAGGCCCTCCAACGAGAGCTGGCTGACCTCCGTCGGGAGATGCTCAGCCACGACAGCCCGCCGGAGGCAGCCTTAAAACCCCAACACCGCCATCAGATCCTCCGGCGGTAGTGGCCAACCCGCACCCAGCGCCCTTGCTCCGGGGAGACCCCAATTCCCCGTTGAGCGCGGGGCTCGAAGCAACGCGCTGGCCAAAAGATTTCAAAATGCCAGAGGTCACACCCTTCGAAGGTTGTACCGACCCCGCGGAGTTCCTTTGGGTCTACGAAACAGCAATAGAGGCCCCTGGGGGGGACGATACAACGAAGGGCAAGAGCATCTTGCTCGCCCTCAAGGGGATCACCCTCACGTGGTTTTTCACCATCCCCCCCCCGGTCCGTCTACGCATGGGAACAACTGCGGGACCTGATACGCAACAATTTCCAAGGGAACTACATTGAGCTAAAGGATGCGGGGCACTTGTTTGCAATCTAGCAGGCTCCGAGCGAATCCCTCCGCAGTTTCTTTAAGAAATTCGCGGAGGTCAAGTGCCAGGTCAAGGGCGTCAACGAGACAATAATCATCAACGCGGCGACCTGCGGGCTGCAAAAGGGCCCGCTATCGAAAAGGCTGGCCCGCAAGCTCGTCTCCACCGTCGCGGAACTCTTCAACAAAATAGAAGAGTATGCCTGAGCGGAGGAAGATAGCAACCGAAGAGCGGAAGGGGCAGTCACCACTACACCCGTGAAGCCGTCGAGCGGGCCGGAACAGGCCACACACCCCGCCGCGGTGACCCCCGCCGTAGCAACCAACCCCAAGTCGCGCAACAACTTCTGCCAAAAAGGCCGTGGTGTTTACCATTTAGACGCAGGCCAAAATCCCGAAGGAACAAAGCGTGGCAGCCGAGCAGGCCGCGGACGCCAGCCAGAGATCCACAACGGCGCAGAAGGCGTCACGTCGTACTGCGACCTCCACGGCGAATGCTCGCACACAACCGCGGACTGCCGCACTATCGCGGCCATGCATGACTACATGAATCGCCGCCAGCAACCAGCTGAGCGTGAAGACTCTAGGGGTGCGGCAACCAACTGTCTGCCCCACCACCCAGGCCGCACATCGAGGGAGGCCACAGCGAACCACGTCAGCGGATCATAAACATGACCACAGGCGGATCTTCGCTCGGCTTAACATCTAAGAGATAGCGGCGCGCCTATGCCCGGCAAATCCACCACGTTGTAGCGTGGCCTGCATGCAGGCCGCCCTGGTACGCCGAGGTACCTATCACCTTCAGCCCTGAGGATGCCACGGGCATCCACTTCCCCCACCAAGACCCCCTCGTCATCTCCACCACCATTGCAGAGTTCGAGGTCAGGCGCATCCTCGTGGATGGTGGAAGCTCCGCGGACCTCCTGTTTGCGGACGCCTTCGACAAAATGATGATCCCAAAAGACCACCTGTCACCCCCAGGCATACCCCTCGTAGGCTTTGGGGGGAGACTGGTGATGGCCTTAGGTCAGATCGACCTGGCCGTTACATTCAGCGACGGCTCCGTATCCCGTACGGAAACCATCACCTTCGATGTGGTTGGCATGCCATACCAGTACAACACCATCCTGGGCCGAGCCACGTTAAACGCCTTTGGCACAGTCGCCCGTCACAACTATATATGCATGAAGATCCCCGCACCGGAGGGCGTCATCACCGTGCCGAGCGACCAGGATCTGGCTCGGCAGACCGAGCTAGGGGCGGATCCTCTCACTCGACATGTTCACACAGACGAGGCCAATCCAGCCGCCCCGCCAGAGGAATCCTCGGGAAAATGGGCCCCAAGGGCCAGACCGGAGGGGCAATTACGGAGGGTTCCCTTGAGGGATTCATCCCCAGAAAGGACGATCGCCCTGGGGGCGGAGCTTCCAGCAGAACAGCACAGCGTCGTCCTCGAGGTGCTTTGTGGCAATTCCGATATCTTCGCATGGAGCCCGGAGGACATACCGGGTGTAGCACGCGAGATGATCGAGCATCGCCTCGCCCTCCGAAGCGACACAATCCCCAAAAAGCAGAAGTTGCGCCGCATGACCCTAGAGCGTCTAGAAGCAGCAAAGGCGGAAATAGCCAAACTTCTAAAGGCAAGGGTCGTCCGAGAAGTTAAGCACTCGGAGTGGCTGGCCAACCTTGTCCTGGTCCAGAAGAGCACGGGCAAATGGCGCATGTGTGTTGACTTCACCGACCTCAACAAGACTTCTCCCAAAAACAACTTCCCTCTACCTCGCATCGATCAGTTGGTAGACGCCACTTCCGGCTGTGAGCTGATGAGTTTCCTCGATGCCTACTCTGGGTATCACCAGATATTTATGGCCAAGGAGGATGAGGCGAAGACGGCTTTCATCACCCCCATCGGGACATACTGCTTCCACCGCATGCCCTTTGGCCTCAAAAATGCCGGCGCAGCGTTCACCCATCTCATCACCAAGTTGTTGGCAGGACAGCTGGGACGCAATGTCGAAGCCTACGTCGATGATATAGTGGTCAAGAGCAAGATCGCCACTTCGCACGCGGACGACCTCCAGGCGACGTTCACCAACCTCTTCAAAGAGGGAATCAAGCTAAATCCAGACAAATGCGTCTTCGGTGTCAAAGCGGGCAAGCTGCTGGGGTTCCTCGTCTTAGAGAGGGGCATTGAAGCCAACCCCGAAAAAATTCGGGCCATCCAACAAATGGAACCGCCCCGCACCGCGCGCAAAGTGCAAAGACTGACAGGCCGCCTCGCCGCCCTCAGCCGATTCTTGTCCCGGTCAACTGAACGAGCCCTACCCTTCTTCAAAACCCTTCAGGGCGCAGAGCCGTTTCGCTGGACCGAAGCCTGCCAGGAGGCATTTCAGGATCTCAAGAAGTATCTGAGCCAACTCCCAAGCTTGACCAGCCCAAAGCCTAGCTCCTCCTGTACCTTGCCGCCTCCTCGGCGGCAGTTAGTGCGGTCCTCGTCCAGGAGGATGGCGGCCAACGCACCATATACTACGTCTCGGAGGCCCTTCAGGGGGCCAAGATCCGATACACAGAACTAAAAAAGCTGGCCTACGCCCTGCTCATGGCCTCGCGCAAGCTCTGGCACTACTTCCTGGCGCACGCCATTACAGTACCGACATCCTACCCCCTGGCACTCATGCTTCGCAATAAGGATGCGTCAGGACGCATGGGCAAGTGGGCGGCGGAGCTTACACCCTTCGATATTACCTTCACAGCGCGCACCGCCATCAAGTCGTAATCCCTGGTCGACTTCGTCGCCGAGTGGACTCCACATGCCCAAGGTGAACCTTCAGCTCCCGCTGAGGCGCCATGGATTGTCCACACTGACGGGTCCTGGTGTGCGGGGGGCGGTACCGCCATCTGGTTGCCCCGAACGGTGGCTTTGTCTTATACAAAGACGCCTCGATTTCCCTACGACCAACAACGCCTCAGAGTATGAGGCCTTGCTACTGGGCCTCCGCAAAGCTATAATCTTGGGCGTCAAGCGCGTCGTCGTTAGGAGTGACTCCCGCCTCATGGCAGGGCACTTCGACAAAAGCTTCGTAACCAGAGACCGCGAAATGGCACGCTACTTAGTGGTAGTACGAGCAGCAACAAAGAACTTCATCGGCATCACTGTGCAAGCCATCCTAAGGAGCGACAATGAGACGGCGGACATGCTCGCAAAAGTGGCAAGTTCCGGCGGCCTACCACAACCAGAAGTCTTCTACGAGGTGCTTCACGCTCCTTTGGTCACACCGGAAGAACAAGGGGCTCCGCCTAGAGCACAAGGGGCTGAGCCCGAAACAGCCGGCGATGTTGCGAAAGAACAAGGGGCTGCGCGCCCCATACTGCTAATCGGTGAAACAAACTGGCGAGGGGTGATCACCAGCTATCTCGCAGGCGAAGAACCTGAAGACCCAGCTGAAGCAAAGAGGCTTAGGCACCGCTCCCGGAATTACCGCATCATCAACGGTGAGCTATACAAAGGGGGCATGTGCACCCCCTCCTACGGTGCATATCTCAACAGGAGGGTCGAGACCTGCTTAGGGAGATCCACGAGGGGGACTGTGGAGCGCACCAGGCCCCCCGAAGCCTCGTAGTGAAGACCTTCCGCCAGGGCCTTTACTGGCCAACCGCGCTCTGAGACGCCCAGGACCTCGTCCAGCAGTGTCAGGGCTGCTAGTGGGCCAGCCACAACCCCAAGGCACCGGTAGTTCCCCTACAACTGCTACTCCCTGTCTGGCCTTTCGCGCGATGGGGGCTCGACATCATCGGCCCTTTTCCGGCAGCCAGAGGCGGCCTCCGTTCCGCCTTTGTTGCCATTGAGTACTTCTCCAGATGGGTGGAGGCTGAGCTCGTCGCCAAGATCATAGCCGCAGCAGCCCAGCGGTTCACATGGAGGAACATCGTTTGCGACACGGGTGTCATGGGACATCGCCATCGACAATGACACCCGATTCGACTCGCCGCTTTCAAAGCATTTTGCCAAGAACTCGAGATCACCATATGCTTCGCGTCGGTGGGTCACCCCGAGTCCAACGGGGCGGTTGAGAGGGCCAATGGTAACTTGTTAGCAGGCCTCACCAAACGCCTGGTGGGATTGCTGAGGGGGCTCTGGCCGGAAGAACTTCAGAAGGCCCTATGGGCACTCCGCACCACGCCAACCCGGGCCACAGGCTTCTCTCCGTTCAAGCTCCTATTCGGAGACGAAGCAATGACCCCAGGCGAGCTCACAGCAAGGTCCATCTGAGCAACCCAAGATATCGACCTAGCTAGCCGAGAAATTTCCCTTAACCTGGTCGAGAAAAATCGCGTAGAAGCCATCTCAACCATGGCAAAGTACGCGGCCGGAGTCGTGAGAGCATACAACAAGAAAGTAAGACCCAGCCCCCTGGCACCTAGCGACATGGCCCTCAAGCGAGTCACCAATCCTGCCACAATAGGCAAACTTGAATCCAAGTGGGAGGGGCCCTACATCATCACTCGAAGCACGAGGGCCGGCACGCACTACATCGCCACCTCGAAGGGGCAACAGCTTGGCCACACATGGAATGCCAAGAGCCTTCGCAGGTTCTACCCCTAGAAGAATTTTTGTATCTCGTAGGGATACCCGGTTGCGTCCGGGCAACAGCCTCCCCGGCTAGACCGCGGGGCGGGCATGTATAAACATGTGTACTTTTTGGCGTTTTGTCCCCCCTAATGAGCAAAGCATGCAACACCCTGCAGGCGCAACAAATAAAGCCATCGCGCATGGCCTTCGGCCCCGGTGCACACCGATACCCTCCCGCAAGCACGAGTGTATAAACAAAGCCACCGCGCATGGCCTTCGGCCCCGGTGCATACCGATGCCCTCCGCAGGCACGAGTACATAAACAAAGCCATCACAGCGTAGCCTTGCCCCCAGCACACCGACATTCTCGTGAGGCACGAGTGCATAAACAAAGCCACCGCGCGTAGCCTTCGGCCCCGGTGCACACCGATGCCCTCCGCAGGCACGAGTGCATAAACAAAGCCACCGCGCGTGGCCTTCGGCCCCGGTGCACACCGATACCCTCCGCAGGCACGAGTGCATAAACAAAGCCACCGCACGCGCCCTTCGGCCCCGGTGCACACCGATGCCCTCCGCAGGCACGAGTGCATAAACAAAGCCACCACGCGTGCCCTTTGGCCCCGGGGTGCACTGATGCCCTCCACAGGCACGAGTGTACAAAGAAAACCATTGTGCATGGCCTTTGGCCCCCGGGGCGCACCAATAAAATCTGCGGATCCAAGCAGTGAAGCAACGACGACGCGCAGGGCTAGCCCCGGCGCGAAGCGCCCACAGGAGCAAGCCGCGCACCCCGTGTTTCCAAAACACATGAAAGTGGACTTTTGATGCTCCACAAAAAATAAAGCAAACTTGAAGAGAAATGTTTCTTAAATGGAATGAGAAGAGATAGGGAGAGAGTGAATTGAAACTTTCAAAGGAATAAAATATATAAGGTTAGTGCCCATGTTTCATTTCATCCAAAATTAGTAGAAAACTTTACTATCCCAAAAGGTTTCTATAATGCAATCCTACAATCGAAACACCTCATATAGGAAATTTTCCTTTGGAATGCAAATTTTCCTTCAAAATTTCTTCATTCCAAACACTCCCTAATTGGTTTTGCGTATAAAAACCAAATGAGGGCCTATGGAGTTAAGTGGAACAAAAGGACGTTTTTGGATACTTTTTATCTTTTTCCCCCTCCAAAGAGAAGGCATAAGTGATGCCGAATCAATTACGGGCCCATTTGGATCAAAAGATTATTAAGGAGTGTTTGGACTTTGGATCAATGGATTATTAAGGAATTGTAGAGGTCTGGTTCCCTGTAGAAAGTTTTCCTTAACCTGCTTTTTTGTTTCACCTGTTCGGTTCCCATTGTTAGTGATGGGCATTAGCCCACTATTTGGAGAATCAAATTGCCCCGTTTGGAACAAATTGTTTCCATGTGAAACTTTTGTAAGATTTAATTCCTGCATCCCAAAGAAAATCAAATCAAAGCCGTCTAATTTTCGATCGGACGGTTCACGCACAAAGGTACAATAATCTCCCTTCCGGTCCCACCCGATGACCCAATCCACTTCTCCCAGCTATTCCGCATTTCCACTCCACTCCCCAACCCCGCCGCACACTTCTCGCCGCCTCCAAATCCCCGACCGCCGGCGGCGGCCATGCTCCTCCACCACCGCCTCCTCCCTCGCCTTCTCTTCCTCCCCTCCACCACCACGCAACTCCCCCTCCGCCCCTCCCGCTTCCCAACGCGGCGCTCCCTCTCGCCTTGCTACTCTGTGCTCTCCCACCTCGCGGCCCCCCAAACCGTAGACCACTCCGACGCCGAGGAGCCCCACGGGGAGGTGCAGGTCCAGCTCCCGCTCGACCGGCTCTTCGTGCCACCCGGGGCCAGCGTTGCCGCGGGGGACGGGGAGGCCGTGACCGCGCGGGTCCTCAAGGGCTCCAACATCGTGCTGGGCCCATACGCGCGCGGCGACGCGCCGGTGGTGGCCGCGGATTTCGTGAAGAGCAGCGTGCGCCCCGATGACTGCCCCAGGGACGGGCTCCCGGAGTTCGCTCTCGTTGGCCGCTCCAACGTTGGCAAGTCGTCGCTGCTCAACTCCCTCGTCCGCCGCAAGCGCCTCGCGCTCACCTCCAAGAAGCCTGGTAAGTTATGCTTTTGGGATTGTTGCCTTATTGGATAGTACCATAAATATAGTGCTATTGGGGTTTAGGGTTTAGTGGCTAAGATAAGACCTTTCTTTCCTACTTGCTGGGAAGCGATTATCTAGTTGATACGCTGGCTTTGCGAGTACTTTTAGAGCTCGTAAAAGTGGGCTATTCTGTGATTTGAGTGCACAATTGTGTTAATAGGAGGTACTTGTAGGTGGTCCTCGTTTTGAGTTTTGTGCAAACCTCATGTGTTTTCCGTCCTACATTTGGCTGTTCAATACCAGTCATAGATGGAAATAGTGATGGTTCTTTCTCCTAGCTGATTTATTTTTTGTTTACTGTGTTCATGTATACTGTGATATAGTTATCTAGAAATATTCGCTTCTTGTTGTAATGTTGGGCTTTTGGAAGGTCTGGTCTGCAAGGCGCTTTGGTGGCCACAGCCCACAGGTTTAACTTCTAAGAGCTATCATCCCATCCAAGTGAGAATCTGAGAATGTCTAGCAGAAATTCCATGAAATTGCGTTGTCTAGCTCTAGCATCATGTTTTCCCCAACTTTTAAGAGCTATCATCCCATGCGAGAACCTAAGATTGTCTGGTTAAGGATAATATTAAACTAGCTGAAATTACATGAAATTGCGCTGTCTAGCATCAATATTTTTCTCTAGAAAATATCTTTGGAACCGAAATTCATAACATAGGCTTTTTTCAGCTGCTCATTCAGGTGTCTGTCTTTTTTATGCTTTGCAGATATACTACAGCAGCACGTTAATAAACATAACAGCAGTACTAGGAAGCCAATTCTCTATCTTGATTCCATTAATTTCCATAATTGTTTTTGTTATTGCAGGAAAGACCCAATTGATCAATCATTTCAAAGTAAACGACAGCTGGTACCTTGTTGACTTGCCTGGTTATGGGTACACTACTACTCTTAGCCCATTTTCTAGTTTTTTCTTAACCATGTAGATGAGCATATCTAAATTGTTTGATCGTTGAACTTCACTCCTGTTTAGTTGCCATGAAACATAACCATTTCTCTTCCTACACCTGTTTATCATTTTCGATGTTACATGGGAATTGATGCAGTGGCATTACATGTTTTATTGAGATGTTACTATTCCATGACTTTGTGAATAAATATTCTTGGAATGGATAAACTAGCTTAACTGAACTCTGAAATAATGAAGCTACTTTTTTTTTGAAGTATCAGCCAGTTAAGTAACTGCCCTACTGAATACCTTTTTTTAGAACAAAGGTCAAGGCCCAGTTTATTCGGAGCCTATTAAGAAAGAGTTCCGCACTGGATAAGTTTTAGAGAGCATAGGCAGTATTAGCAGGAAGCCAGGAAGGAGATATGATTTGATTAAATCAAGGTTATTTTTTTAGCAGAAGAAATAGGGTTACTTTAACCTAGAGTTCGAGTCTTCGAGACATTGTGGTTCAAGATAATTTTAGGAACCAAATGGTTGCCAGTTGTTTCATAATCTAGTTGATATTTGGGAATTTAGAAGAATGTTTCGCATTATTGAATGCAACATGTGCGTGCCCCATTATCTTTATTAACTTGATTTAGATCTTGACATGTGAAAAATACTATGTGATGTTGAATCTCCTTAAACCTTCTTTATGCAAGTTAACAAACATATTTGTTCTTAATCATACATAAACCAATGGGACATGGACTCATGAAAGTAGAAAACATACACTGCATTGGTTGGAACCTATATTTTGGTGAAATATTCTCCGTCTTCTGGTTTTAACTAGAGCTTGTACCAAACAGATATGCTGCTGCACCACAGGAAGCTCGTACAAATTGGGATGAATTTACTCGAAATTTCTTCCTCAGCAGGGAGAATTTGGTGTCAGTTTTTCTCCTTATAGATGCAAGTATTCCTGCTAAGAAGATTGATCTTGACTATGCTAGTTGGCTTGGTCAAAACAAGGTAAAACATACTTCTCAAACAACTAAGCCTTCATTTATCAAGTGACTATACCTTCATTCATTCTTCCATATCAATGTTAGGAGTGATATTTGAAATTGTTAGGAGAAACTCTAGTTGATCTTAGCAACAGGAAAGAAGATTGATGAAAGTCTAAAAGCAGGATGAATTTTTTCAATGTCAGGTTGAATGCTTAAGCATACATGATTCTAGCAACAGTTTGAACAAACATTTCTTAACAGTCCTCTTTCATTTGTTTTAGGGAAAACATTAGGGGAGACCCCTACTGTATAGCTTTCTTAGCTGTACACATCCTAATGTGTATCAATGATGTTAGTCTTGTTAGAAAAAAATCACATTAAATTAATTCACCCATCACATTGAAAAATGTGTTCCTGTCCACTTGAAGATTTTTTTTTGTTCTGAATTTCTGATGAAACAAATTACATGGCAATTGGCAAAATTCCACCCAGTTTCATGAAATTGGATATATGACACCCCAAGGTTGTCACGGCGTCACCTAGTCGATGCCAAGTCGTCCCGTCGGCCAGAGGCAGATGCCAGGGTCCTTCGCCCAGGCCAAGGGACTTAGGCGAGCGACTGGTGCTGGGGCTTCGAGTGAAACTAGGGATGAGGCCGCCGCCACCCCACTCCAGCTCACTTGTGCCGCCGCCGCCCTCATCTTCAGCTAATTTCCGCCGCCGCCGCCACTGTAGGAAGATGGTCGCCGCATCCCTGTAGCTTGTCACCGTCGCTCCCTGCAGTCCTGGTCGTCTTCACTCCCCACCGCCGCCGCCACCGTTGGAGGCCACCTCAGCTCAGGTCCTCCTTCTCCATCCTTTCTTCTTCTCCTCTGCTCTGATTTGCTCTGTTCCACTTCTTTCTCTCATTTGACCCGCTCCTCCCTCTGCCCTTGTGCTGCTTCGTGCTCTCATTCGGTCTGCTCCCTCTGTTCTTGCGCTGCTTCTTGCTCTTGCGCTGCTTGCCTGCCCCCTCTCCTTCTTGTTGCTGCTCGGCTGCTCCCTCTTCTCCTGCTGCTTTGATGCTCTGCTTTTGCTCTACTTCTTTTGCTTTGCTCTTTAGCTCTCCTCTCCTCTACTTCTTTTGATTTGCTCTTCTGCTCTACTTCTTGCTTGTGTTCATTTAATTGTTATCAAGAGAAGTTGGAGTATATTCATTAAATTCCCTGCCATTTGAGGTATTATACGAGGTATATTTATTTAATTCCCTACCATATGAAGTATTATTTATCATTTGTATTTCCATCGTCTAACTCTTGCCATGGTGGGCGCCTAGGCGTCCTGGCGCCTTGGGGTTGCCGCGACTTGCCGGAGTGCCATGACAACCTTGTGCCACTCCATTTTCTTGTTCCTTTGATATATGCCACTTTCTCTAGCTTTCTCCCAATTCCCATTCTTTCCTTCTCTTTTCCAATTTTTCCTCAACTGAATTTCCCACTTTGCCCTTGCCTTGATTGAATCGATCCAAACCAACTCAACACTGGACCATATCATGTTGATACAGAGGTGACCATATGCCCAGCAGCAAGGACTTCTTGCACCAAATATAAAAGACTGCAAAGCATATTCCCAGCAGCAAGCAGCAAGGACTTCTTGGACGGAGCGGTGGGCGGCCACGGCGAGGAGCTCGGTAGCAGGGCGACGGAGACAACAGTGAGCAGCTCGGTGGCGTGCGGCAGTGGCCATGGCAAAGAGCTCGGCTGGTTCGGTGGTCTCAAATGGCTTTATCTGTTTGATTTGATCCAACCAAAGAAAGAGAAAGAGCAAGGGCATTTCAGGAAATTCAGTTGAGGAAAAAATTGGAAAAGAGTAGAAAATATGGGAAAGTTAAAGAAAATGGCATATATATCAAAGCAACAAGAAACTGAAGTGGCATATATCCAATTTCATGAAACTGAGTGACATTTTGCCCATTGCCATGTTTTGAAATTTGAAGTGGCATATATATATATATATATATATATATATATATATATAGGAAAATGATATGGTAGGAGTACGTACTCCCACCTCTCATATACCGCTTAAATCGTATGATGATACCTCTTTATCAATTTGAATATACTCCAATAATGATTATAAGATGCCCCAAAGTGAGTTCCATGAAAAATTTCATAAAAATCCACTTTTTATACCAAAATCCGTGTATATACTTCTTTTATATATGAAAAAGGGAATATAGCAAAAATAAAGGGCTCCAATATTTTTTTTTCAATTAAGTCACATTGGAGTATCTTATAATTAGTATTTAAGTATACTGAAAGTGATAAAGAAGTATAATATATTCGTTTAAATGGTATATTGGAAGTGGGAGTACATACTCCCATGAGTACGAAACGGGTATATATATATATCCAATTTTGCTGATTACAACAGTGTATTAGACTTTATCACATTAAGCAGTCAATAATCTATCCTTTTCTTTTGAAGTCTGAGTTAAATGGCATGTATCATGTCAAACTTCGCAAAAACATAATTAGAAATTCGGTCAATAATCTATCTTTTTCTTATGAAGTCTGAGTCACAAAGGGTATGTATCATGCCATACTTTGCAGTAAGCATAACTAGAAATCTGTCAATGACCTATCAGGTCACGCAAATATTTACCTCCACGATTCTTAAAAAAAATGCATTCACTATCATGAACTGGACTACTGGAGGTAATGTTAGGCATTTTAAATCTTCTGCATTTAAAACAGTAAGCTTCTCAAATTGGCTAAAATACACTCAGAACCCAAGTGTTGTTTGACATACTAGATAGAAGCCCATTCTTTATAGACAGAAAGACTAAGTCCAGAAATCACTTGTGAGAATATTTTTCATGAACAACCTTTTACAAATTTTGAAATATTGGTAGAAGTTTTACCTCAACTTTATTACAGATTTCTGAAAGAACAAACGAGTCACATCCGTTCCAGGAAAATATAAGAGTATTATCTTCATGCTTCTTTGGATTGGGCACTTTATTTGAGCCTTTTATGTTTGTCCTTCAGCCGCACTCTAGGTTTTCTAGGACTAGGGCACACTGTTTGAGCCATTTGTTTTTTTTTCCCCTTTTATCTTGCACTCACTTTTTAAAGCAAATACACCAATGGTTTTAATTTTGGGTCAAACTACTACAACTTCAAGCACACATTCGTAGTGCTTTTTGTAGGGCAATTCATGCGAGCATTTTGTTTTATTGCTTTGCCCTCCACGTGCGATTTTCAGCAACATCATAGCATCATAGGTGACTGCAGCTTGGAGTTTACTTTCCTAACCTTGTTTTTTCTTTCACCCTATGCGTAGCGAGGGCAATTTTGTTAAATTGGTTATCTCTGGGTTTGAGCCGTCATCTGAAAACACCATGAATAATAAAAGAGCACATTTATCAAGCTTTCTAAGAAGGCCACAGATAAACCAGCATGTAAGTTAAAGTCTTCTGTGGACACAATAAACACAGGACTCGGATACACCAGTCTTCTTTGGGCACAACAAATATATGAGTGCAAAAACCACATCAAGATGAGGCAGCTCAAACCTGGAGATTATTGATTTGACAAAATTGTCATCTTCAGATGATGTAATATACCCCACTGTAGCACACATGGTGAAACATGAAGTTAACTCCAATTTGCAGTCATGTGTGATGTTACTGAAAATCACGCTTAGAGGACAAAGGAGTAAAACAAAACGCTTGGATGAAGTGAAATACTTGGAGGTAGCAGTTTAACCCAAAAATCAAAGCCATTGCTAAAAAGGAGTGACAAAAAAAAAACAAAACAAATGGCTCGATAGAGTACCCCAAAAGAACAAGAGTGCATCTGAAGAAACATGAAGGTAATTGTCCTATATTTTCCTAAAATAAATGTGATTCGTTTACGAAGCCTGTAATAAAGTTGTATTCAAACTTTTTGTCGTTGATACGAGATCGGACAGTGAACTTGTAGGCACCTTCGGTCGGATATGACGACCGCCGTGGGTGCAAGGAAGACCTCCACGAGAATCAAACACCACAATCCATCCTCATGTATTGCATATGTGTAGTTGTTACAAAAATGGCCTCCCCTCTCCCATTTACATGGAGCCTATTTATAGAGTGGGAGGGGTACGCATGCGAAGTTACATCGTTGCCCTTGGTACCTAGTTCATCCCGGGCATACTTTCGCCTATTTCGCCAAGCGGTCCCGCCACCTTTGAGTGGGCCTGCCAATGTGTCGTGCCTCGGTGAGGTTGACCCTTGGACCTCATCCAGGGTTGGTCCCCAGACTTTGCCTAGAGTGGGTTCGCCGATGTGTCATACCTCGGCGAGGTTGACCCTCAGACCCCGTCCGGGGTTGGTCCCCGGACCTCATCCGGAGGGTCAGGGGTTGATTCGCCGATGTGTCGTACCTCGGCGAGGTTGGCCCCTAAACCCCATCTGGGGTTGTCGTTGGCCCGAGGTAGCGTGGGGACCCTCCCCCAACACTTTTATTTATCAACATTTCATATTTTGTAAAAGGATATCTATGACAAATGTTCTGACAATTGACTTTTAGGACTGGGCCCAATCTTTGAAGAACGGGTTTCCATCAAGTAGGTCAAGTGCTATGAGTCTACTTAGTTAATTTGAAGCTTACTCTTTTAAATGCAGAAGATCAAGTGCCAAACATGACCTCCGACTCATGATAGTGAAGATAAATATCTGTAGGTCCCTAGCGTATTTCTGATTATGATATGTATCTATGAAATGTCTTAGTTATTCAGGAAAGGAACATGCAATGGGCTCTCTGTTGCTGCATGCTGCCATTGGGCTTATGATGTAGCCTGCTATTTGGATTTTGGATAGTGTTCAAATATCTGTCTCAAAACCCAACCAAGTCTGCAGAGTGCAGCTTGACTCCGGATTCCCTGCCTCATTTCTGGGAGTTCATAACTTGGCAATACAAAGTAGCGGTTCTGGTAAAGACAAGTCCAACAAACATGGTAGTACCTGACCAAGAAGTCTGTAAAAGTATTAGCTTCATGCTCTCTCTTTTTTTTCTGTCCTGGGGCTAGTTCTCTTTTCATTCCTTGTGTAATACTGCAGTGTCCCCACCAAGGATCAAAATCTTGGAACCAGAGGAAAAACTGCCCAGCGGCCGGTAACCGGAAAAAACCAGTGAAAATTCGAATACTGGAACTTGAATTGGGGATGTTTTAAAACCGGGAACCGGAATGGTTACCGCCCAAAACCGGAAAAACCGCTTCAAAAAACCGGAAAAACCACTACCAAAACCGGAAAAAACAAAGAAACCCGGTTATGGGTAATTAGCGATTGGAATAATACAAATATTAATTGGAAAGTGTTTAATGGAGGAACAATCCTGATACATAAGGAGCTTGATGTCTAGTTATTTATTTGTAAGGAGTCTGATGTGGCACAATAATTCAAGCATATGTAAATTTGAAAATCGGTTGGGACTTAGGAGCAAGGTTCATGTAATCGAACCGGCTTGTTCGCCTCCTCGGCGCGATGCTCAGAATCGCCTACACGGTTTCCGGGACAAAATTTGATTAAAACCATCCAAATTCAAAATTTAGAATTTGAATTTGAAAAACCGAGAAAACCGGCGGATTCTCTTTCCTACGGCCTCGATGTGATAACCCAGGTAATCGGTTACTACCGTCGATTTTAATCCCTGCTTAGGAGTACAATAATTCAAGCATATTTAACTTATACAATAGGTAATCTAGCACAAAAAAGGCCTAAACTAACCTAAGAAGTGCATTATGCTGTCATAAATTTAAATTTAAATTTGAAAAATTTTAGCCGGTTTTTTTCCTCCCAGTTCCCACCGGGTTTTCCGGTTACCGCCGGAATTTTGATCTTTGGTCCCCACTCACCCACCCAACCTTTGTGACAAGGCCTGAACTCTCAGCTCTGGACTTACCGCTTGTCCTACCGAGTCAATATCAATGAATAGTGCCCTTTAAGCTCGCTTGTCCTTTTATTGCTGCCTTCCCCCCACGACCAGTATTTTGCCTTTCGAGTTTCGACTACCCTCTTTCCTGTTTTGCTGCAATTCAGTGCAAAATACTCCTCTTTAGATAAGGACCTATGTTGGCATGAGCCTGGTCCCGAGGACATCCATTAACATAGGCCTTATTTCGGACACACAGTAATGGTTCACGTAATAACAGGCAAGATCCAAAGATTGAATAATTGTCTTGCGTATTTATTTCTCTTGATGCATTGATGCCTAAATCTGATTGAAGATGCCCGACTGTGTTTATAGATATGTTCTGTAACTTGCAACTTGCAATGTGCATACTGTTACTACTGCATCAAACATGCATTATTGTTACTTTAAACATGTGAGAAAATTGATACTAGTTGAGCAATATATCTTGATATTGTTCAATTTTAATGTTCTTATGTTCCATTTGTTCAGGTCCCCATGACACTTGTGTTCACGAAATGTGACAAGCGCAAGAAGAAGAAAAATGGTGGCAGGAGACCGGAAGAAAATGTAGAAGACTTCCAGAACTTGATTCGTGAATATTTCGAGGCAGCACCTCCTTGGATCATGACGAGCAGCGTGACCAACCAAGGTCGAGACGAGATACTTCTGCACATGTCTCAGCTCAGAAACTATTGGCTCAAGCATTGAGATGGAATAACAATAATAGGACTGAAGCAACAGCAACTGCATGCAAGCGGCAAGCCCTGTTGTGCATTGATGCATCGGCACCTTTGCAATCAGGTTTTCACCAACTACTTTGCCTTTTGAGCTGTTGATTGTCCACAATTGCCCTTGTAAATGATTACTCAATCAACAGACTGGGAATACAGACAAGCTGCTAAAATCGACTACCCTGGTTTTTCTATTTGTATAACCGTACAATCCCAGCGTTTTCTCTTTGTTATTTTCTGATTATAAGCTTGCGTATTCTGTAGATTAAAGAACTCCGGTGTCAGTTAATCATCATTGGGAATCTCACTTTTTTGTTTGTTTTGTGCTCCCTTGGATCCTGCATCATACAAATGGCAGGAGATACGGGCACTTGACCTGTTTAAGGAATGGTTTCTGTGATGTACAGATAACAGAATGCATTGAAAATGCCTCGTTATTGGGATCCATTCTGCAGTGATTTCTTTTATCCCAGGCTCATTTGAGAAATATACAAGTCCGTCCGGAGACAGAACACTGGTCAGATAATTGCAGGCTAGCTTCACTGTAAATTGTGCTTATCCTGAGGATCTCATGCTCATGCATGTTTTGTTTGTTAGGGAAGCAACGGTGCGGGTCGATCGACGTGAGCTTCATTCGTAATGCATGTGAAGGGCAGGGAAAAAATGGTTCTGTGCATGTACCACTGTACAGTTTCAAGTACAAGTCCGTCTGGAGACAGAACACCGGTCAGATAATTGCAGGCTAGCTTCACTGTTAGGCTCGTGCATGTTTTGTTTGTTAGGCCCATCCCCTCTCATAGGCTTCGCTAGTTCATCTGTCCTCAATTTTGTATTGCTAAACACCTGTTTGTTTTGTCTTTATAAGGTCAAATCTTTAAAAGCCGTGCGCCGTCTACGCGATAGATAGATGATACTTATAATCCAAAAGAACAGCTCAGCAGGGCTCCCACAGCTGGAGGACGCATTTGCCACTAAACAATGCACTGAACGCGTACTTATTCCCCACGAAGAAAACATCATTTAACAACTGTAGCCTATACACGTTTGTTTGGATTTGTTCAACGCGTCATTACGTAATATGCTATGTTGATTGCTACGGTAAAAACTGTACTATGTGTATGCGTAGTGGTGTACAGACTGCAGAGTTACCGTAGTCAACACTGGCACGCATGGCCGGCCGATTGCACAGTAAAGCTGGGGGCAGTTGCAGCCTTGCACAGAGCGGTTGCATGCACTGAAAGAATGTATGCCAAATCGCCAACCAATCCACTTCCTTTTCTCTTTCTTCTTTCAAATTTCCGTCCGGAAACTGTACTACGCAGAAAGCATGTATGCCCTGCACTGTGTTGAGCACCGGTTTATACAAGTTGTTCGTAAGGTTTATTTTCCTAGCTAGCTATTGGTCACCTTAGCATTCCACGTGCACGCTGCCCACGAGCCACTCCATGCGCGACACAGACAACACAAGCCGACATTAACACACGCCAATCTTGTCATTAGCTAGGCTAAATCCAGCAGGTCAGGAGGCCGAGCAAACGCTGCAAACCCATCCAGGTCGCGAGTAAGGCGTAACCGCCTCGGGCCATTTCCCCCACTACGTTACGTGACACCTGTCCTCATCACGTCATGTAGCAGAGGCAGAGGCAGAGCGAGGCGAGCACCCACGACCCTGGCCACGGCTCGGCGGTTTTGTTTTTAGCTCGCGGCACGGGCAGTTAAAAGCCGCGGGCGAGGCCGCAATGCCGCATTAGCCCGGCACGAATGCGATAGAGCAACTCCCTCCCGGGCGCGCGAGCTCCAACCACGCACACGCGCACGCAGCCGCGCACACAGAGACCGAGACGCGAAGTCGCGAGCACGACGAACACAACTACACAACTCCCCGCATGGCCATGGACGGCTCCGGCACCGGCCGCAAGAAGCTGAAACACCGGCTCGCGGCAATCCTCTCGGCCTTCTCCAGGCGAGCTGGGGGCAGGAAGCGACGCGACGAGGAGGCGCCGCCGCCGCTGGCACTGCCCTCCTACTCCCGCCTCGGGGGCGGCAAGAAGGTTGGTGGGGGCCAGCACGACCGCAGGCTCTCCGTCTCGGCCCCGCGCCCCGCGCCGCTGATCCACTTCACCATCGACTGCGCCGGCCGCCGCTCCGTCGACGCTGCCGACCCGTCCCTCCTCGCGCCGCTCGACGCGGACGCCAAGAAGGTGGAGAAGCGGCTCACGGAGACCGGGCTGCCGTACGAGACCGGCGAGTGGGAGGGCCGCATGTGCCCGCCCTCCTCGCCGTTCGCCTCGGCGCCTCGGCCGCCGCTGCCGCCGGTGGCGAGGTGGAAGGAGCGGCCCAGCAGCCGCAGGCTCTCGACCCACTCGTCGCGCAGGCTCGTGAGCAGCTCGTCCTCCGACGACGAGTACGACGAGGACTCGCGAAACCTCTTCTCCTCGAGAAGCTTCTCCTCCGACTCGTCGGACTTCTACAACTGTCCGCACAAGAACACCAAGGCGCGCGCCTCGGTGTCCGGCCCGTGCCGCGCCCCGCCGGCCGCTGCGCGGCGAGGGGCGTCGCAGAGCTGCCGTTACAGCTTCGAGCTGCCGCGAGGCTCGACGGCGTCCGCCGCGACGGACGGCGGGTTCGCGGTGGTGAAGCGGTCGGCCGACCCGTATGAGGACTTCCACAAGTCCATGAAGGAGATGATCGCCGAGTGGCCGGCAGGCGGTGACGGCGAGCACAGCGCGGAGCGGCTGCTCGAGACGTACCTGGTGCTCAACTCGCCGCGGCATTACCCGGCGATCCTCGCGGCGTTCGCGGACGTGCGGGAGACGCTCTTCCCCTGAACTCGACGGCCGATCGGCCGGCATCGGTGTGAATGTGTGATGTTGATAGGATTAACCTTTTCAAACGAGATTAATGGCACAAGAGTTGGGCATGTGCTTTGTTGTGTGCGTACGTGCATTGTCTCTGTCGTTCACTAATGAATCTTGGCTTGCTAACTTCTGCTTAATTCGGACTCTGTAGTCTCTGTATGTGACGGTACTCTTCCTTAGCTTCTTGAATGCTCTTCCATAAAAAGAAGATAATTTCCTGACAAAACGATTGACACTCATGGGCACATTTGTGATTTGGCTCAAGATTTTACTCCGTATATCCTTTCTTCAACTCTCCCATAAACAAAAATCTTCCCCCCAAATTGATTCACAATCTTAGGTGCGTGTGGGTTCGTTTGGAATTAATTATCTTTGACGAACTCAGAATATATTCTCTGCTTCATTCTGACTGCTTCTATACAATGTCAAACAACTTGTATACAATGACAAACAAAATCGGGAAGGAGTAGCCCGCAAGCAAAGAAGTAACAAATTAATCGGCAACGTCCTATCCTCTCCAAGTAAACGCAAGCGTATGTTGCAGGCATTACCGCATATATATAATAGACCGTGGAAGTCTTCCCCGTATGCGTGCTGAGAATATTAGTTTGTACCGCCTGTGCCTGCTTGGGTGGACTCTATAAGGGACTCGCGAGTTAGGAGCAGCCATGTGCACGCTGGTTGTTGGCGCGGTTGGTGACCGCGCCTGATTGATAAAGAGATGGATAGGAACGGTTGGTCTGGCGATTCGCACCAACCAGGTACATCGTCCGCGACGTGAACTGTAAACCGCTTCGATCTAGGGCCGTGTCGCCATCGGCCGGCCGGCCGGCGCTTGCGTCGATCGACCGAACCGCGCCCTGCGTGGGCCTCCTCGCTGCAGGCACAGGCAGTCAGGCGGACGGCGAACTGTAGATTGGATTCCATGCTCTTGTACGCATCTACTAGCTTAGCTTCATCGACCTTTCTGAGCAACGTGACCGCACCGAGAGGCCCCGTCCGCGCGCCCGCTGCCGCCCGACGTGATGCCCTCGTCAGAGCCCAGAATGTTGCCAATTCGTCGCGTCTTGTCGCGCGTGCTAATCAGCGCCCTGTTCCTCGCGCCGGCCTCCGTCATATGCACATAACTGGTGGACTAAGCTTCTGTGGCGTCGATGGACTCTACAGCTCGGTGACTCCCCGACCGCAGCAGCGTATGAAGTAACCGCGATCTGATCGATCTGAGCAGTGTGGCAGTTTTGGATTGTGTTGTTCGTGGAAAAGGTCGCGGCTGAAAGTACGTGTCGAAGCATGGCATGGTACATGCATGGCTTTTTCCGTGACCGACGTGATGTTTTGGCCCCGGGCTCGGGATATCACGAATTCACGCTGCGGTCGCGTCTCGTCGATGCTCATATCAACTGAGAAAGAGCCTCCAAAGGTCCTGGGTGCGAAGTTCTATCTCCATCATCTAAAGAAGCTCGCGGGTGCGCGCAAAGAAACTAATTTACTTTTTCAGTAACACACCTGCATTGCGCGTCATTTGTTTCCTATCTAAAGCTGCCAGGAACGTTGAACGCAGGGAGCATCCACATCCCGATTTTGAAATAAAAAAACCCTCGTGCTTTTTGGAACCGTGTCGACGCCCCGGCCAAACTAGCGGTCTGCATGTTTTGCGCCCGCCTCTTTTGCAAGAGTCCCTCTTATTTCTTGAAATTCTGTTGAGGTCCTCGATGCTTATGGCCGTCTGATCGGCGCTAAGGGGCGGATTCGGCCGTCCGCATGCACGCTTCAAGCCCCGTGGCCTATCTCCTCTCTAGATCCACTCGCATCGCATAGGTCGTCGTCGCTTCCTCTCGTTCTCGCCTGCACTCTCCTCCTCTCACCCTCGCCATCGCCTCGCCTCTCGCCTCCTCCCTTTCGATCTCGCCGTCGTCGTCGTCTGAGCTGCCCTCGCCCTCGCCCCCGCCATCGTCTCCTCCTCTGCCACCGTAGCCGTCGCCCTCATCCCATCTTCACCGGCACCGCCTGTCGCCCTCACCTCGTGACGAGGATTAAAATCTCTATGTATTACTTTAATACATAATAAAAGACTATATGTCTTCATGATCGTAACCCCTAAGGCTCACGACCTCCGTGGTCGTAAGGATTTCAGAGGTTATATCGAGGATACCCTGGTCGGATGAGGTCCTGTACCCAGTCCCCAACCAGATGACTGCTCGTAGAAGCAATGAACTGGCATCCGGATCAACTCTGGGTATATTCCATACCGTGTGATGAATGAAACACATGTCATATTTGATCCATACCACGCGGCGTTTTATGATCCAAAGACACTGACAACAAACCACCATACGGTCGTGTGTCTCACAGACACACAACCACCGAACGGTTGATACTTTGTCAACCGCTGCCTCGCTCTGACCAGTCGCGGCACTTCCAACAGGCGCCACTTCCAGGAGGAACTGCCACCACTTTGTCAACTACTTAAAGAAGAACACAAGCGGCAGAAGGCAAGGGGAATCCAGAGATCAACAGACGATTGGATTTCAATAGCATAGCAAGCATTACGCTCAGTGTAATTAGGATTAGTCCATGGCCTTGTCGAAGACACCCCATGTAATAGCCAGTTCATAGTAATAAAAGAGCAGCCATATTCTCTCCCAAGAACTCTTTGCCATTTTCCTCTTTTCATTTCTTAAGATCGGCGACTAGATCGTCGACACCCTGCTATCGTCTCCTCCCCTTCTCCCCTCTATCACTGTCGTCATCGTTGACGCACGGGCAAAAAAAAGGCCGCCGCCGATGTTCTTACTACTCCCCGTCTTCCCTTCGGCTTCTACCGCTTCCACCCTCTGCCTGTTGCAACCCACTCTCTCCTCTGCCACTTCTTCCACACATGGGCATGCAGATCCGGACGGTGCATGTGTAGGACCTAAGTGGTGGGGACGTCTCTAGCTCCACTTGGGGGAGGTTGCATCAGGTGTGGGCTTCTTCTCCCTTCCCTTCCCTTCTTCCCTAAGCAGTTAAGCCTCTTCCTCTCCCATGTTGGCATGTCGCATGACTACTCGCTCAGGTTCTCTCCTTCCTCAGGCCCACCTCCATCTCCCTCAAGCAAGGCAAGCTTGAATGTCGGTGCTCTCTCTCTCTCTCTACAGCAAGACTGCGTCCGGCACGACTGGCTACCGTCTTGCCGACGATCAGGAGGCGGTCGTGTGCGCAGAGCGCAGGTGGGACGCGTTTGTCCATCCCAATGTGCTTCTACCACATCGTCGCCTCCTCTCTTTTCGTCCACTCACTCCAGCGTCGTCTTCTTGCTCCATCATGCCCTCCTCTCATCCACGCTAGCCACCGTTGTTCTCCTCTCCTCTGCTGATTTGGCCAAGCTGCGCTCCGACTCGCACACCCCCACGCTTCAGCTAGGGTTCGATCAGCCACCGTCGCTACTCCACCACACTCCACTGTTGCTTCTCCGTTCCCCTTCTTGTGCTGCCGTTGACATAGCCACCACCGCCGTCTGCTCCCCTCTTGGTTGGCACATGCGCATGCCCACGCTTCAGGACGATGGTAGATCTGGCCGGTCACTAGACCAGCGCCTTTCTCCGCAGCCACCAAGTGGCCACAGCTCGCTAGCAACGACACGCATGGAGCACATCGGCCATCGGTGCCTCAAGCCTTCACCCCGCCCTCCCTCATCCACCACGCTTTGTCCTCACACGTCTCGCAGGGTGTCTACTCCGCGTATGCCCTTATCGATGTGAAGGTACGCCACAGTCTGCTTTGGTTCAATTTCAGTTTGGCAGAGGACAACTCACTGTACGAACTAGGCAATTACTTATTTTCTTGAGATTATTGTGCGTGATGGCTTGCCATCTTTTCTTTTTTGTTTTCCTGTGTTATAGATGCCGACTATGACGAAATTGGCTTCTTGGAAAACGATTAAAGTTTGCTTTCTTTTCCTTCGTATGTATGCTCACTTTATTTTACTTAAGATCATCTTTGCTTACTTATTCTTTTGGGGCTTCAAGGCAATAGAAAAGCAATCAGGATATCACCACAAGGTCCACAACTTCCAAGGCAAATTATTTTATCTTTTCACACTTATGATTTTTTATTCTTGATGCAGTTGTAGGATTGATCTATAATTCCTTCATAGATGATACAGTTGGGTGCTACGTTTCTAGAAATACAGTTTGTTTCTATTGTCACATAGTATATACCAAGTTGTTTTGGATTTACTTGCTTACATCATGGGTTTGAAAGAGCAACATCATGCTTGAATTCTGCATGTTAGCATTTAAAGAAAAAAAAATCTCATTTTGTTACTCCATACCTTGCAGTTTCATTAACATTGTTTTAGCTAGGTTGGATCATTGAGTACCTTGCAGTGGATTTTAATTTTGTCCTACTACTACTTATAGATTGATTTAGAACAAATATAATTGACTCGACAATAAATTCCTTGAAAAGGTTGCATTACAACCTGTCTGTCAATTTATGTTTGTGTTTATAGCTATATTTTATTTTCGGGGTGGCAAATAGTTTATGTTCATCCATAGACACACACAAAAAAACTTTTTTTTCCTTCTTTTGGTGTCATGTTTTTACAAGTGTAGGAACATAAGCATAAACAAGAATGCGTTGTGGTGATTGTGCAAAACAGAGCGTATAACCAGCCAATGAAGTACTACTTGACTCAGTGATTTAGTTATCTCTTTCCTAGATTGATATGTTTAGGTTTCATATTTCCTAACTTTCTATCATTCTGTAGCTTGCCAGACATGTTCATTCGAAATATTGATGTACATGTGATCGCTTTGTTGAGCAATTTGAGTATTATTGCCCATGGTAGCATGGGCAAGGTAATTTGGTCTTTTGTTTTTTTAATGTTTGCTTAGTTGTGATCAAATGCACTTATCATTTCTTCTGGAGATGAATTGGACACTTAGGCAACACCTTGGACACTTAGGGTGTGTTTGGTTGGGAGAATCAGGGTGAATGAGATGGGATGGTACAAGATGGATGAAATGATCCTAGATGGTATGGTACAACTTTTGTGTTTGGTTAATGGGATGAGATAATTCAAGATTTTATTTGGTTGCATGAATGGGATGGTACCGGATGGTCCAAGATGGTGTTTGGTTTGAGGGATGAAGTTGAATTAGTTGTATACACAAAGGAGTATTAGCACGATTAATTATTGAAATATTAGCATGATTATTAAATTTACCTTAGTTACAACATGAGTATTTAACTAAATTAATTATGTTAACTATCCACTAATTGGCATGGCCCATTGGTCAGTGACATATACACAGAGGGAGAGGGGGTAACAGAGAGGACACACTCGTCCCTGTATCGTGTGTTCGCCTGTTTTTATGGAACCGTTTGGTACAACATATTTGGGAAATATTATCAAAATCTGTATGACCTCATCCAGGATGAGTTGGTTCGGTTCACTCAACCAAACACAAGGATGGGGGCATATTCAGGATCATCTCGTATATGTATGCCCTGATTCACCGAACCAAACACACCCTTAAACAACACCTTGAACACATCGTGAAAACTTAAATTCAATATGTGTTTCATGCCGAGTTTTATTGAGATAGAAGATTATGGTACTACATATTAAGAAAATTACCCACTGTAGCAATTATGAAGAGCAATATGGTCCCTTTTCGCTGTTTTCTTTGTATATTACCTTTTCCTGAAATTATTTTGTTCTTGAATGTCTGTAGCTAGATGCACCACACAACTTTTTATGTTGGGATGGAAATTCACTTTATCTTATAATATTGCTAGAAACCAACATGGATTAATTGTTTTTATTACTTGCATATTCTCGTTGTGTGAGATGGATCCAAACTAAATCATGTACATGTCTTATCATATACATGGTAATTTGCTTTACAAAGTTGAGGTTAAGATTGGTAGATAATGGCGGATTAATGAAAAGAAAATTTTAAAATTTTAGACAATGCTATTACTTAAAATAGAGATTATCATTGTTGAATGCCATTATGCTAACTCTGGGAAATCGGTTTTTTCTTCATTGTTTACTATGCTGGAAAAGACGATGGGTCCAAGTTTTTGTTGTGCTAGCTATGTGCTTCTTTCTTCGCTCTCATAATTGGAAAAACTAATTCCATTAATTCCATCATTTTGTTGTATGGTATGACTTTAGAATTGTATGGCTCGGATGACAAAATATTGAATTGGAATTAATTCTGTCCTAGGGAATACATCTGAATAGATCAAAATAGTAATGAAACAATTGCTTTAATCCGATTCACATCTTTCAACATAGAGCTATTTTTATCGACTTAACACACACAAAAAACTTTGCTTACATTCTACATATCAAATTAAATTGTGCCGCACCAGACAACATGCGAACAATTGCCAGACATCATGTATTGAACTAATGGACGCAACGTAGCGCACCTGAGCATCTAGTATTCATTAAGATATGAGAGAAAACAAGCAGTACAAATGATATATGCCCTGGCGGGCTAGCCCGAAACTAGCAGAACTCCTAATTTACTCTGTCATATTTCAAAAAATAAAAGAAGACTAATTAATTTACTCTACTACTGCTGCTGCTCTTATGAGATTCATATGCATGTCTTCAGAGGCATAGGCATGTTCCGTTGAGCTTTCATGATATTCGTATATAGGAGTTACATTGTTTTCTGCAAAATTATCTCTACATGTCAAACAGATTGTAAGAATCAAGAATCACACTTCACAATTCGCACACCTAACATCTTAGTCATGTTTGGAACACATGAATTTTTCAATTATGGTGTGAATTGAAGTGAAATTCCTATGTTCCAGACATATACAAGCTAACAAAACTAGTAGGGTTTTCTCTATCACTTTTAGCTAATTAGTAGGGCGCCCGTGCGTTGCAACATAACGTCAAAAGATAGTGATACATATCAACAGACGGGGTCCTAAACCGCATAATAAATATCAATTTTATTTCACACACAAATAAATAGAAACACTAACTCCACATATTACATCACCTGCTACTACTGCTACCCAAAAAATAAAATTTTGGGCTCATAGATTGTTTACTTTTGGAAGTTGAAGTTGATGTCGACTTCTCTCTCTAACACGCTGCCCATTTCCAGCTATTGTTGGCTGGCAAGGAAGACGGTTACACGTCGATGGCCACCTTCTTCCACCATAAACCCAAGCTGCGACTTGGTTCTCACAGCCATTGGCTTCTATAGCCCTCGCCAGGCACATCACAGCAAGGAGGTCAGAGGTCGGGGAAGGAGGCGGTGGCGGCAATGCTTGCTTGGTGAGCCAAATTGACAGCTCCCAGTGCCCTCACTGCGTATACAAGGCAACACGAGAGAGGACTCTAGGATTTTATTATCCTCACCTTCACAGCCACCTCTCCTCGTCCAAGAGTGCCCTCGAGCCTGCTTTGCGCTCACCGAATAAGGAAGAGTGTGCGGGGAGATGGTGTTGTTGGTGACGAAGATGGTCGGCGGTGGCAACAATCTGGGTGAGATTCCAACGTGGATCGTCGTCCACCCAGCAGACCACAGGAGGAGGGGAAAATGGATAGAGGAAATTGGGAACAAGTGGGTGCGGTTTATGCTCCGAGCATCTTGATTCTTAGCTACAGTTATCAACAGAACATGGGTGGTTGGCAATTCTGAGCATCGCACGAAGGCGGCACAAGATTGGGAGGCGGGCGGCCTAGGTGGGGAGCGTGAGAGAGAGGGAGAGAGGGAGGGAGGGCAGGCGACACACCACCAACAAATACGTGGGCATGGATGGGAGGGAGGGACGGGTGTGGGGGTCGCGATGGCGGGCAAGGGAGGCACAGTGGTGGGCGAGGGCGGCGTGACGCGGATGGTAGCGAAGGACGGGAGCGGGGGTGATGTGGGGATGTGAGGGGCGAGGGGGTCGCGACGGCGGGCGAGGGTGGCGCGGCTCGGATTGGAGGGAGGGACGGGGCGCGGCGTGGCACAGATGGGAGGGAGGGACAGGCGCAGCGGCGATGGGCGAGGGGTCACGGATGGGTTGGAGGGATGGAGCGTGGCACGGATAGGAGGGAGGGACAGGGCGACGGCTGTGACACCCTGATCTTTAGAAACTTTTTGAAAGTTTTCAAAATAAAAAGAACCATTTTGTTTTGATGAGAATTCAAAAGCTTAACCTGAAATTTCATATGGATTTGAATTGACTAACCCAAACTTCAACTAAAAGTCCCTGTTGATTTGTTGAGTTGTTAGAGTTTTGTTGGTTCTCCCTTCTCTGTCCATCTTTTACCCTCCTCTGGCCCAGATCTCCTTGGGTCTAGACCTCTCCATGTCCTCAAGGACCTCTCCTTACCTTTATTGGACCTCCCTGTGTCCCGCCGGACCTCCCCAGGTCCTCCAGGACCTCCTCCTTGCCTATTTGCATCTCTATTGATTGTAAGTCGTCCGATTTACATTGGACGGTTTGATCCTGGCGAGACGTTCGGATGGTCCGAACGTCCCACCTTCTCTGAGCCCTTAGATCTTCGTTGGACGGTCCGATTTGTTGTGGCGTTTGGACGGTCCGAACGTCCCAACCATTTTGGACCACCCGATTTAGTTCTAAGGCTGAGATCCTACGCTAGCTGTGTTGGTCCGAACGTCTCAATCGTTTTGGGCGGTCCGATCAAAATCCAGCGGTCCCGACCTCATCCTTGAAGATCTGGACCGTTAAGACCTCCCCCTTGGAGATCTTAACCATTCAAACCTCCTCCTTGCATATCTAGACCGTCCAGACCTCCTCCTTGAAGATCTAGACCGTTAAGACCTCCCCCTTGTAGATCTTAACCGTCCAGACCTCCTCCTTGCATATCTGGACCGTTAAGACCTCCCCCTTGGAGATCTTAACCGTCCAGACCTCCTCTTTGTACATCTGGCCGTCAAGCCCTCCCCTTTGGAAATCTTGGTCATCCAGACCTCCCTTTTGGGCAGATCCGATCGTAAGGACCCCCCCCTTGGAAATCCTAACCGTTCAGACCTCCGTTGGATTTGATCCCACGGTTCTAGACCTCCCTTGCGGATGAGGATCTTCTCTTGCCTTTGCAGACCTCCCCGTTTGTGCTTAATCTTGATCGTTGGACCTCCCCTTTGGAGATCCAACCGTCAGGACCTCCCCTGGGTGAGGATCTCCCTTGTCCACCGCAAGACCTCCTCAAGGTCCTTGCAGACCTCCCTCGGGTCTTGGCGCCTAATCGGGCGACACACCGCTTTTTCTTTATCTTTGACTGAGTCCTTGGGCAAGGAAGTCTTCACCGCATTTAATGCATGTTGTGTCACATTAAATGCTCTCACCTTTGCAGTACTCATGTCATACCGATTGTCACATTCCTTGCCTACTCCCATCGTCCTATTTACCAACTCTTGTTGACCCTATCCTGGGTCATGTGCATTGGCTTCCACTATATATAGTTTGGGAAGCCCTCCTTTCTCATTTTCTTCTCCATTTCTCCTCTCTGTCTCAACCGAGCATACCTTAGACCTCCTCCAACAAGTCCTTGATCATCCTCTCTTGAGTCCTAGACCTCTCCAGCAAGCTCCTTGGGCCTCCTCTTGACCTTCCAACCTCTCTGTTGGTTTTATCTTTGAGTTTATTTGGAGTTCTTTGGATCTTGCTTGAGCTTCATTTGAATATTTGGTTTTTTTCACGTGTAGATTATCAAGACCGTGGGGAGCCAGAGTTCAGTGAGGGAGAGGGAGCAGCTCAAGACTTTGAGCAAGGCAAGTTACACTCTTGATCATGTTGCACCCAATATTTCAAATTACTTATGTCGTTTTCAAAGTTGTATGCATGCTTAATTCACTAAGGTATTTCAATGCCTACCTTTAAATTCGTAGTTATGCCTACTGCTTGGTATGACCTCTATCCATGTTGAATCAACCTCATTGTCACCCTAGATAAATCTGGTTCTTGCAATAGTGAGGACCCGTAGTTCTTGAAAAATGAAATGCTTAGACCAAAATCTTGATTTGGGAGTTTTGACCAAAACTATCACTTAATCAAATGATTTGAGCCGTGGCATTGGTGTGCCAGGGAGATTTCGGCCATGACATTGGTGTGTCATGGATGTTTCACTTATGGCCATGGCATTGGTGTGCCATGGAGAATTGAAAAGCAAAGTAAATGGAAAATGGTTTTGACTTGGGCGAAGCTGGTTGTTTGGCTGGTGCATGTCTATGCACGGGGGGTCGTGTGATCCGACACCCCAGGGTTGAGGTTTGTCGCCAAAGTCGGTTAAAGACCGGTCTTTGAGACACCACTTGCTAAGCCTATAATGGGCTATGCCAAAATTGTGCAACCACATGTCTCCAGTGTGGGGTGTGGGACCTAGCTAACTAATTTGCAAAGCTCTATTGTGGTTCATCCTGTTGATGCGGTGGGTTTGTCTTGTTATGACTAGTTGTAGTCCCACCTGGCATAAGAGGGGGCACCCCATTAACCCAGCGGATTTCTATCCAAAGAGGGATCTGCGAAACCTTAATGGGGGTGGACTGCGGTGGAGCAATGCATTGTAAAGGCCTTGTCATGTGCTCTAGACCTCTCACCAAAGGAAGTGGAGGTGGTTTCGACAGATGCCAAACAAACTAGAGAATTCATGTCATGTGGGTAAAGTGTACAACCTCTTCAGAGTGTAAATCTATTTGAATAGTCGTGTCCGCGGTCATGGACATGCTGGCAATGTCACTCAAAGTTAGCTCTTGGTTTTGGTTTTCAAAAGAATTGTGGAAATGATTTTGGTGGTTTAACCAATTGGGTGTAGGCGGGAAGCCATGTGCAGGAGGGTATCCTTCACCATTTCAATGATGAATGCTATTCAACTGAAAATGGATTTCACAAAAATGAATTTTAACTATTGTAACCTGCCTTGAAACTTAATACTTGTATTTGAAATAAAATTGACTTTATGCAAATCAACCCTAATATGCTTTCCCTTGATATATATCCCTATGCATGTCATTCTGTTAATTGACAGGTGTAACTTGCGAGCATGGTTGTTGTGCTCACTCTTGCTTGATTAATGAATTGAGCAGATGAAGACTCCTATGATGATGAAGATGATCACTCAATTAGGCCAGCGCCCTCCAAATCGATCCAATGGTGTAATGGGTGGACCATGTCTTTGGTTTTTCGTCATGCGTTTGTGTGCTCTCTGTTCGGAGCTTGTAAGCAACCTTTGTAATCAAACCTCCTTTGTTGTTAATAAAGCTGTTGTGGATGTCTATGTTATCACTTGCTTGTTGTGAGAATTGGTCGATGATCCTTGGGGACCAGTTTGGATCGCAGTGGATTTCAGGCTCATCCTCAAGCCTCACGACCTCCTCGGGTTGGCTCCTTTCAGACCTCTCCGAGTAGCGCGTGGAGTTTGAGGAGGTCTGAGGTCCAACGACCTCCTCAGGGTCGGGACCCCAGACCTCCGAGAGGTTCTATCAGACCTCTCGGGAGGTCTAGAGGTTCATCCGGGATGTCCTCTCGGGACGTCCTGGGAGTCCTATACGGACCTCCCAGGAGGTCCTGAGGGACCTCTCGGACGCCCCGGGGTTCCTTTTGACCTCCCAGAGGTCCCGAGGACCTCCCTGTGTGTGCCTGGCCGGGTCGTGACAAGTGGTATTAGAGCATCTTGACTACAGGACGCAGCCTAATAGAATGGCCGTTAGAAAGAGTTCAAGATGTGATTTAATAAACAAGAGAAATAAAATTGTTCTCTCCTTACCTGAGTCATCTATCTATTCTTACCCCTCTTCTGTGTTTTATCTCACCTTATCTCCTCCTTATCTTTTTTGCTTGCCTCAACAATTTACAAAATTAAATGGAATTCTTTCCTTGGAACATCTATAGGGCCGATCATGGTTGTTGTGGTAGTATTAAGGACCTCCCTGTTGCGGCAATGAGCAGCAGTCATTTGTAAAGGTTACTCCTGGAGTTACTTTACAAAAGATCCACCCCTCCTTGTCGTGACATCATTACTTGCAGCCCTGAGGGCAGCAAGCCTCGCGTAGAAAATGCCGAGTTTGATTGTTGAAGTTCTGGCTTTTGGGTTATCATGGGTTTAGCTGCTTTAAGTCTTAAGCCTTTCCCCCTAGTTCTCTTATCTTTTCTTACCTCTTGGATCCTAGCAGATGGTGACCACAAGGGGTAGTGGCAGCGCCAGTGGCCAAGGTAGAGCCCCTGGGGATGATCCAGAGACTCCAGTGCAGCAGCCACCTCCTCCTCCAGCCCAAGGTCCCGACTGGAACCAAATGATGACCAATCAAGCACAGTTGATCAACCTATTAGCTCAGTCCATCACGAACACTCAGAACCTCCAAGCAGTAGCAGCAGCCCAACCTCCTGTACATGTTCCACCTCCTCCTAGAGCCAATATTTCTGAGTTTATGAGGATGAGGCCACCTACTTTTTCCAGCACCACCGAACCTCTAGAAGCTGACGACTAGCTCAGAGTTGTGAGTAGAAAACTGGGCATGATCCACTGCACAGACAGAGAGAGAGTTTTATTTTCCTCTCATCAACTTCAAGGACCGGCCTCGGAATGGTGGGAAAACTTTACCCAATCCCACCTCGACGCTCAAGAAATCACCTGGGAGGAATTCACTCAAGCTTTTAGACGTGCACATATTCCTCATGGAATGATGATACTAAAGAAGAAGGAGTTTAGAGCCTTGCGCCAAGGAAACTACACGGTCAGCGAATACCTACACAAGTTCAACCAGTTAGCAAGGTATGCACCTGAGGATGTGGCCACAGATGAGTCCAAGCAAGAACGGTTCTTAGACAGACTTAATGATGATCTCTCAGTCCAACTTCTTGCTCATGATTACCCAGATTTCCAGCACTTAGTGAGCAAGACCCTTAGGCAAGAGGGCAATCATGTTGAAATGAAAAACCGCAAAAAGAGGAAAGCACCCAGCCAGCTCAGTCGAGAGATTTTCGGTGCCAAAGACCTCCCAATTCCGGCCTATGAGGTCTGCGACCTCCTCCCCATCAGACTTCAATGCAAGTCAAGCGATGCAGCACCTCCAGCTCTCATAAGACCTCCCGAGAGGTCAATTTCAGCAAGGCCACCACAAACTCTGCAAAGATGAGTGACTTGTTTCAATTGTCATGAAGTGGGGCACTATGCAAATAAATGTCCAAAGAAACTTCAAACTTCAGCTCCAACTCCCACCCGATCGGTTCAAGGGTCCTCAGCTCATGGCAGCCACACTCATCCCAAGCCTCCAGTGCAGTACAATAAAGGGCGAGTGAACCATCTCACCGTTGAGGAAGCTCAACAAGCTTCGGATGTGGTCCTTGGTACGTTCCTTGTTAATACCATACCAGCCTCAATTCTTTTTGACTCCGGAGCTTCTTATTCTTTTATCTCTTCAAAGTTTGTGGGTAATAATGGGTTAGCTATTACTCCTTTAGTAAACCCTATGCTAATCCATTCCCCGGGCTTGAAAATGAGGACCAACTCCTTATGCCCAAATCTTTCCTTGGAAATCTTGGGAGTACCTTTCTATGCCTACTTGATAGTCCTGCACTCCCAAGGGTTAGATGTGATTCTTGGAATGGATTGGTTATCTAAGAACCAGGGCCAAATAGATTGTGCCAACAAGTCCATTGTGCTCACCAATGAGTTAGGGGTGCAAGTGGAATTCAGCCTCGAGACCTCTCCTAAGGCAGGTCCTAGGGTGTCTTGCTTAAGGGAAGTGAGACTTGAAGACCTCCCTGTGGTAAGGGAGTATCCCGATGTGTTCCCTAGTGAGTTACCTGGAATGCCTCCGGATAGAGATTTGGAGTTTGTTATTAACCTAGTCCCAGGGATAGCACCTATTTCCAAAAGACCATATAGGTTGCCTATCAATGACCTAGTTGAGCTAAAGCAACAAATTGAAGAAATGCAAAGTAAAGGTTTTGTGAGGCCGAGTTCCTCTCCTTGGGGAGCTCCTGTAATCTTTGTGGCAAAGAAGGATGGTACTCAGCGCATGTGTGTGGATTATAGAGCTCTCAATGATGTTACCATCAAGAATAAGTACCCTTTGCCCAGGATCAATGACTTATTTGATCAACTAAAAGGAGCAACAGTTTTCTCCAAGATTGACCTAAGGTTAGGTTACCACCAACTGAAGATTCGACTAGAGGACATTCCAAAAACAGCTTTCTCAACTCGCTATGGACTTTATGAGTTCACAGTCATGTCCTTTGGACTAACCAATGCTCCTGCATACTTCATGAACTTGATGAATAAAGTGTTTATGGAGTATTTAGACAAGTTCGTCATTGTCTTCATAGATGACATTCTTGTGTACTCTAAAACAGAGGCAGAGCATGAAGGTCACCTTCGATTGGTCCTAGATAAGCTCAGGGACCACCAGCTCTATGCAAAGTTTGAGAAATGTGACTTTTGGTTGAGTGAAGTCACCTTTTTGGGCCATATTATGTCGGCTGCTGGAGTAGCAGTTAACCCTAGCAAGGTCCAAGATGTCCTAGATTGGAAACCACCTAAGTCAGTGCCGCAGATAAGAAGCTTTCTTGGCATGGCAGGGTATTACCGTAGGTTTATTGAGGGTTTTTCGAAGATAGCAAGACCTCTTACCTAACTGCTCAAGAAGGAAACCAAGTATGTTTGGACCCCAGCTTGTGAGCATAGCTTTTAAGAGTTGAAGAAAAGACTGACCTCTGCACCAGTGTTGATTTTGCCCGATATTCGGAAGGATTTTGAAGTCTTTTGTGATGCCTCAAGACAAGGTCTTGGTTGTATTCTAATGCAAGAGGGTCGGGTAGTAGCTTATGCCTCTCGGCAGTTAAAGCCTCATGAAGCCAACTACCCCACTCATGATCTGGAACTAGCAGCTGTGGTGCATGCTCTAAAAATTTGGCGTCATTACCTTATTGGTAATCGCTGCGAGGTCTTTACAGACCATAAGAGCTTAAGTACATCTTCACCCAAACTGACCTCAACCTTAGGCAGAGAAGATGGTTGGAGCTCATCAAAGACTACGACCTTGGAATTCACTACCACCCAGGTAAAACAAATGTGGTAGCTGATGCTTTGAGCCGAAAAAGCTACTGCAATCTCCTATTGATCCAAGAAAATCAGCCCAAACTATATGAAGAAATGAGGCGCCTTAATCTGGAAATTGTGGGGCAAGGTTCTGTGCATGCGCTTGAATTAGAGCTTGTGGTCCAGAAGCAGATCCGAGGGAACCAATTCAAGGACAAAGACCTCCTGGAGATAAGAGACAATGTAAGAAAAGGCAAAGCTCTTGGATTTTCTTTGGATGAGCAAGAGGTCATTTGGTTCGGCAAGAGTCTATGTGTGCCGAACTGCTAGGACATAAAGCACCTCCTGCTTAAAGAAGCTCATGAGTCACACTACTCCATCCATCCAGGGAGCACAAAGATGTATCAAGACCTCAAAGAGAGGTATTGGTGGGTCGGCATGAAGAGAGAAATAGCCGAGTGTGTAGCACAATGTGATGTATGCCAAAGGGTCAAGGCTGAGCACCAAAGACCTGCTGGTTTGCTTCAACCTTTACCCGTTCCCGAGTGAAAATGGGAGCAAATTGGCAAGGACTTCATCACTGGTTTACTAAGAACCCAATCGAGCTATGACTCCATTTAGGTTATTGTGGATCGGTTGACCAAGGTAGCACACTTTATCCCGGTCAAGACCACCTATTCAAGCAACAAGTTGGCTGAGTTGTACCTAGCCCGAATTGTATGTTTACATGGTGTACCCAAGAGCATAGTGTCTGATAGAGATTCCCAATTTACCTCAAGATTCTGGGAAGGTCTCCATGAAGCCCTGGGGACTAGACTCAATTTTAGCACTGCTTACCACCCTCAGACCGATGGCCAAACAGAGAGAGTGAATCAAGTGCTTGAGGACATGCTTCGAGCTTGTGCTTTGGACTATGGGGAAAGTTGGGACAAAAACCTTCCCTATGCTGAGTTCTCCTATAATAACAGTTACCAAGCTAGTTTGGAGATGTCTCCATTTGAAGTGGTGTATGGCAGGCAGTGTAGAACCCCTCTCCTATGGGATCAAGTGGGTGAGCGCCAGTTTTATGGGCCTGATGTCATCAAGGAAGCTGAAGAAAAGGTGAAGCTCATAAGGGAGCGCTTGAGAGAAACTCAGTCTAGACAAAAGAGCTACGCCGATACTCGACGTCGGGACTTGTCTTTTGAAGTTGGAGACTTTGTATATCTTAGGGTAACCCCACTCAAAGGAGTTAGGAGATTCCGAACTAGAGGAAAGCTAGCTCCAAGATTTGTTGGACCATACAAGATATTGGCAAGACAAGGTGAAGTGGCTTACAAAATTGAGCTGCCCATTTCTCTTTCGGCAATGCATAATACCTTCCATGTGTCACAATTGAGGAAGTGCCTTCGGGTACCTGAAGACCACACCTCGCTGGAAAGTATTGACCTCCAAGAAGACCTCACTTATGTAGAGAAACCGATCAAAATTTTGGATGTCATAGAGCGTGTCACCAGGAGCAGGATCCTTCGAACTTACAAGGTGCAATGAAGTCATCATCCAGAGAGTGAAGGCACATGGGAAAAGGAGGAAGACCTTAGAGCAAACTACCCATACCTCTTTGCTGGCCAAGCTTGAATCTCGGGTCGAGATTCCCTTAAGGGGGGTAGGTTTGTGACACCCTGATCTTTAGAAACTTTTTGAAAGTTTTCAAAATAAAAAGAACCATTTTGTTTTGATGAGAATTCAAAAGCTTAACCTGAAATTTCATAATGGATTTGAATTGACTAACCCAAACTTCAACTAAAAGTCCCTGTTGATTTGTTGGAGTTTTGTTGGTTCTCCCTTCTCTGTCCATCTTTTACCCTCCTCTGGCCCAGATCTCCTTGGGTCTAGACCTCTCCATGTCCTCTAGGACCTCCCCTTACCTTTATTGGACCTCCCTGTGTCCCGCCGGACCTCCCCAGGTCCTCCAGGACCTCCTCCTTGCCTATTTGCATCTCTATTAATTGTAAGTCGTCCGATTTACATTGGACGGTTTGATCCTGGCGAGACGTTCGGATGGTCCGAACGTCCCACCTTCTTTGAGCCCTTAGATCTTCGTTGGACAGTCCGAACGTCCCAACCATTTTGGACCACCCGATTTAGTTCTAAGGCTGAGATCCTGCGCTAGCTGTGTTGGTCCGAACGTCCCAATCGTTTTGGGCGGTCCGATCGAAATCCAGCGGTCCCGACCTCCTCCTTGAAGATCTGGACCGTTAAGACCTCCCCCTTGGAGATCTTAACCGTTCAGACCTCCTCCTTGCATATCTGGACCGTTAAGACCTCCCCCTTGGAGATCTAGACCGTCCAGACCTCCTCCTTGAAGATCTAGACCGTTAAGACCTCCCCCTTAGAGATCTTAATCGTCCAGACCTCCTCCTTGCATATCTGGACCGTTAAGACCTCACCCTTAGAGATCTTAACCGTCCAGACCTCCTCCTAGAAGATCTGGACCGTTAAGACCTCCCCCTTGGAGATCTTAACCGTACAGACCTCCTCCTTGCATATCTGGACCGTTAAGACCTCCCCTTTGGAGATCTTAACCGTCCAGACCTCCTCCTTGTACATCTGGCCGTCAAGACCTCCCCTTTGGAGATCTTGGCCGTCCAGACCTCCCTTTTGGGCAGATCCGATCGTAAGGACCCCCCCTTGGAAATCCTAACCGTTCAGACCTCCGTTGGATTTGATCCCACGGTTCTAGACCTCCCTTGCGGATGAGGATCTTCTCTTGCCTTTGCAGACCTCCCCGTTTGTGCTTAATCTTGATCGTTGGACCTCCCCTTTGGAGATCCAACCGTCAGGACCTCCCCGGTGGGTGAGGATCTCCCCTTGTCCACTGCAAGACCTCCTCAAGGTCCTTGCAGGACCTCCCCTGCGGGTCTTGGCTGCCCCACTGGGCAGTCACACCCAGTTTTTCTTTATCTTTGACTGAGTCCTTGGGCAAGGAAGTCTTCACCGCATTTAATGCATGTTGTGTCACATTAAATGCTCTCACCTTTGCAGTACTCATGTCATACCGATTGTCACATTCCTTGCCTACTCCCATCGTCTTATTTACCAACTCTTGTTGACCCTATCCTGGGTCATGTGCATTGGCTTCCACTATATATAGTTTGGGAAGCCCTCCTTTCTCATTTTCTTCTCCATTTCTCCTCTCTGTCTCAACCGAGCATACCTTAGACCTCCTCCAACAAGTCCTTGATCATCCTCTCTTGAGTCCTAGAACTCTCCAGCGAGCTCCTTGGGCCTCCTCTTGACCTTCCAACCTCTCTGTTGGTTTTATCTTTGAGTTTATTTGGAGTTCTTTGGATCTTGCTTGAGCTTCATTTGAATATTTGGTTTTTTTCACGTGTAGATTGTCAAGACTGTGGGGAGCCAGAGTTCAGTGAGGGAGAGGGAGCAGCTCAAGACTTTGAGCAAGGCAAGTTACCCTCTTGATCATGTTGCACCCAATATTTCAAATTACTTATGTCGTTTTCAAAGTTGTATGCATGCTTAATTCACTAAGGTATTTCAATGCCTACCTTTAAATTTGTAGTTATGCCTACTGCTTGGTATGACATCTATCCATGTTGAATCAACCTCATTGTCACCCTAGATAAATCTGGTTCTTGCAATAGTGAGGACCCGTAGCTCTTGAAAAATGAAATGCTTAGTAATGCTTAGACCAAAATCTTGATTTGGGAGTTTTGACCAAAACTATCACTTAATCAAATGATTTGAGCCGTGGCATTGGTGTGCCATGGAGAATTGAAAAGCAAAGTAAATGGAAAATGGTTTTGACTTGGGCGAAGCTGGTTGTTTGGCTGGTGCATGTCTATGCACGGGGGGTCGTGTGATCCGACACCCCAGAGTTGAGGTTTGTCGCCAAAGTCGGTTAAGGATCGGTCTTTGAGACACCACTTACTAAGCCTATAATGGGCTATGCCAAAATTGTGCAACCACATGTCTCCAGTGTGGGGTGTGGGACCTAGCTAACTAATTTGCAAAGCTCTATTGTAGTTCATCCTGTGGATGCGGTGGGTTTGTCATGTTATGACTAGTTGTAGTCCCACCTGGCATAAGAGGGGGCACCCCATTAACCCAGCGGATTTCTATCCAAAGGGGGGATCTGCGAAACCTTAATGGGGGTGGATCATGTGGAGCAATGCATTGTAAAGGCCTTGTCATGTGCTCTAGACCTCTCACCAAAGGAAGTGGAGGTGGTATCGACGGATGCCAAACAAACTAGAGAATTCATGTCATGTGGGTAAAGTGTACAACCACTGCAGAGTGTAAATCTATTCGAATAGCCGTGTCCACGGTCATGGACATGCTGGCAATGTCACTCAAAGTTAGCTCTTGGTTTTGGTTTTCAAAAGAATTATGGAAATGATTTTGGTGGTTTAACCAATTGGGTATGGGCGGGAAGCCATGTGCAGGAGGGTATCCTTCACCATTTCAATGATGAATGCTATCCAACTGAAAATGGATTTCACAAAAATGAATTTTAACTATTGTAACCTGCCTTGAAACTTAATACTTGTATTTGAAATAAAATTGGCTTTATGCAAATCAACCCTAATATGCTTTCCCTTGATATGTATCCCTATGCATGTCATTCTGTTAATTGACGGGTGTAACTTGCGAGCATGGTTGTTGTGCTCACTCTTGCTTGATTAATGAATTGAGCAGATGAAGACTCCTATGATGATGAAGATGATCAGCTCAATTAGGCCGCGCCCTCCAGCCAGTCACCTGTGGTGTAATCGGTGGACCATGTCTTTTGGTTTTCCGTTGCGTTTGTGTGCTCTCGGTTGCTGGAGCTTGTAAGCAACCTTTGTAATCAAACCTCCTTTTGTTGTTAATAAAGCTGTTGTGGATGTCTATGTTATCACTTGCTTGCTGTGAGAACTGGTCGATGATCCTTGGGGACCAGTTTGGATCGCAGTGGATTTCAGGCTCATCCTCAAGCCTCACGACTTCCTCGGGTTGGCTCCTTTCGGACCTCTTCGAGTAGCGCGTGGAGTTTGAGGAGGTCTGAGGTCCAACGACCTCCTCAGGGTCGGGACCCTAGACCTCCGAGAGGTTCTATCAGACCTCTTGGGAGGTCTGGAGGTCCATCCGGGATGTCCTCTCGGGACGTCCTGGGATGTCCTTTACGGACCTCCCAGGAGGTCCTGAGGGACCTCTCGGGACGTCCTAGGGGTTCCTTTTTGGACCTCCCAGGAGGTCCTGAGGGACCTCCTGAGTGTGCCCTGGGCTGGGTCGTGACAACGGCTGGAGAACATGGCTGATGTTTTTTTTTGTCATTTTTTACGTAGTGTTGGGTTCCTACGTGGGTGGGACGATTCCTTCCGGTGCGCTGAGGTAAATCTCTTTTTTATTAGTTAAGAAATAATCTGGTATACACAATTGAGGCATCAACCGTGTCTAACGGTAGCCTCATTCGCGTCTAACCAGGATTATAATATGCATGTCTATAGACTACAACCGTGGGAATAGCTAAACACGGCCTAAGCTCTGTACTACCACAAAGTGTGTTGCCTTGGAAATGGTGGTTGTGGATGCTTGTCTTGCCAAGCGCCAACTAGAACGGCCAACAAAGATTCGCTCACAAGACGGCAATGTCGCCATCGACGCGCGAATTTTCTTTCTATATATCCACGGAAGGAACCGGGGACCAACCTCGCCCGTCCTCACTCCTCAGCCTGACATTCAGAGAAATCGATCGTGTTGCCGTACATGCCACCGTCCTCAATATCCAAATTAAATGACACATCCAATTCAATGCACGGTGATCCATTGCATATTTGCATGGCGTCTCTTACCCCGATGTAGCATGGGAAAACACAAAGTACGTTTTTTAAAACTATTTTGGCCCTTTTTCTATTCGTTTCCAAAAACGACCTATGCAAGAAACTAATTCTAGAAGTGTTTTTTTTTCAGCGCTAGCATGAATAACGCTAAGGTAGTATATGTCAGCGCCGTACTAGTCGGCGCTGGCATCTGGTGCCACGTTAGCGTGCATGTCCTAGTAGATGTCATGTCAGCACACTCAACACCAGCTGGTACGGTGCTAACATGTACAATCTGAGCGCCAGACAATACGATACTGAGGTGTTGACCTAAAGCACCGGCTCTGCCGGTGCTGATTTAAGGGTCATTTCCCACCAAGAGCATGTTTGCAGATAGTAGTTGAAGCCGGTGCTGAGGTAAGGGTCATTTCCCACCAAGAGCATGTTTGTAGATAGTAGTTGAAGCCGGTGCTAAGGTAAGGGTCATTTCCCACCAAGGATGTGTTTGCAGATAGTAGTTGAAGTTGTAGTGCGTAGTACTTATCATCCATGATATGTGGAGTGGCACAGGTAACATTAGTCTAATCAATACTTGCCAATAATTTGTGAATGAAGTTTGGAGTTAGATGGCGCATAGGGTGTGGTGGAGTGTATCTCTTGTTGGGGTATTTTAACCCTTTTTGGACTATCGAAGACACATGTTGGAAGCATATGATGTTTTAGAAGATAGAGAAAATTAGAACCACATAAATTAACTAGGTTTTTTTTTATTATGTGATCAATTGGACTGATATTTTGTAAGCTTCGGTTTGAGGGATAATAGAGCACTGAAGATAAGATTTTAAGCCTGACATAACACTTGATAATGAAGGTATGAATTACATTGCATGCCGTTGTCTGCTAAAGTACCACCACCTCTCTTGCTGCTATCCAAGAAGAAGGTCGAGGGAGGAACCATTCGGGTGCCGCTGGCCAAGAAGAAAAGAAGAGGAATAGGGAGAAGGAAGGGGAGGGAAGTTTTTGCAGGGTTTTTTTGGAGGGGTTCATCATGTCTTCAAGGGTGATCCTCAATTCCTCATTGTTTTTTCTTAATTCTTTCCTACGCGGTTGAATTCAGGTTGCAGATCGGGTTTTTCCTACTGAAGATTGCACTGTAGATTTGAAGTCTGTAACTACGAAATTAGGTTTGATCATCTCCTAAAGAATTGCGGGGAATTTCATTAGTTTTACGTAGAATCTTTGTTTGCATTATTTGAAGGTATATTTTTCAAGTTATGGTCTTTACAATACTGCTATTTAGAATCTCTGTCAGGTTATAGCAGTCATAGTAATTGATAGATTAAAAATAGATAACTACCGAATCAGGGTTATTGACCAACATGAATTGTGTAGATAATTCTTTTATCTTTCCAGAATGTTAAAGAAAGTAATTTTTGGATCAGCTGAATGAAAGTTATAGCTGTTTTAAGTCTACTGCCCAGAATGTCCGTCAATTTCTGATAGTATTTTTAATCTGTCTGTTAAAATTAGATAAATGCAGAATTAGAAGATCTCGCCAACTTAACTATTGTAGACAATTTTGTAAGCTTTCCAGAGATACTAAGAATGCATTTTTTTGTGATGAATAGAATAAGAATTATGTATTTTAGAATGTTGCTGTCCGGTATCGAGTTATTGCCAGTTCGTCAGTTTGCTAGAGTTGAGTAAAAATTTATGAAATGTTGGATTTTGGGATGCGGATAAAAGCATTGTTAGTAGGCGTTGTCCTATTTTTGTCAAACCTTGTTTTGAGTAAAATATTTATTGTAGACAGAGTGAACTTGGGTTTGGTTTCGCATTCTCTACATTCCAACTTGTCGCAACGCGAAAGATAAGTACAATTATGGTCATATTGGATGCTTGATTGTTCAAATTGGTTAAATGAATATGATGTGGTTAATCTTCTAAGATATGAGTACTTTTTGTTATTTACATGCTTCCGTTAATGGTTGATATAAATTGCAAAGTATGCAAGTATTTCTTTCATTCCATTACATCCATTTCAAGCATTCGTGTTTAACCCATGAGAGTGGGTATTGAGATCCCCATCTTTTCAATATAGACAACTAAATCTCCGTATGAAAGATTCTTCACATGGGCAATGGATCCCCGCATTTTGAGAATGCGGGCATGAGTGAATACCAACAGGTGTTATACTCTGCTATACCAGTATATGCAAAAGAGAAGTGGAGTCATATGCATATTTTGCACAATGTTCATAGCATTTACATATGTGGTTGATATTTTTTGAGAATGAACTGTCATCGATTCAATGTTTCATATATTGTTCATTTGTACTTGCTGAGTCGTGGACTCACACTTGCTATTTATTGTTTTAGGTGATCGTTGAGGACGACATGCATTAGGTGGAAGTAGCTCACAGGATGCATTTCACCTTGTTACACATTCTATCACTTAAATAATATATATGTCACCTTCATTCAGTTAGAAACTCTTATTGTAATAATTGTTGTTTTGGTATCTAGTCCCTTGCTAAATTTTATGTTAGTAATGCTATTAACATTGAATGGATGATGTCTAGTTGTCTTTCGATGCTGTATTGTTAAAGAAAATTTGTAGTGTTGGTTAGAGATAGTATTTGTAGGGTGCATCTTGGCTTCTACAAAGCCAGGGTGTTACATTTGGTTATGTGCATATGTTTGTCTACAAATGGCAGCACGCACGAACCATAAACCCGAACTACAACTGGCATACACGTGCATCTTTTGGAATCTAAAACACTTGGCGGATGGAAAACAAGTCAGGCTTGTAGACATACGTCCTACTCCCCCTTGCGGGCGGGCCTTTGCACGGAACTCCTAGTAGTCAGCTATAAAGTCTTTTCGGTTATGTTCTCGTCTAGAATAATCTTCGGTGCAACAGGGGCATCAGGGACCATCAGTGCCTTTTCCTTGTCTTTCCCACTATCGGTTGAGGAAGGCCTCCAACAGGTAAATGACTCAGGCGCAACTGCATAGACCAACATGCATTTTTGTCTAATAAATGCTTCATTGTACTTTTCCGGGCCGTCGATCCATTGGAACAAGTAGAACACTCATCTGGCTGCCATACACGGGTAAAGTTACCGATATTTCAAACACAACATGCAATGTGCAAACATCGAGAGACATCACTTACACGGTAATCCCCGCACATATAGTAAGCATGAGCGACATTACTAGGATGTGTGGATTGCTTGATCCATGCTGGGTTATCGCAGTCGCACTATGCACGTGGGATTTCTTTTGGAACAGGAGCATCATTGCAAGATTTATCAGGGTACGTTCCTGCCTTCTTGGCAACCCATTTTCGCTTCCGGAACATCTCCGCACATGAAAGTAAACCTATATTTTACAACACTGTAACAGGGAGATCCCAACCTAAAACCTTTATGTACATTCGTTCTTGCTAAGATAGCATGTCTTCATTGAATAAAGTAACCATCGGAGCATGAATACATCAACCAAATGTTGTCACTGGAAAATATATTATACAACATGAGTACAAAACCTTGCTAACCTTCCATAGACACCATTTGGCTATTACAATTCAACTTACACTTCACTAAATCAGGTATTTTTTGTGATCACCCAAAATGTAGGGTTTGAACAAATGTGCTCCAAATCACATGATTCCAGTCGGTAAAATGATGGGGAATGAGAGGGCTTACGTTGTGTTTTGATTCCCACAAGAAATCTAGGGCTTAACCGATGATTTTTTGGTGGATCTGAAGAGGGGAGGGAGTGTTGTAACTGGTGGCTGCGGCTCCTTCGTTGAGCCGGGGTTGAGAGTGGGTGCGAATGGCCCACTCTTAGCCCCAGCTCGGGTCTAAGTAATGCAATCTCAACACCAGTAACGATGGCGCAGAGCTATAGTGCCAATGTGGCTGGTGCTGACCTCTTGTACGTCCATGCCAGTCCTCCTCCGAGGACAGAGGTAGGCTGGGAACCTCTGGGCCCTCTTTCCTCAGCAAAGCCTAGCACTGACATGGGTACCGTTAGCGCCAATTAGTTTGGCGCTGAGATTCAACATAATTGGCGCTAAACATGAGTGGTTCAGTGCCAACGTAATTGGCACCGATGTGTCACATAGGCTAGGATAATAAATGCAATTTGACACATGCAGTTTCAACATAGTTGATAGCAAGTTCACAGAGCAGAAAATTGACAACTTGATACTTCACACGATGACAAGTTAAAAGAAAACATAGTTCAACATGAATTTAGTTCTAACAAAGTTTCCATACAAGCTGACACCTGCAAACACATAGTTCCACACACATACATGTAAACATATAGTTGCAAACAGGTTTGATGCAAATAGTTTGCCATACAAGTTCACACATGCAAGTCTAAGTTCAAATGGGTAGGAACTAGCAGGAATGCATCAACGGCGATGACAGCCAAGAACATTAGTCTCGGGGATTCACTCTTGTGGTGTTCGCCTCTACAGGGTTCACCTCCGTGGGGTTGGGACAACGAGACTTCTTGTGACCCTCCTTGTGGCAATCCAAACAACAATTAGTAGTGTCGTCCTCCAAGAAGTGGTCATCGCCACTTCGTCTTCTCCTTGTGCGGCCAGCTTGAGCTTGGTCCATGTCATTCTTGATCTATTTTGACTTGTGTCGGCCCCTTGTATTCACAAGTAGAGGACTATCCACGACATATACTGGACCGTTGTACTCTGGCCATTATTGCAGATCTAGATATGACTCGAACCTCCCAGCCCATGTGTCCAACAACGCCTGCGATGAGAATTCATCGCCGACATAGGTCTGGTCCTCCACGTCCAAACTTCGGAGAAGGCATGTCGTGAACAAGTGTGAGCACGTGAGGTGGAACAACATAGGCCTGACACAAGTATGCCTCGTTGCCAATTTGATCTCCTCTTCGTTTCATTGATTTTTGCCTTCACAACAGGACCCCACCTCTCCCTTGAAAGCAACAACCCCGCGCTTCGTAGTGGCAGTTCAAAAAAATACTCATTGCACTTGTGGAAACCATAGGCCACTATGGTTGTGTCAGGCAATGACCGGATCCCATTGGGTACTTTGTTGAATACCTCTGCCATGTTGCTAGTCATGAAGCTGTACCTATGTCCGTTTGGATAGAATGTGCGTGCCCATAGTTCCTTGTCCGGCAAACTACTCTCTAGCCATTAGCGTGCCCATTGAGTTTGCAACTTCTTCAGGGCATCATACTTCTCATCGAAAATCTTTGGCTCACACTACTACAGAACCGACATCACGCAGCGGTTCGAATCGTTATCACGCAGCGCTTCCCGAACCGTCTATGTTTGTTGATCTGCGGATAACAGATATTATCACGCACGGTACAAAACCGCTCGTGATAAGAATATCATAGACGGTTTTATTAAAAACCGTGCAGCGAAGGCAAGTATCACGAGCGGTTTCGATCGCAAACCGCGTGATAGGAGAATATCACGAGCGGTTCTAAAGAAAAACCGCTCGTGATAGGAGAATTTCATGCGGTTCTAAATAAAAATCGCTCAGGATTTGTGAATATCACGCACGGCTTTTGTATAGAACCGTCATGATATTCTCCTATCACTGAGCGGTTTGCGATCGAAACCGTCTGTGATATTTGCTTCACGAGCGGTTTTAATAAAAACCGCTCGTGATAGCTCATACCCCTCCCACAATTTGTTTGCTTTCTGGCTAGCCTCGGGAATTGCTAGCCATGCCCTCTGAAAACAAGCATTCACGTAAATGATTCAAGCATTCACAAAAACAGATTCAAGCAACCATGACAACTCAAAGTGATCATTACTCAAAATAAATTACAAAAGATCGCATTTGTTCAAGTATTGTCGCTATAGTAGTTACAACTAGATTACAATTGTTTTGCGTTGAGAGGTTTTAGTGGGGTGATGCTCGGTTGGCGACGGAGTGAAACTCTCCGTTGTCGTTAATGATTTCGAGTTGATAAAGGCGCAGAGCTTCCTCGAATGTCCTTGATCTCTTCCGCAACGAGTGAATCACATTGTAAATCCAAGACACGCCGCTACCAATTAAGAGTAAAGTGGTAAGCTATATATATTTAAATTTATAATTAGGAAATAATTATTTCGATATTGACAAACCTCGGGATCCTTCTTCCTAGTCAGAAGGATTAGTCGCATATGATAGCGACGAGATTGCACATAACTCATCATCTTTTTGTCAAGCACCTTTGCAAAAATAGAATTACATATATAGGTATAGTCAGTTAAAGACGCGTTATTATGAAGTATGATATAGGATTATTGTGTTGTAGCGCCAGATTTGAAAATCCATCCTGTGTGTTAGTTGGGCGCTCTTTCCATCGTATATTCCTTTGTTGGCAACATAATTGATGAACGACCTACATGATTCGAAAAAATTATCCTCGGCCATTTCAAACGAATGAAGACTACAATAGAGTTATGTAAGGAGGAAATGAGCATACCTCTCGAGAATTCCTCTTAGAGTGCTGAAGTCGTGCTTGTTGCGGTTTAGGGAATCAAGGTATATCACATGGTTCCTCTTGGGTATAATAACTAAAAGAATCCAATGGTACCTAAGTATGTCGCTATAGTCATTAAACCTAAGTTCGTGGTTGCAGATAAAGTACAAATAAAATTTGTATAGCAAGTAGTGACACTTACCCTCGGTTGTAGGGCACCACTATGTACTTCATGTTCCTCTGTAGAAGCAATGACCTCGTTATGTATTTCTATCGAAGGATCTAGTCTTCTTGGATGGTTTGCAACGATACCACGTGTGGGTCGAGGAAACCCACCTGTTCTTTCCATTCCCTGACATTTTGCAAAGATGTATCTATACATAAGCAATGTGTTGTGATATTTATCGGTATTAGATGAATGTAGAACTTGATTGCGCACTTATAGTGTCCAACATCGAGAAGCGAGACGCCGAGGCCAACGAGGTTGAATAGTTCAAATAAATCATTGAAGCCCACGACGAAGTACCTCGTCCGTTGAAGAAATGCTTGTCCTCGATCCGACGGTGATTCCAAAGATCGCACCCTTCTTTTGGGTCTTGTCCAAGTACCGGTATGCAAAGCCCGACAAGCATATCCAACGTGCATTAATATCGCCAGAGCACAACGGTTTTCCGATGATGTATTTCCGGTATCGCGGACTTCCTGGACTTCTCGACTTCCCTGACTTGGGAGGCGCTTTAACGTTCGTTGATTTCGATTTGGCCTTAGCGATTGGCGGCGTCTTTTGTGAGACGACTCGGGAACCGATCGTCGCACGCTTTCTGTTCCTTGGCGTCTTCTCCACGGGAATCGAAGAGGTGGCCTTTGAGGCTAAACATGAGGTGGAGTCATCGAGGTCCCGTTGGAGAGGAATGGTCGTGTCCAGATCGCAGACCTTTGTTGGGCCAGGCGATGTTCTTCTTGGGCCATCGGATAAAAGAGAGGACGGCATCCTCTAGTGTTGTGATCTCTTCGTTAGGGCAAATGTCCACGGATGGCTCGGAAATTGACATGTACCATATCCACTGACCTTGGCGTAACTGCACCAACCGGCACCGCCGTCTTTGCCGCCCTTCCTCGTATGGATACACCATCCCTGCGCTGACCTCAATACAAAGGGACCCATCCATCCTCACTTGGAGCTTACAGGCGTCGGCTCCTACAAAACGACACGCAATTAGCTAAGGCGCCGTTAGGGTCTATCTTTAGTGCATTCCATAGATGTACGCTACCTTGATGTCGCTCTATCGGTAATCGGACGCCGTCATGTTCACAATTATCTTGTGACGCGACGCCTACTCCGACGCCGAGGAGGACTGCCTCCCAAATTAGCGGGGCTGACTTCATCCGTGCTCATGAGTATATCCATTTGACTCATAATGTTGCCATCTCTACTTGAAATTGGTTAGTAATTATCTGTACCAATAGGTTGTCGTGTTACTCGCCTTGGATCTCTTCCTAGTCCTATACGTGTAGTAGTCGTCCATGAATCCATGACTCCAAGGCACGTTAACCCCAAGGCCTCGCGTGCGACTCGGTGCTCCTTGTTTCCCAAGGTCAGAGATAGTATATCCTTCTCCACGCCCGCATGGAAGGAGCCTTGGGAAGCTTGGACAAGTCACGCCGCAAGAGGTCATCATGTTATTATAGGCACTATGAAGTTATGGACTTATTAACAACTTAGTAGTTCGATATATTTACCACACGCTGGGACACTTCTGATGCATCGGGTTTGTGAAGGAGATGTCGCCGAAGACGAGACTTGTGCCCTCGCTTTTAACCAAATTAGGGAACGCAGGTCTGTGACATCGTGAAACGGGTTCTCCTTCTCCGCCCATTCTTCCTCGTATTTACAGCGTACCAGCGGTCTTGAAGTCTGTAAGGTGAGTGTTTCATGTCCGAGAGCTTTGTGCGCCGTGACTTTGCTCCTTAAATTCGGCCGACGCTTTCATAGCCACAAAGGTGTCCCATGCTTCCCGCATCAAGAATCTATATCTGCTTGAAGGGCGTCGACCCGCGTTCACGTGCCGTGACAAGAATGCTCTTGAAGGTCCTCCACGATTTACCCATCGTGAGCATCGCCGTCCGTCGCCGCGCTGCCACATGTGCTACGAATAGTGAACTTCTCGAAAGTTACATCCCACAGCGCCTTCGCTTGTTTCACAGTCCTTCCACCTTGGTGTGGTGATGAGGACCGCTTCACTTCCAAGTATCCCGCAGATGGTCCGGAATCTACTTGGCGATCTCTTGGGACTCTCAGAGGGACCCCAAAGTCACCGACCTCCGTGATGACCGGTACCAGTAGGCATTTTCGATTGTCCTCTGCCATCTCGCCTGCGGACATTATTGTCGACGGTGACCAGTGCCTCGTCGGCGCCTCTTCCATCTCGGGTCGGTGTTGGCGGCCTCGTCGGCGCCCTCTTCCATCTGCGGGGTCGGTGTTGGCGGCCTCGTCGGCGCCTCTTCCATCTCTGGGGCGTCGGTGGCCAGCAAATAAGACGGTGCCTCTACCATCTCGCTTACTTGCTCTCGGGAAGAAGTACAAAGGTTGACTATAGAGATCAAGATGGCAAATGAAAAGTTGAATGAGCTCATCTTGACTACTAACATTCCAAAGATAAATATGAAACAATTAATCTCAGGAAGAAGTACAGAGGTTGACTATAGAGATCAAGACGGCAAATGAAAAGTTGAATGAGCTCATACTGACTACTAACATTCCTAACACTCCTTAATCCACGAGCTTCTATTCTAACACTCCTTAATCCACCAAATTCTCTTGTGATCTTTGTATAGATAGAAACTAGTGATACAAATCTTTTGTTCGAGCCTATCTTTGCTCGAGCCTACTTCGCGAGCCCGACACCTTTGGAGTGTACCATCCGCTTCGTGCCATGGAGGATTGGCATGAAGCGAGGTACACTCAAGTGTCAGATCGATCGAAGAAAATGCTAAGCAAAGGTTTAATGCTTCATGTACGTAAGACTAGCCTTTAATGAAGACATAGAACTAGAATCAAGTAAAATGATCGATTTAAGGAAATGCTAAGCAAAGGTTTAATCCCAACATAGAAACAAAATAGAATCAAGTAAAACTTTCTTTTTGGATTGTTGTAAAAATGCGTTTTAGAAAAATTTCAGAATTAATCCCAACAAAATTAATTAGCATTAAAGCATAATTCCTAAAGAATTTAACACTCCTTAATCCACCAACTTCTCTAAGGAAATGCGATTGATGATATTATGTGCTCTCGTAAGGAGAGTAGCTAAAGAACAAGTCTTTGCCATCTCAATCCTATTGTCTATACTCTTCATGAAATGAATATGATAATATAAATTCAAACTATGAGCTCTAAACAATACTTTGCTTAACTCACAAATGATCTCAATCATTAGCAAAAACAGTTAAACTACCAACAAACAAAGGTTGACTACGAGAGATCAAGATGGCAAATGAAAAGTTGAATGAGCTCATACATACTACTAGAAGAATCACAAACTAGTCAATACAAGTGATCAATTTGCAATAGAACTATGAGTCAACCGAAACTAACCAATTAACGATTACAACATATTGACAAGGTAGTAAGTAATACAATAGAGCTCAAGTATGAACTAACTATCATATTCAATCTTAGTATAAGACGAGTTCATCACAGAGCATGTCAACAAAGCCCATCGATCAATTTGCAATATCTTGATACTAGACTCGTAAATCGTAACTAATCTGAGATGAAGGTATCAACTAGCACGCATATATATATATATATATATATATATATATATATATATATATATATATATATATATATATATATATATATATATATATATATATATATATATATGCAAAGATCAACCGAACTTCCACAGAGGAGCAATACTCACGGAGAGGATGCCGCACAAGAACTCACGGTGCCGGACACTATTCCAACATATTAATTGATGATATTATGTGCTCTCGGAAGGAGAGTAGCTAAAGAACAAGTCTTTGCCATCTCAATCCTATTGTCTATACTCTTCATGAAATGAATATGATAATATAAACTCAAACTATGAGCTCTAAACAATACTTTGCTTAAGCTGTCAAATGATCTCAACTGTTAATCAAAACAGTTAAACTTCCATCAAACAGAGGTTGACTACGAGAGATCAAGATGGCAAATGAAAAGTTGAATGAGCTCATACATACTACTAGAAGAATCACAAACTAGTCAATACAACTGATCAATTTGCAATAGAACTATGAGCTGAACCGAAGTAACCAATTAACAAGATAACATATTGACAAAGAGCAAGTAATACAATAGAGCTCAAGTATGAACTAACTATCACATTCAATCTCAAGATAAGACGAGTTCATCACAAAGCATGTCAACAAAGCCCACTAATCAATTTGCAACTAGCAATGCAAATATATATATATATATATATATATATATATATATATATATATATGAAGCTTTTTCCTACTCTAAGGATTGTAGTTACTCCTATTTCGTATCTCACAACGTAGGGAGTATCTTGCAACCGAGAGTATGTATGTGTAGTATATCACAGTATATAAGACCACCTAGGTGGTATTCACACCTTTTAGGGGTGGTATGTAAAATTTTTAGACATACTCCTTTTTATGTGACATACTCCTTTTTATGTGCGAACATGAAGGTATTTACAAAATATGCTAAAAACTATAGACTCTCTTGCAATTTTTTCATGCGGTTCACATTGGAGTATCTTATAATTAGTGTATGAGTATACCCAAAGTGATAAAGGAGTATGTCAAGTTCTTTTAGGTGGTATATCAAAAGTGGAGTAACTACACCCGAGAGTAGAAAGTATTTTCCTATATATATATATATATATATATATATATATATATATATATATATATATATATATATATATATATATATATATATATATATATATATATATATATAAGATCATAGATCGCCACGGAGGAGCAATACTCACAGAGAGGATGCCGCACAAGAACTCACGGTGCAAGGAGGAGGCACGGGAGGAGGCCGATCTTGGGAGGAGGAGGCCAGGGAGGAGGTCGACACGGGAGGAGGACGGCATGGAGAAGGCCGGTCTGAGGGGAGAAAGCCAGTGCAGAGGAGGAGGCCGACACGGGAGGAGGAGGCAAGCGCCGAGGTCGAGGCGCCAATGTGGGGCGGCGGCCCGAGGTCGGCGGCGGCGACATCGGGCTTCTGACTGGGAGGTGAGCGGGCGCCGAGGTCAGGGCGGCACCGAGGTCGGCGCCGAGGTCGGGCGGCGGCGCAGTCGGGGCACCAATGTCGGGCGGGCGCCGAGGTCGTGGTCGGTGAAGGTGAGCCTAAACCCTAGAGGAGGCGAGCAGCGCGCCTCGGAGCTCACGAAGAAAATACGATTCCTCTCCTTTCCTTCTCCTCTCTAAGGTGGCGCAATGGGGGAGGAGGTGGCGGGTGTTGGGCGCTAGGGGCAAGGGTCCAACCTTCTCCTCTCTAAGTGGCGATAGCAGATAATTATTGATTATCTGCATGATTGTTGATTAGATACTGAGACAAAAGACAAGAGGAAGATCCTAATAACTAGCAAGTTGGTCCGCGCGATTGCACGGGTATCCGTTTTCATATAATTGAAACAATAAACCACTGTGATGACGTTTCTTCATGGATATAAATGGAGGAAATATAAAATAGATCATTGCACATGTGACTTATCTTGGTGTGTCATAAATTCTTCTTTTTAATATGTTCTAGAAAACTACTCATGAAATTAGTTCTGATTAAGACTTTCACTTCTTTGCACGTGCTTTTACTGCTTTTGTCTCATCGTTGCACAAAGGAATTACACAGTTAATTAAAGACTACATGTTTTGCTTTTTATTTTCTAGAAATAGGGTCTATCAATTTGAGAGCTAGATGTCGTCGTTTTGCCTTTTCCCATCAAGTAGTATTAATTGAAACCTAAACCCTATGCTTCCGATTAAGGAATACAACAAAGAAAACAAAACATTAGGGTCTATGTACAGAGTAGCAAAATCAGGAAAATTCACTAATCAATAGAGTGGAAAAAGGATAATCAGTATTACTTCATCTGTTTAATTAGGGAGGAGCCGCAGTTGGAGGAGCTAGGGAGGAAGTGGCTCGGCACTGGGGAGGAAAGCTAACCAACAGATCTATTGGAGCCCAGCGAAAGGGGGCCCAGTTGATTATATATTATCCAAACCAGCGGAGAGGGAGTGGCGAGAGGCACAATGGGCAAGGCTGGCAAGGGAACCGCATACAGCGCAGTGCAAGAGAGAGATCTGTCGCTCAATTTATCTGCGATAGCAGCATATCACGCGCGGTTCTTAATAAAACCGCTGCGTGATAATCATCTATCACAGACGGTTTGTAAATAGAACCGTTTGTGAATTATCCTGAGACGGTTCTATTCACGAACCGCTCGCGATATCTCCTATCCTGAGCGGTCCTTATTTAGAACCGCTCGTGATATTACACGACGGTTATTAAATAGAACCGTCGTGATTGAGTGATTATCACGCAGCGGTTTGTGAATAGAACCGTCAGTGATAATTCGAGCAGTTCTATTTACAAACCGTCTGTGATAGGCTTCCCGCGCCACCCGCAGTCGGCAATGCCCAACACATTTGGTTCCAAAGGAACCGTGCGTGATAAGCGCGCACTATAGCCTATTTTGTAGTAGTGTCATTCTCCATACATGACCGTCTAAGGTCCTCCATCTCTAACTTGCTAGCACTGGTGGAGTAGAAATTTGCAGTAAAGTGTCGCATGCACCAATGGTGAAGCAACCGTCGATAGCCTGGGATTTCATTTTGCACGTCATTCATGATCCCAGCGTGCCGATCAGATATAACACAAACATTGTAGTGCGGTCCTATGACATCAACCCTCACGAGGTGCATGAACCACTCCCAGTCACGGATGTTCTCTCGTTCAACCAGTGCGAACACTAAGGGAAGTAGTTGGTCCTCCGCATCAATCCCAATGGAGAGAAGTATAGTGCCCTTGTACTTTCCAGTAAGAAAAGTGTCGTCCACACTAAGAACTGGCCTGCAATGCTAGAAAGCCTCCACATAAGGACCAAATGTCCAAAATGCACACTCAAACACCACTCTTGGCTCGCCTCCAACTGATTCAAGCCTTGATTGGTGAGGTTCTATGGTCCAGACCATAGATGGGTTCCTAGCCTTTATGTCATGCATCAGTGCTGGAAGATGAGCGTAAGACTCAACCTAATCCCTGTACAACATCGCCAATGTGGTTTGCTTAGCCCTCCAAGCCTTCCCATACTTCACAAGGTACCCAAAAATCTCAAATATGAACTCAATCAACGTTGCAAATGACATGGTTGGCTACTGCTTCACGACATTGCAAAGACGGTTCGCAATAAAACTCGAGGTGATCTGTCGATGTTTCCCCGATAGTTCAACGTCTTCGCACGTGTGTGGTTGCACAACACTCATCACCTTCCATTGATCACGAGGATTTTTCCAGGCACAGACCTTCTAAAGACAGTTGCTATGGTCACATCTCATCGTGTAGCACTTCTTCGAGCTTGAGTACACCACACGGTAAGGGCGATGATGCCGAAGAAAGTACTCTTTCATCCACATCTTGAGGGACAACATGGATGGAAATAGCATGCCCTTTTGAATTAGCCCGTCGATGGGTCCGGTGGGCGCTCTGTTGGAAATATGCCCTAGAGGCAATCATAGAGATGATTACATTTCATTATGTTCATGACATTGGATAATGTGTTATCTTGTTCCTAGAATAATATTGTTAATATTTATTATCAAGTATGTGACTTGGTTGTGAAACTCTATATTTCTGCAATAATTATTCTTATACGATCCCTGGTCGTAAACATATGAGGACACATATGAATAGACTAGCATATGTATTGGTTGATGACTATGTTTCACGAGTCATAGATATGGAGATATCAAATCAATAATATGGACACATGTTAGAGAACATGATGTTGGATAAGACCCACCTTGAGGCACTATTGAGATTGTTATGAATCTATGTGTCATTAGTTGGTCTCAAGCAATGATGATGTATAATCCTTAGACCTGAGATCAGCATGATTTCCTACATGTGTAAGAGCACGCTTAGGGGTTGCCAAACGCTACACCGTAACTGGTAGTTATAAAGGTAGCTTTCGGATATGCTTTGAAACATGGAGAGGAATGTGACTGGTCGGATATGGGATTTGCCCTCCTAACATAACAGAGAGATGTCTCTGGGCCCTCGTTGTGATCGGATAAAGAAAGTGCATGGCCATGCCACTAGTAGTCGAAGTGTTCACCACATAAGGTTATCGATACTCGATCGAGAAAGTATTGAACAGTCCATGGATGACACAACATCTCACCGGAGTTCAACCCGGACATCGTGAGGCAAAGGGAGTATACACGAGTAGGTCGCTCGGTCGAGCGATTCTGGTCGTGCGTAAGCAAATCTGAGCTAGTCGTGACCGGTCGAACGTAATCACAGAGTGGTCGTAACACAGTCGTGAGGAGTTCTGGTGGTAGTGACCACATCTGAACTGATCAGATATAGATAGGACACAGTCGTAAGTGATGAACACCGGTCATAGATCATATTGCATCAAGGTTCGTCCGATATAATTTGTGTGTATTCGGAATCGATATGTTACGCTAGGAGCCGCTTCGACTCGTGGTGGGAAGGGTTTCCAGTCACAACCGAACTACACATGAACCTGCTGGGTCACACATAACGGGTTGGAACAAACCCGATCTGAATCTGATTAAATGGCGTGTCCTGATAGGATCCGTCACGAGCACTATATAAGGAGGTGCATGAGGCTATTGGGAAAGAAGGATGAAACACCACCAAAACCCTAGCCGCCATCTTCCTTAGAGCTCCACCGTCGCGATTTGGTCTTTGCACACCGGTGTTCGGTTGTTCCTTCCTGGGCGACGTGGATACCGTAGGGCGCTACTACGATTGTTGCGCTTGAGGGCGATCGCGATCTTCACAAGGAACCGCAGACGTTGCTAGAGGCGATCGACTCGACCACTACATCGACGCTCTTCGTTGGACCAGTTGCTCCAACCCTTCTTCCATTGCTCTGTAGCGTCTGTTGGTAACGATCGTGATCATCTACTTGCTTGGCATCCTGGTTCGCGTGGTAGAATTTTTGTTTGTAGCTATCGTAGCCTACCCCGTGACCCAACACGCTCCACATTCATACCACCAGCAAGAACTACACCCCCGCAAGACTAAGACCCCTGATTTATGAGATATAGGGATCATAACCAATCACCTTCTCAAAGACAACAACATCCTCCCCTATTAAGACTACCTTCGATCGGTCCTCCTTAGAATCGGATGCTGTGGATATCATGGGGATATGCTCACGATCTTAGGATGATGATACAATTGGCAATGGCGTTGAAGGTTTATCGAAACACGCGTTTTCGTCAAAGTTCAAATCTTTGTCGAACAAGCGGCATCGGTGCCAACAAGTGGCGGTCGACCGCCAAATCATGGTCGGGCCAAGCCATCCTCGATTGAGTGGCTGGCGGTTAGACCGGCTTTTGGGCAGCGGTCTGACAGGCAAAAAATAGATTTTTTATTACACTTGGTCTCATAATTTTTGGAGCTTCGAGTCAAAAGTTCTATTCGTTTGAAAACTCCAGTAGGTTTCGGATTTCTAGGGAGGAAATTTGGCTAAGTCTCAATGGATGGTCGAGCCGGCCTCTGGTGGCGGTCGGACCCGGCCGGTGGTCGAGACCGACCAAAGTGGCAGTCTGACCGATTTTGGCTTGTTCATCGGCTAACTGGTGGCGATGATTGTTTGGTTAGGTCATATTCATGGGTTTCAGTGCATATGTGTTACATGATGCATGTTTTGACTAACGTGGGTCAAGTTGCAAAGAACTTGTTCCCGGAATCGATTTCTTGGTCTATTGTTGTGTAGGGGTGAAAACGGATCGGATAGTTTTCGTCCGATCCAGACGAAACAGATTCGGATGGTCTCGGATCGGAATTTTCTCGGATAATTTTCAGATCGGAAACGAAAACGAAAACGGTAGGCATACTATCCGGTGGATACGGATACGAATACAGATTATCCGGATAACAACACTTCCGGATATCCGAAATATCAGAACATGACAACCCTACTTCTCAAATCCCCAAACCCCAACTCCGACGCCCAAAATGCGGCGGGGCGGCGGCGGCCGGCGCCTCCCTACCTCCCTGGCGCCCTCCTTTGCGGTCGAGCGCACCCCGTCGCCGGACCCACACGTCCTCCACCCGCGCAACCTCGACCTCGCCTTCTCCCGCCATGACTCGACGCCGCTAGCCTTTGCAGCAGCCACCCTCCTCCATCGGCACGGCCCCCTCCCTCGCCGCCCCCATCGTCAACCTCTCTGACCGATCCTCCCAGGCCGCCGCCCTCCGAGCCGTCAACGCCTACCTCGCGCCCGCCATCAACCTCTGCCTGCCTCTCCTCATCGGCCACGGACATGGGGGTGAGCTGCTAGAGGCACGCGTGCCAGGGCGGTGCCGGCAGCATGAGGGAGCCAGGCCGGAGGGCAAGGAGCAGACTGCAAGGAAGGAGCACGGCTCGAGCAGGCCGTGGTGGCAGCGGCAGCAACTAGATGTGGCGTATGCGAGTGCCGCACTGAGCTCCGGCGTGATCGAGGCGAGGATGTGGGCGAGGCGTAGAGTGTCTCGTGATCGCTGAGACCGGCGGGAGGCGGCGACCGGACCAGTAGAGCCAAGCAGGGAGCATGAAGTGAGAAGAATGGGGAAAAGAAAAGATGAGGAACAAGAAGAGATGAGCAGGAGCCCAAGTTGCTTTTGGCTGAAAGGATAGGGTGGAGAGAGAAAAGAGATTAGGGGGAAAAGGAGAGAGATTAAGAAAGAAATTAGGAAAAAGGATTAGGAAAGAAATGAAAAATTAGGCAATTAGGTAAATCTTAGTAAAGATTAATTGTAATAGATCTAGTAGTAGAATAAGCACCAATATTAATAAATATCAACACTATGTAATTATTGGACCAAACATATGTATAAGTCGCGTACGATTAAATGACATGCAGTTTAAGGGGTTTTCATGTTCCCAAAAAAAAATCCGTGACCGTATTTGTTTCGATTCGTATTCGCTCCGTATTCATATTCGTATTCGATATTATTCGCATCCGTATTCGTATTCGGGGTATCCGTATTCGTATCCACATCTGGGAAAAAATATGAAAACAAATATGGCAGAGCCATTATCCGTCCATATTTGATTCGTTTTCACCCCTATTGTTGTGCTGGTTGCTTGGAGGTCAACGACGAGGATGATCGGGACAAGGCTTGGAGAGCTGAGGTCCAGAACGATCAAGGATGCCGGGTGAGGTCAATGGATTCAAGCATGGCACAAATTGGATAAGGATGACCGAACGGGCAGTTCGGTGCGACAAGTTGGATCAAGCGGCGCGGGGGTCGGTGCAAGTGCCATGGTGGTTTCGGTGGGAGCCGAATGGGAGAGACTTGCTGATATAAAGAGAGCCGTTGATCAACATACACGTGGAGAAGCATGGAAGTGCTTCATGAAGATTGGACTCGGTCTTTGGAAAAGGATCGAGAAGGGGTATTTTGGTAATTTCACCTAAATACCATCTTGGTGACCTTTTGCTAACCCGCGGCACAAGATGGCGCAAGGAGAAGCAGTTTAGGTCAAGAGGAGATGAAGACCGCGCTTTAAAATACATGCATAAGTGAAACCCGTTTGTGTGTGGGCTTAACGGGTGCCCATTAGGATTTACTCTTCTAGAAGCTAGCATCCACTATAAATAGAGGAGGGTGCTGGCCAGCACCTTTTTAACCCTTTCATTTGAGAAACCCTAGTTTGTGTTTTTATGGTTTGGAGAGATTAGTGGAAGGTTAGGGTTCTAGAGAGTTGGATTGATTGTGTGCTCATGTATTGAGTCTTTGTCCTCCTAGTTGGAGTGGTTGTAAACCAACATCAATCTCGATTCAATCCAAGAAAGATTTCACAAGATGAGTCTCTTTGTGTTATTGGTCTGTATTTTGTGATTTTGGGTCTTTCTTTGATCTGTGAGTTTTCCCTTGGTTTCTAGCCTAGATTTAACTTGCTGTGACATGTAAAAATACATCTAGGATCATTTTGATCATCAATCACCCACGAGCAAGTTTCTAGATCATCTTTTGGTTTTGACTCGGTTTTGAAGCAACCTGCTCTAAAACGAAAAAAAGGCCGGAACTTTGGCATGGATCTTCACGATCCTTGATTGGAATAGGTTCCTAACATCCTAGAGAAGGTATGTCTCAAGTTTGGTAAGGTTTGGAGTCGCGAATCAAAAGTTAGACCAATTTGTGATTTTGAGTTTGGGCTGATTTTACTGTTCATTGGTCTGGAGGTCAGACCGCCATGTATTGAGAGGTCAGACCAATTTCTAAAGGTCAGATCGCCCAACTCATTTAGGTTTTGAGTTTTTGTATTTTTGGTCTATTTGCTTCGGGGTTTTGATTGGATTCAATACAAGTCTTCCACTGTGTTTGTATATTGATCTTCATAGCTTTTATAGCTATTGGAGTAAAAATCGTATTGAATTCAATCAAGGTGAAAAAGAGATCGTGCTCCTATTCACCCCCCTCTAGTCGCCTTTTCGGTCCAGTAGATGCATACTGGCCATCATAAACCTCGTCATCAGGAGTCCTTTCACCAAATACTTGAGCATCCAACTCGTCGAAGGCGCTTGTAACATCAAGCCGATCGACCCGTGCACCCACATGCTCGGGACTCTGTCGTTCTAATGGCTTGATAAGGCTGCCATGAACGACATCGTAGGGAGGGTACCACCAACGTTGTCCCGTCGAGATGATCATCCATCTCAAATGGAAGATCATTCGTGTGATAGGCCAGCGCTTCAGGTGATAGGTATTCAGCTTTCATCTCCTCCTCTTCCACATGGGGAGGATGGTTAAGATCGAAGGTGCCTTCCCATGGCTTAGGACCCACAACCTTCACCACCACCAGTCGAGAGACTTTAGTTAGGACCCGGACACGACCTCCCTATAGGTGTTCCACTCGAGCTCGGTGGTAATTGGCAACATCAAAAGCGACCAATCCCCAACACCCACCCCGTGTTCCGTCCACCCTAGCTTGCCTTTCACACTTTGCACTAGCTTGTCGAATGAGGGGCATGGGCCATACACCAACACAGTCAACTCCATGCCCATAAACTCGACATCATTGTCATTGTAAGTCACCGTACCACTGTGATACACACGCACGATTCTATCCATCTAAACACCAAATGCAACAACCGAACATGAAACAAACGTCATTCCTTTGCACAGACGTGGAAATAATATCAAATACTAACAACATGGATGATTAAATTGTATCAAGACATAAAGCAATATTCACAAATTACACTAAAATACTCACAAACTACATGAACATGACGTATAATGAAGTTTTCTCCAAACACAAAATGCTACCCACAATACTACCACATGAGCACATAAACATTATTTCCACCCTACATCAACATGAACTATCCTGAGTTTCTCTAATTTTACAACAAATACTAACAATTTATCCCTTGTCCATATCAGTTCCATCCAACACAAACCAACCATACACAACAAAAATAACAAAATGTAGCCCACAATCCGAGTACAGACCATCGCTAAGCATCCAAGAATAGCTTATCCCAATAAATAACATTGACTCAATTGGTAAATTTTCGGATCTTGGAAGTCACCTAGCATCTAGGGTTTGCTCAAAATGTCACCAAATCAACCAAATCCAAGTGGTAAAAATATGGGGAAATGGGAGTGCTCACCTTCAAACTCAAATCCCCCAGAATTCCCAAGTGAAATCGGTCGATTTTGGTGCATATGGGATGGATTGGGGAGAGGGTGGAGAGAGGCGCACACAGGGTAGAGCCGTTGTTCATCCTACGCATGGGGCTACGAGTGGGATCTGGCCCTTCAAGTGGGAACTGGTCCACTCGTAGCACCCGCGCGGGCCTTACATCCCAGGGCTCAATGCCAGCCAGCTTGGCACTGACCTCGGCGCTAATGAGCATGGCGCTGAGGTATAATACCTTAGCGCCAGCTTGCATCGCTGTCCAGAGAGGTACCACAACTTTGCCACCGAAAATTTGGCTAAGTGTCGGGATACCACTTCAACGCCAAAGATGTTGGTGCTAAGCCTTCCACATCAGAAACATGTCAGCCCTACTCATCCACACGTCTGCGATCATGCTCATCCCTCCTATGCAACGTGGCTCGAAGGTCAATGCCACCTCTGTTGGCTCTAACATGTACAACCTCAGCGTCATTTGTGCTAGCGTTGAACAAAGGGGTTATTTCTAAAATTAGTTTTTTGCTGAAGGTATTTTTAAAAATAGAATAGAAAAGGGGCCAAAAAAGCTATATATGTATATATCCTATTTTAGGTTGTATATATAACACCATTAGGAGAGGAGATGTTGCACAGAGACTTTGGAATAAACTAGTTTGTACTATTTTTTAATTCTAAAATAGGCTATATATACAACCTCCCGAATCACCCATAAAATTTAATTTCATCTTTAATTTAACTAGTTTAGTTCAAACTAGTTAAACTGAAGATGATATTTTTTTTAGAGTTTAGCATCTCAAATACACTTTTTAAATTGAAGATGATATTTTTTTTAGAGCTTGACATCTCAAATACACTTTTTTTTAATGGGTACATAAAGATACCTACATCAAACTTTACAAATTTCAAAGCAAATCAACGAATTAGAGCATCTACAACAGTCCACATCAGTTGTTACTAAGGAGTTGCCACATCAGCATTTAGGTGATGTGGAGGAGAGAAGATGGGGAGAGAAGGTGATGTTGTTTCTAGATGAAGAAACTATCAAATTGTTAATACCAAGACACAAGAAACAACCAAATACTCTATTGGAGACTTACTTGTTACCTAAAAACGCGTTTTGTGGGTCCCACTATCTTAAAGCAAAATATTCACCAGATCATTTGTGCAGCCCGACTTCATTATTGATACGATAAATGAGCCAAAACATATAGGCTACAAAGTTGTACCCCATTGTTGATCATCAAGAATCATACACACTTGTAGCAATTAAAGTCTTAGACACAAGCTCAAGAAATAATATATTGGAAGACTTGTTTCTTTTTATTAGATTGAGTACTCTCTCTTCTCTTAGTAACAAGCTAAACTTTAAAGCATAGTCTTCTCATTTATCATATCATTTATGGAAGCCAAGAAGACGGGCTACACAAGATCCGGTAGATTTTTGTTGGTAGGCGTGGGACCCACAAAATGAATGTTTATGTAACAACTAAGCCTTCAATAGAGTTTTTGTTGTTGTTTCTATGTCTTTAGATAATAACTGATAGTTTCTTCATGTAGAAACAAATTTTCACCTTCTCTCTCATCTTTCTCCTCCATATCATCTAAAAGTTCGATATAAGAACCTCTTAAGAATGATAAAATGGATTGTTGTAGATGCTCTTAGATGCCTAGACACCAAGGTGCATGAAACCCCACCGGACAACTGATACATCGGTTTTGTTTACTCCTTTAATGTAATAATGGCAGCTTGCCGTTCCCTAAAATTATTTAAACTAGTGCTCCGTAGTCCGTAGCTAGTTAAGCTGCACAACTAGCTCCGCAGTCACGCTGATTAGCCATTAGTACTAATTTAATGCACTCGTAGTACACTGTACGCTCAAGAAAGCATGGTAAGTAAGTTGTGCTTGTTCTGTCGGAAGTTAATCTGACATGCATGGTAGTTAACAGAGGCTGAGGTCAGACTAGTTAAGCTAAGCGGCAGTAACAGCAGTTTCACATGGAACTTGGTGTGGTTATGCAATTCGCACATTTCTTTGACGCACACTGATTCTTTTTTTTCTTTGATAAAAAATGTTAATTAAGACTGTAAAAATTTGCGTCAATTTCAAAGCCATGCGTACAAAGAGATCCATAGGAAGGGGGGTTGGGCTACTCGAGTTGTCAACTTGTCATTGGACTAAGCCGATAGACAACAGCTGAACAACAGCACAGCCCTTTTCACTTTGCGTGTGGCGCAACACTCCGAAGTATACAGTCCATGGACTTTTGAAAGAAACGACTGCAGGATCTAACGCAATCTTTTGTGCGATTAAAGGCATCTTCAATAGTTAGAGATAATTTTATCTTTAATATATATATATATATATATATATACTACATTATTATATCATTTTTAGAGACAATATCTTTAATAGAGTATATTAATATATCATGTCTTATTTCATGTACACGACAATCTCTTCAGGAAGAGATGACTTGTGCTCTTTCTCCTTTCCTTTTCTTCTCTACGTAAGATTTTGTTGACATGGTATAACTAAGAGACGACAATAAATATATCATTGAAGATGTCCTAATTGGGCTTGACTGTATCGATTAAAGAGGCTTTTAAAAGGATTAAGTACGAGAGGCAACGAGACAGGCTATCTGAAAGTCCCAAGAAACGACTTGTGATCTCTGAAGTTTGGAGTCTCAGGATGTATTGTCCCACTCCCATCTTTGGTGAAAGAAAAGGATGCTGCAGTAGCACTCCTACACTACATCACAGCAACTGGCTTTTATGGGACACGAGTTGATTTATCCACCAGACACTAGCATTAGTGTAGGGCCTCGATCGCCTCTAGCCCTGTAGACCGGTGCTACTCCTACTACGAGAGTAAAGAATGAATGAATGATCGTACGGGCCAGTTCTGTACCATGCATCGGGCCATCAGGAATTAATATTCAAAATTTAATTATAGGCTGCATCTCTCTCAGAAAAATACAACGGCTGCCTGTCTTTCAAAGTTTCAATCCATCGTATATTAGTCGGTTTTGTACTTCTGTACCATATACATCAATGCATCCAAATAATTTCGAAGTTTGTACGACTTCGTCTCTTTCAATCGTATATCACTCTCAGTGTGTACTCTGTACAATACATCAATCCATCAAATAATTTCGGAATTTGCATAACTTCATGTCTTTCGGTTGTAGCATTGCCAGTTGTAACTGAGAGGGTGTTAATGGACCAAAGTTATGAAATACAAATTTAAATATTATATGCAATCTAAAATGATACATAAATTATGAGGAACAAAGCTAAAGTGAGAAATGCATTAAATGTAGCATTTTAATAATGGATAGTGTGTTTCAAAAGCCAAAAAATATACAAAACAATAATCTTAAGAACAAAATTAACTAGAATTGTGATGTGAACAATGACAGAAATACCGATGTAGTACCAAAGGTGCTCTGGACGATGAGCGGAGCCCATACACCAGACCTCTCGCAGACCTCTCGCACCCCGTGGTGGATCCGCTTCTAGTCCAATCTGTACTTTGTACCACACATCGATCTATCAAGAGAATCCAAAGTCTGCGTGCAGCCTCTCCTCTCCTAATGGTGTTACCACAGCCTAAATCATCACTGTTTCCGCAGTGATTCGGGAGGTTGTTGCAGGAGGTACAAGTATAACCCAGGTGAATGCTGAAGAACCTACAGTAAAATTATCAAGGCGAGGCTGACCTGCAGGCCGCAGCCCATTCTATGCTGTTCTTCTGTCTGGGATGTGATGTCTCTAGCTATGGGGTGCTGCCAATCTGCCATTGCCCACTGCTGCCGTAGTGTTTCCAGTGTCTAGTGTGGTGTGCGCATTGGTGACTCGTGACAAGCAATGGCCTGAGCGAGCAATAACGGGATTACGACCAGTTTGATGTTGTTGTGCTGTGAAATATAGTCGTTTTAGGGAATTTTCGCCGCTTCTCTTGACATGGCTCTACCAAAGAAAGGATACCAATGATACACTGTACTGAGGAACAGCAGAATAAAAGTGCTCTTAAATGGCGACCGAAATGCCTAGGTAAACCTAACACCTGTATAATTAGCCTCGGTAGGGATCCGCGCTTGTGAGCGGTCCATGATCGATATACCGGGTCTACTGCCTAGTTCATAGTATTAGGTACAAGTAGATTTAGGGTACAACTAATTTAGGGTGCAACTAGCGCGCTAGGATGTCCGACGGAAAACTTCTCATCGTACGCTCCCCGACAATAGCGTAACAACTGAAAACAATGTGCGTAACATTTTTCAGGAGCACTTGCAACAAGCGTGGAACAAACATTCAAAATACTTTTAGAATTTCAACAAAGTTTGAGTCGCATCGCAGACCATGTTCATCAGTGGCGGATCTAGATCTCGAGCTGGATGGGCTATAGTCCGAGATCTGTAAATCTTATCAGTGTTAAAATCTCGTAAAAAATCACAAAACATTCAAGTTCAATTAAGAATAGTTGGCCTAGCCCAAGGTTTGGACCGTGGCTGGCTCCGTCCCTGATATTTATCATACAACTTTGTATGCTTCAAAGACTACTGAAAATTACCAAAAGCATTGGACCTTGTTCAAAACACGACGATACAACACTGTAACATCTTGAACTTGCAGATGCAACAAAATCAATAAACATTTGCAACAAAATTGAAAGAAGTACATAAAATTGTTTGATGCAACAAATAAACATCCCCACGGCAACAAAAAATAAACTTTGTGCAACAAATCAAAATGACAACCGCAACAAATACCCTTTGCAACAAATTTTGAGACGGCACTTGCAACAAAATCGTACACGTCATACAACAATTAACACAAAGCGCTGAAACCATCTAAAGAAATATCTACAACAAGCCAGCTGGGAGGAGGAGAAGGGCGTGTAGGCAACGGCGACGACTTAGCTCCAAGGAGGCAACAGTGGTGATGAAGGCGAGCCAGTAATGTACTAGTACTCGGTGTGCGGCAAGGTGTACGGGTCCTACCTAGGCGGGCATAAGATGAGCCACCAAAAACCACCGCCGACGAGGCGTCCAGCGGCAACGGCAGCGAGGATGGAAAGGTGCACCGGTGCTCCCTTTGCCTCCACACGTTCTCGTCTGGGCAGGCGTTGGGCGGAACACCGGTCCAATGGGTTGTCACAAAGAGAGAGAGCAGCCACAGCAACATGGGAGGTGGCCATTGGTGTGGGAGAGAAATGGATGGTTGGGACGCTAGGCGATGTGGATAAGCGCTAGAATAAAGTAGATAAGTTTAGTGTGTAGTGACTGTAGTCTGCTTTTCTTTGGTCCGTGTTCTATGGTTATCCTATCATATATTATACTTGCATCAAATTTTACATTTTCTAAAAAAGAAAAAAAAGCGTAATGCACCGGAGGCCCATGGGCTTTCTAACAGTATTACCCCCAATTTCCAGCCTATATATAGCAAGTCGGAAAGCCCAACGAGATGCCCCTCGGCCCAATTCTCCACAGACGCTACTACTTTGGGCGGGAGGCGAGGAGCTCGTCACCAACCAGCCATCGCCCCCACAGAGGGGGAAAACATTCGTCTCCCGAAGCGCAGAATTGAGGCTTCCGATCGTAATGGCTCCTGAATCCGATCGAGGCTTCGCGCGATCGGAGGCTCCGGAAGCCCAGCGCATGCAGGTGCAGGCCCGCGCTCGATCGCGATCGGGGTTCGAGAGGCTAGGGTTCCGAAAATGCTCCGATCCTATCGAGGAGGCGAGTCTCCAATTCTTGTAATTTTCTGTTGCTAGATATCGTAATGGATGATTCGGTGTCGAATTCGGTTGGAATTTTGAGTACTGATGCGCTTTGATTGCTGTGATCGTGAGGAAAAAAATCAAGTGGTTCGGGGCGGTTGGATCGGGCAGGATTTGTGCGAGGACTTACCTGTTCCAGTAATCCAGTTGCGTGAAAAATTCGAGTAATTTTTGGCATTTATGGTGTGTTAGCTTTTAGAAAGTGGAATTTGGTGCATGCACGATCGATGTGCTAATGGGAACTAGATTCAAAGCATCCTCCTATCGTTTTGGAGGAAGTTATGGTACTGTGATTCGTGATGGATGTGTCATACTAGAATAGTCGAATAGAAACTATTGGACGAAACCACCGATTTCTAGATGTATAGAATGACAGAATTAAGGGAACCCCTTCCACATGCATGCCTTCTGACATCCATACTCATTGCCGGGTTCCTCTACTGGTTAAGATTAAGAAACAGTTGTACGTGCTAATGCTATGATTTTGCCGTGCTGAACTTACTAATTTGTGGGACAAAACATAGACAAATTGTTTATTACATATGTCGGTGTGAGATGTGACATTGCACATTTACTACTCTTTTAGCTCATTTTTTTATAATAATCGAAATGGAGTCTGGCACCACATGCATATATTTTGTTTTTCATGCTTGATTTACCAGGCCCTTGAATCGAGTATTAAATTTCGATAATAAGATAAAAATGTTGAAAATAGGTGGTCCTGTGGAAATGTCTTGCACCCATTTGTTATGCAGTAGATGATTGTAAGGGTGTTATGATATAAGCAATAGTCCATTTATGCATTGTCCATGAAAAGCTGCTCTGCTGTCTGGTGGGAGTGGGATTATTGAAATCTTGCATAGAATTTATGGTAGTTATTCTTAGGGTCATTGATTTATACACATAATTTATGCCATCTGCTTCCAAACTTAATACTATCAACTTGGGAATTAACATTAGCTTCTCATGTTAAAACTCACTCTCAAGTGAGATTGCTGACTTAATGCAATGACTTGCATCTTTGATAAGTGTGCACTCAAAATTATGAAATTAATGTACCTCTGATGTACAAGCACAACTTGATTTTTTTAGATTTGACTATCTCCTCGAATCTGGTCCATGATAGCTTTAGCCTTTATGGTACTTATATATGTTGTGGGATTATATTCCATGAAACATGCACAACAATGCCAGAATAACCAACTTTTATCTTTTCTTTCCACAAATTGCACTTGTTCTTGATTGATATTTAATTATTTATAAATGCACTACACTCGCATAAACCATTAACAATCATTTATATTTGCTATCCTCAAGGTAATACTGTACCTAGTACCTACCTAATATAGATCATTATATTATTACCCATATTTGGTTATCTCAAAGGGTTTTTGAACTGCTCATGTGCTATCTCCTACTCTTGATACACAGTCTGTATGTCTGCAAGCTGACTATTGTCAATCAAGTATAACTATTTTGCATATACCTTTTTCTAAAAAAAGTAAAGTTACTTCACATTTTCTAACATGCGGATGCTTACGATGAAGCATGCGCAAAAGTCTTCAAGTTTGAGCATGGTTTGTAATAAAGCATTGGATTTTGAGCAATTTTTTTATTGATATCATAGTTGTCAGGGCTTCATTTTGAGCTAAAATGAGTATACTTTGGTATTTGAAAAACTAGCTGAATTCCTTGCGCATCTAGATACTACAATGCATATGTTTATATCTAAACATAGAGTTGTACTTGTTATACAAATCTAATGCTTCATATCGATCTGATTGATCTGCACCGTTATAATCTGGGCCCATCAAAATCGACGGTGTAGATCTTTCTCTTTTAACTCCGATTTACGTGGTAATTTCTAGCTCTTGAGAGCAAGCGTGGTGGCTTCTTTTGCCTCTATTTTCATAATACAATAGATAGATAGATGCAAACTACATGCCATATACCCTTTTGCGAAAGGAGAAAAAAGGTACACAATATGGAATATGGTTCGTCACTCATCTTACCATATTGTTTCAATGACGGCCAAAAATGGAGATGCCCAAATTATGATGCTCACGCATGAGCTTACGCATGGACAACAATCTTGCAATTATATATACAGTTTGATTAAGAAATAAGGAACTTTAGTAGCTTCCATACTTGTTCCAAGAGATAGACTAGCACAACTTTCCCTGAAACATCTATCCTTTTGCAGATCCAGTTAGTTTGCATCAAGGGTGTCAACGGATCGAATATGTAACACCCCAAATTTTCAATTTTAGTTAAAAATAAAATTTAATTATTTTCTTAAGTGTAATGAATTTTTTGGAATTTTAAAGCTTTTTCCTATTTATGTTAAAGCCGAAATAATTTATCTGCAAAATTAAATACCAATCTTGAGTTGGAAATATTTCACTTAGGTCTAGAATATCTTAGGGAATTTATGTGATTTTTTCCATTATTTTTAGACTCCATTAGCTATTTTCTAAAATCCTAAAGGAATTAGTTCAATTTCTGAAAATGCTAAATCAATAGAAAACCCGAAAATCTATTCGGGCTGAATCTTTTGGCCCATTCCCCCTTTCGCGCCCACAGCCCAGCTCCTCCTGCCGCCTAGCCTGTGCCACCTTCCCCTCTCCCTCTCACCGCCAAGTGGGCTCCACCGGCAGGCCATCTCCTCCACGTTGCCCACATGCACTGCAGGGCATTTGTGCGCTCGCCACGCCGTCGCTTGGCCACCCATACCGCTGGCCACTTCGCTCCCTCCGCCCTCTCCTGCCTACAAAGGCCGCAGCCAAGAGCGCCCCTTCCTCTGGCTTCCCTTTCCCCTCATTCCCCCTCTCATCTTCACCAAGAAGAACATCAGAGCGAGCACAAGCTTCAACTCGGCCGCCACACCGCCTTCACCGCGCCGGCCAGCCCGACGCTCTCCTCTCCTTGCCAGAAGCGTCACGCGGTGCTCCTCATCCCCACAAGCAGTTCCCCTCCGTTAATTCGGGGCTTGAGCCACCAGAGCGTTGCGCGCCAACCTTTTCTTCCTCGGTTCCGACCTAACCGCCGCCATGACCACCACTTCTCATTCGATAAACCGGCGGTCAATTCCTCGCCTCAAGAGCATTCCCACACTCCCCTCTACCTTTCCCTATCACCCACGCCGGCCCCCCGTCTTCGCAACGCCGCTGCAACGACACTCCCCCTTGCGTCGCCGCAAGCTCTTGACGCCCGGCCGCCACAGCCACCCTTGGCCCCTTTTGCCTACTGTGGTGAGCTCCCCGAGCCCACTGTAGCTCGTGCACGCCCTAATTCCTTCCCCCCTGTAACACCCCGGTTTTCTAAGCCTTTTTGAAAATTTCAAAATAAAAAGAACTATTTGGTTTTGATGAGAGTTCAAAGCTTAACTTGAGATTTTCGGAAATTGGGTGTTTAAAATGACTAAATCAAACTTCAACTAATCCTAAAGCTTGGTTTATTTGGAGTTGTTCGAGTCCTGGAGCTGTCTCCTCTTTCTCTGCTAGTTCTGCTCTCCTCTTAGCCCTGCTCTTTCTATCCAAACCTCCTTGAGTTTGGACCTCTCCTCGTGTCCAGACTTCCTTTGTGGCCAGACCCCCTTCTTGTTTGTTTGGGCATTCCTCAAATGCCCAGACCTCCCTCTTGTTTGGGCATTCCTTAATGCTCAGACCTCTTGTGTGTCTAGGCCTCTCTTGTATGTAGACTTCCCTTGTGTCTAAACCTTCTTTTGGTTTAGACCTCCTCTTTGTTGGTTTGAATCTCTTTTCTAGTTTTAAGCCTCCTCTTGATCTAAACCACCTTCTCTGTTGGTCTAGACCTCCTTTTCCGTTTGAATCTTCCCTTGGTTTTGACCTCTCCTTTGGGTCACAACCACCCCCGAGGTGTTCCAAGCTCGGGTTTGTATTTCAAATGCCCTTTGAAATCCGAGATTCAAATTTGGGTTGAATTCCCCCTTCGTTTGAACCTCCTCGTGTTCATTTGAATTTCCTCAAGCTCAATTGGACCTCCCCGTGTTCATTTGGATCTCTCTGTGTCCATCTGAACCTCTTTTGAACCTCCATCGCGTCCGTTCGGACCTCCCGCTCGTTCCAGACCTTCATCTCTTGTGGACCGCCCGATCCGTATTGGACGGTCCGATCTTATTGGCACTTTCGGCTGGTCCGAACATCCTCATCGCTTTGCTCCACTCGATCGTAATCTGGCAGCCCCCGCTCCTTCACGCCTTTCCTCTTAGTTGCTCCATCTCCCCTTGTTGCATCTTGATCGTTGAGACCTCCCCTGTGTTGGTCTTGACCGCCAAGATCTCCTTTAGCTTCATCTTGACCATTGAGACCTCCCCCATGTTAGTCTTAACCGTCAAGATCTCCTTTAGTTCCATCTTGACCGTTGAGACCTTCTCTGTGTTGGTCTTGACCGTCGAGATTTCCTTTAGTTCCATCTTGACCGTTGAGACCTCCCCCGTGTTGGTCTTGACCGTCAAGATCTCCTTTGGCTTCCATCTTGACCGTTGAGACCTCTCCTGTGTTGGTCTTGACCGTCGAGACCCCCTTTGGTTCCATCTTGACCGTTGAGACCTCTCCTGTGTTGGTCTTGACCGTCGAGATCTCCTTGAGTTCCATCTTGACCGTTGAGACCTCCCTGTGTTGGTCTTGACCGTCAAGATCTCCTTTGGCTCCGTCTTGACCGTTGAGACCTCCCCTGTGTTGGTCTTGACCATTGAGATCTCCTTTGATTCCATCTTGACCGACAGGACCTCCCTCAGGTTCATCCTGGTCGTCGAGATCTCCCTTTGTTCCATCTTGACTGTCAGGACCTCCCTCCGGTTCATCTTGGTCGTCAAGACCTCCTTTGATCTCCTCTTGACCGTCAGGATCTCTTTTGAGTTTGTCCTGACCGTCAAGACCTCCTCTGCTTTTCATCTTGGCCGTTAGGATCTCTTTTGGACCACTTTCTGTGGATTTCCTCCGTTGGATCCCTCTCCTTTTGAAACCCCTCCGTCTGGACATCCCTTCGTTTGGATCTGATGGTCCAGACCTCCCTTCGTTTGGATCTGAGGGCCCAGACCTCCCCGTGGCTTAGACCTCCTTCTAGTCTAAAGACCTCCCCGCGCGGCCCAGCACTGCGCCTTCGTTTGGAACCGTCCGATCTGTATCGAACGGCTCTATCTTGTGGCGCGTTCGGCCGGTCCGAACGTCTCATCCTTTTTGAGCCACCCGATCTGAATCAGACGGCTCTGTTTCACTATGCCTTTCCCTTGCCCTTTTGACCTCCTTCTCTTCAGGACCTTGTGGTCTATTTGTAAAGACCAACTTTGCGGGATTTCCTCAGGACCTCTTTGTCCTTCCGACCTTTGGTCTTTTTTTGCAAAGACTACCCTTGTGGTCTTTTTGTGAAGACTACCCTCCTGGTCATGACCACCCCTTGTGGTCAGGACCTCCCTCTTGGCCGTAACCTCCCCTTGAGGCCGCGACCTCCTCTCTTTTGTCCTTTAGCCGCGATCTCCCCTTGAGGCTACGACCTCCTCCTCTTTTGTCGTTTTGCCATGACCTCCTTTGGTCATGACTACCCTATTGGTTTGACCACCTCACCCGTGTAGTTGGTGGTCCCACTGGCCAACTCACTGCATTCCTCCTCCCCACCACAAAAATCTATGCGCATTGAATGCGGTCACTGCTGTGGTACCGTGTGTTCCCCTTTCTGTCTTTTCCTTTACCTGCCACATCTTTTCCTTCTTTTTAGGCTATACCTTGTCTTGTCCTTCACCTGCCTTTGACTTGTGGGTCACTAAGTCTCTTAGTGACTCCCTTTCCTTCTTCCTTGGCTATAAATAGCCTGAGCAGCCCTCCTTTCCTCACCTTTGGCCACTTATCTCTCTAGCTCTTTTCCATCTTGCTCAGTGCTTGAAGCTGCACCAAGGAGTCCGTTGAGGCGGTGCCGTCGCCTCCTCGTCGACAAGGAGCTCGCCGGAGTTTGTGCCGCCACTTCGCCACCAAAGGAGTTCGCCGGAGCGCCGCGCCGTCCTCGACTGTCGCCGCCGAGCCCTCGACCTCCTCCCTCTCGGCCTTGGTGAGTACCTCCGTATCCTTTTTGCATTCCTTGCATGACTATGTTGCGTAGTCATATTTGTCTTACAACCACGCAGCATAGTTGTGTCCTTTGTTGAACCTCCTCCTTTGGAACTCCTAAGGGCCCCTTTTTGCAAAGATGACCTTCTTGGTCTTCTTGCAAAGACGACCTTCTCAGGACCTCCTGAAAGACCTCCTTGACCTCCTCGGGATATCCTTCCAAGGACGTCCCTTGAGCTCCTCAAGACCTCCCTTGGCAAAGACCACCTTCTCGGTCTTTGCTAGCCTTCTCGCAAAGACGACCCTCTCGGTCTTCTTGCAGAGACCACCCTCTTGGGTCCTCCTCTAGACCTCCTCCTCTGAGACCTCCTTTTGCTCTCTCTGGACCTTCTTAGGACCTTCCTTTTTGCAAAGGCCACCTTCTTGGTCTTTGCCGCCCTTTTGGTCTTTTGCAAAGACCATCATCTCCTGAGGACTTCCCCCAACTCGTTGGACCTCCCTTCAACCTCTTGGACCTCCTCCTGGGGGCCTTTTCTTAGTTCATCTTGTTCTATTCTTTGCTATTTGGGTTTGTTTGGAGTTCATTGGGATCTTATTGGCTGTTATTTGGTTTTGCTTTGCTTTGTCTCGTGTAGATTGCGACTCTTCGGGGAGCACGAGTTCTCCCAATTAGTCCCTCAAAGCTTTCAAGCCAGGCAAGTTACACTCTTGATCATATTGCACCCAGTATCTCAAATTATTTAAGTTCTGTTTCAAAGATTATTGCATGCTTATTTATGATAAGTATTTCAATACCTGTTTTAAATTCATAGCTATGCCGAATCCTTTGTATGGCCATTATTGATATTGATTCCACTCTGTTGTCACCCTAGTTAAAATCTGGTTGATGCAATAGTGTGAACCAGGATCTCTTGAAAAATGTATGCTTAGTCATGCTTAGACCCAAAATCTTATTTTGGGAGTTTTACTGCCAAAAGACCAATTTTGTCTAATGTTTTAATCCATGACATTGGGTTGTCGTGGTAGCTTGTAAATGTTTTTGAAAATTAAAGGAAAAGGAAAATGGTTTGGACTTAGACGAATTTGGTTGTTTGGTTGGTGCATGTCTATGCACAGGGGGTCGTGTTATCCGATGCCCCAGGGTTGAGGTTGTCGCCCAAATCAGTTAAGGACCGGTCTGCGAGCGTTACTTTGCTATGCCTATAATGGGCTATGTCTCACCATGTAACCACATGTCCTGAGTATGGGTAGGGGACCTGGCTGACTAATTTGCAAAGTTACCATCGCGGTCGATCCTGTGGATGTGGTGGGAGGTCCTTCATGGCCTGTCTTTTATGACTTTGTTTTTCCCACCTAGCGCAAGAGGGGGCCCTTGATCTCTGCGGGTTTCTATCCGTAGGGTAGGGCGAAACCTTAGCGAGGGTGGACTGCGGTGGAATGATGCATTGTAAATGCCTTGTCATGAGCTCTAGACCACTTACCCTCGGAAGTGAGTGGTGGCATCGACGGTTGCTAAACAAACTAGAGAAATCATGTCATGTGGGTAAAGTGTACAACTTCTGCAGAGTGTAAAACTATTCGAATAGCCGTGTCCACGGTCATTGACGTGCTGGCAAAGCCTCTCACAGTTAGATGTTGGTTTTGTTTTCAAAAAGACTTGATAAATTGGGTTTTGGATTTCTATCCAATGGGTTTGGGCAGGGAGCCTTGTGACAGGAGGGTATCCTTCACCACTTGTGATGAATATTATACAACTAAAAACTGAGATTTAGAAAATGAATTTTAATTATTGTTATCTGCTTTGGAACTTAGTACTTGTATTTGAAATAAACTTGGCTTTATGCAAATCAACCATATTATGCCTTCCTTTGAGATATCCATTTATGCATGTCATTTTGTTATTTGACGGGTGTAACTTGCGAGCAAGATTATTGTGCTTACTCTTGCTTGATATCCTTATTGAGTAGGAAAAGAAAGCTTGAGGAGGTCTTCGCAGTGGACCTAGAGGTCCTGACCGATTAGGATGCGCCCTCCAGCCGATTGCTTGTGGTGTATCGGGTGGTCTACTCAGTTATCTTCCACTGTATTTAGTTTGCTGGCTTGTAAGCCTCCCTTTTGTAATCAACTCTTCTGTTAATAAAGCTTGCGTTTGATGTATGTTACCACTGTTGTATGCTGTGAAGAGCTAGCTGTTGATCCTTGGGACTAGCTCGGTTCACATAGAGAATCATGAGGCGATCCCCGCTCCCCACGACCACCCTCGGGTCTGGTCGTGGGAGGTCTTTGGGGTGATCCTAGCCCTCCACGACCACCCTCGGGCCTGGTCGTGGGAGGTCTTTGGGTCACCTCTGGTTCCACGACGTCCTCGGGTTTGGTCTCTCGACCACCCCTAGGTCGGGTCGTGGCACTTGGGGTCATCTCGTGGCTGTCTTGAGTCCACCTTGGGGACATCCGGGTGGTCTTGAAGGACCTTCTGAGAGGTCTTGGAGGACTTCTGGGTGGTCTTGAGGGACCTCCCCGGGTGACCCCGGGTCGGGCGTTACACCCCCCCTCTTCGGCGCCGCCACGCCATTTCCTCTTCCGGCTCTGGCCGCCACGAGACGCCATGCGCCCGCCACGGTGTCGCCCAACCGGTGAAACCACCTTCGTTGGACCGCCTTCCTCAAGCCCGTTCCGTTTTGCCCTTATGCGGCCGTCGCCGTCCGCCCACTCACCAGCGTTGAGCCTTGCCCGAGCGCGCCTGAGCCGCTCCGACTCTCTGTTCTCCATGTCTTTCTCGGTGCGTGTGTGTGTTTGCTGGGATTGTCAGTTAGGCCTCAATAGTAGATGATCCTCCACAGTGACTGAGTGTGTAAATAACTTAAGGATAGTAGTTGGATGATTACTTAGTAAGATACATCCTCCATTTGTGTCAATTAGATGATTGATTCAGGATTAGTCTTTAATTAACTAGTAGGGCTTTGCTAGTAGGTCACTTTGTAATTGAAAATAGTCGGAGGGTAAACGGTTGACTGCATGAACATATTAATTGAACATAGGATCATCTTAGGCCATTGTTAGTAAGTGTCCAGTTAACTTATGCACAGTTAGATGGTTAGTTAAATCTAATCGTTAGAGTTCCTATTTAGCATACGGAGCAAATTGCACTTGTATGTTGTTAAGTTAATTAGTGATTAATTTAGGTAATTAAATGCCCAGTAGTGCATTGAGGTTTTAGTAGTTGGCAGTGAGATAGAAGAACAAAGCCTAGTTGTAAGTCGAATAGTCAGTACAGTGGTCAGTAAGCATTAAGCTATTAAGCATCAACTAGTACTCCATTAGTACATGTCTACCAGAGGAGAGCATATAAGAGGATTGATTTTGATTGTATGATCATCGTGGTTGTATACATAGAATGCTTGGAGATAGTGCTTGTAAGTACTAGGTGGCTTGTTAAGGAAAACAATATCACCTAGGCTCTAGGTATCGTCCGTCATCATTCGTTCTCAGTAGCAGAACCCTTCATGATCCGAAAGCAGATCTGAGAGTATTACCTAACCAATTAATCTCTCCTATCTAGGTAACCAGTGAGGAATGTTCCTGTGAATATTCTTTCTCTCTTCCTGTTAGATTTATCTACTTTTGTCTGTAGTATTTCCTTCATCAACTCCTTGGTGATACTTCGTCCGAAGTATTTCCTTAATCAACTTCCCTTGATTATACTTTCGTCTTTCAAGATGTCGATAGATATGTTTACCTTCGTCTGAAGTGTTTCCTTTTTATTTGAATAATATTTGAATTTGGCTCGTTTTCGCGTGTAGATTTCGACGACTCCGGGGAAACCGATCTTGTTGAAGAGTTAGATCCTCAAGCATACGAGCAAGGCAAATTACATCCTTGGATCATATTTGATCCCCGTATTTCAAATTATTTAAATTATGTTTTAAATTATTATTGTATACGTATGTCTATTCATTGTAATTTAAATACCTGTTTTTAAATTATAGTTATGCCTAAATCCTTTGTACTGCCAATCTTGACATTGAAATGAACCTACCTTGACACATTAGATGAAAATCTAGTTGATACAATAGTATGAGCTAGAACATGTTGAAAAACTTTATTCTTAGTCATGCCTAGACCAAAAATATCGAATTTGGAGGAATTTTAGCCAAATGTTCAAATATGATTTAATTGAGCCTATGATATTGTTTTACCATAGAACTTTTGCAAATGATTTTTTAAAAGCAAAACAAAATGAAAATTGGCTTGGACTTGGGTGAAATGGATGTTTGGTGGGTGCAGGATTATGCACGGGCTCAATCGGGTATGGTTGAGGCCCATGGGTATCGTTGGAAAGTCGCTCAAGTCAGTTAAGGACCGGTCTTCGAGCCGCATCTTGCTACGCCCCATTGTACTACCACATGTCCTGTGTGGGCGGGACTTGGCTAAATAATTTGTATCATTTCACAGTGGTTGTGCCATCCGGTTGCGTGGGTGTCTTTTATGACATACTTTTATATATTTCCACATGGCGTAAGAGGTGGCTTGATTCGACGGATAGTTCAATCCAAGGGAGGCGAAACCTTAGCGAGGCGGGACTACGGTGGGATAATGCTATAACGGTCGCGGTCGGACCTGGGATCACCCTCTCGCGACCACGACCACTTCTGTCGCGGTTGGACTTGGGATCACCCCAAACCTCTTTGCAAACCGAGCTAGTCCCAGGAGCAGCAGCTAGCTCACACAATAACCAAATGTGGTAACAGCCATCAATGCAAACTTTATTAATAACAACAGAGTTGATTACAAGAACGGCTCATGGGCCGACAAAACCAAACACAGCGGAAGACAAAAGCGGTAGACCACACGATTCACCACAGGCAATCGTCTGGAGGGCGCAGCCTAGACGTCCTAGTCTTCAGGCTCCTCGTAGACCTCCTCTTCTGCTCAAATATTAGATTAAGCAGAGTGAGCACAATAACCGTGCTCGCAAGTCACACCCGTCAAGTAACAGATTGAATGCATGCAAGGATATCTCAAAGGAAGGTTTATAGAGTTGATTTGCGTAAAGCCATGTTTCTTTCCAAACACTTGTACTAAGTTCCAAAGCAGTTATACAATAGCTAAAATTCATTTTTCAAATCTAATGAAATCTCAGTTTTATAGTTGGATAACATTCATCAACAAGTGGTGAAGGATACCCTCCTATCACAAGGCACCCTACCCAAGTTCCCATTTGGATAGACATCCAAAACCAATCATAAAGTCTTTTGAAAACAAAACCAAAATCTAACTTGTAGCAGCTTTGCCAACACGTCCATGACCGTGGACACGGTTATTCGAATAGTTTTATACTATGCAGAGGTGTACAACTTTATCCACACGACACAACCTCTCTAGTTTGTTTGGCATCCGTCGATACCACCACTCACTACCGTCGGTAAGTGGTCTAGAGCACGTGACAAGGCCTTTACAATGCGCTATTCCACCGCAGTCCCTCCTCGCTAAGGTTTCTCCCCCTTTGGTCTAACCATTCGCCGGGTTCAGGCCCCCTCTTGCGCCAGGTGGGAATACATAAAAGTAGGTCATCCAGACACCCACATAACCGGATGGAACGACCACGGTGAAACGTTGCAAATTAGTTAGTCAGGTTCTGCCCATTCAGAACATGTGGTAGTACGGTATGGCATAACAAAATACACTCGAAGATCAGTCTTTAACTGACTTGGGTGACTTTCCACAAAGCCCTAGGCATCAACCCTACCTGAGTTGAGCCCGTGCATAAACCTGCACCCTTTCAGACAACCAATTCGCCCAAGTCTAAACCAATTTTCCTTTTGCTTTGCTTTTCCAAAACATTTGCAACCTTCCACGACAACCCAATGTCATGGTTAAAACATTTTGACAACAATGGTTTTTTGGCAGGAAATTCTCCAAATCAAGATTTTTGGGTCTAAGCTTGACTAAGTATAGAGTTTTGCAACACGCTAGCTCATACTAATGTACCAACTAGCTCTTTAATAAGGTAACAAGGTGTGGTTGAATCAATAATCAAGTTTGGACGTACAAAGGAATTAGGAATAACTACAAAGTTAAAACAGGGATTAAATTACTTAAATTTAAATAAGCATGCAATAATAATTTGAAACAGAACTTAAATAATTTGAGATACTGGGATTCAATATGATCAAGGGTGTAACTTGCCTTGCTCGAAAGCTTGAGGGTCTACTTCTTCGAAGTACTTGTGCTCTCCGAAGTCGTCGAAATCTACACGTGAGAACGAAGCACATTCAAAAAAAGACCAAATAAAATCCAAATGAACTCCAAAACAAACCGAACTAGGACCAATAGCATGGTATTGAACTAAAAACGGGTTCTTGGGAGGAGGTCCTGAGGAGGTCAAGGGAGGTCCTGAGAAGGATACGACTACGCAACGTGGTCGTACAAAGAATACAAAAAAGGATACGACTATGCAGTGTAGTCGTAAGAAGGACACGACTACGCGACGTAGTCGCAGGAACAAAGGAAGAGAACAGGGCATGGAGAAACTCACCAGGGCCGAGAGAGGCTCTAAAGGGGAAGGGGGGAGACAGTGAACAGCGGGCGGTGGTCGAAGACGACGCAGGCGCTCCGGTGAATTCCTTGGCAACGAGGTGGTTGAAGACGGCGCAAGCTCCAGCGGATGGTGGCGAAACTTCAAGCACGGAGGAATTGGGCGAGAGCAAGAGAGTTGGGTATGGAAAAAGGTGATGAAAGAGGGCTGCTGAGGCTTTTATAGCCAGGGGAGACGGGGAGAGCCACTGCAAGACTCAGAGGCCCACACAATCAAGGGCACGTGAAGGAGAAGATGGGGGTAGGTAGGGGAGGAGACAAGAGGGGGAACGGGTACTACAGAAGTGACAGCATTTAATGCGACACAACGACATTTAATGTGCGAAGACTTTTGCGTCAGTAGTGACGCGGTGGGAGGAAGAAGAAGGTGAGCAGAGCTGACATGTGGGGCTAGTCAAAACTCGGGAGGGTGGTCCAACCAAAAGGGGAGGTCGTGACCAAAGAGGAGGTCGTGACCAAACTCCAGGACTACAAGGGAGGTCTCTCAGGACCACCCGGGAGGTCTTCCAGGACCACCCGGATGGTCTCTCAGGACCACTCAGGAGGTCTTGGGTGAGAGGAGGTGCAGGACGAAGGGAGATCCAAACAAGAGGAGGTGCAGGATGAAGGGAGGTCCAAACGAGAAGGAGGTCTAGACAGAAGAGGAGGACGGAACAAACAGATAAAAGGAAAATCAACACCAGAGAGCTCCAACAAACTCAAAATAAACCAAACTTTTGGGTTAGTTGAAGTTTGATTTAGTCATTTTAAATCACTTTTAATTTCCAAAATCTCAAGTTAATTTTTAGATCTTTAACAAAACCAAATTGTTCTTTTTATTTTGAAAATTTTCAAAAAGACCTGAAAATCGGGATGTTACAGATGCATTGTAAAGACCTTGTGATAATGACTTAGTTGCACACATTTGGCAGTGTGTCAGACGGATATTATAAGTCAATTATTTCTTGTGGGTAAAGCTGTACAACCTCTGCAGAGCGTAAAACTATTCGAATTGCCGTGTTCGCAGTCATGGACATGCTGAAGCAAAGCCAATGCAAAGTTAGATTTTAGTTTTGATTTCAAAATATTTTACAAAATGATTATGGATTTCTTAACTAATCAGGACATTGGGCGGGTAGCTATGTGATAGGAGGGTATCTTTCACCACTCTTGTGTGAATGTTATCTGACTATACAACTGAGAATTTAGAAAAGATGAATTTTAGTTATAGAATATCTGCCATGGAACTTAGTACAAGTATTTAAAGAAAACATCACTTTATGCAAATAAACCCTATAAGCCATTCTTTGTTATACCCTTATGCATTATAATATGTTATTGGGTGTAATTTGCGGAGTACATTCAGTTGTACTCACCTTGCTTAATAAATTGTTGATCAGAAGAAGACTGCTATGAGGAGAATGAGAACGTGGACGACTAGGCTACGCCCCCAGACGATTGCCTGTGGCGAATTGTGTGGTCTACCTTATTACTTTTGCTTTCGCAGTATTTCACTTTTGGACTTATGCTCCTTTTGTAATAAACCCGAACTTTTGTGAATATATCACGCATTATGGTTATGTTATCACCTTTCGTTTAAACTGTGTACTCTAACTACTGATCATGGGACTAGGGTGGAATATACAGAGGATCCGGGATCCTTCGCTCCCGGGTCCGACAGAATACGAATCGAATAGTGGTCTTCCTGTATTCGTATTTGTATTTTCTAAACGAATACAAATATTATCGAATATGAATACGAATCGAATGTTGTAACGAAGACGAATACGAACCGAATACCAACTCAATTTGATCGGATTCAGATATCCTCATAACTTGAGATATTTATTATACTTTACCCTCGTACATAGCACACCTAATCATTCTAGTTTATCTATTTCACCTAAAAACATGAATTCATATTAAACTTAAAATACCCATCCAAATAATTAGCCATACTGCAATAAAATATGTATATTGTTTTATCGAATTCGAATACGAATATGAATAGTGCGGATAAAATAGCATTTCGGATGGCAAAAGTCCATACTATATTTGTATCTATATTTTTTATGTGAATGCGAATACGAATACAAATGTGAATAGGGGAGAAATTGTTAATCGGATGGAAAAATCTAAACCATATTCGCTACCAACCAAATTCGGATGCCGGATAATTCGGATTCGATTGACACCCCTAGTATGCATTGTCACCTCAATGACTTAACTATTCATGGAACCACTTAACCTTTCAGAGCTTTGGCAATTCTATGGCTGTGTAAGAACTACGTTCTCGGGATCCAAGTTACCTGTTATTAACTCAGGTGTGACCAGCACGTTTACTCGCACAGCCACTAAGCTATTATTTGTTCAGAGGTTCTTTGTGATTTATGTTCGTATTCTGTATGTACAGAGGTTTTGCACTCAGGAGATGGTTTTACCCAGAATTGAATAAAAGTACCCCGTCTCAAAACCTAGTTTCAGACAATTATGTGTTCTTTTATTATTAGTATTTGCACCCCTAGTTCAAATTGAGAACTTTGGTTATGAGTTATATTTGTTGTTTTTTCTTATCTTTTGGTTTGATCATTAGTCATCACCTTTACTGGGCTCCCAAGCAAGTTGTCAATGTATTGAAAATTGAGCATTTTACTGCTATAGTTCTTGAGAAACAAGTTATGTGAATCATGATTGTCGGTATGAACTTTTTTTAGCTATAGCATAGCAACATATAGGCTGGTGATCATGTATATCAGAATAAGACTGAAATTGATATGCATTTCCTCTGTTACAAAATAGATGATTTGACAGTTTAGCCATTTCCTCATGTATTAAGAAATGATATAAGATTATGAATCTACCCTCTATTAACTCTCCTAGTAATTCCTCTCTCACTCTATTCTCAACCACAATACACGGGCTTGATTGGAAGATACATAAATATTTTTTGTGGCCAGTAGATACATAAATATTTTTCCTTGAAATCATAAAACATCAACTATTTTGTGTGTCTGTGTGCATCTTAAACATAGATTTTGGTGTGCATCATAAATATGGGACAGTTTTGTTACCAAATTATGCAGGTGATATTTAAGCTGCCAATCATACATATGGCAATAAAAGAAAAGCGATATGTACTAATGATACATATATAGAAGGAACATGGTTTATTGTTGACTATAATTCTGTAATTTCAGTGAGCTTTTAGAAAACACAGGCAAAGCTTGTCCAATTCTATATGAAGATATATACTCCTAAAACACAATTGAGAAAATATTATTAAAATACAGCTCTACATTTTATATTTGGACATGACCTATTCCCTCTTTGTAAACACAGACTTCTCTATATCTTTTTGTTGAACTGGTCTTACTTCCTGGAGGCTGATAACTGTAGCTTTTCACTTCCAATAGCAGAAGCCCTGGTCAGTGGTCATAGCTTCTTTCGTGCTTCCCTTATTCAACAACTCTCAATTTAGACTACAAGTTGTCAACTCATTTCATGTAGACGGCTTAAGGTTCTGTGGGATAGGACCATGTTGCAGTATACAAAGATTCTCTGCAAGCTTGAGATAAGCTTATTAATGCCCATTCATGAAACCTATGTAGCGCATGCCCACAAAAGCACATGCATGCGTTTATGCTTAGACGTGAACCCATACACCCGTGCACGCACTCAGCGCGTTAAAACAGCAGCCAGGTGCCTAAACAACAACCTTTCTCCATTTAGTAATCTTCGTTCTTTATTAGATCCCGGTAATATTATTCATTGGTTTTTTTTTTTTTTGAAATGGATGGTAGGAGCTCTGCCTATTCATTTCAGAGAGGAATAGAGTTTCGAAGTTACAACACTTGTCCCGAAAAAATAGGCCTCACCAAGAGAAAGAACACCAACTTCATTGGGTAGTAATGTGCAATTATTTTCCATCAAGAATAGTTGCTTACATGGTTCACCAAATTGCTACTTGGATCTGCAAGTTGTTTTCTGGTGTCTACTTTGATTCTCCTGAAGAAGCTTCAGGAATCAGGACAAGTGGAGGATATGATGCAATTTAAATTCCCATGCTTAATAAATTTAGACGAGGCAGAAATGCAAATACTGTTTTCATGGCTTCATGATTTTCAGTTTTTTCTGCGATAAAAAAATGCTTTTGGTACTATTTTTACTATTTGTTTCATTGCCTGATCTTGTTGTTTATTAGGTTTACTGATATTAGAAAAAGTTATGCAATCTCAGTTCTGCCTTTTGGTCATTCATTAATCAAGTAATATTGTTTTCACTGTGGTATGTTTTGAATAAGGAAATTATGTTTATTGGAAGCATTCTTGTTTGAGATGTTTGACCTCCATTAGCAGTCATTAGTAATAAATGCTGCAGCGTCCAGGTGAAAGTTATCAGCTAAGTTTAAGCTCAACATCCTGATGCATTGTTTTGTCCGGTGCAATTTTTTCTTTTTTCTTTTCTTTTTGTCATTGATGGTTTGCTAATTTGTCCTTGTGAGGTGATGTGGACTAACTATTCCATTCTAGAGCTGATGACTTTTTTATTAACTTTTGTTCATAGGTTTTTATATTCTTTGTTTAGTTATGCTTTATAATAACTTCTGATCTGTACGTTTTGATGGATCATATGCGAGCATTTGCAAATTAGTTCATAGGCAACTTGTAATACTTTCCTTACGGTGTCATTTCCTTTGTTCTCTAGTTGGACTACAACCACACATTAGCTGGGGAAGATTGCTACACTCGTCAATATAATTGCAATGCGATTTTTTTAGCTTGTCATTGAAAGGATTTTGGAGTAGAATGAATTATTTTTTCAATGAAACAAATATTTCTAGTTTGATGCGTTGAGTTATTTCTAGGAAAAAGTTCATTTTTCAATCTTGAACTCTGACCTCAGTTTGACTTTCAACCTTGAACTCTGAAACCATATGATTCGGAACCTCGAAGTAATAAAACCGTTCACTTTACCTTGAGGCCTTTCCACCCCGGTTTTCTAGTGATGTGGTGCAGATGCGGCGACTGTTTTCACACATAAGCTGGTTTTTTTACTGAGATGGCAACTAAGTTAGCAAATTGAAAAAAAGGGCCCACCTATATGCTTCCATCGTCTCCTCGTCTTCCTCTTTCTCCTCTCCCTCTCTCTCCAACTGCCATTGCTGCCTTCCTCCTCTCTTTCTCAGTGGATTTGCATGTAGAGGCGAGCTCAATCGAGTCGAGAAAAATGGTGGCGACGGTGGTGAGGAACACCGGGGTGGATGAGGACGGCGTGTTCCTCGTCCAAGCCACGCCCGCGGAAGGCAATGGTAAGAGCTTGCTGCTGGAGCATGTGTTGGCCGCGCTTCAGTAGCACATACATGTATGTCTACAAATACACATATGTGTACACGTGATTAAACATGGGAAGAACTTCCGTATTTCTATAAAGAGTAAATTTCACTTTGGACCATGTAATCTTACCATGATTTCAGTTAAATTTCACTTTGGACTATGTAATATTACCATGGTTTCAGTTTGCACCAACTTTATCAAAAATTTTCACTTTGCACAACTTCTTCTTACTATGTATTACACTTTGCACTAGGATAAGGATTTGACCATCTTCTTTGGGGCTCGCCGATGGTGAACGGTGGCGCGGGAGGCGGCGGCGAGGCATGGGATGGAGCTAGGAAATGGATCGAAAACGGAGAAGAATACCCGGAGCATCGTCGGCGGCAGCCATAGCAACGGCAGCGACGCCAAAACGTCTCTCTCTATTTTTTGGGTTGCCGCCACCTTGTCGGCCGTGCCTCGCTACCGACAAGCACCATGTATGCTTCACATGTTTTCCTCTCGCTGACAGGAAGTAATATGAGGTGGTGCAAAGTGAAACAAAAAGTAAGAAGAGGTGGCGCAAGGTGAAACAAAACGTAAGAAGAGGTGGTGCAAAGTGGAAAATTTTGCTAAGGGCGATGCAAAGTAAAATCATGGTAAAATTAGATGGTCTAAAGTGAAATATACTCTTCTATAAAAAAGAAAAACCACACATACCGTAAGCAAGTAAGGGTGACTTACCTTAAGTTCCTTCCAACCTTTAGCAACCATAGTTGCTTTAGGATCTGTTTCATTTTTCTCTTAATGAAAATTTAGAAGAACCACTCGCTAAATATACATTGGATGCAGCTACGCCACGCTATACCGTTGAGCTGCGTTTTCAACGGTATAGCATCTGGCCGTAGGATCTGTATCTTCCGATCGAATGACGCACAACTGTTTGCCTCGTGACAAAACATCCTCCTCGCCGCCTTCCTTGGTCTCTTCGTTATTTCTCCGAAGTGTGCACAATCTCGCCGTCGGCTTCCCCTACCATCCTCCGTCGCACGTGTGGGAGCGCGTGACAGCTCCCCGATGTCATCCTCCTCACGATTGCCCTCATCCTCGGTTTCACGTGCGCGGAGCGCGTGTGGCGGCCCTCGTCGTCCGTTCACCTCCTCACGCCAAACCGTGCTTCCTCCGTCATGCGCGCGGAGCGCGAGTGACTCTGTCCTCGGTTTCGCGCACACAAAACCTCGTCGTTTGGTCGACACAGCTCGTCCCCAACTCTAGTCTTTGGCTTTAAACGTCAGAAGTACGATTGAAAAGTCGTACGCCATCTCCCCCTTGTCTGCTACCCCGACATGTCTCAGGCAAGTTTCCTATTTGGTCCCTATATCTGCTACTTGGTTGTTGCATGTAACATATTCGACGAAATGCCTGGCTTGTTCCCACTTGAAATTATTTCACTTAGATACTTCATTGTGATGTTTCATTCCCCAGGACATGAAAATCTATTGCTAATTTTTGTCCATCTAGTGTCTGTGCAGATAGTTTTGCCGATGGGCGAAGAGGCTGGCAAGACCTTGGGTGAGATTACTCCTGCACAAGAGGATGGACTAAAGGTTGCCTTTGCTGAAGCTTTTTTTTGCCATGAGTAATGGGCAAAGAGATGGAAATGCAAGTGATGAAGAATTGAATGCACAAGATGAAGATACAGATTGTATCAATTCACAACCTGTGAAAACATATGTTGGCATGGAATTCTATGGGTGAGAGTAAAACACTAGCATTTAAAGATCTTGCAATAGAAAACTTCTAGAGGTTGCCGAAAAGGTCAACAAGAATACAGTCCTCTGCCTTTGACAATGACAAAACCGTGGAGAAAAAGAAGGCAAAGCAAATGATGAAGCATCCAAATCAAGACTCCCAGAAGGGAACCGCCACCTTTTGATATTGTTGATACTGTGATACTGTCGTGACCCCGGATATGCAATTCCGGGACCCTCTGTGTATTTTGAACTAGTCCCATGATCAGTAGCTAGCTCACACAGTTGCAACATCAATGAAATCATATCCACACAACAAAGTAGCTAAGAAGTAGACAAATTAATATTACTTGGTAGTAAAATGACCTTATGGTCAAGTTTTACAGAGTTTGCCACGCAGGGCTAAAGATAATAGAGTAAATTTACAGCAGAATAAAATAACTCGTGGTAGCCATCCGATATGCCCACAGGCAATCGACTGGAGAACGCCACTTAGTTCGCATAGTCTTAAAAGTAATCTTCCTCGTAGAACTCGATGTTCCCTGGTTCTTCTTCGGTGACTGATCAACAAATGACGCAAAGCCGTGAGTACTTAAAGTACTCAGTAAGTCGTAGGGAAATGTATACAAATAGTATTCATGCAAGGCTTGACAAGGATAGCTTTATGTCTATTTTGCAGAAAGCAGTATTGACAGTAAATACAGTAAGTAGATTTAAAAGCATAATTTAAAAGAGATTAATACATAAGTAAGCAAGTTCTTTGAAACAATTTGTGAACAACCCTGTTCACTTTCCAACCATCAACCAACATCCAGATCGCTTCCTAACCAAACCATTCCAGCATTTTTATGAAAATCTACCCCTCATGTGAAATCACCAGGCATTGTCTATAGTCGGGGACACGGCTATTCGAATAGTTTTTAACACTCTGCAGAGGTTGTACAGCTTGATCCACAAGAGATAATCAGTTTATACTGTCCGTCTGACACACTTCCGAAGATGTGCGACTAAACGATTATCACAAGGCTTTTACAAAGCAATTTTTTGATTCGGTTCTGCTTGCTAAGGATTCGCCGTCCTAGCCTCCTCTTACGTCACTTATCAATCCAAACAGAACCGACTCTAAGCATTGCTAATTAGTTGGTCAGGTCCACCCCATAAATAGATTTATGGTTGTACGGTATGGCCAAGATCAATGGTGCACAAAGTTAAGTCCTTAATGACTACGCAGATGAGGCAACCACATCCCAAAATTTTGCCCCTTTACTGCATGATCATTCGCCTGAGTATGAAATCATTTTCGATTCAACCCAACCAAATGGCAACCCTTGCCATGGCACAACAACTTTAAATAACAGTGGTCGCGCCACAATTTCATATTTCATTTAGTCAAATTTAATTATTCTTTGAGTATGTGATCATGAATCCCAACGTACAACTATATCATGGCTAAGCATATTTACACACCCATTTTGGCACTAAAATATGTCCAACTAATATTAACCAAACATATGGTGTCCAATGGTACATGTCATTCACAATTATTCAAGGAGGCATAATGACAATTAGGCATTTAACTATTTCTGAAAGCATTTATTATAAAACTAGCAATGCATGTTGATGTAAAACAATATAATTTTATAAAATAGGGTTTAATATGATCAAAGGTCTACGACTTGCCTTCATTGAAGGTTTGAAGTGCTTTGGCACACAGTTCCAAGAATTCTTCAGAAACACCGGAATCTACACGCGCGAAAAGAGCCAAGTAAATACAACAAATCCAAATAAAATCTAAAAATTACAAAATTAGAAGCAAAAGAAAGAGGCTGAATTTAGATGAATTTAGAAATAAGAATCGATGGAATCGGAGTTCGTATGAAGGAGAACGAAAATCCAGAATTTTACACTCACATGAAATATAGAAAACTAATGGATGGAGAGATAATGTAGCAGACAACAACAGTACTGCTTGGGCAAAAAATGATGGCGCCGGTGAGGGAAAGGGAAGGGCGGCCGGTGAACTAGCAAAATAGAATCCCTGGAGCGAGACGGACCCAATGGTGGTGGTGGCGTCACTAGTGGAGGTCCAGCGCGACGACGGCACGCAAAAAGGCGTACGGGGGAATAGTGGAGTTGGTGAACTAACGATGCATTGAGGGAGATAGAGTGAGCATCACGTAGAACACGAAGCGACGAATCCAACGGTGGTGGTAGCTCGGACAGAGGACCTTCGATGGCAACGTAGTCCGTGCGGAGAAGGAGCTTCGGTAGCGCACGTTCGCTGATGAAATCCGGGCAAACAGGAAGGATTTAGAGAGAGGGGTTGGCAGCGATTTGAAAAGGGAGGTTGGGAGCATGCGGTGCTCACTTATATAGGCGAAAGCGGCACACGGTTCGACGAGGAACGCGAGCGGGAGTCACGGCGGCGTATGCGGTCAGCAACGTAGAGGGCTCTGGCAAACCGGCGATGCTTCGGAGAAAAGGAAGGGAGCACGACGTTGAACATCATGAGGCGAAGCTAATGGCAGTGATGATGTCACCGGGGGATGATCGACGGCGCCGAAAATGATGACAAAAGGCTGTTCGGCCGGTAGCGGTAAAAACTCGATTACGGAGAAAATAAGACGAGAGAGTGGGGCGAATTCAGGGAGTTGGAGGAGGCAGCCGAGGGGCACGCCATGACATGGTCGGCTCGGGAAATGAGTGACCGAGGAGGGAGATTGGAGAGGTGGAGCTCATGGTCGGTGCACTGGAGCTTCGGTGGGGGCATGGTGGAGCTTGGTTAGGAGGGGGAGAGAAGGGGAAAAGGGAGAAAGGAGAGGAGGTGCTTCCGCGCCGTTTATAGGGGAGCTCGAGGGGGACCGGAGAAACATGGGTGGCAACAGAGGGCGACGTGCATCGGGCATAGGGCTGCTAGGCGACTTGACGGAGCAGGCGACAAGGGGGCGGCAAGGGGAGAAATGGAGGTGGCGTGGGGGTGGCAGGAGGAAGGGAAGGGGAGGGAGAGGTGCTGCCACGCCATTTAAAGGGGGGAGAAATGGGGGCAAGGAGGAGCACAGGAGATGGGGTGGCATGGCTTGCAGCATGGGCAGCCAGGCATGCGGCATGGGAGCTTCTATTGGAGCTTGGGGGAGAGGAAGAGAAAAGAGGGGAGGAGGAAAAGAAAGGGAGCTGCGGCCGGTTTATAGGAGAGGAAGGGAGGAGTGAGTTCGGCATGGGGAGCTACTGCAGCGGCATGGGGGAAAGGATGGAGGCATGGCGCTGCTAGGGATGGGAACGCACAAGTGGCAGGGTGGAGACGACATGGGGCGGTAGTGCCAGGGCATGGTGGGGTGGTAGCGGGATTCCAAGGGAGCAGGGCATGGGTTAGGGGATGGGGCGACCGGTAATCCAGGCTAGAAGAGGAAAACAGTGCACATTCACAGAGCTGTCCACGGGAAGAAGACAGTGAGCAGGAAAGAGGAGGAGAGAGAAAGAAAAGAAGAAAAGAAGGAAAGGGAATAAGAAAAATCGAAAAATAAATAAATCCAAAAAATCAAGAAATTTTTTATAAAATACTTTGGTACTTGAATAGATCAAATAAAATATTTTTGTAATTTTTTGAAGTTTATTTTAATCAATTAAAAATGTTTTTCCTTCGAAATTCAATTTAAGCTTTAAATTAAACCGATAAATCCAAATGATTACTTTTATTTTTAAAGCTTCAAAATAAATCCCCACTTTAGATTAAGTAATTTAAATTAAATTTTACAACAAATAAAATAATTTTTGGGAAGACATAAAAGAAATAAAACAGACCGGGTTGCAAGAAACATCACCGACTTGAATAAAACCCAGAAAATCCACTAAACTCATTTTAGAATTTAATTAAAGTTTGATTTAATCATTTAAATGTTTTTTACTTTGGAATTTTAATTTAAGCTTTACATTTATTCAATGGAATGCAAATGATTTGTTTTATTTCTAAAGCTTTAAAAAGATTGTGAAATACAGGCAAGTTGAAAAGAAATAAAAAGAACTCCATGGAAAAACAACTGGGTCTTGGAAAAAGGAATTCCAAGAAAAGCTAGAAAATCAAATAGAACATTTTTTATTTAATTGAAGTTTGATTTACTCACATTAAATTGTTTTAAATTTATGAAAATTCAAATTAAGCTTTAACAACTTAGGAAAAATTCAAATGGTTATTTTTATTTTGAAAAATTTAAAAAGGCCTGAAAATTGGGATGTTACAAATACAGCTTGCCTGGTGCTTGTGAAACTTGTGATAAGTTGTTGATTGATATTTCTTCCAAATTTTCAAAACTTCTGTATCTGTAATGCTTTGTTAATGTGTGGTGTTACTGTGTTTGAATTTTTGTGTTCAATTTTGAAATTTGTGTATGTGTCATTGTAACATGTTCCGAAGCTTCCGGGAAGAATGTGTGTAAGCTAAATGAATCTCCTTATGGAACTTGCATGAAACTCATTGAAACTCTGATGAAGAGTGGGACCAAGTGAATCATCATGAAAACGTTTGAAACTTAATGAAACTTCTGTGGGACTTGAGGTTAACCAGTGAAACCATATGAAACCTGGCTGAAAATACAAAGAACTTGTCTGAAAACTTGAAGACCACTATTGATACTTGTCTAAAACTTCTTGAAACTATCTAAAACTCGCTGAAGCTACTCTGAATTTGGTTGAAACTCTTTTAAACTTTGATGAAGGGTGTGGAACTTAGTGAATCTTCATGACAAGGATCCAAAACCCATTTCCGGTGGAAATCCCGGTCGCCGGTCGGGGAAAAAATACCGGCTGGTTACCGGATTTGTCGGAAAAAATCCGGACGAATTCTGCTTGAATTTGCTTAAAAACCAGCCAAAATTTAAAAATTGAAATTTGAATTTGCAAAACCCAAAAAAACGGCCGGTTTTTCCGTTACAGGATACCATCGGTAAATCCGGTGTTTTTCTTCCCTGCTTCATGAAACCATATGAAACTTCATGAAACTTGGGTAGGACTTAGTGTAACTAGTGAAATTGTTACGAAACGTCGTGATTTTTTATGAAACTTGTGAGAGACTTTAGGGTAGCTAGTGAAGCTGTTATGAAACTTATACAAAACTTGGTTGAAAATATGAGAAACTTGTCTAAAACTTGAAGGGAACTAATAATACTTGTCTAAAACTTCCTGAAACTATATATCCGAAACTTGATGAAACTGCTTTGAATTTGCATGAAGCTTAGTGAAACTTGGTCTAAACAAATGAGGGAAACTAGTTGGAACTTAATGAAATTATCTATTCTCAAAAGGTCTAGTGAAACTTTTTTATGAAACTGTCTTAAGCTTGAAGGTTACTCTTGAAACTTGTCTTAAACTTAGTTAAACTAGGATGAAACTTCATGAAACTTTTCTGAATTAGCATGAAACTTAAAGAAACAGAGTGAAACTTGGTTGAGAATGTATGAAACGTGACTGAAACGTGGATGAAACGTGAGTGAATCGAGTGAATGGAACTTAAGGAAACCTGTTGGAACTTGAGTGTGGTTTCAAGCATGGCTCTCACAACCAAAAGGAGCTTTCAGCCAAAAATTGAAACCCACGCAGCCTTGTGTTCATCATTGAAACATGAACAAAAAAATTGAGACAATTCTTAACAACATGTTGTATTCAGATATGAAACCATGATTCAGAGCAGAAGAGGACCTTGGCATTTGCATAGTGCAGAACAAGACAGGTAACCATGGTTCGAACTCGAAGCATGCTGCATTTCAGACTCAATGTGACATATCACAGAGATCCCAACATTTTGCATATGAACACATACTCACGTATAAGATTTACATATAGCGATGTCACATTGTATCAAAAGGGGTATAGTGGTGACCACTTGCAAATTTCAGAGCGGTTTCATCCTAAAAACCGCGGTCATACAAAAAAAAAAGGAAACCGTTGAAGGTCCGGTTAGGGTTTAGGTCATTGAAGCGGTGGTATATGAGCGTATAAGCAAGTTCCCTCTTGTAATTTCCATGTTGGTCTGCATCACAAAATTGTCAACATCAGGTTGCTTGCGCCTCAATCCATGACCGCATGTCTAGGCTTCGGGCCCGTATGGCTTGCATGAGACGGTGCGGGTGTACTTGGGTCCTTCGCTTTCAGCCGGGGCGAGCATCTTAACTTTTTTTTGGTTGAATCGACACAAAATTAGTGTCAACAAATGGAGATTCCATGCCTAAAAACACAATGCAAGGAGCACAGTGGTAAGTACCAAGAAAAATTCTGCCCATAGGAGTCAAGTTCACTAGGTTTCTGTGAGTTCTCGATAAAGTTTTAGAGTAACAAGCCAGTTTCACAGAATTTGAACAATTTTAGAGGTTTCAAGTACAATTTCAGAGAGTATACATCAAAAGTTTCTCAGTTCCAACATGTTTAGAGGTTTCAAGCACAATTTTAGAGAGTTTCAACCAGAAAAATCAGAGATTGAAAGGAATTATTAGTGCAAAAATTTTCCGCTTGCATTTAAAGCCAAATATTAGAACACTTATATCCATCAAAAGTGCATACACATGCCTTCTCAGACCAATTGTTTCGTTGAACAAGTAACAAATTTTCCAATGTTTTATCTATGTAATAAGGAGCTGGTACAAAAAAATTGAGGGAGAGGCAAACCTGAAGCAAAAAAAAAAATGGAGTAAGGTGGGGAGAGGGCCAGGTAGAAGGGGCTTGCTCGTCGCACCCTCAAGCCGGTCGACGGGCAGGAGCGCGTCGAGGGGGGTAGCGGGCTAGGGAGGAGAGGCTCTCGTCACACCCGCACGATGTTCGTCGCCGCCTAGATGTGGTGACCGGCAGGAGGACGCCGATGAGGAGGAGCGCGCCAGGGGCTCAAGTCACACCCCACACGCCGGTCGCCGTCCGCCTGTATGCGGTGGCCAGGCAAGAGGGCACCGATGAGGAGGAGCGCGCCAGCAAGGAAGGGCTCACGTCGCACCCGCACTTCGCTCGCCGTCCGCGACGCCGCAGCCTTACACCGGAACCCTACCGGAGATAGCGAGACAGTGAATGAGAAGCAGTAGCTAGCGTTGCCTGCGCACCATGTCGAGCGCCTCCGGCGCAGCCGTCGCGCCTCCACAATCACCGGTAGCCACCGCCGTTGCACCCACTTTCCTACCGCACCATCATCCCTGCGCGCCGCCTCACATGTCCATGGCAGCCATCCTTGCGCCTCACCACGCCCTCAAGGTGGGCTCACCACGAGATTCACACGGGATGGCCTTCGTGGTGGAGGAGAATGGGATGGAACTGGAAGAGAGCATGCAGACGGAGAGTGAAGGAGTCTCAAAGGAAAATGAGTGGACGGAGATAAAGATCTAAAGGTGCATAGCAACGGGGAGAAGAACACCGGACAACAGATTGCTATTCCGTTGGTTCCGGAAGAAACGCTATAGTGTTATTTAGTTTTTCTGATATACATTTGGTACAATTGTGCACACCCCATGGTAATATGATAAAAGAACTTAAAGGTCCAATTTAATCCCATAGAATCTTAAACTCGTACTTCATGAAATTTGTACATTTACGGGCAAAGGGAAATGCAAACCTGCACCTAGTTTATTCAAGCACGCACTTGTGCACTTCAAAAATATCCCCAAAAACTCATGGATGTAGGGCATGTTAACACACATGCACTTGCAAAGACTTGTTGTGCAAAGATGATCATATGTGCACTATGCAAAACAAATAAGTTTCTAGCGATATAAGCCTTTATCGTTTCTCTTTTGTACAATGCGCACATGATCATTTTGTGCACAACTTTTTGCAAGTTCACATGCACCAACATCTCCCACGTCCATGAATTTTTGGGGATTTTTTTTGTATATTTACGTGCAAACTAAAATAGGTGCAGGTGCGCCTATTTGTATAGAATCTACATTGGACAAGAAAATATATACTATTTATAAATCGAGAATATGTACGAGGAATTAGGTATCCTTTTCTTTTATTAAGAAAAAGAAAGATGTATAAATTCGAGCCGAACCTAGACGATAGGGTGCACATCCACATCTTATCTTGCGCCAGCTGAGCACCTAGCTCCTCCTATACCTAGCTCCTATATATTTTATTTTATATGCGTTAACAACCTCCTAGCTAGCACCGCACCGCACTCCACTCCAGCCAGAATAGATGCGCGACAGTTTGGTCGGTCCGACCATGGGTGGGCATTGAATCTTCAGGCAGCGCATTGGAATTACCAAGTAACATGCACGCAACCAGCGTTGTGTGCCTCATTTCTTCGGAGGGAATGATATGGTTGTGTCAGATTGACAAGGCCATCGCACTAGTGGATTCCAAAACTCTCTGGGGCTCTCAGAATTGAAAGAAATGTAATGTACACTGGTCCTTACCACTACTTGCACCACGAGTCTTCTGCTGTCTCAACCTTGACCTCTGAATCTGATTGGATTTGGAGGGATATACTTCTCCAAGTCACGTTCTCTAGTACTCCCCGTAAGAATGCTGGTTCTGAGACTCGGATCTTATGCCATGTGAAAGGATTGTATCCTATTACCGAAAGGGTAGGTTGGAGCGGTTCATTCACCAAAATAAAGGCAATAGCATTCTGGAGTGCTATGACTGTAAGAATCCTGAAAAGCGATGGTTCAAGAGATTGCAATGTACGGTAGTGGGGGGGTGGCTAAAGAGGAATCCAGTGGGAATCCAGGAGGAAGTATATTGGGAGAATGGCAGGCACGACCTCAGTGTCCTCATCATTGGAAGGTGGATCCTTGTAACATGCATGCGCTGAGTGTGCAGCAGCAGTGATTTGGGTCTGATTGGCACCAGGTTAGGGCACAAAAGGCCACAATTTGCTTGCACCGCCCACTGAGGAAGCTACTTGTTGGGTTTCCCATTTTCTGGTGCCCCACAGCAGGTGGGTGTTTGGTTTCCAGGGAGAAAACCAGGTTTTGTGAGAGCTGTGATGTATGTTTAGCATGCATCTCTTCGTAATGCTAGCAACATTGAACAAATCTGTGTGGTCTGCCTACCAGTGAGAGGATGATTTAGGAAGTTGGGTGAATAATGAACCCGTTTTGATTGCCACTTGCTCTATTGCTGCACACCGTCAAACAACATCAGTGCTGCCCCCATAAGAATTGCTGCAGCATTTGTTTTAGTCCTGCTGCACACCTGGCCCTGTTTGTTGGTTCTCTTCTACCTTTCTAGCTGTGATCAACCTGTATGGCCCTGCACATCTGGTGTTACCCGCGGTACATAGTGCCTCTACTCCAATTACAGAGCTGGGTACGCTGCATAAAGGCAGGTGAGGCGCAAAGCAAGTTAGCAGAGATTTTTTTTTGGCTAATATAGCACCGTTGACACGCGCAATAGCAAATGTAGTCTCCTCTCCGTGCCAAATGAAAAAAAGTAACCGAGTCCGTGCGCCAGAGGGCCAGAGTCACCGACGGAACAACACATCGCCACGTCTGTGCACCCGAGACAAGAGGGCGCCGAGTCTGTGCGCTTGGAGGGGGTGGAGGGCACGAACGCAAGGCGGGGTGCGGCGTGTGGCGCATGGACGAGCCGGCACCGTGCCTCGGGAGCACGGCCGCGGCGACGTGTCAGTCCGCCGGCGACTCTGGCCCTCTGGCGCACGGATAACGTGCTATACTAGCCAAAAACTCGTTAGTGGAAGGCCAAGGCAGTAGCACAGAAGTTGAGGATGCCTTCTTTTTTTTAGAAATTTTACCGTACATTCTATCGGTAGTATATGGTAATAGTATAAATTAAATCTGACCATTGATTTGTTAAGGGTATAATAGATTTTTATTTGTATTTATAATTTTTCGTGTGAGTATTATAGACTTTGTATTTATAATTTTCGTGTGAGTATTATAGACTTTTCCAATTAGGGTTGAAAATATTAATCTTGTGTCATGTGATCTTCACATATGCAATTACAATTCTACTACTCATACTATCAATTGTAGTATAACTAAATCCTAACTAATCTGAACTATTGGATTAAAAAGAATTGACGGCTCGTATTAAATTGATTGTACCCTAGAAGAGCTCTCTCTGTTTTTTTAATGCTGAACTTGCTTGAAATAGTCATCCCTGCATCATTGCATTTAGATTATTCTTCTTCTTGGCAAATCTAGGTTCATTTCAGTAGAACTTGGGGTCAATTCAAGTGCAATGCCAATTCTGGACATCATTATTTGTTTGTTTGGAGTTGACCTTTCAAAATTGTTAGGCCCTACCATGGAGAGATATTGGCGACGGCACTATTTTTGTGTAGGGATCTTCTGAATGCAAAAAAGAAAGAAATTAGGTACAACACTTGGTCAGTTGGTCTATAGAGGTCATTTGTCAAGTGCATTGCCACGTTGATGGGTTCAACATGAAGTGCTGACGGCTGGCAACTGTTTAGGTCTAATAATTCTTCTGAATGGGCATTGTGTCGGAAGCAAGATGGCTCCACGAACAATAAGTGGAAAAGTTCAACTCCAAAATTTTCGATTTTCTGCGGTTCTGTGGGTTAGCGTCCTAATTTTTAGATAATAGAAGAGAAAAATCTTCTCTGACCACGTCCCAATTCAAAGAATCTTCCTCTTAAATCATTCTTTGCTGGAGATTTTCGTGGTGCTTGACACTGATGGAGTTATATTTGCCCCAGAAGCTGATCGATGTTATGGTTCATGGATGCTTCAATAAGACCTTTTGCAGGTGAACAGTCTTATTCCAAAACTTCAGCTTACTACTACATTATGGTTCTCTAAGAATATCACTTGCATTTCATGTTGATTTCAGGAATCTTGTGTGTATCCCATAGGATTCCACATCTTTTATTTATAGTCTCAAAGTAGAGTCCAACTCTAATACAACACGTTATTTAGATCTAACACGAACTCTCCAACACTCCCCCTCAAGATGGGCCGAACATATCAATCATGCTCATTTTGTTATATATTGTAGCACCCTCACTAGGACCTAGCCCTTTAGTAAAACAGCCAGTCAACTGTTCACCAGACTTTGACATACTCCATCTTCAATATTCTGCCATCGAGTTTTTCCTTGATGAAAAACCTATCAATCTCAACGTGCTTGGTATGATCATGCTGAACAGGGTTGTTAGCAATATTGATTGCAGATTTATTATTATAATGCAACACCAAGAGATTATTCATCCATATTCGAAGCTCGAATAATAAACCCTTCATTCATATCATTTCTCTCACACTCAGTGCCATTACTCTGTACTCTGCCTCTGCAGTAGACCGAGCCACAACCTCCTGCTTCTTGCTTCTCTATGAGATAAGGTTACCTCCCACAAAGATGCAATATCTAAAGGTAGACCTCCTGTCATCCACACTGCTTGCCCAATCAGCATCGTAATAACCTTCCACATTTAGATGTTGATTCTTCTTGAACCAAAGGCCTTTCCTAGGGCTACTTTTCAAATACCGCATGATTCGATAGACAACATCTATGTGTCATGTTCTAGGATCATACATATATCGACTAATCACACTCACTGCATATGAAATATCAGGTCTTGTATGACACAAATAGATGAGACGCCCAACAAGTCTTTGATAAGCTTCCTTGTCAACTGGATCTCCCGACTCAGCACGTAGCTTGTGATTCCTATCAATAGGTGATGAAGCAATAGGGCGAAACCCAGGCATACTTCCTCTGGGAGAGAACTATACCATTCGAAGAACGAGCAATCTTAATCCTAAGAAAGTATCGAAGAGGTCTAAGATCTTTCACCTCAAATGCCTCTCCTAGTTTTTTCTTCAAAGACTTGATTTCCTCGGCATCATCTCCAGTAATCACAATATCATCAACATAAACAGGCAATATGGTGATATGTGATCCTCTATGTCTATAAAGCACAGTATGATCTCCATTGCACTGAGAATAACCCATACTACAGACTGCACGCCTGAATCTATCAAACCACGCCCTTAGAGACTGCTTCAGACCATATAAAGACTTCTTGAGTTTACATACCTTCCTCTCAGTTTGTCTGTTCTCAAAGTCTGGAGGAATCTCCATGTATACCTCCTCTTGTAAATCACCATGTAGAAAAGCATTCTTCACATCTAACTGATGTAGGGGCCATCCAAAGTTAGTTACACAGGAGATCAATGTTCTTACCGTGCTCATCTTCACCACTGGTGCAAAGGTCTCATCATAGTCTATCTCATATGTTTGACTATAACCTCTTGCAACCAACTGTGTCTTGTATCTCTCTATCTTGCCTTCAGGAGTTTGCTTAATTGTAAACACTCATTTGCATCCTACTACCATTTTTCTTGCTGAAAGTGGAACAAGATCCCATGTATTGTTCTTCTGAAGTGCACTAAATTCCTTCTTCATGGCATCCTTCCACTTATGATCCTGCTTAGCACCTCGCCAATCTTTTGGAACATTCACTGTCTGAAGAGATACAATGAATGCTTTGTATGCAGGTGAGATATAAGAATATGAGATGAAATTTACAATGTTATGCTCAAAGCCATACCGGACTGGAGGCTTTCTTGCATTAGCTCTAGTTTTCCTACATTGTGCAAATGGTAACTCTAGATGGGAATGATTAGAATAAACATTAGAATTGAATGCCATTTTGGCCCTCTGATTCAAATCAATTGCAAAAATGATTCTCATCTCGTTTTATTTGCAAATCTAGACCTCCTCTCTAACCTTCCGCGCTCCCCGACCGCGGAACGTGGGTACTCAGCACGAATCTCCGCGGAAATGGACGGGGACCGCGGAATCGGGCGTTTCCGCGCTCGGCCACCGCGGGAACTCGCCTCCTCCCGCGCTCACGCACCGCGGCAAGTGACCTGGGCCACCTCTGGTGCCTTTCCGCGCTCGGGGAGCGCGGAAGCGACCTTCCCCACTCCCCGACCGCGGAAGGTGGTGGAGGGGGGGTCTAGATTTGCAAAAAACTTGGTACGGGGGTTATTTTTGTAATTGCGTGATGCCATGGGGTCAAAATGAAAAAAAATTCTAAACATTACCACTCGTCACAAGGGGAAACAAGGAACCTGATGGAGAGAGACCCGAGGAGGGATTTGGGACTAGATCAACTGGCAAAGCTAGCTGTTCAGGCTGTGGCAACGACGACTGTTCAGAAAGCTCCACCGTTGGTGGCTTAGGTGCTGACTGCTTGTCTCTTTGCTTCTCCTCCTGTTTCCCACAGTGTCTTCGTTGATAAACCTTCAATTCTTTTGGGGCTATCACATCTCTCGCCTATTCTGTTAGGTTTGGACATGGAATTATCCCCACAATGACTTCTTCTTTTTGACTCTCCTTGTTCTCTCCCTCTCGACTGTCACCCTTAGTGATATGAGAGAACTCCAAAAACTGATCAAGAGTACATCCACTTGTGTAGTAAGGCTCAAACTCCCGAAATGTCACATCTATACTCACGAACAACTTTCGTTCAACTGGGTTCCAGCATCTATAGCCCTTCTAACTTGATGAGTAACATATAAAGATACATTTCAATACTTGTGAATCTAGCTTGCCAACCGCTGGTCGGTGATCTTGTATAAAACACACATAGCCAAACACCTTGGGAGGCACCTTGAACTCCCGTTGACCCAAAAGAAGTTCAGCTGAAGACCTCATCCCAAGTATTCGAGACGTCATGCTATTGATGAGATACATTGCCATCATTACTGTCTCGCTCCACAATCCCTTTGGCACATTCATCTGAAACATGAGTGAACGTGCTACCTCCAACAAATGTCGATTCTTCCTTTCAGCCACTCCATTCTGAGGTGGGGGTTCCTGGACAAGTAGTCTGATGAGGTGTCCCCTCTTCTGAGAGATACGTTGCATACTCCTTATTAACATATACTCAGTTCCATTATCTGATCGAAGAATCCGAACCTTTGCGTCAATCTGAGTAGAAACCATCCTATGAAAGTCCTGAAAACATCGAAGGACCTCGCTCTTGTGTTTTATCATATAAATTCACGTCATACGAGTATAGCAATCAATAAATATGATAAACCACTTAAAACCACTCATAGAAGTAACTGAGCACAGACCCAAACATCCAAATGTCTTAATATAAAAGGTTCATAACTCCGAAGACCAATGCTACTATATGTAGACTATGTATGTTTTCCAAACTCACAAGCATCACACACAAGTTTACTCTTGTCTACCCTTTTGAACAAATCAGGGTATAACTGACTTAAATTCTCAAATGATAGATGTCCTAAGCGATGATGATTTAATAAAACTTCTCCCTCGATTCCTCCTATGGCCACAGCCAATGCCGTATCAACCTGATCAATATACCACAATCCATTACGCCTTATTCCAGTCCTAATCCTCTTCCCAGTTCTCTTCTCCTGGAACAAACACGAATCCTCATCAAATATGACAGGGTATTTGAGTTGGTCAATGATACAACTGACTGAAAGAAGATTGACTAGAAAGGAGGGACATGCAAAACGGAGGATAAAGCAATAGATGGTGTGCACTCTACAGATCCTACACCCTAAATAAGCTGGTAGATTCTATCAGCTGTTTGGATAGTTTCAGAACGAGTATATGGGGTGTAAGATGCAAAAGCACTAAGTGAACCCGTGACATGCTTGGATGCCCCTGAATCTATGATCAATCAATATGAGAGGTACCTTCGCCCACGTGGGCATAGTTTGAAAAGTTACCAAAGGAGGTGGAATCATGAGAAGTCTCCAATGCATTTCCCTGCTGCAACTTCTCCCACTACATAGCTTGCTCGCCTGTCAGAGTAACAGACGTCATCTCCTCTGTCAGGGCTACATTAGCCCTGGGGCCAACTCGGCCCCTTCCTCGACCTCCACCTCCACGTCCAGCACGATCTCCACCTCGGCCTCCACGACCACCACGATCACCACTACCTCCTTACTATGGAGAAGGACAAGCACGGTTAAGATGTCCTCTCACCCCATAGTTGCAGCACTCCTTGTCATCTGGTATGGCGTATGCAGATCTGACCGGGTTGTTATCCCCCATTACTCGTAGTCGAACCTCCTCCTGCCCCATAGTCGAAATAGCCTCAGCCATGGTAGGCAAGTTTGCCAAGTGAAACATGTCAGCTCTTCTACTTTCAAACTTTGGGCTCAGTCCCTTAAGAAATTGTGTAACCCGTCTACGTTGCAGCCACACTCTGCTAGCCTCAATATCACCAGCACATATTAACTGTAGTGGATCATAATGATCTAAATCTACCCACAGTTGTTGCAGTTCACTAGCATACTCCTGGACAATATTCTCCTCCTATTTCAGGGCCTTCACCTTGCCCTGGACCACCACCATCATCATCACATTTCCTACCTCGGAGTACATGTTGCTCAGCATCTTCCACATCGTCGGTGCACTCTGCATCATCTCCACCATCCGAGCGATGGATGGAGACATCGAAGTTAGCAACCAAGCTACCACCACATAGTTGGTGGTGTTCCATATCCTCCAATCCATACTTGCCTTATCTGTAGGCTCAATGCAAGTCTCCCGCAGGTAGTGCTCCACTCCCTTCGTCCTCAGAATTAGCTGAGCCCTGCTAAACCAACTCAGGTAATACTCCTGGACAGTATTCTCCTCCTATTTCAGGGCCTTCACCTTGCCCTGGACCACCACCATCATCATCACATTTCCTGCCTCGGAGTACATGTTGCTCAGCATCTTCCACATCGTCGGTGCACTCTGCATCATCTCCACCATCCGAGCGATGGATGGAGACATCGAAGTTAGCAACCAAGCTACCACCACATAGTTGGTGGTGTTCCATATCCTCCAATCCATACTTGCCTTATCTGTAGGCTCAATGCAAGTCTCCCGCAGGTAGTGCTCCACTCCCTTCGTCCTCAGAATTAGCTGAGCCCTGCTAAACCAACTCAGGTAATTCTTACTTCCTTCTAACTTTACATCATTCGGCATCAGCTACAGCTTTAAGTCAGATGACCCTGCACTAGCCCTCAGACCTATCATACCTGTCGCAAAGAGGTTCTATAATATGCTTCTCATGTCACCTTGAGTTACTAGCGAGGAAGTAGTCTTGACAATTGCATTTCTTTTCTCTTCTACCGCCCTCATTGCGGCTTCTTCCTCCTCCTTCCTCACAGCCTCAATTTCCTCAGGGATCATCTTCTCAAACAACCAGAGTAATGCCAATTACTACCCAGATATGCCGCGCGTATCTCCCACGATCATGGAAATTCTTCACACATCAACGTTCAGCCGAACCTGGATGACTGTCTCCACAATTTCCCTAATCATGCAGAGACGTGACATAAAAAAAACAAATTCAACAAAACTCCCTTTTTTCCTCTTTCTCTGCTTTTTTTTTTCTTTCGGTGCTTTTCTTCTCGGCCGGCACCCTCTCTCTCTCTCCTCCTTTTGTTGCTTTAGTGTCTTCGTTGCTTTTCTTCGTTCCGCCAACACTCCAGACTTCCTCTATTCCCCTTCTTCTTCGGCTCACCAACAACGACGGCGATCTGAGGCGATGGCAGCGGCGGTGGCTTCGCGTCCTGTGCTCCAACCACAACTCGTGCAACACGACCCGAGCGGCGGCGGTGACACGTGTGACCCAAGCGGCGGTGGCGGCCCGCGTGACCAAGCAATTGCGGCGCGGCCCGAGGGGCAGATTCGTCTGGTGAAAAAAAAGTAGGGAGGGGAAATGACAGTGGCGGTGGTTGAGGTACGTGCATGTGAGGGCTAGGGTTAGGGTTTGGTGGTGGATGGGCACAGGGGCTCTGATACCATGTTGATTTCGGGAATCTTATGTGTATCCCGTAGGATCCCACACCCTTTATTTATAGTCTCAAGATATAGTCCAACTCTAATACAACTCGTTATTTAGATCTAACACGAACTCTCTGACATTTCATAATGTAGTAGTAAGCTGAAGTTACATTTTAACTTGTAGGTTCCTGATAATTATTCCTTTTGAACTGCATTTGCTCATTGCTGGGACGTTAGATAGGGGAGAACAAATCACGACATGCGAGGTCTGTTGCAGTTGCTTTAGCTAATATATACCGCTACTACAAAATAGGCTGTACTGGACGCCTCATCACATATAATTTTTAATAAGAACCGTCTGTGATATGTAGCGATGGCTAGAACCGTCTGTGATACATAATTATCACAGACGGTTCTTGTTAATAACCATCTGTGAATCATTATAGACGGTTTTTATCACGAACCATCTGTGATTATAATCATATCACAGACGATTTTGCAGACAAAACTGTCTCTGATGCTTTTGTTTTGTTGGGCAGGGAAATGAAAATTTGGACTTAATGGGCAGGATGCCGAAACTCGCTTTATATTCACCGAGTCTCCTCGCACCTCACACCTCCATCTCCTCCTCTATCATCTCTCCTCAAACCGAGTGCCGCCGCCTCACCCTGACCTTGTGCCCCGACCTCCCCCGAGCTCGTTGTCCGCAGCCTCTTCCACCTTGCCCCAGCCTCCTCGTCGTCGGCCTCCCCTCCCCTGGCCTCATAGCCTATGGGCTCCCCTGACATCGTCGGCCTCCTCCAATTCGTTGCCCCGGCCTCCCACGACCTCGTTGCCCCCAGCCTCCTCCATTTCGTCGCCCCGGCCTTCTCTACCTCGCCCCGGCCTCATTGTCGCCAGCCTCCCCCAACCTCGTCGCCCCCAGCCTCCCTCGACATCGTCGCCCCCAGCCTCCACCTTAGATCGCGCACTATCCGATAAAACAGCCATAACTTTTGCATACGAACTCGGATTGCGACATTCTTTGGCTTGTTGGAAAGCTAACAAAAAGTTGCATATGAAAATCCATAAAACAATCTGTGATTCATTTAGATAGGGCCTCTACACAACGTCGAAAGTTGCAAATCCGAAAAAGTGAACCCCCCCCCTAAAAAAAAGGTTGTTTAGGTCACAAAATGGCCTTCGAAGTTTCAACACCTATTTTCGCCGTTCGTCCGCCGTCCAGTTTGAGTTTTATTTCATTCCAAATTTTGTAATCAACTATATGCAAATACTCGGGTTCAACTGTCCAGCAATTGATTGGTTTGGGTCAAAATTCGATTTTTTTTTGCAATAAAAAAATTATCACAGACGGTTCTAAACACTAACCGTCTGTAAAAAATGCTATGACAACCGTATGTGATAATGATTATCACAGACGGTTATTGACTTTTTTCACAGACGGTTATTGTTTAGAACCGTCTGTGATAGTTTTTTTTTCACATATTATCACAGATCCATAAAATCAGACGGTTCAAAAACCATTTGTGATGTCGATTTTGAACCGTCTGTGATGATTTTTTCTGTAGTAACGTACAACTCTCTCCTTTTTATAAATCTTGCTTTAGCCAACTTAGCTTTTACTATTAAGTCGCGACTCTGTACTTAATTCCTCGTCATGAAAAAAGTGTTTTCTCATGATGATCTATCTGCCCACTCAGCATTACGCGTCATGTACAGTTCAATGATTAAACTATGTTCACTACTAAATTACTAATAGGCTCTCATGTCCTATGCTCCTATGCATGTTCTCTTTTATTCAGACCTTGTCACACGTCCGTCAAGTGTCTAAGTACCCCTAATGGTACCCACCTTTTATATAATTTCTGAATGGGTGTACTTGATCTCACTCAAATCAAGAGACTGCTTACATGGGTTGATGGGTATATAGTGCAAAAGAACTAACTAAGCTAGGGCATGCATTCAAAGCTGGGCATATAGAACTATATATAGAAGACACACTCAGAACTTCTTCACTACTTCGTTTCTTTTTCCCTCTTCTCTTCTAAACTTAAACAACAAAGTCGAGTCCCACTAGATTACTTCAGGCACCAACCTCCTCAAAACACAGGATTCTTATATATCATCATTCACATCTGCACCAACTCTTCTTGAGATACAGCATATCTCTTCTTCTTTTTTCTGCCGTGCATGCATTCATATACAACAGAGTTGAGATCGAAGCCAACACCATTAGCTAGATCGAGGAAACACCACGAGAAGCCTACCTACGTGCATGGACCGTTGGAGTGAAAGTGAGGGTAAGAGAGCCCATGATCCAATCTTCCAAACTCATTTCAGCGAAAACTGCCGCCAACCTGTTGAAGCTTTCTGCAAAGAGAAGAGTGCAGATGCTGTCGCTGCTTGCTCCGAGCGATGTATCTGGGTTCCGGGGCCAATTATCGTGGGTGCAGGACCATCAGGGCTCGCCGTCGCTGCATGTCTCAAGGAGAAGGGGATCGACAGCCTTATTCTCGAGCGCTCCAACTGCATAGCTTCCCTTTGGCAGCTCAAGACTTATGATCGTCTCAGCCTTCATCTTCCACGGCAGTTCTGTGAGCTTCCCCTCATGCCTTTCCCTGCAGACTACCCTATTTATCCCTCAAAGCAGCAATTTGTAGCCTACCTGGAGAACTATGCTGTAAGGTTCGGCATCTGCCCCACGTACAACCGCACGGTGGTGTTTGCCGAGTATGATGAGCAGCTTCTGTTATGGCGGGTGAGGACTCAAGCTACCGGCAGAATGGGGGAGGAGGTGGAGTATGTGTCTCGGTGGTTGGCTGTGGCGTCTGGCGAGAACGCTGAGGTTGTGCAGCCAGAGATTGATGGCCTAGAAGAGTTCAAGGGAACGGTTATGCACACCAGTGCATATAAGAGCGGCGGCGCATTCGCTGGGAAGCGAGTTCTTGTTGTTGGGTGTGGCAATTCCGGCATGGAGGTGTGCCTAGATCTCTGCAACCACAATGCACAGCCTCATATTGTAGTACGAGACGTTGTACGTGACTTCCTCCTACTTCTCTATTAGTTTTTTTTTGTCAATGCTATTAAATTATTATACTGTAAATTATGTTCTATAACTTATATTTGTTTTCTACTCTTAACCCTATAAAAAGTGATAGGCCTATACTGTAATGATAGAAGGAGATGCCTCCCTGACTACTATTTTTAGGTTATAGTTGTTTATGTGCCGGTTTAGCCTATGGCGGATGTCAGCGGCTTGAGCGTGCTTATCTCTAGCTCATGAACTTAAGGAAGGCCTAGTGCCTGAAATCATTAGTGTGAACCAAAAGCAAGATTTTTCAAGGCCAATTTGGTTCTCGCACCTGCAGTACATTAATTTATGCGAAGTTCAGGGTTACCAACAAGCTGTCACTTGAGGAAAGGGGGAGATTCTTGAAACGGAAGGCTTCTCTGGTGTGCGTCCTTTGAGTTCGTTCTTTCTCGGGATTCATTTCCACGCGTGTGTACTTGCAGCTTTTCTGACCATCTCTGCATCCTTCATGTCCATGTTCTTTTGGTTCTTTGATTAGTTTTCTGCTAATAGTTTTCTTGCCCCAAGGATAGTGCAAAGAGCTTTTTCGTCTACACTTCATGTAAAAACTTTGATTTGCACACGTTAGCCATGGGTCCCCTCCACCACCACGAGAGCATAGCATAAGTCTGTCACTTAAAAGAAACATTAACAAAATGGCTTGAGAACCTACCTTTAATTTCATGACTAGGTGCATTCCTTTCCCACAGCTCTTTCAGCTTTGAAAGAGCTTAGTGAGAATAAATAAAAAATGCAAGCTGGGGTTTGCATACTATACTATGTTGGAGATAAGGGAATAAGTTTGGTCCAGGGAGTGTGTTTCAAATGGGTCATGTTGCTTCTTGTAGCATGCAGAAAGCAGACTTCGGAAAAGAGGAATTTGTTCTGATTAATTTTGTGATCCAATCATTAGTACAAATGTCGCATTGCCTTTTGTGAGCGTTAACTAAGATTTTGTTCATCATTGGCAGGTACACATCTTGCCCAGGGAGATGCTGGGTCAGTCCACCTTTGGGCTGTCAGTGTGGCTGCTCAAGTGGCTCCCAGTCCACGTGGTGGACCGGATTCTACTGCTCATAGCACGGACCATGCTTGGGGATACTGCTCGGCTTGGGCTAAAGCGGCCTACCATCGGTCCTCTTGAGCTCAAGTCACTCTCAGGGAAGACCCCAGTTCTTGACGTCGGCACATTTGCAAAAATTAAGTCTGGCGATATCAAGGTTTGTTTCACATCACTGAAGTACAAAGCAACGTGAAAGTGATTGTTCGAGGGAATCCATCGATCAATCTCTGCCTTGATTTAGTACTGAGCTGTAATTATTCCCAATGATCGAACTGTGCAGGTTCGACCTGCCATAAAACAGATATCAGGGCGACATGTAGAGTTTACGGACACACGGTCGGAGGAGTTTGATGCAATTGTGCTTGCCACTGGCTACAAGAGCAACGTTCCCTTCTGGTTAAAGGTACATTTACTGTTTTGCATTGGCATGTCTGTAATATATTATGGAGTATGTCATTTTAGAGTGGCACTATTTCCCCCCTGAAAATCAAGAGGCAAATCTGACCATGTAATGAAAGCACTGAAAGAACTCTCCAAATGAATTTATGTCACAGTTGGATGAAAAAAGTTACGAGACCTCTGTAAGATAGACTGTAGGTAGCTGTCATATGTCGATTTATGTACTAGCTGGAAGTAAGTTGGTAAATTCCTGTGCGTCTGCGTCCTGATCTCCAAATCGTGTTTTGCTTTGAAATGGGCAGGACCGGGAGTTGTTTTCAGAAAAAGACGGCTTGCCAAGAAAAGCATTTCCAAATGGGTGGAAGGGTGAGAAGGGGCTCTACTCGGTTGGATTAACCCGACGCGGCCTGATGGGAACCTCGGTCGATGCGAGGAGGATTGCTCACGACATCGAGCAGCAATGGAGGGCCATAGGGAAGCATCCGGACGTGTTGCCCTAGCACCCGTCGCTGTTGTTTGCCGCAGTGGCAGGAGGCGTGCCATCCAACTCAAGCTTGTGCATACTAGTAGGTTTGCCGAGAATGATACGATATTTGCCGACTTCAACGGTGCGCTTGAAGTGACAAAAGAGTGTAATATACATGTGCTGCATGCTGTGTTGCTTGCCGTTTTAGTTCTTGTCTAGGGTATTGTATTGGCAAATTTTTTTTTGTGTTATTTGCTTTTGATGACTAACCAGCCATCCTACAGGCTAGGCAGCTCTGTATCATCCTTCGGGGGGGTTGTAATATTGAAGTGCCCGTGTTCGACAATCGGGCTCTGTTTGGCCTCGACTGATCAATGAATCTAGCTTGGTTTTTTCCTCTCTTGTGTGTAATATATTAGCTCTCTCATGCATATAGTTTCATCAAACTTGCCTAGTAGCTGAAAGTTTCAGAAGTTAGTATTCAGATCAAGATTCCGTCGAATAGTCAGGTTTAAGTGTTCCGGCCGGTGGCTAGCTTATGTTATACACTTCCACAATTGCTATGCTCCATCAAGTTTACTTTCGGCGTGAAACTTTTGGGTGCAGTGCCTGGGAGGTCCCTACTATGTCCGACGGCTCTTGGCCTGAATAAAGGACAAGATCGGCTACCTACCGGGAATCCGTTTTCCTTTTGGTAGCCATGCACGAAAGTTTTGGTTGCCGGGCAGCAAATTTTGCGTATCATCGGCGAAATGACAGTTCGAAGGGAACGGACTTGGTACAGAACCGGAGGCCCTACGAAAGTCACTTGGGGGGACGAGGTAATTCTTGCTACTGCAAAGACAGCAGGAATATTCCGGGGATTTCCTTTCACTGTGGTCAAGACACATGCGACACTAGTACCTGTTCTTGAATTATTCCTGTAACTTTTTGCTTTTGTTCTTGCTCGTCCTGATACATACAGTTTGTTTTGTGAAGATCGAGCTCAAGGCGTCACTCTGCGTCACAAAACAGAACCTGCCCTAATCTGTGCTACGGACAAATTCAGGCCCGTTTGGCATTGCGGTGACTTTTGAAAAACAGCATTTTTTTTCCACTTTTGAATATTACAGTTAGTTCAGGGTGTCTTTTTAGGAGCCATAACAGCAAAATCTTACCAGATTTAGTAAAGATTCATATAACTAAGTAGATTTCACAGCGCATCGCTGCAGTACAGCACTGCAACTGCAAACTAGCTAGCCCCTTAAACCAGACATGGAACATGTTTTCCTTCTGTCACATAATTTTACATAAGAATGACACCAGCCAACAAACGTCTCAAAGTGCTTAAAACATTTTTACAATGAAGTGTGTACCATATTTATATAATCCATAAACTGGACTACAGAAATGCATAAACGGGTGTAAAATTGAACGGTTTATTTTCTCTTCTAAATCTACACCTATATTTCCTTTTACCACAATAATTAACAGGACTCTTTGCCCACATTGATGAGTTGCTAACCACGCGTCAAGCAAGGAGCATTTGGGAGCAATACTGGTGTATGCTTAATAATAAATAAATTATAGATGAGATCTAGATTGGAATGAAGATAAGCAGTGGATATGGTCAGATGGAGGAGTGCAGACTGAAGAAATGAAGATTTTAATAATGCCAAGTACATGTCAGGCACATGCATCTGATGCATGGATGACTTCCCTCCAAGCACGTAGAGCTAGCTGGCTGCTGGATTTGACTCCACTTTTGTGTTATGACGATGAATCGATAACAACACTTGTGATCTGTGAATATCACAGTCATGTTCGAAAGACACCGGTCACTCTCTCGAATGTCTGTCCGACCTCTCCCTCTCAAAGCGGTCTCCAACTGTAGCTGAAGCAAACCATATCGGTTATGGGACATTACACTCGCTGTAGCATATGTACGTCCATGCTCCCGGCCAGAGAGAAGAGAACGAGCAAGAGAGTGCAACCATTGTAGCATCTCAGGTAGCGAGCAATAATGGACGTTGCAATCAAGTTGCAGTAGCTCAACTGGGCGAATCTCTGATGTTACAAGCCATCATGAGGCCTGGCCCGTCATATATATAGCAAGCGACCGATCGAGTTAATGAAATGTACGTACGTTGCACATAGGTTTCGCCTGAAAAAACATATATAGCCCTTGTCAGCAACCGCACAAGAGCATAATATCTCGAGCCGGCGGATGATTAGGCTGACGGCGACTCACCCCTGTTCTTCCACAGTGGCCGAACTCGATCGACGGTACGTAGCTTCCAATCCAACAGGACGGCGCCACTGCAGCAGATGGAGCAGATCCGTTCGCAGATGGATGGCAGCGCACGCATGGCCGTCGCCGTCTACGCCAGTTGGATTAAACAAGGCAAGAAAAGGCTCGGGCCGAGACCCATAGGGCCTGGATCGAAAAGGAGTGGACGGGAGCCGGCCGGGCACGGCGCGGCAAAGCACATGCCGAGCAAATTGCAAAAGCGTACGCCGAACCGAGCGAAAGTCGAAACCCACGGCGCGCGGGCACATGCGCGCGTGCATGCATGCATATGCAGCTGGGATGGGTGCAGGTGCATGCCGAGCCGGCCGCGCGCGCTCATCGATCTTATCGCCACCTTCCAGCGCGCGTCTCCTCCCCCCTTTTGGCTCGCTCGTGCATGCATGCATTTCTGCGGCATTACCATTCGCATGGGATGCATCTCCCAGGTCCTTGGAAGGCAAAAGCGTGCCTCTTTGGGGTCCTATTCCTTTCCCTCGGCAGAGCTGTTGGTCGTGTCCTCTTTGGCATGCAATTTGATTCTTTAGCTTTAATTCTTGCTCTTTTCATGGCAGTGCGATACATTCCGTAGAACTAGCGATATGGTTGCCTCCGCATGCGTAGCTACTTAGAGGCAACGGTGAACGGTTCGCACGAGACGAGACGATAGTAAAGTTGGGTGCGTGCTTCGGGGCTTTCCTGAAAGACAGTGCCCCCCTGAGTGCTCTCCAGTGGACCAGGTGGTATTTGCCGTTTGGTTAGGGTATATTCAAAGGAGATTCTTGTAGTCATGTCAAGTGTAGTGCGCACTAGCGATTTGGTTACCCATTTGCCTGCGTCTTTTGTAGCTAAAAGGCAAGTGCTACCATAAATGATCAAAGGCATCAAAAGTCAATGTTAACTAAACAAGTTGTCTGTGTTAATCTAGGCCTGGCCTAGCCTTTTGCGACTTGGCCCAATCACCTCTTTGGAGTTGTGCCCTTATATGCTTGTGATTTACTAGTAAGTAGTACTCCTAGCCACTCGGAAAGTGCTCTTTGCTCAGCCTAGCTAGTGCATGCCCAGATGCCCCTCGGGTTCCTCGGAAGGCTAACCTTTCGTCTCCTCCTCCCCGGGGCACACTCAGTGGTCGTGCCAGTGATGGTATCTACTAATGAGTTGTAGGAATGAGATTTGAGAATTTGTCGTTATGAGATAGATGCATATGAGGATTGTCATATATCAGTGAGACATCGAGGAATAAATTATCAAATTCATCTATTCATAGCGGTAAATCCTCCATAATTACGTCGTAGAATCTACGTCTCAAGTAAGGGTGTGTTTGGTTCAATACATGAGATGGTCTTTGTACCATCCGGTTCGGGAAATGGTCTCATACATGTGTTTGGTTCACTGAATCGAACCGCTCCATCCTGCACCGAATCGTTCCACACACATGAATATTCCATGGAGATTCCAAACCAACTCGTTCCATGAAATCGAGTGAATGACGCGGTTCAACACTTCCTTGTCCGGTATTGTTGCTTGCGCTCACTCTCCTTCGACTCGCTCACCCCGGCGGTGGAGGTGCGGCAGTCTTGAACCATTCGGCCGAGCAAGAAGGGCGATCGAGGCGCTGTGGCCGAGAGTCTTTGGGAAGCTGAGCGGCATCGTGAGGGGAGCAGGGCCAGAGGCGGTGCGGCGTGGGCCGCAGGAGCACACAAGGAGGCATCGGGCCAACCGGAGCCGCCGGCGGCGGCACCATGGGATCGAATCGGGAGGCGAGACCATGGGCCGCCGCCCTTGACTAGCGTGAGGCGGCGGCCAAGATGGAGGTCGGCCGTGGCAGAGTGAGCAGCGAGGGCAGAGGGGCGCCGGTGGCGGCACGGGAGCAGGGAGGCGGCGTGGGCGCCGGGAGAGAGCACCGGCGGCGGTGCCGACACGCCGGTGGCCAGGCGTGACCAAGCCAAGAGGAAGAGGGAGGCGGCACCATGAGCAATCCTTTGGCACAAGCAAGTACAAGAAAAATGGATTGAGATAGAAAGAGGAATGGGGGAGAATAGAAAGGAGGAATCGGGTGGCGATACAGGATGCTGTTCTGTGATGTTGCATGAAATTTGCATGAATTTCAAAAAACTTTGGTTGTATTTCAAAATTTCCAAAAGCTTTGCCTTACAATTTCAACAGTTAAAATAATTTTCTTGCCTCAAATTCAGATTGGCAAAAAATATAAAAGTTAATTGTGTGCAAAACTATTTCGAAACTTGAATTTAAATTCAAATCAATTTCTAAACTCAATTCTCACAATTGTGCAAGGTGAGCTCACCACCTCTAGTGAGAGGGTTACCATATCCAACTTCATCCACCAAACCAAACAACAGCTTGAACCATCCAGAACCATCCTATACAACCAACCAAACGAAATCCTATATCATCCCATACAACCAACTAGACATGCTTACTGTATCATTTCATACAGGACGATCACATCCTACCTGTATCATCCCATCTCATTCAACCTCGTCCCACCAACCAAACGCACACTAAGGCATTGCATGCTGCATCCACTACCACTAGTGTACATATGTAGTAGTTAGGTACCTAGTACTACTGCCTCCACCAGGTAGCCGTAGTGGTTGACACCTCGGTGCCTTTGTTCACAACTGAGGCAGGCATGAATATAGAGATTCATGGGAATATACGAGCTAATCCACAAGTTCTTACACTATAATAAGCTCGCGTCATGCATGCCCATGCACCGTGCTTACATCCTTGATAGAATACTAGCTACCTAGGCTAGCTACACTAGAGTACTAGTGGAGCTTGTGCACGCAGATGTACACGCAGAACAAGAAGGTAACGTTCGGAAAAGAAGCTTGCGTATGCATCGGTCTAAGTTTACGATCATGCGTGCATATGCATATGCACATGCACGACTACTAAATCAAATTGATAATCGTCCAACAGTAGACTTGCTGTAATCATGTTATATATGAAAAAGAATCTGGGAAGCGTGGATGCACGTATTGCGTACGTACGGCGTGGAGACTGGAGTCTCACCGCGGGTCAGTCCTATACGGGCCGGAGACTGGAGAACCACACAATCATGCATCCTAGCCTAGGCCGAAAGCCGTTCTCGGGCTGGAGAGACATTGCAGCTTCCGCCACACAACTTGCCAGCTGCGGATGGGCCGCGCGCTCGGGCACCGCTTTGGCGCTTTGCCTTTTCGAACGAGACTCTAGCCGAAAACGTGCGTGCGGCACAGACGCGGCCGCCTCGCGCGTTGTCGGCGAGGTGGCCACAGGCCAAGTGTCCCATGGATTCCACTTCCACGTACCGTCCTGCGAGCAATTGATTAGAGTACCCTACCCACCATGGAGGCAAGGAGGCGCCTCCGCATAGGCCCAGCGCATCGCATTGCCTATGCAGGCTGCAGCGCGAGCGCCAAACTCCCATCTCCAAGCCATGTGACACGACGACGTACGGCGTCGATCGCCCGGTGCCAAAATTTAACCTCAAGCCGGGCTGGCTCTATCTCACCAACTCAGTGAAAGGCGCTCACACCACACACATGCAATGCAATTGTGGCAAGTGGAGCTTGCTGTGGCATGGCATGTATATGTACCCGCTGGGAGGCTTGTAATAAAACTTGGGCCCCAAGCACGCACATGCCTCTGACGATCAAGCTGCATGCGAAATAGTGGTTGCTGATACGTGGTCTCAGCCCCGTTGCCCCACGATGTGTGACAGCTCTTCGATCGCGCGATCTAGGCCCAGATTCGCCATAAAACCGAGGGCTCCATGCGCGCCAGGACGTGTCTCCGAAAGGGAAGCGCGCATGGTACACTTCTGTCTTTTTCCTCTACGCAAATCATGCTCCTAGTGCCATGTGTAATCTCCATGAACAGTGTTAATGACTCAATTATCAGATTTTTTTTTTCAAATAATCCATTTTTTATTATTAATTACAACATTATACCTGCGATAACATTTTTTACAAAAATATCTCGCATCATTTCAGCCGTTGAGGCGGGTCGATAACTCAGCAGATTGAGCGGCGGGACGATCGTCAGGCGGTTGAAGCGGTGAATATTTCAGAAAAATATTATTACAGTATAATGTTATGATTAATAATAAAAATGGATTATTTGAAAAAAAAATTCCAATTATCATGCCCAATGTTTTCTATGTGGTACTACATCGAATTATTTCCTAATCTAACATGTCTGCATTCCGTTTTTACAAATCTAACAACGTAAAAATTGAATTTACAAAAATAACACCGCTGACGCACGGTCACTGTACGCCAATGGCTACCATGCCGATACGTGGCGCTAACGCACGGTGACTATCGCCCGGCGCCCTCTGCAGCCCGTGGCGTGGCGGCGCGACGGCGTAACGCGCCATGCCTCTCGTGCAAACCGTGTCAGCGAAAAATAAGAAAACGATTTTTTGAATCGAAAAATAGGCACATGTCGTGACGGCGGCGGCGTTGCCATCGTCTTGCCAAAGCTGCCACGTGGCGGCGTGAGGGCGGCGCCGCGATGACCGTCTTGCCCGGCGTCACGCGATGTCGGCGACGGCGGACGGTGTATGCGCCAATGCTGCTATTTTATAAATCGTAAAATACATGATTAGATTTGTAAATACGGAATACAAACATGTTAGGTTATCCAAAAACTCTACTACATCATGACTTAGGTATGATCGCTAAGATTTTTCCTACTAAATTAGTCTCGCCGTTTTTGCTCCTGCAAGATATGCTTATTTAAATATCTTATTCATGAGAATATTCTCACCGTGTCCGAAACTATTCCTACCAGCACGACGAGGATGGAAGTGAGCAGCGCTGACGAGGACATTCTGACTCGTGAGCCGCACACTTTAATCCCACCGCCTTCGCACCTTTCACCTAACAGAGATGCCATGACGCGGCCGAGAGACAGCGCAACACTTTATGCCTGTGGCGCTACACGTGGCCCGTATGCGACAAGCACCGAATCCTCGCAAAATCCGTCACTACCGGTGCCACATCACCAGGCAAATCAGATCGCTCCATTTGTTGCCGCCGAGAGCCGAACCGCCGAACCCAAGCGCCCACGCCCTCGCATCGCACCTGCCCGCTCCCGTCCGCCCGGCCGTGCCCCGCGCGCGCGGCCCAAACCCGTTCCACGGCCCGGTCGAGGTCGATAAAGTCGGCACGCGCGCACCAAAACCAGGTATATAGGTATACAGGTTTTACCTCCCCGAACGGAAATATCTGCGCACATGTAGTAGGACTCCAACAGTCTCACACACCCACACCGAGCAGCGAGGAAAAGCGAGCGGTTTTCTTATCCGGTTCTGCGCGCGTACGGCCGGGAGGAACTATCTGTTCTACTTCTAGCTTCAATTCATCATGGGTAGCGAGTGCAAGGGCCACCAGTTCCAGGCCGGCGGCGGCGGCGGCGACCAGGGCGCCATCGCGCCGTTCGTGGCGAAGACGTTCCACATGGTCAGCGACCCCGCCACCGATGCCATCGTGCGCTGGGGCGGCGCCAGCAACACGTTCCTCGTCCTCGACACCGCCGCCTTCTCCGACTTCCTCCTCCCCTCCTACTTCAAGCACCGCAACTTCGCCAGCTTCGTCCGGCAGCTCAACACCTACGTACGCACGCACTCCTCTGCTCCAGTCGATCAGTAGCTAGCTCTCCAGTGTGGTTGTGTTTATAATTGTTGTCTTGCTGCCGTGTTCTCAGGGTTTTCGCAAGGTTGACCCGGACAGGTGGGAGTTCGCGCACGAGTCGTTCCTGCGGGAGCAGGCGCAGCTGCTGCCGCTGATCGTGCGCAAGAAGAAGAAGGCCGGAGCGGCGGTCAGGGAGCTGTGCGAGGAGGGGGCGGAGGTTCGGGGCACGATCCAGGCGGTGCAGAAACTGCGGGACGAGCAGAGGGGCATGGACCAGGACCTGCAGGCCATGGACCGCAGGCTCCGCGCGGCCGAGAACCGGCCGGGCCAGATGATGGCGTTCCTTGCCAAGCTCGCCGACGAACCGGGCGTGGTGCTGCGCGCCATGTTCGCCAAGAAGGAGGAGCTGGCAGCGGCCGGCAATGGTTCCTCCACCCCGGGCAAGAGACGGAGGATCGGGGCCGAGGCTGGACGCGGTGATTGTGGTGCCATGGCAGGCGCGGACGTCGCGGAGCTGGCGCAGAGTAGGGCCGCGCCGTTCCCGTTCTCTGTTCTTGGCCAAGTGTTCTACTAGTGGACTTCAATAGTAGATAGGTGTACAAGTATGCTATTTTCGGTGTATATATAACCGTATAACTTTGCTTGACTTTTTTTTTTGGACTAAATGGCACGGTTCCACAGCATATTAGCAAATGTGGCTCTTTTTGTGCGGTATTTGTAAATATAGCAGCCCGGAAGAGCCTCACGCCGTCAAATGTACAATTCTGATCGCCTCTAGCCCGGAGAGGGTTTGTCCGTGCGGTGCGCGCACGGACGTGCCAAACTCCATGCGCCCCTCGCCCGGTTGCTTCTTCGCCCGACACGTGTCTCGTCTGCACTCCCACTGTCCGGACAGCATCGTGTCCGCATGACCACCGCTCGGACAAAGGCATGTCCGCACAGCCACGACTCGGATTCGGCGTGTCTGCATGCCCACCACCCGGACACGGCACTTCCACACGGCCACCGTTCGGACTTGTGACGTGTCACCTTGTCGGGCGGCTCTGCCGATCCCTCCTCGCCCGGATCTCACCCACACACGCCAGCCAGCCAGCTCCGGATTTCCCGTCACCATACATCACTTCCCCATTGCCATCCATCACCTTTACACTTTATTCCTTGCCGCATCCATGTCTCTGCATGCAGATGCATGCATGCATGCATACATGCCTCGCGCGCGGGAGGGAATCCGATTCCTCTCGCCGCGGCTATACATTTTGAGGAGACGGCGAGAAGGTTCGCAAACTCTCATTCCCGCTCCTCGTTTTCTTATTCTCGCTCGTTCTGTCGATTTCATTTTCGCGGATGATTAAGCATTGTTTACATCCTTCATTAGCAGCCATGTTAGCAGGTAATTTTTTTCCCATACGTGCTTTCTTTATTAATTGTGTAGTTAGTAAATTAGTTGTAGTGAAATGTTTATAGTTAATTAGTTGTACTTATTTAGGCATACATAAATTTGTGTGAGTTTATTAGTCATAATTAATTAGTCGTAATTAAACTAATCTTACGTAATTAATTAGTTGCAATTATTTGGCATAGTTAATTAGTTACCAATTAGTCGGTCATAATTAGTTAGTGTTACTTAATTAATTAGTCGTAAATAATTAGTTGAATTAATTAGTCGTAGTTTATTAAGTCTTAATTAATTAGCCGTTATTAATTAGTCGTAGTTCATTAATTAATTAGTCATCATTAATTATTAAGTAATTAATTTAGCGACCTTATTAAGCCGTAATTAATTTTTTATTAATCTATGCTAGTAAATTGGTCGTAATTATTTTAGTGCTATTTAATTCATCGTAACTAATTTAGTACTAAATAATGTTGTTGTCATTATTAAGTCATAATTATTTATTTGTAGTTCATTTGTGGTAATTAATTAGTCTTAGTTCATTTAGTCACAACTAATTTAGTCATACTTAATTAGTCGTATTTAATTTGGTCGTAGTTAATTAGTGTATATTAATTTGTTGTCTGTATTTAGTCGTAATTTCTAATAATTTATCAGCATTACCAATATTTTCACTAATAATCTATCTCTTCCATCTCTTGCAAGTCATGCCTCTACCGAAGCTTCTAGAACCATTCTATGACGAGAATCACAGGTGCATGTCGTGGATCATCGGGGACACGGATGGCCCTCTACTCCTCATGCTTCGGTCCAGGAGGGATTACTGATAGTTGGACGCTCGCTACGTCCCAGTCCTTTAGGACACGGGCTTGTTGCCCTTTACGAGGCTGCTCTTCGTCGGACACCACTTGACCCTAGACGACAGTCTGATATCGGCACTTGTCGACAGGTAGTGACCCAAGACGCACACCTTCCACTTTCGGTGGGTGAGATGACGATCACTCTCCAAGACGTCTCATTCTTGACTGATTTCTTGATTAGGGGTGAGCCACTTGTTCCAGGCCGTCCGTCGGCGGACTGGAAGGCTCGGTTGGAGCATCGGTTCGGCATACCTGTCCCGAACAGTGTTCATGGCGTCCCTCGAACTTGGCCAAGGAATTTCAGTCAATGCCCGAAGGATGCACCAGGCGAGGTTGTTAGACCGCACCTTGTCGCTTACCTTCTTCATGGTGGAGGCGAAGGACGCCCAAGCCACCATAGACTTTTGCTAGGGGAGACCGCGGAGGTCGAACACCGTATGCATCACAAGGAGTGAAATCCCTTGGAGGGAAAGTGTCTTGAGAGCCCATACGAGATTTATATGTCAGGACTGTCCCCTAATAGTAGCGCGTTAGGGGCAGCCCTCGTAGCGAGCCTTCATCGCTCACGCCCAATGTACGTCATGTGTCCTGGGGGTGATGGTTGGCCTCAGAATCCTTAGCCTTCTGGCTGCGAGGGTGCCTTGAACTGCTCGCCCATGGCTGGGCCTTGCATCGACCCGCACAAGGGAGGAGGACGCGCGTGGAAGCCCTAGGGCATGTAGGACGTTGTCCATCCTGAGGTGGATGGCCCTGATCTTCGACGAGGGTGCTCGGCTGGGGCTCCTTCAAAGAGCAGATGGGTCGTCCATGAGATCATTGCCCTCTGAAGCCGGAGAAGGCTTCGTGGACTTAAGAGTATTTTTTTGGTAGGAGACATAGCCTTTCGTCAATTAGCTACGTCCCCACGGACGGTGCCAATGTTGTAGGTGTAAAAACTAAACACAAGTGAGGGGGTGGACGTCAGCCGTCTGACGGGCCATCATCCAAGAGAGTAAAAATGACACAAGGGTTTATACAGATTCAGGGGTCCGAGAGGACCGCCTTACTTCTGTCGGTGAGCCAACAGGGGGGGTTACCTTCAAGGAGGGAGCCCCCGAGGGCTCACTAGTTTTAATATGATTTTTCATTGCTCAAGAGAGCCCTCCTTGAAGTGAGGGGATACATAGGGTATTTATAGGCTCTTGGGCCTGTACAAATGACCAAAATACCCCTTAGAGGATGACTATTCTATGAGTACAAGTGAGGGGTATTACAGTCTTCTCTAAGCATAGTTGTAGTCTTGTGATTTATATGCGTGTGTTTCTTGCAGAGCGGGCCCGTTAGTGGAAGGGTAAAATTATTCTTCCAACACTATCCCCCTACCCCTTGGCGTTTAGGAGGAATGCCCAAAGAGGTAGTCTTGAGTCGCTCCACTTACTATGGGTTGGCTTGGCTTTTGACCGAAGTGAGGGAGTGGACGTTGGCCGAAGAAAGCGGCACAGGTCCGCGGCGAAGAAGATCGGTGCTTTCTCCTCCGAGGAAATCGTCGCAGCTTTTGGTCTCGCTTCTCTTCCTTGTTCTCGATTCTTTGCAAGCATGTTGATTCGATTTGGGCTGTGGGTTGAGCGGCTCAGAGCATGATGTGTAAGGACGTGTTTCAGTGAGCAGGGCACACGCGAGCTGGGCTAGCGAGGGGCCACATGGGACCGCATGAACCGGTGGAGACGCCGAGGGGCTGCACAAGGCGGTCGATGCTCCAAAGGTGCAGGGAGCTTCGGAGGCACGAGGTGGCCGACAGGGGGCCACGTGGGGCCGTGCGAAGTGGTGGAGACGCTGAGGGACCACACGGGGACGCACGAGGCGGTGGACGAGTAGGCACGTGTCTCGAACGGAAAGGCGCTCGAGGGCTACTTAAACTCCCAAGGTGTGCTGCGGCGGCTCGTCCTCACATAGGCTCCGGGAAAGGTGAGCATCCGGTCTCTCTTCTTGATTTCTTGCCGAGAGAGTCTTGGTGCTGCGCATGGCGATGTGGCGCGCGCAGGCGCTGTAGTGCTGTGCCGCGGAGGTGCTAGAGCGCCTTGTGAGTCTGCAGGGCATGGGCGCAGGCGCCGGGCACCTGTGGTGTCGGCGCGTGGCGCGGCGTCGTGTGACGCTGGTGTCTTGGAAGCCTTGAGTCTTGTAGTCTTTGAGGTGCTAAGCTGATAGGGCGTTGGCGTTCCTGTGCAGTCCGCCTCTATTTATTCTGATTGGAATCGACCAAAAGTGCATGTACATGTTTAATTAACATTTGTTGGGCCATTCCACTAGCTCTGGAAGAACCAATCAGAGGTGCATGCACAATACCAGCATTAGTGCATCTTGACTTTGGTCCAAAGGGATGAACGGCAGAACATGGGTCTCACTGCCCCTTGATTTGATGCTTTTGTGGGTATCATGGGGATATTCTTATGATCTTAGGATGATGAGACAATTGGCAATAGCTTTGAAGTTTTGTCGAAGGTGTTGTTTTCAACAAAGTGTTAGGAAAATCGGTTGTCTGCAAGCATTGATGGTCTTGATAGTACCCTTGATCTTGATATCTGCGGGTTGTGTGGCGGCGATGCCGTAGGGTGGTATCTGTTTGATGCATGGCGGTAGTACCACATCATGGTCGTCTGCGTATGGAAGTTGGCGATGCAATTTTCCGAACACATGTTTTTGGAGTTTGGATTTTCTTGATGTCTTGGTAATCTGGGGTTTGCTTGGTGGTAGTACCGCATGATTTATGTGACCGCTTGAGGCGGTATGGAAATCGGAGGAGTTGTTTTGGGAGATTTTGGGATTCTCGAGGCGGTATGACCCTTGATGTTGGAAGCAGTACTACATGAGGCGGTAATCTGGACTTTATGTGGCGATAATACCATTTGTGTCTTGAATGTTGTTTCAATTGGAGAATTGATTTTGGGTTAGGTCAAGTTCATGGGCTTGATGCATATGTGTTGCATGATGCATGTTTTCACTAACGTGGGTTAAGTTGTGAAGAACTTTTTCCCGGAATCGATTTCTTTGTCTATTGTTATGCAGGACGCTTGGAGGTCAACGGCGAGGATGATCGGGACTAAGCTTGGAAGTGAGGTTGAAACTATCGAGGATCTTGGGTGAGTCAATGGACTCAAGCATGGCGTAAAATGGACAAAGGTGACCGAACAGGCAGTTCAGTGCGATGGGTTGTATCAAGCAGCGCGGGGGTAGGTGCAAGTGCCATGGTGGTTTCGACGGGAGCCGGACAGGAGAGACTTGCCGACATGATGAGAGTCGTTGATCAACCTACACGTGGCAAAGCATGGGATTGCTTCATGATGATTGGACTCGGTTCTTGGAAAAGGATCAAGAAGGGGTATTTTGTTAATTTCACCAAATACCGCCTTGGTGACCTTTGGCTAAACCGCGGCGCGGGTCGGCGCATGGAGAAGCGGTTTAGGTCAATTGAAGACGAAGACGACGCTTTGAAATGCGTGCATGTGTTAACCCCGTTTGTGTGTTGGGCCTAACGGGTGCCCTAATGGAATATTCTCTAGATGCTAGCCTCCATATAAATAGTGAGGGGTGATGTGTGCTCAGGGCGAGCCAGAGAAGTCCCCATTCTTTGTGTGCCTTATTTTGTTAGGGTTTTGGAGAGAAAGGGGAGAGCTAGGGTTCTAGGGTTTGGATTGAGTGTGTGCTCAGGTGGTGAGCTTTGTCCTCCTAGATGGAGTGACTGTAAACAACAATCATCCATCTATCTGAAATGAATCCAAGCAAAGATTTCACAGATGAGCCTCTTTGTGTTCTTATTCTCTATTTGATGTTTTTGGGGCTTTCTTTGATCCGGTAGTTTCTCTTTGGTTTCTGGGCTAGATTTGGCTTGCTATGATATGTGGGAATACATCTAGGATCATCTTGATCATGAATCACCCACGAGCAAGTTTCTAGATCAGTTTAGGTTTTGGCTCGGTTCTTGAAACAGACTTCACTCAAATCCAAAAAGGTTGGAACTTTGATGTGGATCTATTCGATCCTTGTTTAAAATAGGTTCCTAACCTCCTGGAGAAGCTTTGTCTCATGTTTCATGAAGTTTGATCAAGTGGATCAAAAGTTGTTCCATTTTTAGATTTGGTTTTTCAGCTGTCAGGACGAACTCCAAGATAATCGGTAGTACCGCGGTGCGGTAGTACCACTCTATACACTGCGGTAGTACCGATTATAGGTAGTACCACTAGTTACACTGTGGTAGTACAAATTGTCCTGAATTTTCAGAACTTCTTCGGGTAGTTTGCTGCTGTGCCTTGGGGGTGTTGATTGGATTCAAGTAAGACTTCCTCTGTGCCTGAACATTGATCTTCATAGCTCTCTCAGCTATTGGAGCGATTTGCGAATTGAATTCAAATATTTGTCGAAAAGTTTTTGAGCTCCTATTCACCCCTCCTCTAGTCGCCTGTTTCGGTCCTACAGCTTTCTGTGTAGTTGCTTTTCCCACGTGAGATGTCTTCTTGTGCCCGCATGTGAAACAGTGAAAGTTTATTTAATGCAATGGCCAGTTCGTGGCAATCCAAGGTAGTGCATTTTCTTCTTTCTCTCGATTCTTCCCCTCGAGCCCCTACACCAATTTCACCTCCGAGCAAAAAGCCGCCGCTACCACCTCCTCCATGCCATTCTCGCGGTGCCCTCTGGATGCTGCCCCGTCAGGGAACTTACATTCATGCTCATTCGAGCAAACGAAGAGACTTGTGGGATTCTTCAGTTCATCGATCTCTTGAACTCTGTTCCACCACAACTTTTCAAGACGCCCGTCATAAAAAATATTCTCGCTGTTAGGAATGTCCTTAGGGTGAGGAACCCGATCACAAGATCTGAACGCACGAGATCCGACAATAGATGCGGGGCCCAAGAACCCAACGGAATGGTCGAAAAAATCAGACCCTTCTTCTTCTTCGGTGGTGGCCGCATCAGTAGCTTGACCTTGGGGGCCGGGAAGAACGTCTACAACGACTTCCTTCCCAGCGTGGTGATCGAATGTTTCACCACCATGGCCGAATGCTTCTGCCTCTACCTCCGTCGTCTTCGCTTCTGGCTCCATGACCACCTCAGTAGTCGTAGCCTCTTTAGCAAAAACAGCCCTTTCCACCTCATGGACGGTGGACAACCCTTCGACCACCGTCACTGTCATTCCTCTGACTGTCAGAGAAATAACAGTGGGTTCCTCGACAAGAACGTCCTTGAGGGCTGGAGGAGTCGGGTTAAGATTACAAAAAGTAAAACACGTCAAATGGTAGAAAGCAAAAGGTAAATGTTGTTCTTATACTTTTGTCTTTTTTACATACCTTCGTTTTCTGGATCTGATCTTGAATCCAAAAAAAACCTTCCCTAAAGAAGATTTCTTCGACTTCTTCTCTTCGACCACGTCTTGTCAAAATTCAAGTTAAGGGATGGGGTCAGCCACGATCACATCTGGTCGTGAATCTCGAACGAGGACTGCCGCTCCTTGAGACTCCTGACTCTCTGGATGGTCGAGACCTGTCTCGACCACCCCAAAAGCAGCACTTTCCTCAACCATAGGCCTTATCGGTGCAGCGATTTTCTTCACAAAAGACATAAAGCTCTTCCAGTTCTCCTTTTCTAGTTGCTTGACAAAGCCACGAGAGGCAGAAACTGCAAAAGTCTTGTTATCGTAGTAGAATGGTATCTTATCCTTGGGAGCTTTGTGTTTGAGTGATTCGGTCTCTTCAATCGCCCTATCTTTCTCTGCAGCAGCCATATCTGTAGTGAATTTCTCAAAAGGCTGGATCAAAGCAGCCGAACTTGAGCTTGCTCCTTTTTGGTCGATAGTCTTGACAAGTCGATGCTTTTTGGCCGGAGGAGCCTTAACTTGCTCTGCCTTCGTGCCAACGACCATCAATTCGACTTCTTCATCGTCTTGATAGTCTTCCACACCTACATTATGCGGGAATCAGAAAAATAAATATTACTAATTGATCATAAATTCTTCTACGACCAGTACCTAGTTGTAAGTTTTTCTACGACAATTCCATTGGTCGTAAGTTCCACGACCAGTATCTAGTCGTAAGTCTTTCTACGACGATCCCATGGTTGTAAATTCTTCTACGACCAGTACCTAGCCGTAAGTTTTTCTACGACAATCCCATGGTTGTAAGAATTTCTACGACTACGAGATCTAAGTTCAAAATCAATAGAAAGGGAGCTAAGTTCAAAATTTACTTACCCTTCGCGTAATCTCTGGTCGGGTCATTTGGCTCCGAGTACCTCCACACGGGATGAGCTCTTTTCTTCAGAAGGCTAATGCGGCACGTGATGAAATCCTTCACCACGTGCCATCCGGTGAGCCCCTCTTCCTTCATGTCTTTGATAGCTTGAATGTAAGAGGTGATCCGGCCAAGATCCTTGGGAGTTGAATCCCAGGAAGAAATCTTCTCGGCAACCTTCCCAGCGAAAGAGAGGCTGTCTTCACTGGTTGCCTCCCAGTAGAACCACCTCTTCTTCCATCCCAGCCATGACGACCGGGTGAACATCTGAATGTACTCCTTCGACTTCTCATCGTGGAGCTTCAGACCGCAGCTACTAGTGACTCCTGCCATTCTGATCATTCCTTAGAAATACTGGAATAGCTCTAAGTCGGCTGGAATCCTTAGGTAGGTCTTACACAAGTATATGAACACACCTAACATCATGATGGAATTGGGAATGAGGTTCACCAATTCCACCCAAAGTGTTCGAGTACAAGTGTGAGGAAAGGGTGAGCAAGCAATCGAAGGCCACACTCATAGTACGCTTGGAAGACGGGAATCTGCCCAATCTCCCCCGAAGGCCAATGTTGCCCAGCAGCATCAATCCACATCACAAACTCTTTATTTGAGATCTTCTTGGCGGCGACCAAAGCCTTCATCTTGGTTGCATCTATCTCCGATTCTACCCACTAGAAAGCGGTTCCGGCCATTTTTCTCAAGAGAGTGAGATTTGGATTTGGAAGGGTCTCAAGAGGATGTACGATTTGGTTGGCGGCGGAGAATGCAAGAGCTCGATGAACAGTTGGAGTGATTGGGGAAAGTAAGAACCTTAGAATCAAACCCACGGTAAGTTTTTATAACCGCACACTTGAGTTAAAGACGTGGCAACCCAACTGTTACCACCTCTTCGGGAACCGCTCCAATAGACAGCTCTATGAGAGTCGATTGATATTCTTTAATTTGTCTGTTCGATAAAACCGAGTTTGTCTTTACACCTCCAGCGAAATTACCTTCTCGACCAAGTCTATTTGTGGTCAAATGAAATACTAGTCGGAAAGGTTTTACTTCCAATTAACCATACTACGACCACTTTGTAGTCGTAAGATTTTCTATGATCACCTTGTAGTCGTAAGATTTTCTATGATCACCTTGTAGTCGTAAGATTTTCTATGACCTTCTTGACCAAGTCTATTTCTGGTCAAACGAGATACCAGTCGAAAAAGTCTTTCCTTCGACCACCGTTCTACGATCACCTTCTAGTCGTAAGATCATCTATGACTCCTTTTCCATGTAAGTTACTTTCACTTGAAGCTGGAGGGCTACATGACGAGGATCTAATAATCCTCATTTAATTATGTATCTGTAATTCTTATTATAGATAATAATACCATCATATGGTTCTTGAGTATACCCCTTAATGTTCATAAGGGAGAAGCTGGAGTCGTAAGTCCTTCTACGACTACCTCATGGTCGTAAGTTCTTCTACGACCACCCCATAGTCGTAAGTCCTTCCACAACTACCTCATGGTCGTAAGTTCTTCTACGACTACTCCATAGTCGTAAGTCCTTCTACGACTACCTCATGGTCGTAAGTTCTTCTACGACCAGGTCAACTACAACCACCCTATAATTGATTGAGTTTGCAGACAAGTAGGCACAATTGATTAGGGCATCTAAATATTTAGTATACGCTGTTATTCTCTACAATAATTGCACGATTAAGCTCTCTGCCCTGATGATAACCGCCTAGCGACATGAGGACATTACTACTTTGGCAATAATCTCTAGTAACTACTTCATCATCTGAAGCGTTGAGGCGTCCTTTGGACTAGAGAAACCGCCGCCCACTTCGAGCACTATATAAAGGGCGGAATCAGCAGGCGGGTGAGAAAGAGAGGCAATCAGGAGCACAAGACATTAGACTTGAGTTTTTCTCTTGATCTGCAACTAGCATACTCAATATAGCCGCACAGGAGTAGGGTTGTTATTCTCTCCAAAGAAGGTTTGAACTTGTATAAAAATCCTTGTGTCATTCTCTCTACGTGATTTGAGTCTTGGAGACCCCCCGAGTCAAACAATCATTACGTAAGATCGGTTCTAAAATATTGACAGTTATGTACAACAAAACTTCTACGATAGCAGAATTTACTCTTCCTTGTTACGTTTTATACTGTACGTGCTTGTTACCTTTTTCATTGTACGGTGCACTTACATTATGGAATCGCAGGACATGGGCGACTTCTACTTACAACACCGACGTGGGGAGTCCTGCGATAAGGGGAAGGGGAAGGCTCCTCCGACTGAGACTAGCTCATTGCGTAGATGATAGATAGAATATTCTTTGTTAATTTATCGGTTCAATGCGGATAATATTCTTTAATTCTGTATTGTACCACAGGCTAGATAGCCTTGTACATGAACCAACTGAGGGAAATACGTGGCATGCAGATCATATAACAATGTACCATAGCCTTCAAATGCACACAAGTTGGAGGTTACGGTACATCGTTATATGATCTGCATGCTACGCATTTTCCTCAGTTGGTTCATGTACAATCTTATCTAGCCTATGGTACAATACAATATTAAAGAATATCAACGACATTAAACTGATAAATTAACAAAGAGTGTCTATTTGATTGGGTTACATGTGATAATACCCCCTCCTCATGTACAATTTTGATTAAGCTCCAAATTTTATGTATGAAAATGTCTTAAATTAGTTCATGTAATGATTGCAATAAACGGTTGGTAGAGCTCAATAAAAATAATGTTTGCTTAATTGAACCTCTTAAATTGGGAAAAAAAATCTTGAGGGAGTCAGCATCGGGACTCTCCACACCACCCTCTTTCTAGCATGACTCCCCCACACCACCTTTTTGTACCGATATGAGAACACATTGCGATGCTCCGACGCTTACTTTTCAGACTGAGAAGACCACAGTCTGTCCTGCGACCTTTTAAGAGGGAAAAGACAACTCTACCTCCCTAGGTTTTCAGGACGACGTGACCCGACGAGGCAGCTTTGGCGCCATTTTTAGCTGCCGCTGGCTATATATGATGGTTTTGCTGCCATTCACCTCACTCTTCACTTTCTCTTCTCCTTTCTTCTAGTCTTAAACGGGATGTCTTCGGCCTCATCTAACTTTCGAGTGAGTAGACAATTAAAATCACTGCGGCAGCACCTGGTTTGCCCTCATTGCAGGGATCCGGCGGGAGACACAAGCTCATCTCCAGACGTGTAGGCGTAGGGAGAGCGAGGCTCGCAAGAGAGAGCGCGAGAAAAAGAGGAAAGTGGTGGCCAAGGCCAAGGCGGCCGGCGAGGAGTACAACACCGAGCTCGCAAGGAAGGGAAAATGGCCCCGGTCCACGCAGCAAGTCGTGCGATTCTATAGTAGTCCCCCGTCCTACCCGCCATGTTTTTAACTATCCCATGAAGTTATGTATACTTACATGGTCTGGGTGCTTGTGTTGTAGTGTATCGTAGTAGTAGCAATGATGACTCAAGAAATTAGCCAAATCATCATGCCATGTGACCACGTGTAACGTGCTTTTATCTGCGAACTCTAATGTAGTTCTGGTTCTGTACCTCGCACTTTACCTTCGGTCGATTAGCAATTAACTGACCTTCGGGTTTCTCGAGACGCAGTACATGTCGCCGTCAAAATCACTATTGACCATCTTATCGGCCAAAGATCGTTTTCCAGAAGTAGGAAAAAGCATAGCATATTTGGAATATCCCACAACCTCCTCTAGACCACAAATATACCTTGCTATCAAGACATGTATATCATCAAAATATAACCTGTGATGTTTACATACAAGCACGTCTCCAGAAAGCTATCCATTTTCGCTATTTAATAGGAGATGTAGTAAGTAATAAACAATAAGGCCAACTTTGAAACATCAGCAAATCTCAAATAACTAATGACTGCATATTGCATATTAGTGCATGTTTTATAGGCGGCTAAGACATGGTAATGAATGATCCAAACGTAACATGAAATTCCTGCACCATATTGTATATCGACATGAAATCATGAAACCCTAAATTTCGAAACCCTAATGTAGCTTTTTTCCCATACATTCCAAGTCACATGAAATCATGAAACCCTAATTTCCAAAACTTAAAATCCAAATTTTCGCGACTCAAATCCTAAATTTTTGACACAATTCTAGAACACATATAAAATTGTTTAAATATTACACAATCAAGTCCACTGCGTGAGGAGCCTTCAAAACTAAATTTATAACTTTTGGAGCTTAGTTTCTATATTTACAAATTCATACAAAATAGTACACTTAAATGAAATTGCGAGATAAAATCAGAATGATTAAAATTATGGAAAAATTACAGAAGAAAGCAGACCGTGTTAGGACCGTTCACATAAAATTTCATAATTTTGTGAACTAATTTGCCATATTTGAAAAATCGTACGAACACAGCCGAAACCGAAACCCTAATCGGGGGAGGGGGACATGTGGCGGCCAGGCGGGCCATCGCCAGGCGTGTGGCGGCGCCATCGCCTTGTGTGTCGTGCGACAACACCGCCACATGGTGGCCTTGGCGGGGAGGAGAATGCGTGGCGGGAGAAGAACGCCACCACGATGGCCATCTGAGGGGGCTATTTTGCAAAAAAGGACCACTACCATTTCTGTAAATATGAGCGAAAATGTGCTAATACGGCCAAAAAATTCGCTAATTATGAGCACGGTATGATGTCGCTTGCCTTACCCTCTTCTTGACAAGGTGGTAGGTCTAACATTCTGACACAAATTGATACGATGTTGCAGCTTGCAAGAGACGTATGTTGGCAAATCAAAGAACATGAAAGGAACTGTCATAACGACTAGTCTTCCACGAAACCTAGACCACAACCTATCGAGTCCTAAGAGATGTTCTGTTGGTTCTTCTCCTCAAAGTACAAAGAAACCAAATTAGAAACATTACGGTGAATTGTAAGCAATTTGTATTGGTGTATTTTCGCCTCGTATTTACAGGAATGACGGTCGACGATTTTTTTTTTTGTTGCAAAAACAGCGCCTTGCCACACAGCCACCGTGCAGCGGTCCCTCCCCACCTGCCACGTGCCCCCCTCCCGCACGTTCGATGCTACCGCACGACCGCCCTACGGTGGCCTCCACTCCGCCACGTGTCCCAGAGGGTTTAAGCAGATTAGGGTTTCGGCGATTAAGGTTTCGACTGTGTTCGTAGGTTTTTCAAAATATAGCAAATGAGTTCAAAAAATTATGAAATTTTATGTGAATGCTCCTAGTACAGTTTAATTTCTTGTGTAATTTTTCCATAATTTTACTCGTTCTGAATTTTTTTCTCGCGATTTCATTTAATTGTACTATTTGTAGGAATTTGTAAATATAGAAACTTAGCTCAAAAAATTGTGAATTTTTTTTAAGTCTCCTTACACAGTGGACTGGATTGTGTTATGTTTGGACAATTCTATATGTGTTCTGAAATTGTCTCGGGAATTAAGGTTTTACGTCTTGAAAATCTGGAATTTAGATTTCAGAAATTAGGGTTTCATGACTTCACGTGACTTGGATTGTGGGAAGTTTACTACCACATGACTACTCTAGGTAATAGACACTCTTAAGAGAGTGGGTTTTGGGTGGAGGTTAAGGGAGGGGGTTTTGAAATAATTAGGGCAATGTATAATTAGGGAAAGAAGGCTACATTGCAACTCCATTGGAAATGTGAATATTGGGCACTATTGGCCCCCTGTTCATCCCAAATTGCAAATCTTGCCTCCCTTACCTGTAATTTCCACTTCTAGCCCCCTTCTCTCGCATGCTGATCCCGTGGAATGCAGCAACTAGGTGCTACGCCTGCGTAGTGCAGTAGCAAAGGTTGAGAATGCAATTGAAGGGGCTGAGAACGCTCGTTGTGATTATGAAGATGCCCTTAAATGTTACATTGAAATGTTGTGGTTTCATACTCTTCATGCACTGTACAATACAATTTGGCATATATATGTGCGTCTTTATCCTCTAGACCTTGTACTCTTATGTTACAAGTTCTAATAGTCTGCCATTATAATTTAGTTTTTTTCATTCACCTGCTTGTGTTTGATCCACCTCTCTTTTTCATCTCATCATTACAGTTGCATTTGGCTACAAAAGGAATTATACGGATATGGGGGTAGATGATTTGGAATTTTGGATGAACAGGGGGCAAACATACAATATGTCGCAACAGTGCACACATAACATACAAAATATGCGTACAAATATAGCAAAATAAAATTTGAATACAAATATTCCAAAACGGAATCACATAACACGGGATACAATATGGCTCACTCGTCTGAGCCACTGCTCTCTGCTCGCTACGGTTGCGTCCGCGTGCGTGTCCTTGTTTTGCGTTAAGCATGTCCCGTGGAATACGTAAGCCCGATCCGGGCGCATGTTGGATCGGAGAAGTCTGAGGGTATTGAGTACATTGTGTGGGCGAGAGGTGCACCGGTCGGTGACTTCGGTAGTCGGTAAGTAGCGATGTCCACCGTCTGAGGCATGCCAAACTAGGGGTCACCTGTAATGAATTCATGGACGATGGACGGTATAAGTCCACTCCCAAATTGTCCACCCCCATGGTGTGATGTCTATAACTCCGATCGTGCGGAGGAGCTATGTCCTTGAACGTATGGTATGACAGCCAACCCGGAGGAGCTCTGCCCTGCGTACGCCACAAACCCTAGCTGCCATTGTCCATACCCTGATGGTGTGTACTGCTCCCTGCTAGGAGCTAGGAGGCATGTATCCGTATCCTCATCATCAGTGGACGTGGATTGGCCATGACCCCCACAGTCAACTGAAGGCTGCAAGATAGAACAATGTTAGTCGAAATAAATAGTCTGGACAGAAAATGAGAATGTCGTACCTCCCGGATGTGCAGTATAGATGACCGAGGGGGTGTACTAGTCTATGTACCAAATGTGGACGGCATAAGTGATGCATCCCGACGGACCTACGACGGGAGAACGACATGATGTTAGCAGAACGCAAAGCATAACCAAAAAATGTAACACAGATTTGTACATAAGTTACCTCATCGATGATCTGGCCCGCGGATGACCGATGGGAAGCGCTATATTGACATATAAACATGTAATTTCTTCATATCATGTAAGTGTATATACAAGATAATATACTTGAGAAAAACCATTTCACAAACGATTCTATAATGGAACCGTTTGTGATATGGGACATATCACGGACGGTTCTATAATGCAACCGTCTGTGATATGGGACATATCACGGATGGTTCTATTATGGAACCGTCTGTGATAACTATCACTATATAATAGAACTGTCTCTGATATGTCTCTTTATTAGCGACCGCTAGGTTTTGCGCCCGCCCTAACTCGTCACTCCCCAGCGCCGCTAGGGTTTGCGCCCACCCTAACTTGTCACTCCCCAATGCACTTACTCTCATCTGTTCCCCTCCCCACCTCGACGCCACCGCCCGACCCCGTCGCCGTCGCTGCCGGTTGTGACACCACTCTGCACTGCACAAGACACTTTCGTGCGATAGGAGTGTCTTATGCGATCAGTCGTCGTCCACAACTTCTGTAACTACCGCCACCAATCATTGCGCCGCCACACACCTCTTGCACTTTGCGCGTCCATGGCTTGGTTCTCTGCTCGACCTCCTGTGCTTAAGCCCTGGCCCCCCTGGCTTTGCTTTCCCCATCCTCCCTCTATTCTCCTCTCTATTAGCTTAATGCCTTTTGTTGAGTTTGATTTTTATGCTTGAGCCTTAAGTTGTGTCCTGATGGTTGTGTACATGATTTATGCAAGGTGAAGGAGATGGATGAGGTTGTCTTTGGTGGTGGGGTCGCATTGTGGTTGCCTTTATGCTATGGTATCACCCTACCTTACTCCTCTCTGTCTCTACCCCCTTGCCTTTGTGATGAAAATGGCTAGTGCAATGCGATGAATCTTAGGGCTACTACGTCTTGGTGTGGTGGGTTTGGACACCCTTGGTCTTCTTGTCTTCTTTGTTGAAGCGCTCAATGGCGTTAATAGTCTTATCTTTGAAATTGAATTGATAATTAGTTCATATTAATAGTCCTTGCTTTGTGATGTAATGATGTTAATAGTCTTATGCTGAAATTGAATTGATAATTAGTTCATATTAATAGTCCCTTGCTCGTGATGTAAACCGGGGCTATTGGTGTATGTGTATACGTGCATCTTGCTTAGTTCATCTTTGTGGGTTGATTAACAAAAATGAATGGGGCAAAATGGTGGATTTGGTTAATGCTCTCTGATGGGTAGTGAGGGTTATTGATGCCGATTCTTTGTGCTTGGTTGGCTTACACGGGATCGATGTGGTTTGGATGGGGCTTGGCTGCAATTAACTTTTCAGATTTGTAAAGGTTAGGCTAATTTGTAACCGTGTTCATGCTGGTCAAGTTCTCCTCCCTTGCGTCCCGAATGCGTATCGTCCTACCATTCTATTCTGATCTCTTCCTCTATAAAACCTCCAAGCGTTGGTGCTTGTGCCTTTAAACCGGCCTCATATATATATATATATATATATATATATATATATATATATATATATATATATATATATATATATATATATCGAGCCTTTGTTTGTAGTCTGACCCTTCGATTGGAGTCGTGGGAGGATGAGGCAGTTGCCATGGGCAACCTCTCATCGAGCTTGCAAGTTCAAAAATGCAGTTGCAAGAAAGCGCGTGGACATACAATTACCTGGATATCGTCGATAGGTAATTGGACTTGACATCAAGGAATTGTTGGTTGCTAATACATGATGCCACTTCCCAGTCGGGTAGAAGTGGCTTCATCCACTTCTACCGTGGGAAGTGGCATCATGTATTAGCAACTAACCATTCCTTATGTCAGAGTCAATTACTATCGTGGTTGATCAATACACCTAAGACTAATCTGATATATATATATATATATATATATATGTATATATATATATATATATATATATATATATATATATATATATATATATATATATATATATATATATATATATAGAGAGAGAGAGTTTGTGATGACCTCATGTCATCAGCGGCACAAACTCTAGCGACAATCTTGAGAGACCATGTGGAGGTGCGTCCGTGTGTGTGATGAGTAATTGACATAGGTTTAGGAAGTCGGGTTTGGTTTGGGTGGTTTGGACCATGTCGTTGCGTGGTGCAGCTGAGCTCGATTAGTTTGGTCAAACTTTGTCGTATGGGATTAGGATGCATATTCTTTGTTTGACAAGTTTGGATTTTGTCATGGTAAGTATGTTGGTATTTACGCTTTCATGTATCGGCGGTGCTATTTGATGTGTTTCTTATGCGTGTATTGCGGGACATCGGGTGGAGTCGTGGCGAGACAGTGGACGGACTAGGTGCAGTGGCGAGTCGAGCAGTCGGGATGTGTCGAAGGCAGCGTGGACTCGAGGTGGTTGCGGCGTCTTGAGACAAGGGCTTGAAGCTTCGAGGAAGGTGCGAGAAGAAGTAGCAGAATTTCGCAAAGTGCACTGCGGGGCGGAGCTCCGTTGGATTTAAGCGGGCGTAGCAGGGGTGGAGACCCGTTAGCCATGGGCTATAAATAGGGTGGAGGGCTGCTGCCCAAAGTGAACAATTCAAGAGTTTCTAGGGTTTCCTTTAGTCAAAAGAGGCTTTAGAGTTTGTTTTGGCTTTAGGCTTTAGTTGTTGAGGTTGTTCCTGCTTGTCCCTTCATGGTGAATATGTTCTTGAGGTTTGAGAGTGGGAGAGGATGAGTTGAATGCTTGTAATCATTCCTCTTGTATCAATCTTGTATCTCTCTTCCTTTAGATCAATATGAGATGGTGTTTGTTTATCTTGGTTGCTTTCTTGCTTGCATATGAGCGATTCTTGACTTAGTTTGAGTATCGGCCGTTTCACTTTTTACGCTTGTGCGTTTTAGTTTATCGCCGTTTTTCCCTCTGTGCGATTTTGGTTTTGAGTTTCTCGTGCGGCGGCGATTCCTCTGATAGAAACCGTGACACTCTGTTTCGGCAAGAATCGCTCGGCCTTTGTGAGTTTTCTTTAGTGCGGTCGTTTGATCTTGAAGCAATAGTGTCTTGGTGTGCTTTCTGAATGGAAGATTTGACTTGTGGGAATCGAAAGGTGATGTGCATCTTGGTGCCATTTTTTATGCTAGTGAATCTTAAGATTTTCTGCGGTTCTTTATTTAATCTTTATTGCGGCGATGGCGGCGACACCTTCCTTCGAGAAAATGATGCGCCTATAAGCGTCTGTAGTGAGTTCTGTTGATTTAATTGCTTTACTGTCTTTGCTCGTGCGTGTCGGTTTTGTGTTCCCTTACATCTGGGTCGGTAGGAGCTTACGTTTTAATTCAGCCGGTTCTTTGGTGGCGTTCTGTTGAGCCTCAGAAAATCCGGATCAATGCGGCAACAATCAAGGATCATCATTTGTTTTTGCTTAGTGTGATTTCTTGGATCTGTTTTCGAGACTTGTTTCTTGGTTGCGCCCTTTAGTAATCGTTTGTGTTTGGATTTGTTTCTTGATGGGCGAGTATTGATCACGATGGGAGTCTCTGGTTTAAGTTCTTTGTGATTGTGTGGAGTCGATTGTAGTCTTGATTTGAAGTGTTGGGCTGCTTTGGATGTTCTTTGTCGCGTGTGTATCTGTGACGTTTGTAGATTAGTGCTTTTCTCTATCTGCTCGATTCTTTTGGTCTTGATTACGCGGTTGTTCTTTGCCGCTGTAGGGCCCCAGAGTGACCGAATCTCAATTGCGATGGCCCTTTCTGATTGCATTTTTCTTTTTGCTGATTTTCAACCATTTGCATGCAGATTAAGCATGGTATTTTCAGTTGAATTTTTCTTGGTGGTCTCGATTTATGCTGAATTTTTGATGTCACATGCGTTCAGTTTCAGCGAATTAACTCTATGAGAATTACTTTGTTTTGCTTCTTCTTGAAAAATCGATTATGCGTTTTCTCGAAGCGATTTTAAAGGCGACATTCACCCCCTCTGTCGCCATTTCGATCCTACAATTGGTATCGAGCGGTTAGCTCTTTTCAATAGATCTTAACGGTCACAAGAGCGTGGCGATGGACAAATACTCGACCAAGCCGCTGGTTTTCGATGGCATCGATTACCCCTGCGGAAGAGCGAATGGAGACATACATCGGGCCGGTATGCCATCTGGCGAAAGGTCAAGTTCGATTATTTGTTCTGCCGATGAGAACATCAATGTCGGGAACATAGGCGATGTTGAGGCAAATGCAAAGGCAAGAACATCATCATCGGGGTTTGAGTCGTGGCGAGTTTGACCGCATATCTCACTGTCGTCGCCTCGACATCTGGGTGACCCTCGGCGCATACCATGAGGCACCACCCGATCAAGGCGGTTCGGCGGGACCCGGTTCAAGCGAAATACAACAAATTTGAGATGCTTCTTTGGTGAGTCCCTAGATGAGTGCTTCGCGCGTTTTCACAAGATCTTGAGCAACCTCCGGCGGTCGGTCTCACATACCCGACTTCGGACAATGCTCGTCGGATGCTCACGGCTTTTCGTCTGCGTGTTTGGGAGATGAAAGTGACCACCATCAAAGACCTGACAGACCTCTCGACCACGACTCTTGGCCTTGCTGTACTCGCGCCTCAAGACTCACGAGATTAGCGTTGTCTCGTCGGTCGAAGTCCGGATCGATGGCCTTAGTCACCAATCCGTTTCTTCTTAGGGCTTTCTTGATTCTTCTTGTGGTTTCTCCTTCTTGCTCTCTGTGGCGTAGCGATGATCGATTAGAGCGACTCGAGGATGAACAAGCGGCCCTCCTAGCTCGGAAGTTTTCTCATGCTTACAAGAGGAGGAGGGACGAAAGAGGGAGGACTGTGATTTGCTTGAGTGTGGTGGCCCCAACCACATTGAACACAAGCCCCCAAGGCGGAGAAGGGCAAAAACGACTCTGGCGGTTCGGGCAAAACGACTACAAACAAGAACGCAACAAAAGTCTCCAGCTCGGGCGCCCGGCAAGAAGAAGTTCGCGACTTGGCAAAGCCAAGCTCTTCCACAGCGTCCTCACGCCGGCGACCTCGACCTCGGCGAGGTGGAGGGATGGAAGCGGCGATGGCGGACGGGTGACCAAGAGCCCAAGGATGGCGGCGGCGACTTCTCGGCATGTGCTTCATGGCCTCGAGGCGAACTTCGGCGGACAATGGCGTACTCCGACACGGACGAGGTAGATCCACCTCTGAACAGCTCAATCATGCTTTTCTTAAGCTAGGAGGTTTTCATGCTAAAGCTAAGGCTAGGTGTCTTTGAGTTAGAGAAGGAAATAGATAGTGTCACTAGAGATTATTGCTCTTACATCGCCCTTCTAGTGATGATTGTGATACATGCTCTGCTTTCTTTGGTTGATATGGAGAAGTTAAGGACCTCACATGATAGTGTGTCCTCCAAACTTGATAGTGTTAAGGTGGAGAATGTTAGTGCCTTCTTTGAGTTAGAGTTGAGTAGGATGGTACATTACCCTACTTATTCTTGATGAGACTACTTCTCCCACCTCATGTGAGGTAAGAACATTCTTTGCTAGAGGATCTTATGCCATGCTTCTTGATCTGCACTTGAGTCTTGTGAAAATTGCAATAACTTGAAGATGAACTTAAAGCAGGCGGATCATAAAATTCTTTGAACTACAAGCTTCTTTACTTGGTAGATTGATTCATGCTTGAGCTGTCCTAAGTTAGCTACTTGAACTTGAGGCTGTCTCCAAGCAGTTTCAAGATATGATTGATCATGAAAGGAAGATGGCTCGGTTTGCTTCTAAGGACCTGTTAGCTCACCATGCATTAAGTGTAACAAACTAAAATCGACTTGATTGCTTTGGATGAGAAATGTGTGAAGCTAACTAAGGACCTTCTAGAAAGCCACATTGTGCTTGCAATATGATTGTGGAGGAGGGAGAAGCCCGGGGTAAGGATGAGGCAGCTTAGCGTGAACCAAGCGGCTAGCGATGGGAATGTCCCTTGAGTCGGTGTGCTTGCACAAGCCATTCTTCCCTCTCTTTGGTTCTTCTTTTGCTCCTTACCTTCTGCTGTCTCTTCTTTCCCTGCTCTTCTTGCACCTCTCTCTTTAGGGAGTGTCGGTACCTTATGAACACTCTCGAGAGATTTGTAGGAGAGCAAGAAGAAGCTCAATCTTATTCTAGACCAATCTAAGATCTGCAGATTTAATCGGGGTCTAGGATATGACTTCTCTGAGGACATGAGGAAGCATCCACTGCCGTGCTCGGACCCATAGCACCAGTGTGATCGAGGCGAGCCAGGGACCGAGAAAGTCCATTTCAAGTCGGCGGGCTATGTCGAGTTTCTGCGATAAGGTAATTTCACATCTTTGCTTCTACCTCTCGAAGGTGAAGTATCCTTTGCACCTTCGTCGGAAGGATGGACACCACAGTCGTCGATGCTTGGTAGCGCCAAGATCGCGTAGAGACCATGTTGAGTCTCTTAGGCACATTGAGGTCGGCCCCGGACCTTGAGTGCACCTAAGACCAACACGAGGTCTAGGCTTGTTTCTTCGATGGGTTTGTGCGACATCGAGGACTTGGTTTTCGAGTTTTACGGTTTTCGTCCTCATCTTGCTTTCGATCGTGACTTCCGCCGTCGAGGGTAGATCTCGTTTTCCCTATCGAGATAGCTACCATGGCGTGTTCGATCTGTTGCGAGTGCTCGACTTCGCTCGCCGTAGCGATTGGACTCGACAACGACTTGGTCTGCTCTTAGACCTTCTGCTGTGAGTGACAGAGAGGCGTAGGGTAGATAGAGGTCGATCGGGCTTGACTACTTCATCGCTTTCGGCGTGTTACTCGATATTAGGTGCCAAAATCATTGTTGATTTATCGATCTTGAGACTTTACTCTGTTTGACTTCGGGTTAGCGGGTAGGGAAGGAGAAGGTTTGGCTTGTAGACTCGGTTGTTCTCGTCATATAATAGGAGACTCCGTTGGTTCTCCTCCTAGCCAGCGCTCGGTGATGAGGCGATCACCTTGAGGCGCTTCGTGCAGGCAGCGTCATCGCCAAAGTCTTGTCGCGTATTAATGCTTCTTTTATTCTTAAGGATGTTGCCTTGGTTAGTAAGCTGCGGTACAATTTGCTTTCGGTTTCTCGGCTTATTGATGGCGGTTTGAGGTGAGCTTTAAGAAAAACAATTGCAAAATTCTTGACTCTTGGGTGAGTACGGTTTGCGGGATTTCTCGTTATGGGAGGATCTTTCGTCTTGATTTCTCTGAGTCTTCTGCGATCCTCTCGGTGTTTAGTTATACGAGTCCGTGATCTCTCTTTACGGCATAGGAGACTTGGTCATATTGGATTTGACCATTTGACCCGAGTTAGCGACCATGATCTCATTAAGTGGTCTGCCAAAACTCAAGATGGTCAAAGATCTTGTTTGCACTCCATCTTAAACGCGGCAAGATGGTTGCCGCTTCTCATCCTCCGGTCCACGATTACTATGACCGATGCAAGACATTGCTCCACATGGACCAGATTGGACCAAATCGAGTCTTGATCGGCGGGAGGAAGTGGTATGTTCTTGTTGTGGTCGATGACTTCTCGAGGTACTCTTGGGTGTTTTCTTAGCCTCGAAGGGCGAGACATTTACACATTTCGAGGTCTTTTAGTAGGTTTGTCTGTTGAGCTCCGGGTGCCTTCTGAGCGATCCATGATGACAATGTACGGAGTTCAAAATTCCTACTTTGAGAGTTTACTGTGGTGAGGCAGTGTAGAGCACCGATTCTCTTCTCCATCGTCCCTCGGCAAAATGGCGTTGTGGAGAGGAAGAACCGTACCTTAGTCGAGATGGCTGGGGCGATGCTTGATGAGTACTCTACAGAGGAAGTTTTGGGCTGAGGCCATTGCGACCGCGTGCCATGTTTGAATCGAGTTTTCTTGGGCACTCCTACGCACTTCTTATGAGTGAGATACTGAGCGAAAGCCAGCGTCTCTCATTTTCGTGTGTTTGGTTGCAAGTGCTTTATCTTGAAGTCAGGAACCTAGACAAGTTCGAGTCACGTTCTGTGGCGGTATCTTTCTAGGCTACTCGACTTCTTGGCGGGCTTCTGAGTGCAGGCTGCGAGTCTAGTAGAATGGTAGAAACACGTGAGGTGACTTTTGGCGAGGCGGTCAGGGACTAGGCGGATATCTCGAGTTCTTTAGAAGCGGTCAAGAGACTATCTTTGTGGATGATGAGGGCGAGGGAGGCGATGGTTGTTTACGATCCGGCTCCTCTTCCTTCCCTTGAGATGCCTTCTTCCACGGCACCTCAAGATGATCGACCCTTGCCTTCCCGGAGCTAGTGGCTCTGTCCTGCCTCGTCTGCACACGAGGTAGAGGCCACTTCTTCTTCTCATCCAGGACCTCCTAGACATATCCGGAAAAGTCATCCTTGAGGCGATTATTGGAGACCTTTTGGCGTGTCACACGCTCTAAGTCAACTTTTCTCATTTCTGTCTCCATTACGCCTTTGTTGCCTCCTTTGAGCCCAAGGATGTTTGTCACGCCCTTCTACGATGAGTCTTGGGTCAATGCCATGCATGAGAATTAGAGAACTTTGAGAGAAACAAGGTGCAGTGGCTTGTTGAGCCCCACGAGGCCACAATATCATTGGAACCAAGTGGGTGTTCAAGAACAAGCAGTGAGGATGGGGTAATCATCAAAACAAGGCTAGATTAGTAGCTCGGGGGTTTTCGAGGTTGAGGTCTAGACTTGAGGAGACCTTTGCCCTGTAGCTCGACTTGAAGCCATTAGAATCACCTTGCCTTTGCGACTTCTAAGGGTTTCAAGCTTTACCAGATGGACGTGAAGAGTGCCTTCCTCAATGGCCTTATTGAAGAGAAGTCTCGTCAAGCGACCTCGAGTTTGAGAACCCCAAATACCTAACCATGTCTTCAAGCTTTCCAAAGTTGTATGGACTTAGCGGGCTCCCGAGCTTGGTATGAGAGGCTTAAGTCCTACTTGTTGAGTCATGGGTTTGAAATGGGTAAAGTTGACAAGACCTTGTTTATCCGAGGCTTGGTAGTGACTTTACGCTTTCGTCCAAATCTATGTCGATGACATCATCTTTGGCGGCTCTTCTCATGCTCTGGTTTCCGCGGTTCTCGGATGTCATGAGCACCGAGTTTGAGATGAGCATGATGGGTGAGTTGACATTCTTTCTTGGCTTCCAAATCAAGCGGACTCGGGAGGTACTTTTCTTCATCGAGGCAAGTACACTCGTGATCTCTGAGGCAACCGACATGAGTGATGGTAAGCTTTGTGCGACTCCCATGGCTTCTCTGACCTATCTTGACCAGATGAGGATGGCGAGCGAGTTGATCAAAAGGAGTTTAGCGGCATGATTGGCTCCCTCTTGTACCTCAACGCCTCGAGACCGGACATACATTTCTACGTGTGTTTGTGCGCTCGTTTCGAGCTTCTCCTCGCGTTTCTCACGCCCGGTGATGAAGCGCATCTTCGATACTGCGAGCTACCATTGACTATGGTATCGGTACTCTTCTTCATCTGTCTTTCCTTGAGAGCCTTCTCGGATCACGAGACTTATTTGTTGTAGGATAGATAGGAAGAGCACTTCGGCACTGCCAATTTCTTGGCACTTCTCTTGTTTCTGGTCTTGAGGAAGCGATCCGGTGTTACCTGATCCACCGCGAGGGTCGAAATGCGTTCTTTGCGGCCGATTCTTTGTAGCCAAGTGCTCTGGATGACTTCGACCTGCGGGACTTTGGGTTAGTTATCGGCGAGTGTTCCACTCTTTTGTGATAACACTTGCGATTAACATTGCCAAGAACCGGTCTGACATTCGGACCAAGCACATCGATATCCGCTTCCACTTCCTTAGAGACCATGTAGAGAAGGCGATATAGTGCTCTATTTTGTGGAAGTGACCACCGGTTGGTGACATTTTCACCAAGCCATTGGATAGTTCGAGGTTTTGACTCTGCGGGGAGAGCTTGGGGTGGTTTGTCCTTATGGATTTGTAGTGAGGGAGCTTTGGGTTTCTTGCTTTACTATCTTATTTATGCTCTAGCTCCTTACTATTGCATTGCATTTTGGGTGCATTTGGGATTAGTCCTCCTAGCATAGATTAGAGTGCTTCTTTTGTCTAGTTGTTTAGATTTACTGCTCTTATCTTGTGATTCTAGGATCTTGCTTATTAGGCATTACTTATCTCACTAGGTTGAGCTCACTCACTTCTTGTAGGTTCTAGCGAGGTTGGGCCACCCTCGGGTAGGCAGAGTGCGTGTTTGCTCCTAGGTGTGTTAAGTGGGCGATTGATAGTCCTAGAGTCATATGGGGTAGATGAGTCGATCTGAGCCATAGTATTCTCTATATCTTATCTATGCTTTAAGGATTTTTTGTTTTATGTTTTCTTTGCGACTTCTCGATTTATTGTTTTGGTTCAAGGGAGTTCATTTGGGAGCTTACGGGCTTAATATTGACTTAACTCAACTTGAACTAAAAGTTGCATCTAATGTTGAGGGGGCGGGATCTTACGCATTTCTAGCATTACGCATTGTAATATAATTACATTGAGCCTTGATTATTATCTGCTATGACATGTTTACAATGCTTTACACCTTGCCATGACTTGTGCTTATTTGCTAGATTTATCATGACTTCATATGTGTAGCCTAGCTTTTGCCATGATAAGTTAATTAAAATTGCTCAACTTAAACTAAAACTTGTCATGTTAGCACTCGAGATTAGTCTTTCTTGAGCTATCCTTTTATGATTCATGCCATGTCAAATAAATTTGGGTAGAGTGATGAATCTATATTGAGCCTTAGATTGAGCTTGTTTTAGTCTCTTGATGATGCATGAGTTAGTACAACTTGTTAAAAAAAAATCTCTTTTTGTCTTGAAAAAGCGATCTCACCAATTCTCTCCTATGAGACGGCTTGCCATTGCACTTGGCATGAACTTAGGGGAGTTTGGGTGACCTAGACTATCTTCTTAAGCTTCTCGCTTGGAGTAGTCGCATAAGGCTTGAGACCTAGCACATGATAAAACAAAAATCTGGTTGGAAACCACCATGAATTTCAAAAGAAAATATGTGTTCAATGTGCTTAAAGCTACAAAAAGTATCAAGTACTTTAACCAATGTTTCATTCTTGAGCATAGCACTCTATTTGGTCTCAATTTAAGCTTCTTAGTTCAAAACAGCTTATTGACATGGCTGCATCATCCTTGGATATCTCTAGCTAGACTTTGCTCATTGATGACTTGACTTGCTCACATAATGTACCTCATTTTCAGATTGTCATCTATGTGTTCTAGCTAGCTTATACATATCTTGTCATGATCTAGATAGCCTTTTTATTGAGTTATGGCTTGGTGTATTACATTATGGTCATTACGGATAATTCTCATGGCTCTAGCGCTTAGAATAATCAAACTTGACCATTTCATCCATTGACATGTCATATTCTCTCTTGAGCATTCTTGATGTGTTTATTGCCAAAGGGGAGAATAGAGAAGAAAAAGATAGTTGGGATCATTTTAGAGCTTTGGAGAACAATTTGCTCTTTTAGTTGTTGCTCTAGTGTTCATACATCGACATGGTCATTAGTTTCACTCTTCTTCTTTGGACCATGTTGGATTCTTCTAACTCAAACTCAACTTTGCGCTTTTTCGGAGTTTGTCAATATACTCATCAAGGGGGAGATTGAGAGACCATGTGGAGGTCGTCCCGTGTGTGTGATGAGTAATTGACATAGGTTTAGGAAGTCGGGTTTGGTTTGGGTGGTTTGGACCATGTCGTTGCGTGGTGCAACAGGCTCAGTTGGTTTGGTCAAACTTTGTCGTATGGGATTAGGATGCATATTCTTTGTTTCGACAAGTTTGGATTTTGTCATGGTAAGTATGTTGGTATTTACGCTTTCATGTATCGGCGGTGCTATTTGATGTGTTTCTTATGCGTGTATTTGCGGGACATCGGGTGGAGTCGTGGCGAGACACGGTGGACCGGACTAGGTGCAGTGGCGCCGAGGTCGAACGGTCGGGATGTGTCGAAGGCGAGCGTGGACTCGAGGTGGTTGCGGCGTCGAGACAAGGAGCGTGGAAGCTTCCGGAAGGTGCGAAAGGGGTGAAAGCAGAATTTCGCAAAGTCTGCTGGCGGGAGCGGGCTCAGTTGGATTTAGCGGGCGTGAACGGGTGGAGACCCGTTAGCCATGGGCTATAAATAGGATGGAGGGGCTGCTGCCCAAACCTGAACAATTCAAGAGTTTCTAGGGTTTCCTTTAGTCAAAAGAGGCTTTAGAGTTTGTTTTGGCTTTAGGCTTTAGTTGTTGAGGGTTGTTCCCTGCTTGTCCCCTTCATGGCTGAATATGTTCTTGAGGTTTGAGAGTGGGAGAGGATGAGTTGAATGCTTGTAATCATTCCTCTTGTATCAATCTTGTATCTCTCTTCCTTTAGATCAATATGAGATGGTGTTTGTTTATCTTGGTCGCTTTCTTGCTTGCATATGAGCGAGTTCTTGACTTAGTTTGAGTGTCGGCCGTTTCACTTTTTTTCGCTTGTGCGTTTTAGTTTATCGCCGTTTTTCCTCTCATGCGATTTTGGTTTTGAGTTTCTCGTGCGCGTGCCGATTCCTCGATAGGAACCGACACTCTGTTTCCCGGCAAATCGCTTCTCGGCCTTTGTGAGTTTTCTTTAGGTGCGATCGTTTGATCTGCAATAGTGTCTTGGTGTGCTCTGAATGGAGAGATTTGACTTGTGGGAATCGAAGGTGATGTGCATCTTTGGTGCCATTTTTTTATGCTAGTGAATCTTAAGATTTTCTGCGGTTCTTGTTTAATCTTTATTGCGGCGATGGCGGTGACACCTTCCTTCCCGAAAATGATCGCCTATAAGCGTCTGTAGTGAGTTCTCTTGATTTAATTGCTTTGCTGTGCTACTCCGTGCGTATCTGGTTTTGTGTTCCTTCAAAATCTGGGTCGAGTAGGAGCTTGTTTTTAATTCAGCAGGTTCTTTGGTGGCCCGTTCTGTTGAGCCTCCGAAAAATCCAGATCAAAGGCGACAACTTAATCAAGGATCATCATTGTTTTTTGCTTAGTGTGATTTCTTGGATCTGTTTTCAACTTGTTTTCTTGGGCTGCGCCCTTTAGTAATCGTTTGTGTTTGGATTTGTTCTTGATGGGCGAGTATTGATGCGATGGGAGTCTCTGGTTTAAGTTCTTTGTGATTGTGTGAGTCGATTGTAGTCTGATTTGAAGTGTTGGGCTTTGGATGTTCTTTGTGTGTGTATCACGGCGTTTGTAGATTAGTGCTTTTCTCTCTCTTTCGATTCTTTTGGTCTTGATTCGTGTTGTCTTTGCTACGCTGTAGGGAGCCCGGTAGTGACCGAATCTCAATTGCGATGGCCCTTTCTGATTGCATTTTTCTTTTGCTGATTTTCAACCATTTTGCATGCAGATTAAGCAGTGGTATTTTCAGTTGAATTTTTCTTGGCTGGTCTCGATTTATGCTGAATTTTTCAAAGATGTCACATCGTTCGAGTTTCATGCAGAATTAACTCTCTGAAATTACTTTGTTTTGCTTCTTCTTGAAAAATCGGTGTCACGTTTTCTCGAGGCGATTTTAAAGAGAGCGACATTCACCCCCTCTGTCGCCATTTCGATCCTACAATTGGTATCGAGCGGTTAGCTCTTTTCAATAGATCTTAACGGTCACAAGAGCGTGGCGATGGACAAATACTCGACCAAGCCGCCCGTTTTCGATGGCATCGATTACCCTCTGGAAGAGCGAATGGAGACATACATCGGGCCGGGGTATGCCATCTGGCGAAAGGTCAAGGTTCGATTATTGTTCTGCCGATGAGAACATCAATGTCGGAACATGGCGATGTTGAGGCAAATGCAAAGGCAAGGAACATCATCATCCGGGGTTTGAGTCGTAGCGAGTTTGACCGCATATCTCACACATCGTCCGCCTCGACATCTGGGTGACCCTCGGCGCATACCATGAGGCACCACCCGAGATCAAGACGGTTCGGCAGACCCGATTCAAACGAGAATACAACAAATTTGAGATGCTTCTTTGGTGAGTCCCTAGATGAGTGCCCATGCGTTTTCACAAGATCTTGAGCAACCTCCGGCGGTCGGTCTCACATACCCGACTCGGACAATGCTCGTCGATGCTCCGGCACTCGTCTGCGTGTTTGGGAGATGAAAGTGACCACCATCAAAGACACGACAGACCTCTCGACCACGACTCTTGGCCTACGTACTCGCGCCTCAAGACTCACGAGATTAGCGTTGTCTCTCGTCGGTCGAAGTCACGATCGATGGCCTTAGTCACCAATCCGTTTCTTCTTAGGGCTTTCTTGATTCTTCTTGTGGTTTCTCCCTTCTTGCTCTGTGGCGTAGCGATGATCGATTAGAGCAGCTCGAGGATGAGCAAGCTGCCCTCCTAGCTCGGAAGTTTTCTCATGCTTACAAGAGGAGGAGGGACGAAAGAGGGAGGACACTGTGATTTGCTTGAGTGTGGTGGCCCCAACCACATTGAACAAAGCCCCAAGGCGGAGAAGGGCAAAAACGACTACGGTTCGGGCAAAACGACTACACCGACAAGAACCGCAACAAAGTCTCGGCTCGGGCGCCCGGCAAGAAGAAGTTCGCGACTTGGCAAAGCCAAGCTCTTCCACAGCGTCCTCACCGCCGACGACCTCGACCTCGGCGAGGTGGAGGGATGGAGCGACGATGACGGACGGGTGACCAAGAGCCCAAGGATGGCGGCGACGACTTCTCGGCATGTGCTTCATGGCCTCGAGGGCGAACTTCGTGACAATGAAATACTCCGACACAGACGAGGTAGATCCCACCTCTGAACAGCTCAATCATGCTTTTCTTAAGCTAGGAGGTTTTCATGCTAAAGCTAAGGCTAGGTGTCTTTGAGTTAGAGAAGGAAATAGATAGTGTCACTAGAGATTATTGCTCTTACATCTTCCCTTCTAGTGATGATTGTGATACATGCTCGCTTTCTTTGGTTGATATGGAGAAGTTAAGGACCTCACATGATAGTGTGTCCTCCAAACTTGATAGTGTTAAGGTGGAGAATGTTAGTCTCGCTTCTTTGAGTTAGAGTTGAGTAGGATGGTCATTACCCTACTTATTCTTGATGAGACTACTTCTCCCACCTCATGTGAGGTAAGAACATTCTTTGCTAGAGGATCTTATGCCATGCTTCTTGATCTGCCTTGAGTCTTGTGAAAATTGCAATAACTTGAAGATGAACTTAAACAGGCGGATCATAAAATTCTTTGAACTACAAGCTTCTTTACTTGAGTAGAGTGATTCATGCTTGGCTGTCCTAAGTTAAGCTGCTGAACTTGAGGCTATCTCCAAGCAGTTCAAGATATGATTGATCATGAAAGGAAGATGGCTCGGTTGCTTCTAAGGACCTGTTAGCTCACCATGCATTAAGTGTAACAAACTAAAATCGACTTGATTGCTTTGGATGAGAAATGTGTGAAGCTAACTAAGGACCTTCTAGAAAGCCACATTGTGCTTGCAATATGATTGTGGAGGAGGGGAGAAGCCCGGGGTAAGGATGAGGCAGCTTAGCAACGTGAACCAAGCGGCTAGCGATGGGATGTCCCTTGAGTCGGTGTGCTTGCACAAGCCATTCTTCCCTCTAGCTTCTTGGGTTCTTCTTTTGCTCCCTTACCTTCTGTTTGTCTCTTCTTTCCCTGCTCTTCTTGCACCTCTCTCTTTAGGAGTGTCGATTACCTTATGAACACTCTCGAGATTTGTAGGAGGCAAGAAGAAGCTCAATCTTATTCTAGACCAATCTAAGATCTGCAGATTTAATCGGGGTCTAGGATATGACTTCTCTGAGGACATGAGGAAGCATCCACTGCCGTGCTCAGACCCATAGCACCAGGGTGTGATCGAGCCGGAGCCCAGGACCGAGAAAGTCCATTTCAAGTCGGCGGCCTATGTCAAGGGATTTCTGACAGTAAGGTAATTTCACATGCTGCTTCTACCTCTCAGAAGGTGAAGTATCCTTGCACCTTCTGTCGGAAGGATGGACACACGATCGTCGATGCTTGGTAGCGCCAAGATCGGCGTAGAGACCATGTTGAGTCTCTTAGGCACATTGAAGTCGGCCCCGGACCTTGAGTGCACCTAAGACCAACACGAGGTCTAGGCTTGTTTCTTCGATGGATTTGTGCGACATCGAGGACTTGGTTTTCGAGTTTTACGGTTTCGTCCTCATCTTTGCTTTCGATCGTGACTTCCGCCGTCCTGAGGGTAGATCTCGTTTTCCCTATCGAGATAGCTACCCGCGGCGTGTTCGATCTGTTGCGTGTGCTCGACTTCGCTCGCCGTAGCGATTGGACTCGACAACGACTTGGTCTGCTCTTAGACCTTCTGCGTGAGTGACGAGGCGTGGGGTAGATAGAGGTCGATCGGGCTTGACTACTTCATCTGCTTTCGGCGTGTTACTCGGTATTGGGTGCCAAAATCATCTTTGTTGATTTATCGATCTTGAGACTTTACTCTCTGTTTGACTTCGAGTTAGCGGGTAGGGAAGGAGAAGGTTTGGCTTGTAGACTCGGTTGTTCTCGTCATATATTAGGAGACTCCGTTGGTTCTCCTCCTAGCCCGCGCTCGGTGATGAGGCGATCACCTTGGGAGGCGCTTCGTCTGGGCAGCGTCATCGCCAAAAGTCTTGTCGCGTATTAATGCTTCTTTTATTCTTAAGGATGTTGCCTTGGTTAGTAAGTCAAAGACAATTTGCTTTCGGTTTCTCGGCTTATTGATAGCGGTTTCGAGGTGAGCTTTAAGAAAAACAATTGCAAAATTCTTGACTCTTGGTGAGTCCGGTTTGCGGGATTTCTCGTTATGGGAGGATCTTTCGTGCTGATTTCTCTGAGTCTTGGCGATCCTCTCGGTGTTTAGTTGCTTCGAGTCCGTGATCTCTCTTTCGGCATAGGAGACTTGGTCATATTGGATTTGACCATTTGACGAGTTAGCGACCATGATCTCATTAAGTAGTCCGCGAAACTCAAGATGGTCAAAGATCTTGTTTGCACTCCATCTTAAGACGCGGCAAGATGGTTGCCGCTTCTCATCCTCGGTCCGATTACTATGGCCGATGCAAGACATTTGCTCCACATGGACACAGTTGGACCTCGAAATCTTGATCGGCGGGAGGGAAGTGGTATGTTCTTGTTGTGGTCGATGACTTCTCGAGGTACTCTTGGGTGTTTTCTTAGCCTCGAAGGGCAGAGACATTTACACATTTCCGAGGTCTTTTTAGTAGGGCATCTGTTGAGCTCCGGGTGCCTTCTGAGCGATCCGCAATGACAATGGCACGGAGTTCAAGAATTCCTACTTTGAGAGTTTACGTGGTGAGGCAGTGTAGAGCACCGGTTCTCTTCTCCATCGTCCTCGGCAAAATGGCGTTGTGGAAGGAAGAACCGCATACCTTAGTCGAGATAGCTAGGGCGATGCTTGATGAGTACTCTACAGAGGAAGTTTTGGGCCGAGGCCATTGCGACCGCGTGCCATGTTTGAATCGAGTTTTCTTGGGCACTCCTACACACTTCTTATGAGTGAGATACTGGCGGCCAGCGTCTCTCATTTTCGTGTGTTTGGTTGCAAGTGCTTTATCTTGAAGTCCAGGAACCTAGACAAGTTCGAGTCACGTTCTGTGGCGGTATCTTTCTAGGCTACTCGACTTCTTGGCGAACTTCTGAGTGCAGGCTGCGAGTCTAGTAGAATGGCACTAATCACGAATCAGCTCTGATCAAACCCAAAACCGGCGTCAGAGATGGCGATTCAACGATCTACGGCAATACTACGATTCCAGTATTTGATGTCAAAACGAATCGACTCAAAGCGAAACAGCGAGGAACTCAATCGTTACCCTTGAAGACACCATTGAAACCCACTTTGGAGATCCCCTCGTGAATTTCTCCTCTCCTCTTCTTCTCCTCTCTCCCTTCCCTCCTTCTTCCTCCACGGGCGGCCATCAAGGCAGGGAATCGGTGGCGATGGAAGACGGCAACACGGGGAGGATGAACTAGCATGGAACCTCAGTTGGGGAGGAGATGGAGGTGCTAGGGACTGCTGTAGGGGTGGTGGCCAGGAGGAGAGGGGAGGAGGGTGGCGGCTTGCGTGGAAAGGGGAGGGAGGAGGAGGTTTGGCTAGGGTTAAGAGGGAGAGAGGGGTGGCTTGGGCCTTGGGCCCTAGGGGCGCCTTTCCCCCTCTTGGACCACTAAAGGCCGCCCACATGGATGCACTGGCTTGGGCCGGAGGCCCATACTCCAAGATTCCCCCAAAATTCTAAATTTTAATTTAATTCTCCCTCCCGATTAAAAAATTCTCTCTAATTGAAATTTGAGGTATTACAGACGGCTCCGGAAACCGTTTGTAATGACGTTTTTGAACTGGCTGCTTGTGCCTTTAAAACCAGCCTATATATATATAATATCGTTTGTAGTCCTCAGCCCTTTCGGTGGGTTGTGAGGAGGATGAGACAACTGCCACGGGCAACCTCTCATTGAGCCTGTAAGTTCAAGAAATGCATTTGCAAGAAAGCGTGGACATACAATTACGGATGTCATCGATGAGTAATTGGACTTGACATCAAGGAATGGTTGATGGACCATTCTTGATATGAAGCCACTTCTTTCCACGAAAGTGGCTTCATTGTACGCCCACACGCTTTCTTGATATCAATTTACCATTGAACATGCAGGCTCGATGAGAGGTTGCCCGTGGCAACTCGTGGTCATCCTTGCTCAAGACCACTCAAAAGTGGTCAGGACTACAATATATATATATATATATATATATATATATATATATATATATATTTAAAAGGCATGGCGACCATTACTGGAGGTTTTATTTATATATCACGCAGGCCTAAGCACAAACCGCTCAGTGATAGAAAATTATCACGAGCGATTCGTTTTAGAACCGTGCATGATATATAGTATTACTGAGGCGGTTCTAAACACGAACCGTGCGTGATGACCTCATGTCATCACTAACCCATAAACCCAGGCGGCTCGGAAGCCGCTGCAGCAATGGCGTTTTGAACCGTCTGTGAAGACCTTTTCTGTAGTAGTGGCATCGTAATTTGTGGTCAGAGGTCGTGTCAACAACGTCACTCTGGAAGGATCTCAGGAAGCACCAGACGTCGTACTGGGTAAGTTTCTAGTAAACTCAGTACCTGCATCAGTTTTGTTTAATTTTGGAGCTTCACATTCATTTGTTTCTGGAGTAAAAAGTCTATAACTTATTCATCCAAACCCCAAATTCAACTAACCAAGACTTTCTAGAATCCTCATGAAAAATCCCACAACTTCCTAATGATAATGAACTTCTGATTCTACCATTTTGTTCTCCATTTCCTTTCCGAAGATCCCCGAGAATCATCCAAGACGATGCACTTCACAATTTTATATCTTTAATTATAAAACTTCAAAAGGTATGAACGATACCAGTTCTAGAAACTAAACTAAATTTTCTAACTTATTTAAGTTATCACCATATTTTAATTTTGCCATCTACTAGATGAAATCGATCCACCTACACAACATCCGCCAGCTACGTCAAAACTCTGGACAGCGAACTTTTCGAGGCCGTAACTCTTCGCTCGCTACTACGATTCTAGTGATCCAGACTATCGACGATCGAGTCGCCGATCCTACAAAATAAAAGAGGAAAATGACGTGATATATCCTGGGAGATAATGGGACTGCTCTTTATTGATATGAACTGGATTTACAGGGGGTGCTTTATGACCCGGATGGAGACTAATCCTAATTACACTGAATCTCACACCTGCTTTGCTAATCAATTAGACTTAAAGCACGAATCTAAAGCTGATTATCCTTGCCTGAAGGCTTTACCGACCAGTGTTCTGTAGGAATGATGTGCTCCACAGACTCCTTCATGGATTTCTATTAGCAATTTAATACCATCCGTTTGAGATATGCATCTCATCAACACTCCGTGACATCCTCGCTTATACAAGGTACTTTCGATCAGAGTGTATGATTTGGCTTTTTGTGCTAGACGATCAGCCTCTACATCATCTTCTGGAATTATGTCATGCTGAAGATAATTGTAGATCGATGTCATCAATCTCTACCTCGATCGCGGCAAGTATGGCAACCGTCAATGACACATGGAGCATCCATGTTCTCACGATCGGTTTATGCGACACAGAAGAATCATGTATGTTCTCGGAAGGCTCGACCACCGAGAGTGAATCGAGTTGCTCGAGAAAAACTCCGGGCGGGACGGTCGACCTCGTGGAGGCCATCCATGCCAACTGGTCTGCTAGAAAGTTTTCCTTTCTAGGAATATGTTGGATCTGAAAACCGAAGAAGTGCTTTTCGAGTTTCCGTACTTCCACCAAATAAGATGACATCTTGGTACTTGAGCATTTATACTATTTCCCTACTTGATTCTATACTAGTTGAGAATCGCCTTTCACTAGTAATCTGTGAATCCCGAGCGAACGAGCTATTCAGGGTCCTGCCAGTAAACATTCATATTCTGCCACATTATTTGTAGCAGAAAAATTTAACTGGATGGTGTACTTGATGTGTTCACTAGTAGGGGATATCAAGACAACTCCAGCCCTCAAGCTTTTTAGCATCAAGGAGTCGTCAAAGTACATTATCCACTCATCGTGGTGTTCATACTCGGGCCCGTGGGTGGGTTCAGGGTTTGTCCATTCGGCAATAAATTTTGCTATTGCCTAGGACTTGATTGCTATTCATGAGATGAAATGGAGGTCGAACGCCCCTAGCTCAACCGCCTATTTTGCTATTCATCCTGATGATTCCCTGTTTCCAAGGACTTGACCAAGGAGATACCCGGTTGGTACGACCACTTTGTGAGTCTGAAAGTAATGCCTTAGTTTCCTTGAAGACATAAGGAGACCATAGAGCAACTTTTGTACATGTGGGTACCTTTCATTTGGTCCATGTAAGACTTCGCTTACGTAATACACTGGTCATTGGACGTTGTCATGCTCTACAACCAGTACACCGCTAACTGTCTGTGGCGTTGCAGCCATGTAAATTAACAATATTTCTCCCAGTCTTGGAGAGACTAAGACTGGGGTACTTGTAAGGTACTTTTTAAGATCTTCAAAAGCATCGTTTGCCTCTTTAGTCCACTCAAAACTTCCGTGTTTTTGAAGAAGCTTAAAGAAAGGTAATCCTTTTTCCCCTAACCTTACTATGAAACGACTCAGTGCTGCCATACAGTCGGTTAGTTTTTGGACCTCCTTCTTCGTGGTTGGAGGACGCATCCGGTCAGTGGTCGATATTTTTACTGGATTTGCTTCAATACCCCTAGCCGAGGCTAGAAAACCGAGCAGTTTTCCAGCAAAAACTCCGAACACACACTTTTCCGAATTCAACTTGAGGTTATGCCTTCTCAAGTTATTGAAAGTCTCTTGTAGGTCTGGAATGTGATCGCCAGCGTTGATGCTCTTTACGACCAGATCATCAACGTAAGCTTCTATATTCTAACCTATCTGTGGATTAAAGGTTTTCTGCATCAACCTTTCAAAAGTTGCACCAGCATTTTTGAGACCAAACAGCATCTTAACATAGCAGTAAGTGTCGTATGGAGTGATGAAGGAAGTTTTCTCTTCATCTTCTTTACACATATTAATCTGGTGGTACCCTGAATACGCATAAAAAAAAACTTAGTAACTCACACCCGGAAGTAGAGTCTACAAGTTGGTCAATGCGTGGAAGGGAAAAATCATCCTTCGGACAAGCCTTATTAAGATCTGTAAAGCCAATACACATTCGTCATTTTCCATTATTTTTCCTAACCATTACAGGATTGGCGAGCCACTAAGAGTGGTCGACTTCACGAATGAATCCAGCCTTGAGGAGCTTGTCAATCTCTGACTGGATTGCTTCCTTCCAATCAGATGCAAAACGCCTGAGCTTCTGCTTGATCGGTTTTTTCTCAGGCTAGGGAGCTAGCATATGCTCGATCACCTCCAGGGGGACTCCAGGCATGTCAAACACTTGCTAGGAGAATACGTCCTGATTTGCTCGGAGGAAGTAGACAAGCGACTATTCCTATTTGGGGTCGAGTCTTGCCCCGACCAGTATCTTTCGGGTAGATGAGTCAGTGTTTTCTGACCCAGGTTACGACTTGGCGCTGTCCAAAGAAGCGCCTTTGACGAGTGGTACCTTCTTTGTCTGGTCGGAAAGCTTTGGCGTCATCTTTGATCTCGAGTGCTTGACCTGCATGGCAGATGGATTAGCCTCTCTGGTCGGAAGTTCATCGACTAGTTCTAGGGATTTCTGATCACATGCGTAAGCCATTTTCTGATCTCCTCGAACCGTGATGACTCCCTTAGGTCCTGGTATTTTCAAACTTTGATAACTGTAGTGCGTGGCTATCAAGAAATTTGCTAAAGCCGGACGACCTAGGATTCCGTTGTATGCCGACTCAAAATCCACTACATCAAATGGAATCTTTTCTGTTCGGAAGTTGTCAGGTCTTCCGAATGTGACCGGTAAGGAAATTTGTCCTATCAGTTTAGCGGTGGAGCCAGGAACTATATTATGGAAGGCATATTTCACTAGTTTCACCTTTGACTTGGGAACCTGCATCTCTTCTAAAGCTCCCGCAAATAAGATATTTATAGAACTACCTCCATCTATTAAGACTCGATTAACCCTATAGTTATTAATAGTAGGTTCAATAACAATAGGGAACCTACCTGGTCGAGTCGAAGGGATGGGGAAGTCTTCTTTGCTAAAGGAGATTACGGTGTCCGACCATCTTGATGGCTTGATAACGGTCGAAGGCTCGACAAGGTTGACCTCCCGCTCCATGGCCTTCAGATGACGCCTTGACTCGTACGAAGAATACCCACCAAGATCATGTTGACCGTATGTTGATGCTCCTGGTACTCTATTTCTTCGTCGTCATCTTTGTCCTTCTTAGAACTCGTTTCACCGAGTTCCTATATTGCGGGGAGTGGTCCTTTACCTACATAGTAATCCTCCAGCTTTTCCTGCCAGACTTGACAAGTGCGCAAGTCATGCCCTGCCTGCTGGTGAAGTGGACACCACTTCTTGTTTTTCTGATATCCTTCGGTCGGAGCTTTTGCTTTGCCTCGGCCGGTATAGTCCTTCTTACCCTTTGTAAACTTTTCGGGAATAACTAGGACTTTTTTATCGTCGGGTCTGCGGTTTTTCTTTTTCTTGAGAGCTTTCTTATTCTTCTTCTCCGGTTTATCCAAGCCAGATTGGGGGATTATATCCTTCCGATCAATGGCCTCACACCACTCAATTGCTTTGCTAGCGGTGGCGTATTTGTCGGCCATGTCGAAAAGTTCGATGGTCGTTCGTGGATGGTTCATTGTTATGTCCTCCGTAAACCGTCGATTCCTTAGACCTGTTTTGAAGGCTTGGATGACAGATGATTCTGCAACCTCTGGTATGGAATTACGAACCTAGCTAAATCTCTTGATGTATTGACAGATAGTCTCATCACAGCCTTGCCGGATTCAGTGGAGGTCATCCTCCTTTCCAAGGCGGTCGTACGTGCCTTGGAAGTTTGCAATCAGAAGGTCGCAAAGTTGCTCCCAAGTGTAGATTGATTCGACCGGTAGGTTAAGCAACCACGACCGGGCAGACCCTTCGAGTACTATGGGTAGATAGTTAGCCATTACATTTTCATCACCACCAGCAGCTCTAATGGCGATTGTATATATTTAGAGAAATTCCAATGGGTTTTGGGTCCCATTGAACTTATCCAGGTTGGCCGGTCGGAACCTGTTTGGCCAATGCATAACTTGGAGCCCTACAGAGAAGACTCGACAACCTGTGATTGATTCATGGCGCCTTCTTTGGAAAGGTGCTGGATTGTAATCGGTCGGAGACCGGTTTCTGAGGTTGGATTGCCGGATCTCCGGTGTCCCGATCCAGTCGTAGACACTATTAAGACGTCTTTGATCGCTTGCTTGATTTAGATGATGTCGGAGATCGTTTGGCCCAAGCGATTGTTCCTCTCGACGAGGTGGGGGTGTGGCTGCCTGAAACAGCCTTCTCCCGTCGTGACTCCTTGGTCAGAATCGTCGAGGGGGCCTTGGTATCGATTGTTTCCCAACACAACCATGCTGCCCTCTATTGAGGGAGGAACGTTGGGATGAAGTCATGGTTTAACTTCCTGAATTCCTCTATTCCTGGTATGCTTCCGTTTGTTGCATGGTCTGCTGAAGAATATCTGATACTTGGCCTACGAGTTGTACAAAACCTGGGGTCTCTGCTAGAGCAGGGTTAGAATTATTCAACATATCTTGAACACATTGCAGGTTTCGTACCATTGCCAAAGGTCTCGGAGGATTCATACTAGTAGTATGTGTTCGAAGATCTGAACCTTCCCCCGACCTCCTAGTTTGTTCCGTCCGATCAGCTACTCTTGGTGGGGCAGAGCCAGGAGAGTTAACTGATGGACGTCGATCAGTTCTGTTGCCTCCGGAGGTTGGTGCTTGATCACCCGAACCATTTCTATTAGCACGTGGTGGCGTGGCAGAGTGTGTAGGACAGTACAAGACATCTTGATATGCATCTCCGATCGCATTGACCTCCTGCCTCCAGCAGTGATCTTCCGACGAGCTTCCATTGTAACTAATGGAGAGCCTTCCAATGCTTCTACTAGGAGTTTCCATGACGGAGAGCGGTCGGAGATGAGCACCTCCTGAGGTCTTCTCAGTGGGCTCAGCCTGATCCTGCGGACTGCCGATCGTATGCTGAGTCTTATCATCCCCACTTGGCCTACCACCAGTGGAGGTTTCATCGACACCGTTACCAGGTGTTGGTTGGCTCTTGGAATCGCCAGAAGCCGTAGGTGAGTACCTTTCAGCCATGATTTCATCGAGAGTATAGAGATTCTCGAGTTGTGGTGCTGAATTTTTATCACCTTTTTCGCCGGTCGGAAGGACCGGGCTTGGAGCGGTCTCTAGACATTCCAAGCTGGTCGGAATGGCTGAAAGCGCCACTTGTCATAGTGGTGGATCCTCATCCATCCGGTCGATTTTGCTAACATCGGCGACATGCGAACCGGCGGACGAGGAGGACGATGACATGCCGTTTTCTTGCATGGCGCGGATGCATCCCTCCATGTCGAGATTGGAGTAGTCCGCCAGGTCGAACCAATTCTCCTTGTCCCAAACTCCTGCCATAGTCGCATGAGCGATTATGAGGAATGAGCGAGGATTTGACGAGCGAAAAGTTTCTTCAGGAGACTTGCGTCTTCTTCCCCACGGACAGCGCCAGCTGTCGACGATCGAGTCGACTATCTTACGAAATAAAAGAGGAAAATGACGTGATATATCCTAGGAGATAATGTGACTGCTCTTTATTGATATGAATTGGATTTACAGGGGGTGCTTTACGACCCGGATGGGGACTAATCCTAATTACATTGAATCTCACACCTACTATGCTAATCAATCAAACATAAAGCACAAATCTAAGGCTGATTGCATTGCTCTAATCTGATGTTGTTGTCTTGCTTGTCTTCCAGATTGTCCTTTTTCTTCTGCGCTCCACCTTTAAATAACTTCCGAAGATGTGGCAGTTACTCCTAGAGAAGGTGTCCCTGGTGAAGTGTCGTGACTGGTCGGAGCGAGGCGTCAGTTGATAATGTGTCAACTGCTTTGCGGTTAAGTGTCTGTGAGACACTCAACCGTATGGTGGTTGTTATCAGTGTCTTAGGACTATGTAACATCACGTGGTTTGGAATATACAGCATGTGTTCCATTCATCACACGGTTAAGATACCAATTCGTAGCTTTTCCGAGCAGCTACCTGGTCGGAGACTAGGCACAGGACCTTGTCCGACCAGGGTATCCATTATGTAACCTCTGGAATCCTTACGACCAGTGAGGTCGTTAGCCTTAGGGGTTACGGCCATGCAGACGTATGGTCTTTTATTATGTATTAAAATAATACATAGAGGTTTTAATCCTCATCACAGACTTTCCTGGAAAGCTAACAATATTGTATAACTTCTATCTAATTGGACAGAACCTTGAATCTGACCCTAATATCCCTAATTACCCCTGCAAGGCTCTGCGTCATCACTCGATGAACTAGGGCATAATGACACCTACTTTTCCCAATGGTCATATGTTCTACAAATTGAACAACGACTAAACTAGAGAAATCTAAAGGTTTTCAGATCATTGCCCTTGAAGATCATGGAGAATATCATAAATTTCCCATGAAAACCTCCTCTTCTCCTCCTCTTTCCTTCTTCCTTTTTCTCCTTGCTCTTGGCTTCCTTGCTTCTCCCTTGATCAGTAGCCACACCATCAGCCTCCTTCATTTGATCTTTGTCTCTCTCTTGGCTGCTAGCAAACATGCCTATGCAATGCAAGGAAGCAAACCATCTAAACTAGCAACAATTAGCACATTGCAGCAGTGTGACGACCCAGCCCGAGCTTCACCCGAGAGGTCTTCCAAGACCTCCCGGGGAGTCCACCAGGATCTCTCAGGAGGTCCAGAGGATCTCTCGGACAGTCCTCCAAGGCCTCCCAGGAGGTCCAGTCGGACCTCCTGGAGGTCCAGGGAACTAGCCCGAGGAGGTCTTGAGACTCAGGACCTCCCCAAGAGCCACGACCCGACCCGAGGGAGGTCAAGAGATCAACCCAAGGAGGTCATGGGACTTGAAAAAGTCCTAAATCTCATGTGATCCGAACTAGTCCCAAGGATCAATGGCTAGTTCTCACAGCAATTACAAGTGATAACATACATCCACAAGAGACTTTATTAACAGCAAAGGAGTTGATTACAAAGTTGCTTACAAGCCACGACAGCAAAACAAAATACACAGTGGAAGCAAAACCAAGTCCATCCAATACACCACAGGTAATTGGCTGGAGGGCGCGGCCTAATTGATCTGGTCATCATCATGCTCAAAGGAGTCCTCTCCTGCTCAATTCATCAAATCAAGCAAGAATGAGCACAACAACCATGCTCGCAAGTTACACCCGTCAAATAACAGAATGACATGCATAGATGGATATCTCAAAGGAAGGCATAATATGGTTGATTTGTGTAAAGCCAAGTTTATTTCAAATACAAGTACTAAGATCCAAGGCAATTACAATAACTAAAATTTATTTTTTAAAATCTCAATTTTCAGTTGGATAACATTCATCACAAGTGGTGAAGGATACCCTCCTATCACAAGGCTACCCGCCCATAACCAATGGATAGAAATCCAAAATCAATTTCACAAGTCCTTTGAAAATAAAACCAAGATCTAACTTTGAGTGGCTTTGCTAGCATGTCCATAACCGTGGACACGGCTATTCGAATAGTTTTATCCTCTGCAGAGGTGTACAGCTTTACCCACAAGACATGTTTTCTCTAGTTTATTTGGCATTCGTCAACGCCACCTCACACTTCCTTTGGTGAGAGGTCTAGAGCACATGACAAGGTCTTTACAATGCATCGCTCCACCGCAGTCCACCCTCATTAAGGTTTCGTAAATCCCCCCTTTGGATAGAAACCCACCGGGTTAATGGGTGCCCCTCTTATGCCAGGTGGGAACAATAGTGATGAAAGACTTTGTCAAAACAAATGGCTATGAAAGACCGCCCACGTACAAACAGGATCAACCACGATGGAGCTTTGCAAATTAGTCGGCCAGGCCCCGCCCACACAGGACAAGTGGTTGCACGATGGTGGCTAGCAAGATGCGGCTCGCAGACCGGTCTTTAACTGGCTTGGGCGGCTACCACAGAACCCTGGGCCTCAACCCTACCCGGGTTGAGACCGTGCATGGACATGCACCAACCAACCAAACCAATCCGCCCAAGTCCAAATCCATTTGCCATTTCTGTTTTTCCAAAACCATTTGCCAAAAACCTCCATGACAACCCAATGTCATGGCTTTAAAAACACTGGATACTTTGGTCTTATGGTAAAAACAGTTCCCAAATCAAGGTTTTGGTCTAAGCAAAACTAAGTATACATTTTCAAATGCCTCTGGTTTTCACTATCGCAAAAACCAGATTTTCATCTAGGGTGACAATAGATTGGTTCAGAATCAACAGTGGCTATACAAAGGAATTAGGCGTAGCTATGAATTTAAAGACATGTATTGAAATATCTAAGTAAAGCAGGCATGCATTACTATTTGAAATGGAACATAAGTATGTTGAAATACTGGGTACAACATGGTCAAGGGTGTAACTTGCCATGCTCAAAGGCCTGGGTGTCTTCTTCTTCCTCAAAGAACTCTTGCTCTTCGGTGCCTTCGCAATCTACACGGTGGAAAACAAAACAACTCAAATAGAGCTCAAATAAGATCCAAAGAAACTCCAATAAAACACTGAGATAAAACCAACAGAGAGAGTAGGTGATCAGGGGGAGGTCCAAGGAGCTCGCTGGGGGAGGTCCGAAGCCTTAGAGGGGATGTCCAGAGAACTGGCTGGGAGAGCAAGTGAGTGGAAGTGAGGAAAAATATAAAGATGAAGGGCTGCTCAAGCTTATATAGCTGGAGCTGCCGAGATTTCCAAGGGTATACGTGTTCAATAGTTGGTGTGAGGAATGATAGGAGTAGGTAAAAGATGAGACAAAAGATGGCTCGGTGCTGCAAAAAGGTGGTAACATTTAATGCGACACAACAGGTATTAAATGCTTGAAGACTTCCGGGTGCCATGAACATGGTCAGAGGATAAAGAAAATAGGCGTGACTAACAAGTGGACCCAGTCAAAGCTCAAGGGGGAGGTCTTGCGGAGACCTTGAGGAGATCCCGCGGAGACTAAGGGAGTCCTGCCCCGCAAGGGGTGGTCTTTGCAAAAAGACCAAGAGGTGGTCTTTGTAAAAAGGCCAGAGGTAGTGACCACCGAGGTAGTCTTGGCCGGAGGGTGGTCTTTGTAAAAAGACCACAGGGAGGTCTCGACCAAAGGAGGTCATGGCAAACAACGAAAGAAAGGAGGTCGCGGCCTCAAGGGGAGGTCGCGGCAAAACGACAAAGAGAGGAGGTTGCGGCCTCAAGGGGAGGTCGCGACAAAACAACAAAGAGAGGAGGTCGCAGCCTCAAGGGGAGGTCGCGACCAGGAGGATGGTCCTGGCAAAAGACCAAGAGGGTCGTCTTCGCAAAAGACCACGGGGAGGTGGTCTTTGTAGAAAGACCAAAGAGGTGGTCTTGGCGAGAAGACCATAGGAGAGGTCATGACTCGAAAGGAGGTCGTGCCTTGAAAAGGGGTGGTCTTTGCAAAGAGGCCGAAGAGGGTGGTCTTTGCAAAAAGACCAGAAGAGGTGGTCTTTGCAAAAAGACCACAAGGGCGAGGAGGTCCTGGGGTAAGGACGATTCGCATGGCGAGATGGGGCCGTCCGATAGCGATCGGATGGTTCAAACTGAGCGCGTCCGCACGAAGAGAGAGAAGGCGTTGACAGGTGGTGAGGTCCAAGGGACAAAGGAAATGCGGCGAAGCAGCGCCGTCTGATCTTGATCGGGCGGTTCAGAAGGAGATGAACGTTCGGACCATCCGAACGTTACACCTCAACTAGGCCGTCCGATATGGATCGGACGATCCACAACACCTGGGAACGTTCGGACCGGCCGAATGTTCCACCACGATCGGGCCATCCAAAAAGGATCGGACGGTCCATGAGTGGGAAAGGCGTGAGGCGCTGGATCGGACCACACAAAGGGAAAAGGAGGTCCAAGCCCAAAGGGAGATCCGACGGAGGGGATCCAAAGGGGAGGTCCTGACGGCTAAGATCTCCAAAGGGGAGGTCTTAACGGTCAAGATCTAATCAAAGGAGGTCTTGACGGCTAAGATCTCCAAAGGGGAGGTCTTAACGGTCAAGATGGAACCAAAGGAGATTTCGACGGTCAAAACCAACACAGGGGAGGTCTCAACGGTCAAGATGGTGCCAAAAGAGAGAGGAGCGACAGAGAGGAAGGGGCGCGGAGAAGCAGAATCCGAGCGGACACAAGAGAGGTTCAAAGGAGGTTCAGATGGGCGCAAGGAGGTCCAAATGAACTCAGGGAGGTCCAAACGAAGGGGGAATTCAACCTGAAATTAGAATTTCAAAATCAAGAACATTTGAAACACACACCCGAGGTAAAACGCCTCGGGGTGGACGTGTCCCAAGAGGAGGTCAATCTGAAGGGGTGGTATGGACAAGGAGGGAGGTCCGAATCACAGGGGAGGTCTGGACCCTTGGATCCAGACGAAGGGAGGAGGTCCAGAGAAGAAAGAAAGAACGGGGCCAAAGGAGAGCACTGAGCGATCGAAGAAAAGGGAGAACTCCAGTAAATTCGAACAGAAACCGAACTGATTTAGTTGAAGTTTGGTTTAGTCCTTTAAAGCTCTTTTTAAAATCTCAAGTTAAGCTTTGAATTCTCATCAAAACAAAATGGTTCTTTTTATTTTGAAAAATCACAAAGACTTCGAAAAAAAACCAGGGTCTTACAAGCAGGCCTACGCATGCATGCATCAGCTACATGCGGCAGTCCTGTGCTGCAGCACACGCACGCGTACAAGCAAGCAGTCGCACAAGCATCACTAGCTAGCAAACAACACATGCATGCAGCTACATAGGCATGCAGAAGCCTTGATGCGACAACAATAGTAGACTTCAAAGCAGACGGGGAAGCGGGGCAGCGGCAAGGGCATTTCTTTGGGAAGAGGCAGACGGCAGATTACTGCAGTAGGTGGCTAGGGTTTGGGGAGCCTCGCTCTCTTGCCTTATAGTCGGCCGGTCCCCTTGGGCCTAGGAAACCGTGGGCCAAAAGCCCACTCTCTTTTTCCCCTCTCTAGGAAAAATCAGAAATTGCTCTTTTAACTCTATTTAATTTTATTTTAATTCTATTTAACTTCCTTTCTCACTCAATTAATTCTCTAAGTTTAAACGGTATATTACACGTTCACCCAAAAGCTTAAGTTGCTCTCATGCCTTTCAGCTTCGTTGTTCTTTCGGTTATCATTCACTTCCAACAAGCCTAGTAACATTGCAATCCATCGAATTGCATGTACCGAACAGTTCACTCAAAAGCTTAAGTTGATGAGGAAAGGTGGGCAATATACTTCAACACTAACCTAGTTTCGTGTGGCTAATCAACTCGACTTTTAGAAATCTGGTTGGATCTAACGTGTCGGTTTTCACCGCCACTAACGATGTCACTCATGTCTCATCCTGCTCTCATGCCTTTATGCTTCGTTGTTCTTTCGGTTATCATTCACTTCCAACATGCCTCGTAAGATTGCAATCCATTGAGTTGCATGCACCAAACAGTTCACCCAAAAGCTTAAACTAATGATAAAAGATGAGCAATATACTTCAACACTCTCCATCGCGTCTAGACTCCTTCAGGCCTAAGACGTGGACTATAGGTGGGCCACAAATGTTTTTTTTTTAAATATTGCGTTATGCGGGTCTTGAATTCTCGACCTCTAGACTTTGATATCATATTGAGTTACACGCACCAAACAGTTCATCCAAAAGATTAAGTTGGTGAGAAAATATGGACAATATACTTCAACACAATCCTCGACCTTTCTTGGCAGATATTTTCAGGGACCAGATTTGGATTGTTTCATTATCTCTCTCGAAAAAAAGAAAAATATTAGGATTCATGGCCTGGACCATCTTCAGATGTCTACCTAATGGGCATCATCTCAAAACAAAAGCTACTACACTGGGGCAAACTCAAAGTTAGGCCTGGGCCAAAATACGATTCTCATCAGCCCATCAGAAACATGGCTTGCCAATAGAAGGCAAATATTACGAAAGCGAAGGCCAAGACAAATTTTCTTTTGACACCTCAAATTCCCTTCTGCAGATCCGGTACCGTGAACGTCCGAGAGATATTATGCACTACTCATGCTTCATTCGGTGGTTCGACATTACATCTTACTACTGATCGGTTCAAAATTCAATTTCTGTCTTCAAGTGGGCAAGTTTATAAAACAACGCGTTAGGACAATATCTGATGTAAATAATGCAGTTTTAGTAAATGTTCATAATTAATTTCGGTATATTTAAAAGACATTAAAGCATAATTCCACTAGTATTTAAATGACCAAATTAACAAATACACATAATTTCTCCAAGTCATCTAAAACGAATAATATGCTCAACTCATACATCATGTGAACAAAATAAATCAGCATAAAGCTAAGATTTAACATTTTGATATTGCTCTCAGATGTAGAGTTGCACAAGATTCAATTTTGGCATTTTTCAATACTTTTGTCAAGATTCTTCACTAATTGAATATGATAACACTAAATCAGACTTTGAGCTAAAATTAATGCTTTACTGATATATTAAGTTCTATTTCAAATAACAGCAAGTTATACTTTCAGTCAACAAAAGAACAAGTGATTAACAGAGCATAAGACACACTAAGTCAACACAATGAACTTCTGGCTAACATGGTAGAGATCATCTGACAATGTACAGAAAAATTTCTTGCTTTAACGATCAAGCCAATCTGACAACAGACAATCAGAAAAAACACAGAACACAAAATGATCACTTATATTTATCACAACCGAACACAGAAAGTATTAAAGACAAACTGATAGAAACATAATTGACTGCAGTATGCACTTCTTATTTAGCTCAAGTCTAATTCTATTTACCAATTCAATTTCACAATTTGACAAAAATCATCACTAAGTATTTAACCGAACCCACGGCATTACAGTGCAATATCTCCCAATACTAGTATCAAATCCATTCCAGAATTTGAACTAGTACAACACATATATATGCAAAGTAATACTCAAGAATAGGAATACCGAAATACTCACTAAGCCAATGGTATTCAAAACCACCGAGATGAAACCAGGCAAGGCACGTTGAAAGACGTTGTCTCATAAAACCAAACGCCTCGTTGTGCCGTGCAAAATAGACAAGGTTGATGGAGATACAATGTCGATCTTCGCCCATCAAGACACACCAAAGAATGAAGTTGAGGTACAAGAGTATGCCGCACAAGACGACAATGATGCACTGGCCTAGTGCACCTCAACACCAAGCACTAGAACCAAATCAAAGGCTTCTTCTCTCTCAAGGTCAAGCCAAAGCCTACCACAAGAACTCCAATCGCACAAACCGAGGTTCCCTTCAAGTCCCCACAGAGAGTATGGTGCGAGAAGGAAATCAACCGGATGCACCCACAGGAAGATCAAGAATTCACCACCGATGGCGTGAAGACAACCACAGCGGAACCAAAACTCCAAATCCTCCCAATACCGAAGTCAAGAAGTAGAAGAAGAAGCAATCAATCAAAAGGGAAACTCACAAAAAATTTTCTCCGATTCAGAAAAGAACAAGAGCCTTCGGCTTTGAAGAGGAAGAGGAAGGTCCAACGGCGCGGTTGCCACGAATGACCGAGACCGAGATCCCCAGGCCGCTCGCTCCTCCAGCGTCGCCATCTTCTCCCCTCTTGCGCCGAAATCGCGCACGCACAGAGCAAAGAGGAACGAATCCTCTCAATGTGCTCTCTGCCGACTGGCAACAAAGTCTCCAATTCTTATCTTCTCTTGCCTCCCACTGACAGGTGGGCCACTTTCTTTTCTTTTTGCATTCTCTTATTTTCTCTAATTGAGAAATTATTACAAAGGCCCTGAAGAAATACAACAATATCTACACATCAATTGAATCAATTACCCTCCTTTTTCTTGCCAACGGAATGCATCCTATTTCAGCAATTGCAAAGACCATAGTGTTTAAAGTTTGCAACAAAAGGAAAAAAGGGACTAATTGTACTACTCCATCTGTTCAGAAATGTGTGACGTTTTAGGAAGCGTGCAGTCAAACTTCTCTCACTTCCACTACCAGAATCTGTTAGTTTCCCGAGTGCCCGAAACACTCGAAAAAGTCCCAAAAACACTCGGGAAACTAATTCTCGAAGGTCGGCCGTCGGGAAAAACCACTCGGGATCATTTAGTTGGGAAAAAAGTGGTTTCCCGAGTGTTTCCGAGATTTACACTCAGGAAACATAACTTTCCCGAGTGTTCAGGATTACACTCGGGAAACATAAAACACTCGGGAGAATAGTTTGCACAACGGATTCACCCACCATAACGGAATACTTTCCCAAGTGTATATCGACCAAGAACACTCAGGAAAGTAGGGAAATTGTCCCGAGTGTATGCCAACTACACTCGGGAAATATAGCCACGTGGTGATCCAGCACGTATGCAGATTCGTAGTTTTCCCAAGTGTATGTCAACTAAGACACTCGGGAATTACCCGAACATCATTTGCACCAATTTTAAAGGCTCAGGCTGACAGGAAACTTGGCAATCAAACAGACCATACATTCCACAACAAGAAAATTATCACCAATTAGCCACAAATCATTACATATATAGATTCAACAACATTAACATAATGTTTGAGTTCACAATACAACATTCACAAATATAGATCGGACATCCACAACATATTCGAGTTCAAACTTGAAAAGCTAGGCATAAGGCATGATACATATAACAGTTCCAAGTAGTTCACGGAGTGAATGCATGGTACACCAATTGTCGAGGTGTATGAGTTAACCTTCAACTTGTCGCTCCCAATGCTCAACTGCAAAGATGACCATGGATCAGTTATTGACTCTACGGAGTGAAATCATTACTCTATATCATACTATTGACTCTACTGCAATGTATTATGCATTAGATTGTTTTACATGATTACACCATTATCTTGTATACTCATAGAGCACAATACTGAAAAATTGTCTAAGGTGAAATTATGGGAATTTCCATATAGTTGTTAACGAGTGAAATTTTCATACCTCAATAAAGTTACACCATCCGTCAAGCAACCGAAACCTCCCATTAAGAACTATCCTCCATTCTACCACAGTTCTCTGAATGGCTAAAATCAGAAAAAGTGGCATTCTCATTAGTCTTCTGGGGGTATAAAAACTATAGAGTTAATTCCTTATTTGCCATTGGAAGTTGACGGGCTCTCTAAAATGCCATCGAAAAATTGCTCATCCCTTGTATGCCACTCGTTCTCAACTTCTCTCTCTTTTTTTACCACTCCCGTGAGTTGATCGAGGACTTGGCAGTTGACTTGGTAGCGAAAAAGGCGATTTTGCCCTAAGTATCTTTGAGATCTTTAGAGAATTGTTTGATATAGTAATATAGTTCCAAAATTATGAAATTTTTAGGGCAAGTTCCTGACATAGTGTAGAATATTGTGTAATTTTTATAGTGTTTTACTTGCAACATGTTTTTCTCTAAAAATCTTTTAAATTTTGGTTGGAAAGATTTTTAGAGAAAAACATGTTGAAAATAAAACCCTATAAAATTACACAATAATCTATACTATATTAGAACTTTCCTAAAAAATTCATAATTTTGGAACTATATTACTATGTCAAACAATTCCCTAAAAATCTCAAAGATACTTAGGGCAAAATCGCCTTTTCGCTTCAAGTCAATGTAAATTAAGTCCTCACTAACTCACGAGAGTGGCAAAAAAGGGAGAGAAGTTGGGAACGAGTGGCATACAAGGGATAAGCAATTTTTCGATGGCATTTTGGGGAGTCCGTCAATTTCCAATGGCAAATAAGGAATTAACTCAAAACTATAACAGCAGCATGCATGGACATGCTTAAGGACAATAGCTCTTACTGATATTCTTTTGGCCATTTTCTTGAGAAATGAAGAAGACAAAATCATAGAAGGTATTGAATCGGCGCACATCATCCTAAAAGAGAGGATTCACAATCAGCATAAAGTATTGAGAAGCTAGCATATGAAAAATGCATAATCTACACGGGGAGCGTCGCTTACTAATTCAAGAAATGACATGAGCTTGTGAATATCACCAAATATTGCATCCCTGGATGAGTATTAGAGAATGTAATCAGCCAAAAGGTAAAAATAATAATAATAAAATAAAAAATAGAGCCAAAAATAAAACTAAGCAAAAAAGAAGCAGACTATTCTCACAACATGTTCGAGTTCACAATACAACATTCACATATATAGAAAGGAATGGTGTAATATACGATAGCTATAAAAAGGAATTTATACTTTTTTAGTATAAACATGTGTTTAGAATAGTTTGCAAGGAAATTAGAGAGCTTGATATTTGACACGAAATCATCACTTTTTTTTTGTTATTTTCAGGTTCTGATGTCATCACTGAAAATAGTCCTAGCGATGGATGACCATTAGCGCATATAAGCATGTTCATCAAGTGGGGAAAACAGAAAACCATCTTAAAGATACACCACTCAAAATAATTCATGCTAAACAGGTCAGCAAGAACATCTACTGGATGTAAATGAAGGTGAGCAAATATCACGTGTATTAAATGGGAAAAGAAACTTCCATGTGCGTAGGCATGCACAGGAAGGGGCTCTACAATAACAAACATTCTATTATGTAAAAAGTGTGATTTTCACATGCAAGGATAACGACAACATAAACAAAGCTTTTCTGACATGGAAAAAAACTACATGCATGTCGGTGATGTAGTTGGTATTACCATGCCAACTAGTAACACTTCTCACAACCACAAAAGCGAGGTGACATAACTGCTGCATATGAACTCCCAACTAAATTATAATTCACTATAAACACGGCGAAGAAAACTATTGCTACAAACAATAATAAATTATTTGTCCCACAAATACACCAACCTGTGCACAAGCAAATCAATCAATCACTGAACAAAAGAGTAGTGATATACCATGGTTAAAGCCATAAAATGCACCTGCAGTACCCCCAATAGCGGAACCAATCTGTTGCAATATGATCATACATGTATTAGTACTAAACAGCCACAACACAGTATAAAAGAACTTGTAAAACAAGGTCTCAGTGCCTACATAAATGTCCGTATTTATTAAACATCATAGCTATCAATTGTAGCACAAAGCTAATCAGTTTTACCTACATAACAGTGAAAATTTACAAGTCTTGAACCAATGGAGGCACGCTATAGGCGTTTCAATTGCTTGGGCAAACTGTCGCATTGATGCAGACAACAGTTTGTCAAAAATGCAAACAGCAAAATATCAAAGATGCATATCGCAACCTTCCGAAAAGAGTCTGGCCCCATCTATTTCTCCAACATTTGAAGAACAGCCACCTGTTTAAAAGAAAAATGTGAGGGAACAATGCATATAAGCTAGTTTTTATCGTAGACTATTCCAACAGCAAGATACATCATGCGAGTGCATTAATTTCAGAACACATTTTAGCATGTTAAACTGAGATACAGAAGTATTTTAGCATTACTTAATTCCAGTTTCCCTTTAAGAGAAATGTTTATGGGGAAAAAATGAGACCTTAGTACCTTACTATTTCCCTGTCCAAGTATGAATAATCTTCAGGTCATTTGAGTTTATATTTTAATTTAATTAAAAATATGATTTGATTAATCTAGAGAATCCTGGTTCAAACTTCAAATTGGATAGATCTCATTCAACGTATATGTATGACTAACTATTCAAAGGTAACAAGAAACTCAATAACAAGTATTTGGTAAATAAAATAGCAAACCTTGAAACGCCTATAGCGTGCCTCGTTATTCCCAAGATAACGCTTGATAAAAAGTTCAGTAAGAAAACCAGCCAAATTAACCATCCAATAGCCATTCTGCTCCAACATAATATTATATTGTCAATATCATTTTACCTACGTAAATATCACATATAAATTAACAGGTAGAGATGAATTACCATCATTTGCCTCCTTTGTACTTGTGTATATGCCAAACCATTTCCTTGCAAGGGCATATGCTAGTTTGATTCTCGTGTCAATTATCTGTAACTATTTTACTAGTTAGTTACAACAATACTGATAATATACCAAGAAGTTAAACATAATAATATACAACTATCATTCAAAACAAACCTCATCAGGATTCTTAGTATGAGCAAGAACATCCCCATATTTTATTTCTTCACTCTTGACAGGCCTACTCCATGGAAGGATATTAACCTTTGCTCACCAATCTCTTTCTCAACCTATTCAGATTAAAAGGGAAAATTCAAAGAGGTTCTTTGATAAAAAAATATCTAAAGTGATAAGATATAGCAACTAACCATACCTGTTGTGGTGGAGGCATAACCTCATAGCAAAGCATTATATTGGTTTAATAGACATTTTCCGGTCAACCATGCCTACACTTTCTGCCACAGTATACCATAATGCTAACTTTGACATGTTATAAAACTAACAATTGTATCATGTGTTTCACTAAAATTCACTGTCCCAACTTGTAGTATAAGTAGTCATGGTTAAACATCCGTGTCAAATAGACTTATTATTGTTAGGGAAGAATACCGTAAAAGCAAAGCCATATCCTTGAGACTCTGAGTATGTGCCCTCCTCTTCATCTCAGTTTGCCAGTCTTATTAGCTACAAGGAGCCTGAGATTACTCCACACTAGAAGTCAATGACAATGAAAAGGGAAATAATATCAGTTTCCTTAAGAAGACCACTCTGATTAGATCAAATATATATAACATTCCAAGAGGTAACTTGATTACTGAATGCCAAATTGCTAGTAACGAGTGAGTTCATTCAAGATTCAAGAAATACGGAAAACACCGTTTAGATCAGCATGTATTAGAATTGGAGCGATTTCAGTGTCATTTCAAGTATTAGATGTGCCACCTTGAGAGGTCTCTCCTTGACATTATATAAGTGGTATTAATCACATCATATGAGTATTTGCACAGGCCTGGTTAAGATATAAGAAGAGAGACAATCTTGTTAATGGGGTATAAAGTTACTATGACAGAATGCGATGAGGATAAAGTAACTCTTCCCTGAACCCAATGCTCTTGGCATCCCTCATGCATGCATCAACATCGGTGAACCCACATCCATCACCATTCTTCATGCATAGCAAAATCAACTTTGCATCGATAAGTGAATCAAGCTCAACTTGAAAACCGAAGCAACATCAAAGAGAAAGTGGGGGGAAATTAAATAAGGAGGGAGGAAGAAACCAAAATGTGGCCATAAACACCAAATACGATGGCCTAACACCATGGCCGAACCACGGGAGAGCCACGCGACGGGCCGAGCCGCATGCGGCCGGCATGATAAATGCTGGAGGGCCGAGCCACAGGGGAGGCAAGGCCAAGCGAGCCAAGCGGCGGCCGAGCCAGAGAGAGGAGGCCACAGGAGGAGGCGTGGTGGCGGACCCGACAAGAATCGGTGGCGGCAACAGCAAGGGCCGAGCCAAGGCCAGGGTGAGCTGAGGGCGCTGGGGTCAGAGGAGGGCGGCGTCGCGTGCGGGTGGAGGAACCAGATCCGGGGGAGGAGGTGGGGCGCCGGGGAGGGGGAGCAGGAGAGCCGAGAGCCGGGTGCAGGGGGGCAGGAGGAGCCGGGCGCCGAGGGGGAGGAGGAGCCCGATCCGGGGGAGAAGGTGGGGCACCCTTGGGGGGAGCAGGAGAGCCGGGGGCGGAGGAGCCAGATCCGGGGGGAGCGGGAGGGAGAAGGAGGATAGAGAATGGGGGGATGCGGCTGCGGGAACGGGGGTTGTAGGGTTCCAAGCGAAAAAAGGCGCGTTGTTGAAAAAAAGGGCGCGGGTGGGAAAAAAAAAGGTCCCGAGTGTTTTGTTTTTATGCACTCGGGATTATATTTGCTCTCCCGAGTGTTATAGGAAACACTCGGGAAAGTTATTTCTACCGAGTGTTTAATTCCCGTCCCAAGTGCCTTATGAAACACTCGGGAAGGTCCCGAGTGTTTCCGTTCAGACACTCAGAAAACATATAGGCACTCAGGAAATAGCTGGTTTCTGGTAGTGTTCAAGTAATAATATATAAAACACTATTTAGATTGGCCACAAGAGAATAATATAATTAGATTTGTCATGATAAATATTTTTATAATATAGTAATTTTATCGATCTTTACTAATATAATCATATAAAAAGTAGTAGTCAAAGTTATATATTGAAGACTGTGACATACCAATATTCAAAACATCATATATTTTTGAGCAGACGGAGTATTAGATTCAACATTGCATGAGCCATACAAACACACGTGACACACCTCATCAGACAAGGGCGACATGATGAAGTAGATCAGGACCATCAGGTACGTCGTCATAGGTTCTCTCGCAAAGGCGAACGAATGAGCTCTCGAAACGCCCGACACTTGAAGGGCAGAAGCTCCAATCTTCTCGAAACACCCGACACTTGAAGAGCGAACGAATCAGTTGCGTCGATCTGCTACTCCCCAAATCTGCATAATTCTCGGCTCCACGCGGTGATCATTGCACGTCCTGCTGCTACTGTAACAAGTAGTCTGTGGAGTGCTCGATCTTCTCTGGATGTTGCAGAGATCTCGATCTCCATTTTTGCCCACTGCAAGAAAGCTGCATGCAACCACAAAAATGTACTAGGACGACGGCCTGTTAGGCGCAACGGCTAAATAAGTACTCCTACAGACGAGTATTGGTGCCCAGTTACAATTCAGGGATCATGTCATGGAGGAGCAGTAGCTACCATCTCTGCAGTTCCCACACGCGTATGCCCAAATTAATTAACGCTCCTAACAATGTGATCCTCCGATGGGTTAACCATGCATCAGTGGCTGGAAAAAAAAATTGCTTTCCGTGGCGAGTTAAGGATAACTTCGTACGTAACGTCTTACTACCCAACGCCCAACCGCTCAGAAATCTTTAAGGAGAGCCGTGCTTCCCTCCCGCCAATTAACTGCGCGCGCGTACCATCGTTCTTAGCTCTAATCGTGTACGTTTTGCCGAGAATGCAAGGAAGGGCCAGATGGCCATATGGTAATGGTACTACTCCAATACTACAAAGTAGCAATGGTGCCATGCATGCTGGTGTGTCTAGTCAAAAAATGGTATGAATTTATTTAATTTAACCCCATTGACGGTGACCGGCCGGGAAGTGTATATATCGAGTATGTGTTGCTTCCTTGCTGGCATTGCTGCAGTGATGTAATTTAACCCCATTGACGGTGATCGGGAAGTGTATATCGAGTATTTGTTGCTTCCTTGCTGGCATTGCTACAGTGATGTATCTGGGGAGATTATTTATCATCGGCGTCAAGCATTCAGATGTCATCACGATGAAGGCTGCAGCTCCAGAAGTCAGAGCCGAGTGTCTGAAGATTTGTCGGTCTTGTTACATCGCCTTTTCAAACGAACAGTGCAAACAGCAGCTTCTGGAAATAATCAATAGTCTGCTCTCTGGCAGTACAGCAATGGCGTTAACAATCTGGGATTAATGGTGGTCACCTAAACCTTTTTCTGTTTGGGGGAAAATCCTCCCATCAGTCATCACCACCCGTTGCCTTCAATACTACTGGATCAAATCAGAGAGAAAACATCAATGTAGTTAAGGGCCTGTTTGGTTCATGCTAAACTTTGCCTCAACCAAGTTGGACAAGTTTGACTGTTCGTGGCAAGCCTTTGGTTCTGAGCCACAGTAACGGATTTAGGATTTTAGGATGGACATTTGGAGTTATAAAAATGTTGTTTAACATAAAACATAAAGGTTAACAATAGCAAAAAAAAGGTACAAATTGTACTTACTAGAGACATCTCAAATAATTTAGAGAAATTACAAAATAATTAAGAAAATTACAATCTAACTCGACGTTCTTTCATGGCTTAGAAGCGAGATATGATGCCATCATCTTTAACTTGCACCAAAAAAAATCTCGCTCAAGAAATGTAACCAAGCAATCATTCAAGTATTACTCCCCCATCCTATTTCTTAGCTTATTCTTCACACAATTCATTGAAGAAAATACTCCCTCAATACTAGCAATTACTACCAGAAGAATCACCACCAATTTGAGGAGCTTGTAAATAATTTTATAATTGAGGTTTTTCCTTTTTTGAACAAGCATAACGGAAAGCTCGATAGGATTTTTCACTTCTCAAAGCCTTTCATCTCTATGCATATTAGCAATGAAGTGTGTAGGTTGAAAGAGAAGATGTGTCAATTCTGTGCTTGAGAAATCCTTAGGATAAAACTGAGCAAGTTTGATCAAGTTGTCCTTGTCATAAGCAGCAAATGAATCAATAGGATTGAATGAAGACATGCAAAGAAGCAAATCTGTGTTTGCCTCGTCAAACTTTTCATTAAGCTTTCGAAGTTGTCTATCAATGACATTCAAAAACATGTCAACATGGAAACGTTAGAGATTCTTGACTTTTTTAAAACCTTTTGGATCTTGCAACAGACTTATAGAAACAATCCATTTTAGCAACTTCGATACTTATAGAAACCATCCATTTTAATAACTTTGATGCCCTGTTTCACACAAAAGGAAGTAACATCTTTAAGAAAAGTTTCCCATCCATCACTCTCCAACAATAACTGCAATTGAGTTTTTGTCAAATAAATGAGATCAATAGCATTAACAATATCTTAATTAGCAACAAGTGTGCCATGAAAACAAACTCAAATGACTCAAATGATGTCAACATAATTTGAAGTTGTATAGCCTCTGTGCTTGAAGTGTGGTCTTCTCCAATCTTTATAAGAACTTGTCGAATTGAAGGATACAAAGAGATGACATGCATACTAGTTTTATAATGGAATCCCCAACGAGTATCACCTGGCCTATCTAGGCCCATCTCTTGATGCAAACCCCGACTGGTTTCAATGTCACCCAATTCTAATGCTTCTACAATCCACTTAGCTTGAGCTACTCAAAGCAAAGAGCCAATTGTTCCCATTAGTACACATTACTGGATTCATTGGCAAGTATTGTAAAATAATCATCACCAAAGTCTTCCATGGTAAGCCTAGTGATTTCTTTGGCACAACATTTGATGAGCTCTTTCTGTATTGTAGGGGCGGTCATTTGATTGTTCCTTGGGCATTCTTTAGAATTACTTTGCTAACTTCTTTAAAATTTTCTGCTAGCCAATTTACAAGTTCAAGAAAATTTTCTTTATTATGTAATTCTTCACTTTTATCATGTCCACGACAAGTCAACCCTTGACGCAAAACAAACCTCAAGCACTTTAGTGAATAGGTCATCCGGGTTTTATACATAACCTTCTCTTGTTTGGTGTTGGAATAAAAAAGACCCTTGAATTGATGCTTTAGGTCTAATAAAGAAATTATATTTCTCTTGAGCTTCATCGTGAACACTATTAATGCCACCAACATGTTTCTCGAACATATTTTTATGTTTCTAATTTCTAAATCCTTCATTAACAAAACTATCTCCACCAGTATGATTAGTTTCGTCCTTGAACAAATAATAAATAAAGCAGAAAGCAGTATCTCGTTCAACACTATACTTAAGCAATTATACGCATCATACCAACTAGCTATGAATCGATGAATACCTCCAACATTTCTTCTTGGAAAATCATGTTCTCGTGGTTGACATGGCCTCAATGCAATGTATCCCCTTCTAACTGCATCTTGTTCATTGACATCATACTGTGTGATTGGAATCCACTTTTCGGGATCATGGAGAAACGAATCAATATCATAAATTACTTCATCATCTATAATTAGGGACAATGGGGGATACTATGACAGGTTCTGTGCTTGCACCTATCTCACATTCTATGCTTGGTTCTATGCTTGGGGCGTCTTGGATGCCACTCCCATTCTATGTTTGGAGCTGAATGGAAGGGGAAGTGCTCTGAACTTTGCTTTCAATAGATATTGGTTTTGGTGTCAAGCTAGAAGCGATCTTCTATGTTTTTCTAGCTCTATCCTACAAAGATTTCAAATCTACAGGTTTCCTCTTCATTTTTGAATGCCCTACGGTCTACATATAAAAAATCATGATTAACCTATTACAAATCAACATAAAATTAACATAACTGGAAATTGGGGATTTGGAAATTGAGAATGAGAGCACCTGTGTTGCTGCTGGATGCTCAGTTGCTGTATTTTTTTTTTGCACCGTTCCCTGACCTGCCGATCGCCACCACCTGCTCCCTACTCTGCCGGCCACCGCCGCGTGCTCCATTCCTGGCTAGGCGGTTGGACCGCGGCTCCCCTGTGCCGCCTGCCGCACCCGCGGGATGCCACTTCTGCTCCTTGGCCCTTGCTTCACCGTGCCACTACAAGCCGTGGTTGGCGTAGTGCCTGTGCGTCGTGCGCCGCCAGAGAGCGAGGGTCGAGAGAGTGCGAGACAGAGAGTGAATCAGAGAGAGTTAGGGCACGACACAGCTTGGGCCTTGGCCATAGGCCAAGCTGCTTGGACCGCCGCACCCTCCGTCTCATTGTTGGGCCGAGCTGTGGCACAGTTGGGACGTGCAACAAAGGGGTGTGATTGGGAGAGGGTTTGGTTGGACTGCTGGTTGCAATACGTATTATTAAGCCTAGTTATTGGTATGTATACCTAATATACATATTATATACTTATTTTTTTGCAAAAATAAAAAATAAAAATTGGGTGTACTTTGTGCACCCATATCCAACTGTAGAATCGCCCCCGGTGGCGTGACACCTTTTCTTAGCTTCTTACCGTACCTGTCAGAGACTTATTTGCAAGCCAAATTTTGCCACAAATGTGGCACCTGTTTTGACCACCACAAAAATTGTGGCTTATCAAGCACAAAAATATGACAAAGTTTGGAAAGCAACCATATATGCCCTAAAATTCATAAATGTGGCACTGATCTAGAGTACAAAAAGGCTGTCATAGGTGCCATTTCCTTGTCAGTAACCATGAATCAATTCATGATCCGGCGGCGGAAAGGTGGTGGATGCACGTAAGGCCGGGGGAGTTCAAGTTTGTGTCTGACTCCAACCAACTCCCAACCAAAAGTGAGACGAGCTGGCCCCAAGTTTCCTCACTCCATTAGTGTCCCTTCAGACTTGTTACGCTCAAAGTCGCAACCGCGATGCCTCGTATCATGGTATCGTCGACACGTTGCAACCCCTGGTAGTAGGAGTACTCGAATCCACTTTATCTTGTTGAGTAGCAGTCTAGGCTGGCTAGCCGACCCGTACACAGGGATCGACCATTATGTTGTTCGATATGGCGCATAATTCTCTTTTTGTGATATATAGATATGCTCGGAGTATTTGTTTTAATATATTTATCCATTAAATGGTTATGATGTGTCATTTTAATATAGGTGTGTATAGTTATTTGTTATTAAGTATTTCTTATATTTAGTGTTTTTTTTTGTCTATGCGCATGATAGACTGCTGACAAATATAATGCAATAGAGGGTGTATACTACAAAAAGGCTAATACTAGACGTCTCATCACAAACAGCTGACCAAAACTGTTTGTATTATATGCAATCACAGACGGTTCATATTGATAACCGTCTGTGTTACTGCCTGCGCTAAAAACCGTCTGTGAAGAGGTAATATCACAGACAATTCATATTGAAAACCGTCTATGAAGTATCACAGACGGTTCTAAACACGAACCGTCTATGATAATTATAGACTTCACAGATGGTTTTTAATTATAACCGTCTGTGATATTATCTCTTCAGCTCCCTAGTGAGTTTCTTCGTCGTCCGTTGAGTTTCTTCGTCACCGATGCGTCTCTTCGTCGCATCAGCCACTCCGGCTCCCCGATGCGTCTCTTCGTCTCACGTGCCGAATTTACTCTTTGTTTTATAAAATGGATCATCTGCCATCGAAGATGATCATCCCCACATATAACTCTAAAGCAGAAATGGCTCCTAACGAGGATTAAAACCTCTAGGTATTATTTTAATACATAATAAAAGACTATACGTCTTCATGGTTGTAACCCTTAAGGCTAACGACCTCACTGGTCGTAAGGATTCCAGAGGTTACATAATGGGTACCCTGATCGGACAAGTCCTATGTGTAGTCTCTGACCAGGTAGCTAATCGGAAAAGCTATGAACTGGTATCTGGATATAACTCCAGGTATATTCTTTACCGTGTGATGAATGGAACATGTGCCGTATATTCCATACCATGCGACGTTACATAATCCTAAGACACTAACAACAACCACCATGTAGTTGAATGTCTCACAGACACTCAACCGCAGAGCAGTTGATATATATTATCAACTGTCGCCTCGCTCTGACCAGTCGTGACGCTTCACAAAGGACGCCTTCTCCAGGAGTAACTGCCACCTCTTCGGAAGTAATTTAAGGGTGGAGCGCAGAAGACAAAAAGGCGATCGATCGGAGGTAATCTGAGACAAGCAAGACAGCAGCATCAGATTAGGAGCAACACAATCAGCCTTAGATTCATGCTTTAAGTCTGATTGGTTAGCATAGCAAAGATCATACTCAGTGTAATTAGGATTAGTCCCCAGCCGGGTCGTAGACACCCCTGTAAATCCAGTTCGTATCAATAAAAAGCAGCCTCATTATCTCCCAAGAGATCTGTGTCATTTTCCTCTATTTTATATCGTAAGATCGGCGACTCGATCGTCGACAACTCCCTCTTCTATTTCCTTGTCGCCAGCACCTACATGGCCATACTGTACGAGCACCTCTCCGGCCGTACGTTGACGAATGTTGCGGAAAGACACTGTTTCAACAGTGTCTTCACTCCTCTGTATGAGGATTTGTTGGAGTAGGTGACGACCACCTTTCGACATTTTGACATCCTCCTCTGTCGCGTCTTCCGGGTGATCTCTCACTTCCGGCGAGTTTACCACGTCATCGACGTGGTCCTCCACAACGACGTTGCACATCTCCAAAAGGCTTACTGTCAGTTGGAATGCTTAATCGAGGCGGCGGGCGTCCGAGTCGTCCATGCCGAGACCCCTCAAACAAGGGAAGAGAACCTATGGGCTCAATCTTCTTGATTCAATAGTCCGAGGGTCTTCGGGAGACATTCGAACGAGTGCGTCAACGGGTGGACGCATTTTCGGCTTCGTTCGCTGATGATCACGAACCGTCCGATGCCAACGCCACCGCCTATGAAGTTTTGAAAACGGAGATAGCAGCCTACCTTCGCCACTAGAAAAAAATTTGTTTATTTAGGTTTCTAATTTTTTTATCTTTGTAAGAAGTTTAGTGGAACAAATTAATTATATCCGTTTGTGATATATATCATAGTTAAAGCAAATTTTCAGCAGTATTTAAATAACAAAATTGACATATAAACATATAATTTCTTCATGTCATGTAAGTGTATACATGATAATATGCTCAAAACATAGAACTTGAGAACAACCATATCACAGACAGTTTCATAATAGAACCATCCATGATATGGTCTCATATCACGTACGGTTCTATTATAGAACCGTTAGTGATAAGTATCAATTTTTATTAGTAGGAGCCCGCTAGAGTTAATGCCCTAACTCGTCACTCTCCAGCACCCTTACTCTCATTCGTTCCCCTCCCCACCCGAGTTCCCCTGACCTCGCGCCGCTGCCACCCGACCCCGTCGCCGACGCCGTCCTTCTTCCCGTCGTCGCTGGTTGTGACACCACGGTTCACTGCACAAGACATTCGTATGATAAGAGTGTCTTGTGCAGTGTCACTGTCGTGCCACAACTACGGTGACAATGTCTTCCCCTCTTCCTCCCCTCCCCGACGTGCACGACCCCAGCTACCTCTCCACCAACCTCCCCCAGCTACCTATCCGCCGACCTCAGCCTTGGCTACCTCACCACTGACACCGGCGATGTCGAGGTAAGACATATCTATCACCTATTGGTTTGTGTTGTTGGTATTCATGTGAACCGAGCTGCAATGTGGGCTACCTTGTCGGTTGATGGTCGGTTTGGACACCCTTGGTATTGCTGTCTTGCCCTTTATGACTGCTGGCTAGCTGGATGGATGGATGAATTTGGAGGTGGGGAATGAGGTTGTGTTCGGGTGTGACTGTTGATGCTGCTAGTTGTGGATAGAAATGTTTGTATGCTCTGTGTGATTTGTCTGTGCCTAGCACTCGGAGATATTACAAATTGGTATTTGTATGCTCTGTTGAACTGATCAATGATGTTAATAGTCTTATAATGAAATTGAATGGATAATTAGTTCATATTTGAGCTCTAATGAATTGCTAACTGCTGTCACTTTGATCTTCAGTTTATCAGTTTGGGGCTTCCTCCTCCCTGGATTCAATTTAGTTTCATGCTTGAGCTTGTTTTGGTTTACTGATGTGAGTTGATTGTGGGTTAATTTATTAATTAAGCATGGTAAATGAAAATGAAGGTGGGTTAATGCATGGCGAAGGTGTTGCCGCCGGTATTGCATCGCACTGAGGTAACTACTCCCCTCTACTCTCTATCGCTTTCCCTCCCCTTGCTCTGTGATGTAAACTAAGGGCTATTGGTGTATATGCATTCTGTGCATCTTGCTTAGTTCATGCTGTGGGTTCGGATGGGGCAAAACATCAGTCTGTACACATACAAATTTTTGTACATGTAACTAATCTTATGGTATGTTCCTATTTGGTATTCTGCTTTTGAAAGCTGCAATTAACTTTTCAGATTTGTAAAGGTTAGGCTAATTTGTAAAGCTGCAATTAACATACAAATTTCTGAAATTTTTACCTAGCTTGTGCCTCTAATCATCAATTATTTATTAATTAGCATGTATTCTATTCCAAAACAAGACCAAATGAGTCAAAAAAAAACCTACTATAACACCTCTTCACCCGTCTCTCGCCATTCATTTCACCTTTATCTGTGTAACCGTGTTCATGCTAGTCAAGTTCTCCTCCCTTGCGTCCCAGGTACGTCCTACCATTCTATTTCTAATCCCTTCTCTATAAAGTCTCCAAGCGGTGGTTGTTTGTGCCTTTAAAAGCGGCTTTATATATATATATATATATATATATATATATATATATATATATATATATATATATATATATATATATATATATATATATATATATATGTAATCCCTGTACCACTTGTGGGGGTCGTAGGAGGATAAGACAATGACTACTACGGCAACCTTATTGAGCCTGTAAGTTCAAGAATCATGGTTGCCAAGAGAGTGCATGGACATCCAATTACCTGGATGTCATTGATAGGTAATTGGACTTGACATCAAGGAATGGTTGGTTGTTGATACATGAAGCCACTTCCCAGTCGCACTGAGGTAACTACTCCCCTCTACTCTCTATCGCTTTCCCTCCCCTTGCTCTGTGATGTAAACTAAGGGCTATTGGTGTATATGCATTCTGTGCATCTTGCTTAGTTCATGCTGTGGGTTCGGATGGGGCAAAACATCAGTCTGTACACATACAAATTTTTGTACATGTAACTAATCTTATGGTATGTTCCTATTTGGTATTCTGCTTTTGAAAGCTGCAATTAACTTTTCAGATTTGTAAAGGTTAGGCTAATTTGTAAAGCTGCAATTAACATACAAATTTCTGAAATTTTACCTAGCTTGTGCCTCTAATCATCAATTATTTATTAATTAGCATGTATTCTATTCCAAAACAAGACCAAATGAGTCAAAAAAAACCTACTATAACACCTCTTCACGAGTCTCTCGCCATTCATTTCACCTTTATCTCGTATGTAGTGTTCATGCTAGTCAAGTTCTCCTCCCTTGCGTCCCTGTCGTCCTACCATTCTATTTCTAATCCCTTCTCTATAAAGTCTCCAAGCGGTGGTTGTTTGTGCCTTTAAAAGCGGCTTTATATATATATATATATATATATATATATATATATATATATATATATATATATATATATATATATATATATATATATATATATATATATATATATCTGACCACTTGTGGGGGTCGTAAGAAGGATAAGGCAGCTGACTCTGAGCAACCTTATTGAGCTTTGTAAGTTCAAGAATCATAGTTGCCAAGAGTGCATGGACATCAATTACGGATGTCATTGATAGGTAATTGGACTTGACATCAAGGAATGGTTGGTTGTTGATACATGAAGCCACTTCGATCGGAATACTGATGCGTCCACGCCATATCAAGCGTGACATCAGGTAATTGTATGTCCACACGCCTCTTGGCAACCATACTTCCATAAACTTGTAGGCTCGATGAAGTTGTCCATGGTCGCTATCTCATCCTCACGACCCTAAAGTGGCCGGGGCACTACTGCGTGTGTGTGTGTGTGTATATATATATATATATATATATATATATATATATATATATATATATATATATATATATATATATATATATATATATATATAAAGCCGTTTTAAAGGCACAAGCACTTAACGCTGGAGACTTTATAGAATATATATCACAGGTTTCATCTACAAACCGTGCATGATATATCGCCTATCACGCACGATTTCATCTACAAATGCATGATAGTCACTATCACTGAGCAGTTACGAGTTAATAACGCCTATGATAGTCGTAGTTCAGATCATAGACGGTTCGAAAACCGTTTGTGATAACCTCATGTCATTACTGGCCCATAAACTCAGACGGCTCACGGAACCGTCTGTGATGACGTTTTTGAACCGTCTGTGAATACCTTTTCTGTAGTAATGGATCAAAAATAAAAAGGAAAAAATGATACTCAATCCTTCCTTACTCTTTATACACAGCACTAGTATTAGTAACTGCTAGACCTGTCCAAATGGGTTGTACACATCGGCACGGCGGCACGATCTTGTTGGTCGGTCCGGACATCGCGACGACTTCGCCTCCGTAGTGCTTGGGTCGTGACCTCGTCCCAAGCACGACATGACATGACTGGCACGGTAGTTCTGGGGCGGAGTTGAGCATGAAGACGACGGCTGGAGTAGAGGTGTTGGTGGCGGCTAGAGTCGAGGATGGAGGTAACAGACGAAGCCGAGGCAGGTGGCTCGAGTAGAGGTGGCAGTGGCGGCTGGACTCGAGGATGAAGGTTGTGATTGGACTCGATGACAACGTTGGGGAGGAGTGCTAGATTTGCAGCGGCCGAGCGGATCTCACTACTACAGGAAGCCTCATCACAGACGGTTCGGAACCGTCATCACTGCATTTGTTTCGAACCGTCTATATTTGTTGATGCGTGATAACGAGCGGTTCTCCTGAGCGGTTCAAAACCGCGTCAGGATCACGACTATCACGAGCGGTTTTTGTTGAAACCGCTCAGTGAAGGCTATTATCACGAGCGGTTTTCATTAAAAACCATCGTGATCCGAGAATATCACAAGCGGTTTAATTTACAAACCGTCTGTGATAGCCTTTTCTGTGGCAAAAAAAACCGAAAACGGCTGCTAAAACTTCGGAGGCTGTTTAGAGGCCCTAAACGACCTTTTTTTGGGGTTTTCACTTTTTCGAGACCTCGCGAAGAAATTTTGACCTTGACTTATGGATTTTCGGATTGAGCTTTTCGTTAGCTTTCCAACGAGCCAAAGAACGTCGCAATCGGAGTTCGTATGCAAAAGTTATGATAATTTTACCGAACGGTGCGCGATCTACCATCTATATTTTTGCCCAAACCAAATAACTCAACATGAACTACACACATCATAGTAGCATCACCCACATCACAGTAGCATCAACTCAGTAATCCACATCACAAAGCAAAGGTGGGGAGTAGAGAGAGTGAGGTCGTGGGAGGCCGGGCGGCAAGTGGAGGAGGCAAGGCGACAAGGTTGTGGGAGGCCGGTGGCAACGAGGTCAGGCGAGGTGGAGGAGGCCGGGTGATGGTTCGGATGAGACCGGTGACGATGAGGCCAGGACGAGTTGGAGGAGGCCGCCGGCGACAACCTCGGTGGGCCGGGCGCAAGGTGTGAGGAGGAGAAACGACAGAGGAGGAGATGGAGGTATGAGCTGTGAGGAGGAGAGACCGCAGAGGAGGAGATGGAGGTTATATAAAGTGAGTTTGGCACCGCCCATTATGTTTAAATTTTCGTTTCCGCCCAACAATCGAGACGGTTCTTGTTAAGAACCGTCGTGATAGCACTTATCACGAGACGGTTTTTAATAGAACCATCAGGATCATTCCTGAGCAGTTCTATTAAAGAACCGTCGTGACACGTCACGCCTCAGTGGCGGTCTGGCGAGGCGTGGCGGTCTTGGCGAGAGGATAGCGAGATATCACAAACGGTTCTTAATTAGAAGCTATGCAGCGATAACTAATTATCACGCAGCGGTTCTTATTCGAGCAAATGCGTGTGATTATCCTGAGCGGTTCTTATTGAGAACCGCTCAGATTAAACTGAATTATCACCAGATGGTTTGTGAATAGAACCGCTGCAGGATAATTCCTGACGGTTCTATTAATGAACCGTCATGATAGATGACTATCACGCAGCGGTTTTACAAAATACCGTCAGCGATAGCCGCCCGCGCCACCCGCAGTCGGGACGACCCAACACGAGCGGTTCCAAAGGAACCGTGCGTGATAAAGCGTCTACTATAACTCGTTTGTAGTAGTGTATGCGTGGCGGTGGTGGTGAAGGAAGCTTCGCTACCGGCGGCCATGGCGTCACAATCTCCATCCTCAACTCCGACCAGTGCGTCGCAACCTCCATCCTTTAGAGCTGCGTCGGTCGCTAGAGTGGGCTGGAGGGCGCTATCGCCCGCAGCAGTCGCCTGATAGCTATGGGAGCTCGCCGGCGTTGGGGAGAAGGGCAGCGCGGGGAGGGGGCACACGAGGATGGATAGTAGGGGGAGGATGGTGGCGGTCCCACCTTGTTAGTGGAGGAGGCTAACCGTGCTTAGGCTGACACGACACTGTCTATGAGCTCAGCGTGTCGTGTTTAGATCGGCAGCTTAGCCTATGAGCTGACACGGCATAACCCGTTTAACTTCCCAGGTCGGCCGGGCGGTCCGTTTGGACAGGTCTAGTACTTGGCAGCGAACCAGTGGGCTGACCCGAACCGTTGATCACACGATCCAATGCTAGAGGGGAGAAGGAAAGTTGCTTCGCTGCAATCGTAACAAAGTGCAGCGGATCCTTGCTCCCAGTTTCTAACAGGTGGCATGCAGAAGTAGAGCACGCACCAGCAGCCCGTGTGAAGTAAAGCCGGCGTGCGATCTCTCACCGCACAACCATCAGCCGGAGAAGACGTCAGACAGCGCGCGCGCGCGAACCACGCAACCTGCAGCCGGCCGGGACGGTGGCTTCGGCATGGGAGGGCGACGGCATTCAATAGCGCGAGGCAGGGACGGTTGAGTCAATGACTGCATTACAGCTTCCGTAGCACCGGTCGTTGTTTTAGGTGTGCGTTCTCGGTGATCTTGGTGTCTCGGTACAACCCTAGCTACGTATTAGTACTACTATGAGTTGGATTATTACTACACTATTAGTATTACCTGTACGGTCGTCCTGTCAGGATTACCCGTACAGTCGTACTCGGTGACTCAGTGATACTATTGCTTGTCAGCGTAGTTAATTCATATCGATGTGTGCCAATTAATTCCCCCAACTCTCTAGCTACTTTCTGACTTGGTTCTATAAATATCGATCTGTGCTAGGTGCAGGGCCATCGTCTGCATCGTTCCGAGCGCAGGATCAACTTTGTCTCGTCACTGCAGTCGTCGGCTTGCTCATTGGTGTCTCAATGGATAGGCTGCTCGTTGGCCTCCTTGGCTTCCTCCTGTTGGTCAGTTCCTCATTATCATGCAGCTCGTTAATTTGTAATTTTTTTCTTTCATCATTTTCTACACGTTGCATGTAGATACTTGGAGAATGCTCTCTTCTATTGTTATTTGGATGCTTATTTAAGTAGTATAAAGCCACAGGGGAATCTATCTGCTGCATATGCCAATTTTTGCAAAGTATTGAGAGGAGATTCAGCTTACAGCAAATATATGCATATCCAAATGAAATAGTGGGAAAAGGAGTACATCCGTCAGCCAAATGCGAAGAGGGTATTAGGCCGACATATATATGGCTTCCTAGATTCGCAAGGTTGATCAGTTCTGAGTGTGTACGGAGCGAGGGATCAAGAGTAGAGTAGTACATGCATATATCATGAGAGGAGTGATTCTTTCATCAAAGAAATCTAGCTAATGATTTCAAATACGTACAAACTCTTGTAATTTGCATGCAGATTGCGTCAGTAGGAAGCCATGCAGCTCGGGCTCCGGAGCAATACTGGAAGTCTGCTCTTCCCAACACTCCCATGCCAAGCTCCCTCTCTCAACTCCTCAACACTCCAGGTATCCTATCTCTTGAGCAAACAGCTTCGGTACAGTTGCATACAAAGCAGTAACATGGCATTAACCCTTCTCCTTGTTCACAGCCGGAGGCACGTCTGTGAACGTCGGCGTCGGGAAGGGCGGCGTAGGCGTCAACGTCAAGCCTGGCTACGGCAAGCCCGGAGGAACCACGGTTGGCGTAGGTAAGGGCGGCGTTGGTGTCAACGTTAACCCTGGCAGCGGCAAGCCCGGCGGCACCACTGTCGGCGTTGGGAAGGGCGGTGTTGGCGTCAACGTCAACCCTGGCAGCGGCAAGCCCGGCGGCACCACGGTCGGCGTTGGCAAGGGTGGCGTCGGCGTCAATGTGAATCCTGGCCACGGCAAGCCCGGTGGCACCTCGGTTGGCGTTGGCACGGGTGGCGTCGGCGTCAATGTCAATCCTGGCTACGGCAAGCCCGGTGGCACCTCGGTTGGCGTTGGCACGGGTGGCGTCGGCGTCAACGTGAGACCCCGCGGGAAGCCTGTCAACGTCAATGTCTCACCTTTTATTTACGGCTACGCCGCATCAGAGACGCAGTTGCACGACGACCCCAGCGTCGCGCTATTCTTCCTGGAGAAGGACCTCCACCCTGGGAAGAAGCTGACCGTCCATTTCACGGCCACCACGGCCGGATCAAAGTTCCTCCCGCGAAGCGGGCCGAAGCCATCCGTTCTCCTCCGAGAAGGTCCCTGAGATCCTTAGCCGCTTCTCCGTGAAGCCAGACTCCGTCGAGGGGGCGGAGATGACGCAGACGCTGCACGACTGCGAGGAGCCGGCGGCGAAGGGCGAGAAGAAGGCGTGCGCCACATCGCTCGAGTCCATGGTCGACTTCGCCACGTCCAGCCTCAGGACCAGCCACGTCAGGGCCGTGTCGACCGTCGTTGGGAAGGAGGGTTCGCCGAAGCAGGAGTACACCATGATCGGCGTGAAGCGGACGGCCGGCGCCGACCAGCTCGTGGCCTGCCACGCGGAGCAGTACGCGTACGCCGTGTTCGCGTGCCACCTGACGCGGGCGACGAAGGCGTACTCGGTGTCGATGGTCGGCAAGGACGGCACGGCCGTGGAGGCCGTCGCGGTGTGCCACGCCGACACGGCAGGGTGGAACCCGAAGCACGTCGCGTTCCAGGTGCTCAAGGTGAAGCCCGGCACGGTGCCGGTCTGCCACTTCTTGCCGCAGGACCACGTTGTCTGGACCACCCGCAGCGGCTGAAGACAGGACGTGCGCCGTTCGTTCGCGCCGCTATTCACGTTCTTAAGGCCTCATGGTCAGTTCATTATGTTCTATAGCCTCTATGCAGATACTACTGTATGGTATCTTACATCTTTGCATACAGTTTAGTGCTTGCTATTTGTATTTGGATGGTGTTGCCAGTATCGCCCAGCTTCTACCTAGTGGGCTATTTGCTGTATAGTTTAGCACGTGGATGCAATAAACAGACTGGTATTTGTTTACTTCTCTTTATCATTACTGTTACATGCATCAGAAAACTTCTCATCATCTTCAATTAATGCTTCGATTATCAGACTATCTCAACTTAACCAGACGGAGGATGGAGCTTCAAATAGATCTCACCAAACACTACTAAAAAAGGCTTATATTGGACGCCTTATCACAGACGGTTAACCAAAACCGTCTGTATTACATGTAATCACAGACGGTTTTGATTTTGCGACCGTCAATATTCTGCTTCGCTAAAAACCGTCGTGAAGAGGTAATATCACGAGCGATTCATTATGAAAACCGTCGTGAAGTATCACGAGCGGTTCTTAACAATAACCGTCTGTAATATTTCGAAATATCACAAATGGTTTTCAACAAACAACCGCCTGTGATAATTCACAGACGGTTTTCATAATAAACCGTCTATGATACGACACCATATCACGGACGGTTCCATTGTGGAACCGTCTATGATATGAGACCACATCACGGACGGTTCCATTGTGGAACCGTCTGTGATAAGTATCACTGACAGTTCCGTAATAGAACCGACTATGATAAGTCTTTTTACTAATAGGAGCCCGCTCGGGTTTGCGCTCTAACTCATCACTCCCCAGCGCCTTTACTCTCGTCTGTTCCCTTCCCCACCCGAGTGACCCTATCGCCGACACCGCCCTTCTTGAAGGATCTAGACCTACCATTATGTGTTAATGGAGTTTTGGTGATTAATGACAAATCTAATTGTGAGACTAACACTTTCATTGATATACATATTGTGTAGTCTTATTTGGATATAAAGGTGAAAACCATGAAGGCACGCATGTGGTTAATGACAAATCCAATTCATTGGATAAACAAAAGGAAAATCCAAACAGGTATGTATTTATAATGACAAATCTATTTATGAGACTAACTCTTCTATTTGCCTTATCTCATGATTAGTCTCGTTTGGATATAAAGAACAAAAGAGGTATGCATTCGACTTTATAGTTCTTATATTTTGTTGCATTCTTTGGATCTAAAACATAGGTTGAACTCCACCAAAAGATTAACCTAAATATGTGCATTTGTTTCCATTACATATTCATGTATGCACACATATAGGGGGAGTTCATTCTATATTTTGAGGTTTCATGAGTATTGATCCATATTCTTGTTTCCACACATATTTGGGATCTTCACTTTGAAACATATCCTTTGAATATATTTAACTTGCATAGTTAATATATTCATGTGAGTATATAAGACTTGTGTAGTCTAAATATACTTATATGTGAGTATAACATAACTTGTGTAGTTCATGTGTACTCACATATCTTTGAATATATATAACTTGTGAAGTTAATATATTCATGTGTGTATATGAGACATGTGTGCTCATATATCCTTTGATTATATATAACTTGTGTCATTATATATATTCATATGAGTATATACAATTTGTGTAGTGCTTATATACTCATATTACTTTATATTCAATTATTATTTGAAATTGTGTTGTGGGACTAACGTGTGTGCTAAGATGTTTAAAGGCTTAGTCCTAGTTTATGGATGGCGACATGGTAATGGAAATGCATGACAATAGAGGGATCATGGCTAGTAGCTTGATAGCATGATCTTGTGCCATATGGATCAATTTAGGATCATGCATGCATTTGAATTTAAACTTAAAATTGAATTTGAAAGCTTTAAGTGTACGTGTAGAATCGGTAGTACTTGATTATAATTCTTGATGCGTCGCTTGGTCTTGATATGACCGGACTTTACTTGGCGGTAGTATCGTATTTTGAAGAGAACAGCCAACTAAGTGCTCAAGCGGAACGACCGGCTGCTTGAACGGTTGTACCGCATTGCGGTCATTTTGATGTTTAGTTGGCGGTTCAAGAAAACCAGAAGCGATGCATTTTGCCTCAGAAACTCGTTTTTGGAAATCGGTCGTACCGCGTCTTAGAAACGGTTGAACCAAGATCAGCGGTTGTACCGATTTTTATATACCGCATCGTTTTTCCAGAGCGTGTCTTTTCTAAGAAATTGGAAACCCCCTGTCGGTAGTACCGCTCCTTCAGACGCGATCTGTTGGACCAAGCGGTAATACCGCAACTTGGTTGGTAGTAGTACCGGTCCAGGATTTTCAATGGCTTGATTAGAAGCATTATTGCAGGTATATCTTGGTAATTGATGTTAATCATTATGGGACTAACATTTTCCATGAGTTGGATGAATAGGTTATGTTCTAGGGTAATGGAGACTTCGGATGGCATCATGAGTTGATCGTCATCAAGTCAAGGTTCAAGAATAGGATGCATCATGTGTTGATGCATATCAAGATCTCGGAGAAGAGACGATCATGAGTTGATCATCAAGTCAAGAGAAGACTCATCATGTGTTGATTGAGGTCAAGTAAAGGATGCATCATGGGTTGATGTATGTCAAGACAATGACCCGGACTTGAAGTGAAGATGTGTGTCATCAAGCTTCAAGAAGATACTCAAGGCAAAGGTATGACTAGCTAGGGCTAAGGATGTGTTCCTAGTCTTTTACCGGTCTTGGTGTTTGGTTGGAAGACCGGATTGCTAGTATAGGTTGTCGTACTATTAAGAGGGGTCTTGTCTAGTAGCTTGAGTCTCATCATGTGTTGATAGCTCAATCTCATTTGCTCTAGCTCTCCATGGCATGATGCTATTATTTGCAAATGTGTTTTGCAAAAAGTCGAGGCTCGTGCATTTAATCTTTGTAGCATGTGACTATACTTTGCAAATGTGTTTTGCAAATGGTTGAAGTCTATGTACCTAATCCTTGTGGCATGATCTAAGTTTGCAAATGTGTTTTACAAATTGTTGGGATTCATGTATTTTCCCTTGGCATGGTCTAAGATTGCTTGTTGCTAATTCTTTGGACTTAGACCATGGTTGTGGCTCTTGGAGTTGTTTGATTTGATAAAATTTGTTTGAGATCAAATCAAATAGGTGGGTTGTGTAGCCCTCTGAATAAGCTTTCCATAGAGTCCAAGATCACTCAATTCCGACATCGGAGTCAAAAGTTATGACCTTTTTACGAGTGTAAATGCATGCTGATTTTGGGTTGCGATGCGACCGCCTGAATGGTTGTACTGGCCCTGTGAGTCTTGATACGACCGCTCCAAGTCTAACTGCTAGTTTTGGGCTGTTTCGACTCCCAACGACTAGTTTTTGGTGTAGGGGTTATAAATACCCCCTTGAGCGGTTGAGAGGCAACCTTTGGCATCCCATTTCACTCTCTTGAGCTAGTGTGAGGTTCTCCTCTCAATTGTGCATGTGTTGCACCTTGTGAGTAAGGAGAGAAGTCTCTAGTTACATGTGTTGCATCTAGAAGTGGATTTCGTATCCACTTGAGCTTGTGCATTCGTTGCACGTGGTGAGAGTCAACCAAGGGGCTTGGCTTATTACTCTTAGTGTTTGCCGACACCTAGACGGCGTGGAGACGTTGTGGTTCGGTGATCTTCTCAAAGAAGGTTGTGAGAAGACCCGGGCGTTTGTGAGTGGCTTGGTGCTCGCCATCTCCGGAGTGGAGGAAGGAGCAACCTTAGTGGAGCGAGGTGTTGGCTCGGTTTGGAGCCGGTCCAATTGGTTTGGACTTACCTCGGAGAAAGGCTTAATTTGTAGAGCCGGCCCAATTGGTTTGGGTTTCCCTCAACGTGGATTAGGGGAGACCGGCAAGTCTCCGATCACCACGGTAAAACATCGATGTGTCAATTGTGGTTTGATCTCTTGTGTCTCACTATTGCATTTATATTCATTGTGTATGAATGCTTGCTTTATATTGTGCAATTTATATACCTTGTAGTAAATTGCTTATTCATTGTGTATGATTGCATTAGTTCATTGTGCTATTCACCATTGCTAGAATTGAATTGCTCAAGTCATATGTTTAATTGCTATATTTATCAATAGACTTGTATTGTTGGCACACTTAGTTGAACCTAGTTGGTCTAGGCTTTAATTGTGCAAAACCGTATTTGTATTAGCTTCCGCATTAGAAATCGGTTTTAGCCAAAAGATTTTTAAAACCTCCTATTCACCCCCCCTCTAGTCGGCATCCTCGATCTTACACTTCTTCCTGTCGCCGACGATTGTGACACCACGGTTCACTGCACAAGACACTCGTACGATAAGAGTGTCTTGTGTAGTGTCACCGTTGTACCACAACTACGGTGACACTGCCTTCCCTCTTCCTCCCCCGGCGCTACTACTCGGCTACCTCACCGACCTCCCCTGACTACCTCTAGCTCCACCGACCTCAGCCTCGACTACCTCACCACTGACACCAGCGATATCGATCGAGGTAAGACAGATCTATTGGTTTATGCTGCTAGTATTTATGTGAACCGAGTTGCAATGTGGACTATCTAGCTAGCTTGTCGGTTGATGGTCGGTTTGGACACCCTTAGCCTTGCTGTCTTGCTATCTTGCCCTCTGTGGCTGCTGGCTGGATGGATCTGGAGGTGGGGAATGGGGTTGTGTTTGGGTGTGACTGTTGCATGATATGTTCTTAAAGACATTTTTTGTTTTCGGTACGTATGATGCAGTGTGTGCTGCTGAAAAAACACATTGTTGCAACCTTAAGATGTGACAATCTGAGGGAGGCAATTTGGTTGCCTCCTAGAGAGGATCTTAACAAATGGTCGTCTGTTAATAGTAAGTCTGATCACCATCTATTCTTAGGATAAATAACACTATGTAAGTGTTTCATGGATATAGGTGAGTTTCTCTGAGTTCTTTGCTCTTATCTGCTTGATATGAAAACCACAAATGTTACTAGTCATGTTCACTGATGATATATGAAATGAATCTCCATAGACAATAGGATGAACTGTATATGAATAATTTTGGAAAGAAAGCTTATGAATCTATGGAATCAAAATCCTTGCACATAGTTTGCACATATGAATGTAAACGAACTTCTACATGGATAGAGGTGAGTTTCTATAGGTTGTTGCTATTATCTGCTTTATAGATAGAGAGTTAACCATTAATGAAAACTCTTTTTTACATCCTAACATGATATCGTTAACTTACTATATATTGTTATCTTATTACCATTCATGTTCTTTTTACAGAAGTTTGTGGTCTTCTTATTTAGTATGAAGAAATTTACCGCTCGGTATTAAAATACTTGAGCGAGATGTGATTATAATTGTCTGAGTCTTAATTATTTGTTTCAACATATTTTATATGTTTCACTGGACTTGTATTCAAGTATTATCCATGAGAGTTTTGTCTCAATCCTTGTGAGAGTTTTCCAAACAATGGTCGCCTCCTCCCCGAGCCCGGCTCCTCTCTTCTCTATTCTTGATCTCTTCTCTACAAAATCTCTAAGCAGTGGCTGCTTCTGCCTTTAAAACCAGCTTCATATATATACACACACACACACACACACACATAGTTCGTAGCTTTTGTTAGCTAACTCGAGGCCTGATCAACTAGCTAGCTAGCTCGCTGCTTAGGTGTTCATCCTAAACGTTCAGGTGAAACACAACCTACTTCATCGATCCTAACACACTGGAGTGTACGATTTGCTACGTGTCGTGGAGGATTGGCATGAAGCAAATCGTACACTCTAGTGTGTCAGGATCAATAAAGTAGGTCGTGGTTTACCTGCACGTTTAGAATGAACGGCCAAGGAGCGAGTTAGCTAGCTGAATTCAGGCATCGAGTTAGCTAACAAGGGACTACGATATATATATATATATATATATATATATATATATATAGGAAGTCTTTTTCCTACTCCCGGGTGTAGTTACTCCCTATTTCGTATCTCACAACGTAGGGAGTATCTTGCGCAACCGAGAGTATGTATGTGTAGTATACGAGTATATAAGACCACCTAGGTGGTATTCACACCTTTTTATGGGGTGGTATGTCAAATTTTTTAGACATACTCCTTTTTATGTGCGAATATGAAGGTATTTACAAAATATGCTAAAAACTATAGACTCTCTTGCAATTTTTTCATGCGGTTCACATTGGAGTATCTTATAATTAGTGTATGAGTATACCCAAAGTGATAAAGGAGTATGTCAAGTTCTTTTAGGTGGTATATCAAAAGTGGGAGTAACTACACCAGGAGTAGAAAGTATTTTTCCTATATATATATATATATATATATGTATATATATATATATATATATATATATATATATATATATATATATATATATATATATATATAGGAATATATGGTATGGTACTCACAGAATACGTCTCCACCTCTCATATACCACTTAAATTGTATGATGATACCACTTTATCTATTTAAGCATACTCCAATAATGATTATAAGATACTCTAAAGTGAGTTCCATAAAAAAATCATTAAATTTCACTTTTTATAGCAAAATTTGTGTATATACTTCTTTTATATATGAAAAAGGGTATATAGCAAAAACAAAGGGCTCAATGAGAATTTTTCAATTAAGTCGCATTGGAGTATCTTATAATTGGTATTTAAGTATCTTTGAAAGTGATAAAGAAGTATAATATCTTGCGTTTAAGTGGTATATTGAAGTGGGAGTACATACTCGAGTATGAAACAGGCGTCATATATATATATATATATATATAGCCACTTTAAAAACAAAAGATCCTTTGCTGGAGATTTTGTAGAGAAGAGGCTATCACAGACAGTTCCAAATATCAACCGTCTGTGAAACGTCAGCTATCACAGACGGTTTTATATATAAACCGTCGTGATATCACAGACGATTCTGAGTTAATAACCGTCTATGATAGTGTGCATCACAGACGGTTCGAAAACCGTCTGTGATGACCTCATGTCATCACTGACCTATAAACTCAGACAGCTCACAAAACCGTCTGTGATGACGTTTTTGAACCGTCTGTGAAGACGTTTTCTGTAGTAGTGAAAGAACCCAGCAATCAAGAATTCAAGATGCCACCCGCGTATTCAAGATTTCAAAGGTTGTGTGAGCCCATTCCAGGATAACAACAAGGCAAGCAACAATGAGGAAAAAGAGTTGAAGAATGTAGAAAGCTAATACTAATAGAAACTAGATTGAACGGTGTAGAACAAAGGACAAACAGGTACAGACCAGAGATAATTCGAGTCAGGGGTGGATCTAGTATAGGGACATGGGTGTACAGATGTACACCCAAATTTTTTGGAAAAAAAACCTAGTATTTAGTAGGTATATTAGGTATATATACTAGAAAGTATACTAAAAATTCGTATTTCAACTGTGCTCAATCGAATCCCGTTCGTCACTGCGTCTGCACGCACAACCTACTCGGACCTCGGTCCACCACGCCGCCCCAGCCCACTTCCCACTGCCCCACCAATCACCATACCAGCCCACTAGCCTAAGCCCACCACGCCGCACCAGCCACCAAGCTCAAGGCTCAAACCGCACTCGGCAGCCCCAACCCCAACCCTACCTTTCCTCCCGGCCTCCCCTTTCTCTTCTCGCTCGCAGGGCCCTTGCAAGGGCGAGGCGGCGGCGCAAGAGCCTTGCGAGGCGGCGCGCATTAGATTGCCCGCCCGGCCGTGTGGGCGCAGACGCCCGTCGGCTACACCAGTTCATACCACCGCCGCTTGCTTCACCACGATTCGGCTCGATGCACCGCGTCCCGACCAGGCCCCACCGTCCTCTGCATGTGTCTTTATCTCATTCTTAGTACAGTCTTCTATATTACGGCGTGATTAAGCCCGTAGTAGTGGGATTTTCATCTGGTGAGGCAAGAAATGAGCTGGATTTTAGAGAAAGTGACACCTTTAGATAGTGATTCATGAAATTGATACCGGTCCTATATTATAGTTTTTCTCGTGAAACCATGACTTATGAGGATTAGGTACGGTTGATGTTGCAAGCTAGTAACTGCAGAATCTTTGGAACCCAAGTTTGCAATTTTAGTTCCCCTTATCGGGCATGTAGTGTCCGAATAACGAGGATCCAAGTTTTTGAGGCAATACATGTCTTTTGCAATGTTTGTGATATAGTGATTTGGTTGTGTAATTCTTGCCACCGCTATGTTAACCCATTGCATCCAACATCTGTTCTGGAATTGTCTAATCTAGCTAACATTTGTGGTTATAGAAGTGTTAATCTTCTTTGGCGCTTCATCACTTCATCCATGCTCGCTTTGAGTTTAAATGGATCTTCTTGAGCTCGATAATTATTCTCTTTCGGTGAGTTCACTTATGTATTATTCTAAATCATTATAATTATGTCCGAACTGCAGTGTCCGTGTGTTTTCATTGTCAATAAATCACATCTTTTCTATGTTCCTTTTAATTTAGTAAAGATTCCTAATGATGATTATGGCCTTGACTTAGGCTTGCTTACAGGATCGAGAATATTGGGATGATTGGTTCCCTAAACGCATCTCGATGAGACCACCAACAATCTCTAGTCTGCGGCAGCCCAAGGTCAGTCTTCCGTCATCAACAACACCATCTCCATCGGTAACCAAATGCCGGTTACTTAAGTAAGAAGTCTTTCACTTGTAAAAGAAAAGTCTAATTTATCTCAGAGGCAATTCATCTATGTGTTTGAGCTTATCATAATATACCGATTATGTAAATTTGATCTGTTCATGAATGTTGATATAAATTATGTTTCCTTGAATATATTTGGCTTGTTGTATTTAAAGATTCCTCCAAATGTGGATCAATCGTTTATGAATCCACAAAAGCATTGGCTGAGTTTAGTGGAAGTAGGCAACTAGTACCTTCATTATTTTTGCTTATTTTCTATTCTACCTTCCAATTACAAGGGAATACTTATTCCAGCTCTTGTCATGATCTCTGCTTGATTAAACTATTTTCCCATAGAAAACTCCCACTCATGCTTTAGCAAGACCACTGTCTATGGGTTTTCCTTCTCCTTCGACGGCTTTACAGCAAACCCCGCCAAATCTTTTGTGCAAGTTAAGGATGGTGACATTATATCTCGCTTCCAAGCTATGAAGGAACGTCGAGTTAGATTGTAATTTTTTAATTTTTTGTAATTTATCTAAATTATTTGACATGTTGTCTCTAGTAAGAACAATTTGTACTTTATTTTTTTAATTATATTATGAACATTTATGTTTTACATTGTACAACAATTTTTGTAACTCCGAACAACCATTTTAAAAATCTCGGATCCGCCATCGATTCGAGTGCACGGGCACGCAACAAATTAACACCGTGCATCTCCTATCATCGGTTACAAGCGAGCGGTTGAGCGGGCATTCACTACTACGAAAAAGGCTTTCACGCAGCGGTTCGTAACGCGTCATCACGCAGCGGTTTCGTGAGCCGCTCGAGTTTATGGGTCGATGATGACATGAGGTCATCACGCACGGTTTTGAACCGTCGTGATGTATATTTTCATAGGCGGTTTGTGGTTCAAACCGTCTGCGATAACATATATCACGACGGTTTCATCCACAAACCGCTCGCGATAATCATATCACGAGCGGTTTCACCCACAAACCGCTCGTGATATCACATATCACTGAGCGGTTTCAGACCACAAACCGCTGCGTGATAATCACATATCACGAGCGGTTTTAGCCACAAACCGTCGTGATAATCACATATCACGACGGTTTGTGGCTAAAACCGCTGCGTGATATGTGATTATCATGACGGTTTTGCTATGTCAAACCGCTCTGATGATATTTCTCTATAAAGGCCCAGCGTTGGTGCTTGTACCATTAAATCGGCATCATATATATATTACATATATATTGTTAAGAATCTCTCGGCCACTTTGGGGATGTTCCATTTAAAGATGAGAAGGATGAGGCGGTAGCCACGGGCAACCTCATTGAGCCCATGCAAATATAAAAATATGGATGCAAAGAAAGGTCGGACATCCAATTACAGGATTGGGCGTCGCTATGTTCCGTAATTGGATGTCGTTGCAACTCTTTGCATGAATACTCCGTTGCAAGTGGCATCATAGATTGCCAACTAACCATTCTTGAGCATGTAATGGACTTTAAACCCAAAGAACACGAGGAACCATTCTCATATTTCATATAATTCTCAATATGATGCTTGGTGTTCTTGGCACAAGCAATGGTACCGCTGGAGACTTTATAGAGAAGAGATTATGAATGGAATGGTAGGACGTGCACGCAAGAGGTAGGAGAACTTGACCGCATGAACAAGGGGACTATTAATATGAACTAATTATCAATTCAATTTCAGCATAAGACTATTGACACCATTACATCACAGAGCAAGGGACTATTAATATGAACTAATTATCAATTCAATTTCAGCATAAGACTATTGACATCATTACATCACACAAAAAGAGGACTATTAATATGAACTAATTATCAATTCAATTTCAGCATAGGACTATTTACATCATTACATCACGAGCAAGGGACTATTAATATGAACTAATTATCAATTCAATTTCAGCATAGGACTATTTACATCATTACATCACGAGCAAGGGACTATTAATATGAACTAATTATCAATTCAATTTCAGCATAAGACTATTAACATCATTGAGCGGTTCATCGACAAGAGAACAAGACCAAGGGTGTCCAAACCCACCACACCAAGAGTAGCCCTCGGCATCCATCATGAGCACTAGCTAGCCATTTTCATCACAGAGCAAGGAGGGTAGAGACAGAGAGGGACCTTAGTGCAACAAGAACCACGGTGGCGACCCACCACCAAAGACAACCCTCATCCATTTCCTTTACCTTGCATAAATCACACAAACATCGGGACACAACTTAAGGCTCATGCATAAAAATCAAACTCAACAAAAGACATTAAGCTAACAGATCTAGAGGAGAATAGAGGAGGATGGGGAAAGCAAAGCCGGGCGGGAGCCTAGCGGCGCAAAGGGTCGGGGCGGCAGCGACGAGGTCGGCGGCGGCGTCGAGGTGGGGAGGAGCGGAGTTAGGCGGCGCAAACCCTAGCGGCCGGAGCCGGGAGTGACGAGAGTTTGGCGTCACCGTGGTTGTGACATTATCGGTGACGCCGCAAAAGACACTCTTATCGTCGAGTGTCTTTTGCGGTGTCACCAGAGTCTACCTAACCGTCGGCGACGGGAAAAATGGCGGCGTCAGCAGCGACGAGGAGGGGAACGGACGAGAGTAAGGCCGTTGGGGAGTGACGAGTTAGAGCGCAAACCCTAGCGGCAAGCTATGCTAGCTCCTACTTATAAAGACTTATCAGAGACGGTTCTATTATGGAACCGTCAGTGATAATCATCACAGACGGTTCCATAATGGAACCGTCCGTGATATGGGACATATCACAGACGGTTCCATTATGGAACCGTCCGTGAAATGTTTTTTTCTCAAGTATATACACTTACATGACATGTGAAGAAATTACATGTTTATATTAAAAAAGCAGAAACCTATAATTAAACAAGGTTTTTCTAGTGGCGAAGGTAGGCTGCTATCTCCATCTGCAATACTTCATAGGCGGCGGTGTCGGCATCGGACGGTTCCTGATCAGCGAACGAAGCCTGAAATGCGTCCACCCGGCCCGTTGACGCGCTCGTTCTGATATAATTAATATTAATTGTAACTTCACCTCCAAACTAGATTTTGTTTTTCCACAAAACCGTCTCTGATATATATATATATATATAGAGAGAGAGAGAGAGCGCAATAATTCAACATATAATTAAATATAGTAACTTCACCTCCAAACTTTTTTTTCATTTTGGAATTTTCATATATATGGCCAAACAGCGTGGCGTTAAACTAAAAAAGATTTAAAAAGTAAAACCTATAAATAAAACAAAGTTTTTCTAGTGGCGGAGGTAGGTGCTATCTCCGTCTTCAATACTTCATAAGCGGCAGCGTCGGCATTGGGCGGTTCCTCGATCATCGTGAATGAAGCTGAAATCGTCCACTCACGACGCTCATTCAAGTGTCTCCGAAGACCCTCGGTCGTTGAACCAAGAAGAATTGAGCCCATAGGCTCTCTTCCTTGCTTGAGGGTATCGGCCGGTCGTGTCGATCGCTTTGCCGCCTCGATTTCACAGTCCAAGTGACGGCAAGCCTCCTGGAGATGTGCAACGTCGTTTTGGAGGACTACGTCGATGACGCCAGTGACGCTACGAAAGTGGGAGATCACCGGAAGACACGGCGGAGGAGGATGTCAAGACGGCGGAAGGTGGCCGTCACCGCTCCGCAAATTCTCCGCCGGCAGAGGAGTGAAGACATCATTGATCAAGCAGTGTTCTTCCGCAAAGACAGTTCAACCTACACCGAGAGAGGTGCTCGTCAAAAGAGGCCAAGAAGGCCATCGGTCTGCGGCGACGGGGAAGAGGTAGCCATTTCTGTTTTTAATTTTATAAGTATGTGGGATGATCATCTTGGATGGCGGATGATCCTTTTATATCAAACAAGGAATAAATTCGGGCGTGAGGCGAAGAGACGATCGGGAGCCGAAGCGGATTGGCGGCAAACGACGCGACGATCGGCGATGAAGAGACGCATCGGGAGCCGGCGATGGCGGCGACCGTGGAGTCAGAGCGATATTATCACGACGGTTATTGTTAAGAACCGCTCAGTGATATTAATTAATATCACGACGGTTCTTGTTGAGCGACCGCCGTGATACTTCACAGACGGTTGTGTTTAAAACCGCTCGTGATATCGATTAATATCACGAGCGGTTCGTGTTTAGAATCGCCTCGTGATACTTCCTGACGGTTTTCAAAATGAACCGCTGCGTGATATTCTCTTCACGAGCGGTTTTTAAGCGCGGCGAGTACGCAGCGGTCTCTAAACCAAAACCGCTCGTGATTGAATAATACCGACGGTTTTGGTCAACCGTCTGTGATAAGGCGTCGAAAGATAGCCTTTACGTAGTAGTGATTTAGCCTGACCTGGAGGTGAATGATACTCCAGGTAAAATAATTATTGGAATATATCAATGAATAATCACAGCACAGGACAAGATAGTAAAGCTTCCAGACTCACCAGTGAATACAGAAAATAATTAGTACATCATCAGAAGCTCAACAAATTGAACAGAGCAATCTAAGATTAAAAGCACATACGAATCAAATACAGCTAACACTGCTCTCACCTGGTTTCAAATGAAATGTTTTCATTCTGTTTCGTTAAATCAAACTGCCACTCTTCATCTTCGTCCCAAATCTTCATCAACCCGATAGATTACTGAAAGAGCGAAGGTGTTAAAACCGAAATGCTCTGCCTTTGCTTTCCCTTGTAATTTGTTTTGTCCAAGAATAAATGGCTGTTTATGCGTATGTATGTGCAGATATATATACTCGACATTTTCGGCATCATTGATCTACACTGAATTCTTCAGTTCCCTACCCCGCAAATATTTGTGGAAACCTGATAGTACATACATACTTTCTTGTCCTGTTTGGCTATCACAATTATGACCAAGTCTCAATGTTAAATCTGTTATGAATATTGTGTGTATATTGAAGAGGCCTAATGGGCAAATATATATAAGGTGTACAAGAGTACAGATAAGGAAATACAAAAGGATTCCTATCTCTATCTCTAACATATCTCTAACAAAATCTACCAGCCCTTTCCAGCGTCCTGAGCCATCTTGAAGCTGACTCTTTTGGAACACCGCCCTCTTGGCAGACAACTTCTTCTAGTGCAGCCGAGAGCCGAAACATCAGCAGGCATTTTGGTAGAAGATTCGGCAATGTATATTGCAGCCCCATAGCATAATATGTTCCACACTCTTGCACTCTGCTCCTTTATCTTGTGTTGTACATAGACCTTTTGAGGCTGATCCCTAGAAAAAGCAACAAAGAAACCACCACTACCAGAAGTCCTTGTATAGAAAATCATTGTCTTGATTTCTACAGCCGAAGAAGAACAGAATGCGTGCTGTTGGTTCTGCCGTGCTCTGTGCGGCCCTTTCCTGCACAACCGCATGGAATGGTGCAATAAGCACAAGAGGAACCGATGGACTCAGAGGAGGCAGTGATCCTTGGTGTATCCAACATGGTATAAGGTTTTCTGCACGTAAGCACACTGTGAGAGGGTTGATGGTTGTTTTTTTCGTGAGGGTTCATGTGCTAACTAAGTTAAAATGAAGAGTGTAGACTATCATAGCAGCAGGAGAAGTGACGTCCAGGAAAAGAACAGAAGAAAAAAACACACACAGGTTTCCAACTGTAACTAAAAGAAGCAATGCATACCTTCACTTGGACTGAGCCCCGCCAGCCATGTAGAGCAGAGACCATGCCGTGTCCTCTTGAAAGGAGTAAGCCATGATACAATACTAACAGTCAAGTGTATCTGATTTGGATGTGCTAATGGGGATGACGATTGAAGATATTGAAAAAGCTCTTTTCTTTAATGGAGGCATTAGTTGCACCAACCATTCAAAAGGCATTTGCACCGAGGGAAAATCCTCCAATACCTAAAAGCAGCACAAAACCATATGTCACTACTGAACCATGAAAAATAAATTCAAAGGACAATGGCATATTGCCATACATCATTTCACATGCTAAGGTATGTATTGCAAGAACATTGTTAAGAATCTTTAGTAAAGACATTGCTCACTTCTAGAACAGTCTGACTTTCCTTTTGATTGTACTGGTAAAGTTCATCTCTTCCTTCAGGAGAAGCAAAATACTGAAGCTTTTCCTTTTCGTGTTCAGCTGCTGCAAAAAAGCTCATGACCTACAAAAGAACAATGGAGTTGTGTGAGCATTGAGATGACATATTAGACATAGACATCAGGATACCAGAGGCATCGTTAAGATATCAAACAACTAGAAAAGAGAGTGTATGAGATGAAGCATTCAGGGAATTGATCTTGCCTCAAAGAAATATCGCTGGGGGAAGCTGATGCAACATCCAAAGTCAAAGCAACAAAGGTCTTTAACTTGATGCGATCCATCAAGCCATTCACAAGTGAACGCCTGGAAACTTTGCCCCCACCCTTTGCTTGAATCTGGGCAGACAAAAAAATATGTCTCCTCTTTAGTTAGATAGATAACTGCAACAGGTTGACTGGTCGAGAAGCTATAAAAAGGCACAACTACCTCTAGTTCTCATTTTTTAATGGATAAACTCAAGAACCATGCATTTCAGGAAGAAAAAAAGGGTCGAATTGTCTAAACAAACATGATAAATTGCTTGCTACTAAAAGCAACAATCCTGTTAATGCAGTTGTATTTGATTTTGCAATAAACAATGCGCACAAAGCTCCACATGTGGACCGCCGAAGTGTTAGGATACTAAAGAAAGTAGCCTCAGTGGTAGAGAAAAACACAGAGGTACAACTAAATCCACATGATATAACAAAAGATACACATACCATTATGTAACAATCTGGATCCAAGTTACAGCGTTCAATGAAAGCATCAGCAGCTGATGGATTCTGACTTGGTAGAATTTCTAGAGTGTCACCAACTTGATAAGTGATAACTGATGGCCTGACATGACAAAAAATGAAACATTATTTCAATCTCTTCATGTATCACACTTCACAAGATGATTGTGAGCTAATATCATCATATGGTACAAAGAACATACAGAATATGGATCTTCCTATTCGAAGTTGCGCACATCTCTGTCAGAATCCTCCTTAGTCAAACGCTGATTTGTTACCTAAAAAGGTTCGGAATATCATCAGCAACTGAAACAAAGCAAATAAAGATAGAAGCATGAAATTACAACACAACTGTTACATCATCATCCTAAATCTGTTGTATAGTCACAATAGATGGAACATCCCCACAATGAACCATTGATATCCTCGACCTGTTGTTTGTTAGACTACAGTCCCAGCTATTATTCATTAATTCATTAAGGTTAGACTTTCTTTGAGCATGGTAAATATCTTGCCATGTCAACTGTACCTACCAGGCAAAACATCACATTCATGATGTAGAACTGCAAGTTGAGCTTGCTTCTGCAAAGTTAGTGGCAAGCTTCTCACAGCAGAATTGACTGTTTAGGTGTCTCCAGAAAAAGCAACAGTGTATCAACTAGTGCTATATAGGCTGCCTTGCAACTAGAGCTTAGATATGGTAGGTACTTGCCCACTGAAGAGAAAAATGGCAAAAGAAGCTAAATCCAGCATAAGGGGCCCCACCAATAACCAGGAAATATAGTAATATACTATCAGTGGGCTTATGCAAATACTGTTTTAGTGTAAGATCGGTTCAAAAGAGCCTATTAAAATATGGGTACGAAGTCTACTTCTATACAAATAAGTTCAAACCCTTTCAAAAGTGTTATCATGGGTGATTGCAGGTATGCAGGGCTTTTGGAGACATACCTTTAACCACTAATGAATTTGGTGAGTACTGAAGATGGAGGTTTCTCAGGAGCAAAAATTCAGCAACCTATTACACAACATACTAACATAGGACAATATTTTAGACGAAATTACAGAAGATTCCCTAGGGATGAATGTATATCCATATTTAGAATTGCTTGACCACTGAATCTCATATGACCAAACTATAAATGAGTTAAGAATTTAAATATGAATAATAAGAATAAAATAAACAATGATTTAAAGTGTTAACCCTGGGAGAGGATACAGGACGTCCCATCTGTAACATGTCCTGCGGGTCTCCATCATTATGGAATTGTCGAGCAGGGGACATTGAGCGTGCTCTCTCAATTAATTTCTTGGAATCTGGTGAATAGATGCCAGATAGAATCTTTAAGAAATACTACCTCTATTCTTTTTCTACTTGTCGTTTTGGATATCGACACGGTCTCCAATACACACATTTGAACATTAATTTCTAATTGTATGTTAGTAAAAAATATTGAAAATATAATGATATGGAAATATTTTTATAACAAATCTAGTAATATCATTTCCATATGACAAATCCAAATACTTTTGTGTATAATAGCGGTCAAAGTTTTAAAACTTTGACTGCACACACTCCAAAACGTCATCTAAAAAAGAACGGAGGGAGTATTACACAACAGTTTGCAGGTTACTAAAACATTAGCAAGATTGTTACCTCACACCTGAAATGTTGGAATCTTGTGGAGCCTCATCGGAAGAGTAATAGATGTGTTCGACCTCTGCATCCCCCAAAATACTCAAATTAGGATGAATGATATCAGATATTCTTGGTAACATTGATGGATTTGTTTGATTCAGTGATTTCCACAAAGACAGCAACCAATGATCTAGAGCTTTTTCATATCTGGTATACAACAACAACAAAAAAAACCTTGGTAAATTTGAGGATTGCTTTCCAACAACAAGAAAAAAAAGATAATGCATAAATTTTGACAACCAGAAAATCATCTGGCATTTGACTTCTCCAAAACTTGCAAATGGATATATAAACAATATCAAACAAATATATGATAGATATTAAAATCATACCCTGAAGGGTGTTGATGATCTCCCAAGCCTTTCTCTATGATTGGTTCTGCACCAAGATCTAAAAGCTTTTATCGAGCTTCTTTGCAGAAAAGTGCAGTGCATACACATCGGTGAAGAGGAAAACAGAAACAAGAAGCCTGTACGATTTTCCAAACCATAAAATCCATGACTCATGAGCAGCAGAGGACAGCTTACTAGCCTATATTTGCTAGGAAAATTAGTGAGCATAAAAAAGAAGGCACTATAGCTGAGGTAGTAACGACTAGTGAGAAATTAGCATGGCTGAGCATGCAGCAAAATGCATGTTTAGAACATACAGAAAAATGTTAATTCCTGATTATGTGTAAAACTGGCAATATTCATAATTCAAATTAACATGTTCTTTTGATGATGCTTTTAGGTAAGTATTTGAATTGGTCATAACTCTCAGCAAGCTTTGCAACCAACTGTTTGCTCAAGCCGCTATGGTAACTCAGGAACTTTAATGATACAATTACAGGTTGCAAGCATCCAACATAGCAGCACACCAGTACTAAGGCACAAACAAGTTATCTCGCCCCAAATCATCCGTCGCAACCGCCCCCAAAGCAAATGACAGAGCCATCATGTGTTGCTATAACCATATACTTTTTTCTAACCATGCGCAAACTTTGGAGTGTTATATCCACAATTAATTACCCAAAAAATAGTGAACTACAGATCATTTCAACAAATCACCGCACATCCTTGTATTAACAGCAGCACATGGCGCAATAGCAAGCTAAAAAATCCTAGTCAGAAGACTCACATTGTACTTCTGGTAGCCTGAATCACCGAGCCCAAACACGGAATAACTGAGCCCTTCCAGCCACCGCGCATCCAGATCCTTCCGAAGAAGGTATCTCCAAAACCCCTGCCACGCACAAAACCCAAACCCAAATCAGAAGCCCAATTAGCAACACAAAATTCTAAAATCCTACCAAACCAAGTGAATCCGAATCTCCCAAACCTTCATGGAGTCCGGGGGATCGCCCTGCCCCGTGGTGGACATGACGAGGACCACGACCCTCTCTCCCGGCAAGGAACTCTGCACGAATAAGTGGTGATCACAAAATATCAGATGAAAGGGCCGAGGCGGTTGGGTTTTTAGGGTTTGAAGCTTTCGTGATCGACGCTGTCCACGGAGAGTGTCGGACACGGGACTAACATCTCAAATTCTCTATATATTTTATACTAGTACTTAGAATATTAGCTTGTATATATAGTAAATAAATATAGTAACATTTATAAATCGTACAACTTTATTAATAATTAGCAGAGTTTACTATAAAAAAGACTTATGAACCAACAATAAATAACACAGCGGGAGACGAAAAGTAGTAGCAGAGCCTAACTAATCTGTCACAGGCAATCGACTAGGGAAGCGGACTAGTCATTGAGATCCACACCGGTAGCGAAGCTCTTCTCCTCTAAACAACATTTTATTAAGTAAAAGTGGGTATAAAAATATACTCCACAGGTTATACCCATAACAGAATTAATGCATGCATGGATATTATCAAATGAAGGTTTATAGGGTTGTTTATGCAAAAGCAACATTTAACATTTTTAAATACAATACTAAGTTCAAAAGCTGAAGTTTTACAATATCTAAAATTGAATTTAATTTTTATTCATCAATTCTTGAGTGTGAGATAAACCTCCATACACAAATGATGAAGGATTAACTCTTTTACAGCACGCTTTCTGCTCAAATTTCTCATATGGAATAAACATCCATGAAATCATTTTTATCAAAATATTTTTAGAACAAAATCATAGTTTAATCCGCGAAAAGCTTTACTCAGCATGTTCATGATCGTGGACATGGCTATTCGAATAGTTTGACACTCTGTAGAGGTTGTACAACTTTACCCACAAGACATAATCAACTTTTAATGTCCGTTCACACACTTTCGTAGGTGTACGACTAAGTGATTATCACAAAGCTTTTACAATGCGCCATCCCAAAGTAATTATGCTCGTCAAAGTTTCACTTCCTTTGTATTAAACCATCCACCGGAAGCCCCTCTTGCGCCATGTGGGAATACATAAAAAGTAGGTTATTTTGACACCCATACACCCAGATGGCACAACCATATTGAAACGTTGCAAATTAGTTAGTCAGGTATGTCCCACTCCAGACTTGTGGTAGTACGGAAAGACTTAACAATCCGTAGCTCGCAGATCGGTCCTTAATTGACTGAGCGACTTCCAAAATAATCACTGGGCCCCAACCATTCCTCAGAAGAGTTCGTGCATAAATCTGCACCCGCCAACTATCCATTTCGCCCAAGTCTAAACCAGTTTTCATTATTTTATTTTATTTTTGAAAGTCATTTATAAACATCAATGACACACCAATGCTATGGATACAAATTAAATCACATTTGATTTTTGGCTAAAATTCCCAAATCAATATTTTTGGTCTAAGCACGACTAAGCACAATTTTTTCAAAATGTTCTAGTTCATACTATTGCATCAACTAGATTTGATTTAAGGTAAAAAGGTAGGATTATTTCAAAGTCAATATTAGCCATACAAATGGAATTGAAATAACTATAAATTTAAAATAAGAATTTAAATTAACTTGAATATAAATAAGCATGAAATAATAATTTAAAACAGAACTTAAATAATTTTAAATAATGGGATTCAAACATGATCAAAGGATGTAACTTGCCTTGCTCAATTAACTATTGATCTCAAACGACATCGAAATCTGACTCTCCGAAGTCGTCGAAATATATACGTGAAAATAAGCTAAATTCAAACAAAATCCAAATAAACTCAAAATTAAATAATTTTGGTTTTGATAGCTATATATTGATTTTATATGAATTTATATATTTGAATCACTTGAATCGGAGCTCGAACGAAGGAGAACGGGCTCTCGGAAGATTGAAAATCACATGAAATGATGAAAATTGGAATTTTCAGATTTTATGGAATTATCTTTCTAACGAAAAATCCTTTATAGCGTCATCATGACGTCAGCGAGGGGATTTTAGGTTTTCCGGCCGAATTATTATTTTTTTAAGCAAAATGGTTTGAGTCAATGACAAGTGGGCCAGGGTTTTATGGCTAGGTCCATGGAAATGGGTTTGGTCCACGGCGGGCTGCCACGTGGGCTTGGGCGGTGAGGTGGCCATGATGTGGCTTGCCATGTGGCAACCACGTCGGCATAACGGCGGTAGCGACCCGGGCGTGGAGCACGCCGAAGCTACGCGCCACGGCGAGGTCCCGCGAGAGCACCAAAATAAAGAGGGGAACGTGGGGAATATGGGGCTCACCCTAGTTGCAGTTGGGCGCGAGGGGAACGCCAGCGGCAAGGGTGGCGACGGTGGAGCAAATCAGGTCACGACGGCGTGGGCTTTCCGACAGATCTCCGACGAAGATGGTGGGAGCATGGTGAAGAACGTGAGATGGCAGTGATGAAGAGGTGGTCGGGGAGTCGTCAACAGCAGCGAAAACCACAACACAAGAAGCTTGCGGCCGAGGAACTTAAAAACTCAAAATATGGTGGGAGGAGAGGGAGAGGAGAGGTGTGCGTCGAGGAAATGGGATGAGGAGAAGGGGCGCATGGGGCATCCTTTTATAGGGGCCGAGGAGCACCAGGCGAGGAGATCGTCGTGGCGAAGAACGCGGCGGTCGGTTTCGGAATCCGGTGAACGGCGCGAGAAAAGAAGGGAAGAAGGGGATAAGCGATGGGATGAGGGCGGTGGAACGAGGGGATAGGGATGCACACGTGAGCGCGAGAGAATAGGGATAGGAACACGGCCGATTCGGAGCTTTGAGACACAGCCATGGCGGATAGGCATGCGGGGAAGGAGAAGTGGGGAGGAAGAAAGAGAGGGAGAGAAGGGAGGCCGACGGGTGGGGTCGCCTTGTAAGAGAGAGAGGAAGAGAGAAGGGTGGGGTGGGGTGGGCCGGTGGGGAAAAGAGAGAAAACGGGTCGGAAGAAAAGAAATTCGGCCCACAAGCGAAATGCTGATTTTAAATTATTTTCGATTTTTAGAAATAACAACAAATCAAAAGGGCTATTAGAAAATAGCAAATAGAGTTTAAAAATTCTAGAAAAATCACAGAAATTCCTTGAATTATTTTGAACTTAATAAAAATTATTTCGAACTTAAAGTTGGCTTTATTTTTGTACAAAAATTATTTTAAATTTCTGGAAAATAGAAAAAGCCTTTTAAAATCCAAAAATCAAGAAATTAATTAAAATTTTCTTTTCACTTTAAATCTAAGAAAATCCCGAAAAACTCAATAAATTTTTATTTTGACTTTTGAAATTTAGGAAATTCAAGAAAAGCAATAAAACTCTTTTAAATTTTAGAAAATCCAATAAAATAATAACTTTATTAATTTTTATTTTGGTAACATAAATTGGGATGTTACAGAGAGGACGTCGATGGTAGAGCAGCAGCCACGCTCGACCTCGCGGCCAACACGTTCAGCGGCATCCATGGCATTTTCGGTCTGCGAGGCGTAGAGTACGACGAGACGGTGGCTCACCGGCGCCGGCAGCTGTGGCAACGACGAGGGTGCCATGGAGTTAGAGTCAGAAATGTCAAATCGCATGGTCCGTGAGGCGCTTGCAGCCTACCAGATCGTGAGCGGTGACAAGCTTGCCGGCGATCTCCAGCCACTGGGCCGGCTCGTCGAGGATATATGGAGGAGGCAAGGAGATAGAGAGGGCACGACAGAGGAAACGTCGGATGCGGAGGAGGCGGGGGTGGTGTGGAGGCGAGCGTCGCTGCGCACACTCGCGAAGTCGCAATGGGGAAATTTTCTCCAGCCTGAGGAGACGTTTGTTTTTTGCTCCGTGGGTTGCGTTGGATTGGTGAGGATTGGGCCAAGATTTCGTGGCCCACACTTCATCCAAACACTACCTTGGGTTGGGTAAGGAAAAAACTCCCACGAGCCTCGTTTTGACCCCGAGAATTGGCCAGAATCCTATCCATTCCCTTGTTGCCAAACAAGGCCTAATAATCCTTTTAATCCTTTTCTATTGGCTAGTGTTGATGGATTTGTGAAACCAGTTGCTCTAGGGGTGTGTTTGGATGAGTGAATGAAGTGGTCATGTACCGAATGGCTCGGGAAATGAGGACGTTCACGCGTTTGGTTCGCTGAATGGAACCGATCGGTCTAGGACCAAAGCATTCAACCGAAGGGCATATTCGCTGGAGATGCGGTACCATCTCGTTCGACGAAAAGGAGTGAACCACACGGTTCAGCTTCTCCCGCTCGCACTCACTCTCTCCCAAAGACTGAACCCCTGTTCCCCGTGAGCCGCCCGATGCCCCCTGCTCTATGCTCCCCTCCATTTCCCCCCGTCCCCCCACAATGCCCACTGCTCCCTCCCCGAGCCGGCTCGAGCCCACCATGCTACGCCGGTCGCCGTGTCACCGTCACTGTTTCGGCCGCCCACGACGTGTTCTGACACTCAAGGAAACTTTCCCCTCATTAATTCCAAGATTCCCCCACCAGAGCTCTACGCGCCGCCGTCTTCCTCATTTCTGGCCGAAAGCTGCCGCCACGGCCGCCATTATTCGTCTGGTGAGTAGTGCTTTGATTCCTCTCCACTTGAGCACCTCCTCGCCCTCCCCTTTCCTTCCCCACCACCTACTCCCTCTACCCTACCCCATGGCGTCGACGCACTAGTGAGCCGACCGCGCCACCGCCGGCCCTCGTCGACAGGCTGCCTCGGTCCTCCTCTCCCCCGACCAATCACATGGGTGAGCTCCCCTAGTCGCCCTATTGCTCATGCTCTCCCTATTTTCCTCCCTCTCCTACCCGAGCATCGTCGCCCCCGTTCCTCCCCCAGCTCCGGCTGCCGCACACCACCGCCTGGCCGCCACCGTCCACCTTCGGCCACACCGCCGCCACCCCTGGACTCCTCTTCCCTGCGGGACCCATTTTTGGGGTCACCCCTTCCGCTCCGTAGCTCGCTCTGCTTTCTGTCTGCTGTCTACTGGCCCCCTTCTCTCTGTGCCTCCCTGTTCTTCCATCTAACCAAAAAAAAAGGTTGTATGATCTCATCCGATCAACCAAACACGATACTGGTATTATTCAGGACGATTTCATCCACTTGAACCGAACTGTCCGTTCAGCTTCATTCATCCATCCAAACACACCTAGTCATCTGGTGTTTGACAGTACTTAGTTTAAGTGTCTACGCGTTGCTACGGAACAATAATCGTGCATGTCGTGAGACTTGTAGTTATAAAAAAGTCAATTTACATATAAAACATTACAAAACATTCCATTTGTTCTAAGATACTAAATTCGATGGATCAGTTAGAGACACATATGTTTACACAAGTAATAATATGATGGATCAGTTAGTTCAACATTTCTCATAGAGAGACCAATGCAAAAAGAACTAACAAAGCTCAAAATTTACAACACTTTAAAATGCGCCACAACTCACAAAGCCATTGTGAGGCAAGTTTGTTTCTGACGTGATCACTGCAATTATATTGGTGGAAGCATGCTTCAACATATTAACACTGACTTTTTAAGGATTTGTTCCTAGTCTTTTACCGGTCTTGGTATTTGGTTGGAAGGCCGGATTACTAGTATAGATTGCCGTGCTATTAAGAGGGGTCTTGACTAGTAGCTTGAGTTAGTCATGTGTTGATAGCTCATTGTGTTTGCTCTAGCTCTCGTTAGCATGTTGCTATTATTTGCAAATGTGTTTTGCAAATAGTTGAGGCTCATGCATAATCCTTGTAGCATGTGACTTTAGTTTGCGAATGTGTTTTGCAAATAGTTTAAGTCCATGTACCTTATTCCTTATGGCATTGATTCTAAAAGTCGGCAAATGTGTTTTGCAACTTGTTGAGAATCTTGCCTTTAACCCGTGTTTGCATCGTGCATCAATTGGCAAATGTGTTTTGCAAATTGAATTGAAGCAAAGTGCAAAATCTCTCTCTGAGCTCTGGCGGTCTGATCGCCAGTAGTTGCCGATCTAACCGATGGGGAGTGCAGTGCGACCGGCCTGGTCGTGATATGACCTCATTTGTTCAGCGGTAGTACCGGGATTTATTTAGCGGTATGTTTTTTTCCAGTAAGGTGCCTTTTCTAGAACTTGGTTTCTCCTTTGCGGAGCGGTCTGACCGCCCCACTAGCAGTTTGACTGGTGAGGTCCGGTCTAACCGGCCATTGGTTGGCGGTCAGACCAGAAGTGAGTCCAATGGCTAGTTTTATAGCCGTTGGAGCTGGGGCGGTCTAACCGGCCATTAGTTGGTGGTCAGACCGGTTTATCTCTATTTCTCTGGAATCTTTTCTCCAACAGCTAGTTTTTATGTGTTGGCTATAAATACCCACCTTGCCTAGTTGTGGGAGAGTTGCTAGTGCCATATACATTCCTTTGAGAAAAGAGCAAGTCCTCTCATCTCTTTTGTGCATGTGTTGCACTTAGTGAGCTTAGAGAGCAAACCCTAATTGCATGTGTTGCATTAGGTAGTGGGTTGTGTATCCACTTGAGCTTAGATACTTGATTAGTTCAAGCGAGCGTATTTGACTTGTTACTCTTGGTATTTGCCGACACCTAGACGACTTGGAGAAGTTGTGTCAGTGATCTTCTCAAAGAATGTTGTGAGAAGGCCCGAGCGTTTGTGAGTGGCTTGGTGCTCGCCATCTCCGGAGTGGAGGAAGAGCAACCCTAGTGGATCGAGGTGTTGGTTCGTGTTGGAATCGGTCCAAATGGTTGGACTTACCTCGGAGGTGTTGGCTTAATTCGTGGAGCCGGTCCAATTTGTTTGGGCTTACCTCAACGTGGATTAGGGGAGACCGGCAAGTCTCCGAACACCACGGTAAAACATCATCGTGTCATTGTGGTTTGTTCTTGTGCTTTACTTTGTGCAATTTATATTCCTTGTATTAAATTGTTATCTTTTATATAGTCTCTTGTTGTTGGTGCACTTAGTAAAGACTAGTTGATTTAGGCTTTAATTGCGGAAAATCGAATTGATTTATAATTCCGCATAAAACTCGGTTTTAGCCAAACAACTTTTTAAAACCGCCTATTCACCCCCCCTCTAGTCGGCCTCCTCGATCTTACAAGTGGTATTAGAGCTTGGTCTCTCATTTTATTAGACTTAGCCGTCTAGAGAGTAAAGGATGACGACTAATAATTTAGTGCACCTTGGTGGGACACCTTTATTTGATGGCACAAATTTTGCTTGTTGGAAAATCCGCTTGTCTTGTTATTTTAAGGCCATGAGCCCTAAAATATGGCGGATCGTAGATGTGGGCTTTTCTCCTCTAAAGGATCATCTTGCTCAAACTATTGAGGAAGAGAAATGCTCACATCTCGACGCTCAAGCAACTTGCTTTGAGTATAAAGGTGTTCGATGTCGTATGCAATCTCAAGAGCACTCACGAGATGTGGACACAACTTCAAGATCATTATGAAATGCCCACCTTCACAAATGAGGATTGCATACAAGAATGGATGTCAGGAGAAGAATGCTCAACTTATAGCTCCGACAATAAGGATTCCTCAACTTATATCATCTCATTGCTTCATGGCAAAAGGTAACAAGAAGATAAATGATGATAATGAGTCTTCATATGATGAGTTGATGGATATGCTTGAGGAGCTTAGTGAGTATTTAGAAAAGGAGATTTCAAAATTCAAAATTTTGAATAAAGAGTATGACTTACTTCAAAATAATTATGATGCTCTAAAAGATGAATATGAAACTCTCCTCCTAAATGAGCTCAATAAGCCCAAGGTGGATATAGCCATAACATGTAATTTATTAGATGATTTGCCATGTATAGTTCATAGCTCTTGCATTTCATCTAAGGTTAGTATATCCACCTCTTGCGATGATTTTCTTGATATGCCTTGTTGCTCAACATTAGATGCTTCTATTTCCTCTACGCTTGTTGAGACTAACATTATAGAAGAAAACAAAGAGCTCAAGGCCCAAGTTTTTTTTTGCTATGCCTTACGTTCCGCTAACATCATGTCGTTTTCCCACCGTAGGTCCGTCGGGATGAATCACTTCTATCGTTCGAACCTGGTACACAGGCTGGTACTCCCCCTCAGTCATCTGCACTGCACATCCGAGAGGTACGAGGTTCTTAGTTTATGTCCAGAGTGTTTATTTGTACTAACATCGTTCCGTTTTGCAGCCTTTAGTTGGCCGTGGGGGTGACGACCAGTTCACGTCGACTGATGATGAGGATACGGGCCTCCCAGTTCCTACCAGGGAGCAGTACACGGCACCAGGGTACGGATAATGGCAGCTAGGGTTTCTAGCGTACGCAGGGTAGAGCTCCTCCAGGTTCGCTACCCCACCGTACGTTCAAGGCAGAGCTCCTCCGGGTACACGGGAACCCCGTACATCCAAGGCCAGAGCTCATCTGCACGACCGGCGCTGCAGGCATCGTACCCAGAGTGGTTTTCTAGCCTCCATCGTGGATGAATTCTTCGGAGGCGTCCCCTAGGTCGGCATGGCTCATCACGACGATATGTACATCTACCAGACTCTGCTCGAGAGTCAGCCTACTAGTCCACCTCCGCCTCAACGGTCTCCGTACCCCCTCCGAACCGACACGCGTTCTCCGGACCGATGGACGTATTCTACGGGTCATGCTCGGCGCAAAACAAGGCCGCGCACGCGGACACAACCGCAGCAGGCAGAGAGTAGTGGCTCAGACGAGTGAGCCATATAGTATTGCGTGTTATGCGATTTTGTTTGACTATATTTGTATGCGTATTTTAGTTGTTACGTGTGTACTCCAGTGCCATATTGTATATCGACATCTCCAATAGGGTTGCAATGCAGCTTTTTTTTATACATTCCAAGTCACATGAAATCATGAAACCCTAATTTCCGAAACCTAAAATCGAAATTTTCGTGACATAAATCCTAAATTTTCGAGACAATACCAGAATACATATAAAATTGCCAAAATATTACACAATTAAGTCCACTGCGTGAGGAGCTTTCAAAATAAAATTCATAATTTTTGAGCTTATTTTCTACCTTTATTGATTTGTACGAGCAGAACATTTATACGAAATAGCGATAAAAATTCTGAACAAATAAAATCTTGAAAAATTTACACAAACAAGTACACGATGTCAGAAGGCTCCAAAAAAATTTATAACTTTTTGAACTCATTTGCTATATTTTAAAATTTCTCTAAATTTCAGAACATAACTAACCTAACTACTAATTACCTAGCTAATTGGCTGGCGTACTGTGGCCATGCGCCTAGCAGTGTGACGTGGCGGCGAGGCGGGCCGGCGGGGACACACGGCGTTAGGCGGCATGGGCGCCGCGGTGGGTGTCTTGCCGACGCCAGATGCGGTTTCTCTGCTGTGGCGCGCATAACGTTGCATTTTTGATAATACAGTTTGAGCATGATTATATTTGCAAATACGATATTAAAGCACGCTAGATTATCCAAAAATTCCTCCTACAGACGAGTATTGTCCGCATTGGTGCCCAGCTACAATTCAGGGATCGTGTCATGGAGGAGCAGTAGCTACCATCTCTGCAGTTCGCACACGCGTATGCCCAAATTAATTAACGCTCCTAACAATGTGATCCACCGATGGGTTAACCACGCATCAATGGCTGGGAAAAAAAAAAGGTGCATTCCGTGGCGAGTTAAGGATAACTTCGTACGTAACGTCTTACTACCCAACGCCCAACCGCTCAGAAATCTTTAAGGAGAGCCGTGCTTCCCTCCCGCCAATTAACTGCGCGTACCATCGTTCTTAGCTCTAATCGTGTACGTTTTGCCGAGAATGCAAGGGCGGGCCAGATGGCCATATGGTAATGGTACTACTACAAAGTAGCAATGGTGCCATGCTGGTGTGTCTAGTCAAAAAATGGTATGAATCTATTTAATTTAACCCCATTGACGGTGATCGGGAAGTGTATATCTAGTATTTGCTGCTTCCTTGCTGGCATTGCTGCAGTGATGTATCTGGTGAGATTATTTATGATCGGCGTCAAGCATTCAGATGTCATCACGATGAAGGCTGCAGCTCCAGAAGTCAGAGCCGCCTGTCTGAAGATTTGTCGGTCTTGTTACATGGCCTTTTCAAACGAACAGTGCAAACAGCAGCTTCTGGAAATAATCAATACTCTGCTCTCTAGTAGTACAGCAATGGCGTTAACAATCTGGGATTAATGGTGGTCACTTAAACCTTTTTCTGTTTGGGGGAAAATCCTCCCATCAGTCATCACCACCCGTCGCCTTCAATACTACTGGATCAAATCTATTCACTAGTTTACTTCACTGTTGGTGCAGCTCGGCTGCTGCTTCCAATGGAGCAGTACTGTGTATGGCAGCAAAGAAGAAGCACTTGCAAAGTTGCAATTAGCCGAGCAGCTTGGCCATCTAGGCATGCAGACGCATGGCATAAGGGCACGAGCAAAATAGCTCACGAGGGCTGAGTAGCTGAGAGTAGGGAGAGAACCCCCGATCTCTTTCAGGCTTGGTGGCAGTGCACCAGGAGAAGTGGGAGACAGTAGTGAAGATAGGGATGGCAAAATAATTGACCCTGATTAATGACAGTCCAACAGTACTGATTAACATTCTGGTCATACAATTGTCAAGATCATAGAGTAGTACAGTTCTAACTTGGATCAACATCGATGGTTTCGTGCTAAACTTTGCCTCAACCAAGTTGGCCAAGTTTGACTTTTTGTGGCAAACGTTTGGTTCTGAGCCATAGTCACGCATTTAGGATTTTAGGATGGATATTTGGAGTTACAAAAATGTTGTTTAACGTAAAACATAAATGTTAACAATAGCAAAAAATAATGTACAAATTGTACTTACTAGAGATATCCCAAATAATTTAGAGAAATTACAAAATAATTAAGAAAATTACAGTATAACTCGACGTTCCTTCATAGCTTGGAAGCGAGATATGACGCCATCATCTTTAACTTGCACAAAAAAATCTCACTCAAGAAATGTAACCAAGCAATCATTCAAGTATTACTCCCTCATCCTATTTCTTAGCTTATTCTTCACATAAGTCATTGAAAAAAAATATTCCCTCAACACTAGCAAATACTACCAGAAGAATCACCGCCAATTTGAGGAGCTTGTAAATAATTTTATAATTGAGGTTTTTCCTTGTTTGAACAAACAAAACGGAAAGCTCGACAAGATTTTTCACTTCTCGAAGCCTTTCATCTCTATGCATATTAGCAGTGAAGTGTGTAGGTTGAAAGAGAAGATGCATCGATTCTGTGCTTGAGAAATCCTTAGGATAAAACTGTCACGACCTGGACCTCAGGGAAGTCCTAAAGTCATGACCGGACCCGGGATCACCCAAAGGCACGACCACACGGTCGGACCCGGGAGGTCCCGAACCCTCTGTGCACAACCGAGCTAGTCTCAAGGACCAATAGCTAGCCCACACAGTGAACAAAAGTGGTAATATCCATCAATTCAACTTTATTAAAATAACAACAGTGTTGATTACAAGCACGGCTTAAGAGCTGACAACACAAAACACAACGGAAACAAAAGCAGTAGACCACACGATTCGCTACAGGCAATCATCTAGAGATCGCAGCCTAGACGTCCTGGTCTTCATGCTCCTCGAAGACGTCCTCTCCTGCTCAAACATGTCAAGCAAGAGTGAGCACAACAACCGTGCTCGCAAGTCACACCCGTCAAGTTTATACAATAACTAAAATTCATTTTCTAAATCAGTTTTATAGTTGGATAACATTCATCAACAAGTGGTGAAGGATACCCTCCTATCACAAGGCTTCCTGCCCGAACCCATTTGGATAGACATCCAAAACCATTTCAAAGAGATCTTTTGAAAATAAAACCAAAATCTAACTTAGAGCAGCTTTGCCGGTATGTCCATGACCGTGGACACGGCTATTTGAATAGTTTTACACTTTGCAGAGGGGTACAGCTTTACCCACATGACACGACTTCTCTAGTTTGTTTGGCATCCGTGATACCACCACTCACTACCGTAGGTGAGTGGTCTAGAGCACGTGACAAGGCCTTTACAATGCGTCATTCTACCGCAGTCCCCCCCTCGCTAAGGTTTCGCCCTCGATAGATAGAGACCCGCTGAGTTCATAGCCCCCTCTTGCGCCAGGTGGGAATGAATAAAAGTAGGTCATCAAGACACACACACAACCGGATGGAACAACCATGGTGGAACATTGCAAATTAGTCAGCCAGATTCTGCCCATTCAGAACATGTGGTTGCACAGTGAGGCATAGCAAAATACACTTGAAGACCGGTCCTTAACTGACCTGGACGACTTCCACAGAACCCTGGGCCTCGTCCATAGAAATGGATCGATCCCGTGCAGGAACATGCACCAATCCAAACAACTAATTCGCCCAAGTCCAAACCAATTTTCCTTTTTCTTTGCTTTTCAAAAACATTTTCAAAGCTACCGCGACAACCCAATGTTATGGATAAAACATTTGACAACATTGGTCTTTTGGCAGTAAAACTCTCAAATCAAGATTTTTGGATCTAAGCTTGACTAAGCAAAGAGTTTTGAAACATGCTAGTTCATACTAATGTACCGACTAGCTCTTTACTATGGTGACAAGGGGTGATTGAGTTAATAATCAAGTTTGGATGTACTTAAACAAGACTCTAGAGGAGAAAGCTAAAATTGAACAATCCATGTCCATAACTGCTTCCAAGAAAGTTGTTGATTCTAGTTCTTGTGCTCTTTGTATTGAAGTTGGACATAATGTAGATAAGATACAAGAAGCATTTAGAGTTAAGTTCAAAAAGCAGTTGGATAGGATTAGGGATGACTATTGTGTGTCTTGTGAAGCTTTGAAAGCCGAGGTAGCTCACTATAAGGAAATGTATGATAGGGCTATCAAGTCAAATAAGTGTGTCTCTTGTAAGGAGCTAGTCAAAGAAAATGACTACCTTAACAGGACTCTTGAGAGATTTTCTGGTGGGAAGAAGAACCTCAACATGATTCTTGACCAATCTAAGGTGAGTATGAAGAAAAGTGGCCTAGGATTTAATTCCCTAGAGCATTCCAAGAACCATCCACCTAAGATTGTGAGAGCTGTTGAGAGTGGTATGTTTGAGGTAGAACTTCCTGAGCCATCTAAGGTAGTTTTTAGATCTGCAGGTTTTGCCCAAGCCCCTTCTAGCAAGACAGATGTTTCTACTTCAACAGGTCAGACCCCTCAAAAGGTCAAGTACCATTGCACCTTCTGCAAGAAGGATGGCAACATTGTTGAGTTCTGCTTCTGTAGAGCCAAGATTGAGAGGAAGGAGAGGATGAGTGCTTTGAGAACCATTAGAGGAGTTCCTTTATCTGCTGTAGTCTCTAGAGCCAAGCACCCTGTCTTTCCTACTAGACACAGGGCCAGGTTTGTAGATGACTTCTTTGACTCTTTTGGTGACTCTAGGCAGCGTTTTGGGTTAGGATATCATGAGGAGAGATCACGGGTAGCATCTAGACAGGGGGAGTATAGACCTTTTGGTAGGTCGATTCAGAGAGGTCTAGGTGGTTCTCGTGTGCATTCTTATGATTTTACTTCTAACCATTTTATTGTTGCTTCTACTGTTTTGCCCAAGCATCGTTTGACTCAGTACTGGATTCCCAAGTCCTTTATCACTAACTTGATCTTGAGGCACACTTTCTGTTCGTGCTTTGTAGGTCCGTCGTGCGAGGAAGGAGGACATATGGCTTGTTGACTCCGGGTGTTCTCGACACATGACTGGAGATTCTAGATGGTTCTCCTCCTCACACGTGCATCCGCAATGAATTGATCATATTTGGGGATGCTTCTCTGGGGACCGTGATGTACCAAGGGCACGTCTTGGCGTCAACAACAAGTTCATGCTTAAGGACGTCGCTTTGGTAAGTAAGCTGAGGTATAATCTTTTATCTGTCTCCCAGCTTCTTGATGAGGGTCTAGAAGTGAGATTTAAAAGTGGTGAGTGTAGAGTTCTAGACTTCTCGGGTGAGCTTGTCTTTGAGATCTCCAAGGTTGAGAGGATCTTTTGTGCTGATTTCAATCTCTCTTCTGCTTCTAGCCCTAGGTGTCTTGTAGCTTCTGACTCCCATGATCTAGTTTTGTGGCATCGTAGGCTTGGACACATAGGCTTCGACCACTTGACTAGAGTAAGTAGCAAGGATTTGATTAGAGGCTTGCCTAGGCTAAAGGCTGTTAGAGACCTAGTTTGCACTCCTTGTAGACATGGTAAGATGGTTTCTGATTCTCATCCACCTCTTACTCTAGTGATGACTGATGGACCTGGTCAGCTCTTGCACTTAGACACAGTTGGTCCTTCTAGAGTCCAGTTTGCAGGTGGGAAATGGTATGTGCTTGTCATCGTGGATGATTTCTCCAGGTATTCTTGGGTTTATTTTCTGGTTTCTAAGGACGAGGCATTTGGCTTCTTTAGAGAGTTGGTCCTTAGACTTGCTGTTGATCTTCCTGGAGCCTTAAGAGCCATTAGGAATGACAATAGGACTGAATTCAAGAATTCTTTCTTTGCCACCTTCTGTTCTGATAAGGGGCTAGACCACCAGTTTTCTTCACCTAGAGTTTCCTAGCAGAATGGTGTTGTAGAGAGGAAGAACAGGACTCTTGTAGAGATGGCTAGGACCATGTTAGATGAGCATTCCACACCTAGGGGGTTTTGGGCTGAGGCGATATCTACTGCTTGTTATATCTCTAATAGGGTGTTCTTGAGATCTGTTATTGGTAAGACTTCATTTGAGCTCAGATTTGGTCATAAGCCAAAAGTGTCTCATTTCAAGATCTTTGGTTGCAAATGCTTCATTCTTAAACATGGCAACTTAGATAAATTTGAATCTAGATGTTCTGATGGCATCTTTCTTGGATATCCTCCTCATTCTCGTGGCTATCGTGTTTTTAATTTTGACACTAACAAAATTGTTGAGACTTGCGAAGTCACTTTTGATGAGGTTAGTCCTGGTACTAGACCCGATGATGCAGGCACGTAGGTTTCTGAGAGCATCTTCGTCAATAATGATTCTAAGGATGAGGACCCAATCCATTCTCAAGTTCCTTCTGAGATAGTTGGAGAGACTGCTTCTACTACTCCAGCTTCAGATGAGCAGCTAGTTGGAGAGCCTGCTTCTACTACTCCAGCTTCAGATGAGCAGCCTCTTCCTACCTTCACCGACGATCAGAGTGGCTCTATTTCTACCTCTACAGCCCGTGAGGTAGAGGCCACTTCTGCACCAGGAGCTCCTCTTCGCATTCAGCGACAGTATCCACCTGAGTAAATTATTGGGGATCTACATGAGCGAGTCACTTGTTCCAGGTTTATTTCTCCTGATTCCCATGCACATTCTGCTTTTGTCGCTTCTTTTGAACCCCGAGATGTCACCCATGCTTTATCTGATGCCTTTTGGGTCAATGCCATGCATAAAGAGCTTGAAAATTTTGAAAGAAACAAAGTCTGGACCTTAGTTGAACCTCCACCCAATTATAATATAATTGGAACAAAATGGGTTTTCAAAAATAAGCAAAGTGAAGATGGGTTGATAGTTCGCAATAAGGTTAGACTTGTAGCTCAAGGTTATTCCCAGGTAGAGGGCTTAGACTTTGAGGAGACCTTTGCTCCTGTAGCTAGATTGGAAGCCATTCACATTTTGCTAGCATTTGCGACATCTAAGGGCTTTAAGCTTTATCAAATGGATGTCAAAAGTGCTTTCCTGAATGGTTTCATAGAAGAAGACGTCTTTGTCAAGCAACCATCTAGTTTTGAAAATCCCAAGTTTCCAAACTATGTTTTTAAACTCTCCAAAGCCCTATATGGTTTGAAGCAAGCCCCTAGAGCTTGGTATGATAGGCTTAAGAGTTTCTTGCTTAAAAATGATTTCAAAATAGGAATGGTTGATAAAACCTTGTTTACTCTCAGGCATGGCAATGACTTTTTATTGGTTCAAATTTATGTGGATGATATCATATTCGGTGGTTCTTCTCATGCTTTGGTGTCCAGATTTTTCAGATTCTATGATAAGGGAGTTCGAGATGAGCATGATGGGCGAATTGACCTTCTTCCTTGGTCTTCAAGTCAAGCAACTGAAAGAAGGCACCTTCATTCATCAAAGTAAGTACACAAAGGACCTTCTTTGGCGCTTCGATATGGGAAGCAGTAGGCCAATGTCTACTCCCATTGCCACAACCACCGTGCTGGACCTTGATAAGGATGGAGAGCCCGTGGACCAGAAGGAGTACCGCAGCATGATCGGCTCCCTCCTCTACCTCACTATGTCGAGGCCGGACAAACAATTTGCTGTGTGTCTGTACGCTTGATTCCAGGCTTCCCCACGAGCCTCTCATCGTCAAGCAGTGCATCGCATATTCAGGTACCTCCAAGACACTCTTGACTTTGGACTCTGGTATTCTTCTGATTCTGTTCATTCTATTCGTGCTTTTTCTGATGCTGATTTTGCGGGGTGTAGAGTGGATAGGAAGAGTACCTCTAGCACTTGTCATTTCTTAGGTACTTCTCTTATCTCTTGGTCATCTAGGAAATAGTCCTCTGTTGCACAGTCCACCGCCGAGGCCGAGTATGTAGCTGCAGCCAGTAGTTGCTCTCAGGTTCTCTAGATCTTATCTACTCTGCGGGACTATGGGTTGTCTTTGGGTAGTGTTCCTCTTTTCTGTGACAACACTTCTGCCATTAACATTGCCAAAAACCCAGTGCAACATTCACGGACCAAGCACATTGACGTTAGATATCATTTCCTTAGAGACCATGTTGAGAAAGGTGACGTTGTGCTTCATTTTGTTGAGTCTGAGCAACAGGTTACTGACATTTTCACTAAAGCTCTTGATTCTTCTCGTTTTGCTTTCTTGCGGGGAGCGTTGGGGGTTGTTAGTCCTCTTGGCCTGTTTTGATAGGGAGTTTGCTCTTTTGCATTCATTTGTATCATAATGCATTTTTAAATTAGCAACTTGCATTGTAATATAAATCCGTGGAGCTTTGATTATTATCCTTGTATGACTTATTTTCATGCTTTATACCTTGCCATATCTTGTGCTAGTCTGCTAGACTTCTTTCATGGCTTTTCATGTTTAGCTTAGCTTTTGCCATGCTAGCTCTATTATCTGTGAGAAAACTGAATCAAAACATGACTTGGTAGATCTTGTGACTAGTTTTGCCACAGTGATCCTCTCATGATTCATGCCATGTCATATAGGCTAAATTGAGTCTTGAACTTATTCTGAGTTTTTATTTGAGCTATGATAATTCTTAAGTCAAGCAAATGAAAAATGAGCTTTTCTGTGCGAAAAAACTGATCTCACCAATTCTTTCTTATGAGACTGCTTGCCATTGCACTAGGCATGAACTCAAAGGGAGTTTTGGATGACCTAAACTACTCTTTTGAGCTTCTTGCTTGAGATGGTCGAGGCAAGGCTTGAGATCTAGCACAATGCTAAGTAAACAAAATTGTCACTTGGTTGAAGCTTAGGAGGTAGTTGTGGATGGCTCCTAGTCCAGGACGTGCTTTACTAAGATAAAACCAATCATTTTCAGCAAAGTGCTCAAAGTGCTAAAATCCAATTGCTTGAACAACTTGATTTGTAATTAAACTCATAATGCTCAAAATTGACTCATTGTCTAGTTTCTGGTCTCCATTTTGCTTATAGACATGACCTGACTCATTTTTGGATACCTTTAGTGAAACTATGATCTTGAACATCTTGTCATGCTCTAAATTCATTTAATCTCAGATTATTGCTTTTTAGCTTTAGCTTTGCTGTACATGTTTTGCCATGATTGAACATAGTTTCTTCACATAATATGGCTTGGTGTAATACTTGTATAGTCCTCATGGATAATCTTCATGGCTCCTTTTGCTTAAATTCAAATTAAACAAAACTAAAAAAACTAAAAAACTAAAAAAGTTAAAAACTGCAGCCATTCCATGTCATTTATGCTCTATCTTCCTTTCTGCATCTTGATAACTCCATTGTCAAAGGGGGGAGAAAGAGTGACAAAAATGAAAGGTCATATTGAAAACTTGCTCTTTCTTTTGGACCTTTAGTGATATTTTCTGGAATTTGAAGATTTTCTGAGTTTTGAGCTTCCTCTGTCTTATCTGACTTGCTGAAGCTTTTCTGAAGCCAACTTGGTCATTTCTTTGCATTCAATTGCTTTTAAGTCCAAGTTGTGCCTTTGTGCAAAAAATTGATTTCTTTTTCTTTCAAACCTCAAAACATTCATTTTTGGGAAATTGCCAATGTGTTCATTAAGGGGGAGATTGTGAACACCATGAGGATATGCTCATGGACCTAAGTGATGTTACAATTGGCAATTTGGTTGAAGGTTCGTTGGAATTCCTGTTTTTCAGAAAGTTTCAGCAAAGTGTCAGGATAATCAGTAGTACCGACGTGTAAACCGCGGTAATACCGCTGTGAGGTTTGACCGTTTATATAGAGCGGTGCTACCGGATGTATTTGTGAGAGTGAGGCGATTCTCTGGTAACAGTAGTACCAACTTGGAAGTAGCGGTACGACCGCGTAACGGTACGACCGTTGGTTGGAACGGAACTACCGCTTGTCTTGGTCTTGAACGTGGGTTTTGCTCGAACCGTTAGATCTTGATCCAACGGTCCAGATTGCGAGAAACGTTCGGACCGTCCGAACGTGTTAGGCTTTGTGAGTCGTTTGATTGAAATCGGACGGTTGGAAATCGTATGAACGTTCGGACTTTGAACAGTGTCTAGATCTTGACGGCTGAAACCTTTGGTCCGATCGTCCCGTGTGATCTGGAGTGTCCACGTGTCATTTGGTGCCCTCGGAGGTCTTGAGCTGTTTTGCAAAACTTTCGTACCGCACATTGAAAGCGGTAGTACCGCGCTAAGGAACGACCGCTCTGTTAGCGGTATGGATTTTCCAGTAGCGTTGTTTTTTGAGATTTCTTGAGAGCTGATGCGACCAAGAATCTTTGGCAGCGGTACTACCATGCAGAGGTAGTACCGGGTGTTACATGGTGGTAGTACCGCATTTGCTGAGAAGTTTGGTTATCTTTGTTTCTTTCAGAGATTTGAATTTGGGATAGGTCATATGCTTGTTTGCCATTGCACATGTGTTGCACATTGCATGTTTTGAGCTAATGTGGGTCAAGTTGTGAAGAACTTGTTCCCGGAGACGATTTCTCTGTCTATTGCTATGCAGGTGGCTTGCAAGTCAACGATGGTCAACGGCGAGAAGGATCGGGACTAAGCTTGGAGAGCTAAGGTCCAGAGCGATCATGGATGCTGGGTGAGGTCAAGTGAGTTAGGCATGGTGTAGAATGGACGAGGTTGATCGAATGGGCAGTTCGATGCAGCTAGTTGGATCAAGCGGTGAGGGGGTCGGTGCAAGTGCCTTGGAGGTTCCGATGGGATTCGGATGGGAGGGACTTGCCAACATGATGAGAGCCATTGATCAACCTACACGTGGCGGAGCAGGCGATTGCTTCGACAAGTTTGGACTCGGTCCGTGGAGAAGGATCGAGAAGGGGCATTTTGGAAATTTCACCAAATACCACCTTTGTGACTTGTTGGCTAAACCGCGGCGCAGGTCGGCGCTTGGAGAAGCGGTTTAGGTCAATCAAAGAAGAAGACGGCGCTTTAAGATGCGTGCGTGTGTTAACCCATTGTGAGTTAGGGTTTAATGGGTGCCCTAATGGAATATTCCTATAATCCAGCCTCCACTATATAAGCACTTGGTGCTGTGTGATTTGGTAGTGCAGAGTGCACGGGAGAAACCTTCTTTGGTCTAGGGTTTGGAGAGCTAGGGTTTAGGATGGTTTGATCTGATGCTAATGTATTGAGTTGTGTCCTCCAAGATGGAGAGGCTGTAAACTACGAATCTTCAATCATCAATCAATCCATGCAAGTTATCAGAGATGAGCCTTCTTCGTTCGTTTATCTGTTCTTGCATTCTGTTTTGGTATGTTTGGTGTTTTTGATGATCCACTGCTTTTCTCTTGAACCCATCTGTTGATCTTGTTTGCTATGACTTGTGGGAGATCATTTAAAGTCATCTTGATCATCAATAGACCACAAGCAAGCCTAGGATCAGATTTGAGTTTTTGACCTGTTCTTGAACCGAACTTTACCAAATCTGAGAAAGGTCAAGACTTTGACGTAGATCTATTGAATAGATGATTGGAATAGATTCATGTTATCCCCTAAATGTTATGTTTCAAGTTTGATAAAGTTTGGTTGGATAGAACTCAAGTTGATCATCTTTTTGGTTTTGAAACTCACGTGTCGGGGAAGAAAAACACGAGGGCGGTAATATCAAGATCTTGAGCAATGATGTATACCGCACCACGATGTTTCATCGTGAGATTCTGTTTTTGTTGCTGGTTCTTTGAGGGGTTACAAAAATTAGTTGAGCGCCTATTCACCCTCCTCTAGTCGCATTTCCGGTCCTACAAATTCAAATAAGCATGCAATAGTAATTTAAAACAGAAATTAAATAATTTGAGATACTGGGATCAACATGATCAAGGGTGTAACTTGCCTTACTCGCAAGCTTGGGGATCTGCTTCTTCGAAGTACTCGGGCTCTCCGGAGTCGTCAAAGTCTACACGTGAAAACAAAGCAAATCAAATAAAGACCAAACAAAATCTAAATGAACTCCAAAACAAACCGAACTAAAACCAACTGCAAGATCGGGAGGGGGGGGGTCCAACTGAGAGAGAGATCAAGGGAGATCCTGAGGAGGAGGTCCTGAGGAAGATACGACTACTCCAAGTGGTCGTATGAAGAATACAACGAGATATGACTATGCAGCGTAGTCGTAAGAAGGATACAACAGGATACAACTTACGCAACGTAGTCGTAGGAACGAATACGACTACACAACGTAGTCGTAGGAACAAGGGAAAAGAACAGGGCACGGAGAAACTCACCAGGACACAGAGAGAGAGAGAGAGGAGAGAGAGAGAGAGGCCGGAGAAGACTGGAGGAGGACGACGACGGCGGCGAAGACGGTGCGGCACTTCGGCGAACTTCTTGGCGACGGGGTGGTTGAAGATGGCGCAAGCTTCAGCAGACTCCTTGGCGATGAAGCTTGAAGCACAAAAGAACTGACGAGAGCAAGAGAATTGGGAAAAGGTGATGAAAGAGGGCTGCTCAGACTTTTATAGCCAGGGGAAGTCACTGGAGGACTTAGAGGTGCACCCGATCAAAGGTAGGTGCGACAGGACAAGACATAGCCGAGCAGGTGAAGGAGAAGATGGGGGCAGGTGCTGCAGAAGTGACAACATTAAATGTGACGCAACGGTATTTAATGCGCGAGGACAAATGCGTTAGCAGTGACGCGACGAGCGGAAGGAGAAGGTGAGCAGGACTAACAGGTGGGGCCAGTCAACACTCGTGAGGGTGGTCAAACCAAAGGGGAGGTCGTGACCAAAGGGGTGTCATGTGACCAAGGAGAGGTCGTGACCAAAGGGGAGCTCGTGACCGAAGGAGAGGTCATGACCAAAGGGGTGTCACGTGACCAAGGAGAGGTCGCAACAAAACGACAAAAGGGGAGGTCGCCAGGACCACCCGGAGGTCACCAGGACCACACAGAGGTCTTGGACTGAGAGGGAGGTCTAGACAGAGGGAGAGGTCCAAACGAAGAGGAGGTCCAAAGCAAAAGGAGGCCTGGACAAAGGGAGACACGGATCGAACAGAGAAGGGAAACAACACCAGAGAGCTCCAACGAACTCAAAACAAACCAATTTTGAATTAGTTAAAGTTTGATTTAGTCATTTTAAACACTTTAATTCTAAAATCTCAAGTTAAGCTTTTGAACTCTCATAAAAACAAATGGTTCTTTTTATTTTGAAAACTTCAAAAAGACTTAGAAAAATCGGGATGTTACACGTGATCCTCCACAAGGAGGCTTGCTGTCAGTTGGACTGCTTAATCGAAGCGGCAGGCGACCGAGTCAACCATGCCGAGATCCCTCAAGCAAGGAAAGAGAGCATATGGGCTCAATTCTTTTTGATTCAACAGTCCGAGGGTCTTCGGGAGACACTCGAACGAGCGCATCAGCGGGTGGACACATTTTGGGCTTCGTTCGCTGATGATCACGAATCGTCTGATGCCAACGCCACCGCCTACGAAGTTTTGAAAATAGAGATAGTAGCCTACCTCCGCCACTAGAAAATTTTTATTTATTTATGTTTCTACTTTTTTAAAACTTTGTAAGAAGTTTAGTGGAACAAATTAATTATATCCGTCTGTGATATGTATCATAGTTAAAGCAAATTTTCAGTAGTATTTAAATGAAAAAATTGACATATAAACATGTAATTTCTTCATGTCATGTAAATGTATACATGATAATATGCTCAAAACATAGAACTTGAGAACAACCATATCACAAACGGTTTCATAATAGAACCGTCTGTGATATTGTCTCATATCACGGATAGTTCCATAATAGAACCATCCGTGATATGACACCATATCACAGACGGTTCTATTATGGAACCGTTAGTGATAAATATCACTTTTTATTAGTAGGATTCCACTAGGGTTTGCGCCCTAACTCGTCACTCCCCAGCGCCCTTACTCTCATCCGTTCCCCTCCCCACCCGAGTTCCCCCGACCTCGCTGCCGCCGCTCGACCCCGTCGCCGACGCCGCCCTTCTTCCCGTCGCCGCTGGTTGTGATACCACGGTTCACTGCACAAGACACTCATACGATAAGAGTGTTTTATGTAGTGTCACTGTCGTGCCACAACTACGGTGACGCTGTCTTCCCCTCTTCCTCGTCTTCCTGGCGTGCACGACCTCGACTACCTCTCCACCGACCTCCCTCGGCTACCACTCCACCGACCTCAGCCTCGGCTACCTTACCACCGACACCGGCGATGTCGAGGTAAAAAACAGATCTATCACCTATTGGTTTGTGCTGTTGGTATTCATGTGAACCGAGCTGCAATGTGGGCTACCTTGTCGGTTGATAGTCGGTTTGGACACCCTTGGCCTTGCTGTCTTACTGTCTTGCGCTCTGTGACTGCTAGCTGGCTGGATGGATGGATGAATCTGGAGGTGGGGAATGGGGTTGTGTTCGGGTGTGACTGTTGGTGCTGCTAGTTGTGGATAGAAATGTTTGTATGCTCTGTGTGATTTGTCTGTGCCTAGCGCTAGGAGGTATTGCAAATTGGTATTTGCATGCTCTGTTGAACTGCTCAATGATGTTAATAGTCTTATGCTGAAATTGAATTGATAATTAGTTCATATTTGAGCTCTAATGAATTGCTAACTGCTTTGTCACTTTGATCTTGATTTATCGGTTTGAGGCCCATTGGTTTGGGGCTTCCTTCTCCTGGACTCAATTTAGTTTCATGCTTGAGCTTGTTTTGGTTTACTGATGTGAGTTGATTATTTACTGATGTGGGTTAATTTATTGATTAAGCATGGTAAATGAAATGGAGGTGGGTTAATGCATGGCGGAGGTGTTGCCGCCGGTATTGCATCGCACTGAAGTAACTACTCCCCTCTACTCTCTATCGCTTTCCCTCCCTTTGTTCTGTGATGTAAACTGAGGGCTATTGGTGTATGTGCATTCTGTGCATCTTGCTTAGTTCATGTTGTGGGTTCGGATGGACACAAAACATCAGTTTGTACACATACAAATGTTTGTACATGTAACTAATCTTATGGTATGTTTCTATATGGTATTTTGCTTTTGAAAGCTGCAATTAACTTTTCAGATTTGTAAAGGTTAGGCTAATTTGTAAAGCTACAATTAACATATAAATTTCTAGAATTTTTACCTAGCTTGTGCCTCTGATCATCAATTATTTATTAATTGGTGTGTATTCTATTCCAAAACAAGACCAAATGAGTCAAAAACTACTACAACACCTCTTCACCCATCTCTCGCCACTCATTTCACCTTTGTCTGTATAACTGTGTCCATGCTGATCAAGTTCTCTTCCCTTATGTCCCAGATACGTCCTACCATTTTATTCATGATCTCTTCTCTATAAAACCTTCTAGTACTCTTATAAGTTGGATTATTACTACACTGCTAGTATGACCTGTACGGTCGTCCTGTCAGGATTGCCCGTACAGTCGTACTCGGTGACTCAGTGATACTATTGCTTGTCAGCGTAGTTAATTCATATCGATGTGTGCCAATTAATCCCCCAACTCTCTAGCTACTTTCAGACTTTGTTCTATAAATATCGATCTGTGCTAGGTGCAGGGCCATTGTCTGCATCGTTCCAAGCGCAGGATCAACTTTGTCTCGTCACTGCAACGTCGGCTTGCTCATTGGTGTCTCAATGGATAGGCTCCTCGTTGGCCTCCTTGGCTTCCTCCTGTTGGTCAGTTCCTCATTATCATGCAGCTCGTTTTGTAATTTTTTCTTTCATCATTTTCTACACGTTGCATGTAGATGCTTGGAGAATGCTCCGTTCTATTGCTATTTGGATGCTTATTTGAGTAGTATAAAGCCACAGGGGAATCTATCTGCTGCACATGCCAATTTTTGCAATGTATTGAGAGGACATTCAGCTTACAGCAAATATATGCATATCCAAATGAAATAGTGGGAAAAGGAGTACATCAGTCAGCCAAATGCGAAGAGGGTATTAAGCCGACATATATATGGCTTCCTAGATTCGCAAGGTTGATCAGTTTTGAGTGTGTACGGAGCGAGGGATCGAGAGTAGGGTAGTACATGCATATATCATGAGAGGAGTGATTCTTTCATCAAAGAAATCTAGCTAATGATTTCAAATACGTACAAACTCTTGTAATTTGCATGCAGATTGCGTCAGTAGGAAGCCATGCAGCTCGGGCTCCGGAGCAATACTGGAAGTCTGCTCTTCCCAACACTCCCATGCCAAGCTCCCTCTCTCAACTCCTCAACACTCCAGGTATCCTATCTCTTGAGCAAACAGCTTCGGTACAGTTGCATACAAAGCAGTAAAGGCATTAACCCTTCTCCTTGTTCACAGCCGGAGGCACGTCTGTGAACGTCGGCGTCGGGAAGGGCGGCGTAGGCGTCAACGTCAAGCCTGGCTACGGCAAGCCCGGAGGAACCACGGTTGGCGTCGGGAAGGGCGGCGTTGGTGTCAACGTCAACCCTGGCAGCGGCAAGCCCGGCGGCACCACCGTCGGCGTTGGGAAGGGCGGTGTTGGCGTCAACGTCAACCCTGGCAGCGGCAAACCCGGCGGCACCACGGTCGGCGTTGGAGGGGTTGGCGTCAACGTCAACCCTGGCAGCGGCAAACCCGGCGGCACCACGGTCGGCGTTGGAGGGGTTCGCGTCAACGTCAACCCTGGCAGCGGCAAACCCGGTGGCACCTCGGTCGGCGTTGGAGGGGTTGGCGTCAACGTGAGACCCGGCGGGAAGCCTGTCAACGTCAATGTCTCACCTTTTATTTACGGCTACGCCGCATCAGAGACGCAGTTGCACGACGACCCCAGCGTCGCGCTATTCTTCCTGGAGAAGGACCTCCACCCTGGGAAGAAGCTGACCGTCCATTTCACGGCCACCACGGCCGGATCAAAGTTCCTCCCGCGAAGCGAGGCCGAAGCCATCCCGTTCTCCTCCGAGAAGGTCCCTGAGATCCTTAGCCGCTTCTCCGTGAAGCCAGACTCCGTCGAGGGGGCGGAGATGACGCAGACGCTGCACGACTGCGAGGAGCCGGCGGCGAAGGGCGAGAAGAAGGCGTGCGCCACATCGCTCGAGTCCATGGTCGACTTCGCCACGTCCAGCCTCGGGACCAGCCACGTCAGGGCCGTGTCGACCGTCGTTGGGAAGGAGGGTTCGCCGAAGCAGGAGTACACCATGATCGGCGTGAAGCGGACGGCCGGCGCCGACCAGCTCGTGGCCTGCCACGCGGAGCAGTACGCGTACGCCGTGTTCGCGTGCCACCTGACGCGGGCGACGAAGGCGTACTCGGTGTCGATGGTCGGCAAGGACGGCACGGCCGTAGAGGCCGTCGCGGTGTGCCACGCCGACACGGCAGGGTGGAACCCGAAGCACGTCGCGTTCCAGGTGCTCAAGGTGAAGCCCGGCACGGTGCCGGTCTGCCACTTCTTGCCGCAGGACCACGTTGTCTGGACCACCCGCAGCGGCTGAAGACAGGACGTGCGCCGTTCGTTCGCGCCGCTATTCACGTTCTTAAGGCCTCATGGTCAGTTCATTATGTTCTATAGCCTCTATGCAGATACTACTGTATGGTATCTTACATCTTTGCATACAGTATAGTGCTTGCTATTTGTATTTGGATGGTGTTGCCAGTATCGCCCAGCCTCTACCTAGTGGGCTATTTGCTGTACAGTTTAGCACGTGGATGCAATAAACAGACTGGTATTTGTTTACTTCTCTTTATCATTACTGTTACATGCATCAGAAAACTTCTCATCATCTTCAATGCTTCGATTATCAGACTATCTCAACTTAACCAGACGGAGGATGGAGCTTCAAATAGATCTCACCAAACACTACCCAAAAAAGGCTTATACTGGACGTCTCATCACAGACGATTGACTAAAACCGTCTGTATTACATGTAATCACAGACGGTTTTGATTTTGCAACCGTCTATGTTACTGGCTACGCTAAAAATCATCTGTGAAGAGGTAATATCACAGACGTTTCATTATGAAAACCGTCTGTGAAGTATCACAGACGGTTCTTAACAATAACCGTCTGTGATATTTCGAAATATCACAAATGGTTTTCACTACTAGAAACTCCGATGTTCCCTACCGTTTTATTGTTTCCCTAGTGGTGGAAATCTAAGCCACGGGAAAGAACATATCCCTATGGTGAGATCAAAAAAACGTAGGGAAATCATATGTTCCCTACAGTTTAATGCAATTTGTAGGGAAATCCGGAGGAGAGGGCCCACCAAGTCCTTGGTGGCGTCTACCAGCATAGGATGGGTGCTGAGGTGGATACAACACACAAAATTCCCTACCGTAAGATTGAGAAACTGTAGGGGAATAAATTTCGTTTGCCGCCAAAGAAAATTAGCACCCCCGCCGAATTTTTCGTCATTTCCCTCCGCCCTAGCTCGACACAAAATTTCCCAGTGAAATATCCCCTCCGCCGAATTCCCCTGCTGCTCCTTCGCCTAAACTCGATCGCCGCCCCCAAAATCCCGCCGCCTTCTCCAGCGAAATATTTCCTCCCACCACCGTCGGTCTGCTCCTTGCTCCCCACCACTCCCCTCCCTGAAATCTCCACCCCCAAATCCCCTCCTCTCTACCCCCAATTCCTCCTCTCTAACCCCCCCATCGTCTCCACGCCGCAGAGGCGCCCAAACTCAAGCCCTTAACCCCGCGTCCCCCAAATGGCCTCCTCCTCCTGCTCCCCTTGTGGTGGCGCCTCCGTGCTGTGGCATCGCCTTCTTCCGCCACCTCGCCTTCCCCATCCCGTCCCCACCGCCACCTCCCATTTCTCATCGGCCGCCGCCTCCGCCACGCCCCCGCCTCTTCACCTCGACGACCACTTAGCCGCCTCGATCTCCCCGACTCACCGCCTCCGACCTCCTCCCTTTCCCCGCCGCCAACGCCGCCGTCATGGGACCGCTCATGCAAGGCCTCGGTCTTGGCCCCGGTCCCCCATGGTTGGGGTCGTGGAGCCGCCGGAAGGAGGTGCTCATGCTGCCCTCGTCGTCGAGTCTCTGCACGCCTCCTCCTCCGTGGTGAGAGCGCGAGCCATCATTGACCCGGCGCCAAGGATTTGCTAGGATGGAACGGTGGCTAGCGGAGGGAGGTAGATGGGGAGGAGGGTCATCTTGATTCGTGTGAGGAAATGTTGCTTAGTTAGTTACTTAGTCTGTAGTGGTTTTGCATTGTGTAGGTAGAGGCATATGTACATGATGTATTGGTTCGAAGTAGTAGTAGCTTGGTCTTTGTGAGTGCGTGTTAGACATGTACCTATCGGCTTAGACACGAGAGAATTATTATGTAGCATGAGTTTATGCCCCTGTCATTTTCTCATTCTTGTGTATGTCAATGAGCTACAGCAGAATCGCTTCGCTTAGTTTATTGACCATTAGTACTTAGCCTACACTGGATGGATGGACTTAGTAGTATCCTTTCATTTGGTTATGTTTGTAGACTTTGCCCAAGAAAGCAAAGCAGTCATCAATTAACTTTTCTCGACACTTGTTTGCTAACCCCAAATTTTGGGTCCTTGATACGATAAATTGGTTTCTTTGTGTTTGTTTGTTCCCCCCTCAGATTCTCCTTAGAGATACCAATCTTGTTCTTCTGGAGTTCGAGAAATGTGGTGTAATATTGAGACACCACTCTGGTCCAAGAGATGGTAATTGATCCACATATTATATCGTAACGATATCTACACACTACCGATTTACATTTTACGTTTGGTTCCACTTTATTTTTGTTTTCGAAAACAATCATATTACCTCAGGTTATTATTGCTTGCTAATGGTTTACTTGCTAGTGACCTATGACACTATAAACTCATTTAAGCTCTTATGTAACTTGAAATCTACCCATTTCATGGCTTTAGGCCATGGGTTTATGACCTTTCACAACCTTATGATTCAGAAGATTATGATTTCCCACTTATTCAATTCACATGCTGTATGGCTTCATAATTCATTCAATTGGAGAAGAGATGCCATTTTGTCCTATTGTCAAATGGCTTGGGCCTAAGGTTGTATGTTCTTTAAATCAATTTTGATTAATAGGATGGTATTTGTGAGCTATGCCACCATGCACATCAGGTTATGTCCTCATATGTGTAAACAATGTAGTACGTGGCTTGATTTTCCTTTGAACAAGAAGCATACAGGTTAGTCTTGGATATGTTTTTAACATCACATGGTCCAGCATAATCATGGGAAATATTTCCTTTCTTTTTTAAAAAATCTCCAAAATCTTGCATAATCAATCATCACACGCCTACTCGAAGATAGGATTTATTTAGATTGCTCTTGTGATGACTTTGTTGAGTAAGTAATCTAAATACACAATCAGTATGAAAACTTTCATAATGCACATGTTTTAATTATGTCATTGCTAAAAACTACAGCAAATTTGAACATGAACAATGGAGGCATTCGAGTGGAGTAGAAGTGTGCACAACTACAACAGCAGCATGCAGAGATTTATGGAGGTGCAAACTATTATATAGCATTTTTTCTTTGGATAGTAGTCATTGAGCTATCTTTAACTTTGAGCATTATATCTTTTAATTGTAGAATGTGGCTCAGCATACTGGAATGCCTTGTACTGCAATTCCACTACCTCCGCTGCCACCACCGTCGCCTCCTACATTTGGAATTTCTGCCTCTCCAAACCCATCTCCTCAAAATGTATGTGTGATGATCTGTTGTGCCCATGTCCATCTTAACATTGTGTCATAAATCTTCTAGTTTTTATTGTTTTAAGACTAAAACCTTGTCCACGAATCAAAGAACTAGTTCCATTTATTCCCATAGATCTTGTTGGGTGGCATAAACCGCATGGATGCAGATTGGTGTAATGATGGGGCATGATCGCATGATTGTACATGCATGTATATATGCAGATTTTCATACTTTCATTATTCTCGCTAGTTCTGACTAGCGAAGAATCCAAAGATACTATATACATGCATGTATAAATGCAGATCTCTCTATTGGGCCATGATTTTTCAAGAGCAAACAACTGACCCAATCACCATACAAGAAACGAATATGCATGCATATCTTTGTTGCTATACTTTCATTGGTTTAACTATTTTCTGCTTCATTTTGGAAAAGCTGGCGCAAGTCAAGGAAAAAGATTTTGTGTAATTTATCGTGCACATTAATTATTAACTCGGTCTGATTGCAACTAAGATCTATGCCAAGCAAAAATAGTGTGTAAAAGATGCGATTTTAGCTAGCTAGTATTGTAATGGATAAAATTAAGTCAGTAAAGTTGATGCAAGATGTACACATCTGCTTTCTTAAAATATATATACTAACATTTCTATGTAGTGCTAAAAATGCAACCGAATTATGCTTTCAACGAATGGGTAAACACTTACTAACAAGAAGTACGTAGCAAAAATATAAAGCCCTTGATATAAGATTTAGAAACTCACTAGTACTGAACGTATACTTATCTTGCTATATTTTTCACAAACATCAAAATCTCATAGAGATCTATATATATTCTCCAAATTAAGAAACATAAATAATTATTGCTTCATGTCAGTGAATTCTATTTTGGACCATACATGTTGTCTAGAGTTATTTAGCATAACACTCTAATCAGTAGAATTCATATTGTTCACCATGATGTGCTTTCTTTGCTAGTGTTGTTACGATCTCAATATAGCTAGATATATATTAGCTAGCTTTGTTGCCCTTGCCATGCATTGGCGTTGGTGTAACCTTGTTATGTAATCAACTCTGAGTTGTTTCCTGTTTGTATTCTATATTCAAATTCTTGTCTTGTACAGGCTCATACCATTGGTTCAGCAACCGGAGATGAGAATCCAGATGAGACATTGAGTAGAATTACTCAAGGAATGTTTGGAGGCTATGTCAACGCATCTGGTAGTGCTGGTGGGAGCTATTGATGCAAGTGGTGAATGTACCTCCTTTTGTTGTTGAATAACCTTTATGTCATTTTCATGTTAGCATGCTACAAACCTTTTAGGAGGAACAACTATGTTTGTACTGAATTTTGTATGTGACAGTATGAGCAATATCTTTATGATCTGTAGCTTGGTGTTTTGATTGATATTGTTTGTGTGGTGATGTTCTGAGTTGCATTATTCATGTAGTAAAATATTAAATGTTGCTAGAAAATGTTTAGACCTAGTGCTTTATATGGTGTTATAAAAATAATCAAATTCGGTAGCAAATCATTTTGATAGGATGCTGAAAAAAATCATATATAGAAGTTCCCTACGGTTAATTGAAACTGAAAACGTAGGGGAAACAATGTCTGGATACCATGCCATGTCAGCAACTTTCCCTACGGTTTTAATTGAAACTGAAAACGTAGGGAAACAATATCTACAGGCTGGACACCATGCCATGTCAGCAATTTTCCCTACGGTTTCAAACCCACGGGAAAAAATATTCCCCTACGATTTTTTAAAGAAACCGTAGGGCACTTTCTCGTTCCCCACGTTCTTTTCCCATGGAATTGTTCTCATTTAATCACACTAGGAAAGGTGTTCCCTCTTGTTTTTGGAGTGTTCCCTAGTAAAACCAAATTTTAGGGATCATGGCGTTTTCTAGTAGTGTTTCAACAAACAACCATCTGTGATAATTCACTGATGGTTTTCATAATAAACCATCTGTGATACGACACCATATCACGGACGGTTCCATTGTGGAACCGTCTATGATATGAGACCACATCACGGACGGTTCCATTGTGGAACCGTCTGTTATAAGTATTACTGACAGTTCCATAATAGAACCGACCATGATAAGTCTCTTTATTAATAGGAGCCCGCTAGGGTTTGCGCTCTAACTCATCACTCCCCAGCGCCCTTACTCTCGTCCGTTCCCTTCCCCACCCGAGTGACCCTGTCGCCGACGCTGCCCTTCTTCCTGTCGCCGACGATTGTAACACCACAGTTCACTGCACAAGACACTCGTACGATAAGAGTGTCTTGTGCAGTGTCACCGTTGTGCCACAACTACGGTGACACTGCCTTCCCCTCTTCCTCCTCCCCGAGTCGCGACCGGCTATCTCATCAGAACACCTCGATTTTGAGCCTTTTGAAAATTTTCAAAATAAAAAGAACCATTTGGTTTTGGTGATAATTCAAAGTTTAACTTGAGAATTTCAGAATTTGAAGAGTTTAAATGACTTAACTAAACTTCAACTAATCCAAAGCTTAGTTCTTTTGGTGTTGCTCTAGCTCTTTAGAGCTATCTCTCCTCTTTTCCTTTCCTCTATCCTACATTTGGACATTCTTATATGTCCATACTGTCCCCCTGTTTGACCTCTGTTGTGGTCATCTCCTCCTTGTCTTTTCGGGTCTTTCCTCTCCCCTGGAAATCTCTCTCTATTGAGACCTTTTGTCTAGTCTATTCTCCTTGGTCCGCACCACTTTTGGGTCGACCTCTTTTCTTAATCTCTCTTTTATAGTTTAGACCTCCCTTGAGGTTTAGGCTTCCTTTGTAGCTAGACCTCCTCTGAGGTCTAGATCATCCTCTTGGCTTTAAACCACTTTCCTTTTTATTTGGGTACTCTCTTCAGATTAGATCCTCTCTGTGTCCAGACCTTCCCTTTGGTTTGGGCCGCTTTGGATTTCTTTGTTGGCTTGAACCTCTTTGTGGTCCAGACCGTTTCTTTGTTGACTAGAATTCTCCTTTCTGGATCTTTCTCTTCATCAACCCTCTTTTCCCTCTAGGCTCATTTGAAACCCTATAGTTCACCTGAACCCCTACGGGCTCCATAGAACCTTCCTTTAGTTTATCTGGACCTCATTGTGTCCATTTGAACTTCTCTTTGGGTTATCTAGGCCATCTGTGTTCCCTGAACCTCCCAGCGTCCAACCGGATCTCCTTTGCATTCGATTGAACCACCCCTGTGTTTAAATGAAACTTCTAGTGTTCAATCGGATCCCCTTTGGTCTCACCTAGTGTCCAGACCTCCTTCCCTGGTTCCTTCTAGACCTAAGCCTCACGTTCATTTGAGTTCCTTCTATGCTCTTATGAACCTCTTGGGGATCACTTGGACTCCTTCTCACCCCGATCCTTGTAACCTTCTCTTTGGAAAAGTCCTCCTAGTGCAATCCCAGATTACGCCCCAACTCTCGGTATTACTGCTTTCTAGACCTCCTTCTCATTTATCAGACCTTCTTATCCTTTAGACCTCCCGGTCTGCAGGACCTCTTAGTCCTTTGGAGATCCTAGCCGAACGAGACCTCCTTCTTGTCCGTTTGGACCTCCCTCGTGTGCATCCAAGCCTTCCGTTCGGTTCGGACCTCATCTTTGTTAGATCTAACGGCTCGACCTCATCCTCGTTAGATCTAAGGGTCCGACCTCCCTAGCATTTGGACCTCATCGCTTGCCCCCGTGGTCAGGCCGCCGGGTTTGACTTTCCTAGCTTAGGATCATTCGATTTGTGCTGAACGGTCCGATCTTGTGGGTACGTTCGGATGGTCCAGACGTCCCAGTTGCCTCCCTCCGTTCGATCAAGAACGGATGGCACCAGCTCCTCCCGCGTATCCTTGCTTACGCGGACCTCCTTTCTTGCCAATCGTGACCGTTGGGATCTCCCCTGTGAGGTCCTAACCATCAGATCTCCACCTTTCTATTTGAGCTTGACCTTCGGACCTCCCGTGAGTAGGTCGTTGGACTTCCCGTCCAGAGGACCTCCTCTGGTTGTGTCTGCTAGACCTCCCTGTCCTTTGACCTCATCCTAACCGCCTGCACCTCCTCCCAGCGTGTCTAGACCGCTAAGATGTTCCTTGATCGTGTCTGAGCCATCCGCACCTCTTTCAGAGGTGATCTAAACCGCTCGACCTCCTTCGATCATCATCTCCGAGCCGCCAGATCTCCTTTGCTTATTTTCTTGATCGTCAGATCTCTCCGACTTTTGATCTTGACCGTCAGACCAGCCTTCAGGTCCTGCCCTCAGACTATCTCGTGGGTGTCTCTCGACCTTCGGCCCATGAGCCCTCCCCTTGTGTGTCCTTTGGACCTCTCCTTGGTCTCGATCCCAACCGTCTGCACCTCCTTTGCAGAGATCTCAACAATGGGACCTCCCATGTCCCACCTCCCTATTGAGTTTTGGACCTCCTTTAAGTTCCAACTTCCTATGGTGTTCATACCCTTATGGTCCGACCTCCCTTTGTGTTTAAACCTTTGTGGTTTAGACCTCTAATGTCTTTTGCACCTCATGTCCTTAGACCTTCTTGTGGCCTTTAGGACCTTTTTGTCCTCAAATACCTCCCTGTGTGTCTGCAGGACCTCCTCCTTGGACTGTCCCCTTTGACCAAGCTTGTTCACCCTTTTGACCGGTCTTCCTTGGTTCTAAGTGCATTTGATGTGGGATGAGTCACATTAAATGCTACCACCTACCCTTGTCCTCTCTTCTACTTTTTGTCACATCCCTTGCTATCTTTATCCTTTCTAGTACCTTGGGGTAGTTTGCCTCTGCACCAATACACAATCGAATTCACCACCTTCTTTTATAATGCTTCTATTCTTTTTCCTCCTTTAAATAGAGCATCAGGAACACCCACCGCCTCCTCGTTCTTCATTTCGGCCTCTGCCTCGGCTCTCGGTTTTGAGGAGCTCTCCAAGCCCTCTCGTTCGGACCCCTCCGAGCCCGAGCCCTTCACCAATCGACCTCCTCCCAAGGATCCTCTCTGGTTTTTCTTTTAGTTTCTTCCTCTGCTCTTTACTTCTTGCCCGATTCGGTTGGAATTCTTTTGGATCTTTATTTGCTTTGCTTCATTCTCGTAGATCTTGACGCTTCCAGAGAGCCGAGCCGTGTGAGAGAATAGAATCTTAAGCCACCAAGCAAGAGGCAAGTTACACTCTTGATCATATTGCACCCAGCTTCTCAAATTATTTATGTTCAATTTCAAAGTATAATGCATGCTTATTTCTACCAAGTTATTTCAATACTGTCTTTAAACACATAGTTATGCCTAATTCCTTCATATGGTCAACTTGACATTGAACCCAATCTGTTGTCACCATAGACAAAACCTGGATTATACATTAGTGTGAACCAGGAGCAATTGTAAAACCAAATGCTTAGACTTGCTTAGACCAAAAGTACTTGATTTGGGAAAATCTTTACCATCATGACCAACTATGATTTAATGTTTTGGCCATGACATTGGGGTGTCATGGACGATGAAAATATTGTCAAAGCAAAGAAAATGGAAATTGATTTAGACTTGGGCGAATTGGTTCGCTTGGTTGGTGCAAGGTTTATGCACGGACTCTATCCTGGAAAAGGTGGAGGTCCAGGGGTATGTGTTTGTCGCCCAAGTCAGTTGAGGACCGGTCTTTGAGCCGCCAATGCTAGGCCTATAATGGGCTATGCCAAAATCGTGCAACCACATGTCTCCAGTGTGGGGCGTGGGATCTGGCTGAATAATTTGCAAAACTCCACCATAGGCTGCTCCATTGGAGGTGTGGGAGGTCTTATATGGCCAATGGTCTTTTATAACCTACTGTTCCCACTGGTGCAAGAGGGGCTTCCACGGATTGCGTCCATAGGGGGTGAAACCTTAGCAAGGAAAGGTCAGGTGGAGCAATGCATTGTAAAGGCCTTGTCATGAACTCTAGACCTCTTACCTTCTAAGAAGGAGAGGTGGCACTCACAAGATGCCAAACAAACTAGAGTACTCATGTCATGTGGGTAAAGTGCATAACCTCTGCAGAGTTAAATCTATTCGAATAGCCGTGTCCGCGGTTATGGACGTGCTGGCAGCGGCCACTCAGAGTTAGATATTGGTTTTGGGATTCCAAAAGTGTTTAATAAACTGTTTTGGGATTGCTATCCTTTGGGTTGTGGGCGGGGAGCCTTGTGACAGGAGGGTATCCTTCACCATCTTATGATGAATGTTATCCAACCTAAAAACCGATTTGATAAAATGAATTTTAATTATTGTATTACGGCCTTGGAACTTAATACATGTATTTGAAAGAAACATGGCTTTATGCAAATCAACCATATTAAGCATTTCTTTGTGATATCCATTATGCATGTCATTTTGTTATCTAACGGTGTAACTTATGAGCACGGTTGTTGTGCTCACTCTTGCTTGTCTTTGTCTTTAGCGGTGGTATGGAAGCCTTAGGTTGAGCTTGTTGTGGACCAAGAGGTCCCGGCCGACTAGGATGCGCCCTCCAAATTGCATTGTGGTGTATCGGGTGGCCTAAGTGTTTTACCTTCTGCTGTATTTTGCTTGTTAGATTGTAAGCTCTCTTGTAAACAACCTCCTTGATATTAATAAAGTTGGTGTTGTTGCAATGCTATCACTATTGTTGCTGTGAAAGAGCTAGCCATGATCCTTGGGACTAGCTCAGTATGCACAGGGAACCTTGGAGCAAGCCCAAACCTCCACGACCTCCCCTGGTCTGGCCGTGGCAGGTCTGCGGGGGTGCTCCATGGCTCTACGACCTCCTCGGGCTTGTTCTCCTGGACTTCCAGGAGGTCCTGCCGGACCTCCTGGGAGGTCTTGGTGGACCGACCGAGAGATCCTTTTTGGACCTCCTGGGAGGTCCTGGTGGACCTTCTTGGAGCTCTTAGAGGACCTCTCGGGTGCCTAGGGTCGGGTCGTTACACTCACCGACCTCCCCCGGCTACCTCTAGCTCCACCGACCTCAGCCTCGGCTACCTCACCACTGATACCGGCGATATCGATCGAGGTAAGACAGATCTATTGGTTTGTGCTGCTAGTATTCATGTGAACCGAGTTGTAATGTGGACTACCTAGCTAGCTTGTCGGTTGATGGTCGGTTTGGACACCCTTAGCCTTGCTGTCTTGCTGTCTTGCCCTCTGTGATTGCTGGCTGGATGGATCTGGAGGTGGGGAATAGGGTTGTGTTTGGGTGTGACTGTTGCATGATATGTTCTTAAAGACATTTTTTGTTTTCGGTACGTATGATGCAGTGTGTGCTGCTGAAAAAACACATTGATGCAACCTTAAGAAGTGACAATTTGAGGGAGGCAATTTGGTTGCCTCCTAGAGAGGATCTTAACAAATGGTCGTCTGTTAATAGTAAGTCTGATCACCATCTATTCTTAGGATAAATAACACCATGTAAGTGTTTCATGGATATAGGTGAGTTTCTACAGGTTGCTGCTCTTATCTGCTTGACATGAAAACCGCACATGTTACTAGTTATGTTCACTGATGATATATGAAATGAATCTCCATAGACAATAGGATGAACTGTATATGAATAATTTTGGAATGAAAGCTTATGAATCTATGAAATCAAAATCCTTGCACATAGTTTGCACATATGAATGTAAACGAACTTCTACATGGATAGAGGTGAGTTTCTATAGGTTGTTGCTCTTATCTGCTTTATAGATAGAGAGTTAACCATTAAGGAAAACTCTTTTTTACATCCTAACATGATATCATTAACTTACCATATATTGTCATCTTATTACTATTCATGTTCTTTTTACAGAAGTTTGTGGTCTTCTTATTTAGTATGAAGAAATTTACCGCTTGGTATTAAAATACTTGAGCGAGATGTGATTATAATTATCTGAGTCTTAATTATTTGTTTCAACATATTTTATATGTTTCACTGGACTTGTATTCAAGTATTATCTATGAGAGTTTTGTCTCAATCCTTGTGAGAGTTTTCCAAACAATGGTCACCTCCTCTCTTCTCTATTCTTGATCCCTTCTCTACAAAATCTCTAAGCAGTGGCTGCTTCTTTTATATATATATATATATATATATATATATATATATATATATAGAGAGAGAGAGAGAGAGAGAGAGAGAGAGAGACACACACACACACACACACATAGTTCGTAACCTTTGTTAGCTAACTCGAGGCCTGATCAATTAGCTAGCTAGCTCGCTCCTTGGGCGTTCATCCTAAACGTTCAGGTGAAACACAGCCTACTTCATCGATTCTCGACACACTAGAGTGTACGATTTGCTTACATGTCGTGGAGGATTGGCATGAAGCAAATCGCACACTCCAAAGTGGTAGGATCGATGAAGTAGGTCAGGGTTCACCTGCACGCTTAGGATGAACGACTAAATATATATATATATATATATATATATATATATATATATATATATATATATATATATATATATATATATATATATATATATATATATATGATACTCACAGGGAGTACGTGCTCCCACTCTCATATACCACTTAAATCGTACGATGATACCTCTTTATCAATTTGAGCATACTCCAATAATGATTATAAGATACCCCAAAGTGAGTTCCGTAAAAAAAATTCATTAAAATCCACCTTTTATAGTCAAATTTGTGTATGTACTTCTTTTATATATGAAAAAGGGTATATAACAAAAATAAAGGGCTCTAATGAAAAGTTTTCGATCAAGTCGTATTGGAGTATCTTATAATTGGTATTTAAGTATACTGAAAGTGATAAAGAAGTATAATATCTTCGTTTAAGTGGTATATTGAAAGTAGGAGTACATACTCCCAGGAGTACGAAACGGGTGTCATATATATATATATACGGCCGCTTTTAAAGGCAAAAACAATCCTTTGCTGAGATTTGTAGAGAAGAGGCTATCACGCATAGCCCAAATATCAACCGTCAGGAACGTCACTATCACAGACGGTTTTATATATAAACCGTCGTGATATCACAGACGATTCTGAGTTAATAACCGTCTATGATAGTATGCATCACAGACGGTTCGAAAACCGTCTGTGATGACCTCATGTCATCACTGACCCATAAACTTAGATGGCTCACGAAACCGTCTGTGATGACGTTTTTGAACCGCTCAGAAGACGTCAGAGTAGTGAAAGAACCCAACAATCAAGAATTCAAGATGCCACCCGCGTATTCAAGATTTCAAAGGTTGTGTGAGCCCATTCCAGGATCACAACAAGGCAAGCAACAATGAGGAAAAAGAGTTGAAGAATGTAGAAAGCTAATACTAATAGAAACTAGATTGAAACTAGATTGAACGGTGTAGAACAAAGGACAAACAGGTACAGACCAGAGATAATTCGAGTGCACCAGGCCTGCAACAAATTAAGGACTTGTTTGGTTGGTGACCTAGATTTTATGCCTGAGGAAAAGTGATGCCTGGAGGTAGCCTAGAAAGTAGATGCTTTTTGTCTGGCCAGGCAAATCTAAAGATGAGTTGTTTGGTTGAAAACCTGTGCCTGAAATTGGTGAATAAAAAATAGACCGTTGGATCAAAGCAATGGACAGTAGATCGAGCTGCAATGAACAGTAATCGAGCTGCCTGGGAGGTAGAGCTCCCAGGCGCTCGTTTTCTCCGCCTGGACGCCAGGGCTCACCAGGGCTGCAAGCAAACGTACGCCAGGCAAGAAGCAGGGGCAGTCCTGGCCAGGCAAATAACGAGCAGGCTTGAAAGCAAACAGCCCCTAACACCGTGCATCTCCTATCATCGGTTACAAGCAGACGGTTGAACGGGCATTTAGCCTTACCTGGAGGTGAATGATACTCCAGGTAAAATAATTATTGGAATATATCAATGAATAATCACAGCACAGGACAAGATAGTAAATCTTCCAGACTCACCAGTGAATACAGAAAATAATTAGTACATCATCAGAAGCTCAACAAATTGAACAGAGCAATCTAAGATTAAAAGCACATACGAATCAAATACAGCTAACACTGCTCTCACCTGGTTTCAAATGAAATGTTTTCATTCTGTTTCGTTAAATCAAACTGCCACTCTTCATCTTCGTCCCAAATCTTCATCAACCCGATTGATTACTGAAAGAGCGAAGGTGTTAAAACCGAAATGCTCTGCCTTTGCTTTCCCTTGTAATTTGTTTTGTCCAAGAATAAATGGCTGTTTATGCGTATGTATGTGCAGATATATATACTCGACATTTTCGGCATCATTGATCTACACTGAATTCTTCAGTTCCCTACCCCGCAAATATTTGTGGAAACCTGATAGTACATACATACTTTCTTGTCCTGTTTGGCTATCACAATTATGACCAAGTCTCAATGTTAAATCTGTTATGAATATTGTGTATATATTGAAGAGGCCCAATAGGTAATATACATAAGGTGTACAAGAGTACAGATAAGGAAATACAAAAGGATTCCTATCTCTATCTCTATCTCTAACATATCTCTAACAAAATCTACCAGCCCTTTCCAGCGTCCTGAGCCATCTTGAAGCTGCCTCTTTTGGAACACCACCCTCCTGGCAGACAACTTCTTCTAGTGCAGCCGAGAGCCGAAACATCAGCAGGCATTTTGGTAGAAGATTCGGCAATGTATATTGCAGCCCCATAGCATAATATGTTCCACACTCTTGCACTCTGCTCCTTTATCTTGTGTTGTACATAGACCTTTTGAGGCTGATCCCTAGAAAAAGCAACAAAGAAACCACCACTACCAGAAGTCCTTGTATAGAAAATTATTGTCTTGATTTCTACAGCCGAAGAAGAATAGCATGGGTGCTGTTGGTTCTGCCGTGCTCTGTGCGGCCCTTTCCTGCACAACCGCATGGAATGGTGCACATCCTTTTCCTGGTCCAATAAGCACAAGAGGAACCGATGGACTCAGAGGAGGCAGTGATCCTTGGTGTATCCAACATGGTATAAGATTTTCTGCACGTAAGCACACTGTGAGAGGGTTGATGGTTGTTTTTTTCGTGAGGGTTCATGTGCTAACTAAGTTAAAATGAAGAGTGTAGACTATTATAGCAGCAGGAGAAGTGACGTCCAGGAAAAGAACTGTTGTGGACAAAAGGCCCTAGCAACAGGAGAGAAAATCAACTCGGTTTCAGCAGGCGTGCAAGACTTGGATTCGGACACTGTAGCAATTACGGGAACAGTAATCGGACTAGAAGCAAAGGAAGAATAGATAGGCCCTTCCAGATATGGTAGGTTACTAATTAATTCCCTTCAGGACTCTTAGGAATTAGGAAGATGATTCGTATTAGGAAAGGAACGTGCTAGAGTTTGCATCTGCTAAAGTCCAGCATCCACTATATAAGGATGCAATGTAACCCCATGGAACATCAAGCAAGAAATAAATCTCATGTCTTCAGATTGCTACTCCCTGTCCATCTAATTTCTCTCTTCTATCCCCGTTCGACTGCCGAAGCCGGTTACATCATTTGGTATTAGAGCTGACCATCATGTCTTTCGCCACGGAGAAGAAGATCGGTGAGCCGTCAGAGGTGATGGCAGCAATCGCCGAGTTGAGGCTCGAGTTGAGCAAACAGATCAAAGAAAGTTTCACATCTCTGGAGGCGCGAGTCAAGGCTCTCGAGGAGCGGTTGGGAACTTTGGAGGCACGTGTGAAGACTTTGGAAGATAAGGCAGGAGCATTGGGTGGTGATGGTACCTTGCACCCGCCTGCTGCCCTATGGAAGTTATCACAATTGCCGCAAAGGTCACAAACGAAGCCTTTTGTGCAGCAGCAACCACCTCCAGTACTCGCCAAGTGCTTGCATGTGAAAAAGGATCTATCTCTGCAGCTAGCTACTGCCATAAAGCAGGACAAACCAGCCGAGCAGACAACTGTTGTACACATTGTGGAGACAATCTATGGACTAGCGCAAGAGGAGCACATCATAGACATGTCAAGGATCAAGTTGCATGTTCCACTGGAGGTTGCTGTGGTGCTAAAACAGTTTGCCGCGGCGCTGTCACACCTATATGAGGAAGCAATGGTCCGCAAGGACATGTTGTGCTCTAACGTGACACATCATCAGCGTCAAGACATATCATTGACGTGGGGGCTACGAAGGATTGCAGCCGTGGCCACCACCTTGCAGCTTGAGGACAAGCTGCTTGTCCAGGAAGGGTGTAATGTTGTGGATAAAAGGCCCTAGCAATAGGAGAGGAAATCAACTCGGTTTCAGCAGACGTGCAAGACTTGGATTCGGACACTGTAGCAATTATGGGAACAAAGAATCGACTAGACTTGGATTCGACATCAGTAGCAATTACGGAACAAGAATCGGACTACTTGCAAAGAAAGGAAGAATAGATAGGCCCTTCCGGATATGGTAGGTTACTAGTTAATTCCCTTCAGGACTCTTAGGAATTAGGAAGATGATTCAGATAGGAAAGGAACGTGCTAGAGTTTGCATCTGCTAAAGTCCAAAGATACACTATATAAGGATGCAATGTAACCCCATGGAACATCAAGCAAGAAATAAATCTCATGTCTTCAGATTGCTACTCCTGTCCATCTAATTTCTCTTCTATCCCGTTATCCTTCGATTGCCAAGCGGTTACATCAAGAATGTAAGAAAAAAACACACAGGTTTCCAATCAGAATTAAAAGAAGCAATGCATACCTTCACTTGGACCGAGCCCCGCCACCATGTAGAGCAGAGACCATGCCGTGTCCTCTTGAAAGGAGTAAGCCATGATACAATACTAACAATCAAGTGTATCCGATTTGGATGTGCTAATGGGGATGACGATTGACGATATTGAAAAAGCTCTTTTCTTTAATGGAGGCATTTGTTGCACCAACCATTCAAAAGGCATTTGCACCGAGGAAAATCCTCCAATACCTAAAAGCAAAGACAAAACCATATGTCACTATCTTGAACCATGAAAAATAAATTCAAAGGACAATGGCATATTGCCATACATCATTTCACATGCTAAGGTATGTATTGCAAGAACATTGTTAAGAATCTTTAGTAAAGACATTGCTCACTTCTAGAACAATCGACTTTCCTTTTGATTGTAATCGTAAAGTTCATCTCTTCCTTCAGAGAAGCAAAATATCAAGCTTTTCCTTTTCGTGTTCAAATTTCGCAAAAAGCTCATGACCTACAAAAGAACAATGGAGTTGTGTGAGCATTGAGATGACATATTAGACATAGACATCAGATACCAGAGGCATCGTTAAGATATCAAACAACTAGAAAAGAGAGTGTATGAGATGAAGCATTCAGTGGAATTGATCTTGCCTCAAAGAAATATCATTTGGGGAAGCCGATGCAACATCCAAAGTCAAAGCAACAAAGGTCTTTAACTTGATGCGATCCATCAAGCCATTCACAAGTGAACCCCGCAAACTTTGCCCCCACCCTTTGCTTGAATCAAGCGCATAAAAAATATGTCTCTCTTTAGTTAGATAGATAATCGCAATAAAGTTGATCGGTCGAGAAGCTATAAAAGGCGCAACTACCTCTAGTTCTCATTTTTTAATGGATAAACTCAAGAACCATGCATTTCGGGAAGAAAAAAAGGTCGAATTGTCTAAACAAACATGATAAATTGCTTGCTACTAAAAGCAACAATCCTCATAATGCAGCTTGTATTTGATTTTGCAATAAACAATGCGCACAAAGCTCCACATGTGGATGTAGGATCGGAAATGGCAACAGAGGGGGGTGAATGGTGCCTTTTTAAAAAATACCCCCTGAAGTATCCACGAACAATTACTCCGATAGCTACATTAGCTATGAAGTAAGATTCATACTCAAGGAAAAGATCGTAACATAGCTGCCCCAAAAATACTTGGAGAGACTAGATACTCCAAGTTATTCTCGCTTAAGAACAGAGAGTACTACACTTCACCGAGAAAGCCCCGAGTTCGCATAAAGGAATGCTAAAACTGAAATCAAAACACTTTGTCTTTGAAAAGGAAGTATTAGTATCACAAGACTTCACCCAAATATATTTGCTTTCTCACCGACCAACCAAGAAATGATGCAATCGAAAATGCGTGTTCTGTCTGCTGAAAATTGAGGACACATTACTGAAAACAACAGCTGCCGAGTGCAGGTAAACAAGGAAACAGAGACGCACAAGCTGCATCAAAGAAAATGCCGCATAGGGCTCATGATTTTACGGGCTACAGAGCTTGCATCGCGTCAACAATCAGCAGCAGTAAACAAATCAAACACCAAAACAAAACTTAGAGAAAAAACTGCAAGCCGACCAGCAATCAAAAAGGTCACAGCAACATCAAGTCCCGGCGCTCCACACGCACACACACACATCAACGTGCTGCAGCAGTCCACAGGCTCAACAGGAGCATCAATACCATACAGAGAACACACGCATGAGCTACAAGCTAGAAAAAACCGAGCTCCTCATTTCAGCACACAGGAGCCTTTGACTAGCTCATGCCATCCCAGTTTTTCAGCTCTCACAGAAACATACACACCCACTCGACAAAAGAACATGCAGGAGCTCACACCATCCTCAATACACAAGCAGCCTACCACCGGCCAAAACCACAAGATGGGACACGCAATAAAAATCGGTCACACAATGAAGCAGATTAAAACCAAGAGAGATTTCATTCCAACAAAAGAGGATTGCAGAGGAATGATTACAAGATTGAGTTTCTACCACATTCCATACAAACTCCACACACTCAAGAGAGGAAGCAAGAACTCACGCACATTCCCATAGCTCACTGCCATCCAAGGGAACACACGCACTAGAGCACTCAACTCATACACACACTCCTCAGCCTTCAACCAGACAGGGGACAAGCCAGGGAACACACACACAGGAGCCCTACTCCACTAGCCCATGCCCTCCTGCTTTCAGCTCTCTTTCTCGGCCACACTCAAGACTCTCTGACCAATGGAGCTCCCCATCTAGGCTACACTACCACTCATACCCCAACCAGAGAACACACGCACTAGCTGCTCACCAATAGCTCATACACTCACTGCACAGTACTCAACCAGAGAACTCACGCAAGCACACACAGAAGCTATTCTTCAGCTCACATCTTTTTCACACGCACTGGAGCTCCACTCCTATCACTTGGAAACGCCCACTACAGCAGAAATTCAGCTCACTCCCGGGACACGACAGAGCACTCCTTTTCACTCCTCACTCATATCCTCAAACAAAGAAATCAAGAATTGTAGTCCAAGCCTCACATGTTTGCTCCACACACAAATGAGGCAAGGGTCATGGTCAACATGACCAGGATTTGAGGAAAACCAGCCCATCCTCTCATGCTTGAGTCAAAGCTCCAATTTGCCCTCAAGCACCTTCCCTAAGTTTCTGTCGACACATGACCGCACTTTGGATCTCGACCGACTGACCTCGACACCTCCTGTCTAGTCCCGTCCACGGGTCATCGCCTCGTCGTGTTCGTTAGTCACGGGTATCTCCAGCCTCATCTCCGGCTCAAGAACCACCTCAAGAAACCTCGATCATCTTGGCATCTCGACCGTGCGACCTCGACACCTCCCCGTGTCTAGTCCCGGCCCACCTCGCCTCACCCTGACCTAGCTCAAGTCCTGCAATCCACGCATAAGCAAACCATCACATAGCACCGCATGAAACAACATAATCAAGAAGGCACAAGTAAAGGTACTCTACCCTCGAATACCAAACAAACTCAAACTCACTAAACCGTCTCACAATTACTCATCACAAACATGGGGACCCTCCACATGGTCTCTCAATCTCCCCCTTGATGAGTATATTGACAAACCCCAAAAAAGCATAAGTTGAGTTTGTTTGAAAGTCATACATGGTCCAAGAGAAGAAATTGATGCTAATGACCATGTAGACGCAAGGAGTAAACGAAAGAGCAAGTTTTCTCAAACGCTCCCAAAACTCCCAAAGAGACTTTTTCTCCAATATTCTCCCCCTTTTGGCAATAGAGTCATCAAGATACAAAAGAGAGAATATAGCATGGTGGTTGAAAGTTATGCAATGCTAAGCAATTAGAGCCATGAAGATTATCCAAAATGACTATTCGAGTATTACACCAAGCCATAATGTATATAAAAACTATCAATATCATTACAAGATATGCATAATCAAGCCAAGCCACGTAAGTAACAATATGAAGATTAGATGAATTTCTTAGCATGTCAAGCCACTCAAGAGAATAGTCTAGCTAGAGGTATCCAAGGATGATGCAAACCATGTCAATAACCTAAGTGGAACCAAGAAGCTAGAATTGAGTCAATTTAGAGTGCTATAAGTTCAAGAATGAATCATTTGCACAAATACTTAGTGATTTCGGTAATTAAGCAAATTTAGCACGAATCACATATTTTCATTTGAAATTGATAATTTTGGTGATGTGCTAGATCTCAAGCCTTATGCGACCATTCCAAGCGAGAAGCTTAAGGAGATAATCTAGGTCATCCAAAACTCCCCGAGTTCATGCCCAAAGGTGCAATGGCAAGGGCCTCATGAGAAAGAATTGGTGAGATCAGTTTTTTACGCACATAAAAGAGATCTTTTGCTTTTCTTAAAATAATTGAACGCACTCATGTTTCATCACGACACTAGCATAGCTCAAACTAAAGCTCAATTAAAGATTCAAGACTCAACTTAGCCTATTTGACATGGCATGAATCATAAGAGGATAACTAAAGATAGACTAGCCTCAAGAGCTAACATGACATGTCTTAGTTCAAGTTGTGCAATTTTAATTAACTTAACAATGGCAAAGGCTTGACGACGCATATGAAGCAATGATAAATCTAGCAATTAAGCATAATCATGGCAAGATGTAATGCATTGAAGCATGTCATATATGGATAATAGTCAAGGCTCCATGTAGTTATATTACAATGCACAATGTCAAAAGCAAGAAAATCCACTCCTCTCAACATGTGAAGCAATGTTTAGTTCAAGTTGAGTTATATCAATATTAAACTCCGAAGCTCCCAAATGAACTCTCCCTAACCAAAGCAATAAAACGAGAAGTCGGCAAAGAAATCAGAATGCATACCCTCAAAGCATAGACAAGATATAGAGAATACTATGGCTCAGATCGACTCTCATCTACCCCATATGACACTAGGACTATCACCGCCTGGCTAACACACTAAGGAGCAAACACGTTCCTGTCTACCCAAGGGTGGCCCAACCCTTGCTAGAACCTATAAGAAGTGAGTAAGCTCAACCTAGTGAGAAGAGACACTAATAAGCAACATCCTAGAGCATAAGATGAGAGGAAGAAGTCTAAGCAACTAGACGAGAGAAACACTCTAATCTATGCTAGGAGGACTAACCCAAAATGCATCCCAAATGCAATGCAACAGTAAGGAGCAACAACATAATATACAAGATAAACAGTAAAGCACAAAGCTCCCCCTCACTACAGTCCATAATGACAAACCACCCCAAGCTCTCCCCGCAAAGCTGAAAACCTAGAGCTATCCAAAGGCTTGGTAAAGATATCAGCCAACTGGTGGTCACTCTCCACAAACTGGAGCACTATATCACCCTTCTCCACATGGTCTCTAAGGAAGTGATATCGGATATCAATATGCTTGGTCCGAGAGTGTTTGCCTTGGGTTCTTAGCAATGTTAATAGCGAAGTGTTATCACAAAAGAGTGGAACACTTTCTATAACTAACCCAAAGTCCCGCAGGTCGGCCATCCAAAGTATCTCGTCAGCAAAGAATCGGCGGCAAAGAACATACTCGACCTCTGCGGTGGATCAGGCAACACCGGACCGCTTCCTAGAAGACCAAGAACGAGAGAAGTGCCAATGAATTGACAGTGCGGAAGTGCTCTTCCTATCTATCCTCTGACCAAAGAAAGTCTGCGTCCCGAGTAGGCTCTAAGGAAAAGACAGATGAGGAAGAGTACCAGATACCATAGTCAATGGTAGCTCAAGGTACCAAGAATGCGCTTCACCGCCGGCGGTGAGATACGCGAGGAGAAGCTCAAATCGAGCACACAAACACACAGAGAAGTGTATGTCCGGTCTCGAGGCAGTGAGGTACAAGAGGGAGCCAATCATGCTGCGATACTCCTTTTGATCAACCGGCTCGCCATCCTCATCTGGGTCAAGATAGGTCAGAAAGCCATCGGTGTGGACACCGCTTACCATCACTCATGTTAAAGCGCCTCAGGAGGTCACGAGTGTATTTGCCCCGATGCAAGAAGGTACCTCCCGAGTCCGCTTGATCTGAAAGCCAAGGAAGAAGCTCAACTCGCCCATCATGCTCATCTCAAACTCTGAGCTCATAACATCGGAGAACTGAGAAACAAGAGTATGAGAAGAGCCACCAAATATGATATCATCCACATAAATCTGGACAAGTAGAAAGTCACCGCCATGCTGCTAATGAACAAGGTCTTATCTACCTTACCCATCTCAAAACCATGACTCAACAGATAGGACTTAAGCCTTTCATACCAAGCTCTAGGGGCTTGCTTAAGTCCATACAAGGCTTTAGAGAGCTTGTAGACATGGTTTGGGTATTTGGGGTTCTCGAAACACGGAGGTCAGTCTAACATAGACCTCTTCCTCAATAAACCCATTGAGGAAGGCACTCTTGACATCCATCTGTAAAGCTTGAAACCCTTAGAAGCTGCGAAGGCAAGCGAATTCTAATGGCCTCAAGTCTAGCAACAGGGCAAAGGTCTCTCAAAATCCAGACCCTCAACCTGGGAGAACCCCTGAGCTACCAGCCTAGCCTTGTTTCGAATGACTACCCCTTCCTCACTCTGCTTGTTTTTGAACACCCACTTAGTCCCAATAACATTGTGACCTCGAGGGGGCTCGACAAGCGACCAGACCTTGTTTCTCTCAAAGTTTTCCAACTCCTCATGCATGGCATTTACCCAAGACTCATCAGAAAGAGCATGATCAACATCCTTGGGCTCAAAGGAAGCAATGAAAGCAGAATGGAGACAGAAAAGAGAAGTGCCAGATTTTGAGCGTGTGACACGCTCAAAAAGATCTCCAATGATCTGCTCTGAAGGATGCCTTCTCTGGATATGTCGGGGAGGTCCTGGATGAGAAGAAGAAGTGGCCTCTACCTCGTGTGCAGACGAGGCAGGGACAGAGCCACTAGCTCCGGAGGAAACGGAAGGCAAGGGCTGATCACCTTGAGGTGCCGTGGAAGAAGGCATCTCAAGGGGAGGAAGAGGAGCTGGATCAGGTAAACAACCATCGCCTCCTCGTCCTCATCATCCACAAAGATGGTCTCGGATCGCTCTAAAGAACTCGAGATATCCGGCCTAGTCCCTGACCGCCTCATCGAAGGTCACCTCACTGTGTCTCTACCATTTTACTAGACTCGCAGCTCCAAACCCGATAAGCCCGCCAAGAAGTCGAGTAGCCTAGAAAGATACCGCCACAGAACGTGACTCGAACTTATCTAGGTTCCTGCACTTCAAAATAAAGCACTTGCAACCAAACACACGAAAATGAGAGACGCTGGCTTTCGCCAGATCTCGACTCATAAGAAGTGCGTGTAGGAGTGCCCAAGAAAAACTCGATTCAAACATGGCACGCGGTCGCAATGGCCTCATTTCAAAACTTCCTGTGTAGAGTACTCATCAAGCATCGCCCGCCATCTCGACTAAGGTACGGTTCTTCCTCTCCACAACGCCATTTTGCCGAGGGACGATGGAGAAGAGAACTCGGTGCTCTACACTGCCTCACCACGTAAACTCTCAAAGTAGGAATTCTTGAACTCCGTGCCATTGTCATCATGGATCGCTCAGAAGGCACCCGGAGCTCAACAGAAAGCCTACTAAAAAGACCTCGAAATGTGTAAATGTCTCTGCCCTTTGAGGCTAAGAAAAACACCCAAGAGTACCTCGAGAAGTCATCGACCACAACAAGAACATACCACTTCCCTCCTGCCGATCAAGACTCGAGCCGGTCCAACTGGTCCATGTGGAGCAAATGTCCGTCCTGCATCGGTCATAGTAATTGTGACCGAGGATGAGAAGCGGCAACCATCTTGCCGTGTCAAGATGGAGTGCAAACGAGATCTTTGACCATCTTGAGTTTCGCAGACCACTTAATGAGATCGTGATCGCTAACTCGAGTCAAATGGTCAAATCCAATATGACCAAGCCTCCTATGCCAAAAAGAAAGGTCACGGACTCGTAGCAACTAAGCACCCGAGAGAATCACCGAAGACTCAAAGAAAATCAGCACGAAAGATCCTCCCATAACGAGAAATCCCGCAAACCGGACTACCCAAGAGTCAAGAATTTTGCAAGCGTTTTTTGAAGCTCACCTCGAAACCGCTATCGGTAAGTGAGAAACGAAAGCAAATTGTACCGCAGCCTTACTAACCAAGGCAACATCCTTAAGAATAAAAGAAGCATTAATACGCGACAAGACCTTTGGCGATGACGCGCCCAGCACGAAGCGCTCCGAAGGTGATCTTCTCATCACCGGAGCACGGCAAGGGAAGAGAACCAACAGAATCTCCGGTCATGTGTCGTGAACACCGAGTCAACGAGCCAAACCTTCCCTTCCTCGCCCGCTAACTCGAGTCAAACAGAGTAAAGTCTCAAGATCGATAAATCAACAATGATTTTGGCACCCAATATCGAGTAACACGCCGAAAGCGATGAAGTAGTCAAGCCCGATCGACCTCTATCTACCCTACGCCTCTGTCACTCACGCAGAAGGTCTAAGAGTAGACCGAAGTCGTCTGTCGGGTCCGATCGCTGAAGGAGCGAGTCGAGCACCGCAACTTCGCTGAACACGCCAGCGGTAGCTATCTCGATGGGGAAAACGAGATCTACCTCGGACGGTGGAAGTCACGATCGAAAGCAAAGATGAGGACGAAAACCGAAGACTCGAAAACCAAGTCCTCGATGTTTGCACAAACCTATCGAAGAAACAAGCCTAGACCTCGTGTTGGTCTTAGGTGCACTCAAGGTCCGGGGCCGACCACAATGCGCCTAAGAGACTCAACATGGTCTCTACGCGTGATCTTGGCGCGCTGAAGCATCGACGATCAGTGTCCATCTTCGACGAAGGTGCAAGTGATACTTCACCTTCGAGAGGTAGAAGCAGCAGTGAAATCACCTTCTTCAGAAATCCCTCGACATAGCCCGCCGACTTGAAATGGACTCTCTCGGTCCCAGGCTCGATCTCGATCACACCAGTGCTATGGATCCGAGCACGGCAGTGGATGCTTCCTCATGTCCTCAAAGAAGTCATATCCTAGACCCTGATTAAATCTGCAGATCTTAGATTGGTCTAGAATAAGATTGAGCTTCTTCTTGCCTCCTACAAATCTCTCGAGAGTGTTCATAAGGTACTGACACTCCCGAAAGAGAGAGGTGCAAGAAGAGCAGGGGAAGAAGAGACAGAGAAGGTAAGGAGCAAAAGAAGAACCAAAGAAGAGAGGGAAGAATGGCTTGTGCACGCACACCGACTCAAGGGACAGATCCCATGCTAGCTTGCTTGGTTCACGCCGCTAAGCTGCCTCAATCTTACCACGGGCTTCTCCCCCTTCTCCACAATCATATTACAAGCACAATGTGGCTTCTCTAGAAGGTCCTTAGTTAGCTTCACACATTTCTCATCCAAAGCAATCAAATCAGATTTTAGTTTGTTACACTTAATGCATGGTGAGCTAACAGGGTCCTTAGAAGCAAACTTAGCCATCTTCCTTTCATGATCAATCATATCTTGAAACTGTTTGGAGACAGCCTCAAGTTCAGCAGTTAACTTAGGACAGTTCAAGCATGAAACAATCGGCTCAAGTAAAGAAGCTTGTAGTTCAGCAATTTTATGATCTGCCCGTTTTAAGTTCATCTTCAAGTTATTGCAAGTTTCACAAGACTCGGGCAGATCAAGGAGCATGGCATAAGATCCTCTAGCAGCAATGTCCTTACCCTCACATGAGGTGGAAGAAGTAGTCTCATCAGTAATAAGTAGAGTAACAGCCATCCTACTCAACTCTAACTCAGCAAGCAAACTAACATTCTCCACCTTAACACTATCAAGTTTGGAGGACACACTATCATGTGAGGTCCTTAACTTCTCCATATCAACCAGCAAAGCAGAGCATGTATCACAATCATCACTAGAAGGGCCAGATGTAAGAGCAATAATCTCTAGTGACACTATCTATTTCCTTCTCTAACTCAAAGACACCTAGCCTTAGCTTTAGCATGAAAACCTCCTAGCTTAAGAAAAGCATGATTGAGCTGTTCAGAGGTGGGACATACCTCGTCCGAAGTCGGAGTACATTGTCACCGAAGTTCGCCCTCGAGGGCCATGAAGCACATGCCGAGAAGTCGTCGCCGCCATCCTTGGGCTCTTGGTCACCCGTCCCATCATCGCCGCTCCATCCTTCCACCTCGCCGAGGTCGAGGTCGCCGAAAGCGTGAGGACGCGGTGGAAGAGCTTCTTGGCTTTGCCAAAGTTGCGGAAATTCTTCTTTCTTGGCGTCGAGCCGGAGGCTTCTTGTTGCGGTTCTTGTCGGTGTAGTCGTTTTACCCGAACCGCCGAGTCGTTCTTGCCCTTCTCCAACTTGGGGCGGTTGTTCAATGTGGTTGGGGCCACCACACTCAAAGCAGATGATCGGTCCACTTCTCTTCCGTCCCTCCTTCTCTTATAAGCATGAGAGAATCTCCGAGCAAGGAGGGCTAATCGCTCATCCGCAAGTCGCTCTAACCGATCATCGCTTATGTCACGAGAGCGACAAGGGAGAAACCACACGCAAATCGAAGTAAGACCGGTTTAACCGGATCGGTGACTAGGGCCATCGATCGCGACTTCGACTTTCGAGACTATGTCAATCTCGTGAGTCTTGAGGCGTGAGTACAACGCATCAAGGGTCGAGTCGAGAGGTCGGTCGTGTCTTTAATCGTGGTCACCTTCATCTCCCAAACACGCAAGTCAAGAGCGAAAGCATCGACGAGCATTGTCCGAGTCGGCGATGTGAGACCGACCGCCGGAGGTTGCTCGTAATCTTGTGAAATCTCGAAAACACTCATCCAAGGACTCGCTAGCGAGCATTTCAAACTTGTTGTACTCTCGCTGAATCGTCCTGTCAGACGGTCTTAATCTGGTGGTGCCCTCATGGTATGCATCGAGAGTCACCCAGATATCGTGGGTCGACGAGAGATGAGAAATGCGATCAAATTCGCTCCCCGCCGCACTCGATAATAATGTTCCTTGCCTTTGCATTCGCCTCAACATCGGGCATATTTGCCACATTGATGTTCTCATCGGCAGAACAACATAACGAAGTTTTGACTTTTGCCGATCGCATAGCCCCGAGCTCAGATGTAAGACTCCATCCGACTCTTCCGTAAGGGATAGTCGACCCCATCGAAGATCGGAGGCTTGGTGGAATACATGCATCGTCGCCATGGCTCGCAGACCGGTTAAGATCTATTGAAAAGAGCTAACCGCTCGATACCAATTGTAGGATCTAAATGGCAACAGAGGGGGTGAATGGTGCCTTTTTAAAAATACCCTCAAGTATCCACTTAACAATTACTCCGATAGCTACATTAGCTATGAAGTAAGATTCATACTCAAGGGAAAAGATCGTAACATAGTCGCCCCAAAAATACCGGAGAGACTAGATACTCCAAGTTATTCCTGCCTAAGAACAGAGAGTACTACACTTCACCGAGAAAGCCCTGAGTTCAGACAAAGGAATGCTAAAACTGAAATCTGAAAACACTTTGCTGCTGAAAAGGAAGTATTAGTACTGCGCACTTCACCCAAATATATTTGCTTTCTCACTGACCGAACCAAGAAATGATGCACTGAAAATGCAGGTTCTTGCTGCTGAAAATTGAGGACACATTACTGAAAACAACAATTTGCCGAAAGTGTAAACAAGGAAACAGAGACGCACAAGCTGCATCAAAGAAAATGCCGCATAGGGCTCATGATTTTACTGACTCTGAGCTTGCATCACACAACAATCAGCAGCAGTAAACAAATCAAACACCAAAACAAAACTTAGAGAAAAAAACTGCAAGCCGACCAGCAATCAAAAAGGTCACAGCAACATCAAGTCCCGGCGCTCCACACGCACACACACACACATCAACGTCTTTGCAAAGATCCACGTGCTCAACAGAGCATCAATACCATACAGAGAACACACGATGAGCTACAAGCTAGAAAAACCGAGCTCCTCATTTCAGCACACAGGAGCCTTTGACTAGCTCATGCCATCCCAGTTTTTCAGCTCTCACAAAAACATACACACCCACTCGACAAAAGAACATGCAGGAGCTCACACCATCCTCAATACACAGCAGCTACCAGCTGGCCAAAACCACAAGATGGGACACGCAATAAAAATCGGTCACAGCAGCAGATTAAAACCAAGAGAGATTTCATTCCAACAAAAGAGGATTGCAGAGGAATGATTACAAGATTGAGTTTCTACCACATTCCATACAAACTCCACACACTCAAGAGAGGAAGCAAGAACTCACGCACATTCCCATAGCTCACTGCCATCCAAGGGAACACACGCACTAGAGCACTCAACTCATACACACACTCCTCACCTTCAACTGCATAGGGACAAGCCAGGAACACACACACAGAGCCCTACTCCACTAGCCCATGCCCTCCTGCTTTCAGCTCTCTTTCTCACCACACTCGCACTCTACAAACCGAATGGAGCTCCCCATCTAGGCTACACTACCACTCATACCCCAACCAGAGAACACACGCACTAGTCAGCCACCAATAGCTCATACACTCACTTGACAAGACTCAACCAGAGAACTCACGCAAGCACACACGTAAGCTATTCTTCACTCACATCTTTTCACACGACCGAGCTCCACTCCTATCACTTGAAACGCCCACTACAAAGAGAATTCAGCTCACTCTCGGGACACGACAGAGCACTCCTTTTCACTCCTCGGCTCATATCCTCAAACAAAGAAATCAAGAATTGCAGTCCAAGCCTCACATGTTTGCTCCACACACAAATGAGGCAAGGGTCATGGTCAACATGACCAGGATTTGGAGGAAAACCAGCCCATCCTCTCATGCTTGAGTCAAAACTCCAATTTGCCCTCAAGCACCTTCCCTAAGTTTCTGTCGACACATGACCGCACTCCATCTCGACCGATCGACCTCGACACCTCCTGTGTCTAGTCCCGTCCACTGGTCATCGCCCGTCGTGTTCGCCACGGTATCTCCAGCCTCATCTCCGGCTCAGAACCACCTCAAGAAACCTCGATCATCTTGGCATCTCGACCGTGCGGACCTCGACACCTCCCGTGTCTAGTCCCGTCCACCTCGCCTCACCCTCGACCTAGCTCAAGTCCTGCAGTCCACACAGACAAGCAAACCATCACATAGCACCGCATCTAAACAACATAATCAAGAAGGCACAAGTAAAGGTACTCTACCCTCGAATACCCAAACAAACTCAAACTCACTAAACCGTCCACAATTACTCATCACAAACATGGGGACCCTCCACATGGTCTCTCGATGGACCGCAGTGTTAGGATACTAAAGAAAGTAGCCTCGATGGCGAGAGAAACACAGAGGTACAACTAAATCCACATGATATAACAAAAGATACACATACCATTATGTAACAATCTGGATCCAAGTTACTGACGTTCAATGAAAGCGTCAAGAATTGATGGATTCGACTTGGTAGAGTTTCTAGAGTGTCACCAACTTGATAAGTGATAACGATGGCACGACATGACAAAAATGAAACATTATTTCAATCTCTTCATGTATCACACTTCACAAGATGATTGTGAGCTAATATCATCATATGGTACAAAGAACATACGTAATATGGATCTTATTCAAGTTGCGCACATCTCTGCGAGAATCCTCCTTAGTCAAACGCTGATTTGTTACCTAAAAGGTTCGAATATCACAAGAATCAAACAAAGCAAATAAAGATAGAAGTAAGAAATTACAACACAATCGTTACATCATCATCCTAAATCATTGTATAGTCACAATAGATGGAACATCCCCACAATGAACCATTGATATCCTCGACTGTTGTTTGTTAGACTACGCCCCAGCTATTATTCATTAATTCATTAAGGTTAGACTTTCTTTTAGCATGGTAAATATCTTGCCATGTCAACTAAACCTACTGTGCAAAACATCACATTCATGATGTAGAACCGCAAGTTGAGCTTGCTTCGCAGTTAGTGGCAAGCTTCTCACAGCAGAATTGATTGCTTAGGTGTCTCCGAAAAAAACAACAGTATCAACTAGTGCTATATAGGTCGCCTTGTGCGATCTACCGACACGCCACACAACAACAGATCTGCAGATCCCGACACGATCGGATGATATCTGACCGATACGTGTCGGAAGTATCGGTATTCTTTTTAATTTTAAAAAAAAGAAATGCAATTCCGATACGTCCGATACACCCCGATACACCGATACAACCTCAAAAGAAGCCCAATCCAAAGCAATAAGGTACTGTTCTGGCCCAAGCCCATAGAAAATGCATTGCAAACCTCCTAACCGCTTTGATCGCACCAGATAAGCTCCCTCTACTCCCGTGCGTAGTCGAGAGGGCGAGTGAGCTGTGCGGCGACCGGCGAGGCGGCGGCAACCAGCGAAGCGGCGCTCCCTCCTCCGCGTGAAGCGAAGCGGCGGCAACCTTCGGTTCTCCGCAAGACCGGCGACGGGACGACCGGCGAGGCGGCGACCGGCGAGGTGGCGACCGGCAGCTCTCCCTCCTCCGCTCCATCCTTCGCGCCACCTCCTCCGCGCCATCTCCTCCGCGCGACATCAGGTGCGCTCTCCTCTCTCTCTCTCAGATCTGATGAGCAGTGGAAAGAGTTGGAAATGGTTAGATGTGGGATGTGGCCGGTGGTGGTGATTTGTTAGGGACTGGGGGGAGATTAGGCGGTGGGGAGATGTGGCTGGGGGGAGATGTGGTGGCCGTGGTGGTGTTGATGCAGGAAGAGAAAGACTGATTGCGATAGCTCAACCGGATGAGACATCTCTTTATTTACATTGGTAAACCCTTGACTCAAAGTCTCAAACTTATCAAGTATCTCATTTTATATTTTTACTATTATTTTAATATATATATATATATATATATATATATATATATATATATATATATATATATATATATATATATATATATATGGAAAATGGTATGGTACTCTGAGAGTACGTACTCCCACCTCTCATATACCACTTAAATCAGACGATGATACCTCTTTATCTATTTGAGCATACTCCAATAATGATTATAAGATACCCCAAAGTGAGTTCCAAGAAAAATTTCATTAAATTCCACTTTTTATAGCAAAATTTGTGTATATACTTCTTTTATATATGAAAAAGGGTATATATCAAAAAACAGAGGGCTCTAGTGAAATTTTTTCGATCAAGTTGCACTGGAGTATCTTATAATTGGTATTTAAGTATACTGAAAATGATAAAGAAGTATAATATGTGCGTTTAAGTGGTATATTGAAGTGGGAGTACATACTCCTAGGAGTACTAAACGGGCGTCCTATATATATATATATATATATATATATATATATATATATATCGCCGTATCGGGTTTTTCGGAGAAATGGAGTATCGCCGTATCGCCGTACCGGTATCGCGTATCGGTGCATCATAGCTGCCTTGCAACTAGAGCTTAGATATGGCAGGTACTTGCCCACTAAAGAGAAAAATGGCAAAAGAAGCTAAATCCAGCATAAGGTGCCCCACTAATCACCAGGAAATATAGTAATATACTATCAGTGGGCTTATGCAAAATACTGTTTTAGTGTAAGATCAGTTCAAAAGAGCCTATTAAATTATGGGTACGCAGTCTACTTCTATACAAATAAGTTCAAACCCTTTCAAAAGTGTTAACATGGGTGATTGCTTGTATGCAGGGCTTTTGGAGACATACCTTTAACCACTAATGAATTTGGTGAGTACTGAAGATGGAGGTTTCTCAGGAGCAAAAATTCAGCAACCTATTACACAACATACTAACATAGGACAATATTTTATACGAAATTATAGAAGATTCCCTAGGTATGAATGTTTATCCATATTTAGAATTGCTTGACCGCTGAATCTCATATGACCAAACTATAAATGAGTTAAGAATTTAAATATGAATAATAAGAATAAAATGAACAATGATTTAAACTGTTAACCCTGGGTGAGGATACAGGACGTCCCATCAGTAACATGTCCTGCGGGTTTCCATCATTATGGAATTGTAGAGCAGGGGACATTGAGCGTGCTCTCTCAATTAATTTCTTGGAATCTGGTAAATAGATGCCAGATAGAATATTTAAGAAATACTACCTCTATTCTTTTTTTACTTATCGTTTTGGATATCGACATGGTCTCCAATACACACATTTGAATATTAATTTCTAATTATATGTTAGTAAAAAATATTGAAAATATAATGATATGAAAATATTTTTATAACAAATCTAGTAATATTATTTCCATATGACAAATCCAAATACTTTTGTGTATAATAGCGGTCAAAGTTTTAAAACTTCGACTGCACGCACTCTAAAATGTCATCTAAAAAAGAATGGAGGGAGTATTACACAACAGTTTGCAGGTTACTAGAACATTAGCAAGATTGTTACCTCATACCTGAAATGTTGGAATCTTGTGGAGCCTCATCGGAAGAGTAATAGATGAGTTCGACCTCTGCATCCCCCAAAATACTCAAATTAGGATGAATGATATCAGATATTCTTGGTAACATTGATGGATTTGTTTGATTCAGTGATTTCCACAAAGACAGCAACCAAGGATCTAGAGCTTTATCATATCTGGTATACAACAACAAAAAAACCTTGGTAAATTTGAGAATTGCTTTCCAACAACAAGAAAAAAAAGATAATGCATAAATTTTGACAACCAGAAAATCATCTGGCATTTGACTTCTCCAAAACTTGCAAATGGATATATAAACAATAGCAAACAAATATATGATAGATATTAAAATCATACCCTGAAGGGTGTTGATCATCTCCCAAGCCTTTCTCTATGATTGGTTCTGCACCAAGATCTAAAAGCCTTTTATCGAGCTTCTTTGCAGAAAAGTGCAGTGCGTACACATCGGTGAAGAGGAAAACAGAAACAAGAAGCCTGTACGATTTTCCAAACCATAAAATCCATGACTCATGAGCAGCAGAGGACAGCTTACTAGCCTATATTTGCTAGGAAAATTAGTGAGCATAAAAAAGAAGGCACTATAGCTGAGGTAGTAACGACTAGTGAGAAATTAACATGGCTGAGCATGCAGCAAAATGCATGTTTAGAACATACAGAAAAATGTTAATTTCTGATTATGTGTAAAACTGGCAATATTCATAATTCAAACTAACATGTTCTTTTGATGATGTTTTTAGGTAAGTATTTGAATTTGCCATAACTCTCAGCAAGCTTTGCAACCAACTGTTAGCTCAAGCCGCTATAGTAACTCAGGAACTTTAATGATACAGTTACAGGTTGCAAGCATCCACCATAGCAGCACACCAGTACCAAGGCACAAACAAGTTATCTCGCCCCAAATCATCCGTCGCAACCGCCCCCAAAGCAAATGACAGAGTCATCATGTGTTGCTATAACCATATACTTTTTTCTAACCATGCGCAAACTTTGGAGTGTTATATCCACAATTAATTACCCAAAAATAGTGAACTACAGATCATTTCAACAAATCACCGCACATCCTTGTATTAACAGCAGCACATGGCGCAATAGCAAGCTAAAAAAATCCTTGTCAGAAGACTCACATTGTACTTCTGGTAGCCTGAATCGCCGAGCCCAAACACGGAATAACGGAGCCCTTCCGGCCACCGCGCATCCAGATCCTTCCGAAGAAGGTATCTCCAAAACCCCTGCCACGCACAAAACCCAAACCCAAATCAGAAGCCCAATTAGCAACACAAAATTCTAAAATCCTACCAAACCAAGTGAATCCGAATCTCCCAAACCTTCATGGAGTCCGGGGGATCGCCCTGCCCCGTGGTGGACACCAGAGGCGGGCCCACTTGTATTCAATGGTATTCAGTTGAATACCTATTATTTTTGCAAAACAAATTCATATATATATAGTGTATTCTAGGTGTATCATATGTATAGTGTATTCTGGCAAAAAAAAAAGAAGATCTCTCTCGCCACGGCCTCACAGGCTCACTCGGCCCACAGACTCACCAGTCACCAGCGGCCCATTCGGCGTCTCGGCCCACTCGGCCTCCCAGCTCCCACTCGCCACGGCCTCACAGGCAGAGCAGGCGCCAGCACGCAGCCACGCACACGGCCAATCGCCCAGTCGGCCACACGCCCACACATCCAATCCACTACAGTGGCGACAGTGGACCAGCGGCTCTGCTTGAACCCTAGCGGCGGCAGAGGGCGCGGCCGGAGGGAGGCGGAGCTTCAGCTCAGCGGCGAGGGGAGGGCGGAGTCTCGGCCAAGGCCTGGCGCAGGGCCAAGAAGACGCAGCCACAAGCCGGCAATGGCAGCAATGACCTTGAGAGCACCAGCCAAATGGACAAAGCCAGCCAGACAAAGCCAGTGGCCCATGCCGGGCGGAGCTTCAGTGTCAAGCGCTGAAGCGCAGCGCCAAGCAGCGCCATCGGTGAATTCGCTTTGGGGCCAATATGGTGGCAGATCCACGATAACGACAAGCGCCTGGAAGCTTAGCTTTATCCTGCCTATGTTGACAAATATGGTGGCTAGACCCTTATCCCTGAAAAAGATCATTGCAACCATCTTACATGCTGTCTTAATATCGTAGTTTTCTATACTGTCTTAATAAAGGATTCATACTACAATATGGATATTGCATGTCTAATTCAGTTTGTTACTTGTTCCCAAATTACTACTCTTAGGGATAGCAATTTGTCCCCAAATTACTTAGTCTAGCCTCTTGATTTAATTTTAGGTCTCAAGTATGAAGAGAAAAAAGAGTAATACCACAGATCTGAGGAGTTTTTTGCAACGGGCTGCTACAAAGAAGAAGCATTCACAAGATGAGGTTGAGCAAGAGGTAGAGGGAGGTATTCCCTCTACTAATCAGAGTTGTATGCAACTGGTTGTTTTTGAAGGGCAGACTGATGGCAGTGGTCCAAGCATAATTTCACCAGAACCAGAAGTAGTGAGAGTTGAGGCTGAGCCTACAGTAATAGAAGATGATGAAGTTATATCCCTAAATGAATCAGATTGTAGTGATGAAGACAATGCTGACATGTATCAAATTGAGCATGATCCTGGATTGAGGGTTCCTATCTCAAGCTATGATGTGAATGATCAAGATTCAGTTAGAAGGGCATACATTGCATTGGGGCCATGTCAACCAAAGATGAAGAGGGATTCTTTTCCGCAACATGATTGTGGAGGTATGTGCCGCTTCAACATAAGTGGTTTGTCAATTCAAGTGGATTGAGTACAGTGTGGATAAAGATGTCGATTTTGCTTTGTTTGCTATTTGTTCAAAGATAGTCGCAAATTTCTGGTGGAGATGCTTTTGTTAATGAAGGGTTTAGAAATTGGAATATGAAAAGGAGAATTCATAGGCATGTTGGTGCTATCGATAGTGCTCATAGTGAAGCTGAAGAGAAATATAGATTGTTCATGAGACCTAAGGTATCAATCCGTGAATCCGTTGCATCAAACACTGCACAGTTCAAGGCTAAGTATCTAGCTCGCTTGACATGGTCACTTAAGTGCATAAGATTTACATTGCCAAGGCTTGGCTTTTCGTGGTCATGATGAAACAAAGGATTCACTCAACAAAGGTAATTTTCGGAACTTTTAGCATGGTCAAGGCGAAACTTTGAAGAGGTTAACTGTGGTACTAGAGAATGCACCACAAAACTGCTGATGATAGATCACAAGATCCGTAAACAACTCATTGATGCTTGTGTTCATGAAACAACCAAATTTATCATAGATTTAACTTGGTGATGAGTGTTTTGCAATTCTTGCCGATGAGTCAAGTGATGCATACCTACAGAACAATTGGCTCTTTGTTTGCGCTTTTGTCAATAAAAAGGAGAACCAGTTGAGCGGTTTCTAGGTCTTGTCCAAGTTGAAGATACTACATCATTGACTCTTCAAGAAGCAATTCAGTCTTTGCTTATCAAATATCAATTGCCCCTATCCAAGGTACATGGTCAAGGGTATGATGGAGCTAGTAATATGAAGGGTCATGTTAATGGTTTGAAGAAACTAATTATGGATGAGTCCCCTTCTGCTTATTATGTTCATTGCTTCGCCCATCAACTTCAACTAACACTTGTAGCAGTTGCTAAGGAGAATACTGATTGTGATTGGTTCTTTGGGCAACTTTCATATTTGTTGAATGTTCTAGGGATGTCTTGTAAAAAGATCCGCATGCTTCGCGTTGCTCAAGCTGAATACATGATTGATGCATTGAAATTGGGTGAAATTGAAACCGGGCAAGGATTGAATCAAGAGATGGGCTTAGCAAGGCCAGGTGATACACGATGGGGATCTCACTACAGAACTGTAATGCATGTTATGTTCTTGTATCCTTCAATCAAGAAAGTTCTCTTTAGGATTGGGAAGGAAAGTAAAGGGGCTGAGGCTAATGGAGCTCAAACTATACTCACAGTATTTAAGTCCTTTGAGTTTGTTTTCCTGCTACACTTGATGAATGAAATATTTGGATACACAAATGACTTGTGCAATGCTTTGCAAAAGAGGGAGCAAGATATCGTAAATGCAATGGATCTTCTGGAGTTCACAAAGGTAGAACTGAATGTTTTGAGACAAGATTCTGGATGGCAAGAATTTCTTACCAAGGTCACTTCTTTTTGTGAGAAGCACAATGTTAAAGTGGTTGACATGAATGGAAAGTATATTCCTATGCAAAGATCAAAGCAGCTTCTGAGAGGTGCCATTAATTATCACCGGTTTCATGTCGATATGTTTTTGGGTGTCATTGATAGGCAAGTTCAAGAGCTTAATAATAGGTTTGATGAGGTTAACACAGAGCTACTTAGATGCATGGCATCATTCAATCCATCCAATTCATTTGTCGCTTTTAATGTTGAGAACTTGGTTGCTTGTTGGGTTCTATCCACATGACTTTGAATTTGAAGAAATGAACCACTTCGCTTTCGGTTGCACCACTATATCAATGATGTCGAAATGATGAAAACTTCAAAAATTTGAGAAGTCTAGCAGAGTTGTCTATGATGCTAGTTAAACAAGGAAAGGTTGCTCGGTATGAAATTGTTTATAAACTTCTCAAATTGGTGCTTGTTCTCCTCAAGGTAACCTATTTGGTGTTGAGAGGGTCTTTTCTATAATGAATTTGATAAAGAACAAGAGAAGAAGCAAGATGGGGCGTAAATATTTGAATGGTTGTTTGGTCACATTGATTGAAAGGGAATTCTTCATGCAAGCTAAGGATAAGGACATCATCGCTCATTTTCAAAGCATTAAGGATCTAAAGTTGTCCTGTAACTTGTAAGTTGTAAGCTTTGTTACCATTTTGTTTGTTTTATCCTCTATTTATTTCATATGTTGCCACTTTGATATGTTGATCATTAGTAGCCTGACAATTTCAAGTTGTGATCAATTTTATTAATCAATGATGTCGCCACTTAATTACGTGTTATAAAACTATAATTTAGGTTGTCAAATTTTTTTTCTTGCCATCTGCAATTTTGAATACCCATGGTCCAAATCCTGCGCCCGCCTCTGGTGGACACGACGAGGACCACGACCCTCTCTCCCGGCAAGGAACTCTGCACGAATAAGTGGTGATCACAAAATATCAGAGGGAAGGGCCGTGGCGGTTGGGTTTTTAGGGTTTGAAGCTTTCGGGATCGAAGCTGTCCAGACGGGAGTAACGTCTCAAATTCTATGTGTATTACTCTAGTACCTTGAACATTAGCTAATATATGCAGTAAATAAATATGGTAACAATTATAAATCGTACAATTTTATTAATAATTATCAGAGTTTACTACAAGAAAGACTTATGAGCCAACAATAAATAACACAGCGGAAGACGAAGAAGTAGTAGTAGAGCCCAGCTAATTTGCCATAGGCAATCGACTGAGGAAGCGGTCTAGTCGTTGAGATCCACACCGGTAGCGAAATCCTTCTCCTCTGAACAACATTTTATTAAATAAGGGTGGGTATAAAAATATACTCCATAAGTTACACCCATAACAGAATTAATGCATGTATAGATATTATCAAATGAATGTTTATAGGGTTGTTTATGCAAAAGCAACATTTGACATTTTTAAATAAAATATTAAGTTCAAAAGCTGAAGTTTTACAATATCTAAAATTGAATTTAATTTTTATTCATCAATTCTTGAGTGTAGGATAAACCTCCATACATAAATGGTGAAAGATTAACCCCTTTACACCAGGCTTTCTGCCCAAATTTTCTACATGGAATAAACATCCATGAAATCATTTTTATCAAAATATTTAAAAAAAAATCATAGTCTAATTCACGAAAGATTTTGCTCAGCATGTGCATGACCGTGGGCACGACTATTCGAATAGTTTGACACTATGTAGAGGTTGTACAACTTTATCCACAAGAGATAATCAACTTTTAATATCCGCTCACATACTTCCGTAGGTGTGCGACTAAGTGATTATCACAAATCCTTTACAATGCGCTATCCCAAAGTAATTATGCCCGCTAAGATTTCACTTCCTTTGGATTAAACTATCCGCCGGAAGCCCCCTCTTGCGCCATGTGGAAATACATAAAAAAAATAGGTCATTTTGACACTTACACACCCGGATGGCACAACCACATTGAAACGTTGCAAATTAGTTAGCCAGATCTGTCCCACTCTAGACTTGTGGTAGTACATAAAGGCTTAACAATCCACAGCTCGCAGACCGGTTCTTAATTGACTAGGCGACTTCCAAAATAATTACTAGGCCTCGACCATTCCTGATAAGAGCCCATGCATAAATCTGCACCCGCCAACTATCCATTTCACCCAACTCTAAACCAACTTTCATAATTTTTTTTGAAAGTCATTTATAAACTTCCAAGGCACACCAATGCTATGGATACAAATTAAATCGCATTTGATTTTTGGCTAAAAATTTCCAAATAAATATTTTTGGTGTAAGCACGACTAAGCACAAATTTTTCCAAAATATTCTAGTTCATACTATTGCATCAACTAGATTTGATTTAAGGCAAAAAAAAAGGTAGGATTATTTCAATGTCAATATTGGCCATACAAATGGAATTGAAATAACTATAAATTTAAAACAAGAATTTAAATTAACTTGAATATAAATAAGCATGAAATAATAATTTAAATAATTTTAAATAATGGGATTCAAACATGATCAAAGGATGTAACTTGCCTTGCTCAATTAACTGTTGATCTCAAATGACGTCGAAATCTGATTCTCCGAAGTCGTCGAAATCTATATGCGAAAATAAGCTAATTTCAAACAAAATCCAAATAAACTCAAAATTAAATAATTTTGGTTTTGATAGCTATATATTGATTTTAGATGAATTTAGATATTTGAATCACTTGAATCGGAGCTCGAACGAAGGAGAACGGGCTCTCGAAAGATTGAAAATCACATGAAATGATGAAAATTGGAATTTTCAGATTTTATGGAATTATCTTTCTAACGGAAAATCCTTTATAGCGTCAGCATGACATCAGCGAGGGGATTTTAGGTTTTCCAGCCGAATTATTTTTTTAAAAGCAAAATGGTTTGAGTCAATGACAGGTGGCCAGGGTTTTATGGCTGGGTCCATAGAAATGGGTTTGGTCCACGGTGGGCTGGCTCATGAAATAGTGTTTGCCACGCAAGCGATGACATGCAAGCGCACATGTGGGCTGCCACGTGGGCTTGGGCGGTGAGGTGGCCATGACGTGGCTTGCCATGTGGCAGCCACGTCGGCATAACGGCGGTGGCAGCCCGGGCGTGGAGCCCGCCGGAGCTACGCGCCATGGTGAGGTCCGGCGAGAGCACCAAAATAAAGAGGGGAACATGGGGAATACAGGGCTCACCATAGTTGTGGTTGGGCGCGAGGGGAACGCCGGCAGCGAGGGTGGTGACGGCGGAGCAAATCAGGTCACGGTGGCGCGTGTTTCTGATGGAGCTCCGGCGAAGATGGTGGGCGCACGGTGAAGAACATGAGACGGTAGTGATGAAGAGGTGGTCGAGGAGTTGTCGACGGCAGTGAAAACCACGACAGAGAAGCTTGCGGCCGAGGAACTTAAAACGCAAAATATGGTGGGAGGAGAGGGAGAGGAGAGGTGTGCATCGGGGAAATGGGATGAGGAGGAGGAAGGGCACATGGGGCTTCCTTTTATAGGGGCCGAGGAGCACCGGGCGAGGAGATCGTCGTGGCGAAGAACGCGGCGGTTGGTTCGGAATCCGGTAAACGGCGCGAGAAAAGAAGGGGATAAGCGATGGGATGAGGGCGGTGGAACGAGGGGATAGGGATGCGCACGTGCACGCGGGAGAATAGGGATAGGAACACGGCCGATTCGGAGCTTCGAGACACGGCCATGGCGGACGGGCATGTGGGGAAGGAGAAGTGGGAAGGAAGAAAGAGAGGGAGAGAAGGGAGGCCGACGGGTGGGTCACCTTGTAAGAGAGAGAGGGAGAGAGAAGGGTGGGGTGGGTTGGGTCGGTGGGGAAAAGAGAGAAAACGGGTAAGCAAAAAATAAATTCGGCCCACAAGGTAAATGCGGATTTTAAATTATTTTTGATTTTCTGAAATAGCAACAAATCAAAAGGGCTATTAGAATATAGCAAATAGAGTTTAAAAATTCTAGAAGAAATCACAAAAATTCCTTGAATTATTTTGAACTTAATAAAAATTATTTCGAACTTAAAGTTGGCTTTTATTTTTGTACGTAAATTATTTTAAATTTCGAAAATAGAAAATTTCTTTTTAAAATCTAGAAAATTCAAGAAATTAATTAAAATTTTCCTTTTCACTTTAAATCCAAGAAAATCCTAGAAAACTCAATAAATTTTTATTGTTGACTTTTGAAATTTAGGAAATTCAAGAAAAGTAATAAAACTCTTTTAAATTTCAGAAAATCCAATAAAATAATAACTTTATTAATTTTTATTTTAGTAACATAACTTGGGATGTTACAGAGAGGACATCGACGGTGGAGCAGCAATCGCGCTCGACCTTGCGGCCGACACGTTCAGTGGCATCCATGGTGTTTCCGGTCTGCGAGGCGTAGAGTACAACGAGGCGGTGGCTTGCCGGCGCCGGTAGCTGCGGCGACAACGAGGGTGCCATGGAGTTAGAGTCAGAAACGGCGAATCGCACGCTCCGTGAGGCGTTTGCAGCCGACCAGATCATGCGCGGTGAGAAGCTTGCCGGCGATTTCCAGCCACTGGGCCGGCTCGTCGAGGATATATAGAGGAGGCGAGGAGACAGAGCGGGCACGACAGAGGAAATGTCAGATACGGAGGAGGCAGGGGTGGCATGGAGGCGAGCGTCGTTGCGCACACTCGCGAAGTCGCGATGGGGAAATTTTCTCCGGCCGGAGGAGACGTTTGTTTTTTCCTCCATGGGTTGCGCTGGATTGGTGGGGATTGGGCCAGGATTTTCGTGGCCCATGCTTCATCCAAACGCTACCTTGGGTTGGGTAAGGGGAAAACTCCCACGGGCCTCGTTTGGACCCCGAGAATGGGCCAAAATCCTGCCCATTCTCTTGCTGCCAAACAAGGCCTAATAAGCCTTTTAATCCTTTTCTATTGGCTAGTGTTGATGGATTTATGAAACCGGTTGCTCTAGGGTGTGTCTGGATGAGTGAATGAAGTGGTCATGTACCGGATGGCTCGGGAAATGAGGACGTTCACGCGTTTGGTTCGCTGAATAGAACCGATCGGTCCAGGACAAAAGTGTTCAACCGAAGGGCATATTCGCTGGAGATGCGGTACGATCTCGTTCGACGAAATGGAGTGAACCACACGATTCAACTTCTCCGCCAGACTCACTCTATCCCAATACTGAACCCCCGTTCCCGAGCCGCCCGGCCCCCCTGCTCTCTGCTCCCCTCCATTTCCCCTCCGTCCCCCCACAATGCCCACTGCTCCCTCCCCGAGCCAGCACGAGCCCACGATGCCGTGTCGTCCACGCCGGCCGCCGTGTCACCGTCACCATTCTGGCTGCCCACGACGTGTTCCGACACTCAAGGACACTTTCCCCTCATTAATTCCAAGATTCCCCCACCAGAGCTCCATGCACCGCTGTCTTCCTCATTTCCGGCCGAAAGCCGCCGCCACAGCCGCCAGTATTCATCCGGTGAGTAGTGCTTCGATTCCTCTCCACTTGAGCACCTCCTCGCCCTCCCCTTTCCTTCCCCACCACCCACTCCCTATACCCTACCCCATGGCACCGACTTGACCGACAGCCGATCACACACACACCCTCGTCGCCAAGCTGCCTTGGTCCTCCTCTCCCCCGACCAATCACATGGGTGAGCACCCCTAGTCGCCCTCTCGCTCATGCTCGCCCTATTTTCCTCCCCTCCCACCCGAGCACCGCCGCCCCATTCCTCCCTAGCTCGGCCACAGCCATGCCGCCACCATCCACCTCCGGCCACACCGCCGCCACCCCTGGACTCCTCTTCCCCGCGGGACCCATTTTTGGGGTCACCCCTTTCGCTCCGTAGCTCCCTCTATTTTCTGTCTACTATCTGCTAGCCCCCTTCTCTCTGTGTCTCCCTATTCTTCCATCCAACCAAACAAAAAGGTTGTATGATCTCATCTGATCAACCAAATACGGTACTTGTATCGTTCCATTCAGGACCATCTCATCCACTTGAACTGAACCGTTCGTTCAGCTTCGTTCATCCATCCAAACACACCTAGTTGTCTGGTGTTTGACTGTACTTAGTTAAGTGTTTGCACGTTGCTACGGAACAATAATCGTGCATGTCGTGAGATTTGTAGTTATAGAAAAGTCAATTTACATATAAAACATTACAAAACATTCCATTTGTTCTAAGATAATAAATTCGATGGATCAGTTAGAGACACATATGTTTGCACAAGTAATAATATGATGGATCAGTTAGTTCAACATTTCTCATAGAAAGACCAATGCAAAAAGAACTAACAAAGCTCAAAATGTACAACACTTTAAAATATGCCACAACTCACAAAGCCATTGTGATGCAAGTTTGTTTCTGACGTGATCACTGCAATTATATTGGTGGAAGCATGCTTCAACATATTAACACTGACTTTTTAAGAACATATGTTTAAATTAAACTGCCATCGTATTTAATGATTATTAAGTTGGTATTTAATAGCAAATCCTATTTAATGATTATTAAGTTGGTATTTAATAGCAAATTAAGGATTGAACAGGCTGTTAAATTGAGGCAACCATTGTCAGACTATGCTGAGTATCGAAAGAAATGCACACTGAAAAATAAAAAAAGAAGAGTATAAACAATGGAGCATCTAAACCAACATACAATTGGATGTGATGAATTGATGGATTTGTATGCATGAATCGAAGTTAGTATGACTTGACCGATTAGCATACATTTGAATAAGAATAAACTTGACTTGACCGATTAGTATACATTTGAATAAGAATAAACTTTTGCAAAAGCAATATTTCAATAAGAAGAATATCAATCTAAATGCATTCTGGATATCTACCAAAGAAAAATCACATCTTCTTACAAACCATGACACCTCCAATATATAATTTGCAAGATCAGGGGACATTAATCAAGGAGCTTTTCTTATATATGTCCTTTCATGAACCAAATCTTCTAGGCGTTGAGTTCTTGTACAACGCATCAATATTTCTGCAAGCCAAATGTTTTATTCCCCACAACAGTAATGCTGCAGGAGAATCACTTTAGAAAATGATCTGAAGGGTGTAGAGCATACATAAATCAATTACAATATGCTTTAGGACCATATAGTAAGAAATTATTATCAAGTATTAAACACATGAACTCAGCAACATTCGTGATGACATCTAATCAGTGCTCAACACTCATCACCCATTCACTCTACATTCAGGAAGTACAGTGCTGGGCATTTCTCATTTCAGGAATCTTCAAAGAAAAAAGAATGGGGACATAGCGAACCTTAAGCTCGATATGGACAAAGTCAACTCCCATCTCCATTATGAAGAGAAGTGCCTCAGGCCGTGATTCATCGACTCCTTCACTGCTTTGGGCTATGTAGCCAAAATCAAACAACATCGAATTAGCAAAGTAATCAAAATACAATTAGTAAAGGAATTATGTAATTAATAACTTGGAATTTAAACACAAGAAAGCACTACCTCGTCTATGATGTGAGGACCTCTCTTTAGATGATGTTCCTCGTGTACGTCCCACAACTTGGATCGCTTAGTCTTGTCCTTATCACCGACGGTGAGGATCTTGATGTTCCTTCTTGCGGTGGCTCTAGACAGCGTGATGTACAACTGACCGTGAGAGAACACTGGATCGATTAGTTACATTTTAAGATATAACAAAGTATGCATTCCATTTGACATGGAAACCAAACAAATATCTTTGGAAGTGCAGAGCTTCTGTACAAACATGACTTTCCACACTACCAGAAAAGAGACCCACCCCTTCTGTTTTCCTCAAAGAAAAACTTAACTGGATATCGGGAAGTTAATATATATGCAAAATATCATATGTCTATTTTATTCAGATGATAATATGAAATCATAGAGCTGTCTGCAATTTTTAGAAGAGCCTAATTCTTCACAACCAACCATTCATCATAGATAGAATGGTGTACTTTTAAATTAAGGTACAACACAAGTGTCATACAACGTCACCTGCAGTAGTATTGGCTTGGAATTGAACTTCAAACCACTTATTTGGGTGTTTTCAATGACATCTGTGTCACTTTGAATGTGAAAAATACGCTAGTCTAAAAAAGATTCAGGTCCACTGAAGCACTTACTTTCAATTTATCTCCAGAAGTGAAAAGATCATGAAACAAATAGGAAAATGCTAGTGGTCATCATCTAAGATTCATGTCCACTTAAGCACTTACTTTCAATTTATCTCCACGAAATGAAAAGATCATGTAACAGCATGGTAAAAAATCACAGTAGTATGCACTATGATATTAAGATGGGAAACTTCAGATCCAACTATGTAGCTTGATTTTGTTAATTGTATTGTACCGTGAAATAATCCTATTCGGCAGGTACCCTTAGATTTAAAATTTTCCAAGCAAATCTGGAGAAGGCAGAGGTTGAACAATAGGAATGTGGTTTACCTATTGATATGCATAGATAGAAAACCAAAAGTGTAACTTTCACAGATACTGAAAAATGAAACATGACAGAAAACTGGATACAAAACATAAAAGTTGGCCAAAGAAATCAAACAAACACACAGAAGTTCCATATCAAACAGGAAATTAGCCTAAACAAAAGATCTATCAACTTAATTTCTCACATTAAATTGTAGATGAATATAACAATTGATAAGCTTATCCCTTCGGAGCCTATATTTATTTTATCAACAGTATGACTTCTCACTTTGTCTGTAACCAAGTAAAAAAGAGTCCAGGTCAACAGCATAGGTTTTATCATATCCGGTAAAATCAATATATGGCATAATAATGTATTTCTTTTCCATTTGCTGAATAATATAGCGTTGCGAGGTTCAGTCATTGTGCACTAACCAAGTAGTATACAGAGAACGGAAAACAAAAGCAACAAAAGCACTGAACATTTACACACACACACATACATATATATACGCTGAAATACACAAGGATGCCTCTCACAGGATGCATTCAAGACTAATAGAAGAATTATCAATTACTATTTTGTTTCACATGTGGAGAGTGATAAACCTGCAGATTACAATATACTGGGGATTACGATGTTTGCAAGGGGAAGCTAACATCCACATCTATAGTTCTGACCAAGATTGGAACTATGGGATGCCAACTACACTCTAATAGCACAGAGATCCTTTTTTGTAGGGAAAGCACTGAAATAACCATCTAGGATTATTTGCATGCATACCTCGAATAAAGTAATTTCCTGAAATTAATCCATTGTTCTGCAATTAAGTGAAACAATGGACCATAAATAAATGGAATGCACAAATCATGGATGGTTTAAATAGTAGGACATTGCTCGTTTGGTTGTTGCAATAGAAAAAATGGAACATATATATGGTCTTCTCACCTCTGTGCTCAACGAGCAATGGTGTGAATAGAAAATTGGTTGGGGCAAACAAGGTTGATGGGCTAGATGGAACACAAACTAGATCCAATTCTCAGAAACACAGCTACTACAAAGAGAAGATAAGGCTACGGATGAGAGAACATCTGAACATAAAATATCCAAAGCTATGTGTAAATTAGACTCACCTCCAATGTGAATGAGCAACGGTGCAAATGTCATCTAAGTTCATTTCTCTAGGCTTATTGTCAGACCCCAAATTTGTAATTTGGAATCTTCTATGTTCACAGCACCAATCCTTGGATCAGTAGCTAGTGCTCATAGTTACATCATTGGATATCAAACACATAGCACGAAAATGTAAAGCTATTGCATAATAATAAACAAGACGTAAATATATCTTATGGCTTTTGTCTTTCATAATGGCCGACCAAGCCAAATATTGTTAAAGAATCAGCAGCGGAAGCGGAATTGAGATACAACACGTGGAACCTCACGATATACCCACATGCAATTGATTGGAGCCTGTGACCTAGTCTTTGGCCTTCTTGTCTTTCAGTCTTGAAGAACGCGCATAAGTGTCCATGTAGCCTTCTTCTTTTATGCTAACTGAATAATAATATATTGGGCGAGCATGAGTACACAACCGCACTCATGAGCCAACACATAGAATACAGTTATATAATATGCAAGGCTGATCAAAGGAATGGATTGTGGTTATTTTGTTTTCATAAAACCACTTATTGAAATAGATTATGTAGTAGCAAATCCTGAGACCTAGCATTTTTAACTAACACAGGTTTTAACAAAGTTGAGTTTTGATGTAAAATACTAGTGGAGGTTCCAACCTCCTATACCATTGAGTGGCTCCATCCACCCAATGCTCTTGTTCTTTCTCGGGTTACATCCCGTACTTCTCACAGGTTCTCAAACAGTCCATCTCAAATATCTAGGCCCCAACCCATCTTTTCATTCCACCCACAAATTGTTTTATAAAAATAAAAACTAATTCAAGTAAGTTCTCGGCACCACCCATGACCGTGGGCACAGCTATCTAGATAGTTTTCACACTCTGTAGAGTTTGCACACTTTACCTATAAGAGACAATCAACTTATAATATCCTTGACACACCTCTATATGTGTGTGACTGAGTTGATTATCACAAGGTCTTTACAATGCCCCATCTCAACGACCCCACCCGCTAAGGTTTCCATCTCACTGAGCTGTGCTCCCGGGAAGCCCCCTCGTGCACTGTGTGGTTTTCCTGTGGCTTCTACCTATACCCACACCACACACCCACTAGTGGCGAAGCCACGCTGAGGCGAACAAATTAGTCAGCCAGGTTGTACCCATTATAGACTTATGGTTGCATTGTTTTTACACGAGAAGGCCGTTACAAGAACTCGGTCCTTTATTGACTCAGGCGGTACTTCCCCATACCCATTCTGTCATGCTCTTCCCAGTATCCGCCATGTTTTCCAGCCGCCCAAGTCAAAATCTGATTTTGGTTTTCTTTTGTTTTGAAATACTTTTCTAGTCAACATACCAGCCAGACTCCAACCTTGACTGTCCAAATTCAGTTTCAAGTTTTTAATGATGTTGGGGCAAATCATTGCCCGCATACCAATGGACCTAAGCAAGGCTAAGCATAACACTTAGGTACAGACTTAGTAGCTAGTATGTATACCATTAGCCTATGGTGACAAAGGATAGTGTCCAAGTTCAAGGATTGGAAGTTTATACGCAATTATCCTTAAGGTATTAGCGATGAGCTAAATCAACATATTTTTATAAATCGTAGCAATGCAATTTCATAATTTTAGAACAATATAATTGCATTTCAAAAGTAGGTGCGAAATGATCAAAGTGTTGACTCACCTTGCTCAATATTCTGGTAATCGCCTTGCTCAATGTTCTGATAACCTTGGTCTTATTCCTGTTCTGTCCCGGATAGCTGCTTCGTCATGGCTTCAGATTCACTACTACAAAACAGGCTATAGTAGACGCCCCATCACAGACGGTTCCTTTGGAACCGCCTCGTTGGGTCTGTCGACTGCGGTGGCGCTGCCGCTTATCCTGACATTTCTTATTTAGAACCGCTGCGTGATAATCATTATCACTGAGCGGTTCATTAATAGAACCGCTCGTGAAACCGCTCTGTGATAATCCGGCCAATCACGCGGTTCTCAATAAGAACCGCTCAGTGATAGTACCGAGCGGTTACGAATAAGAACCGTCTGTGATAATTAGTTATCACGAGCGGTTCTAACTAAGAACCGCTTGTGATATCTCGCTATCCTCTCGCCGCCTTTGCCGCTGCGCTGCGCCTCTGCCGCCTTCGCTGCTCACGGAGGTCACAGACGGTTCTTTAATAGAACCGTCTGTGATATCTTGCCAACATTTTGCCGCAGACCGCCGCCTCTGCCGCCTTTGCCGCCGCTCGAGGCCTCAGGTCACGAGCGGTTCTTTAATAGAACCGTCTATGAATGATCACAGACGGTTCTATTAAAAAACCGTCTGTGATAGGTGCTATCACAGACGGTTCTTAACAAGAACCGTCTCTAATTGTTGGGCGGGAAACGAAAATTTGAACATAATGGGCGGGCTGCCGAAACTCGCTTTATATAACCTCCATCTACTCCTCTGCGGTCTCTCCTCCTCACAGCTCATACCTCCATCTCCTCCTCTGCCGTTTCTCCTCCTCACACCTTGCGCCCCGGCCTCCGCCGAGCTTGTCGCCCGCGGCCTCCTCCAACTCATCCTGGCCTCATCGTCACCGGCCTCATCCGAACCATCACCCCCGGCCTCCTCCACCTCGCCGCGACCTCGTTGTCACGGCCTCCCACGACCTCGTCGCCTTCGGCCTCCTCCACTTCGTCGCCCCAGCCTCCTCCACCTCCCACGACCTCGTCGCCTTCGGCCTCCTCCACTTCGTCGTCCCGGCCTCCCACGACCTCACTCTCTACTCCCCTTTGCTTTGTGATGTGGATTACCGAGTTGATGCTACTTGTGATGTGGGTGATGCTACTTTGTGATGTGTGTAGTTCATGTTGAGTTATTTGGTTTGGGCAAAAATATAGATGGTAGATCGCGCACCGCTCGGTAAAATCATCATAACTTTTGCATACGAACTCCGATTATGACGTTCTTTGGCTCGTTGGAAAGCTAACGAAAAGCTCAATCCGAAAATCTATAAGTCAAGGTCAGATTCTTCTTGAGGTCTTGAAAAAGTGAAAACCCCAAAAAGGTTGTTTAGGGCCTCTAAACGGCCTCCGAAGTTTTAGCAACCGTTTTGGTTTTTTGCCCGAAAAAGGCTATCACAGACGGTTCTAAACAAGAACCGTTTAGAAAACTCATCACAGACGGTTACAACAAGAACCGCTCAGGATAATAGCCTTTACAGACGGTTTCAACAAAAACCGTGCGTGATAGTGCGTATCACGACGGTTTTGAACCGCTCAGGATAACCGTGTATCACGCATCCAACAAATATAGACGGTTCGGAAACCGTCTGTGATGACGGTTTCGAACCGTCTGTGATGAGGTTTCCTGTAGTAGTGATTCTAGCTACGCAAAGTACAATTGAATGCAAGAACGCTTGAATATTCATGTTCTAGACGAGAGGGATCGGGCTCTCGGAAAGTTCGCTGGTGTAAGGAGTTAGAACTCCAACGGGAGAGAGAGAGAGAATATTCATAGGAATATTATGCATTGGTTACCTAGATGGGAGAGATCACCCCGTTAGGTAGGACTCTCTGATCCATCTTCGGGTCACGAATTGTCCTACTACTGGGAATGGATAGCGGTGGATGATAGCTAGAGTCTATATGATGTTGACTGATGGTGGAACTACTATCATCCACTTGGGGACATATCGTTGCTACTTACACGCGACGCTTAACTGATCTAATGATTTCTTTTGTTATTAGTTCTTATTTATCGAGGAAGTTCCATGAAAGTTAGGTGAGACCTATGCATAGGTACGAGGTTCGCTCTGGGTAGACATAAGTCTCACCGACACATGAGATCTAGTTCACTTAATGATTATTTTTATTATTTTATATTTATCAAGGAAATTTCATGAGCCTTAACTGGAACTTTCAAGTATTGGTTAGACACTAGCCTTACATCTTTAGTGATATCTATGGTTGTGGGCTTCGTCTTTGGGGTAATCTATACTTAGTCTTACTACCTGCGTGGTTTGGCATATACAAAAGTAAAGCTTGCATAGTCTTACTACCTGCGTGGTTTGGCATATACTAAAGTAAAGCTTGCACACTAGGTTGATCCTTAGCTACAACATATGCTAACGACTACTTCTCGTTAGGTAGGTAACTGTAACGTCTCGATTTTCTGAGCTTTTTGAAATTTTCAAAATAAAAAATAACCATTTGGTTTTGTTGAATTTCTAAAGCTTAACTTTAAATTTTAGAATTTAAAAGCAATTTAATTTGAATTAATAAAACTTCAATTAAATCAAAACTTGGTTTGTTTTAAGTTTGATGGAGTTCTCGGGTGTTCAACATCCCCTTTCTCTGTTCGTCCCGCCTCCCCCTCTGTCCAGACCTCCCTCTCGTTTGGACCTCCCCCTCAGTCCAGACCTCCCTCTCATTTGGACCTCCCCCTCTGCCTAGACCTCCTCTGTCCAGACCTCCCTCTCATTTGGACCTCCCCCTCTATCCAAATCTCCCTCTCGTTTGGACCTCCCCCTCTATCTAGACATCCCTCTCGTTTAGACCTCCCTCTCAGTCCAAGACCTCCGGGTGGTCCTGGGAGACCTCCGGGTGGTCCTGGGAGACCTCCGGGTGGTCCTAGAAGACCTTCCGGGTGGTCCTAGAAAACCTCTGGGTGGTCCTAGAAGACCTCCGGGTGGTCACGATCGGCCCTACCTACCTGTCAGTCCCCTGCTCACCTTCTTCTTCCTTCCGTCGTGTCACTACTGACGCAAAAGTCTTAGCGCATAAAATGATGTTGTGTCGCATTAAATGTTGTCACCTCCTCCAGCAACTCCCGCCCCGTCTTATCCCTGGGCAGTTTTCTGCGCACGCCTGTACCATGCTCTGTCATGTCGCCCACCTACCCTTGAACTCGCGCCCCTCCGAGTCTCTCAGCGACTCTCCCCGTCTCCCTGGCTATAAAAGCCTGAGTAGCCCTCTTTCATCTCCTTTTTTCTCACACAACTCTCTTGCTCTCGCCCAGTTTCACCGTGCTTCGAGTTTCGTCACCGCCGGCTGGAGCCTGCGCCGTCGCCTCCTCGCCACCGAAGGGTTCGCCGGAGTGCCTGCACCGTCGCCTCCTCGTCACCGAAGAGTCTGCCGGAACCCGCGCCGTCGCCTCCTCGCCGCCAAAGAATTCACCGAAGCGCCCGCACCGTTCTCCATCCTCCAGTCTTCTCTGGTCTCTCTTTCTGTCCTGGTAAGTTTCTCCGTACCCTGTTCTCTTCCCTTATTCTTACGACCACATTGAGTAGTCGTATCCACCCTGTATCCCTCTTACGACCACGTTGAGTAGCCGTATCCCTTTTGTATTCTTCGTATGATCACGTTGTGCAGTCGTATCCTTCATTGGACCTCCCTTGACCCCCTCAGGACCTCAGGACCTCCTCCTCAGAATCTCCCTCGACCACCCTCTCAGTTGGACCTCCTCTTGACTAGTCGAGCCTCCTCCCAAGAGCCCATTTCTAATTCATCTAATTCAGTGTCTTTCTTTTGATTCTTAGTTTGGTAGTTTTTGGATCTTATGTGGATTTTTTGTATTTATTTGGTTCTTTTCGCGCGTATAGATTCCGGCTTCTCTGAAGAGTTCTTGGACCCGACGACCTCTGCCGAAGAATCTCAGCTCTTCAACGAAGGCAAGTCGTAGACCTTTGATCATGTCGTACCCAGTTTGCAAAAATTATATTGTTTTATATCAACATGCATGGCTAATTGTATAAAAATGGTTTGGAAAATAGCTAAATACCTACTCAACAGTATGACTCCTCGCATAATTGTGATTGACATGTTGATATGTACCCTTGGACACCATAGGTTGGGCAATCTTAGTTGGACATTATTGTTATATCAATATGGGTTATATGATGCTTAGTCATGCTTAGTCGCGTGGGATTCATGATCAGATACTCAAATAATGATTAATCTTGACTAAATGATATATGGAATCGTGACACGACCACTGTTATTAAAATTTGTTGTGCCATGGCAAGGGTTGCCATTTGGTCGGGTTGAACCGAAAATGATTTATGCTTGGGCGAGTGGTCGGTGGCAAAGGTGGGTGCATGAAGCACATTAGAATGTGGAAAGTCTCGCCTGAGCACTAAGGACTTAACTTTGTGCTCCATTGATCTGGGCCATACCGTACAACCACAAGTCTATTTATAGGGTGGACCTGGCTAACTAATTAGCAATGTTTTGAGTTGGTTCTGTCATGGTGGTGTGATCTCTGAGTTTATGGAGGGATTCACATGGCGCAAGAGGGGGTCCAGAATGGCGAAACCTTAGCGGGCAGAACCAAGTCAAAACGGAGCTTTGTAAAGGCCTTCTGATAATCTCTTAGTCGTACACCTCGGAAGTGTGTGAGTGGACAGTATAAGATGATTATCTCTTGTGGGTCAAGCTGTACAACCTCTGCAGAGTGTAAAACTATTCGAATAGCTGTGTCTCCAGTTATGGACAATGCTTGGTGATTTCACACAAGAGGTAGACTTTCTCAAAAATGTGGTCATGGTTGGTTGTGAGTGATCGGGGAAGTGAGCGGGGTGTTCACGAGCTGTTTCAGAGAACTTGATTACTTATGTATTAATCTTTCAACTGGTGCTTTGCAATCTACCTACTGTACTTCCAGTCAATATGTCTTTCTGCAAGATAACCATAAAGCTACCCTTGTCAAGCCTTGCATGAATATTATTTGCATACATTTCCCTACGTCTTGCTAAGTACATTCAAAGTACTCACGGCTTTACGCCCTCTAGTTGATCAGTCATTGAAGAGGACCCAGGGAGCTCCGAGTTCTATGAAGAGGAGTACTTCGAGGATCAGGCGAACTAGGAGATGTCCTCCACTCGATAGCCTGTGGGCATGTCGAATAGCTTCCACGAGTTGTTTTGTTTTCTGCTGCAGGCTCTCTTTTGTTGTAAGCCCTAAGCGGCATACCTTGTAAGACTTGACCATAAGGTCTTTTGCTTCTATTAATATTAATTTGTCCGCTTCACCTTTAGTTTGCTGTATGGATATGATTACATTAATGTTGAAACTGTGTGAGCTAGCTACTGATCATGGGACTAGTTCGAAATACACAGAGGGTCTCGAGGTTGCATACTCGGGGTCCCGGCAGTAACTATACTACAAGACCAATGGTTTCTTACCCACTAATCCTTGTTTATTGATCAACTCTATCTCCTTGATTACTACTACTAATATGAAGCTCGGTCATAGCTACCGCTAGCATCCATTAAGTTTTATCACTACTACACTTTACTTTGCTCTAAACGTCGAGGACACACTTAGTTACTTAATCAACTACTCGCATGGTCCATATGTCAATTGACACACATGCATATACATATACTTTTATTCCCTTGCCTATTCTAGGTCCTAAGTATATATGAGCTTATGTGTCTCACTACAGGGTTACTATACTAAGATTAACCCTAGACATGATGTTGCTAGATCATGGTATACAACCATATGTTCATTATTGTCGATGATCGAGTCGCCGATCTTATGAAATAAATAAAGAAAAATGGCAAAGAGTTCTTAGGAGAGAATGTGACTGCTCTTTTATTGCTATGAACTGGCTATTACAAGGGGGGTGCCCTCGATGAGGCAGTGGACTAGCCCTAATTACACTGAGTGTAATGCTTTCTATATTGTAGAATCAAACTTGAAACATGAATTTAATGCCTGATTGCCATGCTTCAATTTGATGCTGACTGTCCTCCGCGCTCCATCTTTAAGTAACCGTCGAAGAGGTAGCAGTTGCTCCATGAAGAGGCGCCTGTTGGAACTGCCGCGAATGGTTAGAGCGAGGCGACGGTTGATAAAGTAACAACCGTAGGGTGGTTGTTGTCAGTGTCTTAGGACCATGAAACATCGCGTGGTGTGGAGCAAATATGACATGTGCTCCATTCATCACATGACAAGGAATATACCTGGAGTTAGATCCGAATGTCAGTTCATTGCTTCTACGAGCAGTCATCTGGTCTGGGACTGGGTACAGGACCTCATTCGACCAGGGTATGTATTATCTAACCTCTGGAATCCTTATGACCACAGTGGTTGTTAGCCTTAGGGGTTACGACCATGAAGACATATGGTCTTTGATTATGTATTAAAGTAATGCATAGAGATTTTAATCCTCGTCAGCTAGCCCCCGAACTTTAAGTGAATTGGTCGTGTGAACACTTCCTTTCGAATGAAGTTGTATCGGACAGACTCTCATTTAATCCCGTGATATACGAGATGGTCTGTGGGAGCCCCCGGGTTATTTCCGTAAGACCAAGACCCGCCCGGTCTTATGGAGATAACTCTGGGCTTCCAGGTAAATGAATTCCAACTTAACTCCACCTAAGTGGGAGGTCTTTATGGAAACTAGAGCCTCGGTGATCATGCGTACCGCTCCTCTTGTAAGTTCTACATGATTATCAGTTCTCTAAACAATCAAAGACCACACTTAGTGACTTAAAATGGAGTCCATGAACAGCTTGCATGAGGTCATGTTGGTTCCCAAGATAAGCGACCAACATGCCCAAACTCACATACAACATTGATCACATCTATACAACATTCATACATTAATGGTTCAAAAGACATGCATCATAGTAGTTCAAGTCTACAACTATTACAAGTGGCCGATCGGCCAATTTCAAACTAAGATCATAAAGTAGCAGCGGAAGCAAAGTAAATAAACCAAAAGTCCAGCATGGTATGCCCATAACCTATCGGCAACCGACTGGGAGTTAAATGATAGCACTACTCGTAGTGTCGCCTAAATCGACACTCACAAGCTCATCGGGCTCATAGTCTTCTTCACCTGGAACTAGTAGACAAACTGGTAGAGTACAAAGGTACTTGCAAGTCTTACACAAACAAAAATTAGTTATGCATAGTGGACATTCAAAGGATAGCATTAGTGGCTTTAGTTTTGCGAAAAACGCAATAATTGTTCTAACATACACATACTAGTTTATCAATTGCCATTTAAAAAATAGATTTGAAGTGGAAGTAAAACATGTGATAAAGTACTACAAAGATAAACAAATAAATCAAACAATAACCAAAATGGCAACCCACTTTGATACATAAATATACATGAACACCCGTTCATGCCGAATACCAAGTTGTACCCACAAATTTTACTTCAAAATCTAACAATAGTAACTACCGAACTCAAGCGATTGTCCATAACCGTGGACACGGCTATTCAAATAGATTTATATCTGTAGAGGTGTGCTACTTTACCCACATGACTCGATTTGCCCGTAAGCCTCCGGAATAATGACACACTTCCTTAGGTATGCCGGCCGGGGAGAATCGAGATATAGTCGTTTTTGGCAAGAAAATCCTATTGAGTTAAGTCTCCCTTGCAAGATATTCCCTTACTTAGTACAAGCGACTCACAAGTTGTATTGGAACTACCGATGCAATGTAATTAATGAAAAATGGTGCTCTCTTGCATACTATAGAAAATTACATCGGCTCCTACGGACAAATGATCGAACACAAATATTCTTACACCACCATGAGACTTAACACAATAAAACATCCCCCCCTACTTAACCGTACAGCACCCATATATCGTGTGTGGTAGCACGAGTTTTACTTGAATTAACGATATTACCAAAGTGTGGTCCTTGTTGGTCTGAACAAGTCAACCACCTACCCGGTCTCGTGCACGAAGGCACCCTCACTAGCAACCACTTGTCCAGACCCAAAACTCATTTAAAATGACAAAATTTAAATCATAAAATAGATACGGAGATCTGGAATAAAAAGAAGGTAAGCAAGAGTGTGTCTCCCATAATTGTCGGGTTAATCCCAATAATCAATCTACCGCATCTAGACTTGCATGGCTAAGCAACTCGTACAATAATTTACACAACCTATCTTAAGCATGTGGTACTGGAGTAATTCAAGATTAACCTCAATGAATAGGATATAACTAACTACACATCACAAAAATAGCGATATAATCAAAATAGCATGCAAGCAATTATCATTGCACTAACTTATCAAAAATTGGGATCAAATATGATGCAAAAGAAAGTTCAAATGATGCTTGCCTTGCTGGTGGATCAATTGTTCACTCTCGGTGGCGTATGAGTCAATGTAAGGAATCTATAGAATTAACGATATCGATAAATACCGAGAAATACTTTAAAAATCAAATTGCTCAAAAATGTATGATTTTTCTACAGTGGCTAGTGTATGATTTTAGATAAATTTATTCGAAAGAATTATTCTATTTGGAGTTATTATGTGAAAGTTATAACAGTTTGAATTTCATAAACCAATAGGTCATTGTTCATGCAATTTAATTAATTGGTCAAAATTTGCAGGGCAGTGGGGATACAAGAATTATATAGATAAATATATAATATTATTACAAGTCCAAAATATCTGGGTTCATCTCATTTGGAGTTTTTATGAATTAGTTATGCATTTTCAAAGTTATCAGCCTTTTTCTATTGTAAAAATAATAGAGTTATGGATCAATTTCCAACATAATAATCTCTGCTATAGTGATAAGTTTGAAACCAATTTTAATATAAAGTTCATTAAAAATTAAAATTATCAGCACTGGTTTCATTCATTTTGGATTTGAGATGAATTAGTTATGCATTTTTGAAGTTAAATCAATTTTTAGTGTGCAATTAAATGATTTCTGGATTTTCTTAAGCAATTAAATCTTTTTACACCAAGCACTATCCTAGCCCAAGCCTATGACAGGTGGGGTCCAGTTGAATAGTGCATTACTCAATTAAATCCCGAATTAAAATTTCCTATTGACAAGACATACTCACGGTTCATTGAATAGTGCGTGGATCGGCCACGTGAAAAGGTCCACTGGTGTACAACTACAGGGCACGGTGTAACATCCCAAAGTGCTATTACCAAAAGAAAAATTAATAAAGTTAATATTTTATTGGATTTTCTGAAATTTGAAAGAGTTTGATTGCTTTATTTGAATTTCTGAAGTTTTAAAAGTAAAAATTAAAACTTGGTGAAGTTTTTGAAGTTTTATTTGATTTAAATTGAAAAATAAAAATTTATTTAATTTCTAGAATTTTCTGGAATTTTAAAATCTTTTCTTAAATTATTTTAAAGCCAAATTAAATTATGTGCAAAAACTATTACCAATTATTAGTTGGAAATATTTTATTTAAGTCCAAAATATCTTTGGGAATTTATGTGAATTTTCTCATAATTTTTGGATTTTATTTGCTATTTTCTAAAGCTTATTTGAATTTCTAGAATTATTTAAATTACTAAACCTTTAGAAATCCCTCCAACAGTCCTTGGGCCGAATTTGGCTCGGCCCAATCCTTTCCACGCGCGCACACGGCCCATCGGCCCACTCCACCCGCCTGTTATCTCCTCAAACCAATCTCAGCCGTTGGATCATGGACGAACGACCCTATTTTGTTGGCACGTTCGGAAGTTCTGAACGGTTCAACCAGTAAGGACCGTCCGATCTAAATCGGATAGCCAGCACACGCACCCCTTTCTTTCCTTTTCATATCTCTCATCGACAAGGGGGACCCTGCTACAGTGTCGCCTCCCTCCTTCCATCTTCGTCCTCGCCCAAATCGCGCAGCCGCCATTAACGACCGTCGGAGCTTTCCAATCTCGGTTGAATCCGGCCGCATCTCCCAAATTTTCATGCGCATTGATGACACCGCGTCACACCGCACCCATCTCGGCCTCTCCCTTCCTTTCTCTGGCCCTCAATCCACTAATCCTCACCAGAGATGCCGCGCGAGCTTCGTGTTCTCCACGCCGCCTCGGCCACGCCCGCGCCCTATAAATAGGAGCTTTAGGACCGCCTCTCTCGTCTCATCCCAACGCCGCCATCTACTTGGCCCCTCTCGCCCCATAGCGCTCGGATTTTGAAGTTCATCACTGCCGGCTAAAGCGTCGTCCATCTCCGATTACACCGCCATCAAGCCCGCTCAGGCCACCCCGACCCCCTCTTCGGCATTGCATCGACGCCGTGAACCTCGTGCGCACACCCATTTCGCCGGAGGACCCCGGGAACACCTTCACCGTCGATGAACAAACTTCACCGTCGCCAAACCCCGTCGTCGACGGTCAAAACTCCTCGCTCTACCACTGTCTTGGTGAGCATCAGTTTTTCCTTGACCCCCTCTTTCTTTTGAGCATACCCACGCCCCTCATCGTGGCGTGTAGCGCCGGCGAGGAGGTCACCGGAGCTTCGTCGGCCTCGTGCCTACGTGGCATGTCCACGTCATGGCCACAGCAGAGCCACATCGGAGCCAACTTAGCCCTAAGGGCCACGTGGCTGCCACGTGGCGCTTGCGCAGCCGATCACTGTACTGTGGGGCCCACCTGTCAGTGGCACACCCGCACACAGTCACCGCTGATGTCATATTTCGGATTTTTCTTTAAGAAAATAAATCAGGAAATTCGAGTAAAATCCAATTTAGGGTTTTATTTGAGTTTTAAACTTCCTGGAGTTCGTTCTCCTTCATACGAACTCCGATTTCATCGATTCAAATTTATAAATTCATATAAATTCAAGATCTAGCTATCTAAACTAAAATTATTTAATTTGGAGTTCATTGAATCTTCACTTGAATTTAGTTTATTTTCATGTATAGATTTTGACGACCTCGGAGAGTCAGATTTCGACGCCGTTTGAGAGCAACTAATTGAGCGAGGCAAGTTATACCTTTGATCATATTTGATCCCATTATTTTAAATTATTTAAATTATGTTTTAAATTATTATTGCATGCTTATTTCTATACAGTCTAATTTAAATTCCCGTTTTAAATTATAGTTATGTCTAAATCCTTTGTACTGCCAATCTTGACATTAAAATAAACCTACCTTGACACCTTACATGAAAATATAGTTTATACAATAGTATGAACTATAATATTTTGAGAAAAATTATGCTTAGCCATGCTTAGACCAAAAATATTTGATTTGGGAATTTCAGCCAAAAATCAAATGTTGTTTAAAAGTCTATGGCATTGGTTTGTCATGGAAGATTTTGTAAATGATTTTAAAAAGCAAAAAGAAAAAGTTGGTTTGTACTTGGGCGAAATGGATGTTTGGATGGTGCATGTTGATGCACAAGATCGAGTCATTTCTATGATCGAGGCCCATGGGTTTTATGGAAAGTCACCCAAGTCAGTTAAGGACCGGCTTCTGAGCTTTCCTTTGCTAAGCCACATCGTAGTACCACATGTTCTGAGAATGGGGAGGGGACCTGACCAACTAATTTGCAATGTTTCACCGTGGCCGTTCCCTTCAGATGCGGTGGGTAGTCATGTTATAACCTACGTTAGTCCCACCTGGCGCAAGAGGGGGCTAGGAACTTTGCAGATTTCTATCCAAAGGGGGCGAAACCTTAGCGAGGGGGGACTGCAGTGGAATGGTGTATTGTAAAGGTCTTGTCACGTGCTCTAGACTAATTACCTAAGGTAGTGAGCGGTGGTATCGACGGATGCTAAACAAATTAGAGAAGTCGTGTCATGTGGGTAAAGCTGTACAACCTCTGCAGAGTGTTAAGAACTATTCGAATAGCCGTGTCCACGGTCATGGACATGCTAGCAAAGCCACTCAAAGTTATACTTTTATTTTGTTTTGAAAAGACTTTATCAACTAGTTTATTCTAAAATCGGAATTGGGCAGGAAGCCATGTGATAGGAGGGTATCCTTCACCATTCTTGTGTGAATGTTATCTGACTATAAAACTGAGAATTTATAAAATAAATTTTAGTTATTGAATAACCACTTTGGAACTTAGTACAAGTATTTAAAAAAAACATTGCTTTATGCAAACTCAACCAATAAGCCTTCCTTTGATATATCCTTGCATGCATTAACTCTATTATTTGGGTGTAACTTGCGAGCACGGTAGTTGTGCTCATCCTTGCTTTATGCAAATAAATTTTAGAGGAGATGGACTTCTCTACCGGTGTGGATCTTGACGAATAGGCCGCTACCATAGTTGATTGCCTGTGGCAGATTAACTGGACTCTACTACATCTTCTTCGTCTTCCGTTGTGTTATTTATTGTTGGCTTGTAAGCCTCTTTTGTAATAAACTCTGTTGATTATTAATATAATTGAGCGATTTATGGATGTTACCATATTTGTTTACTGTATGAACTAACTACTGATCATGGGACTAGTTCAGAAATACACATAGGATTGGGGGTGTTACTCCTGGATCTGACACACGGGGGCTTAAGTGGCTTGGGTCCACATGTCATAGGTACTTAGCCAACCATTACTCATCTAAACTTGATTTCCCGACAGTGATTGAGTTATTAAAAGCTAATCATTGTAATTAACTTCTAATGACGAGCTACAGTAGCTGTCCGAGCATGCCACGCGTGGGCTCGCGCCGCCATGAGTTTGCCCGGCGGCTCGCCGGTGCTACCCACCATGGCGGAGCTAGCCAAGACCAGGAATGGGTTCCTTGGAGCATGGCGGACCTCAAGGTGGTAGTGGCGCCGGCTAAGGTGCCCTATAACAGCAGCTAGCCGGCGACGAGCGGCGGCGCCCCTACGGCTCATGATTCTAAGGCAACTCGGCATCGCCCCGAGAAAAATAACGAGCACAAGAGCATCTGCGAGGTCCAGTGAACCTTACCAGAAGGATGGAGAGGCCGGAGGAGCTTGGTGGTGGGTTGTCCACGGCAATGGCGACGGCGGCACTAGGTGCAACGCGGAGAGGTCAATCTATGCCATGAGACCAACAAAGAAAAGTTGGGGGAGGTCCAAGGGGTAGTGAAGATGGTGTAAACGCGAGTAATTGGGAAATGGCTCGCCAAAATGACAATTGGATGATGAATAGTGTTGTCGGCCGACAATCAGGAAAAATCCAAATTCAAGCGATCATGTACAACATTGTCAGAATTAGATGAGGGGAAATGAGGCTTATACCCCATGGCCCAAGATGACGCGCAAGATAGAGGAGGGGGCTCACCAGAGATGAAAATGGCTGAGAGATGCCACTCGGTGTGAGCTTCAGAGCGCCGAGAGCGTCGAGTTTGGATCGGGGACTACAAGAAAAAGCATGAGTTTATATTAACAAAATGGAGAAGACACAGAATGGTGAAATCGAGGGTCACTACAGCTTCGATCTTACCCTAAAGAAAAGCTCAACAAGCGTCCTTCTCCTCAATGGCCGAGAGGAGAAGTGACGAAATGAGAAGCAATAGAGGGGTATTAAACTCACGAAGAGGACGGAGTGGAGGCGACGTCACAAGGAGGAGCTCCAGGAGTGGTCAGAAGAGGCGGTGGCTCACGGCGGTGATGGCATGCAGCAGGCCTCGCGCGGCATGTGGCGCTCGCGTTTTGAGCATGGCAGCACGCTGGAGAAGACGAGACTGACGATGCAAGCCCGATTGGTCAGAGGCACAAGATAAGGGGTGCGGTTGGACCCAAGTGGCGCGTCGGGCTCGGTGATGTTTGGACCACTCGATCGTGAGCGGACGGTCCATATGTGCAACGAGTTCGGGTGGTCCGAACGGTCCACTCAAATCTGACGATTGATTTCGAATTGAATCAGATGGCCGAACGTGCAGATGGTTGGGTTGAACCATTTAGAAAGTAGCTCGGTCGGGTTGGGGTCCAGTCGAAATAGTGAAAGGCCCGAGCCGTATGAACAATGCTGAGCCCGAAGTTTTGAACTCAGATTTGACCAAACAACAACAAGTTTGACTGAGCCACTAAAAATAGAAATAAAAATCCTAAAAATCTGAAATAATTCAGAGCTGTTCCTGAGAAGATCTAGTGTCCATAAAAATTCTTAAACCTTATTGTTTAAAATATATTTGGCTCAGTTTAAATTCAAACTTAGAATAGGAAATTGTATTGAGTTTGAACTTTCGGGGGTTGAGTTTTGTTCCAAAAATTTGGGAAAAAATATATTTATTCTTAATAAACATTATAGTATTTGAATAAATTATTTCCCAATGAACTTTAATAGCATTTTTTTCTAATTTTCTTTTGGAGTTCAAATTTGAAGTGCATGTTTAATATTTGTTTGAGATTTTCCAAGTGCAATAAATTATGCAAATGTTTATAAACATGATGCATGCTGATGAGATACATAGTAATCCTCATTTATTAACTTGGGTATGTGACATGGTCTATATTCACTTTAAAGTTAAGAAATTGCCTTGGGACCCGAAGAGTTTTTGTGTCCGTTGGACTTTAGGTAACTCTCCGATGCAGTTAAAGAAATTGCGGCTATAAAATCCCTTCAGCACAGGGCTTTAGGATTTTACGCCTCCTGCTTTCCCTTTTCGTTTCCTGATAGAAAAATCGCCTCCGACCTCCTTTTGTCTACAACCTTCTATGACCTCCCTTCTTCCTTCATCCAAAACTCAACCATGTCGGATCTTATCACCAACTGGTCGGTCTCCGATTTGAGTGAGAAGAAGCTTGAGAGCTTGGAGAAGATCGGGTTGCTTCCTGACAAGGACCTGATTTGTTGGAGATCAACGGCCGGAGAGCATTCTCCGAGCAACAAAGATGGGAAAATTCTTGTTTTCCTCATATATATCGAATGCGGATTCAGGTTGTCAATTCACTCCTTCCTTCCCAAGATTTTGGAGCATTACGGAGTTGAATTGGTGAATCTTGCCCCCAATGCCATCGCCAACCTTAGCATCTTCATCTATCTCTGTAAAACGTACTTAGGGATTACCGCAGATCTGGATCTCTTCAAGTACTACTACAGGATGGCGAAGTCGGGGAAGATGGCCAAGACACCTGGAGAGTGCACTTTACGCCTCCACGATGGAAAAGCTGATGAGTACATTTGTATGTACTCAAAGTCTTCGTGGTCGTCAAGGAAGAAAAGTTGGTTTTACGTAACGGTCACGCAAAAAGGTAGCCTTTACTATACTGGTAAAAAGGCAGTCGAGAATCCAGAATGGCGCTCCTCCGTGGAGAAGGAGGGAAAAGTGGGGAGATGGGTTGAAGCCATCCAACTCCTTAGTATCAGAAGTTTAACCTCCTGGCATGTAGTAAGGGATTTTTCCATGCGCCTAATTAGCCCCCTGAAGGCCCGAGCACATTCGATGCTCTGGTACATTGGTCGTGACAATGCGACCAAAGACTCCAAGGAGGGTAAGTCCTGAAAGATTTTGACTAGCTTGCTTACATTGGTTGATTACTTTTGTGATCATAAAGTCTCTTGTTTACCCTTACAACCATGTCTCCTGATGAGATCAGAAGCCGGATCAAAATGATCTACGCTAGAGAGCCTGGCGAGAAGGCTGGTTTCCCTCGGATCTTAGCGGTTGTTTCTGCAGAAGAGAGGGCTAAGAGACTTAGGGTAAAAATATCAACCACTTTTCATTTTTTTTGTATGTTTTCCAATCAGTTTTACTGTAAATCCTCTTTGATGTGCAGTCGGTCGGACTGAGGATCGATGAAGTTGGTCGAACAAAAGAAAAGAAAGGCGAGCGCAACTGATTTTGCTTCAGCGCGCTTCAAACTAAAGATCAAGAAAACGACCAGGTACATATACAAGAAAGAAGGACTTATATAAGTACTTACGTCTGATGTTTTTAGAGTCTTGAGCTTCTTTTCTTCTTATCATTGCAGATCCTCTGGTATTCCGGTCGATTTTGATCATAGTACCCCTCAGGAGAAGGCTCCTGAGGAGGAAGAGATCGAGCCAGCCTCCGAGCAGGTGGCAACGCCAATGCCTACTCAAGAATGCGTAGTGGCTCCAACTCCACCTATAGAGGTGGTGGTTTCTGAGGAATCTCAGCAGGTTCTGACCCCTGCTAGTAATTCTTCTTTTCGAGTCACCTTTCCTCATCGCTTCTGAATCTTCAAAGATGCATATCTTAATGAAGCTTGGGGAAGAATTTCAGACCGTCAAGCAAGGACGAGTCCTGACTCTATTTTTGCTGAATATAACAACATGGCAATCTAGGTAATCTTCCACAACCACTTTTAATAGCCTTTCCCTTAAGAAATACTTAAAGGAGTTTGCTATTTTTTTGTAGCATATGGTGGAGAATTTCGCTATGGTCGGAGGATTGACTGAGCGAATAAAGATCTTGGAGAAAAAGAACTCTGAATTAGAAGGTAAGCACCCTTTTAGTGTCTTCTTCTCTCCTTCTTTACCATTTGGCTATTTTCTGTCAACCAATTTCTCTCTTTATCGTGTTCGATAAATTCAGAGAAACTTAAATAAGAAGTTATGGCTAAGGAAGCCATAATTGCCAAGCTTAAAGAGGAATATCAAAACAAGGACCGGTCGATTGAATACTTGACGACCAGGCATAAGGAGTTCCTTGAGACTATTGAGAAGAAGTGCGAAGCTAACCAGTCGTAAACTCGACTAGTGTACTTCCTTTTTCTATTCGTATGTACTTATCATTTGGTTTACTCGTGCAGAGCAAACTCAAGTATTAAAGAGAATAGAAAAAAACTCTTGAGTTCGAGCGTGGCAAGGAGGCCCTACCTAATTCCTTACCCGCGATGGGGTAGGAACAGGTGAATTCACTGATGCATGTCCATCAGCTCAGTTGCCTCTGGTAGTTGGTGCTTGAGCGCTCGTACCATCTCCACCAGCAAGTGGTGGTGAGTTAACCCGTGGAGGATCGTGCATGGCATCCGGATTGGTATCTCTGATTGTATTAACTTCGTGGCGCCAACAGTGATCTTTCGAGGAACTCCCATTGTAACTAAGGGGGAGCCTTCCAGGGCTTCCACAAGGAGCCTCCACGACGGAGAGTGGTCGGAGATTACCGCCTCTGGTTGGCTTTGTGGTGGACTTAGCCTGATCCGACGGACTACCAATCGTATGCTAAGTTTCATCATGCCCACTTGGCCTACGATTGGTGATAACTTCATTGATACCCTTACCAAATGCCGCTTGGCCCTCGGAATACGTAGGAGCCGTTGGCGAATACTGATCGTCCATGACAATATCGAGAGTACATGGGCTCTCTGATTGCAACGTTGGGCTCCCATTGTCGCTTCTGCCTGTCGGATCGACCGAGCATGCAGAGGTGTTCGGACGTTCTGAACTAGTCGAAACGAGCGGTTCCTCTGAGAGCGCTATTGTTGGTGGCGGTGTATCCTCATCCATCCGATCGATTTCGTCAATCTCTACGACTGGCGAGCTAGCGGAGAAGGAGGAGGATGATGACATCCCATTTTCTTCCATAGCGCGGATGCATGCGTCCATGTCGAGGTTGGAGTAGTCTGCCAGGTCAAACCAGTTTTCCTCATCCTAAGTCCTTGCTATGTTCGTATGAGCGATGATGGAGCAAAAGAAGTGGATAAGGAATGCTTGAGCGAAGTAATCTTCAAGAACTCAATGCCTTCTTCCCCACGGACGGCGCCAACTGTCGACAATCGAGTCGCCGATCTTACGAAATAAACAGAGGAAAATGGCAAATAGTTCTTAGGAGAGAATGTGACTGCTCTTTTATTGCTATGAACTGGCTGTTGGAAATATGCCCTAGAGGCAGTTATAGAGATGATTATATTTCATTATGTTCATGACATTGGATAATGTGTTATCTTGTTCCTAGAATAATATTGTTAATATTTATTATCAAGTATGTGACTTGGTTGTGAAACTCTATATTTCTGCGATAATTATTCTTACACGATCCCTGGTCGTAAACATATGAGGACACATATGAATAGACTAGCATATGTATTGGTTGATGACTATGTTTCACGAGTCACAGATATGGAGATATCAAACCAATAATATGGACACATGTTAGAGAACATGATGTTGGATAAGACCCACCTTGAGGCACTATTGAGATTGTTATGAATCTATGTGTCATTAGTTGGTCTCAAGCAATGATGATGTATAATCCTTAGACACGAGATCGGCATGGTTTCCTACATGTGTAAGAGCACTCTTAGGGGTTGCCAAACGCTACACCGTGAATCGGGTAGTTATAAAGGTAGCTTTGGGTATGCTCAAACATGGAGAGGAATGTGACTGGTCGGATATGGGATTTGCCCTCCTAACATAACAGAGAGATGTCTCGGGCCCTCGTTGTGATCGGATAAAGAAAGTGCATGGCCATGCCACTAGTAGTCAAGTGTTCGACCACATAAGGTTATCGATACTCGATCGAGAAAGTATTGAGCAGATCCATGGATGACACAACATCTCACCGAGTTCAACCAGATATCGTGAGGCAAAGGGAGAATACATGAGTAGGTCACTTAGTTCGACCGACTACCGATAGTCGTATGGAGATACAAGCAAGTCGTGGGCGGTCGAGCGTAATCACAGAGTGGTGAAACCAAGTCGTAAGGAGTTACGAAGTTGGTCGTGATCAAATCTGAACCGTCAGTATAGAGATAGGACACAGTCGTAAGTGATGAGGACCTGGTCGTATATCATATTGCATTAAGGTTAGTCCTATATAATTTGTGTGTATTCGAGAATCGATATGTTACGCTAGGAGCCGCTCGACTCGTGATCGGAAGCGGTTTCCAAGTCACAACCGAACTACACATGAACCTCTGGGTCACACACTTAGCGGGTTGGAACAAACCAATACGAATCGATTAAATGGCGTGTCCGGATAGGATCCGTCACGAGCACTATATAAGGAGGTGCATGAGGTCGTTGGAGCAGATCGTGAAACACCACCGAAACCCTAGCCGTCATCTCCTTGAGAGCTCCACCGTGCGACTTCGGTCTTTGCACACCGACGTTCGGTTGTTCCTTTCTGGGCGTGTGGATACCGTAGAGGCGCTACTACGATTGTTGCGCTTGAGGGCGATCCGCGATCTTCACAAGGAACCGCAGACGTTCTTTGGAGGAGACGATCGGCTCGTGAGGACGTTAGACGATCGACTCGACCGCTTCATCGGCGCGCTCTTCGTTGGACGATCGCTCCAATCCTTCTTCCGCCGCTTTCTGCTAGCGTCTGTTGGTAACGATCGTGATCATCTACTTGCTTGGCATCTGGTTCGTGGTAGAAAATTTTGTTTGTAGCTATCGTAGCCTACCCCGTGACCCAACACTGGCTATTACAGGGGGTGCCTTCGACGAGGCAGTAGACTAGTCCTAATTACACTGAGCGTAATACTTGCTATATTGCATAATCAGACTTGAACCATGAATCTAATGCCCGATTGTTGTGCTTCAATCTGATGCCGACTGTCCTCCGTGCTCTATCTTTAAGTAATTGTCGAAGAGGTGTCAGTTGCTCTTTGAAGAGGAGCCTATTGGAAGTGTCGCGACTGGTCGGAGCGAGGCGGCAGTTGATAAAGTACCAATCATTCAGCGGTTGTGTGTCTGTGAGACACACAACCGTAGGGTGGTTGTTGTCAGTGTCTTAGGACCATGAAACGTCGCGTGGTATGGAGCAAATATGACATGTGCTCTATTTATCACACAGTAAGGAATATACTTGGAGTTAGATCTGAATGCTAGTTCATTGCTTCTACAAGCAGTCATCTGGTCGAAGACTAGGTACATGACCTCATTCGACCAGGGTACCCATTATGTAACCTCTGGAATCCTTACGACCACAGTGGTCGTTAGCCTTAGGGGTTACGACCACGAAGACATATGATCTTTTATTATGTATTAAAGTAATACATAGAGATTTTAATCCTCATCAATTATGATTACCAGTTACTACCTAGGTCCTTGGTGTCTTTGACACGACCGCAAAACATAGTTATGTGTGAGGCGTAGTCGCCATATTATGTTTTCATTGAAGGTGCTTGTGGAATGAGCTACCCCTCAACTTAGTCGTTGTTAATGACCTAGGGCTAACAGCCACCTAAACATTCCTTATTGTTTACATGACTTACATATTTTCAAGGTTTCCATTTGATGGTTTGACACCGTCTTAATCAAGGGTCCTAGTTTTCTTTCAAGTTGTTTAGCCGAATGACGTCTACTTAATCGCTGTTGTAGCGTTTAACTAATCATTAACACCACTAGTTATCATCCGAGTCCTATGGGCCGATGATATGCCAACCAATCCTAGTTACCTTTTTATCACCTGAGATAACCACTTATTTTTAAACCTACTTAAGTCTGACCTTCACAGTGTATGTTAATGCCCCTTTGACTCCTGCTCATTTAGCCATCTAACTAAATGGGTCTACTGGTCATTCTACGTTGTGTCTCATTCACTAACATTTTCAGATAATGATTATCGATTTGTCTTAATCCTTTATCACTATAGCTATTATTACTTTAGTATAGTTCCTAATTTAAACCTTGCATTTGCTCACTAGATGATAACAATCCACTGAAAATTTCTAATTAGATTTGCCTTTACAATTTATACTGACAACCGCCTACTGACCATTTTCCATTAGCCCTCAATAAGCCCTAAACTACCTAAACTAGCTATACTAAGCTAATAACTAATTCATGCCAATTGACCTTCTAATCAAATGGGCCCACTTGTTAGAGGAGTGCGCGCGCGCACACACACACACACACACACACACAGAGAGAGAGAGAGAGAGAGAGAGAGAGAGAGAGAGAGAGAGAGAGAGACTGAGAGGGGGCTACAGAGGAGGAGGCGGAGCACAGAGCAGGGGAGGCTAGAGGCAGCTCAGGGCGACGCTAGTCGTCGGTGGGTGGGAGGACAACGGCGGCCATAGAGGGTAAAAATGGAACCAGGCCAAGAAGGCAACTCCAGTGGGGGTGGAGGCATGACAGGAGGTGGCTGGTGACGAGCTGGTGGCAGCACGCAGCGCCCGACAGTGGGGGAGGAAAGAGGCGGCGGTGGCGGAGAGGGAGAGCGGGAGGTCTAGGGCGGGCATGAAAGAGAGAGAGGTAGGGGGACTCACCCATGCCAAGGATGAGGGCAGGGGACGACCAGGGAGGACCGGCAAAGAGATCTAGCGATGACGCGGTCAGTTCATCGTGGCGGCGGCGTTCAGGAGGAGAAGAGCTCAGGTGGACGACACGGGAAGGAAGAGGAAGGCCCAGGGGGGCTCGGGTAGGGTGGAGTTGGAGAGGGACTTACCAGAGTGGAGATGGCAGTTGCAGCAGCGGTTTCGAGCCAAAATCAGGGAAGATGGGAACACGCGGTGCTCCGGTGGCAGAAGCCCCAAATTGGTGGAGGGGAAATGCTCGTGGAGTTGGGGAACAAGGCGTGACGTGGTCGGCCTTGGACGGAGCTCACCGGATTGTCGGGAACAACGAGGTAGGCACGATGGCCGGTGCGGCTTGAGCTTGCGGAGGAGAGAGCTGGAGTGGGGCGGGGAAGCAATGGATGGAGGGGACGCAGAGAAGGGGGTAAACCTATGCAGCTCGTGTGTGGCTTAAATGGGCAGGAGGTGGGGCGACGAGGGCAACGTCGGGGTGATGACGAGGGCATGGCACAGCCACAGTGGCGGCGAGAAGACAAGAGCAGGCAGGAGGCGATGGTGATGGGGGCAGGACGGAGATGATGCGGCTCCAATGGCACAAGGACGTGAGCTGGTGGCGAGGGCGATGGAAGTGGTTGGTGCAGCATGGCATAGTCAAGAGCAGGTGGCTAGCGGGTGGCGTGGGAAGAACAGAGGAAGGGAGGAAGGAACAAGGAAAGGGAGGGGGGTTGGCGTGTGGGCTGGGAGGAACAAGAGAAAAGGACAGAGGGAGGAAAAGAGAAAAGAAAGAAGAAAGAGAAAGAGAAAAAGAACGAAAAGGAAAAATAAAAATAAGTCGGGCTAGGCCAAGTGGTTTCGGCTCATACCGCACTTCTGAGTCTTCAATTTCTTTTTCTTTTCTTTTTAAACTCGGTTTGAATTCAATTTCTATTTTTTGGGTTGATGTTTCAATTAACAACTCAAAAATTCGAACATTGACGAAGCGTAACAAAAAGTTTTAAATGCTCAGAATTTTTTGGGATGTTACACTTATATAGTGAGGTATTCCGACTTCCAATAGAAAAATATCCTGATAAGGTTTGTTGTAACAATAACAACAAAATCAAGAAAGATTGTAACAAACCGTTCAAGCTGGGCCCAATTTGCGCTGACACCTCCTCCATGATCCAGGCGAGCTGCCTGCGACAGGTGAGGTCGATAATGCATTACTATAAACGGCAGCTCACCTAGATCGTAGCACACTGCACAGCCAAGCCAAAGCAGCGAGCAATGGTAGGGGAACACGAGGAGGGGGTAGGGTTTAAGGGGGAGGAAAGAGGAAACTCAATGTAGGAGTTGTCGTCATCCTTCTTCATGTCGAGTTGCACCATCTCCAGGTCAACGAGGTCACTGGTGAGGGAGCAAGGCATGCAGCGCTTTTAATGGTGGAACTGGCCACACCGAACCGAGAAGGTGGGTGCTTTGAGGGCTTGATCTTGATGAGGCTTTGAGCAAAAGAAGATATTTTGCTCGGATCCTACACAACGACATCCCCACGCCTGGACGACCTTGACGCCGTCGTTGTCACGAAAGACCTCGAGGAAGACAAGGCAATCCTCCTCGGGCTTCCCCTTCGTGGCGCTAGCGTAGAGCACCATGGGCAGTGCCGCACTGCCGGGGCGGAACACTACTGCATGACGCGGCGGAGGATGCCTTCCTCGGCCTCACCCGCCCCGACGTCGCACACCTGCGCCACCCAGGCGTGCTCCACATCGTGCAGGTGCTGGACGAGACCAAGGCTGCCATGGACATGGCCACCGAGCCACCCTGCCTTATACGCCGCCGGATCCCCCGTCTTCGTGCACGCCGTTGTTGCAACCCGTCGTCCCCGTCCATGGCCCCGCTGAATCCAATCGTCCCCAGCCATAACCCCACTGGATTTGGCCGGAGCCGAGGAAGACGGGGGCGGCCATGGTAAGAGGAGGGGGGAGGAGAGAACCTGGGGGGAGCGGCGGGAGCAAATCGGTCCGGGGAGGCATGGGAAGTTCCTGCCGGTAGGAGCCGAGGAAGGCAGGGGCGGCCATGGTAGGAGGAGGGGGGAGGAGAGAACCCGAGGGGGGTGCTGAGGAAGGGAACACTACTACAAAATAGGCTATAGTAGACGCCCCATCACAGACGGTTCCTTTGGAACCGTGCAGTTGGGTCAAATCGATCAACTCGCGGTGGCGCGAGCCGACTATCACGAGCGGTATTTTTAGAATCGCTCGTGATAGTCATCTATCCTGACGGTTGATGAATAGAACCGTGCAGGAATTATCCTGACGGTTCTATTAACAAACCGTGCGTGATAATCTCTAATCCTGAGCGGTTTTGAGGTTACAGCCGTGCATGTACTATCCTGAGCGGTTCTTATGTAGAACCGCTGCGTGATGAATTAATTATCCTGAGCGGTTCTTAATAAGAACCGTGCAGGATATCTAGCTCAGCCCGACACATCCTCTGCGCCAGACTGCCTGCCATTTGTGTCCCGCTGCGTGCGCACCGCCGTTGCCTCTCTGCCATTTATCGCTTTGGAGCAACCTGCCCCTGCCGGGCTCCACTTAGATCTGCTCCAACATACTGCTTTGCTCCTCCCAGCGCCACACTTGAGAACCAATGGGATGAGGAGCTCCTACTATGGGCAAATAGATATAGTAACTTCACCTGCAAACTTTTTTTTTCATTTTGGAATTTTTCATATATATAGCCAAACAACGTGGCCAGTCGCTTACAAAAAGATTAAAAAACTAGAAACCTATCTAGTGGCGGAGGTAGGCTACTATCTCCATCTTCAATACTTCGTAGGCGGCGGCGTCGGGGGCGGACGGTTCATGATCGAGCGGCTGAATCGTCCACCCACGACGCGCTGCTCGTTCGAGTGTCTCCCAAAGACCCTCAAACTGTTGAACCAAGAAGAATTGAGCCCATAGGCTCTCTTGTCTTGCTTGAGGGGTCTCGGCCTGGTCGACTCGATCGCCTGCTGCCTAGATTAAGCAGTCCAAGTGACGGCAAGCCTCCTGGAGACGTGCAACGTCGTTTTGGAGGACCACGTCGACGACGCGGTAAACTTGCCGAAAGTGGGAGATCACCCGGAAGACACGGCGGAGGAGGATGTCAAGACGACGGAAGGTGGCCGTCACCGCTCGGCAAATTCTCGGACGAGAGGAGTGAAGACATTGTTGAAATAGTGTTCTTCCAAGAAGACGATTCAACGTCTGTGAGATAGGTGCGTGTACAAGGCGTGTCTGTAAGAGGAGGCAGCCATTTCTGCTTTTGTGGAGAAAGGGGATCAAGGAGGTTGTGTGAAATACATTGTAGAAAGGGACACATCTATATATAGAACAAGTTCTAAAGCCGGAATGGGAGACGAAGATATATTTGGGGAGTCAGAGCGGCGTTGGAAAATGAAGAGATGAAGCCGCGCCGTGTGATCGTGAGACGAAGAGACACATGCGGGAAAATGAAGACGAAGAGACACGCGGAAAAATGAAGAGAGTTATCACAGACGATTCCGTAGTATAACCGTCTGTGAAAAGGAATCCTGAGCGGTTCTATTTAAAACCGTCGTGATCGTTCCATATCACGAGCGGTTCTATTATAGAACCGTCGTGATAATATATCCTGAGCGGTTCTCATCGTAAACCGTGCGTGATATACTATAAGGTGGGAAGCGCTAGGGTTTTGCTCTCACTTGTCACTTCCTCTCCGCCCTTAGGCTCTCGCTCTCGTTCGCCTCCTCTAGGATTTAGGGCTCGCCCGTAGTTCACTGCCGACTATGACCTCGGCGCCACCGCCCCCGACATTGGCGCCCCCAACCTCGGTGCCGCCGCCCCCGACCTCGGCGCCTTCAACCTCGGTGCCGTCGCCCCCAACCTCGGTGCCTTCGACCTCGGTGCCGCCGCCCCCGACCTCGGTGCCCCCATTCACCTCCCTGGCCGTAAGCCCCGACGTCGCCGCCTCCGACCTCAACGCCGCCGTCCTCCTCCCTGTGTCGGCCTCCTCCCTCTACACCGGCCTTCTCCCCGCGCCGTCCTCCTCCCTCTGCACCGGCCTTCTCCCCGCGCCGTCCTCCTCCCTCTGCACCGGCCTTCTCCCCGCGCCGTCCTCCTCCCCGTGTCGGCCTCCTCCTTGCACCATGAGTTCTTGTGCGGCATCCTCTCTGTGAGTATTGCTCCTCTGTGGCAGTTCGGCTTTGTTGATCAGTGGGCTTTGTTGACATGCTCTGTGATGAACTCTGTCTTATACTGAGATTGAATGTGATAGTTAGTTCATAGTTGAGCTCTATTGTATTACTTACTCTTGTCAATATGATCTAATGTTAATTGGTTACTTTCGGTTGAGCTCATCGTTACATTTGCAAATTGATCGGTGGGCTTTGTTGACATGCTCTGTGATGAACTACTGTCTTATCTTGAGATTGAATGTGATAGTTAGTTCATACTTGAGCTCTATTGTATTACTTACTCTGTCAATATGATCTACTATTAATTGGTTACTTTCGGTTGAGCTCATCATTACATTTGCAAATTGATCGATGGGCTTTGTTGACATGCTCTGTGATGAACTCGTCTTATCTTGAGATTGAATGTGATAGTTAGTTCATACTTGAACTCTATTGTATTACTTACTCTTGTCAATATGATGTCTTTGTTAATTGGTTACTTTCGGTTGAAAGCTAGTTATTACGATTCTTCATGTTGAGTTCTATTGAGAGTATTCAGTTTTCGTTGGTAATCTAATGACTAGTTTGTGATTCTTCTAGTAGTCTGTATGAGCTCATTCAACTTTTCATTTGTATGAGCTCATTCAACTTTTCATTGCCATCTTGATCTCTATAGTCAACCTCTGTTTGATGGAAGTTTAATCTGTTTTAGCTTAACGATTGAGATCATTTGTGATTAAGCAAAGTATTGTTTAGAGCTCATAGTTTGAATTTAAATTATCATATTCATTTAATGAAGAGTATAGACAATAGGATTGAGATGGCAAAGACTTGTTCTTTAGCTACTCTCCTTCCGAGAGCACATAATATCATCAATCAATATGTTGGAATAGTGTCGTGCCTTTGTTAATCTCTAGACCTTTTATTGGTGAGAGTTTAATCCAGACGGTTCTTATTAAGAACCGTCTGTGATTCCTTTGCATTTCCTTAGAGAAGCTGGTGGATTAAGGAGTGTTAAATTCTTTAGGAATTATGCTTTAATGCTAATTAATTTTGTTGGGATTAATTCTGAAATTTTGCTTGATTCTATTTTGTTTCTATGTCTTTATTAAAGGCTAGTCTTCTGTACATGAAGCATTAAACCTTTGCTTAGCATTTTCTTCGTCGATCCTGACACACTTGAGTGTACCTTTGCTTCATGCCAATCCTCCACGGCATGAAGCAAATGGTACACTCCAAAGGTGTCGGGCTTGATGAAGTAGGCTCGAGCAAAGATAGGCTCGAGCAAAAGATTTGTATCACTAGTTTCTATCTATACAAAGATCACAAGAGAATTTGGTGGATTAAGGAGTGTTAGAATAGGAGCGGGAGGCGGTGAGCCTAGAGCATTAAACCTTTGCTTAGCATTTTCTTCGTCGATCCTGACACACTTGAGTGTACCTTTGCTTCATGCCAATCCTCCACGGCATGAAGCAAATGGTACACTCCAGTGTGTCGGGCTCGATGAAGTAGGCTCGGGCAAAGATAGGCTCGGGCAAAAGATTTGTATTACTAGTTTCTATTCATACAAAGATCACAAGAGAAGCTGGTGGATTAAGGAGTGTTAGAATAGGAGCAGGGAGGCGGTGAGCCCTAGAGCATTAAACCTTTGCTTAGAATTTTTTTCGTCGATCCTGACACACTTGAGTGTACCTTTGCTTCGTGCCAATCCTCCACGGCACAACGCAAATGGTACACTCCAGTGTGTCAACTTTTCATTTGCCATCTTCATCTCTATAGTCAACCTCTGTACTTCTTCCTGAGATTAATTGTTTCATATTTATGCTGGAATGTTAGTAGTGTTGGAAATATGCCCTAGAGGCAATCATAGAGATGATTATATTTCATTATGTTCATGACATTGGATAATATGTTATCTTGTTCCTAGAATAATATTGTTAATATTTATTATCAAGTATGTGACTTGGTTGTGAAACTATATATTTATACGATAGTTATTCTTATACGTTCCCTGGTCGAAAATATATGAGGACACATATGAATAGACTAGCATATGTATTGGTTGATGACTATGTTTCACGAGTCATAGATATGGAGATATCAAACCAATAATATGGACACATGTTGGAGAACATGATGTTGGATTAGACCCACCTTGAGATACTATTGAGATTGTTATGATTCTATGTGTCGTTAGTTGGTCTCAAGCAATGATGATGTATAATCCTTAGACCTGAGATCAGCATGGTTTCCTACATGTGTAAGAGCACTCTTAGGGGTTGCCAAACGCTACACCGTAACTGGGTAGTTATAAAGGTAGCTTTCGGGTATGCTATGAAACATGGAGAGAAATGTGACTGGTCGGATATGGGATTTGCCCCTCCTAACATAACAGGAGAGATGTCTCTGGGCCCCTCGTTGTGATCGGATAAAGAAAGTGCATGGCCATGCCACTAGTAGTCAAAGTGTTCGACCACGAGAAGTTATCCGACACTCGATCGAGAAAGAATTGAATAGTCCATGGATGACACATCATCTCACCCGAGTTCAACCGGACATCGTGAGGCAAAGGGAGTATACACGTAGGTCGCTTAGTTCGAATCATTCACGGACTAGTCGTAGGCGGTGAGAACGTAGTCCAGAGTGGTCGTAACACGTTGTAAGCAATTCTGAATCGTCGTGACCAAATCTGAATCGGTCGATAAAGATAGGACACAGTCGTAAGTGATGAGGATCTGGTCGTAGATCATATTGCATTAAGGTTAAATCGATATAATTTGTGTGTATTCGGGAATCGATATGTTACGCTAGGAGCCGATCGACTCGTGATCGGAAACGGTTTCCGAGTCACAACCAAACTACACATGAACCTACAGGGTCACACACTTAACGGGTTGGAACAAACTAGTACAAATACGATTTGTAAACGTGTTCGGATAAGATCCGCCACGAGCACTATATAAGGAGACGCATGAGGCTGTTGGGAGTACGCAAAAAAACACCACCAAAACCCTAGCCGCCATCTTCCTGAGAGCTCTGCCGTGCGACTTGGTGCTAGCACACCGGCGTATGGTTGTTCCTGCCTTGGACGTGTGGATACCGTAGAGGCGCTACTACGATTGTTGCGCTTGAGGACGATCCGCGATCTTCACGAGGAACTGCAGAGATTGCTGGAGGAGACGATCGACTACGACCACTGCATCGACTTGCTGGACGTTGGACGATCGACTACGGCCACTACATCGACGCACTCTTCGTTGGACCAGACTGCTCCAACCCTTCTTTCGCTGCTCTGCGCGTTTGGTGGTAACGATCTGTGATCATCTACTTGCTTGGCTTCCTGGTCTGCGTGGTAGATTTTGTTTGTAGCTATCGTAGCCTACCCCGCAACCCAACAAGTAGTCTGTATGAGCTCATTCAACTTTTCATTTGCCATCTTGATCTCTATAGTCAACCTCTGTACTTCTTCCTGAGAGCAAGTAAGTGAGATGGCAGAGGCACCGTCTTCGCCGCCGCCACACCGACGCCGAGATGGAAGAAGCGCCGACGAGCCGCCAACACCGAGCCCGCAGATGGAAGAGGCGCCGATGAGGCCAGCCGACACCGACGCCAAGAGATGGAAGAGGCGCCGACGAGGCCGCCGTCACCATCGGCACGTAATGACACTAAGCGAGATGGCGAGAGGACAATCAAAAATGCCTCGGGCCGACCGGTCATCACGGTCGGTGACTTTGGGGTCCCTCTGAGTCCCAAGAGATCGTGGCGAGATTCCGGACCATCTGCGGGATACTTGCAAGGAGCGGGTCCTCATCACCACATCAGCGTGGAAGGACTGTGAAAAGAAGCGAAATCTTGTGTGGATAGAACTTTCGGAGAAGTTCACTATTCGAAAGCACATGTGGCACGCGGCGTCGACGACGGCGATGCTCACGATGGAGTAAATCGTGGAGGACCTTCAAGAGCATTCTTGTCACGAAATCACGTGAACACGGTCGACGCCTTCAGCGCGATGATTCTTGGCGGGAAGCATGGGACACCTTTGTGGCTATGAAAGCGACGGCCGAATTTAAAGAGCAAAGTCACGGCGCACAAAGCTCTCGGACATGAAACACTCACCAAGACAGACTCGGCACCGGCTGGCACGGGTAAATCTGAGAATGGGCGGCGGAGAAGGAGAACCCGTTTCACGATGTCACAGACCCACGTTCCCTAAGCTGGTTAAAAGCGAGGGCAAAAGTCTCGTCTTCGGGCAGCATCTCCTTCACAAACCCGGCAGACCAGGAAGTATCCCAACGTGTGGTAAATATGTCGAACTACTAAGTTGTTAATAAGTCCATAACTTCATAGTGCCTATAATAACGTGATGACCTCTTGCAGCGTGACTTGACTGCCCAAGCTTCCCAAGGCTCCTTCCATGCGAGCATAGGAGAATGATATACTATCACTACTACAGAACCGACATCACGCAGGCGGTTGGAACCGTCATCACGAGCGGTTTCCGACCGTCTATGTTTGTTGATGCGTGATAACGAGATATTATCACGAGCGGTACAAAACCGTCGTGATACGAAATATCACAAACGGTTTTATTAAAAAACCGTGCAGCGAAGTCAAGTATCACGAGCGGTTTGAGCGAAAACCGTGCGTGATAGGAGAATATCACGAGCGGTTCTAAATAAAACCGCTCGTGATAGGAGAATATCACGAGCGGTTCTAAATAAAACCATCTGTGATTTACGAATATCACGAGGCGGCTTTTTGTAGAACCGTCGTGATATTCTCCTATCACGACGGTTTTTATTTAGAACCATCTGTGATATTCTCCTATCACGACGGTTTTACTGCTCAAACCGTCTCGTGATACTTGACTTCCTGAGCGGTTTTAACGTAAAACCGTCTGTGATAGCTCGCACTTCGCCCACAATTTGGTGTTTTCTGGCTAGCCTCGGGAATTGCTAGCCATGCCCTCTGAAAACAAGCATTCACGAAAATGATTCAAGCATTCACAAAAGCAGATTCAAGGAGCCATGACAACTCAAAGTGATCATTACTCAAAATAAATTACAAAAGATCGCATTTGTTCAAGTATTGTCGCTATAGTTACAACTAGATTACAATTGTTTTGCGTTGAGAGGTTTTAGTGGGGTGATGCTCGGGTTGGCGGCGAGTGAAACTCTCCGTTGTCGTTAATGATTTGTGTTGATAAAGGCGCAGAGCATCCTCGAATGTCCTTGATCTCTTCATGCAGTGAATCACATTGTAAATTCAAGGCCCGCCACTAGCAAGAGTAAAGTGGTAAGATATATATATTTAAATTTATAATTAGGAAATAATTATTTGAGATTGACAAACCTCGGGATCCTTCTTCCTAGCTGTAAGGATTAGTCGCATATGATAGCAGCGTAGATTGCACATAACTCATCATCTTTTTCTTTGGCGACTTTGTAAAAATAGAATTACATATATAGGTATAGTCGGTTCGAGACGCGTTATTATGAAGTATGATATAGGATTATAGTGTTGTAGCGCGCATCGAAAATCCATCACTGTGTGTTAGTTAGGCGCTCTTTCCATTGTATATTCCTTTGTTGGCAACATAATTGATGAGCGACCTACATGATTGAAAAGGTTATCCTCGGCCATTTCAAGCGAATGAAGACTACAATAGAGTTATGTAAGGAGGAAATGAGCATACCTCTCGAGTATTCCTCTTAGAGTCTTTGAAGTCGTGCTTGTTGCGGTTTAGGGAATCAAGGTATATCACATGGTTCCTCTTGGGTATAATAACTAAAAGGATCGATGGTACCTACTCATGTATGTCGCTATAGTCATTAAACCTAAGTTAGTCTTTGCGTATAAAGTACAAATGAAATTTGTATAGCAAGTAGTGACACTTACCCACGGTTGTAGGGCACCACTATGTACTTCATGTTAAATCGACGAAGCAATGACCTCGTTATATATTTCTCGGCGAAGGAGGAGTCTTGTTGGATGGTTTGCAGCGATACCACATGTGGGTCGAGGAAACCCAATGGTTCTTTCCATTCCGGATATTTTTCAAAGATGTATCTATACATAAGCAATGAGTTGTGATATTTATTGGTATTACATGAATGTAGAACTTGATTATGCGCGACTTACGATTGTCCAACATCGTAGAAGCGAGGCGTCGAGGCCAGCGAGGTTGAATAGTTGAAATAAGTCATTGAAGCCCACGACGAAGTACCTCGTCCGTTGAAGAAATGCTTATCCTCGTATCGGCGGTGATTCGATGTCGCACCCTTCTTTTGGGTCTTCACCAAGTACCGGGCATGCAAAGCGACAAGCATATCGGCGTGCATTATCTTGCGACGGAGCACAATGGTTTTCGATGATGTAGTTCCGGTATCGCGGACTTCCGGACTTGGGAGGCGCTTAACGTTTGTGGATTTCGACTTGGCCTTAGCGATTGGCGGCGTCTTCTTGTGAGATGACTTCGAAGCGGATCTGGCGGCACGCTTTTGTTTGTTCCTTGGCGTCTTCTCCACGGGAATCGAAGAGGTGGCCTTATGAGGCGAAACATGAGGTGGAGTCATCGAGGTCCGTTGGAGAGGAATGGTCGTGTCGGATCGCAGACCTTCTTTGGGTCGAGCGATGTCCTTCTTGGGCCATTTGGATAAAAGAGAGGACGGCATCCCTAGTGTTGTGATCTCTTCGTTCGGGCAAATCTTGGCGGGGCGGCTCGGAAATTGACATGTACCATATCCACGGACCTGGCGTAACAGTGCGCCACCGGCACCGTCTCAGCCCGCCTTCCTCGTATGGATACACCATCCCTGCTGTGACCTCAATACAAAGGACCCATCCATCCTCACTTGGAGCTTCTGAGTCGGCTCCTACAAAATGATCGCAATTAGCTAAGGCGTCCTATAGGTCTATCTTTGGTGCGATCCATAGATGTACGTTACCTTGATGTCGCTCTATCGATAATCGGACGTCGTCATGTTCACAATTATCTTGTGACGCGACGCCATCTCCGACGTCGAGGAGGATCGCCTCCCGAATTAGCGGGCGGCTTGCGACCGCGGCTCATGAGTATATCCATTTGACTCATAATCTTGCCATCTCTACTTGAAATTGGTTAGTAATCATCTGCACTAACCGGTTGTCGTGCTCGACCTTGGATCTCTTCCTAGTCCTATCGTGCGATGAGTCGTCCGCGAATCCATGACTCCAAGGCGTTAACCCCAAAGCCTCGCGTGCGACCGGGTGCTCCTTGTTTCCCAAGGCCGTAGATAGTATATCATTCTCCTATGCGCATGGAAGGAGCCTTGGGAAGCTTGGGCGATCAAGTCACGCCGCAAGAGGTCATCATGTTATTATAGACACTATGAAGTGATGGACTTATTAACAACTTAGTAGTTCGACATATTTACCACACGTTGGGACACTTCTGTCTGCGGGTTTGTGAAGGAGATGCTTTGCCGAAGACGAGACTTGTGCCCTCGCTTTTAACCAAATTAGGGAACAGCGGTCTGCGTGACATCGAAGCGGGTTCTCCTTCTCCGCCGCCCATTCCTCGTATTTACCGCGCACCAGCGGTGCCGAAGTCTGTCTTGGGTGAGTGTTTCGTGTCTGAGAGCTTTGTGCGCCGCACTTTGCTCCTTAAATTCGGCCGTCGTTTTCATAGCCACAAAGGTGTCCCATGCTTCCGCGTCAAGAATTTGTCTTTGCTTGTGAAGGCGTTTGACCCGTGTTCACGTGCCGTGACAAGAATGCTCTTGAAGGTCCTCCACGATTTACCCATCGTGAGCATCGCCGTCCGCCGCCGCGTGCCACATGTGCTACGGAATAGTGAACTTCTCTGAAAGTTCTGTCCACAGCGCCTTCGCTTCTTTCGTCGAGTCTTTCCACGTTGGTGTGGTGATGAGGACCCGTTCCTTGCAAGTATCCCGCAGATGGTCCGAATCTCGCCACGATCTCTTGGGACTCAGAGGGACCCCAAAGTCACCGACCTCCGTGATGAGCAATCGGCCGTAGGCATTTTCGATTGTCCTCTGCCATCTCGCTTAGTGTCATTATAAATCGACGGTGGCGGCGACCTCGTCGGCGCCTCTTCCATCTGCGGCGTCGTTGTCGGCGACCTCATCGGCGCCTCTTCCATCTCATGGCGTCGGTGGCGGCGAAGACGATGTCTCTGCCATCTCGCTTACTTGCTATCTATATAAGTTACATATGCAATAAAATGGATTGCAAGTGTCCCAAATTAACATATACATTGAAACTTAATAATATGCTCAACATGTGCAATATTAGCAAATAATCATAAATAATTCCAAATAAATATGAAACAATTAATCTCGGGAAGAAGAAGTACAGAGGTTGACTATAGAGATCAAGATGGCAAATGAAAAGTTGAATGAGCTCATCAGAGTACTAACATTCCTTAATCCACTAGCTTCTCTAAGGAAGCCTACTTCATCGAGGTCGACACCTTTGGAGTGTGCCATTTGTTTCATCTGTGGAGGACTGGCATGAAACAAAGGTACACTCAAGTGTGTCAGGATCGACGAAGGAAATGCTAAGCAAAGGTTTAATCCTGTAGGGCTCGCCGCCTCCCTGCTCCTATTATGTGCTCTCAGAAGGAGAGTAGCTAAAGAACAAGTCTTTGCCATCTCAATCCTATTGTCTATACTCTTCATCGACCACGACACCTTTGGAGTGTACCATATGCTTCTTGCCTTGGAGGATTGGCAAGAAGTAAAGGTACACTCAAGTGTGTCAGGATCGACGAAGGAAATGCTAAGCAAAGGTTTAATCTGTGGGGCTCGCCGCCTCCTGCTCCTATTACGTGCTCTCGGAAGGAGAGTAGCTAAAGAACAAGTCTTTGCCATCTCAATCTTATTGTCTATACTCTTCATCGACCTCGACACCTTTGGAGTGTGCCATTTGTTTTATGCCGTGGAGGACCGGCATAAAACAAAGGTACACTCAAGTGTGTCGAGATCGACTGAAAAATGCTAAGCAAAGGTTTAATCTGTAGGGCTCTTGCCATACTGCTCCTATTCTAACACTCCTAACACTCCTTAATCAACGGCAAAGGTTTAATGCATCATGTGCGAAAGACTAGCCTTTAATGAAGACATAGAAACAAAATAGAATCAAGTAAAATAGACATAGCAAATAATCATAAATAATTCCAGCATAAATATGAAACAATTAATCTCAGGAAGAAGTACAGAGGTTGACTATAGAGATCAAGATGGCAAATGAAAAGTTGAATGAGCTCATACAGACTACTAACATTCCTAACACTCCTTAATCCACCAGACTTCTATTCTAACACTCCTTAATCCACCACCTCTGTTATGATCTTTGTATAGATAGAAACTAGTGATACAAATCTTTGCTCGAGCCTACTTCATCGAGCTCGACACCTTTGGAGTGTACCATTTGCTTTGTCTTAGTGGAGGATTGGCACGAAGCAAAGGTACACTCAAGTGTGTCGAGATCGACGAAGAAAATGCTAAGCAAAGGTTTAATGCTTCATGTACGAAGACTAGCCTTTAATGAAGACATAGAACTAGAATCAAGTAAAATGATCGACGAAGGAAATGCTCGACCAATAAAAGGTCTAGAGATTAACGATTACACGAGACACTATTCCAACATATTGATTCATGATATTATGTGCTCTCGGAAGGAGAGTAGCTAAAGAACAAGTCTTTGCCATCTCAATCCTATTGTCTATACTCTTCATTAAATGAATATGATAATATAAATTCAAACTATGAGCTCTAAACAATACTTTGCTTAACGTCAAACGATCTCAAGCTGTTAATGAAAACAGATTAAACTTCGATCAAGCAGAGGTTGACTACAGAGATCAAGATGGCAAATGAAAAGTTGAATGAGCTCATCTGAGACTACTAGAAGAATCACAAACTAGTCATTAGATTACCAACTAAAACCTAATACTCTCAACAGGCGAACATGAAGAATCGAAATAACTAGCTTTCAGCCGAAAGTAACCAATTAACAAGACATCATATTGATAGTAGCAAGTAATACAATAGAGCTCAAGTATGAACTAACTATCACATTCAATCTCGATTATAAGATGAGTTCATCACGAGCATGTCAACAAAGCCCACCGATCAATTTACAATGAGCGATGAGCTCAACCGAAAGTAACCAATTAACGATAGATCATATTGACAAGAGCAAGTAATACAATAGAGCTCAAGTATGAACTAACTATCACATTCAATCTCAAGATAAGACATAGTTCATCACAGAGCATGTCAACAAAGCCCATGATCAACAAAGCCGAATCGCCACGGAGGAGCAATACTCACGAGAGGATGCCGCTGAAGAACTCACGGTGCAAGGAGGAGGCCGACACGGGAGGAGGACGGCGCGGGAGAAGGCCGGTCAGAGGGGAGGAGGACGGCGGGGAGAGGCGGTCTGAGAGGAGGAGGCCCACACGGGAGGAGGACGGCGTCGAGGTCGGAGGCGGCGACGTCGGGCTTATGGCCAGGAGGAGGTAACGGGCGCCGTGGTCGGGCGGCGGCACCGAGGTCAGGCGCCGAGGTCGGGCGGCGGCACCGAGGTCGGGGCGCCGAGGTTGGGGCGGCGACGCCGAGGTCGTGTCGGCGGTGAAAACTACTGGCGAGCCCTAAACCCTAGAGGAGGCGAACGAGCGCGAGAGCCTAAGGGCGCGAGAGAGAAGTGACAAGTGAGAGCAAAACCCTAGCGTTTCGCCTTATAAAAAGTATATCACAGACGGTTTATAACGAGAACCGTGCGTGATATTATCACGAGCGGTTCTATAAAAGAACGTGCAGGATATCCTGACGGTTTTTAACTACAACCGCTGCGTGATATGAACGTATCCTGAGCGGTTTTAAATAGAACCGTCAGTGATTCCTTTCCTGACGGTTATACAGCGGAACCGTCTGTGATAACTCTCTTCATTTTCCCGCGTGCCTCTTCGTCTCACGATCACACGGCGCGGCTTCATCTCTTCATTTTCCAACGTCGCTACAGCTCCCCAAATATCTCTTCGTCTCCCGTTCCGGCTTTAGAAATTGTTCTATATATAGATGTGTCCCCTTCTACAATGTATTTCACACAACCTCCTTGATCCCTTTCTCCACAAAAACAAAATGGCTGCCTCCTCTTACGTACACGCCTTTGTCTGCGCACCTCTCTCGCTATCGTTGAGTCGTCTTTGCGAAGAACACTATTTCAACAATGTCTTCACTCCTCTGTCCGAAATTTGCCGGGCGGGTGGCGGCCACCTTCCGCCGTCTTGACATTCTCCTCCGCCGTGTCTTCGGTGATCTCCCACTTCGGCGAGTTTACCGTGTCGTCGGCGTGGTCCTCCAAAACGGTTGCACGTCTCAGAGGCTTGTCATCACTTGGGCTTAATCGAGGCAAAGAAAGACGTCGAGTCGACTGTGAGACCCTCAAGCAAGAAGAGAGCCTATGGGCTCTCTTCAACTTGGTTCAACGATCAGGGTCTTGGGACACACTTTCGAGCAATGCGCGTCGTGGTGGGCGTATTCGAGGATTCGTTCGATCTTAAACCGTCCGCCCAAGACGCCGCCGCCTCTGAAGTGTTGAAGAGCAGAGATAGCGACCTACCTCCACCACTAGATAGGTTTCTAGTTTTTAATCTTTTGTAAGCTCTCGCCACGCGCGTTGTTTGGCTATATATATATGAAAATTCCCAAATTTAAAAAAAAGTTTGGAGGAGAAGTTACAATATCTATTTGCCCATAGTAAGAGCTAGATCCTCATCCCATCGGTACTAAAGTGTGGAGGTATGTTGATCTGGAGCCAGGCGGGGGCGGCCGGGTTGCTCCACTCGGCGATGGCGAGCGGCGTCCCCATCGGCGGTGGACACTGAGCAATGCGTGGCGAGATCTCCGAGCGGTTCTTAATAAGAACCGTCAGGATAACTCAGATCACGAGCGGTTCTAAATAAGAACCGTCGTGATACTACATGACGGTTGTAACGTAAAACCGCTGCGTGATTAGAGATTATCACGACGGTTTGTGAATAGAACCGTGCAGTGATAATTCCTGACGATTCTATTTCTCAGCCGCTCGTGATAGTGACTATCCTGAGCGGTTCTAAAAATACCGTCTGTGATAGTTGTTCGCGCCCGACCCCATGTTGGGCCGACCCAACACGACGGACCGTGCGTGATGGGCGTCTACTATAACCTATTTTGTAGTAGTGTATCTCGGCCTTGGGAAACAAGGAGCACCGGGTCGCACGCGAGGCATTGGGGTTAACGTGCCTTGGAGTCATGGATTCGCGGACGACTCTCGCGTATAGGACTAGGAAGAGATCCAAGGCGAGCACGACAACCGGTTAGTACAGATGATTACTAACCAATTTCAAAATGCGGATGGCGGCATTGCGAGTCAAATGGATATACTCATGAGCCGGTGATGCAAGCCGCCCTGCTAATTCGGAGGTAGTATTCCTCGGCGTCGGAGTAGCGTCGGCGTCAGCGCATAATTGTGAACATGACGACGTCCGATTCCGATAGACGACATCAAGGTAGCGTACATCTATGGAATGCACCAAAGATAGACCTATAGGGCGCCTTAGCTAATTGCGTGTCGTTTTGTAGGAGCCGACGCCTGTAAGCTCCAAGTGAGGATGGATGGGTCCTTTGTATTGAGGTGCGCAGGGATGGTGTATCCATACGAGGAAGGCGATCAAAGACAGTGCCCACCGCACACGGTTATGCCAGGGTCCAGGTGGATATGGTACATGTCAATTTTCGAGCCGTCCCGCTGAAGATTTGCCCGAACGAAGAGATCACAACACTAGGGGATGTCGTCCTCTCTTTTATCCAGTGGCCCAAGAAGGACATCGCCCTGGACCCAGCAGTGCCGTGATCTGGACACGACCATTCCTCTCCAACGGGACCCTCGATGACTCCACCTCATGTTTCGCCTCAGAAGGCCACCTCTTCGATTCCCATGGAGAAGACGCCGAAGGAACAGCAAAAGCGTGCCATCGTATTGGTTCCCAAGTCGTCTCACAAGAAGACGCTGCCAATCGCTAAGGCCAAATCGAAATCGACGAACGTTAAGGCGCCTCCCAAGTCCACGATACCCGGGAACTACATCATCGGAAAACCGTTGTGCTCCGACGCAGTATTAATGCACGCTGGATATGCTTGTCAGGCTTTGCATGCCTGGTACTTGAACAAGACCCAAAAGAAGGGTTGCGATACTAGAATCACCATCAGATACGAGGACAAGCATTTCTTCAACGGGACGAAGTACTTCGTCGTGGGCTTCAACGACTTATATGAACTATTCAACCTCGTTGGCCTCGACGTCTCGCTTCTACGATGTTGGACAACGTAAGTCGCGTACAATCAAGTTCTACATTCATGTAATCTGATAAATATCACAACTCATTGCTTATGTATAGATACATCTTTGAAAAATGTCCGGAATGGAAAGAACCGGTGGGTTTCCTCGACCCACATGTGGTATCGTTGCAAACCATCCAACAAGACTTGTCCTTCGTCGAGAAATACATAACGAGGTCATTGCTTCGTCAGACGAACATGAAGTACATAGTGGTGCCCTACAACCGGGGTAAGTGTCACTACTTGCTATACAAATTTTATTTGTACTTTATACGCAACCACGAACTTAGGTTTAATGACTATAGCGACATACATGAGTAGGTACCATTTGGATCCTTTTAGTTATTATACCCAAGAGGAACCATGTGATATACCTTGATTCCCTAAACCGCAACAAGCACGAATTGACATTCTAAGAGGAATACTCGAGAGGTATGCTCATTTCCTCCTTACATAACTCTATTGTAGTCTTCATTCGTTTGAAATGGCGAGGATAACTTTTTCAATCATGTAGGTCGTTCATCAATTATGTTGCCAACAAAGGAATATCACGATGGAAAAGCGCCTAACTAACACACAGGATGGATTTTCGATGCGCTACAACACGATAATCCTATATCATACTTCATAATAACGCGTCTCGAATGACTATACCTATATATGTAATTCTATTTTTGCGGTCACCACAAAAAAGATGATGAGTTATGTGCAATCTCGTGCGCTATCATATCGACTAATCCTTAGAGCTAGGAAGAAGGATCCCGAGGTTTGTCAATCTCGAAATAATTATTTCCTAATTATAAATTTAAATATATATAGCTTACCACTTTACTCTTAATTGGTAGCGACAGGTCTTGGATTTACAATGTGATTCACTCGTTGTGGAAGAGATCAAGGACATTCGAGGAAGCTCGCACCTTTATCAACACGAAATCATTAACGACAATGGAGAGTTTCACTCAAATCATGTACGAGAACATCACCCCACCGACACCTCTCATTGTAAACAATTGTAATCCAGTTGTAACTATAGCGACAATACTTGAACAAATGCGATCTTTTGTAATTTATTTTGAGTAATGATCACTTTGAGTTGTCAACAATTGATTATCTCTAATGAATCTGTTTTTGTGTATGCTTGAATCTGTTTTTGTGCATGCTTGTTTTCAGAGGGCATGGCTAGCAATTCCTGAGGCTAGCTAGGAAAATAGCAAAATTGTGGTCGATATGAAATATCACGAGCGGTTTTTGTTAAAAGCATGCAGCGAAGGCAAGTATCCGACGGTTTCTCTGGAAACCGTCGTGATCTGAGAATATCACGACGGTTATCAAAACAAACCGTGCGTGATCGGAGAATATCACGAGATGGTTCTAAACAAAAGCCGTGCGTGATATTCACAATCCTGACGGTTTTTATTTAGAACCATCGTGATATTCTCGATCACTGAGCGGTTTTAATCCAAAGCATGCGTGATACTAGCCTTCACAGCGGTTTTTAGTAAAACCGTCGTGGTATTCGTATCACGATGATTTTTACCGTCGTGATAATATCCTGTTATCACAGACCAACAAACATAGACGGTTCGGAAGCAAATGCGTGATGACGATTCCGGCAAATGCGTGATGTAACTTCTGTAGTAGTGGAATGAGTTGTGAGCCCACCAGTCGACACTTTTTGGGAGGGAAAAGGGAACAAGAACGTATCATTCATCACCACTAGAGTCTTAAGTTGTAAAGATTTGGCTTTTGACAGTTCCGGCATTTTGAGTTCTTCATTTCTTCAGATTTTATCCTTATTTAATAATAAAAAACAGTGAACCAGAAGGAAGATAGTTTAGGAGAATTTCGGGCTGTTTGGAACACTGAACACATGAATCAAGTATTCTATACGAGCTGTACATGCCTGTACATATTGTGGAAAAAAAATGAATGTGTGGACATCATGGATATCAGGATATATACACTTACGAATGTCATGCCTGCCCGAGATGTCGTGTAACGCCAAACGCTCATTAGTGGCAAGTGACGACACGTAATCTCGGCTGCTATGTAATCAGTAATCTACGCATCAAGTACAAGTTATGTGCTTTATAATTTAAATACGATGAGTCATTGTCCCCCGCTACCGCTAATGATAATGCTAGCCACTTGCAGAGAGACGTATATATAGTTCCCAGCCAAAAATAGATATTACCCATATTAATTCTTGGTGGGAAGGCCCTCCTCCAGCCATAGCCACGTCGCCCCGAAAAAACGCGTTGTCTGATCGTCTCCGCCCTCGCGCGCCCGTCCGATCCGAGCGACCGCGCTTCGTGCGTTTCGCGTGCATTGACTCGGACGCGCGGCCGATGGGCCCGTAGGCTCGCGCATGCGCTCGATGCGCGCTGGTCGTCTCGCTCGCCTTGGCCTCCACGCGTCCGGTTGCCCCACCTTTGGCGCTACGCGTGCGTGCCGCGCCAGGGGCGCGGTGATCTTCTAGTTGGTGCGTCCGGTGGCCCCACCTTTGGTGCTATGCGCGCCAGGGGCGGGTGATCTTCTAGTTGGTCTTAATTCCCTTGTCATCCTGGTGGTGAGATCCATTTGGTTAGAAAGAAATCCACGAGTCTTCCGGAATGGAAGCAGAACGGGGGCTGAGGTGATCTCAAATATTAAGGAAACCTGCGGACAGTGGAGAGCGGCGGGAGCCACTTCCATAGACAATTTGCAGGTTGTGTAACCCATGGTACGTAGTAGTAGAACTATAAATGGTTGCGAGATTTCCTAGTATGAGGTAATTGTACGATATCACCAGAGGTTTGTATGTTAAGCCTCAGCTTGAAAATGCATGTAGCTTTCGATATGGGAATAGTTCTTTTTTGTCTGTCGATACATGCGAATGACGATGCAGATATATGTTCCCATGCAATATGCATGCCCTCACTGCCTTGCATGCATGACTATATACATTAATGTAGTGGTTTTCACGGGCGTGCATGCGCACTCACCAAACTCAAACTACCACTGGATGCTTCCACCCCTTACATGCATGCTCGTGCAGCACTCGATCGGCAAAGGTGAGAAAGAAACGTACCGTCAATTTGCTTGCTCGATCGAAAGTAAACAGATAATAGCATCAGGACCTTTCCATTTTACTTTACGTACTATGGTTTTTTCTTAGGGGAGACTATACTACGCTTTGTGAAACGATCAAGGCGCTACATGGACACGTACAGTATTCGGCAAGCTTCCGTGCATCGTCAAAGGTAAAAGCTTTGTGGCTAGTGCCGGGAACGGACGGGGCAGTTGAACGAATTTAGGTAGTTGAGATATGGTTGCTCTCTCTCTCTCTCTCTGCGCGCGCGCGTGCACGACTTCCCCTTAGCTTCGAGTGTCTTCTTTCTCACACACACACTATCCAGTCTTAAACCCCAACCCCAAGACCCCAGTGAGCTATAAATCGCCAGTACAAGTCTCTAGCCCACGTACGTACGTGGCACGCCCGTCCCCTAGGAACGCATGCACGCGCGGCACTGAGATGGAGAACCTCCAAGGAGACGGCGAAGCGCACGCGCTCATCCCTCACTTCCCCTACTTCACAGTGCCGTCGACGCCACCACTTGCGCCGCCGGCGGCCTCGTCAGACGATCAGCACAGCCCCATCGCAGCACTCCAGCCGCCGCCGTGTAGTCCTCCTCTGGACCCTGAGCTAGCGACGACTACGGTGCCGCTGATGCTGCCGGCGATGGTGGACTGGTCGTCGCTGTTCCAGGCGGGCTTGGTGGTTCCGGCGGAGCAGCTGCAGGAGGAGGCCGTGCCGCAGGTGGATCAGTATAGCGGGGAGAACGACGGCGAGGCGGGGGGCAGCGCGAGTAACAAGGAGAAGGCGAAGGGCGGCGCGGGGAGATCCGGGAAGCCGAAGAAGGCCGGCAGGCCACGGTTCGCGTTCCAGACGAGGAGCGCGAACGATATCCTGGACGACGGCTACCGGTGGAGGAAGTACGGGCAGAAGGCCGTCAAGAACAGCCAACACCCCAGGTTCGTTTAAGTTTCCCTATATTCCCGATTCATTTGATGCCAGCATGCATGTGCATACGCGCGTGCCTCGTCGTGCATGCAGTGTGTGATTGCATCAGGGATGTTGAAACGAACGCACATTACACGCATGCACGCATGTCGCGCGATCCTAATTAGCATGGCATTGGCGTAAGGATTTGCATTCATACGTATGGACTTTTGTTAGAGTATATCGATCGGGGATCGGTGTATATATGCATCAAAGTATATGTTTATAAACTTGTGTACTGGGGCAAGATCATGAAGTACAAAAAGGGTGCGCGGAACCTAGCTTTTCGTACACATATATATCCGGCCGGGTGCATCGATCGATACTGGGTATGCACACGCTCAAGTGTTCTTGTTGCATGTAGCGAGAGCTAATTTGATATGGACATGCATTTTCATTTGGGGTCCGTCTATATAAGATTTAACTGTTTTCTCAGCTCAAACAGTCAAATTTTAGTTTATTTCCTCAAACAGTCAAATTTTAGTTTATTTATAACTCCATTATACATAAATTATAGTAAATTATTTATGTAATTTTTATTCTTAGTTAGTGTAATTATTCTCGAAAGTCTTAATAACTCATATTTCCATCACATGATTCAAAATCTAACATATACTTTTAGAGGTTGAGCAAAAACAAAGACAAAAAAAAATTCTATACTAACAAAATACGAAAAGACAGTGAATCCGTTACGTTCTGAAGAAAAAAATTATAATAAATTCGGATCCAATTCATCAGATTAGAAAAAGCACAAATCTTAAAGTATATCAAACGGGTGAAAATTCGACTATTTGACCCCAAAAAATCAGTCGAATGTTGTTTAGCAAAAACCGTTTCATTTGTATGCATCCGGTGGAACTAAGAACAGACAAATTAACGGAGGTTCAACGCTCCCGATCTACTGAACGGGCGATGCGTGCGCATGACGTGCCCATTCTAGGTAAGTCGGGTGTGCCACCGCGCCCTGATCAACTGTTTGAATATCGAGCTGCTCATGCGTGCATGATGTGTTTGGAGCATCAGAGCTACCCCTCCCAATTTGTTGTTCGCCAAATCGATCTCTAAACACGTCTAGTCGTCTGTTCCTTCCTAAAGCGACGAATGTACGTAGTAACGTGTAGCCACGTAGATGTGAAAAGACGACGCCATAACCACGCGATGAAATTCGCTTGCTTTAATTCAGGCAAGCACCGGCGTGCGTGCGTGCGTGACATGACCAAATCATGCATGCCAATGATCATTATGTGTACGATGCGCAGATAAATATTTATATCCCTTTTTTTCATAGTAAATCAGTTAATTCATTCCGAATTATGAGTTAGCAGTATGCATGCATGATACATATGGTTACATGCATTATTCACTATTCCTAGTTTGATCTCTCTCTCTCTCTCTCTCTTTTTTGCGATTATAAGGTACTAAAGCTGGACTGTTTGGTCTTTGGTCTAAGAAAACATATGCATGCATGCTTATCCACTACAGGTCAATCGTGTGTTCCTCCCTCCTTAGTACTCACTAAGACCATCTCCAATGTTGTGTTTTAGCCGATTCAAATGAGGAGAGAGAAGACATTGAATCGATTCAATATATTAGAGTGGTCGATTCCAACAAAAAAATGCATGGAACCGGACTCTACTTAAGAGTCGATTCAAAACATTAAACAATTCATATGAGCATTAAACAACTATATATGAGAGAGTGCGGTTAAGAGCAGATAATATTATTTTGTGATTTTTTTAATATAACGTGGGTCCCAATTATTAGTAGGAATTGGTTCAATGCATTGGAGCAAAATAAGCCCAGTTCCTAGAATACTTACATGGCATGACTTTGAATCGACATCGGTTCAATACCCTAAAGATGCTCTAATTGAATCTGCGTGGATCATGTTCATGCATCTATGTGTGCATGTTTTTCCTGCGGTTTTGTGCACGAGTCGCTCATTCTAGCTAATGATCGCTACAAGCATGCATGCATCAAATTCAGGCACTGATATGCACTTCCGATACATAATTAATTACCTCCTGGAATTAATTTGTACTCTCTCTCTCTCTATATATATATATATATTGATGTCGATGAAGGAGCTACTACCGGTGCACCCATCACACGTGCAGCGTGAAGAAGCAAGTGCAGCGGCTGGCCAAGGACACGAGCATCGTGGTGACCACGTACGAGGGCGTGCACAACCACCCCTGCGAGAAGCTCATGGAGGCGCTCGGCCCCATCCTCAAGCAGCTCCAGTTCCTCTCCCAGTTGTAATTAATAATCAAGCTCCGATCCATCTTAATAATCCACAGGCTTCCCTAACTTGGTCAAGCCACACAAATACAATGTATATTGTACACGTATGTAGGTAAATATACCAACCAACTTGGAGAAAAGGAGTGCGTCCGTGTAAATATCCGTGTCTACTAAGCTTACAAATATTTATGTGACGGCACAGATAAGCTGAAGTCGCTGTTATTTCCAATCTCATGTGTTGTTCGTTTCTGAAAAATGCCACCTTAATTCGGTACTGAAAAAGAGTTTCTTCAACTGGTGCATTTTTTTTAGAGGATTCGACTGATGTATTTTATTTTACTTTTGGAGAGGATTCAACCGATGCAGTTATGCTGGTTCAAATGCGAACTTTTTTTTTTATTAATTAACATTTTTTTGAATTTTATTTTAAAGTTAACCCCGACGTACTTTATTTCCAATTCTGACCCCTTTGGTCACGCTATGGGTGATGGCGTGATAAAACAACACTGTCACGCACCAGGATAAGTCCCCAAAATATCACTTTTTGTCACGCTACTGGTTGTGGCGTGACCAAATAACACTGTCACGCCACTAGTGGCGTGATCAAAGGAGTTAGAATTGGAAATAAAGTACGCTGGGGTTAACTTTAAAATAAAATTCAAAAAAATGTTAATTAATAAAAAAAAATCTTCAGATGCAGTTTCAACTTAAAAAAGGCTCATGGGCTCATCTTTCTTCAAAAAAAAAAAAAACCGCTAGAAACAGGCAACGCGTGTCCGTCTGAAAGAATAACAGCCGGCAATGGGCTATCTATCGGGCCTATCTAGCCCATACACGAGCCCACGAAGGACGTAGAAAAAAGCCCACCCGCACAATACCATTCCATCCTCCACCCCCATCTCGCCCTAGCCTCCTCCCGGCGAGCAGCAGCCAGGCAGCCACCACGCAGCGACGCGCCGACGGCCGGGTAATCTCCCCCATCACTTTTCTATCGCTCAGTTCGTCTTTTTTCCCCTTTCTTTCTGCGATCTCGATGTCCCTCTCGATGGTTCCGACTCCATCGTAGCCTTGGCGAAAATATTAGCTATTTGCTAGGGTTTTAGGAACGAACCAGATTCCGAGGTTTTTCACCAAGGGGAAAGCCAATGACTCGGCTGTATTTGGAGAATCGATTCCGCTTTTCGGCGAGAGCGGCGGCGGTAGGTCGAAATTTCGCTACGGATGTTGTACGCCGGGAACGGCAAAATCTGTCCAGTTGCGATTGATGCAATCTACATCTGGCTTGAATTGTGGCCCAAACCGCCAAAGATGTTTAGGAATGGATCGTTTGAGTCGTGCCGGTATGTCAAGGTGGCTATGGGCGCAGTTTCTCTAGAAAGAAGGAAAAAAAACTTCAAATTATTCGTTCCCTGAGCGGATCATGTTAACATGAACAATTAGTTGTTTCCTTGACCAAACTGAATCAGAGATTACTTAGTTATCTTGTAGTTTTTGGGGCATGTTGCAGCCCATTGTCCACTAAAGGGAGTACAGTATGGCAGCATCGGTTACTAGGTGTAAAACGAACGAGCGATGTAATAAATTTTGAATTTTGCTGCCTATGCAGTGTTTCTGTATGAAGCTTATAGCGCACATGAAGTTGTGCTGTGATGTGATTATTTCGATGTTTTTTTTTTGTAGAATCAGGGTATTTAAGCTTGCCTTCAGTTTTTTTATGAGAATAGTTGGGGAGACCCCTACTGAAAAAGCTTGCTTCTAGTTAAGCATTAGCTAATATAATTTTTCCTTTTCTCTTTTCACATTGCAGGAAGGCAAAAAAAACTTCAAGGAGAACCTGATCCTAGAAAATGAACAAGGGAAAGATTTTCAAGTTGGCAAAAGGATTTAGAGGAAGGGCAAAAAATTGCATAAGGATAGCGAGGGAGAGGGTTGAAAAAGCCTTGCAATATTCCTACAGGGATAGGCGTAACAAGAAGAGGGACATGCGATCCCTTTGGATTGAGCGCATCAATGCTGGTACACGATTGCATGGGGTATGTATCAATTGCAGTATTGCACTCAAGCTGTCTAAAGGAAATGAATTTTGGTATTGGATAGGAATATCTAATCACCATAAGTCTTTTGCATGCTTATTTTAAAACGAATAGTTCAAGATAAGATAGCACTACCAGCCTTGCATTCTGCTGTTTAAGTAGCTTTTTTCTTGCATCTAACTACCAGGTGAACTATGGCAATTTCATGCATGGATTGATGAAGGAGAACATCCAACTCAACAGGAAGGTGCTCTCAGAGCTGTCAATGCATGAGCCATACAGCTTCAAGGCACTTGTTGATGTATCTCGCAATGCATTTCCTGGGAACAGACCGCCTGTCAAAAAGGACGGTCTAGCAGCTATCCTATGAAACTATTTGTCCAATAAGTCACTGCACTCATGGTATTCCCTTCATTGCAACTGAAAGTTACGACAAGTCTACTACTATTGCCTTTCAGCTTGTATCCTTAGGGTGAGTCTGGGTGACTCATCTAATTTATGCCCTGCATGTATTTACGTCATTTCCTGTATCCTCAATAGCAGGAAACATCTTACTGCATTATTGTTCTTTTGGCCCCTTTCTGTTGCTCTTATGGAGAGAGTTCTCTGTGTACTGTTGACAATTTCAGCAATATTGATTACGAATTCTGTAGCAAGATACACATAGACTGATGACCCTTGTTTCTTTATAATGGTGACCATGTGGCCTATCGAACTTTGCAAGCTTGGTTTCTTCTGATGTCTTCGTAGATTTTTGCAAGTAGTTTGCAGGAGAATTAGACAGTTAACCAAGCACCCCTGCTTCTAAATGTATACTTCTACAGTGCTTTGATTTAGAGAAAAAAAGGAATATTGCGTGGACCTTTCAGTTTTGTCGCAGAGGTAGAATGCATGATAGTCCAGAATGATCGTGAAGTTCCACTTGAAGGCTTATGACACTACATTTTATTGATTCAGATGTCGTGCTCCAAATCTCAACTTCCTTGGCATGTACTTCATATGCAGGATGTATGATCAACTCCAGAATTAAAGGAACAAACTTTTTTGATTTGTTCGTTTTGGTTTTTACCTTTCCTATTGTATTAGAGGAACTGTGTTTTCCTGAGAGCCATCTTCATTGTGACAAAGGGTATATATGTGTATGTCAGATACGTATTGTGTAGAACTTCAAATTCTGCCAAAGTAAAGTTCATACTCAAAAGGCATATAGCAACAGAGCCGCACCTCGAGAACATAATTATTTTTTTTATGCCTAGCATTGCATTAATTAGCTACCAGGGCTAGCTAATGTGTGTTTGTTGCCAGGTTGCTTCAACTGTAATACTTGTTATATATGTGCCTAGCATTGCATTGATTAGCCACCAGGGCTAGCTAATGTGTGTTTGTTGCCAGGTTGCTTCAACTGTAATACGCATTCAGGTATTTCCTAAGGTATGTGCTTTGGATTCTAGCTAATGCATGATAGTTCCTAGTTCCTTAAGGAGAGAAGCCACAATGCATGATGCAAAATGTTGTGTGTACAGAAACTATAGGGTAACTTTTCGGTGTTTGCCACTTGGCGTAGAGCTCTCCTTTTCCTTTATAAGAAGAAAGCAAAGACATCAATTCTGATTCGAGAAATTTACTTCTGCACACAGATTATGTTTGATTCCCCTTTCAAGTCTCCATAACGAAATGCACGTCAAATCTGCACATCGCTTTTGTCTCCATGCAAAGTATGAACAGTGTGTGTTGATTAGAGCACCAAAGCCAGCTGGTGCGCTTTGAGTTGCTAGTTTCTCTTGGCTGGAGTGCGCTATATATCTATCAATTGATGACAGAATAAAGCAGCCGTGCATGATTGCATTATCAGCTGTGTATTTCTGAAAACTATAAATCCACAACTTTTCCTCTTTACAGGTTATATAAAGGGACCTTAGTGTCTGTACTGGAACAGAAAATTGTGTGAACTGTGAGGGATGTTCTCTGCTTGCTTTGTTCGTGTGATCCTCTACCATTCACCCTCATCAGATATATCATTTTCTCTTCTTGTTTTTCGATTAAGATATATTACAGGACACAACCATCAAGCATATATATATGTATATATCTACATACATATACATATATATATGTATGTATGTATATATACCTTGTCGTTTATAAAATCAGAATTGTTCCCTTGATACTTATCTCAGAAATGCTGCATGTGGAACCGGTTCTGTACTGGATGTGATGTTTTTGAAAGCTCTGTAGTTCTTAATCTAACACGGCACTGTTGATACTTATCTCAGAAATGCTGCATGTGGAACAGGTTCTGTACTAGATGTGATGTTTTTGAAAGCTCTGTAGTTCTTAATCTAATACGGCACTGTTTGATTTTACTAAAAATGTTCATTTGCTGTACTTTCTTTGGATAATTGTACTGCCTAATTTAACACGGCACCGTGTCAGGGATTGAAATCCCGGCCGGTAACCGCCGGTTACCGGCCGGTTACCGCTTACCGGAGGGGGGCCGGGATACGGGATCCCGGCCGGTAATCCCGGGCTATTCAAATTTAAATTCAAATTCAAATGATTTTTAATCAAATTTGAACGAATTTCATCCGGGAGAAAAACGGTTTGACCGGTAACCGGACCGGTTACCGGTACCGGCGGCTGGCCGGGATCCATCCCGGGACCGGTTAGATGACCCTTGCACCGTGTTGAAAGCTCTATTGCTGTTTCAATGAATTGGGACCAGGACGGATCTAGCATGTGGCCGGATGGTAAGAGGTGCCATTGTGCCCTTGTTCACCCGATTCTGAATTCTAGGATCAGAAATCACGGTGTTCTACTCATCTCTCTCTCTCACTCTTCTTTTTTTTTTAACGAGGTGCTCATCTAAAATTCAGTGCTTAGGTAACAAGTTTGGCTAAAATGACTGAATGGCATGTTAGATGCACCCTATAGACAATCATAAGAGATAATTATATCGTTTTTATGTTTATGAACTATTAAATAATATGTTATTTTGTCTTTTGAATGAACTATTATTTATATTGATTAACAACTATGTCACTTGTTTGTGAAACTCTTTATTCATGTTATGATATTATTCTAAATATCCATGGTCTTGTATCATTATGTGGGACAGACACGATTTATAGATCAGCACATATATTGTTTGATGATCACGTTTCACGAATCATTGATACGAGATATTAAATCAATGATGTGGACATATCGTTGGAGAACATAATATTGGATCGACTCACTTTGAGACACTACAGGAATTATTATATTCTTAATTGTCGTCAGTTGGTCTTATACATAGTGTCTGTGGGATCCTTAGACTTGAGATCATCGTGACATCATCATACATGTGTAATAGTTTACTTAAGGGTTGTTAAACGCTACTCCGTAATTGGGTTGTTATAAAGGTAGCTTTCGAGTTTACTACGAAACATGTGGAGGAATGTGAGCGATCAAGATGTAATTTGCTCATCCTATATAACAGAAGAGATATCTCTGTGCGCCTCGATGTTATTGGATTAGGGAAGTGTATGATCACGCCAAATGTGGTTGATGAGTCAACTACAACAAAGTAATTCACTACAAGATTGAGTGAATGATCGAGCTATCAAAAGATGGCACACATCTCGCCTTGAGTTCGATCTGATATCATGAGGCAAAGAGATCAACACATGAACACTATATAGGTTCGTCCGATATGATTTTTATATGTATTCAGGTATCACTATGTTCATCTAGAGACCGCCACCGACTTGTGATTGGAAGGGGTTTTCGGATCGCAACCAAATACATATGAACCTACAGGGTCATACACTTGGGTCAGAACAAATCAGTTCAGATAGGATCCGTTTATATGGGCTTTGTACTTTAATGGGCCCTTAGCGTAGAGTTCCACTAAGGGGGCTCTTTGTAAGGGGATGTGTAGGGCTTTTGGAAGGACGTTGCACTACCCACCGAAACCCTAGATGTCATCCCCGAAGGTCCTACCGTGCGCGCTGGTGGAAGCACATCGGTACACAACGTTCCATCTCTGAACGCGTGGATACCGTAGAGGCACTACTGTGGTTGTTGTTGTGCTGATCGATGACGATCCACGACGTATGTGAGGAACCCGAGGAGTTGCTAGAGAAGACAATCGGCGGCTAGACGTTGGACGATCAATTACTTCCACTACATCGACGTGTGTGACGCCGAATCGGGCTGCTCCAACTCTTCTTCCACTACACTGCTCGTCTAGTGTTAACGATCTATTATCTCTTACGTACATGAGTTCCTATTATATGTAGTAGAATTTTTTTTATTTTATGTTAGTGTAGCCTCTAACAACGTAACATCAGTTGGAATTGCTATGAATGTCTTCACATCCAATGTATCTTTTATGACAGAGACAGCAGTAAGGTGAACGACGCAAAATCCAGGAGAAGTCTCACAGAACATTCATGAAGAGTCTGGTAAATGAAGATGTCCTTATTTACCTGTCATGCATCGAGAAGCTTCTCATCGCAGCTTTTTTGTGAAGCAAAGTTGTAAAAAATGTTCCACTATTCCATTGAGATCCCAGTGGATGAATTTTGCTCCGTAGCTCGTAGATCTTTTTTAGGGATCAATCACTTTTGGATATATAGCCTAAAATTCTACCGAAGGAAAGGAATATTAGCCATGATTTCCGTCAGGACAGGGTATACGTTTTTGCAATTTGCAGTCACCTAAACGCTAAAGCTGAAATGGCTTCTGTTTCTACCCCCGAAAGCTTCACCATTGGACTATTTCAATGAAGACACCAACCCAAAGTTACAATCATGCATGAAAGCAAGCTACATCAAGTTTTTTTTTAATTCAAGCACATTGAAGTGATCTCTTGGAGCAGTAGAGTTGCTTGTCATGGAATCTTAAGATTGGTGGCCATCTCTGGAAAAATACTGGCCATGCTCATCACAGCACGTCGACTCAAGAGATTTGGGCAAGAGAGTTTGACCTTTTGCTCTTGATGACGTTGCAAGTTGCAATCTAATAGTTGGTGCCCTGGCTGCATCACCTTCCCTCTAGAAGCACAGTTCAAACGTTCAGCATGATAGTAATATGTTTCGTATTTTGTAGCCTTGCTTACAAGGTTGCATTTCTCAGTACAGTTTCTCTGTTCCATTCAGTTATTTTCTTTCCCGTCTTACAAGCTCTGATACTTACTGCCAAGTCCTTTGATTTTCTTCATCAAGTGGATACCTGCTGTAATTTACTCGTTTAACTCTTCCATAAATCACATCCCGAGTGATTTTGCTTGGCCCTTAGCGAGCAGCATTGCAAATCCACCATAAGGTTTCTTCCTGCGTTGCACATTGTCATGGTCCTCTCCTGCCTTACATTATCCTATGCTATCTCCATCACCAGGGAACTATCGAGTTAACTTGACATTCTGGGATTAGTCGAGTGTTAGGTGGGTCGATGGCTACCTCCGAAAGAATCAGAGCACTCCTTTAGACATTCGCTGTAGCATTTCATTTTCTCACTCTCACTTCAGGGTGGTTGATCTCCCGTAAGTTGTTCGATTACGATCGCGTTGCGCGTGCAGTGCAGGTAGGGCACGCAGCTTAGCCTTGGACTTGGTCTGGGAGACGTAGATGCAACATGTTTGCAGGTCATAATCTGTCAAATTTCTTCAGGTTGGACGATCCAACAGGCATGTTGCGAGTCATAATTTGTCAAATTTCATCAGGTTGGGCGATCCAACAGAGCATATAACCTTCTGTCTGTTTCTTTAGAGTTGGTGGTTCCTGTAAAGGTAAATGAGAAAATTGGCAGTTGGCTTCTTCATGCTATTAATTAATTAAAGTCCCTTAAGCCAAAGGAAAATCGTGAGATCATATAGAGAGTGACATGCAAAATTCATCAAAAGAAACCACTGAGAATATATTGATACTTATAAAGTGTCCCCTTTTCTTAAAGAAACAATAGAGGTTGTGTTTCTATACAACATTAATATTGTTAAATTGGGTGTCAAGGAAATCTTTTTGGGAAAAAATGCTTCTTCATGTGCAAGTAAGCTAGCTGCCTTCTAAAGCAATTATACTCTTTGGACAACCGGTATTACCTTTGTTCGTCCTCTCTTTTCAACCGTGTTTGCCTTTTGTTCTTGACCGTTTGTTCAAATGGAAAGAAGTGTTCATATCTCGTTGCATGCAAGTTTGCCGTGCTCCGCAGCATGTCATTTTTGTAGGAAGAATTATGTGCAGTGACAGCCTCTGATGACTCAGGAGTCAGGACTTCTCGATCGAATGCATGATGGATCTCATGACGACCTGATAGAATCCATAGCATTTTAATTTGGTTAAAAATACTACTGAATATCATTTAACTTTATTATTCAGACAGGGAGCATGTATGATAGCTTAGTCAATTACAAATTTTGCTTTATTCATCATTTTCCTTTTTCTTTGTTGATCGTCTGATGGCCAGCTTCATCTTTCCTTTTTTTCCTTTGAAAACATCCATTTTGTTGCTGTCTCAGCTGGAATGCACTAAATATAAACCTAATGACGAAACATATGCAGAAGACCTGTACAAGTTATGCACCACTGAACTTAAGAACACGCCATATCATCCTGTTATACGCATTCCTCTGTTAAGTGTATAATTTTGCTTGATATATGGTTATAAACAATGCTTTGTTAACATGTTGGGTTGACTTTTCGATTTATTTGACCTAGTTTATTGCTCAACTGCCCACTTTTCAAGTGCCTAATCGTGGTTTACGGAACATTATGTATGTTCATTTCATTCTCGAATGCATTATGCATATAAGCCCTCGCAAAAAAGAATCATAGGACAAGCTAGGAGGAATCTCTGTGTCTACTATTTAGCTTAAAATTGAACAACTCTGAGCTGAGCCTGACATAGTGCAGAGATCATCTGCCTGACATAGTAGTGCACTTATAGCCTTGAGCTGACACTTAGCTTAGAACATACTGCTGCTACTATTATACTGCAAGTCAAACGCGCTCCGCTCTTTCCTCTTTCGGTGCAGTGCTAAAATGAAATCACTAGCTACAGCCTCTATGCAACGAGCTTCAGATCAATCACTCTTCACGCCTTATAATGCTGTCGCCACTAACACCAATATATACCCCGACCTTTAGAGCACATGTAAATCTATCCGAATTGATGTGCCACGAGCCCATGTCACTCCGCGTGCAAAAGCTCGTGTGAAACGCCACTTTCTACGCAATTTAGTCACGTAAATTCCTAGTTATCATCGACACCAAAGGCGAATATGCATGTAACAGGTGTAGTTTTCCTCTTTTTTTATTTATTTAAATGTAACAGGTGTAGTTGATATTTCAGAGCCACGAACGAAAGCATTCGTGCTAAAGCTCTCGCGCGTGATGCCTCCCCCTCCCGGTGTCCCTCTTGGCGATCACACAAGGTGCGTCGAGTCAGTGAGAGTCAGATCAACTCGTGTGATCGGTTGGTCACCGATACGTGCGAACGCCAAGTACGCAACGCAAGCGAAAGTTCGGCTCACAAGCTGATTGTTGCGTCACTATTTAGAGCGGCATTAGCAAATATAGCTTCCTTATAATCGTAATTATAAAAATAACGCTTTCGTCCGCACCACTATAGGACGGACGACTCCTATACTAAGGCGTCATATGTCGCCCTGTAGCTTATCCGTCCCACGGTAGTGCGGCTGTGAAGGCGCCATTCTTACTAATGTCACTCTAAATAATGTCATTTAGGCCAAACGTAGTGTAGATACGATAGCATGATATGATATTGAGTCTTTAACCTTTTTTTTTGGCTAATCATAATCTGTACCTTGATTCATCGCAAAATGAATGTATTTTATTTTGTTAGTAGCAGGTATCAGGTGTGCACGTACAGTTGCATGACAATCCAAGGATTCAGTAAGTACACTCCTTGACAAAGCTGCATCCGAGATTGACAAACTTATAGCCCACTAATTGTTTAACCTGCCCGAGGCTCCGCATGGACTTGGTATGAATTAAAACATATTATTTTACTTATTTATTATATATTTTTAATCCGAGATACACATTTTTTCTGGTACTGTTGGACTAAAATTTAAATAAATAAATAAATATATGTGATATAAATTTTGAAGCTATATATTGCGAAAAATAAACATAAGTATTTATAAATTAATAGCTTAAGTCATATTAACAACTAAAAAATATATTTAAACAATAAGTTTAATCCCCACGGGGTTCAGGTCCCCAGCGGGGACGATATCATTTTTCTCCCGCAAAGCTTGGCGGGGATTTTTTTTTTGGGGTGGGGGGGGGGGGGGTGCATCCTCGCCGCCCCTAGTTTGGTCCGCGTGTAAGGCTCGTTTAGTTTGTCGCCTTTCGGTTAAGGCTGCCGTTTACATTTGGGATTTTTCTTGTTTGGATTAGGTTGCGATTCTTGTTATCTTTTCCTCTGGAAATCGGTTTGGATTTTGTATGCCCAGGCCAGGTCAACCTATCCTTTTGATTTCTCTAGATTTAAAGCTAAGTAGCTGGCCATGGAACTCATAAATGGGAGTGTCTATACTTTAGGTGACTGAATTTTTTATTATCCATCAGTCATTTTTTCTCACCGTTGGATCAACATTCTATGGGCCAGATTGTCTCTTTCTAAAATAGACAAAAGTATTACAAGAAAAATATATAAAAAAATTTAAACTAGACAAAAGTAAATCTAAGTGAACCCTACAACCCTACAAATACAAAAAAAAAGAAATATGAAAACAAATAAAAAAAATACAAAAACAAATAGAACTAAAAGTTACAGTAGAGCTGTGCTAAAATTACACATCACTTGGTACTGCAATTTTAGGTTTAGTATTGTGCAACTATAGATGATTGATGGATAAGAAAATTTCAGACAACTGAAAATTAGCAAATCCGCTCATAAATCTGGGGGAACCAACGGTTTAGCGTGCACATTGCCCGCTGGTTTGAGCGAGCAATTAGTTAACTGATCCGACACTGTTTGCTAAAAAAAAAATCTCCGCTCTAAGGTTTGGATCGATATGATGTTAGCGAATGTTTGAGTGCACATTTAGCTGATCGATCAAGTGGTACTTGTTGGCGAATAGCCAAAGGAAATATGGCTAATTAATATAATCCTTAGGGCATGTACAATGGTATAAATAGATGTTATTTATAACAACTATCTATGTCACTTGTAGACAGCACTAAAGACAGCTCATACAATGGTATAGACGGCTGCTGTCTTTTTAGTTGTCTTTATAGAACACACAATCTTTCAATGTTTTTCTTGTTTCTTGTGTTATAGTCGACTACAGGATTGTAGACAACATCTTTCTCTCTCTATTCTCTTTCATCCACGTCAGCAAAAATCCTATGTGACAATGGTTATAGACGGCTGACATAAACCCATTGTACATACTCTTATGAAGTCAGCTTTTTATATTTATGAGTGCTCAGTTTTTTTTCCTGAAGCAATAATTAATGTGTTAGTTGAGGTCTCGAAAAGAGCGACTACATATAATAATACAAAATTTTCTTAAGAAACAATGGAAAATTGTTTCGTCGCATTTCCTTTTGCTCCATCCGGTTACAAATACATGTCAGTTTGGAATACGTACAGTCAAACTTACCGATGTTTTTTAAAATATTTAGATTGGATACATGAAAATCATATGTATAAATTTGTCTAGAAAGGTATTTTCATAATATTATAATTTTATTAGGCGTTATAGCTATATTATAATAGAAATTAGTGGTTAAAGTTGCGCTTTGGGGACCGTGTCAATGTTTAAAACGATGTGTATTTGTACGAGTTTTGTGCACCAAAAAGGAGACTATTTCTCAACGAAACGTGAAAGCAGCTTCACCCTATACATGCACAATTGCACATGCGTCATTTTATACAACTAGTTGATCCCGTGCTTTGCTACGAATAAAAAATAATAATAATATGCCCACACTACTACAAAAAGGTTAATACTGGATGTCTCATCATAGACGGTTGATCAAAACCGTCAGCATTAAATACAATCGCAGACGGTTTTGGTTTAGCGACCGTCTGTGTTACTGGCTGAGCTAAAAACCGTATGTGATACTGTGAAGAGGTAATATCACAGACGGTTCATATTGAAAACCGCCTGTGAAATATCATAGACGGTTGTTAACAAGAATATCACAGACGGTTTTTTTTCATAAAAAACCTTCTGTGATACTTCACAGACGGTGTTTAATACAAATTGTCTTTGATAATTAACTCATCACGGATGGTTTGTATTAAAAACCGTTTGTGATAATTTAATTTTGTGTCACAGACGGTTTGTAGTTGGAAGTGTCTGTGATATGTTCAATGCCGCTTCGGCTTCCGCGCTCTTCCTCTTGCGTGACGACGTTATGATGCTTCCATATCTAGCAGTAATTAAGCGAGTTCTTGCTGTATTGATACATACGCAACTAGCTAGTACGTAAATCGTTGCGCGCCATGGTGAGCACGCGGAGCATGACGGCGAGGACCAAGGTGAGGAGGTCAGCGATTGCCGTCACTCTTCCTCACGATGTCGTCGTTCACATCGTCGGCCTCGTGGCAGTGAGCACTCCTCAGTCCATGGCTGACCTCTGCAGCCTATGAGCCACGTACGTATTTATATACCTACAAAAATACGTACTACTATTTGTGGTGGCAACCAATCCATGCATGCACATACATGTTGCTAATCTGACTAACAACAACACCCTTAATTTAGCCTTTTAATTTTCTCTTATAGAGTAATTCGTGTATTAAGATTCTGACGTCTTGAATTGTGTACGTATATTGGAGTTGCAAGGCTATGTATAAGGCGTCCAAGGAGCGCACCGTGGTGCTGGAGCGGGAGGAGGCGATGAAATGGCTAGACAACGAGCGCTACCTCGCCGTCGTCAACCACTTGGCTAGCGTTGGCAACCCGGATTATAGAGATAAATTGTTGTTGATATTGGATTATTGAAGATTGGATCATAGAAATATATCCTGGATGAATTATAGAAATAGATCTTGATTGAATTATAGAAATATGATTATTGAAGATTGAATTATAGGATTACCAATTCATGAAGTTGATTTCGGTGGATTAGGTTAAATCAAGAAGTATGAAATTAATAGGGTATGTTGGTCATATTAGATTTAATTGGATATGATTGAATAGAGAAGTGGATTTAAAAGAAATCTTTGTGGGATTATAGAGATATGTCTCGATCAAATTATAGAGTTGTATGATTGTTGGATATTGGAATATATGATTGACGAATATCTTACCGATATTGGAGTTGGTCAAAATAATTGTTGGATAGATGGTGAAAAAATAATTTGACGGATTAAATTTGAATTTGTGGATTACAAGTACTCATTTGGAAAGCTCTATAATGAAGGCATTGGATTATATAAAGAAATTCTGGAGGATTGCGGTTGATGAATATGCTTGAGAAATAAAATGAATGATGTTGTGGATTTAGTTAGGAATTTTGGGAAAAGCAATTGCGCGATTGTAATGTTGGAGAAATTTCATTCCAAAAAGAGATATAGTGAAGTTTAGCATGATCTGGGAGTTTATCGGATTGGAAGATGTGATTATTGCCACTAGATTTTTGTGGATTTATGAAGTGAAGAAATCATGCAATCAAAGTGGTGAATCTATTGGATTATTCAAGCTTATGTCCAAAAGAGATTGTGAATTGTGTTGTCTTAGCGATAGAATGTGAGATTAATTAAATGATTGGATTTAAAAAAAAATTAGGTGACTTTAAGTTATGTGAATTGGTGGATTTCAGTAATAATAAGATATTGGATCCAGCAATAATCGGAAGACAGAATTCATAGCTTTTAGTTAGCACTCCACTCCAGTACATAGTTGAGACCCAGCAGTTTGGAATCAGTTTACCAAGATGGAACGACTACCGCAGTTGTCAGAGATGCACAACATTTTTTCTTTCGTGCCGCAGTAGGAGGAATGTCTCAGGATATCGGAAGAATAGTTGTACCTGAAGAAAATCGAATTAAAGGAGGATCTCACCAACCAGGGTTACCAAATCAGAAATTTCGAAGAGGTTGAAAGTCCTACCGGGAACAAGACCTTGTGACTCTGCGAAGAGCAATGAAACAATCAATCAGATAAGAAAGCAACCTGGAAACCAAGAGCCGAGTTTCCCGACCTTTCTTTCTAGTCTCTCCGAATCTTGGGGACGAGATTCCTTTTGGGGGAGGGGTAGTTTGTAATATTCCAAAGTTCTGTTACCAAAAATAAAATTAATACAATTATTAGTTTATTGGATTATCTTAGTTTTAAAAGTGTTTTCTTGCTTTTCTTGAATTTCCAAGATTATTAAAAGTCAAAATTAAAATTTAATAAGTTTTCTAGTTTTTATTGGATTTAAAGTAAAAAAAGAGTACTTTAAGTATTTTCTTTATTTTTTGAACTTGATTTACTATTTTCTAAAAAGCCTTTTTGTATTAGTGTATTATCTGTAATTGGAATTATGTTTCCTTTACGTGCTGTTTCTGCTGACCACCACCCTCTCAGTTTCGACCAATGCTACTCGGTTTTGACCAGTGCCACTCGGTGTTGACCAGACTCTCCGACTAGACCCGCCTGTTAGCCTCCCTTGCTCACCTTTGCCTCCCTCCCGTTGCTTGCCCATGCTGCCAGCACTCGTGTGCGTCATCGTCGCAACGAAATTTGTCGCCCCGGTGCGAATCCTGCCCTTTTTTCCCTCGGTGATGTGCGCATTAATTGCCCATGTTTCCCCGCACTTGCTCCCCTTGACTCCGGCGCCCTCTCCTTTCGCCTCGTCCCATCACCGTCGTGTCCCTGACGCGCCAGCACCGCGCACCTCTAAGTCTCTCAACGGCTCTCCCCTCCTCTCCTCCAGGCTCTAAAGAGCCCGAGCAGCTCTCCTTCATCTCTTTTCCCACCTAACTCTCCCTCTCTCGCTCTTGTTGCTGTGGTTTGCCCGAAGCCCCGAGCTCCGAGTTTCTGGCCGCCGCGCCTCATCGTCGTTCCAGACGCCACCGTGAAGCTCCTTCCTCTCTACTCATGTTGTTTCGTGTTCCAGGACACAAGGAACTTATCCCCTAACCGGATTTGGTTTTGGTCCTCAACAGCTTTCGGATTTGAGCTTCGTCTTCATCTCCAGCCGAAAGGGGCATTTCCACCACCACATCGCCTCCGGTGAGATATTTTCAAATTACTCCCTCTCTGAGCATCTCAGACTCTCACTGGTGCTCCCCGACCTTCCATTTTCTCTCTTTTCTCTCAGGCTACCTTCTCCGCATTGAAGCATCGCCGCTGCCTCAGGTTCACGTCGCCGGACCATCACCGATGAGCTCCTTGACCGCTCTCCACTCCGGTATGGCCCTAGTCACCTCCAGTAGCTAGTGCACTTGCTTTTTGGTCGAAAGTGTTGTCGGAACGTAGTTGCCATTATCATCGTAGCTTCCACTCCGCTTCACTTCACCGCGCTGCCGCTTCAGGCTGTAGTCGAACTTCCTTTGGACCACGTCCCATAGTCGAACTTCTTTCGACCACATCCTGTAGTCGAACTTCCTTTCAACCACGTCCTGTAGTCAAACTTCTTTTGACCACGTCCTGCAGTCGAAGCTCCTTCTGACCATGTCGTGCAGTCGAACCTCCTTTCGACCACCTGTAGTCGAACCTCCTTCCGACCATGTGATTTCAAAACTTTCGAGAGCCCGTTCTCCTTCGTTCGAGCTCCGATTCGAGTGACTCAAATTTCTAAATTCATCTTAAAGAAATATCTAGCTATCTATACTGGAAGTACTCAATTTGGAGTCCATTTGAATTTTATTTGGATTTTATTTGAATTTGGCTTATTTTCACGTGTAGATTTCGACGACTTCGGAGAACCAGATTTCGACGTCGTTTCTGAACAACAACTAATTGAGCAAGGCAAGTTACATCATTTGATCATATTTGAGCCCAGTATTAAAAATGATCTAAATTCTGTTTTAAACTATTATTGCATGCTTATTTATATTCAAGTGGTTTAAAATCTTGTTTAAAATTACTAGTTAATTCCGTTACCGTTGTACAACTAATGTTGAAATTGAAGTTGCCATTTCCTTGTCATCTTAGTGGAAAAATATGTTCGATGCACTGGTACGACTAGAACATGTTGGAAAGCTATTCTTAGTCAAAACTTAGACAAAAAATCTTGATTTGGGGAACTTTAGCCAAAAGTTCAACTATGATTTGAAAATAATTCTATGGTATTGTCTTTACCATAGAAATTTATAAAATGATTTGACTTATTAAACAAAATAAAAATTAGTTTGGACTTGGGCGAAATAGATGTTGGTTGGGTGCATGTTCATACACGGGATCGGTTCATTTCTACGATCGAAGCTCAGGGTTTTATTGGAAGTCACCCAAGTCAATTAAGAACCAGTCTTCGAGCTGCATCTTGCTAAGCCCCACTATACCACCACATGTTCTGAATGGGCAAGACTTGGCTAACTAATTTACAACATTTTACCATGGTCGTGCCACCTGGTTGTGTGGGTGTATTTCACGACCTACTTTTTATGTATTAACACATGGCGCAAGAGGGGGCTTAAATCTGGCGGGTTTCTATCTAAAGGAAGTGAAACCTTAGCGATGTGGGACTACGATGGGATGGCGCTTTGTAAATGTCTTGACGCGTGCTCTACACTGCTTACCTAAGGTAGTGAGCAGGGGTATCGACGGATGCCAAACAAACTAGAGAGGCCGTGTCATGTGGGTAAAGTTGTACAACCTCTGTAGAGTGTAAAACTATTCGAATAGCCGTGTTCACGTTCATGGATATGCTAGCAAAGCCACTCAAAGTTAGACTTTGGTTTTTGATTTCAAAAATTCTTTATCAAGTGGTTTTGGATGGTTTATCCTCCTATCACATGGCTACCTTCCCAATTCCCATTTGGATATTCAATCTGTGTGATTTGTATGTGCCTAGCATTGAGAGATATTGCAAAGTGATTTTTTGTAGGCTCGGTAAATTGCTCTATGATGAATTGATGTCACAAATGCAATTGGATGCGATATTGTGTATAGATTGTGCCTTGAGCTGTTAGATTACCTGTTGTTATTTATTGTTTCAAGCAATTTATACATTTTGATATACTTGTTGTCCTTTGAGCTTTTTCAGTCAACTAATACTTGTTGTCCTGTAGAAATTTCGGTCTTCTAGTCTGTTTTTCTGTGATTATTTACAATCACTGATCTACATCACAGTTGATAGTATCTTGATAGATTTTGTTCCTGTGTACAAAAAAGTTAATTTTGGATGATTTGCTTGAACTAGTATGAATAGATTAGCAAGTTTTATTTTGAGCTCAAGGCCTAATCTATAAAGTGTCATATTCAATTTGTGATTACATTTGGCATGAGTGTTGTGATAGCCAAGTTTATATCTTGTGCAACTAGCCTTCTGAGAGCAATAATCAATCTTCTAAATCTTAGCTTTATACTGATTTTTTGTGGATATCATGGGGATATGTGCATGATCTTAGGATGATGATACAATTGGCAATGGCTTTTGCGGTTTGTCGAATCAAGCATTTTCGGCAAAATGTCAGTTCTGTCAGGCCTCTGGCGGTCTGACCGGCCATGGGGGCGGTCAGGTCGGCCATGCCCCGGGTGGTTTTTCTGATATTTGCATTGGCGGTCAGACCGACCTTCAGGAGGCGGTCAGACCGGCCAAAGTGGCGGTTTGACCGATTTTTGTGCTGTTTATCGGCCATTTTGGAGTTTTGGCTTTTGGGATAGGTCAAGTTCATGGGTTTCATCGCATATGTGTTGCATGATGCATGTTTTCACTAACGTGGGTCAAGTTGTGAAGAACTTGTTCCCGGATTCGATTTCTTTATCTATTGTTGTGCAGGACGCTTGGAGGTCAACGACGGTTAACGGCGAGGATGATCGGGACTAAGCTTGGAGAGCTGAGGTCCAAAACGATCAAGGATGCTGGGTGAGGTCAATGAACTCAAGCATGGCGCGGAATGGACAAAAGTGACCGAACGGGCAGTTCGGTGCGACTGGTTGAATCAAGTGGCGCGGGGGTCGGTGCAAGTGCCATGGTGGTTTCGGCGGGAGACGGATGGGAGAGACTTGCCGACATGATGAGAGCCGTTGATCAACCTCCACACGCGGCGGCGAGTGTGCTTCACCAAGATTGGACTTGGTCTTCGGAGAAAGATCAAGAAGGGGCATTTTGGTAATTTCACCAAATACCGCTTTTGTGACCTTGGGCTTAACCGCGGCGCAAGACGGTGCGTGGAGAAGCAGTTTAGGTCAAGAGAAGATGAAGACGACACTTTAAGATGCGTGTGTGTGTCTCATTTGTGTGTGGGCTTAACGGGAGCCTATTAGGTTAACTCTTCTAGAAGCTAGGCCTCACTATAAATAGGAGGGGGAGCCGTAAAGCTAGCCTGTGCTCGATCACCTCCCTAGGGACTCCGGGCATGTCGGATGCTTGCCACGCGAAGACATCTACGTTAGCTCAGAGGAAGGTGATGAGGGCGTCTTCCTACTTAGGGTTGGAAGTATCCCCGATGCGAACAGTCTTCGAGGGCTCCCCTGCGTCCAGAGGAACCTCTTTGACCTTATCGTTCGGCTTTGGTGCAGCTTTAGGTTTCGACTTGTCGGTCGGGTGACTTTCTTCTCGAGTTGGTATTTGACCAACCATCTCGAGGATCGACGGTCGCGGTATCGCCATCTTCTTGTCACAATGAATCGTGATTACTCCTTTGGGACTGGCATCTTAATACTGCGATACGTAATGAGTAGCCATTAAGAATTTTGCCAAAGTTGGTCGTCCGAGTATGGCGTTATATGCCGATCGAAATCGACCACATCAAAGGAGATTTTCTCTATCTGAAATTACTTGGTGAACCAAATGTTAAAGGAAGAAAACTTGGCCAATAGGTTTGGTGAAGACCCCAGCGATCCATGAAAAGAGTATCGCATGCGGTCTTACCTTAGTCTGGTACTTGCATCTCATCCAGGGCACTCGTAAACAAGATGTTTAACGAGTGCCACCATCAACAAAACTTCGATTAACCCGACAATTGTTGATGGTGGGTTCGACCACGATCGGATATCGACCTGGTCGAGTCGAAGGAATCGGGCAGTCACCCCTCTTGAAGGAGATGGTGACTTCCGACCACTTCGGTAATTTATTGACAAGAAGAGGATCTATGGAGTTTACCTCACGTTCGGCAGCTTTAAGCTGTCGCTTTGATTCGTATGCCGATGATCCCCCGTAGATGTGTTCGACAATATGTTGCGGATCCTGGAACGGCATCTCCTCATCGTCATCTGACGACTTATGACCACTCGTTTGTCCTACCTGCTCGAGAGTAGGAAGTGCTCCTTTGCCGTTGTAGTAATCCTCGAGCTTTCGTTGGAAGACCCGACAGTTGCGAAGGTCATGTCCTTCCTTTTTATGGAAAGGACACCACCTAGACTTATCGTTCTTCCAATCGGGGCGCTTACCTTTGCCTCGGTTGGAGTGTGGCTTGGAGGTTCATGGCTCTTTATTGTTTACAGCCAAGACCTCTTTGGAACCGCTGGCTTGGAGTTTTTGAGCCTTCGCCTTGTTCTTGGACTTATTTGCTTTCTTATCCTTCTTCTTACCAACTTCGCCTGGCTCTCGAGAGGTATTGTCTTCTCGATCGATTGTGTTGTTCCACTCGACCGCCTCAGAAGCAGTCGCATATCGATCGGCCATCTCAAAAAGTTCGGCGACAGTAGTGGGAGGATTCAAAGCGATATCCTCCGTTATCCTTCTACTACGGACTCCTTGCTTGAAAGCCCTGATGACAGACGAGTCAGAAACTTTCGGAATTGAATTACGAACCTGACTAAAGCGCTTGATAAATTGGCGCAAGGTCTCGTGGTCGTTTTGTCTCATCCGGTGCAAGTCGTCCTCCTTCCCAGGGCGATTGTAGGTGCCTTGGAAGTTCGCTAGTAGAAGGTCGCAGAGGTGTTGCCAAGAATAGATCGACTCGAGTGGTTGGTTTAGTAACCACGATCGAGCAGACCCTTCGAGCACAGTTGGAAGGTAATTCGCCATTACATGCTCTCCTCCTCCTGCCGCTCGGACAGCTGTTGTATAAATTTGAAGGAACTCGATAGGATTTTGGGATTCATCGAACTTCTCCATGTTCACTGGTCGAAAACGAGGTGGCCAGCGAACAGCTCGGAGGTCAGGCGAAAATGTTCGACATCCGGTAATAACTTCTTGACGCCTTCTTTGCAGGAAAGAAGGGTTGATATCACCAGGTGATCGTATTCGACGATACCCGATGTGAGTTGACCGGACTGTAGTAGGTCTCGGTCCCTCTGAGGAAATACTCCTCGTATTCCATTTGCTGCTGCAGATTTCCATGTCGGAATGGTGAGCGATCACCTCTCTGAGGAGCTTGTTGATCATCAGTCGTTCGAAAGACATTTCTCCGAGTAGGAGATCGATGCGACTCGCTGTTGTGCCGATTTCTCCGCGGTGATATGTTTGATCAACTGGTAGCTGAAGAAGTCGTATTGCTACGACTTCCTGAATGATGTCGGCGAGGTGCTTCCAGTCTTGCCATCGTGGTCTGAAGCCTTTGTGCGATCTCTTCGACGAAGAGGACATAGCCTGGCGCTCGGGCAAGCTCTCGAGTAGGGTTCTCGAGCAAGTCGTTGATGTGCTGGAGTTCTTGAGCTTCCTCTGATTGATATTGGATGCACCTAGGCAGATTTTTCTGGGCTGCAATCTTCTTTCGTCGAATAGCCTCAAGATATTCCAGTCAGATCCTTGAGACTGTCTCAATGGAGTGCGAGTATGTCGAGGATTTCCCTCGCGCTCATCAAGGTGTTGGTCCTGTCCGTCATTTGTGGTGCCCTTGCCATTGCCACAAGGGGGCGCAGTGCGTGATCTTCGGGGAGTGTCCCTAGCTTGGCCTCTAGAAGGGTGACCTTGATCAGAGGGAAGGACGAAGACCTCCCGTTGATGATTCTCACTTGCGCTCGAGGCCTCCCCGCTCGAGGAGTAGTCGAGAGACACCATCTGGCGACTTGGAGTAATCCCCTCCAGGAAGGGGAACTCTGGGTTATAACCGTCTCTATCTGCAGGTGTGATCTGCGGAGAGATGGTCGAATTTGTAGGAAAAGCATGCTTGATCCCGCTCTCTCTGGAGTCATCCGGAGAGAGAGGACCACCAGATGCTGGTGAAGTCCTGGAATTGTAGCTTCCAGAACTTGTCTCACCAAGTCGGACCGCCTTAGGGGGACTCGGACACTTGGAGGAAAAACTCTCATCGTGTTGTGAGTCCGCCTGGGTGTAGACCTGATTGTGGTCGGATTGACCCTTGTCCTTTGAAGGAATTGATTCCTCCGTTGGACGTACTGTTGTGGGGGATAAGGATCCCTCCTCGACTCTATCAGTGGCATGGTCTCCTGGATCTGCAGAAAGATCCCTAGAGGCAGCAACACCATCGGATGAGTCAATACTCGGTTCGTAATCGAAACCGGCATCCATGTCGACGTCTGCGTAATTTGCCAAGTCAAACCAGTTCTCCTCGTTCCATTCTCCTGCCATGAGTGCATGAGATTTGGGAAAAGATAGTATGTTGACAAGAGATTACTGGAAGATCCCCACGGTCGGCGCCAACTGTCGGTGTTTTAGAAACCGATCTTACGTAAAGATTGTTTGATTCGGGGGGTCTCCTAGAATGGAATCACGTAGAGAGATTGACACGTGTATTTTTATACAAGTTCAGGCCTTCTCCGGAGAGAATAACAACCCTACTCCTGTGTGTGTATGGTATTGAGTGTGTTTCGTACAATCGGGAGAAAAGACTAAGGTTATTATAGAAGATAGTGTCTAACTCTCTTCCTGATTGCTTGTTGTCTCCTCCGATCCGTCGTCCCTTTTCCCTCTCTGACTGCTGCCTTTATATAGTCGTGAAGGAATAGCCGTTTTCCCCTAGTGAAGAGGCGTCTTATCACATCCAGTAACGGACGCATGTTTGCAGTAATCATCGGAGTGGTAACCCCTTCACGCCGCCTGGCAGTTACTTGTCAGAGATAATGCGGTATTACATGCTATTACTTCGTATAGTAACAGCGTATGTTGACTGCTTGGATTCCTTAATCAATTGGACCCACTCGTCTGTAGGTTTTATTGATCATAAGGTAGTCGTGGGTGACCTGGTCGTAGAAGAGCTTACGACTATGATGTAGTCGTAAAATAACTTACGACTGGATAGTGATCGTAGAAGAACTTACGACCATGAGGTAGTCGTAGCAAGGCTTACGACTATGGGGGTGGTCGTAGAAGAACTTACGACCACCTGGTAGGCTTCTCCCTTGTAAATATAAGGGGTATACCTAGGGACTACATGACATCATATTTACCCATAATAAGAATTATAAATAAAAGATAAAATGAGGATTATTAGATCATCGTCATCTAGCCCCCCAGCTTCAAGTAAAAATAACTTACTTGGTTAAGGAGTCGCAGATGGTCCTATGACCACGAGAAGATTGTGAAAATATAGTCGAAGGAAAAACTCTTCGACATTTGTATCTTACTTTGACCAGAAATATACTTGGTCAATAAGATTGCTTACGATTACCAGATAGTCGTAGAAAACTTTTTCGACCATGAAGTAGTCGTGGTATGGTGATCGGAAGTAAAACTTTTCCGATTGATATTTCATTTGGCCAGAAAGACTTGGCCAAGAAAGTAATTTTGCTTGAGGTGTAAAAACGAACCTGATTTTCTTGGGCAGACAAACTTAGAAAATCGCAACCGTCTCTTATATGTTTGTTTGTTGGAGCGATTCCCGAAATGGTGGCAACCCTTGGATTTCCACCCTTTCAGCCCAAGCATACGGTTATAAATACTTACCGGGGGGGTGAGACTTGGGTTTCTACTTTTCCCCAAATCACTCCCGCTGTTCATCGAGTTCTTGCCTTCTCCGCCGTCAACCCAATCGTGCCTTCTCCTAAGACCTTCCTTAATCCAAAACCTCCCATTTACGAGAGATGGTGGGACGACTCGAGTGGGCTGAGTCGGAGATGGACGCGGTGAAGATTCAAGCCTTGGTCGACGTCGGAAAGATTCCAAAGAAGGTTCTTGTGAAATGGATTGCGGCGGTTGGACATCATTGGCCGTCGGGGGAGATTGGACAAATCCCTGTCTTCCAGGCATATTGTGAGTGTGGCCTTCGATTGCCTGCTCACCCCTTTCTCACACTCGTACTCGAGCACTTTGGGGTGGAACTAGTGAACCTCGGTCCTAATTCCATCACTATGCTAAGTGTATTTGTGTATCTGTGTGAGGCATATCTGGGAATTCCAGCGGACCTCGAGCTCTTTCAATATTTCTATGGAATGGCTCGACAATCTGGGATTGCTAGGAGTTATGGTCTGAAGCTCCATGACGGAAAGTCGAAGGAGTATATTCACATGTTTACTCGGTCTTCGTGGTCGGGATGGAGGAAGAGGTGGTTTTACTGGAAAATCACCCAAGATGACAGCCTTACTTTCGTGGGGAAGGTGCACGAAAAAATTCTTCACGGATTCGACTCGGGGATATCGGTCGGATCGCTCCTATATTCAAGCCATCAAGGACTTGAAAGAGAAGGGTTTGACGGATGGCATGTGGTGAAGGATTTTATCACCGTCGAATTAGCCCATTGAAGAAACGAGTGCCTCCTATGTGGAGGTATCACGGGCCAAAAGACCCGACCGGGGACTCTGAGGGGTAAGTGAATATTCGACTTAGCCCTCGGTTTGGTCTTTCTTTAAAGTAGTATAATGAATGTCGTATCTGTTTGCACAGATCTTTCACAGGCAGAGATTGATGTTCGGGTCAAGCTTGTTTGTGAGAAATCTCCACCACCTGGAGTGGTGGCTCCTCAAATCCTTGCGGTTTTATCCACAGAAGAGAAGATGGAGCGCCTAAAGGTAATCAAAGGTTGATTTTTTCCTTAGGATTTTAGAGTCGTAGAAAAACTTACGACTAGTTGTTTGTCGTAGAAAAACTTACGACTAGGTAGTGATCGTAGAAAACCTTACGATCAGGGAAATGTCGTAGAAAAACTTACGACTTATCTTGGTCGAGAAAATCTTCGACTAGTCGATAATACCTTCTGTTTTCTTCTGTAAAGTAGGCATAGAAAATCGTCAGGACGACCAAGCGGTCGAACTGATAACCATCGGCGTAGAGATGTCGGCGGAAAAAAGTCCAGCTCCTCCGTCTAAGAAACGTCAACTCGTGAAAGTCGCTGACAAGGGAGGGGCGGGCTCAAGATCCTTTATTTCGACTAGATCTTCTGCAAAATCTGCTGCAGACGCGGCTGCAACTGAAGCTAGGGAGGTCGAAGCTGCTGAAGCTGAAGTGATTGAAGCGGCCGAACCTCTTAAGCGTAAAGCCCGCAAGGCCAAGGTACCCTTCTATCATGACAAAGAAACTTTCGCAGTTTCTGCCTCTCCTAGTTTTGTTAAGTAACTAGAAAAGGAGAACTGGAAAGACTTTATATCTTTTGTGAAGAACAATGCTGACCCTGCAGAGCCTATGGTCGAGGGTAGCGCTGCTCTTGGAGTGGTCGAGACTAATCTCGGCCATCCGGAAAGTCAGGAGACCAGAGATATGGCTCCTGTTCAAAATCCACGACCAGATGTGGTCGTGGCCAAGCCCATTCCTCAACTTGAACTCTGACCAGACGTGGTCGTAGAAAAGAAATCGAAGAAATCTTCCGTTGGGAAGATGACTCCTAAGTTCCTGGTTAGGTCCAGGGTGCAGAGGTATGTGAAAAAGACCAAAATGTAAGAATAACATTTACCTTTTGCTTTTCACAGTTGAGAATGATGCTTTGAATAAGACTCTAGCGGAGAAATATAAAATTGAACAATCCATGTCCATAACTGTATCCAAGAAAGTTGTTGATTCTGCTTCTTGTGCTTTTTGTGCTGAAGCTGGGAAAAATTTAGATGAGATACAAGAGGCGTTTAGAGTCAAATTCAAAGAGCAAGTGAGTAGGATTGAGAATGCTTATTGTGTGTCCTGTGAGGTTTTAAGGGTTGAGGTAGCTCTTATTAGAGAAAAACTTGCTAGGACAATCAAGTCAAAGAGGTGTGTCACTTGTAAGGACCTAGCCAAAGAAAATGATTACCTCAAAAAGACCCTTGATAGATTTTCTAGTGGGAAGAAGAACCTCAACATGATCCTCGACCAATCTAAGGTGAGTGTGAAGAAAAGTGGCCTAGGTTTTAATTCCCTAGAGCATTCCAAGAACCATCCACCTAAGATTGTGAGAGCTGTTGAGAGTGGCATGTTCGAGATAGAACCCCCTGAGTCATCTAAGGTAGTCTTTAGATCTTCAGGTTTTGCCCAAACCCCTTCAAGCAAGACAGGTGCTTCTACTTCATCAGGTCAGACCCCTCAAAAGGTCAAGTACCATTGCACCTTCTGCAAGAAGGATGGCCACATCGTTGATTTCTGCTTCCGTAGAGCCAAGATTGAGAGGAAGGAGAGGATGAGTGCCTTGAGGACCATTAGTGGAGTTCCCTCATCTGTGATAGTCTCTAGAGCCAGGCAGCCTGTATTTCCTGCTAGACCTATACCTAGGTTCGTAGATGACTTCTTTGACTCTTTTGGTGGCTCTAGGCAGCATTTTGGGTTAGGATATTGTGAGGAGAGACCACGGGTAGCATCTAGACAGGGTGAGTACTGACCTTTTGGTAGGTCGATTCGGAGAGGTCTAGATGGTTCTCATGTGCATTCTTATGATTATTCCTCTAACCATTTTATTTTTGCTTCTACTGCTTTGCCTAAACATCGTGTGACTCAGTACTGGATTCCCAAGTCTTATATCACTAACTTGATCTTCGAGGCACGATATTTCTGTTAAGTGCTCTGAGGTCCGCTGCATGCGAGGAAGGAGGACATATGGCTTGTTGACTCTGGGTGTTCTCGACACATGACTGGAGATTCTAGATGGTTCTCCTCCCTCACACGTGCATCCGGCAATGAGTTGATCACGTTTAGGGATGCTTCTACTGGGACCGTGACAGCTAAGGGCACAGTGCGCGTCAACAACAACTTCATGCTTAAGGACGTCGCTTTGGTAAGTAAGCTGAGGTATAATCTGCTATCTGTTTCTCAGCTTCTTGATGAGGGTCTGGAGGTGAGGTTTAAGAGTGGTGAGTAGAGTTCTAGACTCCTCGGGTGAGCATGTCTTTGGGATCTCCAGGTTTGAAAGGATCTTTTGTGCTGATTTCAGTGTCTCTTCTGCTTCCAGTCCTAGATGTCTTGTGGCCTCTGTCTCTCATGATCTTGTATTGTGGCATCGTAGGCTTAGACATATAGGCTTTGATCATTTGACCAGGATCAGTAGCAAGGACTTGATTAGAGGGTTGCCTAGACTTAAGCCTGTTAGAGACCTTGTGTGCACTCCCTATAGACATGGTAAGATGGTTTCTGCTTCTCATCCACCTCTTACTTTAGTGATGACTAATGGACCTGGTTAGCTCTTGCACTTAGACACTGTTGGCCCTTCTAGAGTCCAGTTTGCAGGTGAAAAATGGTATGTGCTTGTGATTGTGGATGATTTATCCAGGTATTCATGGGTTTATTTTCTGGTTTCTAAGGACGAGGCTTTTGGCTATTTTAGAGAATTAGTCCTTAGACTAGCTGTTGACCTTCTTGGAGCTTTGAGAGCCATTAGGAGTGACAATGGGACGAATTCAAGAACTCTTCCTTTGCCACTTTCAAGACGATAGGGGACTTGAGCACCGTTCTCTTCACCTCTGGTTCCCCAAATGTAATGGTGTTGTAGAGAGAAAAAACAGGACTCTTGTAGAGATGGCCAGGACCATGCTAGATGAGCATAGTACACCTAGGAGGTTTTGGGCTGAGGCGATCTCTACTGCTTGCTATGTGTCCAACAGGGTGTTCTTGAGATCTGTCATAGGAAAGACTTTTTTTGAGCTTATTCTCGTTTCAAGATTTTTGGTTGCAAGTGCTTCATTCTTAAACATGGCAACTTGGATAAATTTGAATCAAGATGTTCTGATGGTATTTTTCTTGGATATCCTACTCATTCTCGTGGCTATCGTGTGTTTAATTTGGATACTAACAAAATTGTTGAGACTTGCGAAGTCACTTTTGATGAGGCTAGTCCTGGTACTAGACCCGATGGTGTAGGTACACAGGTTTCTAAAAGCATCTTCGTCGACAACGACTCTGAGGATGAGGATCCAATCCATCCTCCAGTCACTTCTGAGGTGGTTGGAGAGCCTACTTCTACTTCTCCAGCTTCTGATGAGCAGCCTCTTCCCACCTTCACCGACGATCTGAGTGGCTCTGCTCCTACCTCCACAGTCCATGAGGTAGAGGCCACTTCTGCACCAGGACCTCCTCTTCACATTCAACGACAGCATCCATCTGAGCAGATGATTGGGGATATTCATGAGAGAGTCACTCTCTCTAGGTTTATCTCTCTAGATTCTCATGCATATTCTGCTTTTGTTGCGTCTTTTGAACCCCGAGATGTCACCCATACTTTATCTGATTCCTCTTGGGTCAATGCCATGCATGAAGAGCTTGAAAATTTTGAAAAAAACAAAGTCTGGACCTTAGTTGAACCTCCACCTAATCATAATGTAATTGGAACAAAATAGGTTTTCAAAAATAAGTAAAGTGAGGATGGGTTGGTAGTTCGCAATAAGGCTAGGTTTGTAGCTCAAGGTTATTCCTAGATAGAAGGCTTATACTTTGAGGAGACCTTTGCTCCTGTAGCTAGATTAGAAGCCATTCGCATTTTGCTAGCATTCGCGGCATCTAAGGGCTTTAAGCTTTTTCAAATGGATGTCAAGAGTGCTTTCCTTAATGGCTTCATAAAAGAAGATGTCTTTGTCAAGCAACCTCCTGGTTTTGAAAATTCTAAATTTCCAAACCATGTGTTCAAGCTCTCCAAAGCCTTGTATGGATTGAAGCAAGCCCCTAGAGCTTGGTATAATAGGATTAAGAGTTTCTTCCTTAAAAATGACTTTAAAATGGGATTGGTAGATAAAACCTTGTTCACTCTCAGGCATGGTAGTGACTGTTTATTGGTTCATATTTATGTGGATGATATCATATTCGGTGGTTCTTCTCATGCATTGGTTTCCAGATTTTCAGATTCTATGAGCAGGGAATTCGAGATGAGCATGATGGGCGAACTGACCTTCTTCCTTGGTCTTCAAGTCAAGCAATTGAAAGAAGGTACCTTCATTCATCAAAGCAAGTACACAAAGGACCTTCTTCGGTGCTTCGATATAGGAAGCAGTAGGCCAATGTCTACTCACATTGCTACATCCACCGTGTTGGACCCTGATGAGGATGGAGGGCCCGTGGACCAGAAGGAGTATTGCAGCATGATTGGCTCTCTTTTCTACCTCACGGCGTCGAGGACATCTGATTCTTTGTGTGTGCATGCGCTCGATTCGAGCTTCCTCGTGTCTCTCATCGTCAAGCGGTCGTCGCATTTCAGTACCTCCGTGACACTCTTGACTTTGGGCTTTGGTATTCTTCTGATTCTGCTCTCTCTATTCGGGCGTTTTTTGATGTGATTTTGCGGGGAGTGGATAAGAAGAGTACTTCTGGCACTTATGATTTCTTAGGAACATCTCTTATCTTTTGGTCTTCTAGGAAGCAGTCCTCTGTTGCACAGTCCATCGCCGAGGCTGAGTATGTAGCTGCAGGTAGTAGTTGCTCTCAGGTTCTCTAGATCTTGTCTACTCTGCGGGATTATGGGTTGTTTTTGGATAGTGTCCCTCTTTTCTGTGACAACACTAGTGCCATAAACATTGCCAAAAACCCAGTGCAACACTCTAGGACTAAGTACATTGACATTCGATATCATTTCCTTAGAGACCATGTAGAGAAGGGTGATGTTGTGCTTCACTTTGTAGAGTCTGAGCAGTAGGTTGCAGATATTTTCACTAAGGCTCTTGATTCTTCTCGTTTTGCTTCTTTACAGGGAGAGTTGGGGGTTATTAGTTCTCTTGGCCTGTTTTGATGGGGAGTTGGCTCTTTTGCATTCATTGTACCATGCTGCATTTTAAATCGGCAACTTGCATTGTAATATAATTTCACAGAGCCTTGTTTATTATCCTTGTGTGACATGCTTTCATTCTTTATACCTTGCCATGTCTTGTGCTAGTTTGCTAGGTTTATCATGTCTTTCCATGTGTAGCTTAGCTTTTGCCATGCTAGCTCTATTAAATGTGAAAAACTTAAATTAAAACTTGACTTGTTGAATCTTGTGACTAGTTTTGCTATAGTGATCTTCTCATGATTCATGCCATGTCATATAGGCTAAGTTGAGTCTTGAATCTAATTTGAGTTTTAGATTGAGCTATGCTATTTCCTAAGTCAAGCAAATGAAAAATAATCTTTTTTGTACGAAAAAACTGATCTCACCAATTCTTTCTCATGAGACGGCCTGCCATTGCACTAGGCATGAACTTAGGAGGAGTTTTGGATGACCTAGACCTCACTCTTAAGCTTTTTGCTTGGGATGGTCGCGGCAAGGCTTGAGATCTAGCACTTGGCTAAAAACAAAAGAAATTGTGAAAATTGGTTGAAGCTTATGAGGCAGTTGTGGATGGCTCCTAGTTCAGGACTTGCTTTACTAAGATAAAACCAAAAGCAAATTTTAGCAAGTGCTAAATGTGCTAAAATTCAAAGTGTTTGAACAAATTGATTCAACATTGAACTCATAGCGCTCTAAATTGGCTCAATTTTAGCTTCTTTGTTTCATTTAGTTTTGTCGGTGTTTTAGAACCGAACTTACGTAAAGATTGTTTGATTCAGGAGTTCCTCTAGGCTCAAAATCACACAGAGATGGAGACATGAGAATTTTATACAGGTTCGGGCCTTCTCCTGGGAGAATAACAACCCTACTGCTGTGTGTATGTATTGAGTATACTGGATTACAAGATCAAGCCAGAAAACTAGAGTATTGTGCTTCTCGAGTCGGCTCTCCCCATTGCTCGATGATCCTTGCCTTTTATACCGCCCCTGAATGTACACCGTTGGACCTCTAATAAAAGGTCACTTAATCATCGAGATCGTGGCGCCAAGTTCTTCGGAGGTTACTACAGAGTTAAAACGTTCCCACGTCGCCAAACAATTATCATCATAAAGGGAGTTAACATCGTGCCATTATCTTAGGAAATAATGGCGTAGTTTACTTGCCGTATTTTGAATCTGGTCGGAAGATTCCTTTATCGACTAGGCCCACATGTCGTGAGCCTTGTCGACTAGAACTGATCGTAGAAGGTCTTACGACCGGAGGATGGTCGTAGGAAAACTTACGACTGTATACTGATCGTAGTAGATCTTACGATCATGAGATAGTCGTATAAAGACTTACAACTATGGGGTAGTCGTAGGAAGACCCACGACTACAGGGTGGTCGTAGAAGAACTTCGACCTCCAAATTCTCCTTATTAATATTTAAGGGTATACTCAGGAGTTATGTGACGTCATTATTACCTCATAATATGAATTATGGATAAATGAATAAATGAGGATTGTTATATCCTCATCATCTAGCCCCCCAGCTTAAGCGAAAAATAGCTTGCTTGAGAAATGAGCAGTAGATGATCTTACGACCAGTAGATGGTCGTGGAAAAGGTGGTCGAAGGAAAAACTCTTCGACTAATGTTTCATTTGACTAGAAATTTACTTAGTCAAGAAAGTTGTAGGATAACATTGCGGCTCACAAGGTGATCGTAGAAGATCTAACGATCCCCGAGTGGTCATAAGATCTTGTGGTTGGAAGTAGAAACTTTCCAACCTTTGTTACTGACCGAAAAGACTTGGTCAAGAAGGTAATTTAAGCTTGAGGTGTAAAACAAACTGATTTCCTCGGCGCACAAATTTTAAGAATCCCAATCGACTCCTTGCCGTTGTTTGTTTGGAGCGGTTCGAAGCGTTAGCAACGTTGGGTAGCCACGTCTTTTCATCTTGAGCGTCTTGGTTATAAAGTTCCACCGCGGTGAGGTAAGATCTTTACCTTCCCACAATTTGTTCTTCTTTGTTCAAAACTTTCGAGTTCTCATTGCCACGACCAAATCGAGCTTTCTTCTCCAACCCTTCCACATCCAATCTCTTAGCTTTCGGGAAGAATGGCCGGAGCCGCTTCCTAGTGGGCTGAATCAGAGATGGACGCGGCCAAGATTCAAGCTTTGGTCGACTCCGAGAAGATCCCGAAGGCTGAATTCGTGAGATGGATCGAAGCCGCCAGGCAGCATTGGCCGTCGGGGGAGATGGGATAAATCCTCGTCTTCCAAGCATTCTGTGAGTGCGACCTTCGATTACCTGCTCATCCTTTCCTTACCTTGGTACTTGAGTACTTCCAAGTAGAGTTGGTGAACCTCGTTCCCAATTCAATTACTATGTTGGGAGTATTCGTGTACCTTTCTGGCTTCCTACCTAGGATCCCGACCGACTGGAGTTGTTCCTATTACTACTACGGAATGACTTCGATTCTGTGAATTGTCGGTGGTTGTAGTCTGAAGCTCCACCACGGGAAGTCGAGGGAGTATATTCAGATGTTTACCCAGTCGTCGTGGCCGGGGTGGAAGAAGATGTGGTTCTATTGGGAGATCACCAATGAGGATAGCCTCTCCTTCATTGGAAAGCCGACAGAGAAGGTTCTCTCATAGGATGCGATTCCTAAGGACCTTCGTCGGATTGCCCCCTTCATCCAAGCCATCGCAAACTTGAAGGAAGAGGGGCTTACTGGATGGCACGTGGTGAAGGATTTCATCACGCGTCGTATCAGCCCTCTAAAGAAGAGGGCTCACCAGATGTAGAGGTACTCGGGTTCATCGGAGCCGACGAGGGACTATGCGGAGGGTAAGTAAACCTTAAGCTTTAGCCTTCTTTCTGTTGATTTCAGAATTGGCTTTATTTAAGGTTCTCTTGTTTCTACAGACCTCTCACAAGAGGAGATTGACGTGTGAGTCAAACTTATCTGCGAGAAGCCCCCTGCCAATGTCATGGCTCCCCCTCCAATTTTGGCGGTCTTGTCCCCAGAAGACAAGGTGGAACGCCGAAAGGTAATCGAGAATTGATTTCTTCTTTAGGACTTTGTGGTCATAGAAGAACTTATGACGGGGTACTGATCGTAGAAAAACTTACGATTAGGTTCTGGTCGTAGAAGAACTTACAACCGGGGAATTGTCGTAAAAAAGCTTACGACATGGTAATAGTCATAGAAGAACTTACGACCACTTTATAATATCTTTCTCTATGACTTCTGCAGAGAGTAGGCATGGAGAACCGTCGGGACGACGAGAAAGTCGAACTGATGGTTATTGGTGTGGCCACTGTAGAGCAGCTTGTTTCTCCCCCTTCTAAGAGGCATCGGCTCGTTAAAGCCGCAAACAAGGGATGCTCGAGCTCGAGTCCTGCTGTTGAGCAAGCAGATGCTCCTCAGACCAGGAAGAGAAAGCCCACGCAAGTTGCTGACAAGGGCGGTGCGAGCTCGAGTTCCGCTACTCCGTCTACACCTTCGGCTAATCTTGCCGCTGAAATAATCTCTGCAAAGGAAACAATTGCGGCAGGAATAGCTGAAGTGTTCAAACCTAAAGCCCACAAGGCCAAGGTACCATTCTATTATGACAATAAAACCTTCGCAGTTTCTGCCTCCCTTGGTTTTATCAAGCGACTTGTGAAGGAGAACTGGAAGAGTTTCATGTCTTTTGTGAAGGAGACTGCTGCACCAGCAGTGCCCGTGGTTGAGGGTGATGCTGCCCTTGAGGTGGTCGAGGCTGATCTCGACTGCCCAGAGAGCCAAGGGGCCCAAGAAACGATGGTGCTCGATCAAGACCCACGACTAGACGTGGTCGTGGCTGATCCTCAACTTAAGTCTCAACCAGACGTGGTTGAGAAAAAGTCAAAGAAACCTCTCATAGGGAGGGTTGTTTCCAAACTTAAGATCTCGTCCAGTACTCGGAGGTATGTAAAAGAGACAAAATTGTAAGGATAACATTTACCTTTTGCTTTTTATCGCCTGATCATGCTTTCCTTTTCATGGTCTTAGCGTGGCTCCCCTCATCATCAAGGACGTTCTTTTTAAGGAACCTACTGTAGTTTCTTTGGCAGGCGAAGGAACAACAACAACGGTGATCGAAGGGTCAACCACTGTCCAAATGGTGGAGGATACCATTGTAGTCGATGCGGCTACGACCAGCGGAGCAATTGTAGGGTCAGAAGTGGCTACGACCATAGGAGTGGTCGTGAACCGAGGTGGAGATGGTAGCGGCGGAGACACTTTCGGCCATGGGGTGAAACATCCATCGGCGCTCCGGAAAGGAAGTTCTTGTGGATGATCCTCCCACCCCAAGGTCAAGCTATCGATGCGTTACCTCAAAGGAGGAGAAGGGTTCGAGCTCTTCGATCACTCCTTAGGGTTCTTCGCCCCTGCCACCGTTGTGGGCTCCCGCGCGTTCAGATCTCGTGATCGCGTTCCTCACCCTAATGACATTCCCAACAGAGGGGATGTTTTCGATGATGAGCATCTCAAAAGGGTATGATGGAAACGAGTCGATGAGATCGATGAGCTGAGGGACCCCATGAAGGTGGTATCTTCATTTGCTCGGTCCGCCATGAATGTAAGTATCCTAAGCTTGGTATTTTACATGTATGTCTTTTCGCGCTCCTTACTGCCTTTCTGTATGCAGAATACATTGGAACAAATTGTCACTGTTGCCGAATATCACAGGAAACTTGTCCAACTGTGACAAGACAAAGCGCTACTCTGCGAACAGGCAGAGAGGTTGTAAGTAACTGCTTCTCGTAGTCTTTATATGTTCCGACCACTTTCACAGTACTTGTAAAGTTTGTCGTAGAAGATCTTACGACTAAGTACTGATTGTAGAAGAACTTACGACCAGAGTTTTTGTCGTAGAAGAACTTACGACTAGGAACTGATCGTAGAAGAAACTTACGACCAGGTTCTATACTTACAACTACCCTTTTCCTTTGCAGGCTTAAGAGTGATGAGAAGTCCCTAGCCGATTCTCTCGACTATGAGAAAGTTGAGACAAAAAAGCTAAGGGAGGAGAAAGAAGACCTCCAAAAAAAGCTTCAGGAGGCAGACTCTGCAAATCGAAAGTTGCAGGGACAACTAAGCAGTAAGTGCTGAACTTAAGACTGCTTTCGACCGCTTCTTCTTTTTCTGAATTTTATTTCCTTTCAGAGAAAGACCAAGAGGTTGAGAAGTGAGAGCAGCGTTACCTGAAGGACACTGCAGCCTATGCTGAAGAAGTTAAGAAGTTAGATTCTCAACTTGTTGGTAAGCAAATCTTTACCTGTAATAGGTTGTGTTTTCTTCTCGAGATTGTTTTATTTGACTGGCCTTATTCTTTTCAGAGTAAGTAGTGCAAGTAAAACGACTTCGCAAGGCTTCGACTCGTAATCAGGAGGAAATGAAGGCTTTGAAGATCAATCTTCAAGACAACGTTTCACTTCTGAACCATGTACTCGGTGGGCTTCACGCTGAGGAGATTACTCCTCGTGACGACACCTTGTCTGCCTACTCGAGTACTATTGGTGAATAAGTTGGGACTTTGCAAGAGCTGGTGACTACTTTGAGGACTAACCAATTCGACTCGATAAAGGATGCGACTCAGGAGGGAATCTTATGATCCCAATATGAGTCTACAGCCTGTCATTGACGACTTTACCTGTCCTGAAGCAGAAGCAGAGCAGTTGATAGCATCAATGCATCCGATCGCCGAGTGTGTCACGCGGGATATGGAAATAAAACCCCCGTCGCCAGAGCAGTTTATACCAGAGGTCCCATAAAACCACCGTTCTGAGCAATTTTGCGTGCTAACCACACGAGGGGGATATGGGACCTCTCTTGACTAAGTACTTTGGGAGGTGTTAATTATGAGCTGGTCGGTTGGTATGTTTTACAAGAAAATGTGTGTGTGTGGTGTGGGAGGGAGCATTAGCGCATCGCTAGGCAGTCTAATGTGTTCTTATCCCCGTGGGATGCGGCTCTTAATTAGCATCGTCCATTGGAAATGTCTCGTAGGACTTAGCCGTGCCGGCATACCAAAGGAAGTGTGCTAAATCATGTGGCGAAAAGGCGATGCGATATGTGGGTACATTGGTACACCTATGCAGGTTAAAACTATTGAATAGCCTCGTCCTAGGTTATGGACACGCCGAAGCATACTGTGAGAACTAGACTACAACCTTTAATTAAAACTTGACATGGTTGGTATGAATGGATGTTCATACTATTGTTGTGGTGACTATTGGGTTAGTCACTTCCAGGTTGTTTTTGTTGTTGTTGTTATTATTGTATCGTTGTTACTTCAACAATTAAAAATGCTTTGTCCAAATTGCTTTCAATCTATTACATTATTGCAAATGAAAACTTGCTTTACGCTAAAATGAGTCCAAAGCCTCATCCACTAAATAAAGCTTGCATGTAGTTAAACTATAGTTCTGTTATATTACACATCAGTCTTGCGAGTACATTTTTGTACTCATTTGCTTTGCTTAATAACTTTGTTGCAGAGAAAGAAGGTGAGCCCCAAGGGCTTCACTCTTGTGAGATCTTGCCGGGTTTGACGACTAGCTTGGCGGTCGGTTGGTTGCCTTGTGGGTAAAGGCACACTAATTGGCTTTTGTTTATGGCCATCTTATGGCACTTTTGCTTCATTGTTTATTTTATTTTTGTATTTGTTGTTTGGCCTGTTGGCCTCTCCTCTTGTAATAACTCTCTCTATATTATGTATGTCTTTTATTCTAGTTAGGTGCTTGGTTCTATGTCTTGTATGAACTTGATGCATGATTTTGTAAAGAGGTGTGTATCTTGCATTTAAGGAAGTATACATATCTCAAGACACGGATTATTATGTTTGTGATGCTAGGGTCAATGGATGACTAAGTATTACAAGCCTAATAAACCGGGTCCTCTAAAGTTAGTATCGAGCCATCCTGACCGTAGTAACCCAAGCTTAGTCGTTCTTATGATGTTTTGGAAAACTTATTTTCAAAATATCAAATGGTTTATGAAAGCTTAAGTAAAGTCTCTACTTTTACTCCTTACCTATCTTAGCGTTCTTCTCTCATCTTGTTCTAATTTGAGTTTTAAAAGTTGTTTTCCTCTCCTCCTCTCCAAAGATAAACCCAATTAAACGATAACACTGGTTTTGGGGAACCAATGAGATTGGCGAATTGAAGTGTGAGCTGCCCACTACAAGGTTTTGAAGTTCGAAGTCGGTGATTGACGAGGAGCTTGATGCTAAATCTGGACAGACAAGCATCAAATTTCGCACAAAGAATCTCAAAGGTTTCTAAATAAGATAGATAATGAGAGGATAATTCAACTAAAACTTGTGGGAATAAAAGGGTAAGATGTGATATTAGTTGGCTAAGTATCTAACACCCTTTAGATGGTATTATTCTGCTCTTTAAATGTGATTAAAATTGAGTTGCGTTCGATTTTTGTCTTCTCAACCGATTACTCGTTCATTCAATCTGAGTTAGTTGTGTCGGGAAGTTGATCTTTTGATCTTGTGTTTTCCTTGCTGTTTTTGGTTTCTTCTTTATTGTGCTTTCTATAACTTCTTTCATTCTGCTTGTTTCATTTAGTTTACATTTATTATCATCCAATCTATTATTAACTCTGTCTTTGTCTATTTTGTTAGCTTTCGGTTAGAGTGATGTTCCATTCCCTAGTCGTTGGCGTTCCTTTTAAGCTTTCTTTAAGCCTCTAGTCTTGGGTTCGTGCTACCCAATCTCTTCAGTAGCTAGATGTCTAGAACAGATCGGCGGTGGGCTAGGTCTCGCGGTGGTGGAATAAAGATCTCCTGGCTCCCACTGTCTAGACACGACCCGTAAGCCCTCCGCCTGGCAAATGTTATGAATCTTGGTCCCTCTGCCCTTAGGGGCGGTGAGTTCTTCCTATCTGCTATCGTTATGGTGACGAAGGACACTCTGACGACCGTGTATACCTTGTCCAAAGCTGCGACGAAAACCACCTACCCGAAATTGTCCATTGCCTCCGTCACCTATTTCTTCGCAACCTCAAGGGCCATTATGCGAATAATTGTCCTAAGAAAATTGCAGCAATCCTTAGTCCTCCATGCAGTCGTGTCAACCAAGTCGCGCGTCGTCTCGGCAAGGTGGCCTCCACAATGTAGCCGAGGTCACGTGCTTCTATTGTGACAAAAAAAAGCACTACGCCAACAATTGCCTTGTGAAGCATCAAGATCGGAAGGTTGCTCATGGTCAAGTCAACTCCACCTCCGCCAAGGAAGCACAGAGGCGCTGGCGTCATGTTGGGTGCGCTTCTTGTCGACTTTCATCCCTTTCATTTTGTTCAAATTCAGGAGCATCTCGATCTTTTTTCTGTTGGTGGTCTCCTTTTACGCTCCTTTGATTGGTTTAGTTGCTCATTCACTCTCCGGTTTGGAGTTGAGAGTCAATCCGAGTGTCGGAATGTCCTGTTGAGATCGAGGAAGTGGAATCCATGCCAAAATCACCTCTAAACTGTGCAAACCATTGAAATGGATTGGTTGTCTCCAAGATATGGGATAAATCGATTGCACCAGAAGCTTATCTACCTCACAAGTCCCTTCGGTGAGCAGGTCCATTGCTCGCCGAGCATAAGGTCCACATCTTTTCACTCTTAAAGCAAAGCCGCTCGGATATTCGTGCGGTTCGGCGGTGTGTGACTTCGTCGATGTCTTTCGAAGATCTTCCGGATGCCTCCCGTTCGAGAACTCGAGTGCGTTATCAAGTTGGTACCCGGTACCGCCCCGATTTCAAAAGATCTACTAGTTTACATCGAACCCCAAGAAAATAATGATGTCATCTGGGTTGTCATCAATCGTGTGACGAAAGTGGCACCATTCCTTCCCTATACATCTAAGGGCATCACATAACCGTTATTTCCTCCAACTCCATGGCCTAAATGGCCATAGTCCCTTTTTGAACCTAGCTACGGAGGGATGACTCCGTGTAGCTAGTTAACATGGCTAAGATTTCATTCGTTAGTGGACTAACCAGACAAATTGCTCCACCAACTAAGAACGGCCATAGTCCCTCTAAGAGAGCTAGCTGCGGAGGGATGACTCTGCATAGCTAGTTAGCAGGCTGAGATTCCGTTGTTAGTGGAATTAACCAAATAAATCGCTCCGGAATTAACCAGACAAGTTGTTCCGGAATTAACCAGACAAATCGCTCCACCAACTAACAACGGCCATGCACCACCAATCAGACAAAAAGCTCTCAGTCTGTCAAAAATGACCTTCGTATAGATGTTCTAACGGATCTCTACATATCCCGCATCGTAAGTTTGCATGGTGTGCCGAAAACGGTCGTTTCAGATCGTGCTTCTCTGCTCACTTCTCGATTTTAGCATAGTCTACAAGAAGCTATGGGAATTCGTCTTTTCTTTCAGATCAGCTTACTATCCTCAAACTGATGGTCAGACCGAAAGGGCCATCAATGTTTCCGCATCATGGGCAAGTTAGCTCCTCGATATGTGGATCCTTACCGCATTATCGAAAGAAAGGGCTATCGCCTATAAGTTTGAAATTACTGCTGCCCTTGAGAGTGCAGGATGTTTTCATGTGTCCCGATTGAAGAAATGCCTCCGTGTTCCACCCGAGGAAGCTCCGTTGGAAATTCTTGTTGTGCAAGAAGTTGGGTCAGAATCGTGACCTGACGAGAAACAATGCAATAAAACAAATCAAATAAAATCTGGCTCGACCAGGAACGAGCTGAGAACAATATGCAAGTAAATAATGTGCTAATTGGACTGAACAGAGTTTGAGGATTAGATCCAAGTACCACAAAAATATTATAATGGATAAAGAAACTTAAAGGAAGGTTCGCATCTTTGAAGAAGCTGAACAAGATCAAGGAATCGTGTCCTCAAGATCCTAAAAGTTTAGTGGTCAAATCATTCCGTGGATGAAGTTACTTGGAAACGGATAAATCGTCTGCGTGCGGACTACCCATCCTCCTTCCCCGCCTGAGCCAAATCTCGGGACGAGATTTCTGTAAGGGGGGTAGGTTTTGTAACATCCCAAATCTGGGTCTGTGTTTCAAATGTAAGAAAATGAGTAGAAATTAAAACTTTTCTTGCATCCGGAAGTTTTTGAACTTTTCTATAATTCTTGTAAAGGAATTGTGGAAATCAAGAACCCAAATCCTCTGTTTGACTAGAGTCAACCCTTTTTCGACTTTGTCGAGAATCTTGTGTTCAACCTCTGGAAATATTTTTCCTTGGTTCTAGGGATGCTGTGACCCCTCTGAAAAATTCCATAATGTTTGGGAATTACTTGATAAATTTTTGAGGTCGGTCAAACCAATTCGTCAATTGGTCAAACCCTAGAATTAGCTTTGTTAAATTTCTGGAGAAAAATGTTGTGCATAAAAACCTCTGGAAAATTTATACAAAGTTTATCCTGGAGCTAGAAACCTCTAGTCAAAATTTTAGAATTGTTGGAGTTAGCTTGCTATCTCTAAATATTCTCCAAGTTTCCAGTTTCTATTTTAAACCCCAGTCAAACCTTAGTCAAAGCTGGTTGGGTCCGTGCCACCTTTAAGTTGGTGGACCCCAACCGTCTCAGTTCAGCCGTGCCCCTTTTCTTTCGCGCGATCTTTGAGAACCGTCGGAATTCAATCTAACGTGCGCTAATTCTCCACCGGTAGACCTGAATCTAACGTTCGTAAATATTTGAGCCATTCGGCATTTCCGATTGTCTCGATCCATCCCCGCCGTTCAAACTTGATCATGTGGCCGCAACTACATGAAAAGCCGTAGAAATTTTACAACATAACATTCCTTTGTAATTTTCGAGCTATTTTGCTTTATCAAATCGAGCACCTAAACACCTCTACCAATTTGCACAAATCCTTGAGCTCGGTCCCCTGTTCCTTCGCCCGTGGTGTTGACCGAGCACCCACGATTTTCCCCGTCCCTCATCGCATCACGCTGCGCCGCCATTGTCATCCGGGTCACGCTTCATTGCTTACTGTTGTTGTAATGTCGGCAAATCCTCCCCAACGGCTAGAAACCCTTGCCCCTTCACCCTTTCTCCATTCCCCTTTCTTCTTTTCTCCACCCGATTTGGAGCCGTTGCTCCCGTCCTTTGCTCCTGGCCGCACTCTTTCTTCCACCTCCCCACAACCGAGCTCCTCCCATCCACTCCCCATGGCGCCTCCTCCCAGCTCGCCGGTCTCCCTCCAACACAGATCTGGCCGGCCCCCTCCTTTCTTCTTCCCTAGGGCGCCGCCTCCTTCCCCATGGCGTCGGCCCCCTCCTCCATCGTCGCCGCTCGCACTCCATCTCCCCCGTGGGCGCCGTCCCCCGGGCTTCTTCCCTGCTCCTCCCTCTCCCATGGTGCCGCCGCCACCCCATAGCGCCGCCGCCACCCCCTGCTTCCCCCTCGGCGCCGGCTACCCTCCAGCCCGCTCTGGCCGTCGCCATCTCCATGGCCCTCCTCCACCTCAGCGCGCCAGATCCGCCACCACCTCGCCCCGGCTTCTCCCAGCGCCCCCTTCCCCGGCGCCTTCACCGAGCCGCCACCAGATCCGTGCCTTCTCCCATCCGGCACTCCTCCGGAGCTCCGGCCCTGGCCGACCCTCCCACACGCCCGCCACAGACCATTGTCCCAGTGCCGTCGTCGTCACCGGCTCCTCCGTCGCCCAGATCTACCACGTCGACCGGCCCGGCTCCGGATCCGTTGCCGCGAAAGCATCGTCGTCCCAGCTTGCAAGGCGTCACGAGTCCGCCGTGCTTGCCGCCCGGCCGCTTAGGCGCCGCCGCCGTGCTCGAATCTGTCGCCGCCCCTATCTACCTCGGCTCCAATCATCTTTGGATCCGCCTCGGTCGCCCTCCGTTCGGCCTCGTCTTCCTCGTCGTCGCCATCGCCTCCGGTCTTCTCACGCGCAGCGGCGTCATTAGCCTTCGGTTTCCCCTTATGCTCTATGTGTGTATGTATGTATGAATGCCGTTGATTATCTGCAGTGAAATCCCGTTGAAATAATGATCGAACGAGGTTTACGTAGATGCTCGGTTTGGCGATAGGTTAATGTCGTGATTAACTAGTTGATCGCTTGAATAAGCTTAACCAAAATCTGAAGTTGTGGTGTGTTGAAAGATTAGCTAGTGTCCTTTTTGTCCGGAGGGATATTCTGTTAAATGTTGTTGAATAGAGAATTTTGCTGTAGAGAGGTTGCATGAATGTTAGTATGAAAAATGTCATATTTGATAAGGAGGTTAGTAAAATCTTTTGTGGCTAGTAAGCCTCTGCCAGTAGACCTCATGTCTTTAATTAATTAAGCATTAGCATCTCAGTTGGCTGATAACTGGATTAATTCAAGTAGTTAAAGTTCTCTTTAGTTCAATTAGTTGGATAATTATCTAACCACAGCAACTTATTCTAAAAATAATTATGAATAGGTGTTTTGGTGAGGAGAGTAATTCACAAAGTCAGAAGATCCTTTGGTTGAATTGATAAGCGAGAGAAGAGAAAGAATTAGAATAAAAGCTGGTATGTTAGTGTAACTCTCTTGCATAATCATTTGTCTAATGCTACAATTTGGATGACTATGAAATCACCCGATGAATTGGCAAAATTGAAATTTCAACTTGTAAGGAAATTTAGCACTATTAGTTCGAGATGAGGTTGCTATTGTAGGTTGCTTAAACTATAAACTGAAATTTTTTTAGCAATGTCAGTAGGCTAATAATAGGTTTAACTCTAGTGATTAGATTTTGTCCTAATTCATTGAGTTATTTGGCAAGTCCCTAACAATAGCAGATTCAGTTGAACACACTTCTTTGTAGTAGCCGTGTAGGTGCATGAGCGAAGAAGTTTGAAAGTACAAGGAGATTAAATCACTTAACTAGTAAGTACCGTTTCTTAGTAACTAGCTCTTAATAATTCAATCCAAAAGAGTAAAATTTATCATAAGTCAAGAATTGAATTATCGGTTAATTAATCCACTTTAGACCTTATGCCTTAGTCTCGTTCTCGAAAGTTTCTTAACCATCTCTTTTCAACTCCAAATCCATTAGTGTATGTCTCTAGATTAATTCGGAATCGTTATCTTTCTTTTGTGTTAATTTCTTATTTGTTGGAGTCTTTTTGGAGATTTGGTGTTTATTTGCTGTTATTCTCGCTTTGGCAGTTTTTACCGTTAGATGACGTGATTACGCGAGTGATCCTCTGCAGCAAGAAAGTTATCTCCAGCAACAGCAAGGCAAGCAGTTTGATCATATCCCGCTTAATCCCATTACTTTAAAGTCTAATATTTTGTTTAACTTGTATGTATGCATGCTTTTGTGTCAAAGTATTTTATCGTTTAGAGGTAGCTATTCCTATTGCATAGTTGCCCTAAATTGTTACCCCGCCACAAACCATAAGTTACTAATATCATTTGGTGAATTAGAGCCGGTGATTTAATTATGCTCTTTTATTGCTTTTACGGTGTCATGTTAGCAATGCTTAGATAACGGTAGAAATGGGCGGTTATCGACATTATGTCGATAACCTTGATCACCTAAAAACTATTATTCCATTATGTCCCTTGTATGCCTTGTTCATTTGTAAACAAATAAAAATAAAAACAAAATTGTTTTGACTTGGGCATATTGGATGGATGGTGTGGTTTTGGAATGTGGTAGTATGCTGAGTCATTAAGGACCGAGTTACTTGCGCCAATCGCTACGAGCAATTTTGCGTGCTAACCACACGAGGGGATATGGGACCTCTCTTGACTAAGTACTTTGGGAGGTGTTAATTATGAGTTTGGTCGGTTGGTATGTTTTACAAGAAAATGTGTGTGTGTGTGGTGTGTGGGAGGGCATTAGCAGGCCGGCTAGGTCATGTCTAATGTGTTCTTATCCCGTGGGATGCGGCTCTTAATTAGCATCGTCCATTGGAAATGTCTCGTGGACTTAGCCGTGCGGCATACCAAAGGAAGTGTGCTAAATCATGTGGCGAAAAGGCGGCGACGTGTGGGTACATTGGTACACCCTGCAGGTTAAAACTATTGAATAGCCTCATCCTAGGTTATGGACACGCTCGAAACGCCTGAGAACTAGACTACAACCTTTAATTAAAACTTGACATGGTTGGTATGAATGGATGTTCATACTATTGTTGTGGTGACTATTGGGTTAGTCACTTCCGAGTTATTCTTGTTGTTGTTATTATTATTGTATCGTTGTTACTTCAACAATTAAAATGCTTTGTCCAAATTGCTTTCAATCTATTACATTATTGCAAATGAAAACTTGCTTTACGCTAAAATGAGTCCAAAGCCTCATCCACTAAATAAAGCTTGCATGTAGTTAAACTATAGTTACGTTATATTACACATCGGTCTTGCAGTACATTTTTGTACTCATTTGCTTTGCTTAATAACTTTGTTGCAGAGAAAGAAGGTGAGCCCCAAGGGCTTCACTCTTGTGAGATCTTGCGGGTTTGACGACTAGCTTGGCGGTCCAGTTGGTTGCCTTGTGGGTAAAGGCACACTAATTGGCTTTTGTTTATGGCCATCTTATGGCACTTTTGCTTCATTGCTTATTTTAGTTTTGTATTTGTTGTTTGGCCTGTTGGCCTCTCCTCTTGTAATAACTCTCTCTATATTATGTATGTCTTTTATTCTAGTTCGTGCTTGGTTCTATGTCTTGTATGAACTTGATGCATGATTTTGTAAAGAGGTGTGTATACTGCATTTCTGGGAAGTATACATATCTCGAAGACACGGATTATTATGTTTGTGATGCTAGAGTCAATGGATGACTAAGTATTACAAGCCTAATAAACCGGGGTCCTCACATAAGGTCTCTCTGTTAGGAGATTCCAGGACCATCTCAGCCCTTGAGCCACTTAAAGTAAGTGACCGGTCAAAGTACATCGTCCACTTGTCGTGGGTATCGTACTGGGGATCCTGAACAGGTTCAGGATTTGTCCATTTGGCGACAAAGTCTACCAAGATCTGGGATTTAATGGCCGTTCGGGACACAAAATAGAGGTCGAACTCCCCAAGTTCTACTGACCATTTAGACATGCGTCCCGCTGCTTCCCTATTCTGGAGGATCACTCCCAAGGGAAACTCAGACAACACAATTATCTTATGCGCTTGAAAATAATGCCGCAATTTCCTCGAAGACATGAAAAGGGCATAGAGAAGTTTTTGGACCTGAGGGTAACGCTCCTTAGGTCCGTGTAAAACTTCACTTACGTAGTACACTGGTCGTTGAACGCTTTCATGTTCTACAACTAGTACTGCGCTCACTGCCTATGGCGTGGCAGCTAGATAAATTAAGAGTACCTCTTTTGGTTTCGGGGAAACCAGAACAGGAGTACTCGTAAGATATCTCTTGACATCCTTGAAAGTGGCGTTTGCCTCTTCCGACCACTTGAAACCCTCGTGTTTCCTTAGAAGTTTGAAGAAAGGTAGTCCTTTTTCCTCCAGTCGTGCTATGAAACGACTTAAAATCACCATACACCCTGTGAGCTTTTGGACTTCTTTCTTCCTGGTTGGAGAGCGCATTTGAACAATGACTTTTATCTTTTCGGGATTTGCTTCGATCCCTCGTACAGAGACTAGGAATCCAAGCAATTTTTCCGAAGAGACTCCAAACACATACTTCTCAGGATTGAGTTTCAAGCATTTTTTTTCTGAGGTTGTCGAACATCTCCTGCAAGTCCGAAACATGATCAAGCCGTTTGATACTTTTTACGACTAGATCGTCAACATAGGCTTCCAAATTTCGACCTAGCTGAGGTGAAAAAGTCGATTGCATCAAGTGTTGAAAAGAAGCGCCAATATTTTTTAGACCGAATGGCATTTTAACATAGCAAAATATACCAAATGAAGTAATAAATACGGTCTTTTCTTCATCTTCTAGACACATATTAATCTGATGGTAGCCGGAATATACATCTAGAAAACTTAATGTTTCGCAACCAGTAGTAGAGTCAACCAACTGATCGATACGAGGTAAAGGGAAATCATCTTTGGACAAGCTTTATTAAGATTAGTGAAGTCTACGCACATTCGCCACTTGCAGTTAGACTTCCTAACCATTACAGGGTTGGCCAACCACTCTGGGTGGTCGACTTCTCTTATAAAGCCTGCTTTAAGTAGCTTGTCCAATTCTGACCTTATAGCATCTCGTCGATTAGGGGCAAATCTCTGTAATTTTTTTTACGGGTACTTTATCAGGCCGTAGAGCTAGCCTGTGCTCGATCACTTCCCTAAGGACTCCGGGTATGTCGGATGCTTGCCACGCGAAGACATCTGCGTTTGCTCGGAGGAAAGTGATGAGGGCGTCTTCCTACTTGGGGTCGGAAGTATCCCCGATGCAAACAGTCTTCGAAGGTTCCTCCTGATCCAGGGGAACCTCTTTGACTTGGTCGTTTGCCTTGGGCGCAGCTTTAGGCTTCGAGCGGATCAGGAGGAACCTCTTTGACTTGGTCGTTTGGCTTGGGCGCAGCTTTAGGCTTCCAGCTCTTGGTCGAAGGCTACCCTTTTTCTTCCCGAGCTGGTATCTAACCCACCATCTCGAGGGATCGACGGTCATATGTGTGCGCCATCTTCTTATCACAATGAATTGTGATATCTCCTTTGGGACCTGGCATCTTAAGACATTGATACCCATAATGAGTTGCCATTAAGAATTTTGCCAAAGCTGGTCGTTCGAGTATGGCATTATATGCCGTATCGAAATCGACCACATCAAAGGAGATCTTCTCCGTCCTGAAATTACTTGGTGTACCAAATGTTAAAGGAAGAGAAATTTGACTAATGGGTTTGGCCAAAGACCCTGGTATAATACCATGAAATGAATATCTTACCGGTTTTACTTTGGTCCTGGGTACTTGCATCTCGTCCAGGGTATTCGTCAACAAAATATTTAACGAGCTCCCACCATCAATCAACACTCAATTTATTCGACAGTTGTTGATGGTGGGTTCGACCACAATCAGATAACGACCTGGTCGAGTCGAAGGGATCAGGCAGTCAACCTTCTCGACAAAGATGGTGACTTTCGACCACTTCGGTACTTTATTGACAAGAGGGGAGTTAATAGAGTTTACCTCGTGTTCGACTGCTTTAAGCTGTCGTCTTGACTCGTACGCCGATGTCCCCCCAAAGATGTGCTCGATGGTGTGCTCGGGATTTTGAAACGGCATGTCCTCGTTGTCATCCGACTGTGTATGACCACTGGCTTGCCCTACTTCTTCGAGGGAAGGGAGTGGCCCTTTGCCGTTGTAGTAGTCCTCGAGTTTTCGTTGGAAAACTCGGTAATTGCGAAGGTTATGTCTTTCCTTTTTATGGAAAGGACACCACTTAGGCTTATCGTTCTTCCGTTCGGGGCGCTTACCTTTGCCTCGATCGGGGTATTGCTTGGCAGTTCATGGCTCCTTATCGCTTATGGCCAGGACCTCCTTAGAAGTATTGGCTTGAGGCTTTTGGCCCTTTGCCTTGTTCTTGGACTTCTTGGCCTTCTTATCCTTCTTTTTGCTACCTTCGCCCGATCTCCGAGGGTCTTTGGTCATCTCGATCGATGATTTTGGTCCACTCAATTGCTTCATCGGCGATGGCGTCTGCGTCGACCATCTCGAATAGTTAAACTCTGATGGCGGGAGGGTTCAAAGCGATGTCCTCCGTGATCCTTCTGCTGCGGACTCCCTGCTTGAAGGCTCTGATAATAGATGAGTCAGAAACCTCAGGAATAGAATTGTGAACCTGACTGAAACGCCTGATGTATTGGCGTAGTGTTTCGTGGTCGTTTTGTCGCATCCTGTGTAGGTCATCCTCCTTTCTGAGGCGATGGTAGGTGTCCTGGAAATTGGCCAGCAACAGATCGCAGAGGTGTTGCCACGAGTAGATCGACTCGACTGGTTGGTTTAATAACCAGATCGGCGGATCCTTCGAACCTGATCGGAAGGTAATTCGCCATGACGCGCTCTCCTCCTCCTGCTGCTCGGACAGCGGTTGTGTAGATCTGAAGGAATTCGATGGGATTTTGAGACCCATCAAATTTCTCCATGTTCCTTGGTCGAAACCGCGGCGGCCAGTGAACTTCTCCGAGGTCAAGCGAGAATGTCCGACATCTGGTAATCACGTCGTAACGCCTCCTTTGTAAAAAAGAGGGGTTGGCGTCGCCAGGTGATCGTACTCGACGATATCCAGCAAGGGGTGAATCTAACTTATGGTAAGTCTCGATCCTACGAGGGTAATACTCCTCGTATTTTGTCTGCTGTTGTAGACATCTGGGTCAGAGTGGTGAATGATTACCTCTCCTAGGAGCTTTATGATCGTCAGGCGTTCGAGGAACTCTTTTCCGAATTGGGGAGCGATGCACCTTGCGGTGATCTCCATGCGGTGAGTTATTCGATCGATTGGAAGCTGATGGGGTCGTACTGCTACGACTTCCAGAATGATGTCGACGGGGTCGTTCTAGCTTGCTCATCGTGCTCCACAGCCTTCGTGCCATCTCTTCAGTGAAGAGGTCGTAGCCAGGCGCTCGGGCAATTTCTCGAGATGGGTTTTCGAGCAGGTCGTTGATATGCTCAAGTTCCTGAGCTTCTTTTGACTGGTATTGTGTGTGCCCAGGCAATTTTCTCTGAGCTGCGACTCGTTTCAGTCGGTTTGTTTCAGAATCATTCATACCTGATCCTTGAGCTTGCCTTAGTGAAGCACGATGATCTCGAGAATTTCCCGCACGCTCATCAGGGTATTGACTCTGGTCATCGTCAGAGGTGTCTTCGTCATTGCCACGAGCGGTCGTAGGGTGTGATCTTCGGAGAGCGTCCTCAGCCCTGTCTCTAGGAGAGTTATTGCTACCTGAGGGCAGGACGAAGACCTCCCGTTGATGATCTCTACTTGCGCTAGAGGTCTCCTCGCTTGAGGAATCGTCGAATGACACCATTTAGCGACTTGGAGCAAACCCCTCTAGGAAGGGGAATTCCGGGTTATAACCGTCTCTGTCGGCAAGCGAGTCCTGCGTTGGGATGGTCGAATTCGCAGGAAGAGCATGTTCAATCGCATCCTTGGCTGGGCTAACCGGAGAGAGAGAATCATCAGATGCTGATGAAGATCCGGAATTATGACTTCCAAGAGTTGTCGCACCAGGTCGGACTGTCTCAGGTGGACTTGGTCACTTAGAGAGGGAACCCTCACCGTGCCCCGAGTCTGCCTTGGGACAGCCCTCACTATGGTCAGATTGACCCTTGCCCTCTGAGGAAGCTGGTTCCCCATCCGAACGTACAGTTGTGGGGGATAAGGATCCCTCCTCAACTCCATCGGTGGTAAAGTCTCTTGGAGAAATATCTCCGGAGGCAACATCACCATCGAAGGACGCATCACTTGACTCGTAGTCGAAACCGGCATCCATGTCGATATCTGCATAATCGGCCAAGTCGAACCAGTTCTCCTCGTTCCACTCTCCTGCCATGAGAGCATGAGAATCGAAAAGACGAAGGAAATTTGATGACTCGAAGAACCCCACGGTCGGCGCCAACTGTCGGTATATTAGGACCGAACTTACGTAAAGATTTTTTGATTCGGGAATTCCTCTAGGCTCAAAATCACACAGAGATGGAGACACGAGGATTTTTATACAGGTTCGGGCCTTCTCCTGAGAGAATAACAACCCTACTCCTGTGTGTATGTATTGAGTATGCTAGATTACAGGATAGGACGAAAGACTAGAGTATTATGCTTCTAATGATCTCTTTTTCTTCTTTCCTCCCCCCTTTTTGTCCTGATGATCCTTGCCTTTTATACTGTCTCTGGGGTGCGCCGTTGGATCTTCAGTATAAAGGTTACATTAACGCACCAGATCGTGGAACCGTCACTGGAGGTTATTACGAGAGTTGTAACGTTTCCACGTTGCCAGACAATTATCACCATAACAAGGAGTTAAGTCGTGCTGTTATTTTAGGGAATAACATCGTAATTGATTGCTCATATCCTTGGATACGGTACATGAGATTCCCTAATCGACTAGGCCCATGTCTGTGAGTCTTGTCGACTGAGGACTGGTCGTAGAAGAGCTTACGACCAGGTGGTGGTTGTAGGAGTGGTGGTCGTAGGAAAGCTTACAACTACAGATCGATCGTAGTAGAGCTTACGATCACGGAATAGTCGTAGAAGGGCTTACGACTATGGGGTAGTCGTAGGAAGACCCACGACTACAGGGTGGTCATATGAGGACTTACGACTTCCAGCTTCTCCCTTATGAATATTAAGAGGTATACTCAAGAGTTATATGACGTCATTTTTATCCATAATATGAATTATAGATATATAATAAAATAAGGATTATTATATCCTCGTCAATAGTAATAATTCAACATATAATTAATATAGTAACTTCACCTCCAAACTTTTTAATTAATTTTTTTCATTTTGGAATTTTCATATGGCCAAATAGCGTGGCCAGTCGCTTACAAAAAGATTAAAAAAGTAGAAGCCTATAAATAAACAAAGTTTTTCTAGTGGCGGAGGTAGGCTGCTATCTTCGTCTTCAATACTTCGTAGGTGGCGGCTGTAAGATCGAGGTGGCCGACTAGAGGGGGGGTGAATAGGCGTTTTAAATTCCTTTAGGCTCTAAAAACCGATTTCTAATGCGGAAGCTAATACAAATACGGTTTTGCACAATTAAAACCTAAATCAACTAGGTTCCCCTAAGTGCACCAACAATACAAGTCTATTGATAAATAACAATTAAGCATATGACTTGTAAGCTAATCAATTCAAGCAAGGTTAATAGCACAATGAACAATTTGCAATCATACACAATGAATAAGCAATTTAATACAAGGTATATAAATTGCACAATGTAAAGCAAGCATTCATACACAATGAATGTAAATGTAATAGTGAGACACAAGAGATCAAACCACAATTGACACGGCGATGTTTTACCGTGGTGAATCGGAGACTTGCTTGGTCTCCCTAATCACGTTGAGAAACCCAAACTAATTGGGCGGCTCCACGAATTAAGCCTTCCTCCGAGGATCAAACACCTCGCTCCACTTGGGTTGCTCCTTCCTCCTCTCCAGGAGATGGCGAGCACCACACCACTCACAAACACCGGCCTTCTCACAAGCTTCACTTGAGAAGATCACCGACCACAGCGCCTCCACGCCGTCTAGGTGTCGGCAAACACCAAGAGTAACAAGACTCTAACTCTCACTTGAACCAATCAAGTGTCAAAGCTCTATGGATCTGAAATCCACAACCTAAGGCAACACATGCACTTAGGGTTTGCTCTCTAACCTCACTAAGTGCAACACATGCACAAAAGAGTATGAGAGGCTTGCACTAGCTCAATAGAACTCAAGGGGCACCAAAGAACTCTCCCTCACACGGCCAAGGTGGGTATTTATAGCCCACACACACAAACTAGCCGTTGGGACAAAGTCTCTTGAAAAAGTTAGGAAATCGGACGACCGCCGTTATGGGGCGGTCGTGCCGCTTTCCTCAACGGCTATAAAACTAGCCGTTGGTCACCAAATCGAACGACCGCCAACTAAGGCCGGTCGTTCAAGCAACAATCGGTACAACCGCACAAACACTGCGGTCGTGCAGCTCCACAAAGGCGCCAAATGCGGCTAAGTCCCACGAACAAGCGTGCGAATTTCCCAACCGCACCAAAAATACGGTCGAACCGCATCGCGTCGTATCATAGCTGCAATCTTGATGCGTCGCACCGCTCAAGGGTTTCTCAAAACCAAAGACTTGCAACAAATGCATCTTCTCTGGAAAACTTGAACCGCCACGAAATAATCGGAACAACCGGACTACGGTCGTACCGCTCAGTACACGCCGGTACTACCGCTCCACACCCAGAGCAACACATGCTCAGCAGGTGCGGTCGTACCGCTGTACAATCGCCGGTATGACCGCATCCCGGTCGTACCGCACATTACACGTCGGTTCATCCGATTTTCCTGAGAAAACACAGATTGCATTCGCTTCAACTCAAATTGCAAAACACATTCGCCAATTTGATGCGCAATGCAAACAAGGGTTCAAAGGTAAGATTCTCAACAAGTTGCAAAACACATTTGCACACTTTTAGAATATCCCACCAATTGCACTTCGCTTCAACTCAATTTGCAAAACACATTTGCGAAATTGACGCGCGATGCAAACAAGGATTCAAGTGAGATTCTCAACAAGTTGCAAAACACATTTGCACACTTTTAGAATCACACCACAAGGAATAAGGTACATGGACTTACACCATTTGCAAAACGCATTCGCAAACTTAAGTCACATGCTACAAGGATTAACCATGAGCCACAACTATTTGTAAAACACATTCACAAATATTGGCATCATGTTAAAGTGAGCTAGAGCAAACACAATGAGCTATCAACACATGACAAACTCAAGCTACTAGTCAAAGACCCCTCTTAATAGTACGGCAACCTATACTAGAAATCCGGTCATCCAACCAAACACCATGACCGTAAAAGACTAGGAACAAATCCTTAGCCCTAGCTAGTCATACCTTTGCCTTGCGCAAACACTTGAAGCTTGATGGCGCACATCCTTGCTTCAACTCCGGGTTCTTGACTTGATATGCATCAACTCATGATGCATCCTTATTGACCTTCATCAACACATGATGAAGCTTTACTTCGGGATCTTGACTTGATGCTCATCAACACATGATGGCATCTTCCATCCCGAGTCTTGATATGCATCAACACATGATGCACTCTTCACTTGACATCCATCAACTCATGATGGGTCTTCACTTGACTTGATGATCAACACATGATCATCTCTTCTTGACTTGATGACTATCAACACATGATGTCATCCCAAGTCATCAACCACCGAACATAACCTATTCATCCAACTCATGGAAAATGTTAGTTCCACAATATGATTATCATTAATTACCACAACATACCATTAACTCATAATGGCGGGACAAGATACCACAATCTTTCCCTCATTGGTAATTGATGATAACCACTTCAATAACAAATAATTGAATAGAGTTTGGTATGAGTATATAAGTACTTCATAAGTTATATATACTCAACATGAGTGTATCTGAACTACACAAGTCGTATTAACTCAAGAATACATGAGCATATATTAACTACATAAGTCTCATATACTCATATGAATATATTAACTACACAAGTTAAACATATTCAAAGATATGTGAGTACACATGAACTACACAAGTTATGTTCTACTCACATATAAGTATATATAGACTACACAAGTCTTATACACTCTTATGAATAGATTAACTACATAAGTTAAACATATTCAAGAATATGTGAGCACACATAAACTACACAAGTTATGTTCTACTCACATATAAGTGTATATAGACTACACAAGTCATATATACACACTTGAATATACTAACTACATAAGTTATATATATTCAAGAATATGAGCATATATAAACTACACAAGTTATATATACTCACATGAATATATTAACTACACAAGTTAAATATATTCAAGGATATGAGTATATACTGAACTACACAAGTTATATATATACTCATATGAATAAATTAACTATGCAAGTTAAATATATTCAAAGGACATGTTTCAAAGTAAAGATCCCAATTATATATGGACAAGGAAATATGGATCAATACTAATGAAACCACAAAACATATATTGAGCTCCCCTAAATGTGTGCATACACAAATGTGTAGTGAAACATATGCACATATTCAAGTTAGACTTTTGGTGGAGTTCAACCTATATTTTGGATCCGAGGAATGCAACAAGATATATGAATACAAAGTAGAATGCATACCTCTTTTGATCTTTATATCCAAACGAGACTAAACATGATATAACAAATAGAAATGTTAGTCTCACAAATAGATTCATCATTATGAATGCATACTGTTTGATTTTCCTTTTGTTTATCCAATGAATTGGATTTGTCATTAATCACATGCATGCCTTCATGATTATTACCTTTTATATCCAAATAAGACTACACAATATGTATATCAATGAAAGTGTTAGTCTCACAATTAGATTTGTCATTAATCACCAAAACCCCATTAACACATAATGGTAGGTCTAGATTCTTCAATCTCCCCCTTTTTGGTGATTGATGACAAATCCTTTATAAATGACAACATTTGGATATAAGTCAACATAGGATAATCAATTAGGCTGTTTGACTATATGCATGCATTGAAATGACAAGAGAATAATGACAAGAGAATCTTGGTAAACTCCCACTTTTGGCACCACAAGATTCTCCCCCTTTTAGGCAACTCAAGAGATCAAGAGAATAACAAATAAAGCTCATACAAATTAACATCCAAATGTAGCTCATACAAATTCTCCCCTTTTGGCATTAAGCACCAAAACCTAAACAAATCTTAAGCAAAAGGAGAGTCTTTGCAAAACTTATGAGCTAGGAAATAAACCTCATTTTATTTTGAGCAAATAAGCATACTCCCCCTTTTGGCATAAAACAACAAAAATCCAAAGTAAAACAAAGCCATAAGGGAGTCTTTTTAAATTGGTTTTCCCATATAATAGATTGCCCATTTTAAAAATCAAAACATTTTTCAATAATACTTTTTCAAAACTTTTTAGGAAAACTTCCCCTTACACAAAGGTTCCTCTTGAAGATAGACATTCTTCTCCTTTGACACACAAAGGATTTCTTTGTCCAATCCATATCTTTGCTTTTGACACACAAAAGCTTCTTTTATCCAATTATCTCCCTCTTTGTCATCTTTTAAAATTTTATCCATCCAACACTTAAGATGACTTCAACCTTCTCTCTTTCACTTGACGACACCACTTGTTGGTAAAACATGTAGATACCACTTGTAAATAATACTCGTAGATATCACTTGTAAATCCACATGTTGATACCACTTGAAGAAAACATGCGTCGACAAGGCTTGAAAGCAAAGATGATACCAAATAATAATTAATTCCACTTGTAGATACTTGGTACCACTTGGAGAGATAAGACTTAGATAGATACCACTTGAAAAGATATATCATGAAATGAACGTATCGGAGAGATACCACATGAAAAAGATATATCATGAATTTTAGGTATCGGAGAGAGCTTGGTTTGAAAAGAATTGATTGGCAAGGATTGAAATAGATATCACTTGTAGGTGGGTATAAGAAGTATACCACTTGAAGGATATCACTAGAAAGAATACCACTTATAAAGACAAGATGATATCATTTGAAGAATACCACTTGTAAACATAAGTAATATGAATTCCATGCCTAGATCAAGATGATCAAAAGGTGCTAACACTTAAAGGAATACCACTTAAATGATAAACATATCACAAGGATCAAAATGGTATTTGGAGTCAACAAAGCATGAGTGGGTAGCTTGCAAGGATTACAAGGATCAATCTTGACTTGAGAGGGATAGCCAAAAAGATTTAGATTTGAATCTATTCGATGTCAAGATGATTTTGAGAAGCTACTCTTGGAAAGGATACCACTTGAATAATTGCACTTGCAATCAAGGACAATTAGTAGTGAGTAGCTTGCAAGGATAACAATACACATCTTGACTAGAGGAGCAAAGAGATTGGTGCAAAGATTTGAAATCAACAAATTTGGACAAATCACCAAAATCTCCGGTCGGTCGAACCGTGACACACACACGCGGGCCAGGGGACATCTTGATCGGCTTATGGCTTATGCTGCCGTCGGACCGCTGAACTTGAAAAAGTCGATTCAGATTCGAAAGAATTTTGAGAAAAGAGAGATTGTTGTATATTACTCCAATTTTTCACACGAACATCCAAATAAAGATATTTGGAGCATTTCCAACTTATATAGCTATTGGAAATTCAATTTTCAAATAGTTTTATGAATTAAGCTTCGATTTTACAAATTGAAATAGCATTTTCAAGATTTTTCTCAAAAAGATCCAAATTGAGCAATTTAGGATATTTTGAGTATCAATTTCATGTATGAGTTATAAATACCATTATGGACCTATTCATGTGAATAATTTGGGTTCATATGGCAAAACTCACTTAAGTGCTAGAAAGTGACCTTTTAGGTCAAACTAGGATTTTGGATGAATTTCAAAATCAAATAACTTTTGATGAGTTGGTATTTTGGAAATATTTTGAATACCAAAATTGTTTAGAATGGCCAACTCTAGGTTTTTCTTTTTGAGATCAAATTCAAATTCCTTTTAGAATGGATTTTACATGAAAACCTAATTTGAGTCAAAAACAAGAAACTAAGATCTATAATTTTGACTAGAAACTCATTTTCTTTTAAAATAGGTTTTTCTTGAACCAAAACCTTTGCAAAACATTTGAATAACATTTGTATACATTTTGCAACTAGTTTTTCAAAGTATATACTAATAATTTTAAGATTTTGATTTTTGGCTAAAAGGTTCATTTTTGAAAAAAAAACATAACTAGCACTTAATTTATTTGGGCACACTTAGGGATGTGATATACATGACTATGATTTAGCACTCCCCCTTAATGTGCCACAACTTTCTTGCTCAATAAAACAATAAACAAGCTTTAGCACAAGAGCAAGAACAACCCTATTAAGATTTTACATTAAAGCAACCTACACAAGGTATAAGGGCTAGATACTTCAATGTAAATACTTGTTACCGAGATAGCATTGGTTTATGATGTGAAATGATCTTCCTTAAGCTTGGCTCCTTATTTTGCATATGATGGAATATATCTCTTTATGAGTGAGCCAAACCTCCAATGTTTCTCCAAGTACCTATTTGTCATTTAAGCAATTTTTGGTACCCATACTCGGTTGGGTCCTTGAATGTTAGTCACAATAGATTTGGGCACCCAAATGGCCCTAGCATTAGTTTTATGTAAACTAACATTCCTAGCAAACACATTGCCATATTTATCCTTCCTAAGCAAATAATGATTATTATAAATAATTGGCTTAGGAGTGATACCTTTGGGACATTCCTTACTAAAATGTCCTTTCTCCCGGCAATTGTAGCAAGTAGGGCTTTTGCTTCCCCTTGATGTCTTCTTATCTTGCTCAATTCCGGTTTGCCTCTTTGTTGAATGTCTTGGCTTGACATCCTTTTGATTTGGGCACACCGAGGCAATGTGACCATTCTTTTTGCATCCAAAGCACTTGACATTTTTGAATTGTCTTCCATTTGGCTTTGGGATGTTCTTCATCTTCTTCTTGGTGACAAAACCAAGTCCTCTCTTGTCATTTTCCTTATTAGGACACACGGAGGAAATGTGACCCTTCTCATGACAATTAAGGCACTTAATATTCTTCGTGTGTCTTGCATTGTGCCTCATCTTGCTATTTTCCTTCTTCTTCTTGGGAGTAAATCCAATGCCACTCTTATCTTGTAAGCATATTTGCTTGCTTAATATTTCATCGAGAGTAGCCTTCCCTTTATAGCTTCTATCCAAGTCATTTTTCAAACTTGAGACTTGGGCCTTGAGCTTTTTGTTTTCTTCTACAAGGTTAGTCTCAACAAGTATAGAGGAAATTGGTGCATCTAATTTTGAGCAACAAGGCATATCAATTAAATCATCACAAGAAGTGGATACATTAATTTTAGATGAATTGCAAGGAGTAGGAGCAATACAAGGCAAATCATCTAATAGATCACATGTAATCCCTATATCCACTTTAGAGCTAGTATAATTTTTAAGAAGGAGGGTTTCATGTTCATTCTTTAGAACATCATAATTATTTTGAAGCAAGTTCAATTCTTTCTTCAAAACTTTGAATTTTGAAACCTCCTTTCCCATAAAAGCATTTTGTTCTTCTAGCATATCTATCAACTCATCATAAGAAGGCTCATCATTATCATCATCATCATTATATACCTTCTTTTTACCTTTTGCCATAAAGCAATGAGGCGATGTTGATGGAGTTGATATATCATCATTGTCGGAGCTAGGAGTTGATGTGGAGGAGCTTGTGGACTCTTCATCGTCGGAGTTTGAGATTGAGCATTCTTCTCCGACGTCCACTCTTGTATGCAATCCTCATTTGTTGAAATGGACCTTTCATAATATTCTTGAAGATAGGTCCACATCTTATGAACATTTTGAGATCACATCGGCATCAAACACATCTACACTCAAAGCACTAAATAAAGCGTTAGTTGCTTGGCGTCGAGATGTAAGCATTTCTCTTCCTCATTTGTTGGAGCATGTTGATCCAATGGAGGAGAAAAGCCAACATCTACAATCCGCCATATATTTAGGCCCATGGCCTTAAAATAGCATGACATGCGGATTTTCCAATGAGCATAATTTGTGCCATCAAATTTAGGTGCTTCACCTAGGTGCACAATTTTACTAGTCGCCATCCTTTACTCTCTAGACGGTTAAGTCTAATAAATGAGAGACCAAGCTCTGATACCACTTGTAAGATCGAGGTGGCCGACTAGAGGGGGGGTGAATAGGCGTTTTAAATTCCTTTAGGCTCTAAAAACCGATTTCTAATGCGGAAGCTAATACAAATACGGTTTTGCACAATTAAAACCTAAATCAACTAGGTTCCCCTAAGTGCACCAACAATACAAGTCTATTGATAAATAACAATTAAGCATATGACTTGTAAGCTAATCAATTCAAGCAAGGTTAATAGCACAATGAACAATTTGCAATCATACACAATGAATAAGCAATTTAATACAAGGTATATAAATTGCACAATGTAAAGCAAGCATTCATACACAATGAATGTAAATGTAATAGTGAGACACAAGAGATCAAACCACAATTGACACGGCGATGTTTTACTGTGGTGAATCGGAGACTTGCTTGTCTCCCTAATCACGTTGAGAAACCCAAACTAATTGGGCGGCTCCACGAATTAAGCCTTCCTCAGGATCAAACACCTCGCTCCACTTGGGTTGCTCCTTCCTCCTCTCCGGAGATGGCGAGCACCACACCACTCACAAACACCGGGCCTTCTCACAAGCTTCACTTGAGAAGATCACCGGACCACGACGCCTCACGCCGTCTAGGTGTCGGCAAACACCAAGAGTAACAAGACTCTAACTCTCACTTGAACCAATCAAGTGTCAAAGCTCTATGGATCTGAAATCCACAACCTAAGGCAACACATGCACTTAGGGTTTGCTCTCTAACCTCACTAAGTGCAACACATGCACAAAAGAGTATGAGAGGCTTGCACTAGCTCAATAGAACTCAAAGGGGCACCAACAACTCTCCTCACACGGCCAAGGTGGGTATTTATAGCCCACACACACAAACTAGCCGTTGGGACAAAGTCTCTTGAAAAAGTTAGGAAATCGAACGATCGCCGTTATGGGGCGGTCGTGCATCCTTCCTCAACGGCTATAAAACTAGCCGTTGGTCACCAAATCGAACGACCGCCAACTAAGGCCGGTCGTACAAGAACAATCGGTACAACCGCACAAACACTGCGGTCGTGCATCGCTCCACAAAGGAGCGCCAAATGCGGCTAAGTCCCACGAACAAGCTGTTCGGAATTTCCCAACCGCACCAAAAATACGGTCGAACCGCGATCGCGTCGTATCATAAAAGCAACTAACGGTCGTCGCTCAAGGGTTTCTCAAAACCAAAGACTTGCAACAAATGCATCTTCTCTGGAAAACTTGAACCGCCACGAAATAATCGGAACAAGCGGACTACGGTCGTATCGCCAAGATACACGCCGGTACTACCGCTCCACACCGAGCAACACATGCTCAAGAAAAGCGGTCGTCCATCATTGCACAATCGCCGGTATGACCGCATCCGGTCGTCATCGCACATTACGTCGGTTCATCCGATTTTCTGAGAAAACCACATTGCATTCGCTTCAACTCAAATTGCAAAACACATTCGCCAATTTGATGCGCAATGCAAACAAGGGTTCAAAGGTAAGATTCTCAACAAGTTGCAAAACACATTTGCACACTTTTAGAATATCCCACCAATTGCACTTCGCTTCAACTCAATTTGCAAAACACATTTGCGAAATTGACGCTGATGCAAACAAGGATTCAAGTGAGATTCTCAACAAGTTGCAAAACACATTTGCACACTTTTAGAATCACACCACAAGGAATAAGGTACATGGACTTACACCATTTGCAAAACGCATTCGCAAACTTAAGTCACATGCTACAAGGATTAACCATGAGCCACAACTATTTGCAAAACACATTCGCAAATATTGGCAACATGTTAAAGTGAGCTAGAGCAAACACAATGAGCTATCAACACATGACAAACTCAAGCTACTAGTCAAAGACCCCTCTTAATAGTACGGCAACCTATACTAGAAATCCGGTCATCCAACCAAACACCATGACCGGTAAAAGACTAGGAACAAATCCTTAGCCCTAGCTAGTCATACCTTTGCCTTGCGCAAACACTTGAAGCTTGATGACGCACATCCTTGCTTCAACTCCGGGTTCTTGACTTGATATGCATCAACTCATGATGCATCCTTACTTGACCTTCATCAACACATGATGAAGCTTTACTTCGGGATCTTGACTTGATGCTCATCAACACATGATGGCATCTTCCATCCCGAGTCTTGATATGCATCAACACATGATGCACTCTTCACTTGACATCCATCAACTCATGATGGGTCTTCACTTGACTTGATGATCAACACATGATCATCTCTTCTTGACTTGATGACTATCAACACATGATGTCATCCCAAGTCATCAACCACCTGGAACATAACCTATTCATCCAACTCATGGAAAATGTTAGTTCCACAATATGATTATCATTAATTACCACAACATACCATTAACTCATAATGGCGGGACAAGATACCACAATCTTTCCTTCATTGGTAATTGATGATAACCACTTCAATAGCAAATAATTGAATAGAGTTTGGTATGAGTATATAAGTACTTCATAAGTTATATATACTCAACATGAGTGTATACTGAACTACACAAGTCGTATTAACTCAAGAATACATGAGCATATATTAACTACATAAGTCTCATATACTCATATGAATATATTAACTACACAAGTTAAACATATTCAAAGATATGTGAGTACACATGAACTACACAAGTTATGTTCTACTCACATATAAGTATATATAGACTACACAAGTCTTATACACTCTTATGAATAGATTAACTACATAAGTTAAACATATTCAAGAATATGTGAGCACACATAAACTACACAAGTTATGTTCTACTCACATATAAGTGTATATAGACTACACAAGTCATATATACACACTTGAATATACTAACTACATAAGTTATATATATTCAAGAATATGAGCATATATAAACTACACAAGTTATATATACTCACATGAATATATTAACTACACAAGTTAAATATATTCAAGGATATGAGTATATACTGAACTACACAAGTTATATATATACTCATATGAATAAATTAACTATGCAAGTTAAATATATTCAAAGGACATGTTTCAAAGTAAAGATCCCAATTATATATGGACAAGGAAATATGGATCAATACTAATGAAACCACAAAACATATATTGAGCTCCCCCTAAATGTGTGCATACACAAATGTGTAGTGGAAACATATGCACATATTCAAGTTAGACTTTTGGTGGAGTTCAACCTATATTTTGGATCCGAGGAATGCAACAAGATATATGAATACAAAGTAGAATGCATACCTCTTTTGATCTTTATATCCAAACGAGACTAAACATGATATAACAAATAGAAATGTTAGTCTCACAAATAGATTCATCATTATGAATGCATACCTGTTTGGATTTTCCTTTTGTTTATCCAATGAATTGGATTTGTCATTAATCACATGCATGCCTTCATGATTATTACCTTTTATATCCAAATAAGACTACACAATATGTATATCAATGAAAGTGTTAGTCTCACAATTAGATTTGTCATTAATCACCAAAACCCCATTAACACATAATGGTAGGTCTAGATTCTTCAGCGGCGTTGGGGGCGGACGGTTCGTGATCGAACGAAGCCTGAAATACGTCCACCCGCTGGCGCGCTCGTTCGAGTGTCTCCCGAAGACCCTCGGACTGTTGAACCAAGAAGAATTGAGCCCATAAGCTCTCTTCCCTTACTTGAGGGGTCTCAGTCTGGTCGACTCGGTCGCCTACCGCTTTGATTACGCAGTCCAAGTGACGGCAAGCCTCCTGGAGACGTGCAACGTCGTTTTGGAGGACCACGTCGATGACACGGTAAACTCGCCGAAAATGGGAGATCACCTGGAAGACACGGCGGAGGAGGATGTCAAGACGGTGGAAGGTGGCCGTCACCTGCTTCGGCAAATTCTCGGACAGAGGAGTGAAGACACTGTTGAAACAGTGTTCTTCCGCAACCGCAGTTCAACGTCTGAGAGAGAGAGCTCGTGCAGGCGGCCGAGTAGGCCATCAATGCGGCGACAAGGAAACGAAGAGGCAACCATTTACATTTTTTTTGTATAAGTGGGGATGATCATCTTCGATGGCGATCATCCTTTTATAAAACAAGGAATAAATTTAGGCGTGAGGCGAAGAGACGCGCCGGGGAGCCGGCGGCATTGATGCGATGAATTGAGACGCGCCGGCGGCGAAGAAACTCATCGGGCTTCAACCGAGTGTGGCGATATTATCACGAGCGGTTATAACAAAAACCGTCGTGATATGTAATAATATCACGAGCGATTATTGTTAAGAACCGTCTGTGATGTTTCACAGACGGTTCTTTGTTGAAAACCGTCTGTGATATGTAGAATTATCACAGACGGTTATTAACAATAACCGTTTGTGATAAGTCACAGACGGTTTTAGCTATGAACCGTCTGTGATATTACCTCTTCACAGATAGTTTTTAGCGCAGCCAGTAACACAGACGGTCTCTAAACCAAAACCGTCTGTGATTGCATGTAATACAAACAGTTTTGGTCAACCGTCTGTGATGAGGAGTCCAGTATTAGCCTTTTTGTAGTAGTGAATGCATTGCCTTCTATTGATGAGGACAATATGCTACCTTATGCTGGTTTCTTGTGTATTCTTAGGTTTGAAGAACATGAAGAGGCATTACCAGCCCATGCAGTCATCAAGGTCAAGCCATGTGGTGCAAATACATTCACGTGAGAAACTAACCAAAGGATTTGGCGTTGGCTTGCATGCTAAGCTTGGGTAAAGCCATGTGGTGCAAATACATTCACGTGAGAAACTAACCAAAGGAGTTGGCGTTGGCTTGCATGCTATCATGGTCAAGCCAACATACCAAGCTTTCGGTCAAGCCATGTTTGGCCTTGTACTTTTATTTACCCCATTGAGTCCGAACAAAACATGGATTAGGAAATCCAAATAATACTCAAAGCCGGCCAGGCCCATGCGTGCGTGCGTGCGTAAGGAATTGGGGCGCCCTTAAATAGCCGTCGCCTTTCCCATTGTGAGGGGACCAGATATTTTGAGATTAATTAAAAAAAACCAGATTGCTTGTGTTTTTCTTGATGGCCGTTGGCATCAATAGGGAAATTTGAGAGTTCTTGCTAATCGAGATCGTTCAACCTTTCCACTGGGAATTGGGAGCGCGATAGGGCTTCGCTTGGTGGTCGTGAAGTTCGGCGTGTGTGTTCTCGTGAATTAAAGAGTGTTCGTTCTTGCATTGGCAATAGAGGATCACTACGATTCGAGAGGCTACACGTGAGTATCTTGATCCTACGTCGAGAAGATCGGGCGAGCCCGTATCAAGAAGGGTTTGATTGAGCATGTACTGGACCGCCTTATGTCAACCACACAACCAAAGTAAAGCAAAACTCAGCTTCTCCATCGAGATAAGCATAGCATCTGCTGGCTGCTGCTAGCTTTTTCCTTTAGGGCTCACAGTCCTTTTCCACTTCTGAAATTCCCTGCAGCAGAAGTTTGTGTTTAGTGTAAACTCAGGTAAATATCACAATAAGGAATTGACACGTTCAGCTTGATCTGCAAAAACTGCACCTGTAGAAGTTGCAATGCCAATTCTGATCGCTGGTTCTGTAGAAACACTTGTTGCTGCTTCCTCCAATGCAGAAAGGAACTCCCTTTGTGCTCTCAAAGTCACAAAAAATTGACTTGGCTTATAAATCATGCTTAAATCCACTACCTGGGACAACATATACAAAGAAGGTTTGGAAGGAGTAAAGTTACATAAGCTTTCGTTGGAATAGGCAATTATTCCAAAACATAAATAGATTATTAGCGAACTTACCTGTTGAAGCCAAGGTAGTTCCAAATCAAAGAACTTTTGAGTAAGGAATTGGCCTAAAAATAGAAAGCAAAATACATCACTTGAAACTAGTGGGGTATCAACTTCAGCTAGGCAAATTATGAGCATTGTTAGTTAACTAGTGACCATCACACAAAACGAAGAAAGGGAGGAGCTCCAGCTGGGTTAGGGTTGTAGGTAGTGAATACTGTAGCAAAAGAAACATGTTCTCCAGAATAATTTCTTTCACTTGATAAACTGATCTTATTCACATATTTAAGTCCCGAGGAAAATGGGACAATGTAGTCAGTCAGATGAAGCCAACCACTAGATGCTGATTTCACTCACACTATAGAAGTATGAACAATCCTATAACCTATGAGGACACCTAGAAGCCTACCTACCACTATTAGATACTACATATTACAGAACATCGTAGACTATGATTAATACTAAGTTTACATTCTCCAAAATATATGCAACCTTTAGGCTGTGACATTCTTGTGAATCAGTTGTTATACAATGTTTGTTTTGTGTCAAGATATTATGCATGAAGGCAATGATTATTAGTAACGTTTTGCAGGATGTGAGCTTCTTACACTGAAAGCCTAAATTGACATAGACCTTGTATGACAAGAAGCTAATTGCACACATGTTGAAACTTCAAAGCTTCTGTGTTCACATTAATGTAGGCAACTAGGCATTTCAAAGACATAGATTACCTTGTTGATAAGATTCTGTTGAGTACATTTGAGAGAGTCAATCATCTGCAATTCTTTTGATCTTCATAGTCTCCAACTACAAAAAAGGAAATATGTACTTCAGTTTTGAGAATATGAGGTATATATGAACCAGTCAACCAAATGTCTCACTGGATGGCCAAAACCATTAGACATTACAAACCATAAATAAAGGAGCATTCCTTTTTTGAATTAAATACATGACAAACAATTGGTATTGAAAAAATACAACATTTTTGTTTGGCTCCATGAAACAATAACTGCAATTGGAACAAACAACCTAAAACATATTTTAAGATTATCAAAAAGAACTTACCACAAGTTGCACCATAGAATGTTGTGCAATTGGTATAGAATGTTGTCAGCTCAACTGTCAGTATGCACAATAGCATGTTACAGGAGGTATCAAGGCATCAAGCTCAACTGTCAGTATGCACCATAGAATGTTGTACAATAGAATGTTGTGCCAAAAAGTCATCAATCACCTAGTTATATCATCAATCATACATTGAAGAATCGGCCTCCTCTAGATCCAACAAAAATGAAATTATGACCACAGTTACAGGACTTTTGTCCTGAATGACATGAAACAGGAAGACAAACCTGGCAAGTAACTTGATGACCTTGGTGAAGCTGACAGAACTGGAAGCTTTCTTGGATTAGTACCTTGAGCAACTATCCATAGAGGCTCTTATCAGAGTGTTTGAGCTAATCTTGCTTGGAATTATGACCACAGTTACAGGAAAAGGAAAATAAAACAACAGTTACAAGAATAACTAGTGCTTTATCAGACATGAGGAGAGGATGACCGGGATGGGAAGAAGGGGATGCCGAATCACCGGTGCGCAAGCAGAGACGGTAGAGGGGAGGAAACACAGCACCTTGTGAGTCTCCAAGCGGGTGGTGGAGAGAGGAGAGGCGGCACCTTTTGGATTTGTGAGTTTCGACGGTGCAGACGGTAGGGGCGGCGGCAACGATCAGCGCGAGAGGGAAGGGGACGACACAGTAGGAAATGGAGGGACACTGCGTAGGGGGAGAGTGAGGGCAAGCAGCTCATTGTCGATGACTTTGTTCGGAACGGCGTGGTTCAGCCTTTTCGTTGGAACGAGACAGTGCAGCATCTCCACGGTATATTCCCTTTCCTCGAACGACCGCGAAAGGAACCAAACGATTCCATTCCGTGAACCAAACGACCGAACGTCACCATTTTCTGAACCATCTGATATGTGAACCAATCGTTCAGCCATCCAAACACAGCCTTAGGACTCCAGCAGCGTACGTTCATTGAATAGGCGTCAGGTGGGATCGATCGATGCGTGTAGCGAGCATTAATCAAAGATGTCTATATATGCCCACAAAATGCTACATATGCCCACAAAACGTGCTCTAAACATTATGTTGTGCCACGTCGTTTCGCTCTGCAAGGGTTGCAATTACAAGCAAAAACACGCACCTTCTTTCTTGCCTTTCGAGTTAAACTCCCTAACGATGGCTTCGTCTACTTTTCGTGACAGATGCTACATAAACGAAAAACATGAGCCCAAAATTTTCCCCCTTATTCATGTGACGTATGCTTACACATACAGGGACATGGTTGAGAGTCTCCGACCACTAGAGCAATAATCCGAAGCCTATGATTAAAAAAATCATAAAATATCATTTAAAATATCACCAAAATACAAATTCGATCTAAAAACAGCTAATCCGCCGCGAGACAGGCTGTGATTGGCTCCACCCTTGCACACACATGCATGGTCGCCTAGCTAGCAGGTAAAGTAGCGCCTGAAATGCCCTATATTTTCTTTCAGGGAAGAAATAAAACAAGTAGAATAATAGTACTCACAATCATGTATGTAATTAACAAAGCATTAGTATCGTGCATGTTTTCCAGCATGTAATATTTACGCTCTCGACATCTAAATCAGAACGTCGCCGAATGCCCGAGCACCACCCACCCGACGCTACCAGCGTTGGGAAAACCACAGCACGAGACCTACGAGTTGACTCGGCTACAGCGACACAACTGTTGTTAATGACACGGCCCAAACTACACGCACGCCTAACACAAGCGCGTACTGCCTTCCCCGCTTCCTCTGCGCAACATCAATTATTTTGTCAAAACAATAGATTATGTAGTCTCGAAAATAGAGTGTAATTAAGTAGGTGTGTAAGCAGAGCAGAACCCCATTAGCGTTGGTTGGATGGCCGCCCAACCTCATCGGTGACAAACAATAGACAAATTGACTCGTACATAATTATGGTTGTTTTACCTTTATTAGAAAACCTAGACAAATTTCTGGCTCGGCCATCATACGTAGGGCATGTTTGGATCATAAGAATCACACAGGAAATTGTTCAATTCTTGCCGGAATCGGCAAAAAAATTCACGTTCCAAAAATTCCCACGGAAGCTTAGAAAAAGTCAGAAGTGTATGAGTATAGCTAAGATATCCACATGAACGAGACGAAACAGAGAAGTGAAAAAGGACCGTGTCATTTTCTCTCGCATACGAAACTCGTCTCTTCCCTTCCCCCCACTAATTTACGCGAGCTTACGAGCATGTATAATAGTACAGGTATCTACTGTCTATACTACTATCTATATCACCTGTAGACAACACTATAGATAGCATATACAATAGATTATCTTTTCACTTGTTTTTATAGATGATATAATCTTTTTGGTGATTTCATAGATCTAAGACAATACATTTCTTTCTTTTTATTCTTTTCTATTCATCAGATTAAATCACGTAGTAGAGACTACGTGACCTAATCGCCAGTAGTTAAGCTAGGAGCACTCACTTTTGTTAATTATTATTGCTGTGCTTTTGGGGTCGACCTGTCCCTCAAATATTGCTCTCCCGTTGCTTCCTCTTTCCTCGGCTCGGCTCCCACTCGGACGCGTCGCGGCCTTTCCCAAGGGATTCCAAGCAATCCATCCAACGCGTTCGCGAATGCGTGCGAGCATTGGATTATTTCGCGAGCAGCGCTGGAGAGAGACTGTGATTAGTGGTGGTTGGTTCGGCGATGAGGGGCGGCGCCTCCGCGGGCCACCAGCGATGGGGTTCGGCGGGAACGACGCCGCGGTCGCTGAGCACGGGCTCCTCGCCGCGCGGGTCCGACCGGAGCTCCGACGACGGGGAGGAGCTGGTCGAGGTCACGCTCGATTTGCAGGACGACGACACCATTGTGCTGCGGAGCGTCGAGCCGGCCGCGGCGGGCGCTGCGGCTGCGGCCGCGTCGGCGTCGGCGTCCGGGGCGCCGAGGCTTCCGACGCGGGGGAGCTCACGGGCGGCGGCGCGTCGTCGTCGTCGTCGCGGTCGCGGTCGCCGTCGATCCGGCGGAGCTCGTCGCACCGGCTGCTGCACTTCTCGCAGGAGCTCAAGGCGGAGGCCATGGCCCGCGCGCGGCAGTTCTCACAGGACCTGACCAAGCGGCTCGGCCGCAGCCACAGCCGCGCGGAGGGGCGGCAGCAGCAGCAGCCCTCGTCCGGCATCGAGTCCGCCCTCGCCGCCCGCGCCGAGCGCCGGCAGCGCGCGCAGCTCGATCGCTCGCGCTCCGGCGCGCACAAGGCGCTCCGCGGCCTCCGCTTCATCAGCAGCAATAAGGCCAACAACGCCTGGATGTTGGTCCAGGCTAACTTCGACCGCCTCGCCCGCGACGGCTACCTCTCCCGCTCCGACTTCGCGGAGTGCATAGGTACCAACCAACCGCCGCAGTGCCTCCAGTCTCCTCCATCTTTTTTTTCTTCGAGTTGCTCTTCTCTGTTCAAACATTAGCGAGACGCGCTTACGTGCAGGGATGACGGAATCGAAGGAGTTCGCCCTCGAGCTGTTCGACACATTGAGCCGGCGGCGGCGGATGAAGGTGGACACGATCAACAAGGAGGAGCTGCACGATATCTGGCAACAGATCACCGACAACAGCTTCGACTCCCGCCTCCAAATCTTCTTCGATATGTAATTACCTAGCCAACCCACCGTTATACTACTCCTAGTTACTTTGCAATTCGTCATTACTGTTTGAACAGCAGCATCAATTCTATTAGTAATTTTGTCACAATTTTTCGCTTGCTTGTGATCAGGGTGGATAAGAACGCGGACGGCCGGATTGCGGAGGCGGAGGTGAAAGAGGTGAGCAACACTCCATGCCTATGGTTGTGCTTGGTGTTGGTGGTCCTCCAGTAGTACGAGCCCTTCGTTTCCTTTCCTTTTTCCCTTTCTTTTTAGGTTTGCTGTTTGGGGATATCAAAATCGGATTCTTTAGGCGTTGTTTTGACGGCGAGAGTTTTATATTTGTCCGATTGAGCTGTCCATTTCCTCGCTCCGGCAATATCAATATTTCTTTTCTCAAATATGCACCTCCATGTCGCAAGCCTCACCGGATAGGAGTACCAGTCCTTAATTCTGTGCTTAGAGTGAAGGACAATTCTTAATTAACCAGTAACGATCCGACAAGCGAGGGGGTTTTAGAGGAGAATCGTACATCGTAGGGGAACTGGGGAAGGAAGGAACAAGGGTACGGTAAGGAGAAATACTGGTGGCATCTAATCGGAGTCGGTGAGCGAAACCGGCGGGGCAAGCATCACGGCTTCACCAACTCCTACCTGCCAGTTTTAGGGACACTCGTTTTCTTTAGCCCAGCTTTCTAGAACGTGTGAGGGCGTTTCGGTAAAATCCGGTGGCGTAGAGAGGTTGCTGACTGCAAGGCAGTAGGTGAGGGGCATTTCCGTCACGCCCGCTATTGCTTTTTCTGGTCCGCTCGAACGATGCGTCCAAAGGTGACGTAAGTACAGACAGTAGCTTATGGATTGGAGCGTGCAGGTGATGCCTTTCACTACTGATGTCACCGTGAAGGAAAATGTTACTTTCTTGAGGTTTGGAAAATGTTAGATCATGTTGAGTTAATCCCTGTTTCCCTTTCTACTGCTCCCAGATTATCATGTTGAGCGCATCTGCCAATAAGCTGTCGAGGCTTAAGGAGCAAGCGGAAGAGTACGCCGCCTTGATCATGGAGGAGCTTGACCCCGAAGGACTTGGCTACATTGAGGTAAGCTCGTTGCTTTAATTTGGTGTGAAACATCTGTTAATTGATAAAATAATTTTACGCAATAAAAAATGAGTAAGGAAAGAAACACTACTGTAGCTGGACAAAACTGCTACTCGTTTAGGGTGTGGAGATGATTGCATTTTTTTACAATGAGCTCATGTTCTATCATAGTCGCCAATGCGTTTAGTAGTTACTTATAGTACTGCTACTTGTGTAAGTAAACCTTCGTTGCTTACTTTAACCAAGAAGAGTGTCTTTGGCTCATTTGCTGTCTTTTTGAAACGATTTAGCAAATATAGGCCTCTGTGTTTGAAATGACAAAAATGGCATCGCGGTAGATTAGGCAGGCGCCACGTGTTTCCTATACCGCACTCCCGAAGCACGGATGCATCCTGCCGCGCACCCGGAAAACTGCATGTCGCCTGCCGTGGTCCCTGTCCGCAAGCCCCCTCCTGTCGTGCTCTCGGTGTGTTGCAGGAGCCTGCCTCGCTCCTAGTCTACTGTAGGTTCCTGTTGCGCGTTCCACGCGCTCGGTCCGCTCTCCTGCCGTGCTGCCTGGCCCAACCATAGTTACCAGAAATGCAGTTCGTCCGAGTCGCGGTATGAGATTTGGGTTCGTAGTTCACCACTTTTTCTTCCAATTTCCACTGCGAATACAAACCCCATACCCTAAACTGTTTCGGTTTTGACGAATCCGGTCACGAAATTGTTTTAAAACGATGTTAAATGAGCCAAAAACTCACAGAAGTCCCGTTACGTTTTAGGAGTAGTTGACCGGGGTGGTCTGTTTTGGCAAGTTAGTGGAGTAGTACCAGGAGTATAAAATATACAGCCGTATCAAACTATCAATATCAACATTTTCATTTCACTGTCGCATTGCTCGGTGAGGGGTGCACCTCAACCGGCCAAACAGCCTATCTTTGAATCTTGATACGATGATCGCAATAAAAATTTGCCCGTCACAACATAAGAACTCAACTACTTGCAATGAAATACAGCAGTCACAACCAAGGATCGAAGAACCGATACTGGGCGAAATCCCGCTCGGGGCCGTAACGGTTCCCGGCCGGTTACCGCCCGGTAACCGGAAAAACCGGACAAAATTCGAAATCCAGAATTTGAATACAAAAAATCTCGGCCGGTTACCGGGCGGTAACCGGAAAAACTGGCTAGAAAACCGGAAAAACCGGAAATGAAAGGAAAATTGGTAATTAGTGAATAACAATGCTAACTAAGTAATGTTTTGTAACAATGTTTAAATCATGTCTGCACAAAGGGGGTGCTAAATCAAGGCAAAAAAACAAAATTCAAATTCAAACTGATTTCGGCCGGTTTTTTTCTCCCGCCCGTGCCCCGGTATCCGGTTACCGGCCGGTAACCGCCAGTTACCGGCCGGGATTTTGATCCCTGGTCACAACAACAAAACGATGCTGGTCATCCCATAGAAACTTCTTGCCCGTCATCATTTATAACGAAGTTGTTGAGCAGCTGTGGACCTGCTCGTATCCATTTCTGTTTTGCCTCACTCCCCTGCCTGCTTCAATGCCATCCTTGCCTGCCGCCCATATCTCATTGCCCCATCACTTCCATTGGCAGAAACGTTCCATCGCGGTTCCATGATTCCTGAGTCATGCATTGTTCAGGACTTCAGGTGCAAGGTTAGGCAAGCTGATATAAGCAGGGTAGCAACCACAATTGACCTATGTACTCTCCATCTCGTAATATAAGTCTCTATTCTTGGGAAATGTCATCCCACAATATAAGTCTATTACGGAGATTAAAGATACAGTTATTGCAATATTTCCACCATGTACTCCTCCTTTAATGCTAACAAAATGGATGAGTAGTTGTAATATATTATTTGATAAGGGTATACATGGTTCAATGCCATTAATTTTTCTTATATTTAATGTCTCCTTGGTCTGTGTATTAGGCAGGCTTTGGACTTATATTACGGGATGTAAACAGTAGTTACTTTTTTTTTGTCTTTTTAAGTTGACATGGTATGGGGGTGTTTAGCTGGGCCATAGTGGCAGTGGCTTTTATGTTGCCATGTTATGTGTCGTGTTAGGCCACATTTGTTGTGGGTGGGAGACCATCCTCAGACCAGTCTTTGTACACCAGGTGATTCAAGTCCAAGCCCCACTTTCTAGAAGTAATTTACGTGCACATTCCACAAGGTTTTACCTTGGCTAGCGCGCTCATATGCACATTCCACACCAGCTACAATTAAAACGAGTCAGGGGGCCACACTTCAGTTTGGTGGGACTTTATGTTTTGGGTGCAACTATCCATTAGATTGATTTGTAATGTTAACCCGCCTTGTATTTTTCCTAACTGCACAAGTAAGCATCTTATCATCAAGAAAATATTTGAACTTAATTAATTTTACATGATTAAGTAAGATGACTCTTCTTTTTTGAAAGGAAGCGAGATAGAACTTCACTATACCGTGGTATAGCAAATCTGTCACGTTTGAATGGGTTACAGAACACACTAGATGTGACAAAATTGCTCCTTAAGTTCTGTCATTGAGTAAACAGCCATTTAATACTTGTTTGAATAAAATGGTCAATTAAGCTTGAGAAAGGGTTTAATAATACATTGGTTTATATGCATATTTAATAGGGCTATTTCAGGAATAATACAACTCTGTTACTTGGAATAGTTACATCATTCCTTAATCTTGATCAAATCGGGGGTCCTGAAGTCCTGATCTCTGGGTACAATATCCCCATTAGTAGTACATGCACAGTATCCTCCATTAGTAGTACATGCGAAGTGAATGAGCTTATGAGCCTCTGTATTACAAGTGTGATATTCCTGCTCGAGGGACCAGTTTTTCTCTTTTTGTAAAAAAAAAACCTATCATTTATTCATAGGCTATTATTTTTATCAACTAAATGTGCTCACTGTTACTGAATCAATGAATGTAATTCACGAGTTCTGAAAACTACACTGTTTCTTGTTGGCATTGCAGCTGTGGCAATTGGAGACACTTTTATTGCAGAAGGACACCTACATGAACTACAGTCAGGCTTTAAGTTACACAAGCCAAGCACTGAGCCAGAACCTGGCAGGGCTAAGAAAGAAGAGTCCAATCCGCAAAATAAGCGCCACTTTGAGCTACTACTTGGAGGACAATTGGAAACGTTTATGGGTGCTTGCATTGTGGATTGGGATAATGGCTGGACTGTTCACCTGGAAGTTCATGCAGTATCGCAACCGGTATGTCTTTAATGTGATGGGCTACTGCGTCACAACCGCAAAAGGCGCTGCTGAAACCTTGAAGCTGAATATGGCAATTATCCTCCTGCCAGTGTGTCGTAACACTATTACTTGGTTGCGAAGTACACGGGCTGCACGGGCATTACCATTTGATGACAATATCAACTTCCACAAGGTTAGTCTTTAGTATGTCATTGCCCTCTCTTCTCCACTTAAATATAGACTTTCGTAGTCCAGTGATCTTAGTACTTAAATCAATGAATTTAGGTCCTGAAAGATGTGAATGCACACTTGCATCATCTGTGCATGTAGAGGTAGGCTGTCAGATTTGATTTGCATGTGAGGCTGATTTGCCACTTGTCTCTAGCATATAGTTACCAGAAACGCGGTTCGTCCGTGTCACGGTATGGGATTCGGATTTGTAGTTTGCCACTTTTTCTTCCAATTTCCACTGCAAACACGAACTCTGTACCCTAAATCGGTTCGGTTTCGACGAATCCGGTTCGCAATTTGCGGGGTTTTATAGCGAATCCGGTAACTATGCTCCAGCAGCATAAAGGGGACTCAGGTGTTAACATATTTTAATTGTTGTATATACCGCTTTCAGAATATCTGTCTAAAAGCATATCTTGCATTATATAAAGTATTGGGGTTTTTAAGGTTCATATGGGAATAGTGGATTAGAAAGTTGACCAAATACTTCAAGTTTAGATGTGGGAATGGGAATGATGCAGCGTATGGAATATTGTTGCCACTTGCCAATTTGACCAACTCAAAACTAATAACAAGAACTTGTGTTTTTGTTGTAACGGCAGACTATTGCAGCAGCAATTGTGGTTGGTATAATCCTCCATGCAGGGAACCACCTTGCATGTGATTTTCCACGGCTTATACGTTCATCAGATGAGAAGTACGCTCCTTTGGGAAAGTATTTTGGGGAAACAAAGCCAACATATCTTACATTGGTCAAAGGAGTAGAGGGCATCACTGGGGTAATCATGGTTGTGTGCATGATAATTGCTTTTACTTTAGCAACCCGGTGGTTCCGCCGTAGCCTGGTGAAGCTTCCAAGGCCATTCGACAAACTGACTGGCTTCAATGCTTTTTGGTACTCTCATCATTTGTTCGTCATTGTGTACCTGGCGCTCATTGTTCATGGCGAGTGGTTGTACCTCATTCATGTTTGGTACAGAAAAACGGTGAGATATTTATGTATTTGTTTTCATTCTTTGTACCTGAAACAAGTTGGATTCATAAGATTCTTATATTTTTTCCTTTGATGCAGACATGGATGTATCTTGCAGTGCCTGTTTGGTTGTATGTAGGGGAGAGGATTCTAAGGTTCTTCAGGTCTGGCAGTTATTCTGTCCGGCTCTTGAAGGTCAATCCAAAGACATTAATAACTTGAGCATAGATTCTTTGTGCCTTGTTCTAATTCAGTACCCTTTCTTTGCAGGTGGCCATATATCCTGGTAACGTGTTGACGTTGCAAATCTCCAAACCTCCCACATTCCGTTACAAGAGCGGACAATATATGTTTGTTCAATGTCCAGCAGTGTCGCCCTTTGAATGGTACATTGGTACTTGTGGCTCTCAAGTTTAATCGAATTATGTATGATGGATCAACTTTTAGGATAGATAATACCGGATTTCTTGTACACTTTATATCTTCAAAAGGTGGACTCAGTGCAATCCATTGAACTTTGAACGCTTCTGTCTCTTGCAGGCACCCCTTCTCAATTACTTCAGCACCTGGGGATGATTATCTCAGCATTCATGTTCGACAAGTTGGTGACTGGACACGAGAGCTCAAGAGAGTATTTGCGGCAGCTTGCGAGGCCCCAGTGGGTGGTAAAAGCGGCCTTCTTAGAGCAGATGAGACAACTAAGAAAGCGTATGAGCTTCCCCTGTGTTTAGCAGTTAACTTTGTGCTTTGTGGACACTTCACAATTTATAATATCGTCTTTTTGGCAATGCAGCTTACCCAAGCTTTGGATCGATGGACCTTATGGTTCTCCTGCTCAGGATTACAGCAAGTATGATGTTTTACTACTTGTTGGATTAGGAATTGGTGCAACACCCTTTATCAGCATATTGAAAGATCTACTCAACAACATCATCAAAACGGAGGAAGAGGAGGTATGTTTTACAATCCCATATCTTCAGTCATCATGTTCGTAATCTCGTAAGTGAAATAGTATTATCATTCTTATTTTCTTTGTATAGTTTATTTTGCACTCACAAGTACATATTTTTCTCTGTATTTGCAGGATGCTTCTACTGATCTTTATCCACCAGTTGGTCGGAATAAGCCACATGTTGATCTGGGCACACTTATGAGTATTACCTCGAGACCAAAGAGGGTCTTAAAGACCACAAATGCGTACTTTTATTGGGTGACACGTGAGCAAGGCTCTTTTGATTGGTTCAAAGGAGTCATGAATGAGGTTGCTGAGTTGGATCAAAGGGTAAGTATATCAATTGATTGCTAATTCTGTTTGCAGTGCAATTTGTTATCTTCAGAAATTTGCAATACGTTCCTTTGTGAAGTTGTACTTACAGTTACCTTTGATCCATGCTAGAATATCATTGAGATGCACAATTACCTCACAAGCGTTTATGAGGAAGGGGATGCTCGGTCAGCACTCATCACTATGCTCCAAGCTCTGAACCATGCGAAGAATGGTGTTGACATCGTCTCTGGAACTAAAGTAAGTACTGATAATACTATTAACAGCTTAAGTTAGGCTGTAAAGTCGTTGCATCGAAATATTAAGTTTTTACCTCACTATTTATTAGCATAGAGGGTTTGAAAAATGCACATTTACCTTGTCCAATATGCAGCTAATACTTCCATTTGACTATTAGTGCACTCATTTTGCAGGTTCGGACACATTTTGCAAGACCAAATTGGAAAAAGGTCCTATCTAAAATTGCCTCCAAGCATCCATATGCCAAGATAGGTTAGTCTACATATTACAAGTCTAACTAAACTTTGTTTTGATTTCTTTTAGTCATGGACATTCTTGTTAACAAGAACTTTTCGCTAACCTTTTCAAAAGTTATCGCTGCATGCCTGTATATCTATGCTAGACCTATTATACACACACACACTAATACATAAACATGCAAAACTTTCAATGAGATATCTATGGAAAGTAGAGAGGAGAAAATTTGAAATTCCACACCATTCACTCCTTCAGCGTCGGCACATAAATGAGCAAAACTGCAAAGAAGACCCCAGCTCGGGATGAGTTATTATTTCAAATTCTATCTAGTTAATTAAAGACGATAACCATTTTTGTTGCACACAGGTGTATTCTACTGTGGAGCTCCAGTCCTGGCACAAGAACTTAGCAAGCTTTGCCACGAATTCAATGGGAAATGCACCACAAAATTCGAGTTCCACAAGGAGCATTTCTGAAATCAAGTAAATACTTGACGGAAAACAAGGATAGATTATGTTATGTGTACAGCATTTTTGTCTATTCTTCTTTATTAAGGACAGGAGAGAGCAGGTGGAGAAGCAATCAAGCTACCGCCTACACTTCTTGCCGGACAGTACTCCCAAATGAAATAAGAGCACCAACAAGAGGGATTTTGGGTAATCATGTAGAATACATGTGACGTCCATCATGGCTGATGCAGCATGGACCCCCCAGTGGACCTGCGACTGCGAGGAGATTCCTCCCAGAAGGTCTGGGATGTACAGAGCCCACCTGAAGACTTATTCTCCTGAGTTTAGTTGGGATTATAAGTAGGATGATATATAGGACATAGGAAGGGAATTACGAGTCACAAAGCTAATTAACTGTATATTTTTCATGCAGCTGAGTGTCTGAAAAGGTATACTTGATTTGAGCGTGTGTAATTTGTAATACAGTGCAGTGGTGGTGATTGGTTACAGGCTGGGTTCGCCAACCACATTCAGGCATGTCCCATTGTTGCGACTCGTGAGTTGGTGACCGGGAAAGAAATAATAAGATGTAATTTTTGCTCCGTAAACAATTTTACGTACACATGTGCTGTATTTATAGCTTGCCTCGGCCAATGGCAAACGTCCTTGTTATTTTATGCCGCTACTGTACATGTTGAAATATGGAGCTATGATGATCCCACCCAAGGATCGAAGAACCGTTATCGGGCGAAATCCCGCTCGGGGCCGGTAACGGTTCCCGGCCGGTAACCGGAAAAACCGGACAAAATCCGGTCAAAATTCGAAATCCAGAATTTGAATACAAAAAATCTCAGGCCGATTACCGGGTGGTAACCGGAAAAACCGGCTAGAAAACCGGAAATGAAAGAAAATTGGTAATTAGTGAATAACAATGCTAACTAAGTAATGTTTTGTAACAATGTTTAAATCATGTCTGCACAAAGGGGTGCTAAATTAAGGCAAAAAAATAAAATCCAAATTCAAACTGATTTCGGCCGGTTTTTTTCTTTCGTCCGTGCCCCGGTATCCGGTTACCGGCCGGGATTTTGATCTGGGATTCCCACCTGCCCTACGGTAACATCTGCAAACTGACGTTTTGTTTGGCCCTCGTGTACGCCGGAGGAGACCGAGAGGAAGAAGAGCGAGAAACATGGCTTGCACCTGGCGTTCTCTCTGGCCGCACGCCCGCACGGTCGCTGCGGCGCTGTGCCGGGCGCGGCTGCGTAGGGGACCGGCGTGCCTGGTTCGGCCGGTCGGCGCGGGCGGCTGCGTGCGCGATTGGTGGACGGCGCTCGGGCGCTCGGGCAAGTTTTAGGCGCCGAATGCTGATCGTGGCGTGTGGTTGTGCGGTGCGGCCCGTGGGGCCGAAAGGGGTGCTGGGCATCTGACCCGCTACGGCCTGCGGAGCGGGAGGGCGTCGCGCTTTTAGGCCCATACAGATGCAAAAATCAATTTTCTACTTCCAAGATGGCAGAGTTGAGCAGGTTTGGAAAACTATGGCGCGTTTAGCCGTGTACTTCTCAACAGGATTACAGATAAACAATCCCTCCGAAGGTTCACCGCTCCTTCGTGCAGTTATCCTTTTGTGCAGCAATGCCACCCGATTAACCAGCGTCAATGCGTACGTCGGTCATCGGTGAATTGTCTACACAGAGTTCCAATCCGCAAGCACGACTTCGATGCTCTGGGACCCACATGGCCAGAATAGGACCGCTGAGCTATTGTCGCACCTCAGACCTCAAACTTAATTTCCTCTCGTATCATTCAGTAACGATCTTGCACGTTGCACTCCGGAAACCTATCTTCTTCGGCAAGAAGCTCGCGCACTACTACGATACAAGAGCCACGGCAAACTACACCAAGCATTTTTCGTTCCTCTGAGCTTAACTGCCAATCAGGCAATCACCATCTCTCACGTAGGACTGGGCCTGGTAATGGGCAAAAAAAACAACCTATTGTCAACCTAATCCACAACAACAGACTCTATTTTTTTAAACCCAAACCAGACCACTTCGCATCTCCTAAGATCCAACCCAAACCAACCCACATGACACTATTATGAACTCTGATGGTGTGGAGAACTCTGATGAAGGGCAGGACGGTGAACAGGGGAAGTCGGTTTGCCGGACACAACACAGGAAGACAAAAAGAGAAAGGAGGCCGTCTGATCGCTATCGAACAGAGAACTGGGTGACCTGAGCAACGCAATAGCGAGGAGAACTTTGGGACCACAATGCAGTACAGGCGATAGAACTTACTTATACATTTCTGTTTCGTTTTTGGAGGCTTATGAATTTTGTAAACAGAAAACACTCTCTTGGAACCCTCTCTGCAAACCTACCTACTCCCCCTGTTCTTCTGTTACCTTCCTAGTTCTTCTACCCCTCAAACTCTACCTTCTTCTGTAATCTATCAAAACACTAGTTGATCGGAGTAATATCAAAAGAGGGTTGCAACAACTGGTATCAGAGCCTCATCACGCAGTCCTGGATCCCCCACGTTACCAGACGCGAGCCCAAGTGCATTCAAGGGAGATGGAATAGCAGATGGCTGAGTTGACAAGGGTCATCCTCGCCCAAAGCGACTCGATCAAGATCCTGCAAGAAAAGAGTGACGTGATTCAATCCATAGTGGAAGAAATCAAACCGGTAGTGCTTGAACTTTAGAGATGGCGACCTGATATGGAAGAGTCCTTGAAGGGTTTGCGTGCCGAGGTTGGAGACCTGAGGGCACAAACCGGTCAGATCGGGAGAAACCCAGTGTTGGCGTTACGGCCAGGAGACTTACCACCGATCTTACCACTGCCAAGCGCCAAGCCAGAATCAACAACTGAGAAGGACTGAACATCGGAAGGTAAGAAGGTATTTGGTCCTGATGAGGAAGTGACCCTGAAGGGAAAGGCGTTGGAGGAGAGACCCCCGATTTTTTCACCCCATGGCCCGAGTATGTTCCTTCGACCTGATGGGAGTTCGTATGGCTGGGAACCTGGTGGAGCAGGAAGTAAGCCTTCTCTGGGGTATAACCATCATCAGTCTCCTCCAAGGATGGATTTTCCACAGTTTAACGGTGAGAATCCCAAAGCTTGGCAACTAAAGGCTGAGAATTACTTTAGAATGTATGCAGTCCAACCGGAATTCATGGTAAACCTAGCCACAATGCATTTTGTGGGGGGAGCTTTATTATGGTTACAAGCTTCTCAGACCCATCTCAGAATGACCGAATGGGATACCTTTGAAGAAACTGTTTGTAGTCGATTTGGGCGAGAGGAGTTTCAACATCTGGTAAGGCAGTTCAACAGATTACGCCAGACCAACTCAGTAGCAGAATACGCGGAGAAATTCAATGAGTTGATGCACAACCTGTTAGCACATCATAATTCATGGAATCCTATGTTTTTTATAACTCAGTTTGTGGATGGGTTGAAGGGAGACATAAGAGCAGCAGTGGTGCTACATAGGTCCCAAGAGTTAGATACAGCAGTGGCTCTGGCATGTCTACAAGAAGAAGTATTAGACACAACTAGAAGAGACTTCCGACGAGGTGATTATACTCCAAGTATGAGAACTGCACCACGCACATCCGTACCTCTTACATCCTCACCTGGTAAAGGAGGAGTTGGACCTAACCATAGGTCGGATGATAAGAGAGGAATAGATGGAGCGAGAGCTGCTCCATTGGATGATAAGATCGGAGCTCTTCGTGCTTATCGGCGGGCTAAGGGGTTATGCCATACTTGTGGAGAACACTGGTCACGGGAACATAGATGCGCTGCCACTGTTCCACTTCATATGGTAGAGGAGTTATGGGAGATGCTGGAAGAAGGAAATCAGAAATCTCAGGAAGATGAGGAAGAGAATTCACAAGTAGAAGCAGATCTCCTTGCTATATCTAATGAAGCAATGATGGGAATTGAAAATGTGAGGACCCTTAAACTGTCGGGTACTGTACAAGATCATGAGGTAGTCATGTTGGTGGATTCTGGGAGTTCATATTGCTTCATCAGTGAAGAGTTAGCTCAGAAATTAAAAGGGGTACAACGATCAATCAAGCCTGTAAGGGTGCGGGTGGCTAATGGGGATATCTTGGAATGCCACTCTGAAATTCCCTTGTGTCCGTGGAGTATTCAGGGTCGAGTTTTCTACACCACTTTCAGAGTATTACCTCTGCGCTGTTATGCGGCAGTTTTGGGTATCGATTGGTTAGAGAGACACAGCCCAATGCATGTTCACTGGTTGAAGAAAGTTTTGGCTTTCGATTATAAAGGACAAAAGGTATGTTTACAGGGCATTAAAACCCCAGAACCTCAATGCTGTCTGATTTGGGAGGAGCAACAAGAAGGGCCGAGCTTAACTGAACTGCTCTCCAGTGAGGTGATTAATTCAGAAGACATGGAGACACCTCCTACGATATTGTTATTGCTGAAACAGTTTGATCATTTGTTTGAGGAGCCCTCAGGCTTACCACCCAGCAGGATTTTCGACCATTCAATACCATTATTACCTGGAGTGAAGCCAGTTAATTTGAGGCCTTACAGATACAATCCTATGCAGAAAAATGAGATAGAGAAACAAGTTAAGGAGATGCTATAGCAAGGGATTATACAGCATAGCACTAGTCCTTTCTCATCTCCAGTGATACTAGTGCAAAAGAAGGACAAAACATGGCGGTTTTGTGTGGATTACCGGCATTTGAATGCCGCCACAGTCAAAAACCGATATCCACTTCCCATTATTGATGAGCTACTTGACGAGTTAGCGGGATCTCAGTGGTTTACAAGCCTTGACTTACGTGCGGGATACCATCAAATCCAGGTGAAATCAGAAGATGAGCACAAAACGGCATTCAAAACTCACCACAGACATTTTGAGTTTCGGGTGATGCCTTATGGTTTGACCAGCGCCCCCGCGACTTTCCAGAGTTTGATGAACACCATTTTGGCACACTTGCTACACAAAGGAGTGTTAGTGTTTATCGATGATATCTTGGTCTATAGCTCCGACCTATCCAGTCATGTTACTCTCCTCCAACAAGTGTTCGAAGTGCTGGATCAACATAAGCTGAAGGTAAAGAAATCTAAATGTTCTTTTGCTAAACAGCAATTAACATACCTAGGTCATACTATCAGCAAGCATGGGGTATCCACTGACCACAAAAATATAGAAGCAGTTCGTAATTGGCCAAGTCCGACAAATGTGAAGGGAGTTCGCGGATTCTTGGGATTGGCCGGCTACTACAGGAAGTTTGTGCGTCAATTTGGGTTGATCAGCAAGCCTCTTACAGATTTGTTAAAGAAGCACTCGGTGTTCATATGGACAGGAGAGCAGGAAGAGGCATTCCAAGCTTTAAAAAGGGCTTTAATTACTGCACCAGTCCTGGCACTGCCGAATTTTGCCAAAGTCTTTGAAGTAGAAACCGATGCCTCAGACAAGGGAATTGGAGCTGTCTTGATGCAGGAGGGACACCCGGTGGCTTACCTAAGCAAGGCACTGGGCCCACGCAACCAGGGTTTGTCAACCTATGAGAAAGAAAGTCTAGCAATTATACTTGCCGTAGAGCACTGGCGTCAGTATTTGCAACCCGCTGAATTTATCATTCGGACTGATCAAAGAAGTCTAATTCACTTAGTGGACCAAAGGCTGACCACACCGTGGTAACAAAAGGCGATGGCCAAACTGCTAGGGTTCCAATATAAACTGATGTACAAGAAAGGTATGGAAAATAGAGCCGCCGATGCTCTTTCCAGGAAGTGTTCTCAAGATGAGGGAGAATTAATTGCTATGTCGACTTGTGTCCCCTACTTGGCTCAATGAATTGACAGAAGGATACAAAAATGATCCAAAAACTAGTCAGATACTATCAGAGTTAAGCATGGGAGATTCTCAACTGAGGCAATTTGTCCTCAAGGACGGGATTCTGAGGTACAAGAACCGTATATGGGTGGGCAGCAATATAGCAGTGCAGCAGCGAATTCTTCATTCGATGCATTCAAGTGAAATTGGAGGACACTCCGGCTTCCAGGTAACTTATCACAGAACAAAGAAATTATTTGCCTGGCCGGGGATGAAGAAAGATATTCAGTTATTTGTGGAATCTTGCACCATTTGTAAGCAGGCAAAATCAGAACATGTTAAATACCCTGGCCTTTTGCAGCCTCTTCCAGTACCCGAACATGCATGGCAAATTGTGTCTTTAGACTTCATTGAGGGCCTCCCAAAATCGGCTGCTTACAGCTGCATTATGGTAGTAGTAGACAAGTTCTCAAAGTATGCCCATTTATTGCCTTTAGCTCACCCTTTCACAGCAATGCATATAGCTCAAGTGTTTGTCAACAATATATTCAAGCTTCATGGCCTACCACAGTCAATTATTTCAGATCGAGACCGTATATTCACAAGCACTCTTTGGAGAGAGCTCTTTCGGTTGGTAGATACTCAATTGAGAATGAGTTCGGCCTACCACCCGCAAACTGACGGGCAAACAGAGCGAGTCAACCAGTGCTTAGAAAACTATCTTCGCTGCTTTGTACACTCATGTCCGAAGAAATGGTCTGAATGGTTATCTCTTGCTGAATTTTGGTACAATACATCCTACCACACAGCATTAAAGAAATCTCCTTTTGAAGTACTGTATGGGCACAGCCCTAGACACTTTGGGGTCGTTGATACATCATCATGTGCATCGGAAGATTTAACTGAATGGCTACAAAGCAGAGAGCTTATGACTGGACTGATCCGACAACACCTGAACAGAGCTAACCAAAGGATGAAATTTCAAGCCGATAAGAAGCGAACTGAGAGGAGTTTTGATCCTTTGGACTGGGTATACCTCAAACTTCAGCCATATGTGCAAACCTCAGTTGCAATCAGAGCTAATCACAAATTGGCTTTTTGGTATTATGGCCCATTCCAGATTGAACAGAGGGTAGGTGCTGTCGCATACAGACTCAAATTACCACCGGACTGTGGTATTCATCCTGTGGTTCATGTTTCGCAACTAAAGAAAGTGCTGCCTCCAGGAGAAAATGCATCAAGAGTACTAGCATTACCTGACAACAAACGAGTGCCTGAAAAAGTATTGCAACGTCGGCTTCAGCAAGCAGGACCGGTATCAGGGACGCAAGTCTTGGTACAGTGGTCCGAGTCTTCGCCGGAGGAGGCCACCTAGGAGAACCTTCGTGAGCTAAAGAATCAGTTTCCTGCAGCTCCAGCTTGGGGACAAGCCGGTACTGAAGGGAGGGAGGGTGTTATGAACTCTGATGGTGTGGAGAACTCTGATGAAGGGCAGGACGGTGAACAGGGGAAGTCGGTTTGCCGGACACAACACAGGAAGACAAAAAGAGAAAGGAGGCCATCCGATCGCTATCCAACAGAGAACTAGGTGACCTGAGCAACGCAATAGCGAGGAGAACTTTGGTACCACAATGCAGTACAGGCGATAGAACTTACTTATACATTTCTGTTTCGTTTTTGGAGGCTTATGAATTTTGTAAACAGAAAACACTCTCTTGGAACCCTCTCTGCAAACCTACCTACCCCCCCTGTTCTTCTGTTACCTTCCTAGTTCTTCTACCCCTCAAACTCTACCTTCTTCTGTAATCTATCAAAACACTGGTTGATCGGAGTAATATCAAAAGAGGGTTGCAACAGACACTTTAACCCAAACCATTTACCTGATATAAGTTCAACCCACTTTCCCAACCTATTTCAACTCTATCTCCAACCTAACTAGTCAGACAAATCCCAAGAGGCCAGAGCACACCAAAGATAAGACAACCAGGTATTCAATGTCTTGATCATGTGCATTACGAAGCTTGCTTAGTGCCTATGTCTCCAACTAAGTTCTTTTTTCTTTGAAAACTAAATGCAATGTATTAAAAAAATAAATTCAATAAATAAGGAAAACCGACCTAAAATCTCATTTAAAAAATTCCAAAAAAAACAGATTAGAGAAGTTCCATAAATATCAAAAAATGGTTAAAAAATAAATACAAAAAAATATAAAAAATGACACGATTAAAAACACAAGTAAAGGTATATCTATAGGATTACATGAAGCTGCATATTCATAATTCATAATATATGAAAGTTTTGAATAAACAACAACAACATTGCTGGAAACTCTTCTAAATAAAATAGTTCTTCCTACGAAATTGTAACACCTTGACTATGCGGAAGCTAAGATGCAACCTAAACTACTATCACCAATCACCACTATAAAATTTTCTCATCAAATCAACAAATAATGACAGTTAAACGTCACCACAAAACAATTCTAATAATATAACTAACATAAATTTCAGCAAGGATCTAAGCACTAAAATTGCAATCACAACACTTCGTTCATGTAGAACATTATCATGAATAGGTTCGGATAGTTTAAATCATCAACTGGCATGAATAAACTTAAAAGACGAATAATAGAAGTAACATAAATCCAATTATTACATTTAAAAGTTTTCAATTGAAGGATAGCAACAGAAATATTATTTAAGTGATGAAATATGTGATAAAGTGGATTTCTTCATGTGAACTACCCCCCCTCCCCGATGCATGTCGTCCTCAACAATCACCTAAAAAATTTGGCAAGAGTGAATCCAAGACTCAGCAAGTACAAATGAACGACATAAGAAACATTGAATCGGAGACATATCATTCTCAAATTATCACATACACATGAATATATTATGAATGCGATGCAAAATGCATATGACTTCACTTCTCTTCTGCATATACCGATATAGCCGAGTGTAACACTCGTCAGTGTTCACTCATGTCCGCATTCTTAAAATGCAGGGATCCATTGCCTATGTAAAGAATCTTTCATACGTGGATCTAGTTGCCCATATTGAAAATATGTGGATCTCAATACCCACTCCCGTGGGTTAAACATGAATGCTTGAAAAGAATGTAATGGAATGAAAGGAATACTTGCATACTTTGCAATTTATATCCACAATTAACGGAAGCATGTAAATAATGAAAGATACTCATATAAGATTAAACACATCATATTCATTTACCCAATTTGAACAATCAAGCATCCAATATGACTATAATTGTACTTGCCTTTCACGTTGCGACAAGTTAGAATGTAGAGAAGGCGAAACCAAACCCAAGTTCACTCCACCTACAATAAAGATTTTACTCAAAACAAGCTTTGACAAAAATAGGACAACGCCTACTAACAACGCTTTTATCCGCACCCTAAAATCCAACATTTTCATAAATTTTTACTCTACTCTAGCAAACTGACAAACTGACAGTAACTCGATACTGGACAACAACACTCTAAAATCCATAATTCTCAATCTGTTCGTCACAAAAATGCATTCTCAGACTCTCTGGAAAGCTTACAAAATTGTATACAAAAGTCTAGGTGGTTACATTCTCAAATTTTGTTTTTAACTAATTTTAACAAACAGAATAAAACAACTGTCATAATCTGACAGACATTCTGGACAGTAAGATTGAAATATCCATAACTTTCGTTATGATAATACAAAAATTGCGTTCTTTAACATTATGGAAAGCTAATTGAATTATCTACAAAAATGATTTTGGTCAGAATCCCTGATTCGATCGTTATCTATTTTTAATCTAGCAAATGCTACAACTGCTATAACCTGACATAGATTCTGGACAATAGCAATTGAAAAGACCATAACTCGAAAACTACTCATCCAAATATTGCGATTTAAGATTCTATAGAAAGCTACTGACATTACCCACAATTCTCTAGGAGATGATCATACCTAATTTCGCAATACATACTTCGAAACTACAGTACAACTATCAGTAGGAAATACCCGATTTGCTACCCGAAATCAAACGTACAGAAAAGAATTACTCTAAATAATGGGAAAACAAAAACATCCTTGAATACCTCGCTGAAACACGCTGAACTCCCCGCGAGAACCTCATCTCCCCTTCCTTCTACCTCTTCCTCTTCCTTTCTCCTTGGCCAGCAGCACTCAAAGGGGATTCTCCTCCTCCTCTTCCTTTGGTCGGCAACAATGGAGGGAGCACCACCAAGGGATGGAGGAGGACAGCAATGGAGGCGCAAGGGGGAGGTGCTAGACAAGGGGCGCAATGGGGGAGGAGGGTGGTGGCTCTAGGGAGAGGAGGAGGCGCAAGGAGAGCGGCAAAAGGGGGGCATGCTACAGTAACGACAGTGCTACAATACTATGTGCTACAGTAACAGTGTCTAGGGTTTGGTGCTTCCTCCCCTCTAGTGTGCAGCCATGGGCCTTGGGCCACAATGACCAGTTTTTCCCCACTTGAAAATGGATTGGCGGCCCATTCCTCTCCCAAAAATTTGAATTTTTCTTTCTAATTCTATTTTATTTCAGTACTAAACACTTATTTGTTTTATGTTTAAACGGGATATTACATTCTACCCCCGATAAATAGAATTTGACCCCGAATTCTATTGTCGTTCTATTTGCATGAACACCACAACTGAAACTGAACAACAGATAACACGTACCCGACATGAACAACTATGGATACTGCCTTCACATCCAAGACTCCAGCTCCCAAGTTGCTTCTCTCTTGGACCAATGGGACCACATCACCTTGATGGATACCAACATCTTACACCTCAATGTAACATCCCAAATGTATAAATGGGTGTGTGTTTCAAATGTAAGAAAATGTGTAGAAATTAAAACTTTTTCTCACATCTTGAAACTCTTGAACATTTCCATAATTCTTGTCAAGAGTTGTGGAATTCAAAAACACAAATCTCTTGTTGACTAAAGTCAAACCCTTATTCCACTTTGCCACGAATCTTGTGCCAAACTTGGGGAAACATTTTTCCTTGGTCCTATGGATGATGTGTGACCCCTCTGAATTATTTCATAATTTGTAGAAATTATTTGATAAATTTTGGAGGTAAGTCAAACCCTAGAACAGCCTTGATGAATTTCCTGAGAAAAATGCAGTGCACAAAAACCTCTGGTAATTTTATGTAAGGTTAATCCTGGAGTGAGGAAGTTCCAGTTAAAATTTTGGAGTTAGTTTTCTACCTCTAAAAATTCCTCCAACCTCAGCCTTCAAATTTAAATTCAAATCTGGCACTATTCCTTGGGTCCGAGCCACTTTCCAAGTGGGTCAAACCCAACCCACTCCCCAGCTCACCGCGAGCTCCTCCTCCCGGGCGAGGTCGTGCCCGTCAGATCAAGATCTAACGGCCACGACCTCCGCCACCTCAACCCACTTCCCGGCTCGTAGTGCCCTTCCGTCTTGAGGTCGTGTCCGTTGGATCTGCATCCAACAGCCACGACCTCCCCTCTCATTTTGTCGCCGTCGGATCAAAGATCCACGGCCACGACCTCCCCTCTCCGTCGTGAGCACAAGACCTCCCACCCCTCGAGGTTGTGTGCTGTTGGATCAAAATCCAACCGCCACGACCTCCCTTCTCTGTTGTGCGCCGTTGGATTAAAATCCAACCGCCACGACCTCCCCTCCCTTCTCAGTGTCTTGCCTAACCGGTGGATCTCTGTTGCCTGTTCTTCTCCTTCCTCGCTCACGCGCGCGTGCGCCATGGCAGAGGGGGAGCAGAGCCCAGATCAAACCAGAGCTATTTGCTGCGAGCATTTAATGCGTGTCAGCCTTTCCGCCCCCTCAGTCCTGCTTCGACCTGCCCCCCCATCACCTCCACGTCCTTGTGGAGCCATGGATCGAGCCATGGGCTAAGCTCACCATGGAGCTTAACCCTAGCTCATGACCTCTGCTCCCCGGGCTATAAAACCTCCCCTTGTTCCCCCTTAGCTTCCTTTACACTCCATTGAGCTTTGCCTTGCCTCTCTGTGCTTGGCTGAGCTCCATTCTCCACAAACCTCCTCGGCCACCAATGTTGAGCTGGGAGCTCCTCGGTGGAACCCGTGCTCCAGTGGCTCCCTCACTCAACCTCTTGCTCCATTTTGTTCCTTTATCTTCCTGGAGTTTTAACCCTAACTTAATTTTGGGTTGACCTCTTCAGGAGCGGGCTAAATTGGAGTTGGTCTCCTTGTTGCCGTGAGCACCCCCTTTCTTCCTCAGCCCCAGTAAGACCTCCCCCTTTCAATTCATTGCTCTGGGAGCACCTCCCAGCTTTTTGGAATGCATCTTGATGACCCGGTGCTGTAAATTTCGCCCAGGTCCTCCTCTCCCCGTTGTCCTCCTCGGCGCCGGCAAGGTCCTCTGCCGCCTGAGCTCCTCAGTCCTCCTCGGGTCCTCCTGCACCTAGGTAACCTTCTAAGTAACCCCTAGGAGCTGGGCACCGCTGTATGACATTGCGGAGCTCCTTGTCTTGATTGTCATTTGGCCGTGTGCTCTGCGCGCCGCCCTCTCCGGCTCATGGCGCTCTGTCCACCACCGCTAGTGTGGGTGGTACCGATGGAGTCTTCTTGCTATTGCACACCTGTACCTGGCACCCATTTGCGCCGTCGTGCCGTAGAACGCCGGCGGTGACCATTTCTTCGCCGTCGGTTTTGTTGTCGGACGAAACCGACAACTGTAGCGATGTCCCCGAGCCGTCCGTGTTTAGATCTGCGGGCGAGATCTAGCAGGACGTGCACGTGTGCTATGTGCGTTGGTCGCGGGCCATCCAGATCACAATCAACGGCCACGACCTCCGCCCCGTTCGCGCGCGCGAGATCCAAACGCGTCGCGCCCGAGCGCGCGATGCTGCAGGACGTGAGCCGTTGGATCCAGGATCCACGGCCCACGTTCGTCGATCCCATGAGCGCGTGAGTGCGTGTTTTCCTCGAGGTCTTGGGCCGTCCGATCCAGGATCAACGGCCCAGGTTCGTCCACGTCGTATTGGTTTTAGAAAAACTCCGATGGAATTATTTGTAAACTGAAAAAGGTAATAAACTTTAAAAATGCATAACTATTTCATTTTAAATCCAAATGAGGTGATTCCAATTTTGTTAGCTCTGGTTTGATCTGGGCTTTAATCTAAAAATGGTTGTGAGCTCAGTTCAGCTCCAGAAAATAGATGTGCAAATTGGTTTAGAAATAGACTTTTAAATGTTGCTCTAAATGTGGCATTTAGCTTGTAAAATGCGTAAGTAATTCTCTATAGATCCTTTTTGAGTGAATCCAACTTTGTTGGCTTTCTCTATTAGTGCACTAAATGGTAGAATAGGATTTAGGCATGTCACTATTTTCAAAAGATGGGTGGGTGCATTTTATTTGTGCTCTTTTGCATGTCTTTGAAAAATCATAAAACATGCATCAAAGCTCCAAATGAGGTGAACTCAATTGTGTTATTCATCTCATGAGGTGCTTGACTTACCATAAAAATCCCAGGTGCAGCACCTCTTTGGAAAATTGTGCTAGGGTTTAATTCGGATGAACAGTAACCGATTTGAATTTTCCAGCATTTTCCAGGCTGAGCAGATTTGATTTGTCCATATCTTTTGTATTGAGAATTCAAATCAATTGGTTCTTATTGCTAAATTCTTTAAAAATCATGCTCTTGATGCTGTAAAAATTTCAGAGCATTTGGAGAAAGTTTGCTGTTGCGTCTTTTCAGTTTTCGTCGTTCTTATCAGTTCTTTTTCGCTTTTTCGTTAGGTGCCGACGAGTGCGTTGATCCCGTGAGTGATCCTTTGCAGCATAGTGAACAGCCCCAGCAAGGCAAGCAGTTTGACCATATCCATATTATCCCATTACTTTAAAGTCTAATATGTTGTTTAACTTGTATGTATGCATTGCTATTTTGTTGTTAAATGATATCGATTAGTGATCCTATAGCTGCATATTCTGTAGGCAAATGTTCATTCTCTACTACTAAGCCTAGGATTATCTTGCTATGATGTAGAGTTCAATGGATGGACTCTTATCACTTAGTAGTTTGCGTTGTTAATGCTTAGAAATGCTTAGATGACGGTAGAAATGGGCGGTTGTCGATATTATGTCGATGGCCTTGATCACACAAAAATTATTATTCCATTATGTCCAACTTGTGCTTTGTTACTTTGTAAACAAATAAAATAAAAATGAAAACAAAATTGTTTCATGACTTGGGCACAATGGATGTTGGTGTGATATGTTGGGTGTGAATGGAATGGTGCCTAGGTCCCTAAGGACCGAGTTACTTGTGTCACTAAGCCAAGAGCTTATGCGTGCTAACCACACGAGGGTATTGGGGACCCCTCTTGGCTAAGTACTTTGGGAGGTGTTAATTGTGGGTCGCAGGTGGTTAAAACTGTTTTTATAAGGGGAAGAGCACCCGCAGTTGCTTAGGCTAGGCCGGTGTCTCCTATCCTTCGGGTTGTCGCGACTCATAATTAGCATCATTCATTGAAAATGCCTCGTAGGACTTAGCTGTGCCGGCATACCAAAGGAAGTGTGCTAAATAGCTTGGCGAAAAGGTGGTCTGACGTGTGGGTATATTGGTACACCCCTGCAGGGTTAAAATTATTCGAATAGCCTCGTCCTAGGTTATGGACATACTTGGTAAGGTCGTGCAAGAACTGGACTAAACATTTAATTAAAACTTGACATGGGTGGTATGAATTGGGTGATTCATGCTATTGTTGTGGTGGATATTGGGTTAGTCACTTCCAGGATTGTTGTTGTCATCTATCTCTTGTTATTATGTTATTGTCTCGTTGTTATTTGCAAATTAAAAATGAATTGCAAAACTGCTTTGAATCTATTTAAATATTGTAAATGAAAACTTGCTTTATGCTAAATGAGCCTAAAGCCTTCCACTTAAATAAAGCTTGCATGTAGCATATGTATAGGTCTGTTACCTTTACACGTCAGTCTTGTGAGTACATTTTTGTATTCATTTGCTTTGCTTAATAACTTTGTTGCAGAGGAGGTAGAGCCCCAAGGGCCCTACTTTTGTGAGATGTGCTGTGGATGGGACGACTAGCTTGGCGGCCCGGTCGGTTGCCTTGTGGGCTTGAGGCAAACCGTATGGCTTTTGGTTTATCGCCATCTTATGGCTTTCGCTTCCGCTGTTGTTTATCTTTCTTAGTTGTTATTTGGCCGGTCGGCCCCTTTTGTAACTCTCTCTCTATATTATGTATGTCTTTGATTTAATCTAGTTCGTGCTTTGGTTCTATGTCTTGTATGATATTGATGCACGATTTTGTAAAGGGGTGTGTATATTGCATTTCTGGGAAGTATACATATCTCGAAGATACGGGTTATTTTGTTTGTGATGTTAGGGTCAATAGATAACTAAACATTACAAGCCAAATAAACCGGGGTCCTCACACTCAACACTCGTCTCGACCCTTTTCAGGTACACTCAATGGGCAAGACTCGAAGGGAAGGTTTTACTCGTTGTTCATCGCCCCTAACGAAATTTCACACTCCAGACTCTCAAATTCTCTCTCGACCCTGGGTCATATAAAACATTGGGCACCCCGCGCCAGGACTCGAGACGGTCCTAGCGATACATCATCTTCCAAAACTCCCACAATTTCCAGAAACAAACAATATACCTTAGGACAACCTTCCCTAATAGTACCAAACCACGCAATCTGCACAACATACACGGAACTATTATTCCATCTCTCAGTTGAACTCTTCCACTAACAAGGAGCATCTCCTTTAACCCGGAACGTACAAAAGAACTTGCTTTAAACAAACTCTTTTACAAACAGAACCTAACTGAAAATAAAGGATTCTCATCGCAACCACGCAATGCCAACTCTTCACCAAAAGGGTCAAATCCAAAATCGAAGATTTATTACGAAAACCTTTCCACTTTTCAATTAGGCAGTTTGCAAATAAACACCACATAAGCCAAAGGAGAATTCACGCAGATGCCCAAATCAAACCCTTCCTTTATTTTCCTGAATCGAAAAAACCAAACATGCCAACATAAAGCCAACTCAAATTGCAAATGACCTTTGTCATAATCACACAACTCAAACAAGAATCAAGAGAGCATTTCACTACTCGACAAAATGTTCTTTTCTCATTTTTTTCTTTTAGGAATAAACTATCTCTCGAATCATGGGATTCCAAATCATTGCATACCACACTAAATCATTTATCTTAAATTGGCAACATCAACGCTATGCTCAAACCGAGTACAACATCTACACCTTTGTAGAGAAACTCTACTGACCCCACAATAACATACTCTAGTCAACTCCTCTACCGACAGAGTTACTTTGATAAATAATTTCCAATGCACCTCATCATGGTTTTCACCCATAATCACTTCACCCCAATCCTTTAAGGCTAATCAACTTGAAATTATCAGCACACACACTCATTTACTACACCCAAAAGATTCTATCAATGATCATCACACTATTCAGAATCCACTTTGTTCTACTATTTCTACACAACATCATTGGCCTCCAAGGTTCTAGCATAGAACACCAAACCAAAATTTCAATATCCAAGGCTCCTATAAATGTATTTCGATGTAACTAATACAGAAACTCTCGAATCCGATGACTAAAATTCCCACAATCTAAACATACTAAATTATTAACAACAACATGAAAACATATTCTCGACCAAATTATCTTTAGAAAGATTGAAAATCCTAGAGGGTTACTCACTGAAGCTAAGTCATACCTGGCAATAATTCAACAATTCCTACTGACGAGATTAAAACCTCTATGTATCAATTTAATACATAGAAGACCATACGTCTTCATGGTCGTAACCCCTAAGCCTAACGACCTCACTGGTCGTGAGGATTCCAGAGGTTACACGATGGGTACCCTAGTCGGACAAGGCTTTGTGCCTAGGCTCCGACCAGATAGCTGCTCGGAAAAGCTATGAACTGGCATTTCTTACCGTATGATGAATGGAACACGTGTTATATATTTCATTCCGTGCGATGATATAATCTTAAGACACTGACAATTAACTACCATACGGTTAAGCATCTCACAGACAACCGCAAGGTAGTTGGCACATTGTTAACTGCCTTACCGTTCCGACCAGTCGTAACGTTTCACTAGGGATGCCTTCTCTATGAGTAACTGCCACCTCTTCGGAAGTTATTTAAGGGTGGAGTGCAGAAGACAAAGGGACGAAGGGAAAAACAACAATAGAACACGAGACGAAAAATACAGAAGCCTAAGCAGTGGAATTAGGAGCAAGGCATTCAGTCTTAGACTCAAATTCTAAGCCTGATTACTTAGTTTAACATTCTTCACATTCAGTGTATTTAGGGGTAGTCCCTAGCCAGGTCTTGTAAATCCAGTTCATATCAATAAAGAGTGGCCCCCATTCTATCCCAGGATACTGCACGTCATTTTTCTCTTTTATTTCATAAGATCGACGACTCGATCGTCGACATCTGGCACCGTCCGTGGGGAAGAAGATGCAAGTTTCCTGAAGAAACTCTCCGCTCATCAAATCCTCGTTCATTCCCCGTAATCGCTGATGCGACTATGCCCGGGGTTTGGAATGAGGAGAATTGGTTCGACTTGGCGAACTACGCTGACCTCAACTTGGAAGGATGCATCCGTGCCATGGAAGAAAATGGCATGTCATCCTCATCCTCCTCCTCCACCGGCTCGCACGTCGTCAACGTTAGCGAGGTCGACCGGATGGACGAGGATGCGCCACCACAACCAGTGGCGTAGCCAGAGGAACCAGCCATTTTGATCAGCTCGGAATGTCAGAGGACCTCCTCAAGCCCGGTCTTTCCGGCCGTGAAGCAGTGACAGTTTGGCACCACAATCCGAGAATCTCTATACTCTCGATGAGATTATGGCTGAAAGATATTCACCTACGGCTTCTGGCAATTCCAGGAGCGAGCCGACACCTGGTAACGGTGTCGATAAAACCTCCACTAGTCATAGGCCATGTGGGGATGATAAGGCTCCGCATACGATCGGCGGTTCGCCGGATCAGGCTAAGTCCACCAAGAAGGCCTCAGGAGGTGCTCATCTCCGACCGCTCTCCGTCGTGGAAACTTCTAGCAGAAGTCTTGAAAAGCTCTCCATTAGTTACGATGGAAACTCATCGGAAGATCAATGCTGGAGGCACGAAGTCAATGCGATCGGAGATGCAAATCAAGATGCCCTACACGGTCCTACACTCTCTACCACGCCATCATGTGTTGTTAGAGATGATCTGGGCCATTAGGAACCAACTTCCGGAGGCAACAGAACTGATCGACGTCTATCAATTAACTCGCCTAGCACTGCCCCACCGAGAGTAGCTGATAGGACACAACAAATCCAGAGGTCGGGAGAAGGTTCAGGCCTACGTACACCTACGACCAGTCTAAACCTCCTGAGACCTTCGGTAACTGTACAAAACTTGCGACGCGTTCAAGATATGTTAAATAATTCTGATCTTACTTTAGTAGAAACTCCAGGCTTTGTACAGCTCGTAGGCCAAGTATCCAAAATTCTCCAACAGACTATGCAACGCACGGAAGCGTACCGGGAACAAAGGGTCTCAGGGATTCAAACCATGACTTCGTCCCAACGTTTCTCCCTTAGCAGAGGACAGCATGGTCATGCCAGGGAACAATCGATACCAAGACCTCCTCGACGATTCTGACCAAGGAATCACGAGGGACGAAGGCTATTCCAGGTAGCCACTCCCTCATCACGTTGAGAAGAACCACTGCTTGGACCTGACAATCTCTGACATCGTTTGAATCAAGTAGGCGGTCGAAGGCATCATATCAATGTCCACGACTGGATCGGCACACCGGGGTTCCAGCGTTTCAATATTAGGAACCGGTCTCCAACCGATTACAATCCGGCACCTTCCCAGAGAAGGCGCCATGAATCGATCACGAGTTGTTGAGCCTTCTCTGCAGGGCTCCAAGCTGTGCGTTGGCCTAACCGGTTCTGACTGGCCAACTTGGATAAGTTCAACGGGACTCAAAACCCCTTGGAATTTCTCCAAATATATACCACCGCCATCAGAGCTGCTGGTGGCGATGAGAATGTGATGGCCAACTATCGCCCACCGTGCTCGAAGAATGCGCTTGATCGTGGTTTTAAACCTACCGATCGGATCAATCTATACTTGGGAGCAACTCTGTGATCTTTTAATTGCAAACTTCCAGGGTACGTACGATCGCCTTGGAAAGGAGGATGATCTCCACCGAATCCGGCAGGGCTCTGATGAGACTTTACGTCAATACATCAAAAGGTTCAGCCAGGTTCACAATTCTATACCCGAGGTCGTAGAGTCATCTGTTATTCAGGCTTTTAAAACAGGTCTGAGGAATCGGCGGTTTACGGAGGACATAGCAATGAACCCTCCAAGAACAACCGTTGAGCTTTTTGACATGGCCGACAAGTATGCCACCGCTAGCGAAGCAATTGAGTGGTGTGAAGCCATTGATCGGAAAGACAAGATTCCCCAGCCCGGCCTGGACAAACCAAAGAAAAAGAATAAGAAGTCTCTCAAGAAGAAAAAGAACCGTAGACCCGACGACAAGGAAGTCCTAGTGATTCTTGAAAAGTTCACGAAGGGTAAGAAGGACTACACCGGTCGAAGCAAAATAAAAGCTCCAACCGAAGGATTCCAGAAGAACAAGAAGTGGTGTCCACTTCACCAGCAGGCAGGGCATGATCTGCGCACCTGTCGAGTCTGGCAAAAGAAACTGGAGGATTATTATGCAGGTAAAGGACCATTTCCCACAATACAAGAACCCAGAGAGACGAGTTCCAAAAAGGACAAGGATGGCGACAAAGAGATGGAGTACCAGGATCCCCAACACACGGTCAACATGATCTTTGTAGGATCTTCTTCATACGAGTCGAAGCGTCATCTGAAGGCCATAGAGCGGGAGGTCAACCTCGTCGAATCTCCGACCATCATCAAGCCATCAAAGTGGTCGGACACGGCAATCTCCTTCAGCAAAGAAGACTGCCCCATCCCTTCGACTCGACCAGGTAGGTTCCCTATTGTTGTTGAACCAACTATTAATAATTGTAGGGTTAATCGAGTCCTAATAGATGGAGGTAGCTCTTTGAACATATTATTTGCGGGAGCTTTAGAAGAAATAAAAGTCCCCGTGTCAAAGGTGAAACCAGTGAAATATGCTTTTCATGGCATAGTTCTTGGCTCCACCGCTAAACCGATAGGACAAGTTTCCCTGCCGGTTTCGTTTGGAAGGCCTGATAACTTCTGAACAGAAAAGATTCCATTCGATGTGGTAAACTTTGAATTTGCATACAATAGAATCCTTGGTCGACCGGCCTTAGCAAAATTCTTGGTAGCCACACATTATGGTTATCAAAGTTTGAAGATGCCGGGACCAAAGGGAGTCATCACAATTCGGGGAGATCGAAAAATGGCTTATGTGTGTGATCGGAAATCCTTTGAACTGGTCGATGAACATCCGACTAGAGAGCTAATCCATCTACCATCTGGTCAAGCACTCGAGGCGAAGATGACACCCAAGCCTTGAGCCGGACAAAGGTAGTACCACTCGACAAAGCGCTTCTCAGCAGCGCCAAGTCGCCACAGATTAAAACACCGACTCATCTACGTAAAGATTACGGTTGGGGCAAGACTCGACCCCAAATAGGAAGAGTCGCTCGTCTCCTTCCTCCGAGCAAATCGGGGCGTGTTAGCACGCAAGCGTCCAATATGCCTAGAGTCCCCGGAGGTGATCGAGCACGCTGAGCTAGCTCTCGGCGACAAAAACCGATCAAGCGAAGCTGCGGCGTTTTGCACTGATCGGAAGGAAGCAATCGATCGGAGATTGACAAACTCCTCGAGGTTGGGTTTATTCGTGAAGTCGACCACCCTCAATGGCTCGCCAATCCTGTGATGGTTCGAAAGAATAATGGGAAATGGCAAATGTGTATCGACTTTACAGATCTTAATAAAGCATATCCGAAGGATGATTTTCCCCTTCCACGCATTGACCAACTTGTGGATTCCACTTACGGGTGTGAGTTACTAAGTTTTTAGATGCGTATTGAGGTACCATCAGTTAATATGTGTAAAGAAGATGAAGAAAACTTCCTTCATCACCCCATATAGCACTTCTTGCTATGTTAAGATGCCATTTGGTCTCAAAAATCTTGGTGCAACTTTTCAAAGGTTGATGCAAAAAAACCTTTAGTCCACAAATAGGTCGGAATCTAGAAGCCTACGTTGATGATCTGATCGTAAAGAGCACCAACGCTAGCAATCACGTTCCTGACTTACAAGAAAATTTCAACAACTTGAGAAGGCATAACCTCAAGTTGAATCCGGAAAAATGTGTGTTCGGAGTTTCTGCTGGAAAACTACTCGGTTTCCTAGTCTCGGCTAGAGGTATTGAAGCAAATCCAGTAAAAATAACGGCCATCGACCAGATGCGCTCCCCCCAACCACGAAGAAGGAGGTCCAAAAACTAACCGACTGTATGACAGCTCTAAGTCGTTTCATAGCAAGGTTAGGGAAAAAAGGATTACCTTTCTTTAAGCTTCTTCGGAAACATGGAAGTTTCGAGTGGACTAAAGAGGCTAACGATGCCTTTGAAGAACTTAAAATTACCTTCTGAAAACCCGGTTTTAGTCTCTCGAGATCGGAAACATTGCTAATTTACGTGGCAGCAACACCACAGACCGTTAGCAGTGTACTGGTCGTAGAAAGGAATAACATCCAATGACCTGTTTATTACGTAAGCAAAGTCTTACATGGACCAAAGGAAAGATACCCACAGGTGCAAAAGTTTCTCTATGGTCTCCTTATGTCTTCAAGGAAGCTAAGACACTACTTTCAGGCCCACAAAGTGGTCGTACCAACCGGGTATCCCCTTGGTCAAGTCCTTGGAAACAGGGAATCATCAGGACGAATAGCAAAATGGGCGGTTGAGCTAGGGGCGTTCGACCTCCATTTCATTTCACGAACAGCGATAAAATCGAGCGATGGCGAATTCATTGCCGAATGGACAAACCTGAACCCACCCAAGGGCAGTCTATGAGCACCACGAGGAGTGGACAATGTACTTTGACGGTTCTTTGATGTTAAAAGGCTCGGGGTGGAGTTGTCTTGATATCCCTCTTGGCGAACACATCAAATCGCCATCTAGTTAAATTTTCCTACCACAAACAACATGGCGAGAATATGAAGGTTTCTTGGCGGGACTCGGCGACCGTTAAACAAGGATTCACAGATTCTTGGTGAAAGCGATTCTCAACTAGTAGCGAATCAAGTAGGAAAGAGTATCAATGCTCGAGTACCAAGATGTCATCTTATCTGGCGGAATACGGAAACTCAAAAAGCACTTCTTCGGTTTCGGATCCAACATATTCCTAGAAAGGAAAACTTTTTGGTAAACCGGTTAGCGCGGATGGCCTCCACGAGGACAACCGTCCCGCCCGGAGTTTTTCTCGAGCAACTCGATTCACCCTCGGTGATTGAGCCTTCGAGATCATACATGATTCCTTACGAATTCGTACATCGACCGTCGTGAGAATGTGAATGCTCCGCAATTAGTTGACGGTTGGTATTTATCACGATCAAGGTAGAGATGGATGACATCGATCTACAATTATCTTGACATGATATAATTCCGAAGATGATGTAGAGGCTGATCGTATAGCATGAAAAGCCAAATCATACACTCTTATTGAACGTACCTTGTATAAACGAGGATCTCGCGGAGTGTTGATGAGATGCATATCTCAACCTGATGGCATTAAGTTGCTAACCGAAATCCATAAAGGAGTCTGTGGAGCACATCATTCCTACATAACACTGGTCGGTAAAGCCTTCAGGCAAGGATATTACTGGCCAACTGCCCTTCATGATGCAAAAGAGCTCGTAACGAAGTGCGTACAATGTCAGTTTCATAGCCGACAAGTACATCAGCTGGCGCAAGCTTTACAAACAATTCCTCTTTCTTGGCCTTTTGCAACCTGGGGACTGGACATTCTAGGACCTTTCCCAAGAGCACCGGGGGGCTTCAAATTCCTTTTCGTCATGATTGACATGTTTACAAAATGAATTGAAGCCGAGCTTGTTGTTAAAACTACAACTGAGGTCGCTAAGAGATTTTTGACAAAAAAATGTGATCACACGATTTGGTGTACCAAGTCGTATAATCCTGATTTCTTGGTGCCGATTCTCAAGCGGTCAATTCCAAGAATTCTCTGACGAACTTGGTATCAAGGTTCATTTTGCTTGATTGCTCATCCACGAACAGCGGAGGCGATTAATGAGCCAATGGTATCATCATGCGAGGATCAAGCGCCGTATTCACCGATTAATCAAGCGGTCGAGGAGCTTGGGTTCAAGAACTCCGTCGTATTATGGGCGTTCGAACCCACGACTAGTCGTGCGGCCGGTGAAACGCTATTTTCTTGGTTTATGGTCTTTGAAGCCATGCTTCCTCGAGAACTAAAACTTGGCTCTGCTTTCGGCGATTGTTTCAGCGAAAGCGTCGAGAATGAGCAACGACTTCGGCGATATCAATCTCCTTGAAGAACGATGAAACCAAGCCCTGGTACGATTAGCAATATATCAACAAGCCATGCGAAGGTACCATAGTCGTAAGGTGCAACCTCGTAGCCTTGCTGTAGGTGATCTGGTTCTCAGAAAAATTCAGAATAAGGCAAATCGCAACAAACTTTCTCCCAAGTGGGAAGGTCCTTACACTGTGGTCGAAGTTACTCGACCAGGTTCTGTACGACTAGCCATGTCGGACGGACAAGTTTTGTCAAATTCTTGGAACATTGATCAATTGTGTAAGTTCTATGTCTAATTCTTTCTTTACATTATTTCGATTCTTTTCATTTCATTAGTGCATTCATTCATTTCTTTTTGACAAGTGATATGGTTTATATATCTATACCTATATTCTGATCACCTATTATTGTTGTTTAAGATGGTCGGAGAAGACAATTTTTTCTCTTCGATATCCTTTACCAGGATCTTTGTTACTCTTTAGCAACGACATATGTGTCATACGCTATATAGGTCCTAGTCGTGATCATTCCATGAATGATTCCACGCGCGACCATACGAGTAAACAGAGCATAATACAAAAAACTTCATGTAGTGCTTTATACTATTAATATTATGAAGACTATATTTCTTCATTTCAAAAATCAGTTCTGCTCTCGTTTGGCTACTGGTCGGGACACGGAAAACCTCCTAGTCGAAGTCTCTCCTTTTTCGCACGTGGTCCTGCCCATTGGAAGGAGCTTCCTAGCGACGGTTCTTTTCTTACGATCCTCGCTGCCAGTCGGACTTGAGGCTGAGCACATTTTGCGAAATATTTTTCTATATCTTCTATTCTTAGGAGTATTTTCCGACCAGTTTTGGGTCGTATATATAAATACGATCACTTATCGTTTTTGCATGCATTCTTGCATTTCTACTTTTATCAATACAACAAATCTTTTTTCCGACCATAAACAATTTTGTTTGGTATTTCGATTATGACAAACAAAAGATCTATAAGTTGTCGAAATCATACACTAGTTCCGACCAAAATGATTTACTAGTATTGTTACGATCAGTTTTGTCTTGTGATCAGTATAAACCCTCAAAACAATGGTTTTGACTTTTTATTTCTCCTTCTTGGCTAACTGCTTGTTTAGTAAAGCTCTTCTACTACAAAGCAGTCGGGGGCTAGGGAGTATACGAGAATTTCAAAAAAAAGTCAACGGGATAAAAATATGATTGTTGATGATACAAAGGTAAGTTTTATTTACAATTCTTATATTACAATGTCCTACTCTTGAATATCTCCAGACTAATTACTGCTTCATGGAGATCCGACCTCCATCTCCTCTACAATTTTGTCTCCAAGTGGCCTAAGTTCTTCCATAAGCTTGGTAGCCTCATCGAGTGACGATTGAAATCATCCTCAACGGCCTGGAGATTAATAGAGGGGCCAGAAGCCTTTAGTTTTACCAACACAAAACTAACTCCAGTAGCAATGCCTTCTTTCATAGTCTGGGCATAATTCTCTCGAGTAGTTTTGAGCAGACCACTGAGATCTCCTAAAAGTTAGCCCATGTAGTTCATTTTCTCTATTGGATCTCTTAAATTAGGCATGATTGATCCTGATCCCATATCAAAGATCATCTTGTTCAAAGTATGAATCTTTTCATCAAGATTCTTCACAAGAGCTGCCTCCTTTCCCTGCTCAAATTCCAGAGCCTTTTCGGTTACATTCAGGTAACTGCGTTTACTCTACATGAGTAAAACAAGTAGTAAAGCACAACATGATCAGAGGGAGATAATAAGTCAAGTCTACGACCTATTACCTTCAATTCTCTTGTTTAGTGTCTCATTCCTAGTCGATGCCTCTGCAATCGACCGGTCCTTAGCTTGATTCTCTTCTTCAAGCTGAGTTATTTTGGCTTTATCGGCCACGATTTCTTCTTTTATTTTCTCCAAATCTATCGAATACGATGAGGGAGAATAATTAGAGAAGGACAAAGTATTGAAGAAAGAAAAAGGTTAAGTGGAAAGTTCTTATTTTCTAATTCGGAGTGTTTCTGCTCCAAATCTTTAATCCGCTGGGTTAGTCCTCCGACCACAGCAAAGTTCTCGACCAGATGCTACATAAATAGCATTTCCTCTTTAAGTTCCCTATAAAACTTTTAAGAAAGACTATGAAACTGGTCATAGATACTTACCCGGATTGCCGTCATAGATACTTACCCGGATTGCCAAATCATTATAACCGCCAAATATTGAATCAGGATGCATTTTGATTTGATGATCCGATATTTTTTCCCATGCCTCGTCAAGCTCCTTATCCTCAATAAATCGGGAGGGGGGGGTGAAAAGGGAACTTATCAGGTTGAGAAGGATTACCAACATTGGTCGGAACCTGTTGAGGGCCTTTAGGGGCATCTACCTCTGCAGAAGGAGTTAGAACCACCAATGGATCCAACTCGACCGTTGGCTTTGACACCTACTCAGGGGGCTTCTTCGACCACTTTTTCCTCAGGAACTTTGTCCTGGGAAGTGTTCTGGTCAGGGACCTCCACGTGTGCCTGGTCCTCAGGAATGATCCGGTCGGAAGCAACCGGAACACCAGAAGACCTATACAAAACAAAGAAGAGAAGTTCAAAACACCAAATCATCAAGAAACTATTAAAGGTATGCACACATACGACCTCTTTCATTTGTACATACCTAGTTAATTTCTGGATTTGACTTTGAAGCCTTGATAGAGTAAATTACATGCCGCCAAACTTTCCTTTTCTTCTCAACCAAATTAAATCGGTTCGAGCAAGCGAGGTTGATTAAACCACTCACATCCTCCAACAAGATGTCGGAAACAATGTCTCGACCAGTTCATCAAGGATTGCATTCTTGACCATCGGTCGGAGGAGTAGTTTCATCAACCTCCAAATCGATTGTTTGAAGAACAAGCGTAAGGTCATGAACGACAGTGAGTCTCTCTGACCTCATGATTCGCTCTGCGGGCCTTCAGCCTTTTCCACCTAAATAAAAAAACGAATTTGATTGGGTGATGAAATCTTTTATCTAAAGTACATACAAAAATGCTCTATTACCTTGGGAGATTCATCTTCTTCCAGTGCATCCGGGCACGAGTCGGTCGAAACCACGGTGGGATGTTTATCCTCACTAGTTTGTGTGATTCGCAATCCGACCGACTACAAAAATAGAGCATGATCAAAAATCTGATAGGAGAATATGTATACATGATAAAAGAAATTTTGATTGTGTACTTTAAGCCTTGCTAGTTTTTCTTCAGCAGAAACTATTGCCAAGATCTCGGGGAATGTAGCCTTTTCACGGGCTCCTAAGCGAATCGGCTGATCCGCTCTCTAACTTCCTTAGGAGAAAGGGCTTTACAAGAAAAGGAAATAATAGCGGATTTTAAGGCATTACGATAATCAAATAAAATATACTGGTCGGACCTTTTCTCAAAGACTTACCACCTCTGAGATAGCTTCATCGCGACCAATGGACCATGCGGGAATGAGTCAGGAGCTTCAGAGGGCTAATCTGACGCTTGGTGAAATCCTTCACCACATGCCAGGAAGTCAAGACCTTGACTCGCAGGTCGTAGATGGCATCCACCCATCTTCCGACCACCCCTGCCTTCTCCACGGCCTTCCTCCACTTGGGATTTTCATTTGCTCTAATTCCGGCGAAGTAGAGGCCATCGTCTCTCGTAACCGTCATGTAGAACCAGTTCTTCTTCCATGACGACCACGAGGATTTCGAGTACATGTGGATGTACTCATCGGCCTTCCCATCATGAAGACGCAATGTACATTCTCTGGGAGTCGCTGTGGATCTCCCCATCACCATTCGGTAGAAATACCTGAAGAGCCTCAAATTCGGTGGCACTCCCAGGTATGCCTCACACAAATAAGTGAAAATACTGATATTGGCGATGGAATTCGGAGCCAAATTTACCAGTTCCACCCCGTAATACTCAAGAACACGGAGGAGGAATTTGTGTACCGACAACCTCAGCCCACATTCGATGTAGGCGAGGAAAACAGGGATTTCCCCATCTTCGCGGCACGGAAAGTGCTCTCCGATCACCGATCTCCATTTGATCAGATTCTTGTCTGGGAGCATCCCAATTTTCTCCAACGCCTCAAGCTTTTTCTTGCTCAATTCCGAAGGCAACCACTTTGTGATTTGCTCCGACATGATGAAAATCCTCAAGGATGAGTAGTGGTCGTAGGAGGCTTTGTGGTCGGAAGAACAAGAAAGAGGTCTAAAGGATTTTTCTTGGCAAGAAGCTGAAAGGGATCAAAAGGGGATCTGGAAGCGTAAAAATTCTAAAAGCCTGGCGATGGGGATTTTATAGCTTCATATCTTTAAATTACGATTGGAAGTTTCCCACAAAAGTCTAACGGGCAAAAGCTTCTTTTTTGTTCAACGGACAGAAAAACTCTTCGGTTCCCAAGGCAAGTTCTCAACTTTAAAGTGAACACAGACCACCTCGTATATCACGACATTAAATAGGGGTCTGCCCGACACGACTTCATCGGAAGAAGGTATATGCACGACCTGTTCATTTAAAGTTCGGGGGCTAGCTGACGAGGATTAAAACCTCTATGTATCAATTTAATACATAGAAGACCATACGTCTTCATGGTCGTAACCCCTAAGGCTAACGATCTCACTGGTCATGAGGATTCCAGAGGTTACACAATGGGTACCCTGGTCGGACAAGGCTTTGTGCCTAGGCTCCGACCAGATAGCTGCTCAGAAAAGCTATGAACTAGCATTTCTTACCGTATGATGAATGGAACACGTGTTATATATTTCATTCCGTGCGATGATATAATCCTAAGACACTGACAATTAACTGCCCTACGGTTAAGCATCTCACAGACAACCGCAAGGTAGTTGGCACATTGTTAACTGCCTTACCATTCCGACCAGTCGTAACGTTTCACTAGGGACGCCTTCTTTAGGAGTAACTGCCACCTCTTCGGAAGTTATTTAAGGATGGAGCGCAGAAGACAAAGGGACGAAGGGAAAAACAACAACAGAACACGAGACGATAAACACAGAAGCCTAAGCAGTGGAATTAGGAGCAAGGCATTCAGTCTTAGACTCAGATTCTAAGCCTGATTACCTAGTTTAACATTCCTCACATTCAGTGTATTTAGAGGTAGTCCCTAGCCAGGTCTTGTAAATCCAGTTCATATCAATAAAGAGCGGCCCCCATTCTATTCCAGGATACTTCACGTCATTTTACTCTTTTATTTCATAAGATTGACGACTCGATCATCGACACCTACTATCCCAATAATTGTCATAACGATTAGACTTCTTCGCAATTCTAATATCATTAACTACACCGTCATAATTCTCCTACTCAACCTTGCAAAGTACCCAATCGCGATACTATAATAAAATTGATCAAGATTCCCATACTTCCGATAATTCTAATGTTCCATCAAAATGAACCAAAAGTTCTTGAACGACAATTTACTATAGGTTCTACTAGTTGCAACAATGTAATCAGTTAGGTCCAAAGACAAATATTCTATTTAAATCAAATCCTCACCGAGGATTATTCCAAGAAATCAATTTATCACTCAATGCATCTCAAAAAACTTGGCACCTACCGTCTCACCAAAATCATCTACTTGATCACCACTATCAAGTTGCCATTATACATCTTAAAAGAATTTGCAACACAAATCGGTTAATCCTTTCTCAGAAGAAGATATAGATGGAAATAATTTTCAGCACATAGAAAAACGTTTACCACTCGCAGTAGACACAGGACCATGGGAAATAGTAAAAAAGCCAAGATCTCGGAAAACAAAAGACGAGACCATAGTTGAGTGCACAAGTCACATCAGAAGAGAATTTCAACCCTCAACAAGTAAGAATAAAACATTGCTATTGAAAATCAAGAAACTCTTAAGCGGCAATGATATAAAAGTTAAGCACACTTCAATAAGATGCAAATTACGAAGCCTAACTCCAACCTCAAATACTTCTACTGGACTCTTTCCTTTACCAAGGCAACAAATTTTTTCTTTGATTACAATACCATTCTGCCAACTCAGACAAAAAGTGCTTGTCCAAATCACTTAAGAACCAGTAGAACTTCCAACACATTACTATGCTTGAACCAATTTCAGCTACCACATAAATCCTAAACTCCAAAATATCACGAGTTCAAAACTCAAAACATTTCATTTAAACGATATCACGGAGGACGATCAAATTCCTTTACTTCCAAAAGAATCAACATTACCCTCACCATCTCATACTCACAGTCTTACTAACCTCATCATTATATACTCTTAGCATGAATCATCATAGCCTACTATCCCATCATAAACCTTCCCAAAAGAACACAATAATTAATTTCATAATGTTTTTTTTATCTCAATAAGATTGCAACAGTCAACTTGTTCAAGAGAATATCTAATGCACAAACCACCTTATCGAAGTAAACCTCTTTTAACAAAGGCATGCTGCCCAAGTCATCCTCGCAAAACACACATACATAGATTACTTTTAAATTTCCAACATTCACCCATTAGCAATGCTCGACACCAATTTAGTGCACACTAATTCCAATCCAGAGGTTATCATAAAAAATTGGCGATTATTCAATCATGGAAGAATTTATGTTCCTTTCGCTATTTGCATTCCCGCTAGCATATACGAGATCATCAAGTAGTCAATTAAAGAAAATTTTTAGATTATTATCCACTAAGGCAATAGTCGAACACACCCTTAACTTTCCCCCCTACACAGTTAGATTAATCCATTAAGACCAAATAATCCAACAAGTTGAGCAACCTAAACAATTTAATGATCAACCATTTCATCAAAGACATACTATTATCCGACAATTCCACCATCATGTAAACATAGATCATATATCAAATCCCATCAGTTCATTTCTTAGTGATGTTCAACACCAAACTTTAATACACCATAATTGCACCTTGTAATTACATATGATCACTACGTATCCACAAGAAATAACTCTAAGATTAATATCCACTAAGATAATAATCTAACACCTTCTGAACTTAACCATCCCAAATGGTTAAGTTAATCCGCTGAGACCCGTTAACCCACTTTAGCTAAGAAGTTTACCAATTTATCACCCTTAGTGATCAAACTAATTCATCAATATCTCACACTTCGTAATAACTCTATTGATTCCAATTAGGTATAGCCATGCTCACAATCACAGTTCATCAAGAACTACTAGAAGATAACATCAACTTAATCGATTTCGCTTCCAAGGATACTAGTTAAGATTAATTATGTACCACACCATTGACCCAACTTGATACCCATACCATATCAATTTATTTGATTACAACCTCTGACTTAACCATAATAGGATATTGCAAAAAGGGCTTTGACGCTTTCTTTCATAAAAGAGAAGTATTAAACTTCATACTCAAATTACTCCCAAAAGAAATAGACTAGGGCGAAAGCTTCCTCATGTTTAAAAACTTGCAAAAGAAGGTTCCCATTAACCAAAGTACCAACAGAATAAATGAGTCATGTTTCACCGTGAGAAGACAAAACTCTCATGAAGGGACCCACCTTGCAATTCAACAATATTCACAAGTAGCAAAAGTATCTCAATAGTTAGAAAAACAATAATTGTTTCAGAGAACAATTAGAGACCAATTGAAACCCCTCACTGCAATGAACCACTAACCCAAGAGAAATTCATCAACCGCAACTGAACAAGAATAACAATCCAAACTCAAGGAAGATAATAACCTTCCCAAAGAAACCCATCCTCAACACCAGGAACTAATTTACCCGAGGTAAACACTCCACTATTCTCATACCCCAAACGAGGGTACAACCTGGCCATGCCCATGGCTACAACCTATCCCGATCTCTCGACATTCGCTACCATCACACATAACCAATATAATCAATTATAGGCATACAAGGTCATCTCATAACATGAATCATCAATACAACGTAATGGAAATGTAAATGCAAAGCTTGACACATCCCATCCTACTGTGAACCAGTGTGTCAATTTTTAAGTTAATTAACCATTAACAATTTTAGCAAATTAAGTTACCTAAGTTGTTAATCTATTCACCACGGACCTAAAACCCGCTCTAATACCAACTATAATACCCTAGCTATGCGAAAGCCAAGATGCAACCTAAACTACTATCACCAATCAACACTATAAAGTTTTCTCATCAAATCAACAACTAATAACAGTTAAACGTCACCACAAAACAATTCTAATAATATAACTAACATAAATTTCAGCAATGATCTAAGCACTAAAATTGCAACCATAACACTTCATTCATATAGAACATTGTCATGAATAGGTTCGGATAGTTTAAATCATCAACTAGCATGAATAAACTTTAAAGATGAATAATGGAAGTACCATAAATCCAATTATTACATTTAAAAGCTTTCAATTGAAGGATAGCAACATAAATATTATTTAAGTGATGAAATGTGTGATAAAATGGATTTCTTCATGTGAACTACTCCCTCCCGATGCATGTCGTCCTCAGCAATCACCTAAAAACAAAATTGACAAGAGTGAGTCCAAGACTTAGCAAGTACAAATGAACGATATAAGAAACATTAAATACATATCATTCTCAAATTATCACATACACATGAATATACTATGAATGCAATACAAAATGCATATGACTCCACTTCTCTTCTACATATACCGGTATAGCCGAGTGTAACACCAGTGAGTGTTCACTCATGCTGGCATTCTCAAAAAATGGGGATCCATTGCCCGTGTGAAGAATCTTTCATACGGGGATCTAGTTGCCCATATTGAAAATATGGAGATCTCAAAACATGAATGCTTGAAATGAATGTAATGGAATGAAAGAAATACTTGCATACTTTGCAATTTATATCCATAATTAACGGAAGCATGTAAATAACGAAAGGTACTCATATCTCAGAAGATTAAACACATCATATTCATTTACCCAATTTGAACAATCAAGCATCCAATATGACTATAATTGTACTTGCCTTTCGTGTTGCGACAAGTTGGAATGTAGAGAAGGTGAAACAAACCCAAGTTCACTCCGCCTACAATAAAGATTTTACTCAAAAAAGCTTTGACAAAAATAAGACAAAGCCTACTAACAACGCTTTTATTTGCACCCCAAAATCCAACATTTTCATAAATTTTTACTCTACTTTAGCAAACTGACGAACTGACAGTAACTTGAACCTGGACAACAACATTCTAAAATCCATAATTCTCAATCTGTTCATCACAAAAATGCATTCTCGGACTCTCTGGAAATCGTACAAAATTGTCTACAAAAGTCTAGGTGGCCAGATTCTCAAATTTTGCATTTAACTAATTTTAACAAACAGAATAAAACAACTGTCAAAATCTGACAGACATTCTGGACAGTAAGATTGAAATATCCATAACTTTCGTTATGATAATCCAAAAGTTGCGTTCTTTAACATTCTTGAAATCTAATTGAATTATCTACAAAAGTCGTTTTGGTAAGAATCCCCGATTCGGTCATTATCTATTTTTAATCTAGTAGATACTACGACGGCTATATCCTGACATAGATTCTAGATAGCAGCAATTGAAAAGACCATAACTCAAAAAATACTCATCCAAATATTGTGATTTAAGCTTCTATAGAAAGCTACTAACATTAACCACAATTCTCTAGGAGGTGATCAAACCTAATTTTGTAATTACAGACTTCAAAACTACAATACAACTATCAGCAGGAAATACTAGATCTGCTACCCGAAATCAAATGTACAGAAAAGAATTACTCTAAATCATAGGAAAACAAAAACATCCTTGAATACCTCGCTGAAACCTACTGAACGCCCCGCGAGAACCTCCTCTCCCTTTCCTTCTACCTCTTCCTCTTCCTTTCTGCTTGGCTGGTAGCACTCGAAGGGGATTCTCCTCCACCTCTTCCGTTGGCCGGCAACAATGGAGGGAGCACCACCAAGTGATGGAGGAGGACAGTAATGGAGGCGCAAGGGGGAGGTGCTAGACAAGGGGCGCAATGGGGGAGGAGGGTGGCGGCTCTAGGGAGGAGGAGGCGCAAGGAGGCGGCATGGAGGCGTGCTCTGATAACAATGGTATTTAGGTATCAGCAGAGTTCAAATAATACTATGCACCACCACTTGAAGTAACACAATGTCATTGGCTCATTTAGGTATCACATAACATCGTAGTCTCAAGTAGAACTACCATGCACAAGCAAAACAAGCAAGGAAAAACTTTCACCTGCACAAGATTTCAGCCTTTTGAGTTACATATTTCAGCTTCATGGCTCTGGTTGCGTTCCACTTTCACCTACACAAGGTAATACAAGTTAGTTCATATAAATTTGCAATATATAGAAGCTCCAGAAGCAAGAGGCAGCCAAATCGTGGGATTACGTGATTAGGAGGTAAAAGCAACTACATACGAGATACGACTAGTACAAACTTAACTAAACAAAATCCAACTAACCAACCAAAAAGCTCCCCTTGATTCTACTCCTAAAATCTATGGAGGCTGCTGACCAATCAGATTCTTTATGGACTTTTAGTTGCTAGTAGAATAATCTCCTCTAGTGTATTTCCATGATGCTATAGGGATTGCCCTAATCCAAGCAACCATCAAGCTGAACAGTAAACAGAATGGCATTCCCGATCCCACTGCCGCTAAAGTCGAGAAACTAAACCCCAAGTTCCCCGTCGGCATATATAGATGAACAACTTACCATTTTTTCTCATTAACATCACCTTCTTGCTTTGAAGAAACTGATCTCCCCAAGTTTGAACAACAGAAGCAACCATCTCAACAAAAAAAATAAACATGACAAAAAATTGCCGAAACCATCTGGATTTGTTCTTATTTCCTTGATCTGTGGAGACAGGCACTGGCCAAAGAAGATGGTGATGGCGAACAGAGCGCCTATCATGTACACCAGCGGTAAAGATCTAGGGGATTCGAGGGACGCGGTGCCACATGGAGAGACGTGGAGGAGGGGGATGTGGTAGTGGAGGTGCGCGGAGGAGATAGGGGGAGGAGGAGGGAGTTTACAGCGGCGGCAGCAACGACGATTCATGTTGGTGCTGGAACCCTAGCCCCTCACCCTCTGTCAACTCGAGTCAGCAGTTCACCTATCACCCCTGACCCCTCTCCCACCCATCACCCATGCCAACCCACCATACGAACCCGATTGTTTTGAACCCATACCAAACTAAACCAACCCATTTTCAGTGCAAACCCAAACCAAACCAAGCTTTTAGCTGCCTCAACCCATTTCCACCCACCCAAAGCCAACCCAAATTGAAACCCAACCTACTTCATCCATTTCAACCCAACCCATTACCATGCCTACATATGACTCAAACGTACCATTAGCGATGAAGAAGACCATAGTTCTGTGCCTAGGCCTCGGAGTAGGCCACCTGGTGTCAATGGTGGAGCTGGCCAAGGTGTTCCTCCAGCACGGCCTCGCTGTCACCATTGCCCTCGTTGAGCCATCCGTCAAGTCAACTAGCTTCTCTGTCGCTACCGCCAGCGCCTTGGCCTCCAACCCTTCCATTACCTTCCATGTGCTGCCGCCGTCGACGCCGGTCGACCATTCCGAAAGCTCACACACTGTCCACTGGATGATTGCCTACCTACACCTCATGAACACGCCGCTCTGAGACTTCCTCAGCTCGCTTCCCACGGTACACGCACTCGTACTTGACATGTTCTGCGTCGACACCTAGGATGTCACCGCTGAGCTCAACGTACCCGCCTACTTCTTTATTGCCTCCAGCGTCGGCGACCTCACCATTGTTGGCACAGGGACCAAACTACGCACGCGAACGCTCGAACGCCTGGACACGAGAACACACACATGCTAGCGTGGACAACAAACACAGATTGATTTTGGTGCTACTGAGCTGCCGTAGCTTTTCTCTATTTTCATCTCCTTTTATTCTTAATCAAAGAGAAACTAAATGCTTAATGCGCATGCAAACGTTAGCCATGTAAACAAGAAACTGAAACTAGAAATGTTAGCCATCAACGGAAACATCAATGCGCACAGCCGAAAAAACAATAAACACAAGAAATCAAACTCATTAAGGATTATTCAACAGCCATCTTCCTCAACCTACCTAGGATGATGGCCAACACGGACAAAAGTTTTGAGGAGCTCAGAGGCTCAATTCTCCATCTCCCTAGCGTTCCCCTGTTCAAAGCTATAGAGCTCCCGATTCAAGTGTGTGATAGAACTGAGGCCTCCAGGACCTTTCTCCTTATCGAGAGGATACCAGAGTCCAACAACATTCTTGTCAGTACCTTCAAGTCGTTTGAGGCACAGGCGGTGTACGCTCTTAAGGATGGGCTCTGCGTCCCTAGCCGTGCCACGTCGTCGGTGTATTGCATCGGTCCGTTTTGTCACAGAAGGCAGAGACAAAAATCATGAGTGCCTCGAGTGGCTAGACACGCATCCGGAGCACAGCATCGTGTTCCTCTCCTTCTGGAGCATGGGGACGTTCCCCAAGAAGCAGATTGACGAGATCGCCATCGGCTTGGAGAAGTCGGAGCAAAGGTTCTTGTGGGTTGTGCGGAGCCCACGCAATGACGACCATAAGTTTGGCGACCCGCTTCTAGAGCCACACCTCGACGCGGTCTTGCTGGATGGGTTCTTGGAGAGGACCAAGGACAGAGGGCTTGTGGTGAAGTCTTGGTATTGCGGTGGAGTCTTTGCACCACAGGCGGCCCGACACGTTAAATGACGATCTGTGGATGGAACTCCACACTTGAGGGGAGCACGGTGGGGCTGCCACTATTGTGCTGGCCGTTATTCGCGTAGCAAAAGCTTAACAAGGTGTTCATCGTCGAGGAGATGAAGCTTGGGGTGGAGATGAAGGGTTATGACAAGGCGGTAGGTAAAGGCCGAGGAAGTGGAGCCGAAGGTTAGGTGGGTGATGGAGGTAGAGACCAGACGGGCGCTACGGGGGAGGGCTACAGCGGAGAGTGGTAGAGCGGTCGAGGTGCTCAAGAAGGAGGCTTGTCTCATGCTACTTTTGTCGAATTCCTGAAAGATTTGGAGGCCATTACTCGAACATGAAATCGTGGCACGATTAATACTATAGGATCATAATGGTAATTAGAGGGGGTTGAATGATTGCAGCAATTTGATCTCCGAATTCAATCTTAACAAATGCACTGAGCTTCTGCAAATTCCACGAGAACCTCAAGAAGAATCTCTTCAAGGAAGTCTTCAGGCGCACAGCAAGAACACCAAAATCAGAGACAAAGTAAAGCAAATCTGAGCTTTATTTCTCAATTTGATTTGTGTCTACAAAACGCTCATCCAGCACCCCTCAAAGCCTCCTATCAAAGGACCTCGCAAGCTAGAACACTGTAACTCAAAATAGCATGAAAAGCTACGGTTCTGGCTCTCTCCAAAATAACCTCAAGCGCACAGGTTAGCTCGTAACCCTCCTCTATTTATATCCTAGAGTTCTCTCCGTGTCTCACACGACATGCACATGGATTCTATCTCTAAAAATGTCCAGATATAGACCTCCTTCCATATCTCTAAAACCTTCCATGAAATCCCATGCCGTAAGCCTCCAGGACTTCTCCTGTAGCTCCAACGCGAACCACCTTTGATCTCCACGTGCTCCAGCTTGATCCAAACCACCTCGTGACATCCACGACCTTCAAGACCTCAGATCTCCCCATCCTAGTCCGAATCAACTTCGTCACCGATCGTGATTCGACTTCATGCTCTACTTGCACATGCAAAGACCAAAGAAACCAAATCTGGGCACAAGTTTTCCAACTTGATCACCCATTAGCTCACACACACGCATAAACACTGTCATGCATCATGCAACACACTAAAGCTCATGAATTTAACTTAACCTAAGCCAAATTCCCAAAACAACAAATTAATGAGCACAATCGGTCGTCGTATACATTACATTAGCCGGTACTACCACACGGTGATCGTCAGCTCAAAACACATCGGTCATACCACTCCTCGAAAAATCTCAAAAACTTCCAAAAACATCTCTTCTGGAAATTCCATATCGCAACCTTGCGGTCATACCTTCGTCTTGGTACTCTGCGTTAAAGCTATGATATTACCGACTTGCGATCGTCTTAGTTCCACGACTTTGGTACTACCGTTTTTCACTTATCAAAGCTGTCAGAAACAAGTTTTCTCTAAAAAAACCAATCGCGGTACTACCGTCGTTAAAACAACAGTATTACCGGAAAAACGGTACTACCGCCTTTAACTGCTTGATGCAGTGTTTGTCAAAACACACTCAAAACCGGAGATGCACGGACGCTCGAGATGACTTGGCGATCGGACCTCGCTTCAAAACCATCGGATTTAGGAGCATCAGAAAGTCGAGCGTTCCTTTGATTTCATCCGTCAGATTTCAATCCAAAGGCTCACAATCCTTTAAGAGTTCAGACGGTCCGAATGTTCCTCTCAATATGAGCCGTCAGATCAAGATCTAACGGTTCGAGCAAAACACGCGTTCGAACCGAATGACTTGCGGTACTACCGTGCTTCACAAGTGGTCATACCACAGTCCGGTAGTACCGCAAATACAAAGCCAGTACTACCGCTTCCCGAGAAAATCCAAAATCCAAACACATGCCTTCGGGAAATTTCATATCGTCAACAAACACGCGGTTATACCGTCTGCGGTAATCTGCATGACCTATACCAGTACTACCACAAAACCTGACAAAAACTGTTTTTCGACAGAATTCAAGCATATCAGCACCTAAGATCACAAGCATGTCCCAAAGACAATGTATTCACCATTAAACACCAAGACTAAGTCTTTCTTATTGTCAATGTATTCATCATCAAATATCATGACCAAAAACCTCTTGGTCTAACAAATACGGATGTGTTATAACTTGCACGAAAAGACTAATGCGCCCGTGTTCGTTGGAAATCTATCAAATGAATGAAAAAAATCCCTACTCCTCTCTTTACTTGAGTGAACATCTCAGATCTCATGAAAGTAAAAAAAAATTGTGTTGTAAGTCTAAAATCTCGATTTGAAAGATTGAAGTTTCTAAATTTATGTTGAAAATATTTTGGTTGAAAGCTTGAGTGCGGGTGCATGCTGCTCGATCCCCTTTTCAATAGCAAAAAGACAAGACCGCACACGACATTAGATGATAGAGCATCTTCCCTAGTATTATGACGGAAGGAATCGCAGCCTCCTCATGAAAGCCGTACATTAAGTCCTCGTATTGCAGCGTTGCGCGTGTCCCCGTTTTGGCCGTTCGCGCGGCTGATGGATTTCGTAGGAACGCCTAGCCAGTCTGTAGGTTGTTTGCTGCATGTGGCAGTCATCGCGACGCTTGGTGCCGGTCGCTGCCTTTTGCGCCTCCCTGGTCTTCAAGCATTAATCGCCAAGACTATTTGCTGCTGTCAGCTTTGGTTCCCCTCCCAGTCTCCATCTCTATCTCTGCCGCTCGCGTTGTTTCTTCCCCTTCCAATCTCTGTCTCGATCTCTGCCCTTCGTGTCGATGGTCTCCCCTCCCATCCTCCTCCTCTAGCCCCTCCCAACCTCCTCCTCTAGCTCTGCCTCTATTGTCATTTCTTCCCCTACCAATCTCTGTCTCTATCTCCACCCCTCGCGTTGCTGGTGCAGGGACCGCGGCCGTATGTGATGGAGAGGAAGCCCATGCGCCGACCGGGTATGCGGCGCTTGTTGATGGTGATTCTGATGGGGAAAAGGCCGTGTTAGAACCCCACGACGACCTTGCATGTGCAGAGGGACCAAACAAAGGAGACATTGTCTGAGATGGCAGCTAAAATTGGCACTGACGGTGACCACCGCTAGTGCTTTGTCTCTGAGCTGATTTGTTTGCTTTTTTTGTTGCCTAATCTTGATTTCTTTCCTGTTTTCCCTGTGTTTTTTCCCTTTTGTTTTTTTAGGCTCCTGATCTTCTTCAGTTTTTATTGTGCAGAGAGAACCATGGGACTGCACATCTCCAGCGGAGGGTAAGTTGTCCATATTCTGCAACACAGCGTTCATGAATTGAGTCTGAGCTACCAAGAATTGTCTCATAACTTGATTTGGTACTCTGATGCGATATGATCCTTTGGGATTGACAAGATCTGAAAATGCATGGACTGTCTCAAGATTCTTGACAAAATTTGGTTCCTTGGGGTCATTCATCTGTTTGGCTAACGGGGCTAATAGATGAGATGGAAAGCACAAGGTAAGAGAATACAATCTACTAAGGGGAGCATGTTTAACCTAAGGAACACCAACGGACACACAAATAGCCGGAAAGCTATTAAGAAGCACAAAACTCACAGACAAACTACACAAAAGAGAAAGAAGACGAAATCTAATCGTCTAGTCAATTAAACTCTAACTTAACTGGGTGACTCGACTCACGAGAGGAGCCTATGCTGATTTATCCTATATGGCTGGTCTGAAGACAACTCGAACTGGTCATGGTCTTCATCAAACGTTGACTGCTTGCGATTCTTGCAGTGGAATCTCGGAGAAGGATAGGGGCGACGTACAACTTCTTCTTGGTCTACAATTCTTGCGACGAACTTATCTTGAACACTTGGGGAGATGTCGATATATACGTTGTTAGTGGTTGCATGGTCTTTCAAAAGTTGCTCAAAACAGCTCTTGGGCCCCCACCAAGACATTTGGTATAGTTAACGACAACTATCGGAGTTATGAGAAGAGAGAGTCCAATTTGATACTCAAAACGGTGAGGAAGAATATAGATGAGAAATGAATAGAATGGAAGAGTATAGAAGCTTGACAAGATGAGAATAGCACATCATTAAGATTTTCCATTTGTAAATTTTTTTTTTTGAAGTTTTCCTTAACAACGACCATTCTAATGTCATGACCTATAGTCGATATGGCTCTGAAACCACCTCTGTCGGGATCCAAAAATGCAATTCTGGACCATCTATATATACTGCACTAGTCTAGGACCACGCTAGTGCACACAGTGGCAACATCGATGAAATATCATTTCCATATCAAAAAATGACAAATAAATAGGCAATTAACAATAAATTATCAGAGTTACGACCTTAAGGTCAAAGCTTACAATTAATGCCTCAGAAGGCGAATAACTCAATGAAGTTACAGCGGAATGTAATGGAATAACTTCAGTGAAACCCATCCATATGCCCACAGGCAATCGGCTAGGGTAGCGCGACCTAGTTCTCCATGATCCTTGAAGTAAACCTTGCGGACTGACGATTCCTCCACTTCTATTGATTGATTATAGCAAGCATGAGTACACAACCGTACTCGCAAGTCATACCACATAATGCAATTTATAGATGATGGCTTATTCCAAAGGAATGGCTTGTGTGGTTCTTTTGTAGAAATGTAGCATTTGCAATTGAATATGAATAATAGATTAAAAGCATAATTCAAAACAAATAGACAATATTAATTTATCAGTTGTTTTCACAAAGACACATAGCCTAATCAATTTCTTTCACACAGCCACATGACTTAAATCATACAGCTGTCCCTTCCCAATTGTTTTATGAAAATCCACCCCACGTGTGAAATCCCCGAGCATGTCCATGACCGCGGACATAGCTACTTGAATAGATTGATTTAACACTCTGCAGAGGTTGTACACTTTACCCACAAGATGCAATCAACTGGATCAGAGCTGATCACAACAAAACCTTTCAGAAACTTTATCTCAACAATTGACACTCCCGACGTGCTTTGCCGCTAGACTAACCTGCAGAGAAAGCCAGTACGACACACATCGTTGGACCCGAAGACGACGAACTGCTCATAAATGTGTACTACATGGTAGTCCACACCTCCGCCCTTGCACAGAGCCTAACCTACTACCTGAGTAATCAATGTCAAGAATTCATAACTTACTAAGTTAGGCCCGTCCCATACCAGACATGTGATTGTACGGAAGGCCCAGTTCAATGGTGTACAAAGTTAAGTCCTTAATTGACCAAGGCAAGACTTCCAATTTCTAACTATGTCACACAGATTATGATTCCCATGCATACAACTCCACCATATTACTTAGTGTCCACCACTTGCCTCAGTCTAAATCTTTTACCAACCGGTTGGTTAAGTGCAACATATGCCATCAACGAGTAATAGCACACAGTACACACAGTTTTATCACAAAGTTCCACAATCACTTAGTCAGGTTTATATTTGCAACTCACATAAGATGATGACTCGTAGCATGGCTAATCAGACTAATCATATCTAACCAACCCACGTTGGTGCTACAATAATACCAACTAAATAATGAACCAATCTAGGGTGACAAAAGATTATTACATAACAATAGACAAGGTGGATATAACAAGTTGGATTAATAACTACACCCAAAAGCATTTAAATAAATACTTAAAGTAAATGAAATAATTCAAATCAAAGTAATTTTAGAAAATAGGGTTCAATATGATCAAAAGTATAACTTGCCTTGTTATAGCAATGATGATTTTATTTATCTTTGATCTTCTACTTCTTTGATCTTCAGCTCCTTCGAATGATTCTGGGATTTCAACGTCTAACAGAAAAGAAAGCGCAAAAACAAACTAAATTCAAAAAGACAAATCAAATAAAATTGAAATTGAAATTAAATGGTACTGGAAGATAGATAATGAATTTAGAAACTTGAATGGGTTCAATCGGAGTTTGGACAAAGGAGAACGGACTCTTGGAATATTGAAATTCACATGAAATGATGAAAAAGAAAAAGAAAGAGAGAAACTGACATGTGGGACCCATAGAATATTCCTCGATTAATTTATTTCAGAAATCCTTGAAAAGGGTGAGTGGATGACAGGTGGGACCCACTGGATAAAAGAATTAAAAGAATCCCCAAAAAGGTCAAAGTGAATGGCAAGTGGGCCATTGGTCCATAGACCAAGTCCATGATCTAGGGTTTATGGTGCACGGTGAAATAGGTTTATGGAATAGTGCTGACAAGGGGGGTGTAGGTGTCATAGAGTAGGTTCATGGTGAACCATGTCCACTTGGTTCGGTTTTAGGGTTATGATTATGAGTATGCCACGTGGGCGGCTTAGGTGGCAGGGAAAGCTGAGATGGCGCAAGGTGGCGGCTACGTGGCATAACGAGGCAGTGAGGTGGCAGGTGATGCAAGCAATGACCTGGCAGCTGACATGGCTTTGGCAACGTGCATAGAGGCACGATGGTGCTCAGGCTCACCAGCTCGCCAACAGTAGCGGCCATGGCGGAGATGATGAAGTGGCAAAACGGGTTCGGCATACAACGGCGAACTTGGTGATAGCAGGAGGCAGTGGCAATCACCTGCGGTGAGCAACAGAGCGGTGGCACACGCTCAGCCAAGGCGGTGATGGCGTTGCGGTGGAGCTCCGGTGAAAGGGATCGAGTGGGGCATCCGGTAGATCGTAGCTCGGAGAAGGCAATGGTGGCGTCGATTCGTGGTGGAGATTACCAGAGACAACGAATCGTGGCTTTGAAGGCGGCGGCCGGAGTTGTTGAAGATGGGTTGAGGCCAGCGCTAGGAGACGCAGGAGCTCCACTAGTGGCAGCACACGGAGGAGAAGGGCGATGCGACCAAGATGACGTGGACGCGCCGGCTCGGGAGGCTCCACTAACGGAGAACGGCGAGGAGAGGTGCGCACCAGCTTCGAAGGAGAAGGTCATGAGAGGCAGGCTTGGCAACGCATGGAGGCGTCTCGGCGGAGGGGAAGCTAGGGCATGGAGGTGGCGCGATGAGGCGATGAGAGGACGCGAGAAACGAGGTTGGCCGGGGGTTTATATAGCACGAAGGTCGTGCTTGACCCAGACTCCAAGGGCGGCGGCGACGGAGGACACGCCCTGGGCACACACACGAGTGCGGACGCACTGAGGCGGCTACGTGGGCTGACAAGTGGGGTCTCGGGCGCTAGGGTTTGGCGGCGACGGGGTGGGCTGGCGGTGCGGCAGCTGGGCTGGGCCAAGTTAGGTTGGGCTGGGAGAGGGAATGTGCTGGAGGTTAGAGAAATGAAATGGGCTAAGCCAGATTCGGCCCACAAGGATGAAAGGATTAAGAAATTGATTTAGGAATTAAAATAAAAGCTGAAAATCCAAATGAGCTCAAATAAATAGCAAATAAATTCAGAAAACTCCAAGAAAATACACAAAAATTCCTTGGAGCACAAGGAACCCAATAAAACTGTTTTTCTTTAAATTGATGTTTAGATTAGTCAACTTAAATATTTTTAAATTTAGGAAATTTCCAATTAAGCTTTATTAATTCAAATAAAATTGGTAAAATTTTTCAGGGACCTAAACTACTCAAAAGATTTTTGAAAAGCCAAATTTTAGGACGTTACAATTACTATTGTGAATACTACATGAGATAAATGTTGAGCTTACAGGTGTGAGTTGAGCTATTTTTTCATCAGAGTGCATTTGAATATTACGTTGCTAAGGCCCACACAATGTATCAGGGTAGAATTGATTTTTTTAATCAAACATTAGCATTCAATTACATTTCTTCAAGATGTTTATTGGCTTAAAAAATATTATCATTTTAAATCTTCATCTTAAAAACCTATATATCCCAAATATTTTATACATTTCTTCAAGATGTTTGTTGGCTTAAAAAATTTATTATCATTTTAAATCTTCATCTTAAAAACCTACGCATCCCAAATATCATATAAAATATATTCTAAACCACCTAAGTTGTTACTTGATACCAAAAAATTTGTACGATATCTAGCCCACCCAGCTAGTTCCCACCATAAACCGAAGTCATTTTGGATTTGCACCACTTACTCATGGTCCAAATCAATTACAGTGGTCCAGATTAATCAATCGTATGTAACAGAATAGTTAGAGTAGCTGTATAATAGATATAGCTCTATTTTCAACTATATTAATTAGGGTTGTATAACAAAATAACTCTATTTGGAAACATTTAAAGATATATATTATAGCATCTGCACAATGCTGCAGGATGTATGGAAGGTTTTGAAATTAGCATGTTTATTTATATTAAAATAGTAATGGATTCAAACTATAAATGATTTTTTTAATACATGAAGCAATAAAGTCTAAGAACATGCAGCAAGAAAGTGTGACACTATGCTAGCCGCACAATTGCCGTGGCCATTCTGCCTGTAACTAGTAGTATTAGTAACTAGCAGAACTTCAACTACCCGTGCAATTGTGTGTCTAGATATTACATCACCTAAGTTTGTATTCGAAGATATAATTGTATTTGTTATACAACTCTTAATTAGAGTTTATCAGATTAATGTCTATAAGTAACATTATTTGACCTCCAAAAAAAACTAAATTACGTGTATTTACCTGGCCGGATCCCTAAAATGCCATCGCGAAATTGTTCGCCCCTTCATTGCCATGGGATATCACCTTTCATTTCTTTTTTGCCACTCCTGTCAGTCCACCATGAGTTGACTATCAATTTGTGTGCGAAAAGACTCATTTACCCTTCTACTCTTCCATCTTCTTCATCCCTCATCAGCCCATGTGTTGTTAGTATATGCTCTAGAGGCAATCATAGAGATGATTGTATCACGTCTATGTTTATGAATTATTGAATAAATGTTATTTTGTTCCTTGAATGAATCATCGGTTATAAAGATTAACAAATATGCAACTTGTTGGTGAAGCTCTTTAACTTATATGATGTCATTCTAAATAGGGGGATTTCAGAATTTGCCCTCATGGGATAGGCGGTTTGATTTTACCCCATGTGTCTATGACATGTGGGTCCAGGCCCACATGTCATAGACACATAGAGAACAATTCTGAAATCCATCTATCTTGGGGCAAATTCTGAATTATTCCTTCTAAATATATCCTTGGTCGAATGTCACTAGTCGGAACGCTAGTGACTTATCAACATGTATTGATTGATGACCATGTTTACCGGTCATGTATGTAGGGATATCGAATCAATAATGTGAACACATGTTAGAGAACATGGTGTTGGATTGACTTACCTTGAGACATTATTGAGATTGTTATGATTTTATGTGTCATCAGTTGGTCTCAAGCAATGATGATGTATAATCCTTAGACCTGAGATTAGCATGGTTTTCTACATGTGTAATAGTACACTTTAGGGTTGTCAAACGCTACTCCGTAACTGGGTAGTTATAAAGGAAGCTTTTAGGTATGCTATGAAACATGCGGAGGGATGTGACTGATCGGATATGTGATTTGCCCCTCCTAACATAACAGGAGAGATATCTCTAGGCTCCTCGATGTGGTTGGATAAAGAAAGTGCATGGCCATACCGCTAGTGGTCGAAGAGTCGACCACATGAAGTTATCCGACACTTGATTGAGAAAGTATTGAACAGTCCATGGATAACATAATATGTTACCTGGAGTTCAACCAGATATCGTGAGACAAAGGGAGAATACACGAGTAGGTCGTTCAGTTCGATGAGATATGAACTGGTCGTATGGAGATACGAGCTGGTCGTAGACTGGTCGAACATGATCACTAACTGGTCGTAAACTAGTCATAAAAAGTTACAAACTGGTCATGACTATATATGAATTGGTCATATAGATATACGAGCTAGTCGTAAGTGATAAGGACCTACTTGTAGATCATATTGCATTAAGGTTCGTCTGATATAATTTATGTGTATTCGGAAATCATTATGTCCTGCTAGAAATCACTAACGACTCGTGATCGGAAAAGGGTTTCCGAGTCACAACCGATTACGCATGAACTTACAGGGTCACACACTTAACGGGTTGGAACAAATGTGTTCGGATAGGATCCGTCATGGGCTCTATATAAGGAGATGCATGAGGCTGTTGGTACATATGTGACAGACAACGTGAGTTAATCCACAAAACAATAGCCGCCATCTTGTCGGAGTGCCCTGTCGTGCGAGTTGGTGCTAGCACACCGGCGTACGGTGTTCCATCCCTAGACGTGTGGATACCGTAGAGGCGCTGCTACGATTGCTGCTGTGCTAGACGAGGACGATCCACGATCTTCATAAGGAACGTGCTTGGTTGCTGGAGGAGACGATCGAGTACACTGGACGATCGACTACGTTGGATGATCAACTATGACCACTTCATCGATGCGCTCTACGTTGGATCAGGCTACTCTAACTCTTATTCCGCTGCACTGCGTGTCTAGTGGTAACAATCTATGATCTCCTACTTGCATGGCTTCCTGGTTTACATGGTAGAATTTTTGAATTGATAGCTAGTGTAGCCTACTCGTATACCTTCATGCGTCACCCACTACTACAAAACAAGCTACGCTAGATGCCTCATCATAGACGGTTCCTTTAGAACCGTCTGTGTTGTACTTATCACAGACGGTTTGTAAATAAAAGCATGCAGGATAATTCCTGAGCAGTTCTTAATAATAACAAATGCAGTGATAATCGCATACATCACAGACGGTTATTGTTAAAATCCGTCTGTGAATTATCACAGATAGTACTCAATAAGAACCGTCTGTGATAGTGGACACGTCACAGACGATTCTTAATAAGAACCGTCTGTGATATGCAGCCATTATATACCCAGCCGTCCCGACAGACAACCCTGCCCCTAGCGCCTCCACCCCTGTTGCCTCCTCCCCATTGCGCCACCTTAGAGACGAGAAGGAAGGGAAGGAAAGAGGCAGGGAGGAGAAGGAAAGGAGGAAGCTAAAGAGAGGAGAAGGGAAGGAGGAAGCTAGGGAGGAGATGGAGAGGAGAAAGAAAGGGAGGAGGATCTTGCGGGATATTTGTGATTTTCGTCGTGAGCTCTGAAGGTAACGATCTGCAACTCTTTATATTTGCCCTAGGTTAATCGCTAATCGATTTTAGTATTTTTAGTCAATAGGAAGAGTACTTGCAGTTTATTAATCTAATTTAACACTAATTTGTTACGTGTGTAGCGTAGATGAATAGGAATTGGATGTATGGTGAGAACCGTGTGAGTGAAAAGTACATTAATGGCGTGTCTGCTTTAGAAGAGCCATCAAGCAGGATATGTTGAAGAAGGGGATAAAATTTATGTACTGCCCATGCATCGACTGCGGTAATCTGAAGATGTTTAACAACCCAGCGCAGATGGAAGCGCACTTGATTCGAAGGGGTTTCAAAAAGGGGTATACATGTTGGACTAGTCACGGTGAAGAGCATATTATATATGAAGTTAATAATAACGACATCGCCGAGGAAGTCAACGATATGCCGGATGTGGACTATGATTTTGATGAGGATAGGTCGAACGATGACAATCTGGATCAGATGCTACGTGATGCGGAAGGGAACTACAGTGAGAGAGAATTTGGTAAATTCGAGGGCTTAATGGAGGACTCGGGGAAACCTTTGTTCCCTGGCTGCAAGCCGGAATACACAAGGTTGTCATCTGTGTTTGAACTGCTGAAATTGAAGGCAAGCAATGGTTGGTCTGACAAGAGATTTACGGCGTTGTTAGGTCTCCTAACGGACATCCTTCTGGAGGAAAACGTGTTGCCCAGCACCACCTACCAAGCCAAGAAGGTTCTTTGTCCATTGGAATGGAAGTAGAAAGAATACATGCATATCCGAACGATTGTATCCTCTACCATAAAGAGTATGCAGATATGTATGTATGTCCCGTGTGCAAAGCATCAATACAAGCGTAAGAATCCTGCTAAGGTGAAGTAAGGACCTCCTGCTAAGGTATTGTGGTATCTGCCTATAATCCCACGTTTGAAGCGTTTATTTGCGAACCGAAAGGAGGCAAGATTGCTGCGTTGTCACTTAGAGGAGTGTAAGAAAGATGGACTTGCCTTATTGGGAACACTTAGAAGCTTGCCACTACATCGACGTCATGCACGTGGAGAAGAATGTATGTGATAGCTTGATTGGTCTCTTACTAAACATTACTGGCAAAACAAAGGATGGTGTCAACGCACGGCGTGACTTGTTTGATATGAACATAAGGACCGAGCTAGCACCGAAAGAGACCGATAAAGGCCGAACGTACCTTCCCCCAGCTTGCTACACTTTGTCCAAGGCCAAAAGAACTGAACTATGCCAGAGCTTGCATGGTGTGAAAGTTCCATCTGGTTACTCTGCCAGCATTAAGAAACTTGTTTCTATGAAAGATTTGAAATTAATTGGTATAAATTCTCATGATTGTCATGTGCTGATGACACAAATACGTCCTATTGCAATTAGGAGTATCTTGGCGAACAAGGTCCAAGTGGTAATCTTGAGGCTGTGTTATTTCTTTAACTCAATTGCTCAGAAGGTCATCGACCCCGAAGGACTAGATGCTCTGCAGGCCGAGGTGGCGACGACTCTATGTCATCTTGAGATGTATTTCCCTCTGTTATTTTTTGATATCATGGTCTATATCATTGTTCACCTTGTGAAAGAGATAAAGATATACGGCCCTATGTTCCTACGTCATATGTACCCGTTCGAGAGGTACGTGGGAATTCTCTAGTCCTATGTACGAAATTAATCTCGACCAGAGGGCATCATTATCGAAGGTTATGCATCCGAAGAGGTCATTGAATTCTGCGTCAACTACATGGCTTAGGTGGAACTGATAGGTGTGTCTCTATCTCATCATGAGGGGAGATTGGAGGGTGTTGGGACTATCAGAAGGAAAACAATCACTCCCGTTCTGGATACGTATGCTCAAGCCCATTTCACGGTCTTGCAACATATGACCCAAGTGTCCCCGTACATCGACGAGCATAAAGGCATGATACACCAATAGAATCCAGACCGGTCGGGGGTTTGGATCACGAGAGAGCACAAACTGTCAGTTCAACGAATGGTTAAAGATGCGATTCACTGGGAGGTCATCAAGTGATGATATGCTGCTATGGTTGGCAAAAGGGCCAAAATTTACAATTGTGACATGGCAAGGATAGGACATAAATGGGTACACATTTTATACAATAGCTCAGGATAGGAAGAGCACAGTCCAGAACAGCGGTGTCCGCATAGATGAGTTTCACGTGCAGTTCAATATTGTCGGGCCACGTGGGTTGAACTCCTACTATGGGTTCGTAGAGGAGATTTGGGAGCTCGACTATGTACATTTCAAGATCCCCCTATTTCGATGCTATTGGGTTAAACTTTCGTAGGTGTAAGATCAAGGAGGCCGACTAGGGGGGGGAGGTGAATAGGCGGTTTTAAAAACTTCTTTGGCTAGAATCGATTTCTAATGCGGAAGGTAACAACAATACGGTTTTGCACAATTAAAGCCTAAATCAACTAGTCTTTACTAAGTGCACCAACAACATAATACTATTGATAATGATAGCAATCATACAAAGACATGGAAGCAATTTAATACAAGGAATGTAAATTGCACAAAGTAAAATACAAGAGAACAAACCACAATGACACAATGATATTTTACCGTGGTGTTTGGAGACTTGCCGGTCTCCCGTAATCCACATTAAGGTAAGTCTAACTAAATTGGACCGGCTCCACAATTGAGCCAACACCTCCAAGGTAAGTCCAACCACTTGGACTGGCTCCAACACGAACCAACACCTCGATCCACTCGGGGTTACTCTTCCTCCACTCCGGAGATGGCAAGCACCAAACCACTCACAACCGCCCGGGTCTTCTCACAACCTTCTTTGGGAAGATCACCAACGCAACTTCTCTAAGCTATCTAGGTGTCAGTAAACACCAAGAGTAACAAGTCGAAGACGCTTACTTGAACGAATCAAGTGTCTAAGCTCAATGGATACACAATCCACTACCTAATGCAACATATGCACCTAGGGTTTGCTCTCTAAGCTCACTAAGTGCAACACATGCACATAAGAGATGAGAGAGCTTACTCTTTGCTCAAGGAAATGCATATGGCACCAGCAACCTTTCTCACAACTAGCCAAGGTGGGTATATATAGCACACACACAAAAACTAGCTGTTGGAGAAAAGCTATGAGAAAAGCAGGGAAGGCCGTCGACCACCAACCGATGGCGGTCAGGATCATGCAGCTCCAACAAATAAAACTAGCTGTTGGACAACATTCGGTCTGACCGCCAACCAATGGCCGATCAGACCGGACCAAACCGGTCAGACTGCTAGAGGGGTGGTCAGACCACTCCACAAAGGAGCAAGCCAAAATCCAGAGACACCTTCTCTAAAAAAACCTGACCAAGTCACATGACCCAGAGGTCCGGTCAGTCCGACCAACGCATGCCGGTCAGACCGCTCCAACCAAAATAAGAGAAGCACATTCTCTGGAAAAAGTTGACCGGGTCACATGACCCGGAGGTTCGGTTAGATTGGCCAACACATGGCGGCCAGATCGACCAACACATGGCGGCCAGACCGGGGTCCCACCGGCCAGACCGGTCAACCATGGCGGCCAGACCGCCAGGACAAGAAACCAGCACACAACCTGGTCAAACAGTCAACGGCCGGTCAGATTGCCCTAAGACCTGCGGTCAGACCGCTAGAGCTGAGAAAACAAAGATTTTGCCATTCCGCTTCAACTCAATTTGCAAAACACATTTGCCAATTGATGCGCGATGCAAATAAGGGTTAAAGGCGAGATTCTCAACAAGATGCAAAACATATTTGCCAACTTTTAGAATCACACCACAAGGAATAAGGTACATGGACTTAAACCATTTGTAAAATACATTCGCAAACTAAAGTCACAAGCTACAAGGATTATACATGAGCCTCAACTATTTGCAAAACACATTCATAAACATTGGCAACATGCTAATGAGAGCTAGAGCAAGCACAACGAGCTATCAACACATGACACTCTCAAGCTACTAGTCAAGACCCCTCTTAATAGTACAACAACCTATACTAGCAATCCAATCTTTCAACCAAACACCAAGACCGGTAAAAGACTAGAAACACATCCTTAGCCCTAGCTAGTCATAACTTTGCCTTGCACATTCACTTGAAGCTTGATGACACGCATCTTCTCTTCAAGACCAGGTCATTGACTTGATAATCATCAAGACATGATGATTTCCTTTACTTCAAGTTCTTGACTTGAATATGCATCAACTCATGATGCACTCTTTCACTTGACCTCCATCAACACATGATGTGTCTTCTCTTGACTTGATGATCAACTCATGATCATCTCCTCTTCGAGATCTTGATACACATCAACACATGATGCATCCTTTACTCCAAGCTCTTGACTTCAATATCATCAACACATGATAATCTTCTTCACTTTGGGATCTTGACTTGAACACCATCAACACATAATGATTTCCTTCATCCCGAGTCTTGACTTGATGACGATCAATTTATGTTGTCATCCAAAGTTTCCATCATCATGGAACATAACCTATTCATCCAACTCATAGAAAATGTTAGTTCCATATGACGATAGTCATTAATTACAAAAATACTCTATTAACTCATAATGGCGGGTCTAAGTGATGATACGCTGCTATGGTTGGCAAAAGCGTCAAAATTTATAATTATGACATGCCAAGGATATGACATAAATGGGTACACATTTTATCGACTTATTTCGGCATAGGAGGAGCCGATCCGAAACGGCGATATGCGCATAAATGTGTTTCTGGCGATTCAATACTGCATTGGGCCACGTGGGTTGAACTCCTACTATGGGTTCGTAGAGGAGATTTGGGAGCTCGACTACGTACTTTTCAAGATCATCCTATTTCGATGCCATTAGGTTAAACTTCCGCAGGGTGTGAAGGTCGACAAGTATAGCGTCACTACTGTGGACCTTAAACGTGTCGGATACAAGAATGAACCATTCGTACTCGCTAAGCAAGTTATTCAAGTTTTTTATGTAACGGACCTGACAAATAAGAACCCCCACGTAGTTCTTCATGGAAAAAGAAGGATTGTCAGAGTTGAGAATGTCGTGGATGAGGAAGAGTACAATCAATAACATGAAGGGCTATATTTTAATTAAGAATTTATTCCATAACATGAGACATGATCTGTGTTTTCTACTCTTGTTTATTATTTCGCTGTCAATGTGGACTTGCCATGTGTTATAGGCTTATAATCTCTTATTTTGATGTCAATGTAGAATTGTCATGTGTTACAGATTTGTATGGCTTATAAAGGTTCATGTGCTCTCATGCCAAATTATGGATTTCTATTGTTATGAACTAGTATGCTATAGAATACCTGTTGCACATATCTCTGTTTTTTTTTAATTTGGCCCCGTGCTAGCCCAAAAACATAGTAGCTATAGAATGAACTATCACATAGTAGCATATCACAGACGGTTCTATTATGGAACCGTCTGTGATATCCCTTTATTAGTAGGGAACCACTAGAGTTTACTCCCTTATTCTCGTCACTCGCCCGTTCGACCACCTAGAGCCACTCTCGCCTGTTACCCTCCCCACCCGAGCGCCGCTGCCGCCCAAAGCCTCCTCCTCCACACCGGAGCCACGCCGCTTGGCCTCCTCCTCCACACCGAAGTCCTCCTCCACGCCGCTCAGCCTCCTCATCCACGCCGGAGCCACGCCGCTCAGCCACCTCCTCCACGCCGCTCGGTGAACTCTTGATCTTCTTTGGTTGTGCTCATCTGGTTAGATTCCTTCTTGCATCATACTCTGTGTAGGTACTTGAAGGAATATTGGTAGGTTCAATTGGAGTTCTTGAGGTCGATTTTGTCTTGAGCTGAGGAGGAAGAAGCTTTCAGATTTGATTCTTGTGGTGATCGGTGGTTTTGAATATCGTCAGTTCTGTAAGTATCTCTTTGTTCCAATTGCAGTTCACTTTGATTATATATGTGTGTGCTAGGTTGGCTTCAAATTCTGAATTTGATTTGACTCATACACTGAAAGATATAACAAAGTGAATTATGTGGGCTTGATCTAATGCTCTGTGATGTTATGGTCTAATACTGAAATTGATAGGATATCTAGTTCAGTTTTGAGGTCTAAAAGAGGTTTGCTTACTACTATCATATTATGTCAACAATAAGTTCTGGTACTTTTGTAGTGCTTAAAATGATCTCTTGAACTGTTATCCTGCTGATTCTCCTATCAGCAGAAAGCTTTTAGCTGAATCTGAGTTTTCTGTGAATTCATTATAAGTCTGTTGGCTTATATCTTGAAGTATTGAATTCAGTGAACCTAGTTTATAGTCTTCTGTAAACCGCAGTAGTGGATTTTGTAATTCTTGATAATCGTTGACTGTCAAAAAGCAATAATTTGAACTTCTCATGCATGTGATTAATCTATCAGACAAGTAAAGCATTGATTAGAGCTCAAAATCTGAATTCTAGTTTTCTTATCCAATTTGTGAAGAGTATATACTAAAGGTTTCAGATGAGAAAGATTAATTCTTTTGTAACTCGCCTTCTGAGAGCACTCATCAACATCTTATATCTTAGCTTTATGTTGATTTTTGATGCTCTAATGGTGTATGTGTTAAGCATATTATTCTCTTTAGATGACTTGGAAGAATTACATCAATACATGTTATTTTGGTCATTTAAATTTTGGTTGAATTATGTTGTAATGTCATTTATTTTTTATAATCCCAATTGCCAATATGGAGGTGGCAATGTTATTTTCCCCCCTTTTTCCTTTTTGTACATGTTTCAAGTGCAGTTTTCTATTGTTGGTTGGTCTCTTGGTTTGAAGTGTTTACTTTCTTGGGTTTGTATCTCTTGTATCTTTTTCCTATTTTAGTGAAGAGATATTGGCATGTGTGCTATGATGGCCAAGATTTTATCTTGTACATCTAGCCGTCTGAGAGCAATCATTAATCTCTTAAATCTTAGCTTTATGCTGATTTCTTTTGTATACATGATGATTGTATTGAGCATATTATTCTTTATGCAGGATATTATGTTTTTAGTTCATTAGTTGGGTAACTTCTATTTGGCCAAGGGAAATTATCTTCGAAAATACCTAGTGGATATCAACTTGCAATCCATTTTATTTAAACTTTGAATTCTGAAATTTTAGTTCATTGCGTATGTAACTCATATAGATAGCAAGTAAGCGAGATGGCGTCTGCACCGTCTTCGCCGCCGTTAACGACGTCGCCGAATGTGTTTGGATCTCCGAGGAAAGTGGTACGCAAACGAGATAGCAGAGGAATATCAAAATTGCCTGCAGGCCGAATGACCATCATAGAGGTTAGTACCTCTAGGGTCCCTCTACGTCCCAAGAAAGCATTGGCAAAATTCCAAACCATCTGTGGGATACTTGGAAGGGAACAGGTCCCCATCACCACACCAAGCTGGAAGTCTCTGACAGACGTAGAGAAAGGCCAGCTGTGGACTGATATTTCAAGCTCGTTCACTATCCCAGAAGTAGACCAGGCACGCATTGAACAGTACACATTGCTCGCGATGGGACACGTGTGGAGGACCTTCAAGAGCACGCTTGTCACGAAGTACGTGAACACGGATCGGACGTCGTTCATGAAGTACAAATATTTTTGTGGGATATATGGGGCGCCTTTGTGCAGATGAAGACAATGACCAAATTTCAGGAGCAAAGTGTGGCGTACAAGGCTCTCTAGGCACAAAACAATCACCCCGACAAACTCGGCACTGTTGGGTATGTGGGTAAAACCACACAGTGGATGGCAGAGGACGAGAACGCAACCGAATCATTTGCTGGGATCACAGACGAGCGTGCCCAAAGCTGGTTAAGAGTGAGGGCATCAACCACATCTTCGAGCGGCATCTCTTTCACAAAACCAGTAGACGAGGAAGTGTCCCAACGTCTGGTAAATACGTTGAACTACCTAGTTGTTAATAAGTCCATAACTTCATAGTGCCTAAAATAGCATGATGGCCTCTTGCAGCACGTATTGACTACTGGATCTTTCCAAGGCTCCTTCGAAGCAATCAAGGAGAAGGATATACTATCTATGGCTTTGGGAAACAAGGAGCACCTGGGTCGCACGTGAGGCCTTGGGGTTTACGTACCTTGGAGTGAGGGATTCCCAAACAACTCCGAGACGTATAGGAGTGGGAAGAGATCCAAGGCTGAGCGCGAGGAACGGTTAGTAGAGATGCTTACTACAAAATTTCAAGGACATATAACTAGATTGCAGGATCAAATGAATCAACTCCTCAACCAATCGCAAGCCGCCCCCATTATTTTGGGAGCCAGTCCTCCTCAACATCAGAGTAGCGTCGTGTCCACGCAAAGTTCTGAACATGGCGACGTCAAATTACCTATCGACGACATCAAGGTAATGTACATCTCTGGAATGCTCCAAAGATAGACCTATAGGACTCCTTAGCTAATTATGTATTGTTTTGTAGGAGACGACGCCCTACAAGCTCCAAGTGAGGCTGGTTTGGTCCATTTCTATTGAGGCTGGGCGGGGGATGGCGTATCCATGCCAGGAAGGGATAGCGCTGCACGGTGCCCAGCTGGCGTAGGGTTACGCTAGGGTCTAGGTGGACATGGTATATGGCCATTTCATGGTCGTCCCGTTGAAGATTCGCCCGAACGAAGATATCAGAACACTAGGGGATGCCATATACACTTTTATCCAGTAGCCCAAGAAGGATATCGCCCTGGACCCTGCAGTGCCACGATCTCGACATGACCATGCCTCTCCAACAGGACCCTCGATGACTCCACCTCATTCTTCGGTTCAGAAGGCCGCCTCATCGGTTCCCGTGGAGAAGACACCGAAGGAACAAGAAAAGTGTGTCACCATATCGGTTCTCGAGTCATCTCACGTGAAGATGTGTAGCGGGCGAGTCGTTAAGGCCAAATCAAAATCGAAAAACATTAAGGCACCTCCCAAGCCCAGGACATACTCCCTCAGAAGTCCGTTGGCCCCCGACACAGCATTAGCCCGCTCTGGAAAAGGTTGCCAGTCTTTGCATGTCTGGTACATGTGGAAGACCAAAGAGAAGGGGCGTGATACTGGAATCACCATCAGATACACGAAGGAGCATTTCTTCCATGAGCCGGGCCACTTCGTCATGGGCTTCGACGACTTATTCGACCTATTCAACCTCAATACCCTCGACGCCTCGTTTCTACGATGTTGGACACGGTAAGTGTGTACAATCAAGTTCTACATTCACGTAATACCGATAAATGTCACAACTCATTTCTTATGTATAGATACATGATGAAAAATACCCGGCGATGGCTAGAACTGGTGGGTTTCCTCGACCCACGCTTGGTCTCTGAGCAATGCATCACCGAAGACGTATCCTATATCGTGAAATACATAACGATGGGATTGCTTGCTCAGGGCGACAAGGACAACATATTGGTATCCTACAACCAGAAGTAAGTGCTTCACTACTTGCTATACAAATTTCACTTGTACTTTATACGCAGCACGAACATAGGTTTAATGACAACAGCGACATACATGAGTAGGTTCCACTGGATCCTTTTAGTCATTGTACCAAAGAGGAACAATGTAATATACCTTGATTCCCTACTCAACGAAAACCACGACTTCACCTCACCCCTTTGCAAGGAATACTCGATAGGTATGCTTATTTCCTCCATACATAACTCTATTGTAGTCTTCCTTCGTTTGAAATGGTCGAGGATAAATTTTTGGAATCACAAAGGTCGTTCTGCTCCTATGTTGCCGAGGGAGGGACACACAAAGAATTGAGTGCCAAACTACAACACAAGACGCGATTTCCAGTACGCGCTACAACATAATAATCATATATCACACTTCATAATAATGCATCTCGAACTGACTATACTTATATATGTAATTCTATTTTTGTAGTGCTACTAGCAAAAACAAGATTACCTATGTGCATTCTACATTTCCCATCATATGCAGCAAATCATGAGTGCTAAGATGAATGATTCAGAGGTTTGTCAATCTCGCAATAATTACTTCCTAATTATAAATTTAAATATATATGCTTACTACTTTACCCCGGCTTGCGACAGGGCCTGATACTCGATTTAGATGCATTGGTTATGACCGAAATATCGGAGGTTCGAGGGATGTTCTGTAGCTTCATCAAGATGGAGATTATTAATGCCGACGGAGAGTTTCACTCCATCAACACTGCTAAACGACCTTCAAACAATTGATTCAATTGTAATTCACTTTGAGTAGTTGTAATTCAATTGTAACTCTAGCGACAATACTTGAATATGTTCTTTTGTAATTGATTTTGAGTTGTAAATGAACACTTTGAGTTGTCAACAATTGATTCATCTGTAATTTATCTGTTTTCTACTTATTTGTTTTCAAAGGGCATGGCTAGGAATTCCTTAGGCTAGCCGAAAATCAGAAAAAATTTAGTTAGGTATAATGAACTATCATAGTCGGTTTTATCATATAAATCATCTGTGAAGGCCTATTATGACAAACAGTTTCCACCAATAACTGTCTATGATATGTCGGATATCACAGATGGTTATTTTTACTAACCGTCTATGATATGTCTCCAATCACAGATGGTTTGTCAATAGAACCGACTGTGCTATGTCTCCAATCACAGATGGTTTGTCAATAGAACTGACTGTGATATCCTACATATCACAGACGGTTGTTGGTGAAAACCGTTTGTGAAGAAAACTGTCTGTGTTGTGACTTATCACAGAAGGCTCAAAAACCGTCTGTGATAACCGCCTGTTATCACAGACACATAAATTCAGAAGGTTTAAAAACCGTCTGTGATGACGGTTTGGAGTCGTCTGTGATGACCCTCTCTGTAGTAGTGACCTTTACCACCAGAGCGTAGCCAGGACTGCCGTCGATCCACCACCATCTTTGCGGCCAGATCGCGCCGCCAGCCACGGGCGCCACGAGCCCTCCTTCCTCACCGAGACCCGCCGAGCGTCGCCGAAGCTGCACTGCGTCGGGACTACGCCGCCATCGCACCGTCTTCATCGATCCGCCGCTTTGGACATCCCATTGCCAAACCGCTTGCGTCATGAGGTGTGCCTCATCGAGTTGATTCCATCCACCACCACTACTGGCCACCACCTTCGTTGTGTAGTGCCATCGCCATCCTTCTCCTTGCTGCCATGGGCGCTGCCGATGCCAGTGTCCTCAGCGCCCCAACGCTCACCTCGACCACCAAAACATAATTCCTGTGCTTGGGAACGCGCCATGTGTGCGCATCTCCGCCCCCTCGTCACCGGAATCCTTTGCCGCCATGTCTACCTCCTTCTAGCCCTGTTGCCCCATCGTCGCCCTGTTCTGACCTTTTCTGTCCTCTCTAGCACCGCAAACCACCACCCTTGAGTTCGCTACCTCCTAGACCGCCTCTCGTTTTCCCCTTCCCTTCTCTTTGTCTCTCTCTATTGTGGTTGAGAAGAAGCATGGAGAAGGGAAGGAGCGACTGATGTCGGCCGCGGGAGGGAGGGTGAGGCAAAGGGGCAGTGGGAGCGAGGGCGAGGTAGAGGGGCAGTGGGAGCGGGGGCGGCGTGGGCGGGGAGGCCGTGGTGTTGGTGGTGGCGGGAGGTTGGGGGAGTGAAGAAGAAGAGTATGAATGGGGAGGAAGAAGAGAAGGATGACAAAGGGTAAGAAGGACATTTTGATAGTTTTTCAGTGCTTAACGGTGGCTGAAATCTAACGAGGCTAACAGGAGTAGCAAAAAAGGGATCGAAGTTGAGATCTGATGGCAACGAAGGGATCAACAGCTTCACGATGACATTTTAAGGATCTGACCAACTTCTAGTGGCAAATAAGGACTTTACTGTCTTACCATTATATTTTACTATCAAATATACGAGCTCGAAATAAGTCATGTGCCACAAAAAAGCAGTAAAATGATTCACGAATTACTATCACATCTCATACTATTTACCGTCAAAATCAAGTGTCGCGCGGGGTGTGAACGTTTCTGGCCCGCCGTATGGTACTCCCGAGAGTATGCACTCTCACTTCTCATATACCACTTAAATCGTATGATGATACCTATTTATCTATTTGAGCATACCCCAATAATGATTATAAGATACTCTAAAGTGAGTTTCATGAAAAATTTCATTAAAGTCCACTTTTTATAGAAAAAATTGTATATATACTTCTTTTATATATGAATATAACTAAAATAAATGGTTTAAATGGAAAATTTTCAATCAAATCAGATTAGAGTATCTTATAATTGATATTTAAGTATCTTGAAAGTGATAAGGAAATACACTTCACACACGCACACGCACACACACACACACATAGGACGTCTGTTTCGTACTCTTAGAAGTATGTACTCCCACTTTCAATATACCATTTAAACGCATATATTATACTTATTTATCAATTTTAGTATACTTAAATACCAATTATAAGATACTCCAATACGATTTGATTGAAAAATTTTCATTGGAGCCCTTTTTTTTGTTATATACCTTTTTCCATATATAAAAGAAGTATATACATAAATTTTGCTATAAAAAGTGGACTTTAATTGAATTTTTTATGGAACTCACTTTATGGTATCTTTAATCATTATCGGAGTATGCTCAAATAGATAAAGATGTATCATCATACAATTTAAGTGGTATATAGGAAGTGGAATACGACTCTGTGAGTACTGTATCTTTAATCATTATCGGAGTATGCTCAAATAGATAAAGATGTATCATCATACAATTTAAGTGGTATATAGGAAGTGGGAATCGTCTCTGTGAGTACCATATATATATATATATATATATATATATATATAGACGCCTGCTTTAGTACTCACAGGAGTATGTACTCCTACTTCAATATACCACTAAACGCATATATTATACTTCTTTATATATATATATATATATATATATATATATATAGGAGGGCCTGCTTTAGACTCACAGGAGTATGTACTCTACTTCAATATACCATAAACATATATTATACTTCTTTATCATTTTCAGTATACTTAAATACCAATTATAAGATACTCCAATGCGACTTGGTTGAAATTTTTTCATTGAGCCCTCTGTTTTTTGCTATATACCCTTTTTCATATATAAAAGAAGTATATACACAAATTTTGCTATAAAAAGTAGAATTTAATAAAAAATTTCATGGAACTCACTTTGGGGTATCTTATAATCATTATTGAGTATGCTCAAAGCAGATAAAGAGGTATCATCATATGATTTAAGTGGTATATAAGAATGAGAGTATGTACTCAGATATATATATATATATATATATATATATATATATATATATATATATATATATATATATATATATATATATATATATATATATATATATATATATATATATATAGAAAATGGTATGAGTACTCTGAGTACGTATTACCACCTCTCATATACCACTTAAATCGTACGATGATACCTCTTTGTGTATTTGAGCATACTCCAATAATGATTATAAGATACCCCAAAGTGAGTTCCATGAAAATTTTCATTAAAATTCACTTTTTATAGCAAAATTTGTGTATATACGTCTTTTATATATGAAAAAGGGTATATAGCAAAAAAACAAAGGGCTATAATGAAAATTTTTCAATCAAGTCGCGTTGGAATATATTATAATTGGCATTTAAGTATGTTGAAAATGATAAATAAGTATAATACATGCGTTTAAGTGGTATATTATAAGTGGGAGTACATACTCCAGGAGTACAAAACAGGTACGACCGTCAGCGCCGATGCATATACACGCATCGCTTGTGCATTTTTTGTGGATAGATAAGATACCCAATTACTAATGCCATACTTTAGGTGGTTGGCACTTGACAGGTCGAGTAGTTAATTGAGTTGTGTTCGATCACGACAATTCAATGTTCTCACGAAGCAAATCATCTTGGAAGGCCTGACCCGGCCGCCAAGTAATGCTTCCATGTCGAGCAGCGTCACGGCTGACGCAGCTCATCCCTCCCTGCACTTTCCACAGCTCCAGGATCACCTCCAGCGACGGATCCCTGCCGAGTGCCCATCCTTGTCGGTAGCTCCACATCAGAGCATCGTGACATGTTGGCCATGTGGCTAATGCTCTAGGACGTTCAGTGCGGTGAAATGCAAACCCCACACTCTCCAGGCAAGACAGGATCGAATCGTACGCGGCGTTGAGCTCGAAACAACGCCTTGTCCTCTCGTCTCACGGTCTCACGCAGCCAAACATTGCCCAGATCATTTGCGCATTATTTTGGGCCCTACCTACGTGACTTCAAATCCAAATTCGCTTGGACTAGACGAGCCCCATTATATACCCCCGGCCGGTGGATCGTTTCTAAAACAAAACCGACACCATAGCATTTCAGCCGTGAGCACTCGAGCATACTATTGCGTTCTACTGTTTATACCGGTACCTTACCGGAGAATTTCAGAAGCCTCAAGCGATGGTTGAAACCGTCGTTTTGTACCCCGGCCTCGGCGTCGGCCACCTGGTGCCGATGGTCGAGCTTGCCAAGGTGTTCCTCCAGCACGGCCTCGCCGTCACCGTCGTGCTCGTAGAGTCACCCATCAAGGGCATGGATTTCTCTGCCGCGCTCGCGCGCGCTAAGGCTTCCAATCCCTCCATCACCTTCCACGTCCTGCCGCCGCCGCCCCCCGCGCCCGCCGGTTCCAGCTCCGACAGCGCGTCCACGCACCACATCATCCAGATGTTCCAGTTCCTCAACGCCATGAATGCTCCTCTCCGTGACTTCCTCCGCTCGCTGCCCTCCGTCCACGCAATCGTCATCGACATGTTCTGCGCCGACGTCCTCGACGTCGCGGCCGAGCTCAACTTGCCCGCTTACTTCTCCTACGCCTCGGCCGCCAGCGACCTAGCCATCTTCCTCAACATGCCTAGCATGCGAGCAGGCATGAACACAAGCTTCGAGGAGCTCGGCGACTCCATCGTCTCTTTTCCGGGTGTTCGTCCGTTCAAAGCTTCGGACTTACCCTCAGAAATTTGGAAGGACGGCGAGGCATCCAAGGCCATCTTGCGCATGTTCGACCGGATGACGGAGGCCAACGGTATTCTCGTCAATACCTTCGAGTCTCTGGAGACGCGTGCTGTGCGCGCTCTCAGGGACGGGCTCTGCGTCCCCGGCCGTGCCACGCCGCCGGTCTACTGCATCGGGCCGTTGGTCTCAGGAGGCGGTGACAAGGAGCACGAATGCCTCCGGTGGCTGGACGCGCAGCCGGACCACAGCGTAGTGTTCCTCTCCTTCGGCAGCATGGGCTCGTTCCCCAAGAAGCAGCTCGAGGAGATTGCAGTTGGACTGGACAAGTCAGGGCAGAGATTCCTGTGGGTTGTGCGGAGCCCGCCCAATCCTGACCACAAGTTTGGCGACCCGCTTCCGGAGCCAGATCTCGACGCGATCCTGCCAGACGGGTTCTTGGAGAGGACCAAGGACAGAGGGCTCGTGGTCAAGTCCTGGGCGCCGCAAGTGGAGGTGCTGCGCCACAGGGCGACCAGCGCGTTCGTGACGCATTGTGGGTGGAACTCGACGCTGGAGGGCATCACGGCGGGGTTGCCGCTGCTGTGCTGGCCGCTGTACGCGGAGCAGAGGGTGAACAAGGTGCATATAGTGGAGGAAATGAATCTTGGGGTGGAGATGAGGGGCTACAATGAGGAGGTGGTTAAGGCCGAGGAGGTGGAGGCGAAGGTCCGGTGGGTGATGGAATCCGAGGGCGGCCAGGCGCTCAGAGAGCGGGTGGTGGCAGCGAAGGATGCAGCGGCCGAGGCGCTCAAGGAAGGGGGCTCATCTCACACGGCGTTTGTCCAATTCCTCAAGGACTTGGATACTTCCAAATCCAATGGCGCATGATTAGTGTGTGTTTTGTGATCTGTGTTGGATTTCTTTTATGCTATATGCCTACATTTTGGTATTGTATGGGTTCCTCTTTCCTTTTTTAAAGGGAGATTTACATGATTACGTCTTAATCATCCACCAAAGTATATTCGGTGATGAATATACGATTAAAAAAAAGCAATTTTCCTTAAAGAAAAAAATGCAATGTTCCTATTATAATTGGGGTACCATCTAATAGGAATTTCATATTCTTCTCTTTTCCTCTAATTAACGGGTAAATTCTAGTGCCGTTCTTTCTTTCTTTGTAGAACTCTTCTCCTTCCACTAAACCTAGCATCTCCAATCTCTCCCATCCATGTCTCAGTGTCCCACCCCAGAAGGCTCCTTTGGATTGAAGGATTTTTGCAGGATTTTTGGAAGAAATCCATTCCTATAGGATTCGACACTGTAGCCGCCTTGGAACACAGGATTGGCTCTATTGAATTCCAAAGGATTGCTGTGGCAATCCCACGAAAACACAGGAATTTCAAGGGAAAAGAAACATCCACTCGAAGCTTTTTTCCCCGTTGTTTCGCGTAGGATCGAGGCAAATCGTGTCTCAGCTGCCCTTGAGACGAAGCCACCATGGCAAAAGAATCACATCAATGACAATAAGAGCATTGCTGGAGACGAAGCCAATACCGCTCAAGTAGACGACCGTGGTGATGGGTGCCAGATTTCGATGTTTTGGTCGGGATCCTCCTCTTTATGCCTTCTGTTGATGCATGTTGCATGTGCATATTGGTTAATCATCTATCACGTATACTTTGGCACTAGCAAAGCATTGTATAACGGGGCCGGAGATGCCAAATTTGCGCTTTTGCAGCGCTCCTCCTTTTCCCCTTGCCTCCACAGCGCGCGGGTCAGCGGCGCCAAGCCCGCCTAATGTCCCACCAATTGTCCGTGCGCGCGTGATGTGGTGTGGCGCGGCCCACAGAGTGTAGACCAGCCAGGCGAAAATGACCGGTCGAAATTTTATGGGTGACGATCCGAGATATACGCCCGGATGGCCCATCTACTCATAAAAAACCATCGGACTAGCTCCCAAATTAAGTTGCTATCGCCCATTCCTCTCATAGAAATCTAGCATTACAGCAAGGAGCCCTCTCTGGCATCATGCGACTACGTATGGAGCCGATGATTCCTCCATGCTGCTCCACGCCTAAATCCTAAATCCAACTCTTCCGCTCCCATGCTCTAACTCTCTTAACTCGCCTCCTCTAGTCCTTCCACCTCTATTCTACTCTACTCTTACTGAGAGGCAACTGTTGAAACACAGGTAGGCTATGCTAGCATAAATTCAAAAATTTATCACGTAAACAATGAACCTCCGTATCGACGATCGAGTCGCCGATCTTACGAAATAAACAGAGGAAAATGGCGAAGAGTTTTTGGAAGAGAATGAGATTGCTTTTCATTGCTATGAACTGATTATTACAGGGGGTACCCTTGACAAGACAGTGGACTTGGACTAATCCTAATTAAACTGAGCGTAGTGTTTGCCATGCTATTGAAATCCAATCGTCTGTTGATCTTCCGAGTTGGATTAGATTGGATTGCTTTCTGCCGTTTGTGTTCTCCTTTAAGTGGTCAACGAAGTGGTAGTAGTTACTCCTAGAAGAAGCGCTTGTTGGAAGCGTTGCGACTGGTCGGAGCGAGGCAGTGGTTAATAAAGTACCAACCGTTTGGCGGTTGTGCGTCAGTGAGACACTCAACCGTATGGTAGTTGTTAGTGTCTTAGGACCATGAAACGTCGTGTGGTATGGAGAAAATATAACATGTGTTTCATTCATCACATGATAAGAAATATACTTTGAGTTAGATCCGGATGCCAGTTCATTGCTTCTACAAGCAATCATCTGGTCGGGGACTGGGTACAAGACCTCATTCGACCAGGGTATCTATTATGTAACCTCTGGAATCCTTACGACCACAGAGGTTGTTAGCCTTATGAGTTACGACCACAAAGACATGGTCTTTTATTATGTATTAAAGTAATATATAGAGATTTTGATCCTCGTCAGCTAGCCCCTGAACTTTAAAATGATTTGATTGTGTGAACACTTTCTTCTCGATGAAGTCGTATTGGGCAGACCCTCATCTAATCCCGTGATATACGAGATAGTCTGTATTCACTTTAAAGTTGATAAACTTCCTTGGAACCCGAAGAATTTTTCTATCCGTTGGACTCTAGTTTGTGTCAGTTGGACTTTGGGTAACTCCCTGATGTAGTTAAGGAATTGTGGCTATAAAATCCCTTCAGCGCAAGGCTTTAAGATTTTTACACCTCTTGCTTTTCCTTTTCATCTCATGAGAGAAAGATTGCCTCCGGTCTCCTCTTGCCTTCAACCTTCTACGACCTCCTTTCTTCCTTCATCCAAAACTCAGCCATGTCAAACTCTACCACCAATTGGTTGGTTTTTTATTTGAGTGAAAGAAACTTGAGAGCCTGGAGAAGATCAGGTTGCTTCCCGACAGTGATTTAATTTCTTAGAGATCAGCGGTCGGAGAGCATTCAACGAGCAACGAAGATGGAGAAATCCTTGTTTTCTTCGCATATATTGAATGCAGATTTAAGTTACCAGTTCACTCTTTCCTCCCAAAAATCTTTGAGCAATATGGAGTTGAATTGGTAAACCTTGCCCCCAATGCCATCGCCAACCTTAGTGTCTTCGTCTATCTCTATGAAGCGTACTTGGGGATTGCCGCAGATTTGGAGCTCTTCAAGTACTTTTATAGGATGGCGAAGTCAGGAAGGCGACAGGGATGCCTAGAGAGTGCACCTTGCGCCTCCACGATGGAAAATCTGATGAGTACATCCGTATGTACTCGAAGTCTTCATGGTCATCATGGAAGAAAAGCCGATTCTACATGACGGTCACTCAAAAAGACAGTCTTTACTATACTGGTAAGAAGACGGTCGAGAATCTAGAATGGCGCTCCTCTGTGAAGAAGGATGGAAAGGTGGGGAGATGGGTTGAAGCCATCCAACACCTTAGTGTCCGGGGTTTAGCCTCCTGGCACGTAGTAAGGGATTTATCCATGCGCCGGATTAACCCCCTGAAATCCCAAGCACATTCGATGCTCTGGTATATTGGTCATGATGACGCGACCAAAGTTTCCAAGAAGGGTAAGTCCTAAAAAATTTCGATCGGTTTGTTTATCTTGGCTGATGACTTTTGTAACCCTAAAGTCTCTCGTTTATTTTTGCAGCCCTTTCTCCTGATGAGATTAGAAACCAAATCAAAATGATCTGAGCTGGGGAGCCTAGCAACAAGGCTGATTTCCCCTGGATTTTAGCGGTTGTCTCTACAAAAGAGAGAGCTGAGAGGTTTAAGGTAAAAATATCAACCACTTTTCATCATTTATATGTCTTCCAATCGGTTTATTATAAATTCTCTTCGTTGCGCAGTCGATTGGATTGAGGATCAATTAGGCCACCGAGAGTTGTGAGCCGATTGACATTCCGACCACTCCTACAACCACACGAGATGGTGGTCTTATAGAGGTAGGTAACTGAACAGAAATGTATATTCTAGATGATGGATTTTTTGTCACCTAACTAACTTTGATTGTTAATTAGACGGTTGTCGTGGACTCCAATGTGGTCACTGACGACCTGTCAGTTGCTGTTGGAATAACTGTTCTGGAGGCCGACGAATCCACACCCTCCGACTCGATAGTTAGGGATCTTGTTCTCGATCAACTGGTCGAGAATATTTCTTCTAACCTCCAATTGGAGGACGTGAAGGGTCTAACCAGCCCTACCAGTTCAGGACCGGTGAAGTCGGTTGAGCAGAAGAAAAGGAAGGCAAGCGCGACGGATTTCGCTTCAGTGCACTTCAAACTAAAGATCAAGAAAATGACTAAATATGTATACATGAAAGAGGAACTTATGTAAGCACTTACCTCTGGTGTTTTAGAGTCTTGAGTTTCCTTTCTTCTTTCTTTGTATATCCTCTGGTGTTTCGGTCGCTTTTGACCAGAGCACCCCTTAGGAGAGAGCTCCTAAGGAAAAAGAGGACGAGCTAGCCCTCGAACAAGTGGCAGCTCTAGCACCTGCTCAGGAACCCATGGCAGCTCCAACCCCACCTATGGAGTCGGAGGTTCCTGAGAAATCTTAGCAGGTTCTGACCCCTACTGAGAATTTTCCTCTCCGTGTCGCCTTTCCTCATCGCCCCCAGATCTTCAATGATGAAGATCTTGATGAGGCTTCAAGAAGGATTTCGGACCGTCAAGCAAAGATGAGTCCTGACTCTATTTTTGCTAAATATAACAATATGGCGATCCAGGTAAGCTTCCACAACCACTTTTAACAGCCTTTCCCTTAAACTTTATTAAAAATTAAAAGAAGTCTACTATTTTCTAGCATTTGGTGGAAAACTTCACTATGGTCGAAGGACTGACCCAACGAATAAAGCTCTTGGAGAAGAAGAACTCTGAATTAGAAAGTAAGTACCCTCTTAGTGTCTTTCTCTCTCCTTCTTTACCATTTGGCTCTTTTTCTGTTAACCAAATTTCTCCCTTTATCGTGTTTGATATATTCGGAGAAACTTAAAGAAGAAGTTATGGCTAAGGAAACCATAAAAGCCAAGCTTAAAGAAGAATACCAAAATAAGGATCGGTCGATTGAATACCTAACGACCAGGCACAAGGAAGTCATTGGGATTATTGAGAAGAAGAACGAAGGTAACTGGTCATAAACTTGACCAGTGTACTACCTTTTTCTAGTCGTATGTACTGATTCTTTTGTCTACTCGTGCAGGGCAAACTCAAGCATGGAAAAGAACAGAAAAAGCTCTTGAGTTTGAGCGTGGTAAGGAGGCAGCTTTTGGATAAAATCTTGAAGAGAAGGTCGAAGCTTTCAACAAGATGCTCTTCGATATCAGATCGGGAACGCAACTGCCCAACTTAGGAGATCCCAGGGAGAAGATCAACTTCCTTGGCCAACAACTCGAAGACCACATGAGCGAGCTCAAGACTACTCGTGAGAACCATGCACAGACTTTGTTTGAAGCTGTAAAAAATAGAGTCGGTTTTGCTTTGGCAAAGCTGAAGGCCTCCGACCCTACTATAAATCTCCAAGCTGTTAAGGAAGACTTCAACTGCTCGGGAGATGAAGCAACCAAACTTTTCGAGCACATGACACCTCTCGAAAATAAGGTTGCGGATGAAATGGAGATTGGATCTCCGTCATGCAGCGATCAATCTGGTGATCTTAAGGAGTATGCTATTGTAATATAAGAATTATGAATGTGAAAACTTACCTTTCTTTCATCAGTAAAATCTTTCGTTTATCCTTTTGACTTATGAAGCACTCACATATTTCCTAGCCCCCGACTGCTTTATAGTAGAACATCTTTACTAAAGAAACAGCAAGCCAAGAGTAAGTGTTTAAGTCACAACCATTGTATTGGCGTTAGTTATATATAATATCCAAACTGGTCGTAATTATTGCTAAGAACTGAAGACATAAAAACACCTCACGAGACGTGCTCATGCTCAAGTTCCGACTGGCAGCGAAGATTGTAGGAAAAGGACCATCACTAGGAAGCTCCTTCCAGTGGGCAGGACCACTTGCGGAGAGGAGAGACTTTGACCAGGAGGCTTTTCGTGTCCCGACCAGTAGCCAAAACAAGAGCAGAACAGAATGTTAAAGTGAAGAAATGTAGTCTCCAAAATCTTAAGCATGGAAATCACTATATGTAGTCATTTGTGTTATGCTCTTTTTACTCGTATGTTTCTTTAAGAAAATAGTGTGGTCGCGCGTGAGAACCATTGACTGAATGGTCATGACTAGGACCCTTACGGCGTTTGACTTATATGTCTGAGCCGTAGAGTAACAGAGATCCTTTAAAAGGATATCGGAGAGAATTTGGTCTTCTTTGACCATCTAAACAACAATAGTATACGACAAAAGTAAAGGTACAATCATATAAGCAACATCACTCATCGGATAGTAAAGGAAATTCATCTTTATTGATAATGAAATAAAAGTAAAATACATTTATACAAAGATCTTACGCAATTGGTTAATATTCCAAGAATTGGACAAAACATGCCCATCTGACACAGCTAGTCGTACCGAACCAGGTCTAGTGACTTTGAACATAGTTCATGGACCTTCCCATTTGGGAGAAAGTTTATTGCGATTAGCCTGGTTCTGAATCTTTCTTAGAACCAGATCACCTACAGCTAGCTACGAGGTTGAACCTTACGACTGTGGTATCTTTGCATGGCTTGTTGGTAAACCACCGATCGTATAAGGGCTTGGTTTTGTCATTCTTCAAGAAAATTGATGTTGTCGAGTCTTCGTTCTATCTGATCGTTCGCATTAAAAACAATCAGTTCGAGCAGAGCCTATTTTTAGTTCTAGGGGAAGCATGGCTTCAGCACCGTAAACTAGAAAAATTGGTGTTTCACCGGTCGCACGACTGGTCGTGGTTCGAATGGCCCATAATACAGAAGGAAGTTCTTGAACCCAAGCTCCTGACCGTTTTGTTAACTGGTTGAATACTCAACGTTTCATTCCTTGCATTATGATACCATTAGCTCGCTCGACTGCTCCATTGCTCTGCGGATGAGCGACAGAAGTGAAATGTATCTTGATACCTAGATTATTGCAGAATTCCTAAAATGTCCGCTAGAAAATTAGGTACCATTGTCTTTGATTATACAATTGGTATACCAAATTATGTGATCACGTTTTTTGTGCGGAACCTCTTAGCAGGATCAGTTATTATTTTAACAACTGACTTGGCTTCTATCCATTTTGTAATTGTGTCAATCATAACGAAAAGGAATTCGAAGCCCCCGGGTGCTCTTGGGAAAGGTCTCAGAATGTCTAGTCCCTAGGTTGCAAAAGGCCAAGAAAGAGGTATGATTTACAAAGCTTGTGCTGGCTGATGTACTTGTCGACTATGAAATTGATATTGTACGCACTTCGTCATGAACTCTTTTGCATCATAAAGGGCAGTTGGGCAGTAGTATCCTTGCTTAAAGGCTTTACCGACCAGTGTTCTATAGGAATGATGTGCTCCACAGACTCCTCTATAAATGTCGGATAGTAACTTAATGTCATCCGTTTGAGATATGCATCTCATCAACACTCCATGAGATCCTCATTTATACAAGGTACTTTCGATCAGAGTGTATGATTTGGCTTTTCGAGTTATACGATCGGCCTCTACATCATCTTCAGGAATAGTGCCATGTTGAAGATAATTATAGATCGATGTCATCCAATCTCTACTGTGATCATGCTATATGACCTGTGGAGTATACATGTTCACAGGATCGATTTGTATGACCTCTAGTGGAACATCTATGTCCTCAGAAAGCTTGACCACCGAGGGTGAATCGAGTTACTCAAGAAAAACTCTGGGTGGGACAGGTGACCTTGTGGAGGTCATCCGTGCCAACTGGTCTGCCATAAAGTTTTCTTTTCAAGGAATGTGTTGGATCTGGAAACTGAAGAAGTGTTTTTCGAGTTTCAGTACTTCCACCAGATAAGATGACATCTTGGTACTTGAGCATTGATACCCTTTCCCAACTTGATTCGCTACTAGTCGAGAATCGCCTTTCACTAGTAATCTACGAATCTCGAGTGCACGAGCTGCTCGGAGTCCTGCCAGTAAACCTTTGTATTATGCTACATTGTTTGTAGTAGGAAATTTTAGCTGGATAGCGTACTTGATGTGTTCGCCAGTAGGAGATATCAAGACAACTCCAGCCCCCGAGCCTTTGAGCATCAAGGAACCATCAAAGTACATTGTCCACTCGTCGTGGTGTTCATACTCGAGCCCTTGGGTGGGTTCAGGGTTTGTCCATTCGGTAATGAATTCAACTATTGCCTAGGACTTGATTGGTGTTCGTGAGATGAAATGGAGGTCAAATGCCCCAAGCTCGACCACACATTTTGCTATTCATCCTGATGATTCTCTGTTTCCAAGGACTTGACCTAGGGGATATCCGGTTGGTATGACGACTCTGTGGGTCCGAAAGTAGTGCATTAGTTCCCTTAAATCCATAAGGAGACCATAGCGAAACTTTTGTACCTGTGTATATCGTTCCTTTGGTCCATGCAAGACTTCGCTTACGTAATATACCGATCGTTGAACGTTTTCACGTTCTGCAACTGGTACACCATTGACTGTTTGTGGCGTTGCAACCACGTAAATTAGCAATGTTTCTCCCGATCTCAAAGTCGTCGTTTGCCTCCTTAGTCCACTCGAAACTTCCGTGTTTCTGAAGAAGTTTGAAGAAAGGGAGTCCTTTCTCACCTAATCGTGCTATAAAACGACTTAGCGCTGCCATACAACCGGTTAGTTTTTGAACTTCCTTCTTTGTGGTTGGAGGGCACATCTAATCGATGGTTGTATTCTTTACTAGGTTTGCTTCAATCCCTCTAGCCGAAGCTAGGAATCCAAGAAGCTTTCCCGAAAAAACTCCGAACACACACTTCTATGGATTTAACTTAAGGTTACATCTTCTTAAGTTATTGAAAGTCTCAAGTAGGTCAGAAATATGGTTGCCAGCGTTGATGTTTTTCATGACCAAGTCATCAACATATGCTTCTAGATTTCGACCTATATAAAGATTAAAGGATTTTTGCATCAACCTCTGGAAAGTTACACCAGCATTTTTGAGACCAAATGGCATATTAACATAGCAGTAAATGCCATATGGAGTGATGAAGGAAGTTTTCTCTTCATCATCTTTACTCATATTAATCTGGTGGTACTCTGAGTATGCATCTAAAAAACTTAACAACTTACACCCGGAAGTAGAGTATACAAGTTGATCAATACGTGGATGGGGAAAGTCTTCCTTCGGACAAGCTTTATTAAGATCTATGAAGTCAATACACATTCTGATGCGGATCAACCTCGAGGCGAGATTAAATCCGTGGGTTGCCCGATCTTTCACGGTGGAACTCGAAGATCAGTAGTGCATCGTCTTCTTCTCTTAGCGTCAGATGAACAGTTGGATAAATAAATAGCCTCCCCCCATGTAATGTTTTTTAGATTATGATTTTTGGGCAATCAACACGAATATACTCATAACCGGAACCCCTCTCCTAGGACCCTTATTTCGCTCTCGGCGTCGGGGTCCTTCTTTCTCTTGTCTAGTCTTTTTACTCTGACGGTTAGGCGCCGTCCGTGGGGTTCGGCAGGAAAGTCACAAGAGCACAAGACATCAGATGGCCCCTTGAAAGGCCACGCCCAAAGTTTCAACGGCCGAAGCAGCAGCGGTGGCCGCAGCCCCGAGCACCCCCCAAGGGCCAAGCGGAGCAAGACCTCCGCGGTGGCAGCAGCCGCCGCTCGAGTCGTGGAGGAAGAAGCAAACAACTCCAGCCATGGGGACATCATTGGAGGGGATGCCCCACCCACCGAGGCATCCCTCCCTGACAACCAACCCTCGGGTCCACCCCCAAGAGCCATAGGGGTGACCCAGGGGGCCTACGAAGCCCTTCAGCAGGAGTTGGCCGACCACTAGCGAGAGATGCTCATCCTACGGCAGCCCACTGGAGGCAGCCTCACAATCCTAGCACCACTGGGGCCCGCTGCACGGGAACAGGAAACCAGAGCGGATCCCCCGACGGCCACAGTCAACCCACCCTCGGCCCTGTTGCTCCGAGGAGACCCCAATTCCCCGTTGAGCGCGGGACTTGAAGCGGCTCGCTGGCCGAAAGATTTCAAAATGCCGGACATCGCACCCTTCGAAGGCTGCACCAACCCCTTGGAGTTCCTCCGGGTGTACGAAACGGCAGTAGAAGCCGCAGGAGGGGATGACACAACGAAGGTGAAAAGCATTACGCTCACCCTCAAAAGTGTTGCCCTCACATGGTTTTTCACCATCCCTCCTCGATCCATATACAGGTGGGAGCAGCTGCGTGACCTGGTACACAATAATTTCTAGGGAAACTACATCAAGTCAAAGGACGCAGGGCACCTGTTCACAGTTAAACAGGCCCCCGGTGAGTCCCTTCGCAGTTTCTTTAAGAAATTTGCGGATGTCAAATGCCAGGTGAAGGGGGTCAATGAGACCACAATCATAAACGCAGCAACCTGCGGACTCCAAATGCGTCCTTTATCAGAAAGGTTGGCCCGCAAGCCCATCCGCACGGTCACAGAGCTCTTCGACAAAATAGAAGAGTATGCCCGAGTGAAGGAGGATAGCAACCAAAGGGTGGTGGGGACGCCCTCCACCACACCAGCACAACCAGCAGGCGAGCCAAAGCAAACAACACCCCCACCACACCGACCACCTCCAAGCCGCGCAACAACTTCCGCCAAAAGGGCCAGAATGTCTACCACGTAGATGCAGGTCAAACTCCCGAGAGGGCAAAGTGCAACGGTCAAATAGGCTGCGGATGCCACGGCGGGTGGCACCCAGACACATACAGTGGGGCTGAAGGCACTACGTGCTACTACGACCTCCACAGTGAAGGCTCGCACACAACCGCGGACTATCGCACCATCGCGGCCATGCATAACTACATGAACCGCAGCGAGCAGCCGGCCGAGCGCGAAGACCGAAGGGGCGTGGGCAACCAGCTACCCGCCCCGCCACCAAGGCCACGCATCGAGGGGGACCATGGCAAACCACGTCAAAGGGTCATAAATATGATCACAGGAGGATCTTCGCTCGGCATAACATCTAAAAGACAGCGACACGCCTACGCCCGGCAAATCCACCACATTGCAACATGGCCTGTGTGTAGACCACCCAGTACGCCAAAGTACCCATCACCTTCGGCCCCGAGGACGCCAAGGGCATATACTTCCCTCACCAAGACCCCCTCGTCATCTCCACCAGCATTGCAGACTTCGAAGTCATGCGCGTCCTCGTGGACGGGGGAAGCTCCACGGACCTCCTGTTTGCGGAAGCCTTCGACAAAATGATGATCCCAAGGGATCGCCTATCGCCCCCGGGTATACCCCTCATGGGTTTCGGGGGAAGACCCTTGATGGCCTTGGGACAAATTGACCTAGCTGTCACATTCAGCGACAGCTTCGCCTCCCACACAGAAAGCATCACCTTCGACATGGTCCAAATACCCTACCAGTACAACACTTGTAACGCCCCGATCGGGAGGTCTCCAGACCTAGCCGCAACAGGACCCAGGAGGTCCTGTCACGGCCGAACCAGGAGGTCTCCAAGTCTGGTCGCAACTGGACCCAGGAGGTCCCTGTCACGTCTGGACCTGGGAGGTCCCTCAGGACCACCCAGAGATCCCCAAGACCACCTGGAGGTCCGGAGGTGGGCGTGGGACACGGGGTGACCCCAAGTGCCACGACCCGTCCTAGGGGTGGTCGAGAGACCAAACCCGAGGAGGTCGTGGGACTTGGAATGACTCCAAGTCCTCTGTGCAAACCGAACTAGTCCCAAGGATCAGTGGCTAGCTCGCACAGCATACAACAGTGGTAACAAACATCAAATGCAAGCTTTATTAACAACAGAGTTGATTACAAAGGGGAGGCTTAAGAGCCAACAAAATAAAATACAATGGAAGATAGAACATTAGACCACCCGATTCACCACAGGCAATCGGCTGGAGGGCGCATCCTAGGCGACCAGGACCTCTTGGTCCACCGCGTAGTCCTCCTCAAAGCTTTCTTTTCCTGCTCAATAACATTATCAAGTAAGAATGAGCACAACAACCGTGCTCACAAGCTACACCCGTCAAATAACAGAATGACATGCATACGTGGATATCTCAAAGGAAGGCTTAATATGGTTGATTTGCATAAAGCCAAGTTTCTTTCGAATACAAATACTAAGTTACAAGGCAGTTATACAATAACTAAAATTCATTTTCCAAAACCAGTTTTACAGTTTGGATAACATTCATCAACAAGTGATGAAGGATACCCTCCTGTCACAAGGTTCCCTACCCAAAACCCATTTGGATAGAGATCCAAAACAATTTAACAAAGTTCTTTTGAAAACAAAAACCAACATCTAACTTTGAGTGGCTTTGCTAGCATGTCCATGACCGTGGACATGGCTATTCGAGTAGTTTTACGCTCTATAGAGGTGTACAGCTTTACCCATACGATACGAGTTCTCTAGTTTGTTTGGCATTCGTCGATACCACCACTCACTTCCATAGGTGAGAGGTCTAGAGTACGTGACAAGGCCTTTACAATGCATCATTCCACTGCAGTCCACCCTCGCTAAGGTTTCGCCCCACCCTACTGTTAGAGACATGCAGAGATCAAGGGCCCCCTCTTGCGCCAGGCGGGGCTAACAGGTCATTCAAACGACTACCCACTGCATCAACAGGATCAACCGCGATGGAACTTTACAAATTAGTCAGCCAAGTCTTGCCCATACAGGACATGTGGTTGCACGATGTCGCTAGCAAGATGCGGCTCGCAAATCGGTCCTCAACTGACTTGAGCGACTTCCGCCAACCCATGGGCATCGGCCATAGAAATGACACAATCCCGTGCATCAACATGCACCAACCAGACAGCCAATTCCCCCAAGTCCAAATCATTTTTTCCCTTTTCTTTGTTTTACCAAAACATTTGCAAAAACCTCCATGACAACCCAATGTCATAGTTAAAAACATTTAGACAGCATTGGTCTTTTGGCAGTAAAACTCCCAAAACAAGATTTTTGGTCTAAGCTTGACTAAGCACAGATTTTTGCAACATGCTAGTCCATACTAATGTACCAACTAGCTCTTACTATGGCAACAAGGGATGATTGAGTCAATAATCAAGTTTGGATGTACAAAGGAACTAGGAATAACTATGAAGTTAAAACAGGGATTTAAATTACTTGAATTGAAATAAGCATGCAGTAATAATTTGAAACAAAACTTAAATAATTTGAGATACTGGGTGTAATATGATCAAGGGTGTAACTTATCTTGCTTGAAAGCTTAAGGATCTACTCCTCTATAGAGCTCAGGCTCCCCGGAGACGACGCGACCTACACGAGAACGAAGCAAAGCAAATAAAGATCAAATAAGATCCAAATGAACTCTAAACAAACTGAACTGGAAATAAACAGCAAAGAAGAGAATAGACAACTAGGATCGGGCTCTCAGGAGGAGTTCCAACTAAGAGGGTGGTCTTTGCAAAAGACCAAAAGGGGATGGCGGAGACCAAGAAGGTGGTCTTTATAAAATGGAGGTCCTGAGGAGATCAAGAGACGTCCTGAGGAGGTTGTCCTGAGGAGGACCCAAGCGGGTCGTCTTTGCAAAAGACCAGGAGGGTCGTCTTTGCAAAAAGACCAAGAATGTCGTCCTTGCAAAAAGACCAAGAAGGTCATTTTTGCAAAAGGGAGGCCTTTAGGAGATCCAAAGGAGGAGAAGGTCCAACAAAGGCTACGACTACACAACGTGGTCGTACAAGGAATACAATCACACCAGGTAGTCGTAGGGACAAGGGAGAAGATCGGGGCACGGAGAGACTCACCAAGGCCGAGAGAGACTAAAGGAGGAGGGGAGGTCGGTGGATGGCGGTGGATTTGTTGAAGGCGGCGGGGCGTCCATGAAGTTCTTCGGTGGCAAGGTTGCGGCCTTGAGCTCAAATGATCTTCTCGGCGACGAAGCTTCAATGGAGTGCAACTGGGCAAGAGCTAAAAGAGATAAGTGTGGAAAAAGATGATGATATAGGGCCACTCAAGCTGTTTATAGCCTGGGGAGGAGAAGAAAGAGAGTCACTGAAAAACTCAGAGACAGATGAGTCAAAGGTAGGTAGGAGACAGGGCAAGTGTCATGACCGAACTGGTGAAGGACAACAGGACAAGATATGCTGAGAAGGAAGGGGACAAGGAGGGAGAATAAGGTGCCACGCAAGTGACCACGTAAGTGACCGCATTTAATGTGACACAACCGGCATTAAATGCACAAGAGACTTATGTGGCGGAGAAAGATAAAGGTGAGCAGGACTGACAAGTAGAGCCAGTCAAACTCGGGAAACAGTTCTGTCAAAGGGGGTGATCGCGACCAATGGGGAGGTCATGACTAAGGAAGGAGGTCTTGACCGTAGGGGTGGTCTTTGCAAAAAGACCAACAAGGGAGGTCACGACCACAGGTGGTCATGACCAGAAAAGGGGGTGGTCTTTGCAAAAAGGACCAACAGAGGGTGGTCTTTGCAAAAGACCAAGAGGCCATGCGGACAAGGAGGTCTAAAGGACAGGGAGGTCCAAAGGATGAGGATGTCCTGCGGACCAGGAGGTCCAAAGGATAAAGAGGTCCAAAGGACAAGGAGGTCTTGCGGAGGCCCTGAGGAGATCCCGCAGAGGTGATCTTTGCAAAATGACCAGAGGTCGTGACCACAAGGGGTGGTCTTGACCAAAAGGGTGGTATTTGCAAAAAGACCACGAGGTCCCGAATAGGAGGAGGTCAAAAGGGCAAGGAAAAGGCGCGGCGAAACAGGGTCATCCGATTTTGATCGGGTGGACCAAGGCGATAGGAACGTTCGGACCGCTCGAACGTTTATCTCCATCGGACTGACCAAGCTAAATCGGACGCTCCTCGAGAGGGGAAAGGTGCAGGCGCTGGATCGGACCACGCGAAGGAAAAGGGAGATCAAACAAAAAGGAGGTCTCAACGGTTAAGATGTTGTAAGGGGAGGTCTTGATGGTTAAGATGAGATCCAAGGAGGTCTCAACGGTCAAGATGAACTCAACAGAGGTCTTGACGGCCAAGATGAACTCGAGGGAGGTCCTGATGGTCAAGATAGAATCAAAGGGAGGTCTTGACAGTCGGGATGAACTCAAGGGAGGTCCTGAAAATGGAATCAAGAGAGGTCCTGATGGTCAGGATGAACTCGAAAGAGATCCTGACGGTCAAGATGAAATCAAGGGAGGTTCAATTGGACACGGGGAGGTCCAAATGAACAAGAGGGAGGTTCAAATGAATACAAGGAGGTCCAAATGAATAGGAGGGAGGAAAGAAGGTTGGACAAGAGAGTTCCAGAAGGGAGAAATTCAACCCGAAGTTGAATTTCAGGAATCAAGGATGTTTGAAACACAAACCCGAGCTTGGAATGTCTCGGGGGTGGTTGTGACCCAAGGGGAGGTCAAAACCGAAGGGATGGTTTGGACACAAGGGGAGGTCCAGACCAAAGAGGAGGTTTAAACAAAAGGAGGTCTAAGCTCAAAGGAGGTCTAGACACAAAGGTAGTCTAGACACAAGAGAGGTCTAGACACACAGGAGAGTTCTAGACACAAGGAGATCTAGACTCAAGGAGAGTCCAAACAAGAGGGAGGTCTAGGCATACAGGAAATGCCCAAACAACAAGGAGGTCTAAACCAAAGAGGTCTAGAAAGAAAGAGCGGGACCGAGGGAAGAACAGAATGAGCAGAGATGGGGAGAGACAACACCAGAACTCAGACAACTCCAAATAAACCAAGCTTTGGATTAGTTGAAGTTTGATTTAGTCATTTTAAACACTCGAATTCTAAAAATCTCAAGTTAAGCTTTAGGACTTCAACAAAACCAAATGGTTCTTTTTATTTTGAAAATTTTCAAAAAGCTTGGAAAACCAGGGTGTTACAACGCCATCCTCGGCCGAGCCACATTAAACGCCTTCGGCGCAATCGCCCACCACAACTACATGTGCATGAAGATCCCCGCGCCAGAGGGCGTCATCATGGTGCTGGGCGACCAGGACTTAGCTCGACAGACCGAGCTAGAGGCAGATCCACCCATCCGTCACATCCACATGGTCGAAGCCAACCCCGACGCCCCAGTGGAGGCCCCCTCCGGCAAATAGGCTCTAAAGGCCAAACCGGAGGGACAGCTGCGGAGGGTCCCCTTGAGGGACACCTCCCCAGAAAAAACAGTCGCCCTAGGGGCAAAACTCCTAGCAGAAGAGCACAACGTCATCCTCGACATGCTCTGCAGCAATGCATACTGGGGGTGGCTCAAGAGACAATGGAACTAGGGATGCAAGTGGGGCGGGTTGTGGACAACCCGTGCCCACCCACAGGAACTGCTAAGCCATTTGCGGCTGCTTTTAGCCCACAAATACAACCCACGATACTAATGTGGGCTTGACCTGCCCGCAAAAGCGCCCACAAAAGCATCGCATCTCGTATCCATCGGCGTCTGTCTGCCATTCTCTAGCCTTCTCCTTCCTTCTTACATCTTCCTCCCAAATCCCCGCTTGAGGAGGAGGCCATGGACTGGCGTCGTGGTGCTTTCGGAAGGCCTTGTGGCTGGGAGATGAATCGGTGGAGCTTCGATGAGGTCTCTCTGCAAGGGCGTCTTGAAGCGGCCCGGCCCAACGGTGCCAGCGGAGGACGACGACGGTGAGGAGGAGGCAGAGCGCGGTGAGCTTAGCGTTCCATGCGAACAGCTGGATTTGCCGCATCCGCCGCCTCCCCACCACCCGCCTCCGCCACCCGCATTTCTTGATTCCTCTCTCGCCCGATCAAGCAAGCTCTCCTCAACCAACCCAAATAAAAAAAAAAACTAGAATCGCGGGGCTCTCCTCGTCACCTCGCCTCGCTCGCTTGCCCTCGAGGTGATGGCGCCACGGGTCCTCCCTCACGGGCACACAGCACGCGGAGGTCGTGGATGCCGTCGCCACCCCGGGTTCGAGGTCGGCGCGCCGCCCGAGGAGGCCGTCTTGATCACGGATCTTGCGGCCTTCCTCGACGCCGTTCGCTCAGGAGAGCGGCGCCGCCATCCCGCCGCCTCGCTTCGCCCACGAGGTGATGTCCCCGCCCATCCCCGCCTCGGCCGGCTCCACGCGTACCTTCACGGCGTAGTCCACCACCCGCTTCACCGCGACTAGGATCTTCAAGGCGGCGGCAATGGCGCCCTCAGTGTCGCGGGAGTATGGAATGTTGAGCATCGAGCGACCAAGTAGGCTGCGAGCTTGAAGTGCCTCACCGCTTCCGAAGTTCGATTGGGAATTGGGAATTGGGATGCAAGGATCAGTGGCGGGTTGACCCAATGACTAAGCGGGGCGGGCTGAATTTGTATGCGAGTTGTTGGCGGGCTGGCGGGCTAAATTTAGCGGGCTGATTTTGCGGGGTGGGCTAGCGGCTTAGCGGGCTAGCCCGCCCCACTTGCACCCTTGAATGGAACATCGCCTCGCCATCCAGAGCGATGCGGTTCCTAAGAAGCAGAAGTTACGTCGCGTGATGCCAGAGCACCTAGAAGTAGCCAAGGTAGAAATAGCCAAGATGCTAAAGGCGGGGGTCATTCGCAAAGTTAAGCACTCCGAATGGCTGTCCAACCCCGTCTTGGTCCAAAAGAACACGAGCAAATGGCGCATATGTGTCCACTTCACCAACCTCAACAAAGCGTCTCCCAAGAACGACTTCCCCCTGCCTCGCATTGGCTAGTTGGTGGACGCCACTTCCGGCTGCGAATTGATGAGCTTCCTCGATGCCTAATTCGGGTATCATCAGATATGTATGGCTAAGGAAGATGAAGTGAAGACCGCTTTCATCACCCCCCCCGTTGGAACTTATTGCTTTCACCGTATGCCCTTCAGCCTCAAAAATGCCGGAGCAACGTTCACCCGTCTCATCACCAAGGTGCTCGCAAGGCAGCTCGAGCGCAACGTCGAAGTATACGTCGACGACATAGTGGTCAAGAGCAAGCTTGCGGGCTCCCACGTGGGAGACCTGCAGGAAACATTCGCCAACCTTCGAAAGGAGGGAATCAAACTCAATTCAGACAAGTGCGCCTTCGAGGTCAAAGCAGGCAAGCTACTGGGATTCCTCGTATCGGAGAGAGGCATTGAGGCCAACCCCCCCCCCCCAAAAAAAAAAATCAGAGCTATATAGGAAATGGAGCCGCCTCGTAGCGCTCAAGATGTGCAAAGGCTGACGGGCCGCCTCGCCACCCTCAGCCGATTCTTGTCTCGATCGGCCGAGCGAGCTCTACCTTTCTTCAAAACCCTTCGGGGCACAGAACCATTCTGACGAGGATTGAAACCTCTATGTATTAATTTAAATACATAGAAAGACCATCGTCTCCATGGTCGTAACCCATAAAAAGCTAGCGACCTCACCGGTCGTAAGGATTCGAGAGGTTACGATGGGTATCTGGTCGGACTAGGTTCCGACCGGTGGTACTTCGAAAATGCTATGAGCAGTACCAATAACAGTATGATGAATGGAACACGTGCTAAGCGTTCCATAACTACGATGACATACAAGACTCGACGATAAACCACCTTGCGGTTAAATGTCTCACAAATACTTAACCGCAAGGCGATTAGCACATTGTTAACTACCTTGAACCTCCGACCAGTTGTAACGTTTCATCAGGGACGTCTTCTTTAGGGGTAACTGCCGTCTCTTCGGGAGTTATTTAAATGGTGAAGCGCAGAAGACGAGGAGGGACATATACACAACAAAGAAACAACGAAGACAACCACGAAGTCGAAGCGGTAGTATTCATTACATTCATGTAATTGGAGATAGTCCCTAGTCGAGTCTTGTAAACCCGCTTCATATAAATAAAGAGCGGCCCTATTCTCTTCGAGGATACTCTCGTCATTTTCCTCCTTCTATTTTCATAAGATCGGCGATTAGATCGCCGACAATTTGTGCCGTCGTGGGGAAGAAGGCGTAAGTTTTTCAAGAAATTTTTGTTTCAGACAAATCCTCACCCAAATTCCAAAGAATCGCCAATGCGAGTATGCCCGAGTTTGGGGCGAGGAGAATTGTTTCGACTTGGCGGACTACGCCGACCTCGACATGGAAGGATGCATTCGTGCCATGGAGGAAAATGGCAGATCATCCTCATCTTCCTCCTCCGTCGGCTCGCATATCGCCGACGATAGCGAGATCAGCCGGATGGACGAGGATGCGCCACCGTTACCGATGGCGCATCGGAGAACCCGCCATTCCGATCGATTGGAATATCGAGATCTCTTCAAGCCCGCCTTCGACGAAAGCAAAACAGGTGAAGAAATTTCAGCACCTTCACTCGAGAATCTCTATACCCTCGATGAAATTATGGCTGAAAGATACTCTCCTACAACTTCTGGCGATTCCAGGAGTCAACCAACATATGGTAACGGTGTCGATGAAGCCTCCACTGGTCATAAACCACATGGGGATAATCACGCTCAGCATACGATCGGCAGTACGCCGAATCAGGCTGAGGAAACCTCAGGGGGTGCTCATCTCCGACCGCTCTCCGTCGTGGAAACTTCTGGCAGAAGCCCTGATAAGCTCTCCATTAGTTACGATGGAAGCTCATCGGAAGATCAATCTTTGGAGGCACGAGGTCAACGCGATCGGAGATGAGAATCAAGATGCCTTGCACGGTCCTACACTCTCTACCACGCCATCACGTGTTATTAGAGATGATCCGGGCCGTCAAGCACCAACTGCCGGAGGCCAAGGAACTGATCGACGTCCATCAACTAATTCGCCTGGCACTGCCCCACCTAGAATAGTTGATAGGGCAGATCAAATCCGAGGGTCGGGTGAGGGTTCAGGTTTGCGTACACCTACTACCAGTCTGAACCTCCCGAGACCTTCGGTAACTGTACAAAACTTGCAACGCGTTCAAGATATATTAAATAATTCGATCCCTTTAGCGAAACTCGAGTTTTGTGCGGCTTGTAGGCGGTATCCAAAATTCTCCAGCAGACCATGCAGCGTACTGAGGCATATCGGGAACAAAGGGTTTCAGGGAGTCAAACTATGACTTCATCTCAACGTTCCTCCCTCAGCCGGGGACAGCATGGTCATACTCGGGAGCAATCGATGCCAAGGCTTTCTCGACGATTCCGACCAAGGAGTCATGAGGGGAGAAGGTTATTTCACGAAGCCACTCCCCCATCACGTCGAGAAGAACCATCGCTCGGACGGACGATCTTGACATCGTCTCAATCAAATAAGTGGTCGTAGACATCATACCAATGTCCACGACCGGATCGGCACCGGAGTTCCAATTTCCAACCTTAGGAACCGGTCTCCGACCGACACAATCCGGCACCTTCCTAGAGAAGGCGTCATGAATCAATCACAGGTTGTAGGGCTTTCTCTGTAGGGCTCCAAGCTGTGCGTTGGCCTAACCGATTCCGACCGGCCAATTTGGACAAGTTTAACGGAACTCAAAATCCGTTGGAATTTCTCCAAATCTATACCACCGCCATCAGAGCTGCTGGAGGCGACGAGAATGTGATGGCCAACTATTTACCCACCGTGCTCGAAGGATTTGCCTGGTCGTGGTTGTTGAACCAACCGGTCGGAACAATCTATACTTGGGAGCAACTCTGACCTTCGATTGCAATTTCGAGTGCGTCGATCGCCTCGAAAGGAGGATGATCTCCACCGAATTCGGCAAGGCTCGATGAGACTCTCGTCAATACATCAAGAGGTTTAGCCAAGTTCGCAACTCTATTCCCGAGGTCGCAGAATCTTACATTATTCGGCCTTCAAAACAGTGTTCGAGGAATCGGCGGTTTACGGAGGACATAGCAATGAACCCCCAAGGACAACCGTTGAGCTTTTTGATATGGCCGACAAGTATGCCACCGCCAATGAAGCAATCGAGTGGTCTTGAAGCCATTGATCGGAAAGACAAGATTCCTCGGCCGGCTGGACAAATCGGAGAAAAGAACAAGAAATCTCTCAAGAAAAGAAGAACCGCAGATCCGACGACAAGGAGGTCCTAGCCGTTCTGATAAATTCATGAAGGGCAAGGACTACTCGGTCGGGCAAAACGAACTCTGAATCAAGGATTCAGAAAAAGAAGAAGTGGTGTCCACTTCACGGTGACGTGGCATGATCTCGACTGTCGAGTTTGGCAAAAGAAATGGAAGATTATTATGCGGTGATGGACCATTTCCGCAATACGTAACCCGGAGAAACGAGCTCCAAAAGGACAAGGATGGCGGCGAAGAGATGGAGTACCGGGATCCCCAACACACAATCAACATGATTTTTGGAGGATCTTCTTCATATGAATCAAGCGTCATCTGAAAGCCGTGGGCGGAGATCAACCTCGTCGAATCCCGAACACTATCAAGCCATCGAAGTGGTCGGACATTGCAATTTCCTTGAAAAAGATGATCGCCCCATTCCTTCGACTCGACCGTAGGTTCCTATTGTTGTTGAACCAACCATTAATAATTGTAGGGTTAATCGAGTCTTGGTAGATGGAGGTAGTTCTTTGAATATATTATTTTCGGGAGCTTTAGAAGAAATCAGGTCCCCATGTCAAAGGTGAAACCGATGAAATATGCTTTTCACGGCATAGTTCTGGCTCCACCGCTAAGCCGATAGGACAAGTTTCCTTACGGTTCGTTCGGAAGGCGGATAACTTCGAGCGGAAAAATTTCGTTTGATGTGGTAAACTTTGAATCCGCATACAACGGAATTCTTGGTCGGCCGGCATTAGCGAAGTTCCCGATAGCCACGCATTACGGTTATCAAAGTTTGAAAATGCCGGGCCTAAAGGAGTCATCACTATTAGGGTGATCGTAAAATGGCTTATGCATGTGATCGAAAATCCTTAGAAGCGGTCGATGAACTCCCGACCGAGAGGCTAATTCATCTACCATGCGAGGCCAAGCACACAAGACCGAAGATGACACCAAAACCCTCCGACCAGACAAAAGAGGTATACCTCGACAAAGGCACTTCTCGGACAGCGCCAAGTCGTTACCTGGACCAGAAGATCCTGGCCCACCGGCTCGCAAGATTATGGTCGGAGCAAGGCTCGATCCTAAATAGGAAGAGTCGCTCGTCTCCTTCCTCCGAGCAAATCGGGGCGTGTTACGCCGGCAAAGTCCGATATGCCCGGAGTCCCCGAGGTGATCGAGCACAGGCTAGCTCTCGGCGATAAAAAACCGATCAAGCGAAGCTGCGCGTTTTGCGCTGACCGAAGGAGGCAATCGGTCGAGATTGACAAGCTCCTCAAAATTGGATTCATTAGTGAAGTCAACCACCCTCGGTGGCTTGCTAATCTGTAATGGTTAAAAAGAATAATGGGAAATGGCGAATGTGTATTGACTTTACAGATCTTAATAAAGCTTGTCCGGGGGCGATTTTCCCCTTCCACGCATTGATCAACTAGTAGATTCTACCTCGGGTGCGAATTACTAAGTTTTTTAGATCGTATTCGAGGTACCACCAGATTAGTATGTGTAAAAAGGATGAAGAAAACTTCCTTCATCACTCCATATAGCACTTATTGTTATGTTAAGATGCCGTTTGGTCTCAAAAACGCTGGTGCAACTTTTCAAAGGTTAATGCAAAAACCTTTAGTCCGCATAAATAGGTCGAATTTAGAAGCTTACGTTGATGATTTGGTCGTAAAGACCACCAGCGCTAACAATCACATCTCGACTTACAAGAAACTTTCGACAACTTTGAGAAGGCATAACCTCGGTCAATCCTAAAAGTGTGTGTTGGAGTTTCACTGAAAATTGCTTGGTTTCCTAGTCTCGGCTAGAGGTATCGAAGCGAATCCAGTAAAGATAGCGACCATCGACCGGATCGACCTCCGACCACAAAGAGGAAGTCCAAAACTAACCACAGTATGGCGGCTAAGTCGTTTCATAGCAAGGTTAGGAGAAAAAGGGTTACCTTTCTTTAAGCTTCTCAGGAAACATGGGAGTTTTGAATGGACTAGAGAGCAAACGATGCCTTTGAAGAACTTAAAAAGTACCTTACAAGTGCCCCGTTTTAGTCTCTCAGAGATCGGAGAAACACTACTAATGTATGTGGCGACAACTCCACAAACGATGGCGGTGTCTTGGTCGTGAAAGGATAACATCCAATGACCGCTTTATTACGTGGCGAGGTCTTACATGGACCAAAGGAAAGATACCCACAGTACAAAAGTTGCTCTATGGTCTCCTTATGTCTTCAAGGAAGCTAAGGCATTACTTCGAGCCCACAAAGTGGTCGTGCATCGACGGATATCCCTTGGTCAAGTCCTTGAAAACGAGGAATCATCGGGACGAATAGCAAAATGGGCGGTTGAGCTAGGGCGTTCGACCTCCATTTCATTTCACGAAACAGCGATAAAATCGAGCGATGAGCGAATTCATTGCGAATGGACAAACCCCGAACCCACCCAAGGGCCCGTCTATGAGCACCACGAGGAGTGGACAATGTACTTTGCGGTTCTTTGATGTTAAAAGGGTCGAGGGCTGGAGTGATCTGATATCCCCTCTTGGCGAACACATCAAATCGCCATCGATTAAATTTTCCCGCCACAAATAATATGGCGAGAATATGAAGGTTCTTGGCGGGACTTGAGCGGCTCGTTAAGCTCGGGATTCGCATGATTGCTAGTGAAAGCGATTCTCAACTAGTAGCGAATCAAGTAGGGAAAGAGTATCAATGCTCAAGTACCAAGATGTCATCTTATCTGGCGGAAGTACGAAAACTCGAAAAGCACTTCTTCGGGTTTCGGATCCAACATATTCCTAGAAAGGAAAACTTTCGGCGGACCGGTTAGCACGGATGGCCTCCACAAGGTCAACCGTCCCGCCCGGAGTTTTTTTCGAGCAACTCGATTCACCCTCGGTAGTCGAGCCTTCCGAGAACATACATGATTCTTCTGGATCGAACAAAGCGATCAAAAGGACATGGATGCTCCACAGGTCGTTGACGGTTGGCGCTGTCTCGATCAAGGTAGAGATTGGATGACATCGATCTACAATTATCTTGACATGACATAATTCCTAAGATGATGTAGAGGCCGATCGTATATACAAAAGCCAAATCATACACTCTAATCGAGCGTACCTTGTACAAGCGAGGATCTCATGGAGTGTTGATGAGATGCATATCTCAAATGGATGGCATTAAGTTGCTAACGAAATCCATGAAGGAGCATGGAGCACATCATTCCTACAGAACTCTGGTCGGTAAAGCCTTCAGGCAAGGATACTACTGGCCAACTGCCCTTCATGATGCAAAAGAGCTTGTGACGAAGTGCGTACAATGTCAGTTTCATAGCAGACTAGTACATCAGCCGGCACAAGCCTTACAAACAATTCCTCTTTCTTGGCCTTTTGCAACCTGGGGACTAGACATTCTGGGACCTTTCCCCAGAGCACCGGGGCTTCGAATTCCTTTCGTCATGATTGACACGTTTACAAAATGGATCGAGGCCGGCGGTTGTTAAAATAACAAGCGAGGCCGCTAAGAGATTCCTAATGAAAAATGTGATCACACGATTTGGTGTACCTAGTCGTATAATCACGAGATAATGGCGCCAGATTCACTAGCAGTCAATTTCAAGAATTACATGATGAACTTGGTGTAAAAGTTCATTTTATACATTGCTCATCCACGAACAGCGGGCGATTGAGCGGCTAATGGTATCATTATGCAAGGATCAAACGCCGAGTATTCACCGATTAATCAAGCGGTCGAGCTTGGGTTCAAGAACTCCGTCAGTATTATGGGCGTTCGAACCACGACCAATCGTCGACCGGTGAAACACCATTCTTTTTGGTTTACGAAATTTGAAGCCATGCTTCCTCCGAACTCAAAATTGGCTCTGCTCGAATTGATCGCTTTAACGCAACGATCGAATGAGCGAAGACTCGGCGACGTCAATTTCCTTGAAGAACGACGAAACCAAGCCCTTGTACGATCAATAGTCTACCAACAAGCCATGCGAAGGTACCATAGTCGTAAGGTGCAACCTCGCAGCCTTGCTGTAGGTGATCTGGTTCTCAGAAAAATTCAGAGCCAGGCAAATCGCAATAAACTTTCCCCCAAATGGGAAGGTCCTTACACTGTGGTCGAAGTTACCCGACCAGGTTCCGTACGACTGGCTATGTCTGATGGGCAAATTTTGTCAAATTCTTGGAACATTGATCAATTGCGTAAGTTCTATGTTTAATTATTGCTTTCATTTCTTTCAAATTCAATAAATTCATTTACTTCCTACAAATAATAATAAGTAACATTGCTTATATATATATACCTATAAATTTGGTCGTCTATGGTTGTCAATTTAAATTGGTTAGAAGACAATTTTTCTCTCTAATATCCTTCCTAAAGGATCTCTATTACTCTCTGCAACGATTTCTAAGTCAATGCGCGTATTTGTCCTAGACGTGAGCATTTTACCACGCACGACAACATTCTTTTCTTAAAGAAATATATGAGTAATCGAGCATTGTACAAATAACTTTCCATCTTGAACGATATGCTTAAGATTTTGGAGGTTATATTTCACTATTTCAAGATTACATTACGCTCATGTCCTGCTCTTGGTGGGACACGGAAAGCCTCCTAGTCGAAGTCTCTCCTTTTTACGCACGTGGTCACCCTTTCGAAGGAGCTTCCTAGCGACGGTCCTTTTCTTCGATCCTCGCTACCGATCGGATAGAGAGTTTGAACACGTTTAGCGCAATGTGATATATGAATTCAGATCTAAAGCTTTCCTTCCACGGACTTTAGGATAATAGATATGAACAAAGTTCACTTATAATATTCTTTGCATTCATTTTGCATTCCTCCTTATGTCGCAATACAAGGTCTTTTATCCAACCATATATAACTTTTTGCTTGGTATTTCGATCATGGCAAACAAGGATCTCTAACTAAGCGAAGTCATAAGCTGGTTCGACCACAATGATTTCTGAATGTTGAGTACGATCGGTTTTGACTTCATATCGATACATACCTTCAAAATTATGGTTTCAACTTTTTCTTTTCTTCCTTGGCTACCGCTTGCATAGTAATGTTCTTCTACTATAAAGCGCTTCGGGGCTAGGAGGTATGTGAAATTTACAAAATAATCAAATAGGATAAAACAAAGACATTGTTAAGCGACATAAAAGGTAAGTCTTACACATATTCAATATTTTTACACCCTTTTTGCGAGAATCTACTCTAGAAATATTCCCGGACTAATTCTTGCTTGATGGAGATCCGATTTCCATTTCCTCTACTACTTTATCTCCAAGTGGCTTGAGTTCTTCCATGAACTTGGTTGCCTCCTCGGGGGCGATTGAAGTCATCTTCGACAACTTGGAAATCAATAGAGGGTCGAAGCTTTCAGTTTTGCCAAAGCAAAACTAACTCCACTAGCAACTTTGTTTTCATGGCTTTGGGCATAGTTCTTAGAGTAGTCTTGAGCAAAGTTGTTAAGATCCTCTAGAAGTTGACCAAAATAATTCATTTTCTCTCTTGGATCTCTTAAGGTAGGCGGGCTTGATCCTCGATCTCATATCAAAAATCATCTTGTTCAAAAATATAGTCTTTTCATCTAGACTTTGAATGAGAGCGCCTCCTTATCTTGCTCAAATTTGAGTAGTTTTCTACTCTGTCCAAAATTTGTTTTTGCTCTCTGCAAGAGTAAAACAGTGATAAGTAAAAAAATATAATTGGAGGAAAATAATAAGTCAAGTCTCGACCTATTACCTTCAATTCTTTTGTTAAGATTTTCCTTCTCGATCGTAGCCTCGGATCGATCGGTCCTTAGCTTTGATTTCTTCTTCAAGCGAGGCGCTCTTGGCTCTCTCGGCCAAGATCTCTTCTTTATTTTCTCCAAATCTATCAAATACGATAAGAGAATAATTAACAAAGGACGAAGCATTGAAGAAAAAAAAAAAGGCTAAGGGAAAATTCTTACTTTCTAATTCGAGTGTTTACGCTCCAAATCTTTAATCCATTGGTCATCCTCCGACCACAAAGAAAGTTCTCGACCATGTCTTTGTTCAAATAGCATTTTCCTCTTTAAAAATTATGTCTAAAAGATTTTTTAGAGATTATGAAGCTGAGTCGTATAGACTTACTCGGATTGCCAAATCATTGTATCCACCAAAAATGGAGTCGATGCATTTTGATTTGATGGTCCGATATCTTTCCCCACGCCTCGTCAAGCTCCTTATCCTCGATGAATCGGGGCGAAAAGGAACTTGTCGTTTGAGGAGAGTTACCAACAATGGTCGGAACTCGTTGAGGGCCTTTAGGGGCATCTACCTCCGCAGAAGGAGTTAGGACCACCAATGGATCCAACTCAAGCTGTTGGCCTTGATGCTGCGCCGGGGCTTTTCCGACCACCTTTTCCTCAGGAACTTTTTCCTGGGAAGTGGTCTGCTCATGGACCTCTTCAGGTATTGGGTCCTCAGAAGGAATCTGGTCGGAAACGACCGGAATTCCAGAGGACCTATACCAAGCAAATAAGGGAAGTTAAAAAAGAGGGGGGAGAGATGCATCAAATCAAAGAAATTATTAAAGGTATGTTCTTATACGACCACTTTCATTTGGGCGTACCTAGTTAATTTCCGGATTTAACTTTGAAGCGCAGAGAGTAAAATCTGTACCGTCTCCTTTCCTTTTCTTTTCTTCTGGCCCTGCCGGTTCTAAACCAGCAGGATTGGCCAAGTCTATTGCATTATCCAACAGAAGATCAGATGCGATGTTTTCGATCATCTCGTCAAAAGCAACGTCCTTGATGATCTGGTCGGACGGAGTAATTTGACCTGCCTCCGTGCAGCTTGTTCCAAAGACAAGCTATGCAGTCGATTAACGATCAGGGGGGTTAACAACCTCGTGGTCGCGTCTTTGGTGGCCTTGACCTTCTCCACCTAAACCAACAAATGAATTTGGTTAAGTGATGAAATCTTTTATCTAAACTATATATATATATCTCTTTTGAAATGTTACATTACCTCGGAGATCCATCCTCTTCCAAAGCATCCAGGCACGAGTCGGTTGGAACAACGGTGGGATGTTTATCCTCACCAAAGTGTGCAATTCAACCCAGACCAAATACAAAAACGAGCATGATCAAAAACCCGATCGGAGATATATATATATATATGCATGATAAAAGATTTTTTACCTTAAGCCTTGTTATTCTCTCTTGGCAGAGACTATGGCCAAGATCTCGAAATCCAAACTTTTCTCCGTGGCTCTCCCACGCAGAATCGGCTGATCCTTTCTCTAACTTCCTCGGAGGAAAGAACTTCAAAAGAAGAGAAAAATAAGACAAGAACATGTTTTAAGGTAATACATTAATCCAATGAAAATGCTGATTGGAGTTATCTCAAAGACTTACCACCTCTGAGATAGCTTCATCACGACCAATGGACGAGATCAGGGAGTGAGTCCGAAGCTTTAATGGGCTTATTTGGCGTTTAGTGAAATCCCTCACCACATGCCAAGAGGTCAAGCCCTTGACTCGTAGGTCGTAGATGGCATCCACCCATCGCCCGACCACTCCTGTCTTCTCCACGGTCTTTCTCCATTTGGGATTTTCCGTTGCTCTCATCCCGGCGAAATAGAGGCCGTCGTCCCTCATAACCGTCATATAGAACCAGTTCTTCTTCCATGACGACCACGAGGATTTTGAGTACATATGAATGTACTCATCGGCCTTTCCGTCGTGAAGGCGCAATGTACATTCCCTGGGAGTCTCCGTAGATCTCCCCATCACCATTCGGTAAAAATACCTGAAGAGCCTCAAACTTGGAGGCAATCCTGTATGCTTCACACAAATATGTGAAGATCTTGATGTTGGCGATGGAATTTGGGGCCAAATTCACTAATTCCACTCCATAGAATTCAAGAACACGGAGAAGGAATTTGTGTCTGGCAATCTCAAATTTCACATTCGATGTAGGCGAGGAAAACGGAATTTCCTCATCTTCGCGACTTGGGACATATTCTCCAAAAGTGATCTCCATCGATCAAGTTCTGTCCTAAGCATCGATTTTCTCCAAAGCTTCAAGCTTTTTCTTGCTCAACTCCGACGGCAACCACTTTGAGATTTGCTCCGACATGATGAAAATTCTTGAGGATGAGCAGAACTCGCAGGAGATTTTTGTGGTCGGAAGAACAAGAAAAGAAGGACGAAGATTTTTGTCTGGATGAAAGAGATCAGAAAAGGAGATCTGGCAGCATAAAGAATCCAAAAGGTCTAGCGATGGGGATTTTATAGCCTCGAGTTTTTCGAATTACGATTGGAGTTTATCCATAAAAGTCTGAACGGCAAAAAGCTTCTTTTTTGCCCAACAGACAGAGAAGTTCTTCGGTTCCCAAGGCAAGTTCTGAACTTTGAAATGAACACAAAATCACCTCGGATGTCACGACATTAAATAGTGGTCTGCCCGATATAAACTCATCGGGGAAGGCGTTCTCACACGACTGCTCATTTAAAGTTCGGGGCTAGCCGACGAGGATTGAAACCTCTATGTATTAATTTAAATACATAGAAAGACCATACGTCTCCATGGTGCGTAACCCATAAAACTAGCGACCTCACCGGGTCGTAAGGATTCCAGAGGTTACACAATGGGTATCTGGTCGGACTAGGTTCGACCAGGTGGTACTTCGAAATGCTATGAGCAGTACCAATAATCAGTATGATGAATGGAACACGTGCTAAACGTTCCATAACTTACGATGACATACAAGACTCTGACGATAAACCACCTTGCGGTTAAATGTCTCACAAATACTTAACCGCAAGGTAGTTAGCACATTGTTAACTACCTTGAACCTCCGACCAGTTGTAACGTTTCATCAGGGACGTCTTCTCCAGGGGTAACTGCCGTCTCTTCGGGAGTTATTTAAATGGTGAAGCGCAGAAGACGAGGAGGGACATATACGCAACGAAAAAACAATGAAGGCAACCACGAAGCCAAGCGGTAGTATTTAGTACATTCAGTGTAATTGGAGATAGTCCCTAGTCAGGTCTTGTAAACCCAGTTCATATAAATAAAGAGCAGCCCCCATTCTCTTCGAGGATACTCTACGTCATTTTCCTCCTTCTATTTTCATAAGATCGGCGATTAGATCGTCGACACATTCCGGGTGGGCAGAGGCCTGCCAAGCAGCATTTCAAGACCTCAAGCAGTACCTCAACCAACTTCCAAGCCTAACCAGCTCGACCCCTGGCTCGCAGCTCCTCCTATATGCCTCTTCGGCAGCAGTGAGCGCGGTCCTCACCCAGGAAGATAGCGGGCAGCGCCCCGTATACTACGTATCGGAGGCCCTCCAAGGGGCCAAGGTCCAATACACGTGAGCTTGAAAAGCGGCATCGCGCACCGCTTCATGGCCTCGCAAGAAGCTCGGCACTATTTCTGGCGCGCGCGCCATCATAGTCCCAACATCCCGCCTCGCACTCATGTTTGCATAACAAGGACGTTAGGGGACGCATCAACAAGTGGGCAGCAGAGCTCGCACCCTTCAACATAACCTTCGCAGCACACACCACCATCAAGTCACAGTCTCTGGCTGACTTCGTTGCTGAGTAGACCCCTCAAGCCGAAGGCCAACCACCAAGCATCATCGAAGCACCATGGACAGTCCAATCGATGGGTCCTGGTGCGCGACGGGGGCCGGCGCGACGACCATCTTGGTCACCCCGAACGGTCGTAGCTTGTCGTACGCGGCACGCCTCGACTTCCCTACAACAAACAACACCTCGGGAGTACAAAGCCTTGCTGCTAGGCCTTCGCAAAGCAAAAAAAAAAACCCTGGGGGCCAAGCGTATTGTGGTCAAAAGCGACTCCCGCCTCATGGTGGGACACTTCGACAAAAGCTTCGCGACTAGGGACCCTGAGATGGCCAGGTACTTAGTAGCGGTGCGTACCGCAGCCAAAGACTTCCTCAGCATCACCGTCCAAGCTATCCCAAGAGGCGCCAATGAGGCGGCAGACAAGCTCACAAGAATGGCCAACTCCGGCAACCAACTACTGCCGGAGGTTTTTTACGAAGTACTTCACACCCCATCCGCCGCACCAGAAGCGCAAGGGGCTTCACCCGAAGCACAAGAGGCTGAGCCCGAAACAAGTGGCATTGCATCAGAAGAACAAGGGGATGTGCACCTCGTGATGCTTCTCAGTGAAGCAGACTGGTGACATAAGATCGCCAGTTATCTCGCAGGCGAAGAACCCGAGGACCCTGCTGAAGCAAAATGGCTTAGGCATCACTCCAAGAATTACTGCATCATCGGAGGTGAGCTGTACAAAGGGAGCGTCTGCACCCCCTTCCTCTGATGCATATCCCAACAAGAAGGTCAAGGACTGCTGAGGGAGATCCATGAGAGGGCCTATGGTGCCCATCAAGCCCCCCGGGGACTCGTAGCAAGGGCCTTCCGCTAGGACCTTTATTGGCCAACTGCGCTTTGAGACGCCTAGGACCTCATGCAACATTGCCAAGGCTGCCAATGGGCCAGCCATAACCCGAAGGCACCCACGGTCCCACTGCAGCCGCTACCCCCCATCTGGCCCTTCGCACGGTAGGGGCTCGACATCATTGGCCCTTTCCCGGCGGCGAAGGGCAACCTCCGTTTCACATTCATCGCCATCGAGTACTTCTCCAGGTGGGTGGAGGTCGAGCCCGTCGCCAAGATAACAGCTGCAGCGGCCCAGCAGTTCGCATGGAGGAACATCATCTACAAATATGGGGTGCTATGTAACATTGTCACTGACAATGGCACCTAGTTCGACTCTGTGGCCTTCAAAGCATTTTGTCAAGGTCTGGCAACCACCGTATGCTTTGCATCGGTGGGGCATCCCGAGTCCAACGAGGCGGTCGAGAGAGCTAATGGCAACTTACTAGCAGGACTCACCAAACGTCTGGTGGGACTACCAATGGGGCTCTGGCCCGAAGAGCTCCAGAAGGCCCTATGGGCACTCCGCACGACATCGACCAGAGCCATAGGCTTCTCTTCTTTCAAGCTTTTATTCGACAACGAAGCAATGACCCCAGGTGAACTCACATCAAGGTCCCTCCGGGCAACGCAAGATGTCAACCCCGCAAGCTGGGAAACTTCCATCGACCTAATCAAGGAAAATTGCATACAAGCCATCTCAACCATGGCGAAGTACGCGGATGGAGTCACGAAGGCATACAACAAAAAGGTCAGGACTCACCCCTTGGCGCTAGGCGACATGGTCCTCAAGCGAGCCGCCAATCCCATAGCAATAGGCAAGCTCGAATCCAAATGGGAAAGGCCCTACATCATCACCCGAAGCACAAGGGCAGGATCATACTATATCGCCACTCCAGAAGGACAACAGCTTGACCATACGTGGAACACCAAGAGCCTCCGGAAGTTCTACCCCTAGAGCATTCTGTAAAGAAACCCGGCTGTGTCCGGGCAACTGCCCACCCCACCAGCCCAACCATGGGGAGGGCTTGTACAAACACATGTATGCTTACTTTTTGGCATTTTGTCCCCACATAATGAACAAAGCGTGGACCACTCAACAAGCACCACAAAACAAACACCGCTCATGGCCTTCGCCCCGGTGCACACCAGTGCCCTCCGCAGGCCCGAGTGTATAAACAAACACCGCGCATGGCCTTCGGCCCCGGTGCACACCAATGCCCTTCGCAGGCACGAGTGTATAAACAGACACTGCGCATGGCCTTCGGCCCCGGTGCACACCAATGTCCTCTGCAGGCAGGGTGTCTAAATAAACACCACGCATGGCCTTCGGCCCCGGTGCACACCAATACCCTCCGCGGGCACGAGTTTATAAACAGACACCACGCATGGCCTTCGGCCTCGATGCACACCAATGCCCTCCGCAAGCACGAGTGTATAAATAGACACCGCGTATGGCCTTCGACCTCGGTGCACACCAATGCCCTCCGCAGGCACGGGTGGCTAAACAAACACCGCGCATGGCCTTCGGCCCTAGTGCACACCAGTGCCCTCCGCAGGCCCGAGTGTCTAAACAAACACCGCGCGTGGCCTTCGGCCCTGGTGCACACCGGTGCCCTCCGCAGGCCCGAGTGTCTAAATATAAGGGCTCTCTAGAGCCCTATCTAAAAAAGTATGGGCGACGACGCAAGGCTTCGCATCCCCCTCGCAAACAAAAAACAAGATAAGGGCTCTCTGGAGCCCTATCTAAAAAAGTATAGGAGACTGCGCGAGGCTTCGCCTCCTCCTCGCAAACAATGGGGGACAGCACGAGGATTCGCCTCCCCCTCGCAAAAAAAAGACATAAGGTCTCCCCAGAGTCCTATCTAAAAAAGTATGGGGGACGACGACCAAAGCGACCACACCTAGTCGATAGCACTAGTGCGAAATACGTGCGGATTAATGGTTCCACACGGCACAACCCAGCGCATATGCATCCGCACTCTTCCCTTGAGGTAAGAATGCACCACAGACAGGTCTCAACGCAAGGGCCAAAAATAAAGGACCTCGGAGACACTTCACTCACCGCAAACAATCACGCCATTCTTATTGAACACTCAGCACAACACGTACAAACGTTACAAGGGCTCACCCCAAACAGCGAAAAATTATAGAAAATTATTAGTACAATTCAAATCTAAGCCATGTTACACGATACCGTTCAGAACAACATACAAGGTGCAGCGGGGACCTCCCGCACCTATGGGACAAAGTCCCACTCTTCCTTGTGTGTCGCCTAGTCCAGCAATTCTTCATCCGATGGCTCAGTAGTCATCAACTCCGCATATTCCCTGTCCGTGGCCAAATCTCCAGCGTGTCGGATGAGCTCGTCAACAAAACTTTGAAGGTAGAAGGAGGCGGTAAAGGTGCCTCGGGTGCAGATGCAACCCCCTGCACTCCCAGAAGGCCTGTATCTCCTCACGTGCCCTCGCAGCCTTCCACGCGCGAAGACGAAAAAAATGTTTTCATAGAGCCACTCGAGTTAGCCTTCTTCCAGCATTGCCACTTAGTGCCATGACACACGACGCTCCGGTAACAAACTTGTAGAGGCCAAATTGAGAGAAGCTCATGCTCATCCTTCGATGCCCGTGTAGGCACAGTAGTCTTGGTCCTTTGCCCCATGGGCGGACAGGGACCTCGGCGCGCGGCGCGTTTAAATAGGCACTGTTCTCCTTGTACAGACCATGAGGCCCAAGTTTAAATAGCAATCAAAGCTAGGACAAAACACGCAATCGCAGACCAAAACATTTCATTCAAAAGCGGAGGTCATTACACAAAAGGAGGTCTTCATCCTCACAACAAAAACAGACAGCCCCAAGCAGAGCGGGACCATACAAAATAGAGGTCTAGACATCTACTACTGACAATCTAAAGAGTTTGAGCCGCTTCGGGCAAGCGGAGGGTCACACCTTGTCTCCGTGAGTGGACCACCGCTTGCCGCCTCCTAGGCCTTCCGCTGAAGCCCCCATCGGTGCCTTCCCTTTCGCCTACTGCGCCTGCACCGCCCGAAAAGACCCTGTCGCATCTCCGTGACCGCGCGGCCCCCAGAAGTCCTCCAGCAGGACCTTACTCACCCTATGCGTGCAGCGCTGTGCATTGGCAACCTCCTCGGTAGTGGCTACGGCAACAGACCGGGTGGCGACGGCATCCATATGGGCACATCCTGCCTTGTCGAGGGAGGCTAAGGTCGTGGACCAAGCCACCTTTGCACAATGGTCGCCATATGCACGGGCCGCCGGCAGACACACCTCCTCGGCGCGCCGAAGGCGCTCAAGGGTGATGTCCATCTCTGCTGGTCGATGACGCCCTGGGGGGGCACTGCGCCAAGCTGCGACACGGCCTCCTCGAGAGCTTCCATGGCCTGCCAGGCAGCGAGCCCCACGGAGTTCGATAGCTCCCGCTCCATCTGGATCTCCTCCTCAAGGTGCGCTCGCGCACTCCGTGAGGACTCCAACTCACCCTAAAGGCTTGTGCGCTCTGCTTCAAGGCCTACCACCTGAGCCTCCAGCGCCTTCACCCTCATAGCAAGAGAATAGCGCTCACCGCTGAGGACCTCATTTTGGGTATGCTCGGCATCCACCAGACCCTGAATCTCGGCGAAGCATCGAGAAATATCGCCGTCCAGCGCCCGCAAGAGCATCAGGGTCTGTGCAACAGGGGGTCACCAACAGAGAACAAACAAAACAAACGAAGGAAGTCACGGGGAGTGAACCAACCTTCACGGCGTTCGCCTCAACGCTCCGGAGCATGTCCCTCAGGGGCATCTTCTAGAAGAGCTCTTCAAGGAGGGGTGGAGCAGCGAAGTCTCCAACCGCCCCGCAAACCGCAACAACACCTTTGCTGATCTTGAAGTCCGCATGGCACATGAGGCCCAAGTCCACCATGCCCATGACAACCGTAGCAGCCACCGACGGGCGCAGAGCTCTGGAGTCCACCGAGGCAGATGCACCGTCATCAGCCCCAGCCTCCCTGTCTGCCCTAACCTCCCTCTCGATCACTTCTGCATGGACAAACAAGGGTTAAACCCACACATTGACATCACACAAACGGAGTAACGCACATACCAATGGGTGACCGTGAGGCAGGAGGTGTGTCCACGGCGACATCAACGCACCGCAGAGTTATTGGTGTATCCATGGTGACATCGGCGCCCCCGGTGTACACACGCGATGAGGTGTCAGTGCTCGAGGACTCGTCAATGATTAGGCACGTCACACCGAACACACTTATCGCCTCAGCTACCTCCGCTTCGGGGCGCCTAACCGCATCCTCTGTAGTGGCTTCCTCGGCCTAGACGGGCTACTCTTCCAAGGAAGAGCTGCTAGACCTGGAGCATTCCACCTGCTCCACGTCGTTCGCTAGCCTCTTAATGGGCTGATCCATATCCTCCATAGTACCGGAGGGGCCGTCGGCGTCGCGAGGGCTGGCAACGCTCAATGGGGCCACCGCAATCGGCCCCGTCCTGCCGACCTCAACCGCGCGAGCACACTTCCACTTTCCCACGTCCGGGTCTGAATGCTCGGAAAGGCGAACCGATGAGGCGTACGCCCGGTTTAGCCGACTCTCCCGTACAACCAGGATGCGCTTCGCTCGTGTAAGGGCCCAAGAGCACCTCCGCGGCACGGGTCACCTCGGTAATAGGCTCAACTACCAAGGCATCACCAACACCAGTTAGGCGAAAAAAAGAAGAAAAAAGTTCCGCACCTTCGCGCCCTTTAACAGTAAGGGTTGGGAGCCCAGACTTTGAAGCCCCGACCTCTACACTCCACTCCTGGGCCAGAGGCCAGATGCCAAAGGCACAGAACTCCTCCACCAGGTCCCGAGTGGAGAGGCGTTTCATCACGTCCTGCAAAAGGAGGAGAAGGGCCTCCTCCTCATGAGAAGAACAATCTCGGCCGGGCGATGAGTCGACGGCCCACCCCGAGATTGTAGACCGCCCTTGTCAGGTGTGTGGTAGAACCACCGTCGGGTCCAATCCGTGTCCTAGCGGTCCTACGCCGCCAGGGCAGGCAAATACATCTGACATCGGGTCTTCGGCTGGAAATTCACACTACCGAAGTTCAGCGTCTCGCCAGTGCTTTTCTTCTTCTTCGGTTGACATCGCCCATCATGAAGGTAAGCAAACAGCACCCCTCGCCGATGGCTCCAGTCGCTCGCACATCCACTCGAAAATGCCCAGCTTCACGATAGAGTTCGGCGTCAGTTGCGCCAGCTCTACCCTGTAAAGCTAGAGCACAACTGAGGTTAGATTGATGCATGGAAACCGGAGACCTACATCAAAGAAAGCAACAAAGGCCACTGCCTCGTCTGCCCGAGGGGTAGGGACGGTCCCTGTCCTAGGGGCGCGGACCTTCGTAAGACTCTCCAGCTTGCCCTCATCGACAAGAGTCCGGAGGACCAACTCTGTCACGGTGGACCTCCCAAGATCGCTCATATATGCCGCCTCCCTAGCACTCTCCTTACTCCGCTTCATCATAGCCGAAGCCACAGTCAACACCCCCGCAAACCAAGCGAGCACCACAAGAGCAACCGCTACCGATTGGGACAAAACCAGCAAAATGAGCGTAAACAAAAACGCGGGGGAGACCACATATTTACAGGCCAGCACAACCGGCAGAACAAAGACAAAGTGCCACGAGCCACTCAGTACGCGCCACGTGGAGCCAGCCTGCAACAAGCCTGACACCATTACGGCGCACACCATCCAATGCCGACGCGCGAAACCCCAACGGGCGCAAAATGGCACCATCATGGTGCATGATACCCCAGAGAGCAAAACATCTTCCAAATCGGCCCACTTTCACGAGCCCTTCCAAGACACACTTCGCCAAGCTAGAGGGGATGGTGTGCTGGACCTCCGGAGAACGTAGCGGCGTTTGACCATGGCGGCAGACCTCGATCATGAGGAGCTTGTCGTAGGGGCGGCCCACCGGCCCTATGACCCAGGCAAAGCACGAAGGCCCCCGAAGGTGGTCCCGAAGATCACCTCCGAAGTGGCCCCCGAAGCCCCAAAGGTGATCCCCAAGGCGCCCCCTCGAAGGGGTCCCGGGGGCTCCCCAAGGGGGCCCTCCGAGGGGTCCCGAGGGCCCCCAAAGGTCCCCGAAGGCGACCCTCCGAATGGGTCCTGAAGGCTCCCCAAGGGTGGCCCCCCGAAGGGGCCTTGTGACCGTCCTTGCAGGGGCACAAAGGCAACAGGACAGGTAGACCAGGCACACTCCCTAGATAGACCAGGACCAGGAGGGTCCACCGTGCGCCGAGGGCTACGCATAGGCTAGGAAAACCCCCTGCAGCCCCTATGGTTGTTGTACCTTTTTAGGGGTGCATGTGTAATCTCAAATACTTGGTCAGGAGGCTATAAATAGCCTCCCCCCATGTAATGTTTTTTAGATTCCGATTTTTGGGCAATCAACACAAATATACTCATAACCGGAACCCCTCTCCCAGGACCCTTCGGCCCCTCGCTCTGACGCCACGGGTCCCTTCTTTCTACTGTCTAGTCTTTTTTACTACGACACACAGTGTTTTTACAGAGGATTTGGATTCTCAGAATCCGGGTCCGACAGAAGCTTAGCCTTCCACAAGAGGTAATTCTCATGGGATAGCTTTACGCTAATCAGGTGGCTAAACAACGGTGTTGGAAGGAGACCAGAGGAGGAAGAATTGGACGAACGGGAACCGACGGCTTTGGAAGAAAGGGAGCTCTCGTTTGACATCTCGGTGGCGAGATTTTAGGCTCTTATACCATGTAAAACTGGATGAAGAGATTGATTTGGTTTCCTGTACTCTGAATCAGAGTCGGATGCTTGTATATATAAGCGTTGCCAGATATGCAACAGTAGTATCTCGGCAATACAAATTACAAAATTCAGTTAAGTTCAGTTACAACAGAACAGTTCGATTCGTATCTCTAGTAACCGATAGATTGATTAGCTAACAACTATATCAAGGAGATATTGTACAGCATATCTACTTGTTTAACAGTGAGTTTATAAAGAGGATGATTTTGTACTGAGTTGACTGCTTAGGCAGTGATCTGATTGACTGGGCACAATATTCCTTTATTCATTTTGCGCATATTACTGAGATCTGAATTGATATGGATATGGATTGTTATGAAGTGGCATATATGTGGTTCTCTGTTAACCCTTGTTGTAGATATTTTGAAATCTTTAGTAACTGTTCGTTCCTTCCTTTTCATGATTACATGATGCCATTTTTTCCTTTATCCTATCCTGTCGATTGTTTGCTGTATACTGTCAGAAGACAAAATTTCAGCATAAACATCGTCCCGAATTCGGATGCCACACTGCCCACACACAAATGGCTGCTCTTCCAAATTCGGATGAAAAATACTCTTCGCGTCAGGTCAGGTCATAGCCGACTCGCGTCATCTCATCAATATCGTGTATGGGATAAATAAAGGACATATAGCTTATCGTTCCAACTTTGCTGCTGCTAGTCGCCGACGACAACGAAACATCACCACAAAGGCACAAATACTTGCGGCTACATAAACATCTCCACATTGCTTGCCTCTCGTTCCAATACACAAGCACGCATCGAACATTACCAAATAGAACAATGGGCAGAGCTGTCGTGCTGTACACATGGATGGTCAGGGGCCACCTCCATCCCATGACTCAGCTCGCCAACCACCTCGCCGGCCATGGCGTCCCCGTCACCGTCGCCGTCGCGGACGTTCCGTCATCAGGCAAGTCCCCTGAGACCATTGACCGCCTCTCTGCCTCCTACCCTTCCGTCCCCTTCCACCTACTCCCGCCGGCCACAACCCGTTCAGGGGACGCGGCCGACCCCGACGCCGACCCCTTCATCACCCTCATCGCCGGCCTCCGCGCCACCAACCCCGCCTTCGTCGCCTTCGTCCGCTCCCTCCCGTCCGTGAAGGCCCTTGTCATCGACTTCTTCTGCTCGTACGGGCTTGACGCCGCCGCGGAGCTTGGCATCCCAGCCTACCTATTCTTCACCTCCGGCGCGTCGGCCCTTGCTACCTACCTGCACATCCCCGTCATGCGCTCCGCCGTCTCCTTCAAGGACATGGGGCGCTCCTTGCTGCGCTTCCCGGGAGTCCACCCAATTCCGGCGTCCGACTTGCCGGGAGTCCTTCTCGATGGCGACAACAACCAGTACAAGACAACTCTCGGTCTCTTCGAACAGCTGCCCAGAGCGAAGGGCATACTGGCGAACACGTTCGAGTGGTTGGAGCCCCGCGCCGCGGAGGCGTTAAAACACGGGAGTCCCCGCCCCGGCGAGAGGTTACCAAGATTGTTCTGTGTCGGTCCTTTGGTGGGCGAGGAGAGGGGAGGCGAGCAGAAACAGGAATTCCTAAGGTGGCTGGACGCGCGGCCTGCGCGGAGCGTGGTCTTCCTCTGCTTCGGGAGCGCGAGCTCGGTGCCGGCGGAGCAGCTAAAGGAGATCGCCGTTGGGCTGGAGAGGAGTGGGCACGCGTTCCTCTGGGCCGTGCGCGCGCCCGTCGCGCCGGACGCGGACTCGACGAAGCGGTTCGAGGGGCGGGGCGAGGCGGCGCTGGAGTCGCTGCTCCCGGAGGGATTCCTGGACAGGACACGTGGCCGCGGGATGGTGCTCACCTCGTGGGCGCCGCAGGTGGAGGTGCTGCGGCACCCGGCGACGGGCGCGTTCGTGACACACTGCGGGTGGAACTCGACGCTGGAGGCGGTCACGGCGGGGGTGCCGATGGTGTGCTGGCCGATGTATGCGGAGCAGAGGATGAACAAGGTGTTCGTCGCGGAGGGGATGAAGCTTGGGGTGGCCATGGATGGCTACGACGAGGGGATGGTGACGGCCGAGGAGGTGGACGCGAAGGTGAGGCTGATCATGGAGTCCGAGCAAGGGAAGGAGATCAGGGAGAGCATCGCGTTGGCGAAAGAGATGGCCGCCGAGGCGCTGGAGATTGGCGGATCGTCAACGGCAGCATTAGTTGATTTTCTCGACAATTTAAAGATCTCGACGCACGATTGAATCGGTCAAAACGGAAAACGGAGGCATAGTTCTATCGAGCAACGAATACTCCACTTTCTCTTTCGCCCCTTCGCCTTTTTCCCGTGTAGTGGTCTAGTACTCTAGTGGAATGTGTTGAGTGGAAATTGAGCTAGACCTTTTAATACTCCGTATGGGCAGAATAAAAAATCAAGTGTTAATGCCTCAGAGTTTTGCAACGAAGATTGATGTGCACTGCGTTTTGCATCACATGGGTATTGGGCTCTTTAGCTACTTGACATATCACCATAGCGCTCCTGGTAAGTAGCTCCTGCTCGGCCTCCTTCTACAATTTAGCCCAAAGGTTTGGACTATCATCTGCCTGGGCCCTCCCCATCTTCTATTCTTCTAATCCATGGCATCCATCTTTCCCTCACCCCAAAAATCTCATTAGCCACTTGACAAATCACCATAGCGCCCCTGGTAAACAGCTCCTACTCGGCCTCCTTCTACAATTTGGCCCAAAGGTCAATCCAACGACAAACAACAAAAATCATCAACACAGGCTCTGTAGGTCATTTTCGTTGGAAACATGCTGAATTGCGCATTCTCCACATGCTCCGAATAATGGCTGCTAAGCCAATTAATACCAGCTTCCTTGTCTTCCTAGCAAAACCATCAATCCAGTCGGTCATTAACTGATGAATATTTGCTGGAGGGCCAGGTAAGCCAAAGGTGCAACAAACAACATTCCAAATAAATCTCGACAGAGGGCAAACCAAGAATAAATGGTTGATACTCTCATCCATTCCACAAGAAACACAAGACTTATCCCCCTAACCAGCCTCTATGAATAAGATTATCTTTAATCAACATCCTTTGCTTAAGAACTAACCACAAAAAGACCTTAACCCTCGAAGGTAGTTTAACCCCCTCGAAGGTAGTTTAAGACCTTAATCCTTTGCTTGGAGCCATGAAATCCGAGATAGACTCTATGAGAGAAAATCAGGTTTGGAACCTGGTCGATCTACTTGATGGTGTTAAAACCATTGAGTGCAAATGGATCTATAAGAAAAAGATTGATATGGATGGAAATGTTCACATTCATAAGGCTCGACTAGTCGCAAAAGGGTTTCGACAAGTTCAAAGAGTTGACTATGATGAGACTTTCTCACCGGTAGCAATGCTTAAATCTATTCGGATCATTCTAGCAATTGCTGCATATTTCGACTATGAGATATAGCAAATGGATGTCAAAACGGCTTTCCTTAATAGAAACCTAGACAAGGATGTGTACATGACACAACCTGAAGGTTTTGTCGATCCAAAGAATGCTAGTAAAGTATGCAAACTTCAAAAGTCCATTTATGGGTTGAAGCAAGCATCTCGGAGTTGAAATTTACGTTTTGATGAGGAGATCAAAAGGTTTGGTTTCGTCAAGAACAAAGAAGAACCTTGTGTTTACATGAAGGTTAGTGGGAGCGCGCTTACTATTCTGATCTTGTATGTAGATGACATACTACTGGTCGGAAATGACATTCCTATGCTAGAATCCATTAAGTCATCATTGAAAAATAGTTTTTTCATGAAGGACCTAGGGGAGGCAGCATATATCTTGGGCATAAGGATCTATAGAGATAGATCTAATAGGCTAATTGGATTAAGCTAGGATAAGTATATAGATAAAGTGTTGAATCGGTTCAACATGCAAGATTCTAAGAGAGGATTCTTGCCCATGGCACATGGTATTAATCTTAGTAAGAAGCAGTGTCCTACGACCACTGATGAGCGAGACAAAGTGAGTGATATTCCATATGCTTCGGCCATTGGGTCTATCATGTATGCCATGCTATGTACACGACCAGATGTATCATATGCTCTAAGTGTTACAAGCAGATACCAAGCTGATCCCGGTGAAGGTCACTAGACAGCTGTGAAAAACATTCTTAAGTACTTAAGAAGGACTAAAGATATGTTCCTAGTTTATGGCGGTGATGAAGAGCTCGTTGTAAATGGTTATACCGATGCAAGCTTTCAAACCGACAAAGATGATTATCGTCAGAATCTGGTTTTGTATTCATTTTGAATGGAGGAAGCGTTAGTTTGAAAAGTTCCAAGCAAGAGACGGTTGTTGATTCCACGACGGAGGTCGAGTACATTGCGGCTTCTGAAACTGCGAAAGAAGGTGTTTGGATAAGAAATTTCATTGCTAAGTTGGGTGTGGTTCCGAGTGCCTCGAGCCCAATGGATCTCTATTGTGATAACAATGGAGCCATTGCGCAGGCTAAGGAGCCTAGATCCTATCAGAAGTCTAAGCATATACTCAGGCGCTATCATCTTATTCGTGAATTGGTGGATAGAGGAGATGTTAAGATATGAAAAGTGCATACGGATTTGAATGTTGCTGATCCGTTGACAAAGCCTCTCACACGTACCAAAGCATGAGGCACACACAAGAGCTATCCAGATAGATACCTAAATGATTGACTCTAGTGCAAGTGGAGATTGTTGGAAATATGCCCTAGAGGCAATTATAGAGATGATTATATTTCCTTATGTTCATAATATTGGATAAAATATTATCTTGTTCCAAGAATAATATTGTTAATATTGATTATCAAGTATGTGACTTGATTGTGAAACTCTATATTTCTGCGATAATTATTCTTATACGATCCCTGGTCGGAAACATATGAGGACACATATGAATAGACTAGCATATGTATTGGTTGATGACTATGTTTCATGGGTCATGGATATGGAGATATCAAACCAATAATATGGACACATGTTAGAGAACATGATGTTGGATTAGACCCATCTTGAGACACTATTGAGATTAGTATGATTCTATGTGTCGTTAGTTGGTCTCAAGCAATGTTGATGTATAATCCTTAGACCTAAGATCAGCATAGTTTCCTTCATATGTAATAGCACTCTTAGGGTTGCCAAACGCTACACCGTGAATCGGGTAGTTATAAAGGTAGATTTCGGTATGCTATGAAACATGCAGAGGAATGTGACCGGTTGATATGGGATTTGCCCTCCTAACATAACAGAGAGATGTCTCGGCCCTCGCTGTGGTCAAATAAAGAAAGTGCATGGCCATGCCACTAGTAGTCGAAGTGTTCACCACGTGAAGTAATCGACACTCGATCGAAAAAGTATTGAATAGTCCATGGATGACACAACATCTCACCCGGAGTTCAACCGCACATCGTGAGGCAAAGGAGTATACACGTAGTAGGTCGCTTAGTTCAAATAAGCACGATCGGTCGATGGAGATACGAAATGGTCGAGACCGGTCGAACGTAGTCACGTGGTGGTCGAACACGGTCGTAAGGAATTACGAATTGGTCATGACCAAATACGTACTGGTCATATAGAGATAGGACTTGGTCGTAGATCATATTGCATTAAGGTTCGTCCGATATAATTTGTGTGTATTCGGGAATCGTTATGTTTTGCTAGGAGCCGCATTTACTCATGATCGGAAGGGTTTCCGAAGTCACAATCGACACGCATGAACCTATAGGGTCATACACTTAACAAGTTGGAACAAACCAGTACGAATACGATTCAACAAACGTGTTCGGATAGGATCCATCACGAGCACTATATAAGGAGATGCATGAGGCTGTTGGGAGTGACGCGTGAATCACCACCGAAACCCTAGCCGCCATCTTCCCGAGAGCTCTCTGATGCGACTTGGTGCTAGCACACCGCAGCATGGTTGTTTCTTCCCGGACGGTGGATACCGTAGAGGCGCCATCGCGATCAAGTTAACTTTGAGGACGATCCGCAATCTTCACAAGAAATCGCAGACGCATTGGAGGAGATGATCGATTACTACCAAGTAACAACCCAAAGTTCTCATACTAAATTAAAATTAATAAAATTATTATTTTATTGGATTTTCTCAAATTTGAAAGAGTTTGATTGCTTTATTTGAATTTCTGATATTTCAAAAGTCAAAAATAAAATTTATTAAAGTTTTTGAAGTTTTATTTAATTTAAAATTGAAAAATAAAATTAAATTATTTTCTAAAATTTTAAAAGCTTTTCCCAAATTAATTTAAAGCCAAACAAATTTATTTGCAAAATATATTACCAATTTTAAGTTGAATTATTTTATTTAAGTCCAAAATAACTCTAGGAAGTTCTCGGGAATTTTTCTAGAATTTTTGGATTTTATTTGCTATTTTCTAAAGCCAAAATGAATTAATCGGATTATTTAAAATCGCAAACCAATTTAAAATCTAAAATTCCTTTTGGGCCGAATTCACTTCGGACCGGCCCACCTTCTCCCTTTTTTCGCCCAGTCCACTCAAATTTCAACCGCCTCCTTTCTCTCTCTTCCGGTCCCTTGCCACCGCCGCCTTCCTCACTCACTGCTGGCCCCGCGACGCCTTTCTCCTCCCACCTCCTTCTTCTCCGCACGAACGTGCCCAAGCTCGACGCCATTACCGGCCTTTTGAAGCTCCGATTCGCCCGCGCCAACCGCCGACCCACCTCACAGTTGCGCAAGACGACCTCGCCCTCAACGCCTCCACTCCCACGTTCTCTCTCCTCTCCACGGCTCACCCACGCCACCACAACCGCCGTGGCCGCCACGACGCCAAGACACGATCTCCTCCTCCACCTCCCCCCTTATAAAAGGGGAGCACCGTGCGCTTTGAAGCCCTCATCTCAACGCCTAAGTCCTCCTCTCTCTTCCTCCTAAACGTCCGATTTTGGAGTTTACTGCCACCACCGCGAAGCGCTTTCTTCTTCCGTCCGAGCCACCTGCCGCCGCCGACACCTTTCTCGTGCATCGTCCGCACCGACGCTAACGCCAGGCGACGCTGCCGCCCGAAGCGCCGGAACTACCAGACGCTTTTCAACTCAACTCATGCCGCATTTCATCTCGTCATGCCATCTCGCCACCCACTACCGCTGCTTCGTAAGCACCGGATCGCCACACCGCTTGCTCTTTTACGACACCAAGACGGCTCGCCTTCAACGTGAAACGCCGGCGAGCCCACCACCGAAGCGCCGCCGCTGCCTACATGGCTACCCACGTTAGCGCCACGTTGACGCCACGCAGTCAGAATCCGACGTGGCGCCACGTGGCGCCGGTCAAGACCACCCACTGAGAGCCAAGTCCCATGACTCGGTTCACGTGGACCGTGTCTATGACACAGGGTCCCACTTGTCAAGATTAAGCTATATATAGATTTTCCTTTAGAAAAATAATTCGGAAAATCCTTTTAATTTATAGATTTAGGTTTAAACTTGTAAAATTCATATCTTTTCCATCCCAACTCCAAACTAGGTGATTCAAATTGCTAAAATCTTAGAAAATTATTATCTAGCTAAATAAAATAAAATAATTTCATTTGGAGTTATTTTAAATTGTATTTTTGAAATTATTCAATTTCATTTGATTTGTCGATTTTCACGCTTAGACTACTTACGATTATTCCTGGAATTTGATTCTTCCGAAGGTTTAGAATTTCAAGACTTCAGCGAAGGCAAGTTACACTTTGACCATTTTGCCCCTACTATTTTAAAGTTATTTAAATTCAGTTTTCAAATTATTAAATGCATGCATATTTCTATTCAAGTATTTCAAATTCCTGTTTAAATAATTAGATATTCGAGCTATCATTGTATGGCCAATCTTGAATATTGATATGTCATTCCTTTGTCACCAATAGATAAACTAGTATGGTAAAAACTCACATGCTTAGCAAATACTTAGACCATGTTTACGAATTTTGGGGAATTTAGCCAAACCATTTCAAATTGATTTAAAATTTGAATCTATGGTATTGTCTTACCATAGAGGCTTATTAAAGGTGGTTTTACTAAATAAAATTAAAAATGGTTTGGACTTGGGCGAAACGGATGAATGGTGGGTGCAGGTTTATGCACGGGTTTAATCTGGTTAGGATTAAAGCCCAGGGTTTGCTTTGAAAGACGCCTAAGTCGATTAAGGACCGGTCTTTGAGTCGTATCTTGCTATGCCTTACCGTACCACCACACGTCTTGTTTGGCAAGACCTAGCTTAATAATTTGGGATACCTCGTAGATATTCGTGCCATATTGTATGAGTGGGTGTTGGTTAGACAGTAGTCCCACCTGGCACAAGAGGGAGCTCCCGGAGGATGGTTAGTCCAACAGAAGCGAAACCTTAGCGGGCATGAGTACTTTGAGGTAGATCATTGTAACGGCCTTGTGATAATTGCTTTGTCACACGCCTTAGGAAGCGTGGATTGGCCGACTCAAAGAGCAAATTATCTCGTGTGGGTAAAGCTATACAAACTCTACAGAGTAGAAACTATTCGAATAGCCGCGTCCGCGGTCATGGACATGCTAGCAAAGCCACTTTGAGTTGGAGTTGTTTTTGGTTTAAAAAATGATTTCAACAAATGTTTTCAGGATGGTTAGTCCTGTGGGAAAATTGGGCGGTTAGCCATTGTGATAGGAGGATATCCATCATCTTTCTTGGAGGTTATCCACATTATACAATTGTCATTTAAAAATATGATTTTAGATACTGTATGAAAATGGCCTTACAATCTAATATGATTGTTTAAACTAAAACTGCCGCTTTACGCAAAATAACCCTGCCAATGTCCTTTGTCTACTTTATGCATGCATTACAATTCCATATTGGTGTAACTTGCAGCACGGTAGTAGTGCTCATGCTTGTCAATATCTTTATTCAAAGTGAAGACTACTATCGTGACGGTGAGGACACCGACGCCTTAGGTTACGCCTGCATTTATTGCTGTGGCGGATCGCTCGCCTACTACTACTGCTTTTTACTCACTGCGTGTTGTTTAATCTTTTATTTGGCTTCATGCCCAATTGTATTAAACTCGATTTACTATTAATGCAATGCGATATATGGTTATGTTATCATTTTTGTAATCGTACACCGGAAATCCGGATCGTGTATGAACACGAGGATTCGGATCTTTCGCTCTCGTTCGGACAGACCACTACATCCACGCGCTTCACGTTGGACCAGTCGCTCTAACCCTTCTTCCGCTGCTCTGCGCGTCTGGTGGTAACGATCTGTGATCATCTACTTGCTTGGCTTCCTGGTTTGCGTGGTAGAAATTTTTGATTTGTAGCTATCGTAGCCTACCCATAGCCCAACAATATCCCTGTCATCTAGCCCCCCAGCTTAAGCGAAAATAACTTACTTAGAAAAGGAGCAGTAGATGGTCTTATGACCAGTAAGTGGTCGTAGGGAGATGGTCGAAGGAAGAACTCTTCGACTAGTGTTTCATTTGACCAGAAATTTACTTGGTCAAGAAAGTTGTGAAATAATCTTGCGATTTACAAGGTGGTCGTGGGAGATATAACGGTCACTGAGTGGTCGCAGTATTGTACTATGGCTGGAAGCAGGATCTTTCCAGTCGCTATTGCATTTTGACCAGAAAAAAACTTGGTCAAGGAGGTAATTTCGCTTGAGGTGTAAAAACAGACCTGACTTCCTCGAGCAGACAAATTTAAGAGTCCCAATCGACTCCCTTACCCTTGTCTGTTGGGGCAGTTCCCGAAGCATTGGCAACCATTGGGGTAGCCACGTCTTTTGGACTTCGGGTGTGCGGTTATAAATATTCACCGTGGGTGAGGATAAGGTCCTTTACCTTTCCCCAAGTTGTTCTTGCTGTTTGAACTCCCGAGTTCTCCGCCGCCGACCAAATCAAGCTTTCTTCTTCAATTTTTCCACATCCAAATCTTCGACTTTTGGGAGAAATGGCCAGAGCCACTTCCCAATAGGCCGAATCGGAGATGGATGCGACCAGAATCCAGGCTTTGGTTGACTCCGAGAAGATTCCGAAGATGGAATTCGTGCGGTGGATTGAGGCCGTCGGGCAGCATTGGCCGTCAGAGGAGATTGGGCAAACCCCCATTTTCCAAGCATTCTGAGAGTGTGGTCTTCGATTACCCGCTCATCCTTTTCTCACATTGGTACTCGAATATTTTCAAGTGGAGTTGGTGAACCTTGTCCCCAATTCTATCACAATGTTGGGGGTGTTCGTGTACCTGTGTGAGGCCTACTTGGGAATTTCGACTGATCTGGAGTTGTTCCGGTATTACTACGAAATGACCCGATTAAGCGGAATTGCTGGTAGTTGTAGTCTGAAGCTCCACGATGGGAAGTCGAGGGAGTACATTCAGATGTTTAACCGGTCGTCGTGGTTGGGGTGGAAGAAGAGGTGGTTCTATTGGGAGATCACCAACGAGGACAGCCTTTCCTTCACCGGGAAGCCTGCCGATGAGGTTCCCGCTTGGGATTCAATTCCCAAGGATCTTGACCAGATCGTCCCTTTCATTCAAGCTATTGCAGACTTGAAGGAAGAGGGGCTTACCGGTTGGCACGTGGTGAAGGATTTCATCACGCGCCGCATCAGCCCTCTAAAGAAGAGAGCTCATCAGATGTGGAGGTACTCGGGCCTGACGGACCCGACGAGGGACTACGTGGAGGGTAAGTAAACCTTGAGCTTTAGCCTTCTTTCTGTTAGTTTTTAAATTAGGCTTACTGAAGGTTCTCTTATCCCTACAGACCTCTCACTAGAGGAGATTGACGCTTTCGGGTCAAGCTCATCTCGTGAGAAGACCCCAGCCCATGTTGTGGCGCCCACTCTGGCCGACTTGTCTCCAGAGGACAAGGTGGAGCGCCTAAAGGTAATCAAGAGTCGATTTCGTCTTTAGGACTTTGTAGTCATAGAAGAACTTATGACTGGGTACTGATCATAGGAAGGCTTACGATCATGTTCTGGTCATAGAAAAACTTACGACCAGGGGGTTGTCATAGAAAGGCTTACGACATGGTGATAGTTGTAGAAGAACTTACAACGGCTTTATAACACCTCTCTTTCTAATTTCTGCAGAAAGTAGGCAAAGAGGACCGTCAGGACAACGAAGAAGTCGAACTGATGGTCATTGGTGTGGCCGTAGAGCAGTTTGTTTCTCCTCCGGCTAAGAGACGTTGGCTTGTTAAGGCCGCTGACAAGGGAGGCTCGAGATCGAGCCCTACTGTTGGGCAAGCAGATGCTCCTCATACCAGGGGGAGGAAGCTCGCGCAAGCTGTTGATGAGGGCGGTGTAAGCTCGAGCTTCGCTACTCCGTCTGCACCTTTGGCTAATCTTGCCGCAGAAATAATTGCTGCAGAGGAAGCAATCGCGGTAGGAATAGCTGAAGTATTCAAACCCAGGGCCCCCAAGACCAAGGTACCCTTCTATTATGACAGTAAAACCTTCGCAGTTTCTGCTTCTCGTGGCTTTATCAAGCGATTATAAAAGGAAAACTGGAAGGGTTTCATGTCTTTTGTGAAGGAGATCGCACGCCAAGAAGGTTCGTGGTCGAGGATGTTGTCATTGTTGAGGTGTTCGAGACAGGTCTCGGCCAACCAGAGAGCCAAGAGGCTCAAGGAGCAATGGTGCTCGATCAAGCTCCACGATCAGATGTGGTCATGGCTGTTCCTCAACTTGAGTCTCGACCAGACGTGGTTGAGAAAAAGTCGAAGAAACCTTCCTTAGGGAGGGTTGTTTCCAAACTTAAGATCAAATCCGACACTCGGAGGTACGTAAAAGAGACAAAAGTGTAAGAACAATATTTACCTTTTGCTTTTTACCACCTGATCATGTTTTCCCTTTTTATGATCTTAGCTTGGCTCCTTTTATCATTAAGGACGTTCCTGCCAAGGAACCCACTGCAGTTTCTTCGGCAAGCGAAGGAACAACAGTGGCGGTGGTCGAAGGATCGTCCACCGTTCGAGTGACCGAAGATGCCGTTGCAGCTGGCTTGGCTACGACTATTTGAGCGGTCGTAGGGCCAGAAGTGGCTACGATCACAGGAGTGGTCATAGAAACAGAGGCATCTGTGACTGCAGGAGTGGTCATAGAGTCTGAGGCAGAGGCGATGTCTGATACTACGGAGGCATCAGAGCGTCGTGCTGGAAAGGAGGTTGTCGCAGACGTTCCCCCGGGCCCTCAAGGAGGAGCTGGCGTTACCAAATCAGACGAGGAATACGCCAACTTCGCTTCTGAGTTTTTCGGGCCGTCTTCCATTGTGGGATCTTCTGCTCTTAGACCTCGTGCCTGTGTCTCTCACCCCAAGGATATTCCCGACGGAGGGGATGTCTTCGATGACGCATGTCTCGAAAAGGTGTGGTGGGACCGAGTCCAAGAGGTTGATGAACTGAGGAACCCCACAAGGGTAGTCTCTTCATTTGCACGGAGGGCAATGAATGTAAGTACATGTTGATTGGTATTTGCACTCATATTGTTTCTCGCTTCTAACTGTTTTTTTTCTTTTATGCAGAGAGCATTGGAACAAATTGTTACTGTTGTTGAATACAACAGGCAACGTGTCCAATTGCGACAGAAAAAAGCGAAACTATGCGAGCAAGCAGAGAAGTGGTAAGTAACTGCTTTTCATAGCCTTTTATGTTTCGACTACTTACACAGTGCTTGCGGGGGTTTCTCGTAGAAGATCTCACGACTTGGTACTGGTCGTAGGAGGACTTACGATCAGGGTATTGTCGTAGAAAAACTTACGACGAGGAACTAGTCGCAGAAGAACTTACGACCAGGTTCTTTGCTGACGTCTACCCTTTCCTTTTTCAGGCTCAAGAGTGACGAGAAGTCCTTAACTGATTCTCTCGACTTTGAGAGAGCCGAGAATAAAAAGCTAAGTGAGAAGGTTGAAAACCTCCGGAAGAAGCTTCAGAGGCAAACTCGCAAACCAAAAGTTGCAGGACGACTAAGCGGTGCAAGTGCCAACTTAGGACCGCCTTCGACCTCCTTTTCTTTTTCTGAATCTCATTCTCTTTCAGACAAAGACCAAGAGGTCCAGACATGGGAGCAACGTTATCTTAAGGACACCACCGCCCACACTGAAGAAGTCAAGAAGTTAGATTCTCAACTAGTTGGTAAGCAAATCTTTACCTGCAATTGGTTGTGTTTTCCTCTTGAGGTCATTTTATTTGACTGACCTTATTCTTTTCAGAACAAGTAGTACAAGTAAAACGACTTCGCGAGGCTTTGACTCGCAATCAAGAGGAAATGAAGGCTTTGAAGATCAATCTTCAAGACAATATTTCACTCCTGAACAATGTACTCGGTGGGCTTCATGCTGAGGGGATTACTCCTCGTGACGACACGTTGTCTGCCCAATCGAGTGCCATTGGTGAACAATTCGGAAATTTGCAAGAGTTGGTGACTACGCTGAGAGCTAACCAATTCGAATCGATAAAAGATGCGATCCAAGAGGGAATAAGATTTGTCTTAGCAAAACTTAATTCTCATGATCCCACTTTTAACTGCACTCGTCAGATGACTTCACCGCCTCAAGCGAAGCGAAGCGATTAATAGAGACAATGCAAATGATCATCAGAGTTAGCCACTTGAGGGTATGCAACCGAGTTCTCCTCCGTCTGAGTAGTCTATGCTAGATTCCTGTAAAGACAAGTTTTTTTTTTGTTGATGTTGATATATAATTCTTCCTTCTTCTTGAAAATCATCTTGTCGAGTAGTTAGTAACTCATAAGATAATGAATAGAGCAAGAGCAAGACTAAGAATTGAAGTCAAGTTAATAACTTTATCCTAGCCGCTGACTATTTGCTTGGTTTATTTAGATAAACCGAGTAAATAGTGTTTAATGGTTTTTCTGAAAAAGAGAGAGGTTTAGCTAACTTGTAGTTTTTCGATCACAATAATCTTGCACTAGTCGTAAGAGTAGGAACGAGTCGACACTAGGAAGGTCCTTCTAGTGGGCAGAACCACGTGCAGAGAGGACAAGCTTCGACTAGGTGATGTTACCATCTCCGACCAGATTAATCAAATCAAGAACGGTCAACTTGAGTTAGATAAACGTCTGGAGTTCCTTAAAAAATTTGTCCAACTTATCTCAATGCACTCAGTATATTTGCTCTGGTAGCAAGAGTTAGAAACATAACAACGCTAGGAAGTTCCTTCTAGTGGGCGTGACCACGTCAATGAGGAAAGTCTTCGACTAGGTGTTGCAACTTCCTCCCACCGCTTAAAACAAACCGAGTTTATCGAAAGTAGTCGAGCAAATTTGGAAAGTGTACTCGCTTAATTTATTTTTCAAAAGATGGATAAACTAAGGTACTAAGAGTTGGCTTGACATTATTTCAACCATGTTTCAACCCAAGCTCTTTGTGTTGGTAAAAAGGGGGAACGAGTCGACTCTAGGAAGTTCCTTCTAGTGGGCGTGACCACGCAGCGAGAGAGGAAAAGGCTTTACTAGGTGATGTTACCATCCTTTCGACCGGTGTAAAGATGAACTGGCATCGGTCGAGAATGTCTTACTGACCGAAGGCATTATTGTGGAAGAGTGCACGACTGAGTAACTGGTCGAGGGCAGACCTCTGACCAGGGTATGGTTGAAAGAATTATCAAAGTGCTACTCGAAGTAATACAATAAAGATAGAAAGAACCTGACGCTTTATTGAACAGTTGGCCGTTTACACGTAGAATTTGCGTAACTGGTCGATATTCCAAGAATTTGAAAGAATTCAGCTGTCTTCCATTGCCAGTCGTACCGAACCTAGTCGCATAACTTCGACCATTGTGTAAGGACCTTCCCACTTAGGGGAAAGCTTGTTCCGATTAGACTGAGATTGAATTTTCCTCAATACCAAGTCACCTACAGCAAGGCTGTGAGGTTGGACCTTACGATCATAGTATTTACGCAGGGCTTGCTGGTAGACTACTGAACTAATTAAGGCCTGATTTCTCTTTTCTTCGAGCAGGTTAATGTCATCCGCTCGAAGTTGTTCTTGGGCTGAGTCATTGAAACTCTCGACCCTTGTAGACCTAATCTTTAGTTCTGGCGGAAGCATGGCTTCAGCACCAAAAACTTGGAAGAAAGGTGTTTCACCTGTTGCCCGACTAGCGGTCGTGCGAACTGCCCATAATACTGAGGGTAATTCTTATACCCAAGCCCCCGAGCACTTGACAAGCTGGTCGAAGACTCGAGTTTTAATTCCCTGCATTATTTGGCCATTCGCTCGTTCGACTGCCCCATTGCTTTAGGGATGGGCGACAAAAGCGTAACAGAGCTTGGTACCCAACTCGTCGCAAAATTCCTGAAATTTTGCACTAAAAAATTGTTTACCATTATCTGTGATTATTCGACTTGGGACACCAAACCGAGTAATCACGCTTCTCATCATGAACCGTTTTGCGGCTACTGTTGTTATCCCAGTCACAGGTTCGGTTTTGATCCATTTTGTGAACGTATCAATAGCCACAAAAAGGAACTTGAAGCCTCCTAGAGCCCTTGGGAACGGTCCTAGGATGTCGAGACCCCAGGTCGCAAAAGGCCAAGATAAAGGGATTATTTGTAATGCCTGAGCTGGTTGGTGTATTTGCCTGCTATGAAACTGGCATTGTACATATTTCTTAACCAACTCTTTGGCATCGTAGAGGGCTGTTGGTCAGTAAAATCCTTGTCGAAAGGCTTTTCCGACCAACGTTCTGTAGGAAGCATGAGTTCCACAGATGCCCCCGTGTATGTCGTGAAGGAGATTTAGTCCTTCTCTTTGTGGTATGCATCGCATGAGTACCCCTTGAGTACCTCGTTTATAGAGGACTCCTTCGACCAAAGTATACATTTTTGCCTTTCGGGATAAACGATCTGCTTCGAGATCGCCATCTGCACGAATCTGGAACCGTCTCAAGATACTTGTAGATGGGATCCATCCAAGTATCCTCGTAATCTAGAGATGTTTGTCTCAATAGGAGATGTCTCGGTGTGTCCACGAGAGGCGGCTTCTGAGTTGCTCCAAGAAGACCCCTTTGGCACTTGTGATCGGAAAGAAGCTATCCGAGCAAGTCGGGTCTCATGAGGAAATTATCCTTTCGAGGATAAATTGTACCTCGAAATCGAAAAAATGCTTTTCAAACTTTCGAACCTCCGATAAGTACCGAGACATGGTCGGATTAGAGCACCGGTACTCTTTTCCGACTTGATTCACGACTAGTTGAGAGTCTCCTCTCACGAGTAGTCATCGAATCGCGAGTGATTTCGCGGCTCGTATGCCGGCTAGTAAACCTTCGTATTTTGCCACGTTGTTAGTGGCCTGAAAGTTTAACTGTATGGCATACTTTAAGGTCTCTCCGTTAGGAGATTCCAGGACCACCCCAGCCCCCGAGCCACTTAAAGTAAGTGATCTGTCAAAGTACATCATCCACTTGTCGTGGGTATCATACTGGTGATCCTGAACAGGTTCAGGATTTGTCTATTCGACGACAAAGTCTACCAAGATCTGGGATTTAATGGCCGTTCAAGACACGAAACGGTGGTCGAACTCCCTAAGTTCTACTGACCATTTAGACATGCGTCGCGCTGCTTCCCTATTTTGGAGAATCACTCCTAAGGAAAACTCAGACGGCACAATTATCTTGTGCGCCTGAAAATAATACCTCAGTTTCCTCAAAGACATGAGGAGGGCATAGAGAAGCTTTTGGACCTGAGGGTAACGCTCCTTAGGTCCGTGCAAAACTTCACTTATGTAGTACACCGGTCATTGAACGTTTTCACGCTTCTACAACTAGTCTCGCTCCATCGCTGTGGCGTGGCGACTAGATAAATTAAGAGCGTCTCTTACGGTTTTGGGGAAACCGAGCAGAGCACTCGTAAGATATCTCTTGACATCCTCGAAGGCAGCGTTTGCCTCTTCTGACCACTCGAAACCCTCGTGCTTCCTTAGAAGTTTGAAGAAAGGTAGTCCTTTTTCCCCCAGTCGTGCTATGAAACGACTTAAAGCCGCCATGCACCCTGTGAGATTTTGGACTTCTTTCTTCGTGGTTGGAGAGCGCATTTGAACAATGGCTTTTATCTTTTCAAGATTTGCTTCGATCCCTCGTACGGAGATCAGGAATCCAAGCAATTTTCCCGAAGAGACTCCAAACACACACTTCTCAGGATTGAGTTTCAAGCGGTGTTTTCTGAGGTTGTCGAACGTCTCCTGCAAGTCCAAAACATGATCAAGTTGTTTGATGCTTTTTACGACTAGATCATCAACATAGGCTTCCAAATTTCGACCTAGCTGAGGTGAAAAAGTCGATTGCATCAAACGTTGAAAAGAAGTGCCAGCATTTTTAGACCAAATGGCATTTTGACATAGCAAAATATACCAAATGGAGTAATAAATGCAGTCTTTTCTTCATCTTCTAGACACATATTAACTGATGGTGGCGAAATATGCATCTAGAAAACTTAATGTTTCGCAACCAAAGAAGAGAGTCAACCAACTAATCGATACGAGGTAAAGGGAAATCATCTTTTGGACAAGCTTTATTAAGATCAGTCAAGTCTACACACATCGGCCACTTGCCGTTAGACTTCCTAACCATTACAAGGTTGGCCAACCACTCTGGGTGGTCGACTTCTCTTATAAAGCCTGCTTTAAGTAGCTTGTCCAATTCTGACCTTATAGCATCTCGTCGATCAGGGGAAAATCTCCATAATTTTTATTTTACGGGTACTTTGTCAGGCCGTAAAGCTAGCCTATGCTCAATCACTTCCTTGGGGACTCCAGGCATGTCGGATGCTTGCCACGCGAAGACATCTGCGTTTGCTCGGAGGAAAGTGATGAGGGCGTCTTCCTACTTGGGGTCAGAAGTATCCCCGATGCGAACAGTCTTCAAAGGTTCCTCCTGATCCAGGGGAACTTCTTTGACTTGGTCGTTCGGCTTGGGCGCATCTTTAGGCTTCGAGCTCTTGGTCGAAGGCTGCCCCTTTTCTTCCTAAGCTGGTATCTGACCCACCATCTCGAGGGATCGACGGTCACACGTGTGCGCCATCTTCTTATCAAAATGAATTATGATTACTCCTTTGGGACCTAGCATCTTAAGACACTGATACCCATAATGAGTTGCCATTAAGAATTTTGCCAAAGCTGGTCGTCCGAGTATGGCGTTATATGCCGTATCGAAATCGACCACATCAAAGGAGATTTTTTTCGTCCTGAAATTACTTGGTGAACCAAATGTTAAAGGAAGAGAAACTTGACCAATGGGTTTGGCCGAAGACCCTGGTACAATACCATAAAATGAATATCTTATCGGTCTTACCTTGGTCCTGGGTACTGGCATTTTGTCTAGGGTGCTCCTAAACAGAATGTTTAACGAGCTACCACCATCAATCAACACTCGATTTACTCGACAGTTGTTGATGGTGGGTTCGACCACGATCGAAAAACCACTGTGTCGAGTTGAAGGATCGGCGACCACCCTTCTCGAAAGAGATGGTGACTTCTGACCACCTTGGTACTTTATTGACAAGAGGAGAGTCAATGAAGTTTACCTCGCGTTCAACTGCCTTAAGTTGTCGTCTTGACTCGTACACCGATGATCCTCCAAAGATGTGCTCGATGGTGTGCTCGGGATCTTGAAATGGCATGTCCTCGTTGTCATCCGACTGTGTACGACCACTGGCTTGCCCTACTTCTTCGAGGGTAGGAAGTGGCCCTTTGCCGTTGTAATAGTCTTCGAGTTTTCGTTGGAAAACTCGGCTGTTGCGAAGGTTATGCCCTTCCTTTTTGTGGAAAGGGCACAACCTTGGCCTATCATTCTTCCGTTCGGGGCGCTTACCTTTGCCTCGATCGGGGTATTGCTTGTCAGTTCATGGCTCCTTATCGCTTACGGCCAGGATCTCCTTAAAAGCATTGGCTTGAAGCTTTTGTCCCTTTGCCTTGTTCTTGGATTTCTTGGCCTTCTTATCTTTCTTTTTGCTACCTTCGCCAGTCTCTTGAGGGTGCTGGTCATCTCGATCAATGATTTTGGTCCACTCAATTGCTTCACAAGAGTAGCGCATCGATCAGCCATCTCAAGAGTTCACTCTGATGTCGAGCGGTTCTAAGCGATGTCCTCCGTGATCCTTCTGCTACGGACTCTCTGCTTGAAGGCTCTGATAACAGATGCGTCAGAAACCTCAGGAATAGAATTGTGAACCTGACTGAAACGCCTAATGAATTGGCGTAGTGTTTCGTGGTCGTTTTGTCGCATCCTGTGTAGGTCGGCCTCCTTTCCGGGGCGATGGTAGGTGCCCTGGAAATTAGCCAGCAACAGATCACAGAGGTGTTGCCACGAGTAGATCGACTTGACTGGTTGGTTCAATAACCACGATCCAGTAGACCCTTCGAGCACAGTCGGAAGGTAATTCACCATGATGCGCTCTCCTCCTCCTGTTGCTCGGACAGCGGTTTTGTAGATCTGAAGGAATTCAATGGGATTTTGAGACCCATCAAATTTCTCCTTGTTCCCTGGTTGAAATCGCGGCGCCGCTGAATCGCTTTCGAGGTCGGCGAGAATGCCCGACATCCGGTAATCACGTCGTAACGCCTCATTTGCAGAAAAGAGGGGTTGACGTCGCCAGGTGACCGTACTCGACGATATCCAGCAAGAAGGTGAATCGACTTATAGCAAGTCTCGATCCTACGAGGGTAATACTCCTCGATCTTGTCTCGCCGCTGCAAATCTCTTTCTACGGAGTGGTGAATGATCACCTCTCCTAGGAGCTTTATGATTGTCAGGCATTCGAGGAACTCTTTTCCGGATTAGGAAGCGACGCGCCTTGCGGTGATCTCCATGTGACGAGTTATTCGATTGACTGGAAGCTAATGGAGTCATACTGCCACGACTCCTGGAATGACGCCGACGGGGTCGTTCGAGCTTGCTCATCGTACTCCACAGCCTTCGTGCGATCTCTTCGGCGAAGAGGTCGAGCAGTGCTCTCGCAAGTTCTCAAGATGGGTTCTCGAGCAGTGTCGTTGATATGTCAAGTTCCCGAGCTTCTTCCGACCGGTATTGAGTGTGCCTGTGCAATTTTCTCTGAGTGCGACTTCGTTTTTGGTTTATTTCGAATCATTCATACCGATCCTTGAGCTTGCCTCAATGGAGTGAGATGATCTCGAGAATTTCCGTCGCCATCGTAGTATTGACTCGGTTGTCGCCGATGGTGTCTTTATCATTGCCACGAGCAGTCGTAGGGTGTGATCTTCAGGGAGCATCTGCAGCCTTGTCTCTAGGAGAGTTATTGCTACCTGAGGGCAGGACGAAGACCTTCCATTGATGATCTCCACTTGTGCTAGAGGCCTTCTCGCTTGAGGAGTCGTCGAATGACACCATCTGGCGACTTGGAGTAAACTCCTCCAGAAAGGGGAATTCCGGGTTATAACCGTCTCTGTCGGCAAGCGAGTCCTGCGTTGGGATGGTCGAACTCACAGGAAGAGCATGTTTGATTGCATTCTTGGCTGGGCTAACGGGAGAGAGAGAATCACCAGATGTTGATGAAGATCCGGAATTACGACTTCTAGGAGTTGTCGCGCCAAGTCGGACTGTCTTAGGCGGACTTGGACATTTGGAGAGGGAACCCTCACCGTGTCGTGAGTTTGCCTTGGGATAGCCCTCATTGTGATCGGATTGACCATTGTCCTCTAAGGAAGCTGGTTCCCCATCTGGATGTATAGTTGTGGGGGATAAGGATCCCTCCTCAACTCCATCGATGGTAGGGTCTCCTGGAGAAAGATCTCCGGAGGCGATATCACCATCGGATGATGCATCGCTCGGCTCATAGTCGAAACCGGCATCCATGTTGATATCTCAGAGCACTGGCCAAGTCGAACCAGCTCTCCTCGCTCCACTCTCCCGCCATGAGAGTATGAGAATTAGAAAGACAAAGGAAAGCAGATGATCGAAAAAGTTCCCTACTGGACAAATCACAATCGCCGGTGTTTTAGAACCAAACTTACGTAAAGATTATTTGATTCGGGGTTCCTCTAGGCTCAAAATCACACGAGATGGAGACACGGGGATTTTTATACAGGTTCGGGCCTTCTCCTAGGAGAATAACAACCCTACTCCTGTGTGTATGTATTGAGTATACTGGATTATAAGATGGAATCGGAGACTAGAGTATTGTCCTTCTAATCTTCTTTTTTTTGCATCCCCCTCCCTTTCTAATGATCCTTGCCTTTTATACTGTCCCCGGGGTGCGCCGTTGGATCTTCAGTATAAAGGTCTCATTAACGCACCAGATCGTGGAGCCGTTACCGGAGGTCATCACGGGAGTTGTAACGTTCCCACGTTGCCAGGCAATTATCACTATGATAGAGAGTTAAGTCGTGCTGTTATTTCAGGGAATAACAGCGTAATTGATTGCTCATATCCTTGGATACGGTACATGAGACTCCCTGATTGACTAGGCCCACATGTTTATGAGTCTTGTTGACTGAGGACTGGTCATAGAAGAGCTTACGACTAGATGGTGGTCATAGGAGAGCCTACAACCACAGATCGATCATAGTAGAGCTTACGATCACGGGATAGTCGTAGAAGGGCTTACGACTATGGGGTAGTCGTAGGAAGACCTACAACTATAGGGTGGTCGTAGGAGAACTTACGACTTTCAGCTTCTCCCTTATGAATATTAAGGGGCATACTCAAGAGTTATATGACGTCATTATTATCCATAATATGAATTATAGATAAATAATAAAATAAGGATTGTTATATCCTCGTCAACCCTCTTCATTTTCTAACCTCCACAACCACTTACCTAGCAAAGCTAAATTCATGGTTTTGAGGTCAAGAACACCTAAGCCCCCTTGGTCCTTTGGCAAACAAACTGTAACGCCCACAAAATCTAGGACCGTTGTACTCTTCACAACCGCCCAGGATGTGCATTTGCGAAGTAAGCAACGTCTCAAGCAAACTTCCGATTACAACAAAAACCAGGATTTTATTACACAAGATTATGGCTTAACAGCCAGTTTTCACCTAAAACGGGCATCCAAGCCCAAAGTTAATATAACTTCAAACCGCAGGCATGCTTGAGCGCGGTCGAGACCTAAAAAATAGTAGTCATCGCTGTCTAGTGATCCTGCCAAAACCTTCCTCATCAAGATCCTCAAGATTTTCCCAGATTTCCTCTGTAGATGTTTTGCAGATATTCCAAGAATGAGTACTACTACCGTACTCAACAAGCCACATGGAAAAGCTAAATAATTACATGCAAGGAGTTCAATGGATGGTTGGGTTTACCTTAATAGGCATATGTGGATGCATTTTGCAGTTAAAGCAGTTTATCTTTAAAACAGTAAAACAATAATAAATAATAACACCAGGGGTTTCTCAACAAACTCAATTACCAACTTAACATCCCAAAATCTCAACTTATACCTCTTGTACTGTAATCACCCATAACACAGCTTCATTAACATGAAACACGGTGTATTCCAATACATTTAATTATACACTCTGCAGAGCTACCCAACTTTACCCACAAGATATCTTAAGCTCGTATTGTCAGAACATAGACACGCAACACGTTAGCGTGTGACTGAGCTAAGATAACAACACTTTTTCACTGCTCGACCTTTCTAGCCTCTACCTGGTAGGTTCAACTCCATACAGCCCTCGGGAGACCACCGGCCAATTGTGGAATTTGTGCCCCGATGCTGACGAGACCATACCGTTATGTAGACTAACGAGTGTCCCTTCAGGACCACCCCTGTCCCACCCCTGTTCCGCGCTGCTCTATCACACAAGAGCACACGCCTGTCCTGTAGATATTAAATCGGGAGAGCAGTGTACTAAGACAGGGAGTAATGACCACACATGTGGTTGAGCGGTTTTCTGTGTTGATCACTTTGGCACAAGGTTCTTGTCCTTACTTGTCTCCAGTGAGGAAATGGACCAACACCAACTCGTTGTTGTCCATCTTCACCTTTGACTCACTTTTAACACAAGTCTATTGGGTTGTCCAACTTCCTGGACGTAACCCTCAACTCTCCACCAAAACCATTGGTGAACCGCCAATATCGCTTTTCAGGATTTACAAACACATTTTTGTGACAAAGCTACTTAAATAGCCAATATTTTATGTGGACTTGTCAAGGTGAATATGGCTTACAATGGATTTTAACCTTGCCAAGGTGAATATGGCCTGCAAGTGCTAGGTGAGTTTGTATGTGGGTTAACATGATTTATCTATTCATCATGGGATTCAAAAGTATTATTTGAATATTTAAAGTAATTGGCACAAATACAATAATGAAAGTAATAATTAATATATGAATTATAGGCTCAAAATGATCAAGGAATGCGACTTGCCCCCTTGCACAAAGTATTTTAATAACAGGTCTTGTTCGGCGTCTTCTGGAGTCTGATCGTTGAAGTCATGACCTAACGCGAAACAGAACGACAATAAACCAATTAAAATCCGGCTCGACAAGGAATGAACTGGGAACAACATGCAAGTAAATAAAATCGGAAAAAGAAACATAAAGGAAGGTGGTGTGGAAGGGTAGGTATTTATTTGGAGCTTCAATTGGCTGAACGGAGTCGAGATATAGATTCACGTCCTCGAAATGGTCGAAATGACATATAATGTCAAATTAGGGTTTCAGACGAAAAAGTGTCGGATTATGAATAGTAATTTTTTACTATTCATATACGAAAAATGGTTTATAACCAGTGTTTGGGCTAATAGGTTGGATATTGAATAGTAATGGGTTTACTATTTTCTAAAAATGAACAAAAATCAAGGTTTTCGGGTGATGAACAGTAATCAACTATACTGTTCATGGGCTGAAATGAATAGTATTCGGGCCGGAATGAAATGAACAGTACTTGGGCCGGCCCGTTTACTGTGGTGCCTCGTGGCCCATGAGGCCAGGCCTTAAAGGCCCAGTGCTTGGGCAGCCTTGAGCTGCGGTGGTCATTGGCGACGGCGTCGGGTGGTAGGGGGAGGTTCGTGGTGGCGCGGGCAAACCGTTTTGGGGTTTTGCCTGGCCAAAGGGGGCTCGGTGAAGGGCGTGTAGTGGAGGAGGCGCACGGCCTAGGCAAAGGAATGGTGCGGCGGTGTTCTGGCGAGCTTCCGGCCAAGGGGAGGAGCGAGGGAGCATCAGTGGTGCTAAGGGAGTTTAGGGGTGATGGTGGGGTGGCTTGAGGTGACTTGGGGCGCGTCGGCGATGGAGGCTGTGAGGACCCGGAAAATTCGGCTTGTGATGCTTAACCATCCACTTGGTCCTAGCATCGCAAACAAAATATCCCGTGCCTCGATATACATGTACTTCCCAAGAACTTGCAGTACACATACCTCTTTACAAAATTATGCATCAATTCCATTCCACACATAGAACTGAAGCACAACTAAGCAAATCAAAAGACATACATAATAGAGTTATTACAAAAGAGGCCGACCGGCCAAATAACAGCTAAAGAGATAAATAAACAATGAAGCAAAAGCCATAAGATGGCGATAAACAAGAGCCAATTAGTGTGTCTTTAACCCACAAGGCAACCAACCGCCGCCAACCTAGTCACAAACCCACCGGACTCACAAAAGTGGATCCCTTGGGGATCGGCTTCCTCCTCTGCAACATTTAATTAAGCAAAGCAAATGAGTACAAAATGTACTGCAAGACTTACGTGTAGTGTAATAGCCTATACATAGCTACATGCAAGCTTATTTAAGTGGAGGAGGCTCTAGACTCATTTTTAGCATAAAGCAAGTTTTCATTTGCAATAATGTAATAGATTTAAAGTAGTTTTACAATCTGTTTTTATTTGACAAAAACAGCGAGATACAAGTAACAATAATAAAAGACATCCTGGAAGTGGCTAACCCAATAGCCACCGCATCAATAGCATGAATTCCCCATTCATACCACCCACATCAAGTTTTAATTAAATGTTATAGTCTAGTTCTTGCACGACCTTACCAAGCATGTCCATAACCTAGGACGAGGCTATTCGAATAGTTTGAAACCTGCAGGGGTGTACCAATGTACCCACACGTCAGACCGCCTTTTCGCCACATGATTTAGCACACTTCCTTTGGTATGCCGGCACGGCTAAGTCCTACGAGACATTTCCAATATTGTGTATTAACTACGAGTCGCCCGTATGGATAGAAAACCATACGTTGAGACAGAGTCATTGTAAAGCCGAAAGTCAACTACCACTGTAGGGTAAAGCTCCCAGACAACTACAATACCCTTCGGTGTGGAGAACCTAAACCGGATTCCACTCCCGCTCACCCAACACATAACCACAAGTTTCTTTTTCAACACAACACGCTCACACAACCTCCTGCGACTCGGAGCTAACACACGCCAAAGTACTAAGTCAAGAGAGGTCCTATATCCCCCTCGTGTGGTTAGCACGCAATAATCGCTTGGCTTAGTGACACAAGTAACTCGGTCCTTGTTGACCCGGGCACCATTCCAGTCACACCATCAACCATTGTGCCCAAGTCTCAAACATTTCATTTTCATTTTCAGTTTTTGACTTTACAAAGTAACAAAGCACAAAGTGCTGAGCATAATGGTAATAATAATTTTGTGTGATCAAAGTTATCGACTAAGTCGATAACCGCCCAATTCTACCTAAGTAGCTAAGCATTTCTAAGCATGACATCAGTAAAGACAATAAAAGAGCATAATTCAACCACCGGGCTCTAATTCACCGGCGAGATTAATAACTTATGTTTTGTGGCAGGGGATAAACAATTTAAGGGCAACCATGCAATAGGAATAACTACCTCTAATCGGGAAAATTACTTTGACACAAAAGCATGCACGTATATACAATTTGTAAACAAAGTATTAGACTTTGAAAGTAATGGGGATATTATGATCAAACTGCTTGCCTTGCTGAAGTTGCTCAATATGCTGTAGAGGATCACTCTCAAGGTCAACGTGCTCATCGGAACCTAGCGAAAGAACGAAAAAGAACCGATAAGAACGAAGAACACCGAAAAGACTCAAAAACCAACTTCAACAAAAAGCTCTAGAATTTTTACAGCAGGTAGAGTATGATTTTTAAGGAATTTAGCAATAAGAACCAATTGATTTGGATTCTCAATGCAAAAGTTATGGCTAAAACCAAATCTGTCTGTTGGAAAAAGGCTGAAAATTCATCTCGGGTACTACTCATCCGAAATTAAATTTTTGGCACAAATTTCTAGAGAGGTGTTGCACCTAAGATTTTTACAGTAATTAAAGCACCACATAAGATGAACAACACAATTGAATTCACCTCATTTGGAGCTAGGATGCATTTTCTATGATTTTTCAAAGACATGAAAAAGGGCAGAAGTTAAATGCATTAGCAAAACTTTTGAAAATAGTAGCATGCCTAAAACCTATTTTACAAATAAACTTACTAACAGAGGAAGCCAACAAAGTTGATTTCACTCAAAAAGGAGCTACAGAGAATTACTTATGCATCTTTCAAGTCAATTGAATTTTTAATGCAATAAATAAGGCTAAACTGAATTTAAATCTATTAACACAGTTTTCTGGAGCCAAACTAAGCTTACAACCATTTTTAGATTAAAGCTTAGTTAAAACCAGAACTAACAAAATTTGAATCAACAGAAAAGAGTTTAAAATGAATTAGTTATGAATCTTTAAAGTTTAATACAATTTTCAGTGAAGAAATAAAGCTTACCGGGAATTAAATAAACTTTACTCAAAGGAAAAGACGTGGCAAAACGTGGGCCTTTGATTTGCCATCCTATGACCCAAGCGCACGGGAGCACAGCGCACGCAAATGCCCGCGCTTAACGACAGCCGTAGGATAGAAAACGAACGGCTCAGATTGAATGGACGTTCGGACGGTCCGAACGGCCCAATCAATCTGAGGCGTTGAAACAAGATCTGATGGTCCACAACGAATGGGGCGTCCAGATGGTCCAAATGTCCTAATCAATCGGGAGCGTTGATCTGCAAATGGACGGCCCACAGTGAACGCAACACAGCCCACGCGCACCGCCCACGCGAATCTCAGCCGCAGATCTAAGGATGGACGGTGACACCCGGTGGTCCGAATGGCCCACTAGATCTGGGCCACAGATCAGAAAATGGACGGTGCACAATCAATCAAGTGTTGCGCATGCACCCAAGAGAGAGAAAAAGAGCGGGGCCCCACTGTCAGCGACAGTAAGCCATGCACACTTAATTAAAGCGCACCGAGGGGGGGGGGTTTAATGCGCGCGGCCCACAGGCCATTGACTCATTCAATTGTTTAAGGACACATTAATTGCTAACAATGATTTAAACAACGATTAGCATTTAATGATCAGATCTTTGTCTTAATCCGACAAGCTACAGTGTAGCTCGCGTCCGACAATGGAGCCGAGCGTGAACCACAGCTTATCACCGGTGATCTAGGCCACGGCGGCGCGAACCAAGCACAGGAATGGGTCTGCAATAACATCGCGCACACCCAGAGAGCACTCACAGTAGCTGCGCCGGTCCAGATCGGCGGCGAGCCGGAGTGAGGCGGCGGGGCAAAACACGGCCGAAAGCGAAAATGAAAGAAAGCTCCGCAACAGTTCAAGGAAGCAGGTGCCCAGCCATCTAAGGACTACCAAGAGTCTACCTGAGCACTGGAGGAGTTCAAAGGTGGCGAAGAAGCTCAAGGCGGAGACCAAGACTGCAGTCTTTGACGATGACGAGGAGAAGACGGCCTGAGCAAGGAGAGCAAGACCGCGTCATCGGGACAGCTTCAATAAGGCTTAAGGATGGTCCATGAGCAAGCAATTGAAGAATGAAGCACTCACCGGTGATGGAGATGAAAGGGGGTGATTTTGGCCGACACGAATAAATCCCCAAATTTGACTTTCCCTGTGAAGGTCAAACCAAATTAGGTTAGGGGTTTTGCTTAAGGTGTTAAGAGGCTCAAGGTGGCGCGAAATGAAAGCAATTGGACCACTGAATCGCCGGGACGACGAAGGAGCTCCCACGGCCGTCAATGGCGGTTTGAGGCTTTCGGGGATTTGAGCTCACTTGAGCAGAGATGGAGCTATGCAAAGCTGTGTGGTGTTGAAAGGAAGCCAAGGAGGGACTCAGTGGCTTTAAATAGCCCAAGGGCGCTAGGGTTTGCAAAGGACTAAGCTCAAGGATGAGCTCGGTCCGTGCTCTACCGTGGGCAAGCAAGGCAGGTGGAGGAGCTGACAGAGACGACTTCAGGGGCGGTAGCACGACGCGCATTTAATGCTTGCAGCAAAAGAGTCGTTGCAAGGACTAGGGGAGGGGACAGGGCATGCTCACCCACACCATGGCGCTGACACACGCACGGGCTCGGGAACGACCGGGGGTAGGGGACGACCATGTTCAAGGGGCCCCACCAGTCAGTGACCCAATTCAAAGTGGCTCGGGTCAAGTGAAAGAAAGGGGTTGAGTCTAACCCATTAAGTGCTGACCCACACCATTCACGGCTAGATCAAAAGCGGACGGCCAGGATTGAAACAATCTGGGCGGCCCAATCAAGGATGGATGGCCAAGATAGAGAGGGGGATGGGGTGGTCCGAACAGCCCATTAAATCCAGCCCGTTGAAGCGAGATCCAACGGTCCACAGGCACGCACCACTTTGAATGCACCTGGTGCAATTAGGCGGTTGGACTCAACCAAGTCAAAAGGTTAGGCTCGAGTCTGACCTAGCCCAACAGTAACTTTGACTAGGGTTTTAATTTTAAGTAGAAAATTTGAGGGATTTTTAGAGATAGCAAACTAACTCCAAAAATTCTGAAATTTTAAATGGAGGTTCCTCACTCCAGGATAAACCTTACATAAAATGTCCAGAGATTTTTATGCACAACATTTTTCTCCAAAAATTTCAGAAGGCTTGTTCTATGGTTTGACCAAGGGTCAAACTGGTTTGACTGACCTCCAAAAATTATCAAATAATTTCTAAAAATTATGAAATTTTTCAGAGGTGTCACACAGCTTCCCTAGAACCAAGGAAAATTATTTCCAAGAGTTGAACACAAGATTTTCAACAAGGAGGTTATGACTTTAGTCAATTGGAGATTTTGGTTTTTGATTTCCCATAATTCCTTTACAAGAATTACAGAATTGTTCAAAAACTTCAAGATGCAAGAAAAGTTTTAATTTCTACTCATTTTCTTACATTTGAAACACACACCTATATTTGGGATGTTACAAAATCTCCCTCCCCCCTTACAAAAATCTCGTCCCGAGATTTGGCTCACTTGGAAAAGAAAGATGGGTAGTCCGCACGCAGACGATCTTCTCGTTCCCAAGTAGCTTCATCCTCGGAATGATTTGACCACTGAACTTTAAGGAATTTGATGGCACGATTCCTAGTCCTTCGTTCAGCCTCTTCAAGGATGCGAACAGGGTGCTTGCGGTAGGTCAAATCTTCTTGGACATCGAGAGTTTCCAAGGGAGCTTCCTCGGTTGGAACACGGAGGCACTTCTTCAACTGGGACACATGGAACACATCATGTACCCCCTTAAGTGCAGCAAGCAAATCCAACTTATAGGCATCAGCTCCTTTCTTCTCGATGATGTGGTACGGACCAACATATCGAGAAGCTAACTTGCCCTTGACGACAAAACGTTGATGGCCCTTCAAAGGAGAGACTTTGAGATAAACAAAGTCATTAGGCTCAAAACTCAACTCACGACGCCGATGATCCGCATAGATCTTTTGCCTTGATTGAGCCATGCGCAAACGATCACGAATAAGTTGAACTTGACTCTCGGCCTCATCGATCGAGTCCAGGCCAAAGAAAGGTCTTTCGCCGGTCTCAGACCAATTCAACGGGGTTCTACACTTCCTCCCGTATAAGGCCTCGAAAGGTGCCATGCCGAGACTGGCTTGAAAGCTGTTGTTGTAAGAAAACTCGACGAATGGCAAGCATTTCTCCCAATATGCTTCCCATAGGAAAGAACACAAGCACGGAGCATGTCTTCCAAAACTTGATTGACCCTTTCGGTCTAGCCATCAGTTTGAGGGTGATATGCAGAGCTGAAAGAAAGGCGAGTTCCCATAGCCTCTTGCAAGCTATGCCAAAATCGAGAAGTGAACAGAGAACCACGATCTGACACAATCGTCTTCGGCACACCATGTAAACTCATGATGCGGGCTATGTAGAGATCCGCCAAAAGACCTACACGAAGGTCGGTCTTGACAGGAAGGAAATGAGCCACTTTAGTCAATCGATCGATGACAACCCAAATGGCATCATTTTTCTTCGGAGATCGGGGTAGACCGGTGATAAAATCCATCCCGATTGAATCCACTGGCAAAGGCTGAAGCAGGCCTGCTAGACGCTGATGCTCGGCCTTGACACGACAACATACGTCACACTCGGTAACGAACTTCGCGATCTCCCTCTTCATTCGGGTCCACCAAAATCTCTGCCGGAGATCTTGATACATCTTCGTGGCCCCGGGATGAATGGACAAAGGAGAATCATGGGCTTCGCGGAGGATCAAATTCCGCAATTCCATATCCTTTGGAACCACAAGGCGCTGTCCGAACGTCACAACACCAAGATCATCTTCTGAGAAGCACCTGGCTGTTCTGTTCTTGACATTCTCCCTGATTCGGTTCACTCCAACGTCCGATTGCTGAGCGGCCTTGACCTGATCCACCAAGGTTGGTTGCACAACCAAGGTAGCGAGGAAACCATGCTCTACCACCTCCAAGTTGAGACGTTGGAATTCTTCAAGAAGGGAGGGTTGCTGCTCCTTGAGCAACAAGGCATTGCAATACACTTTACGACTAAGTGCATCGGCAACGACATTAGCCTTGCTCGGATGATAGTGAATACCCATGTTGTAGTCTTTGATCAACTCCAACCACCTTCTTTGCCTAAGGTTCAGATCGGGTTGAGTGAATGTAACAGCCCAAAGTTCTGTTACCAATTTAAATTAATTAAAATTATTATTTTATTGGATTTTATGAAATTTGAAAGAGTTTGATTGCTTCTCCTGAATTTATTGAAGTTCTGAAGTTTTATTTGAGTTAAAGTTGAAAAATAAAAATTTAATTAATTTTTGGAATTTTCTAGAGTTTTTAAAAGCTTTTTCCTAAATATTTTAAAACCAAAATAAATTATGTGCAAAATCTATTACCAACTTTAAGTTGAAAACAATTTTATTAAGTCCAAAATAATTCTAGGAATTTTTATGAATTTTTTCTAGAATTTTTAGGCTCTATTTGCTATTTTCTAAAAATCTATTTGATTTATTGTTTATTTTAAATCCAAAAATCAATAGTAGGTCCTGATCGTGAACAAGCAGTGGCCTCTGTGGAATAAGATACGAGAAAAAATATTAAAAATATATTTTTTTTTTCTTCCCATGCCCAAGTTCCCATAGGGTCACCCATCCCATTTTACTCCCGTAGGCAAAGACGCTCCACATTCCAAGTCTAAGCAATGAGTCGCCACTTGCCTCTTTTGGTTTCAAATCAATGGTTACTTCCTTTTCCCTTTTGTTCCTTCTCTCCTCCTTTCTTCTTCAACAAACCGAATCGGTTTCTCGGACAAAGAAACAAACATAGTGCCGACAGCCATTAGAGGCCACATGGAGCTTGCAAAACCCGAGATTTTGTAACACCCCAATTTTCAGAACCTTAAAAATCATTTGAATAGTTGATCAGGAGAAAATTCACCATTTGGGATTTATTTGCATTTAGTTCAAAAGCTTAAACTTGGACTTTAGTAACAAAACAATTTAATATGAATAATTCCAACATGAACAATAGTCAAAACTATTTTATTTGGATTCTATGAGCTTGGATATATTTTCTAGAATTTTCTCGAATTTTTCCAAGATCTGCTATTTTCCATTGCTTATTTGAATTTCTCGGTATTTTATTAAAAAGAAAAAGCTATTTAAATCTCCAATAGAATTGGGCCAATTCCTTCTTCCCATCCTCGCTCATCTCATTTCAAACTCTCCTCTACTGTTGATCGTGGCACGAAGGGATCTTCCTTGTACGCCTCTCTCTCTCTCTCTCGGCGGGTGGGCTCACTGGGTCGCTGTCTTGCCGCTTTCGTCTTCGCGCGTTAAATGAAAGCAACCGCCATGAGCGGTCAAAGCCGAGCTTCACGCTGGCGCCCAACCTCCCGCTCTCTCGCGAGTCGCCACGACCTCCACGACCACGCCGCCACCCCGCAACACCTCATCCTCGCGGCGGCTGCGCCCACATCCATAGCAATCGCCGCCACGATCTCCACGTAGCCGCCTCGAGCTCCCGGCCCCTATAAAGGCACCCCGGATCGCACCGCCTCCTTTTCCCAAACCCCAACTCCTCCTCCTCCCGAGCCCCACAAGAATTGGAGTTTTAGAGCTTCTACGCCGGTGGAATTTTTCGATTCTTGCTTGCCACCAGAGTCAGCTTGCGTCGTCGGGAGCACGCCACCGGTTCGCCATCGCCTCTACCTCCGGACCCTCGCCGTCGCTTAGACTCGCGGGCCTTTGCCGACAAAACCCGAATCGCTTGCCCGCTCGCCACGGCCGCCACTGGCCCACCTCAACCACCACGGAGGTACCTCATCGTGTTCGCAATAGCGTTAGCTACGCTACCAGTACCACCCATTCTCGCGGCGGGCCGCCGTTCACGGACCCTTGGTTCCGTCGCCGCCGCCTTGCCGTCACGTCGGCGTCGGCTCGGCCCCATGCTTGCGTGTTCGCCCATGTGGCGCCGCGTCAGCGTCTGCGTGTGCGCCACGTGAGTGCCCACGTGGCAGTCCAGGCCAGCCCAGATCCAGTGGCTCGGTGGACTTGGTCCACCGTGAGCCGGGTCACTGACATGTGGGTCCCACATGTCAGTTAATTCTTTAATTCTTTTAAATTCCCGGAAATCCTTCGCTGACGTCACCTTGCGCAATAATTGGAATTTTCTTTAGAAAAACAATTCGGGAAAATTGTTAAATAACAGATTTAGGTTTAAATTTGTAAAATTCATAACTTTTGCATCCAAACTCCAAATTGGGTGTTTCAAATTTCTAAATTCATATAAAATTAAGATCTAGCTAATCCAACCAAAATTATTTAGATTTGACTTTTGTTTAAACTTAGAAATTCAAACTAAATTTCAAAAGATAGGTTAAAACTTGTAAAATTCATATCTTTTGAATCCTAACTCCAAATCTATCCATTCAAATTCCTAAATTCGTCTAAAATCCAGATCTATCTATTGGGGCTTTTTATTTATTTTATTGGAGTTAATTGCCTCTGGTTTTTATTTAGTTTGTTTGTTTGTGTCGTTTGCGAGTAGACTTCGACGCTGCTGGAAGAGTTGAAGAAGAAGGACCTTTCCAAGACCAAGATCAATTCCTAGATCCTTTTCAAGGCAAGCTATGCCCTTGACCATTTTGCTTCCCAGTTTTATAAAAGTATTTTAATTCAAATTACTGCATCTTAATTCAAGTATTTATTTAAAAGTTTTTGGGTGCAGTAGTTAAATCCAAATTGGTATGCCTCCCTTGTGTAATTGTTATGACTTGATTCCTTGTCACCCTAGTTGATAATTAGTTGGTTAATATTGTAGAACCAACGTGGGTTGGTTAGTACGATTAGACGGCTTAGCCATGCCACGAATCATTTGTCATGTAGATTGCTATATGAAATTGACTAAGTGAATATGCAACTATGTGATAAAAGCTGTGTGTACTATGTGTCTTTGTGGCATGTGTTGCACTTAAAACCAATGGGGTGGTAAAAGGATTTGAACTGAGGCAAGTGGTGGAAACTGTGTGAAAGGGTGGACTGTGTGAACTGTGTGGACTATGTGAATTATAATAATCTGTGTGTCTATGTGGTTTGGTTAGCTTGTGGAAGTCTTGCCTTGGTCAATTAAGGACCTCACCATGTGCTCTTTTGAACTGAGCTTCCTGTACGACCACATGCCTGTTTTGAGACGGGCCTAGCATAGTAGGATAAGGTATCTGAAATGCTTTGTTATGATTAGTGTTAGCTACACTAATTGTATCTTGTGGGTAAAGTGTACAAACTCTGCAGAGTGTACTTAATCTATTCGAATAGCCGCGTCCGCGGTCATGGACAATGCTCGGGGATTTGACACTAGGGGTAGATTTTCATAAAACTGTGTGGGAAGGGAGCTATGTGATTAAATCATCTAGCTATGTGAATAACCTGTTAGGCTGTGTGTGTGTCTTTGTGAAATAACTTGTTAAAATTATTATCGTCTATTTGTTTTACCTGTCTTTAATCTATTAATTGTATTCAATTGCAAAAGTTGCATTTATGCAAAAGAGCCACAGAATGCCTTCCTTTGTAAAAAGCCAAAGATATGTATATATTTGCATTTACGTGGTGTGGCTTGCAGTGCGGTGTGTACTCACGCTTGTTTTGACGAATCAAGCAGAGAGGAGTCTTCACCAAAGATTTGAGGACGAGTACATCGAAGGTGCTGATCGTGAGGTCTTGATCGATCGGTTCGTGGCGAATCGATGGGGTGCCACTACCGCTTATGTTTCATTGCCGTTTATTTCCTATGTTAGCCCTGCGTGGCTCAATATTTGTAAACTCGACCTTAAGGTCAAAACCATTATTTGTTAATCAAAGTTAACCGTTTATGTTATTATTCGCTTGTATGGAACGAATGCCATCTTTGTTGACACTGTGTGCACTAGCATGATCCTGGGCTAGTGCGTTAAACACAGAGGGTCCCGAACCATAGTTTTGGGACCCGACAAAAGTGGTATCAGAGCCATATTGACTGTAGGTCTAGACCTTAGTTAGATTGGCCGTTCGAGTGTCCAAATTATTTTCTAAAAGAAAATTAACTTACAAGACTAAATGAATTGCTTAACTCCTCTTATATCTTTCTTGACTCATCTATTGCTGGAATTTCTTTCCTCTTCCCATTGTTTTAACGTGGTTCTTACCTCTTATCCTGTCTTGACAGATGCCTTACCTTCGACCTTTGGAGATTGCAGCGGAGGACTTGCCGCAGAGTCAGGAAGCCGCTTCAGACACTTGGAGGCTTCGCCCAATGTATCGTGGCGATAAGTACATAGTCAATGGGCGAGATCGTGGTGTGGTCTGCCGCTGACGGTCACGCCAGAGGAACACTAGAGGCAGCCAAATTGGACATCTCGGTCGGAGGATCACCTTCACGCAAGGAATCCAGAGTCATCACGCTTGGCCATACTTGAGTCCGCCACATCTACGCGGAGGAACCGCAGAACACCATCTTCCGCTACCATCCCGGCGCTTCGGGGAGCTATCCGCACGCTTCCGTCTACCAACAGGAAGGCAATGCCACTGTGGTGCATCTTGCACGGTTCACATTGCTTTCGGGAGGAGTCGCTGGAGATGGCCGCCACCGAGCCGAGGTGCGCCTATCGAACTGGGAAGAAGCCGAGAAAGGATCGCCGTCTTAGAGCAAGCTCTCTCGGTCAACATGAGATCGAAGATGATCCGGAGGAAGATCGAGAAGAAGTTGAAGAGGATCGGAGGAGATTCGAGAGGATCGGTCGAGCTGCAAGACACCAGAGGAGCCAACACTGCACTCAAAGACACTGCTCTGCTTGCACCGATCCGGGCATCGAGAACCGATTGAGAGATGCCACTCACTTGAGTCTACACTAGCGGGGCGCAATTGTGGTCATGAGGCTTTCTCGAGAGTAGTTAGTTTAAGTTCGATCCAATCGAGCTTAGCCAGTTCCCTTTTCATAGTCGCCCTTTAGGCGGTAGCTTGTGTGCTTAGGTTCGCTTTATTTTCCTGTGTGCAAGTATGAGTGCAAAGGCCCTTAGGCATTTGTTGCAACCATGCTATTAAACTATTAATGAAGATTATTTCTTTCAAGTTTCTTGAGTTTGTGTTTGTTGGGTTTAATCTACTTCCCTGTCTAGTTCTTAACTCATCTTGTGCTCTCTACCTTATCGACCCATGGAACCTCACCAGATGGTTCGGACTCGCCATACTAAGCAAGTGGATCCGGAGCCCAAGGATCGAAGGCAATGAGCAAACCCCTACAGGAGTAGTGCCACCCCAAGCACCTCCTATTGACTTGCGAGAACTTGAGCTTTCATGGCGGCCTGAGACGATGATGTACACCATGATGAACCGGATGCGAGCCATGAACAACAACAACAACCACAACCATCATCAAGGAGGAGCCCCACGCTCATGGTCATCGAGGACCATCAAGTTGGTCAATTCATGAGAACCCGTCCGCCAACTTTCTCTGGACATGTCACACCAAGAGAGGTGATGATTGGCTTCAGCGTGATTGAGAGGAAGCTGCGATCACCCAATGCAAAGAATCATGAGAAGGTTTTGTATGCCACCCATCGGATGGAGGCACACGGTGGCGAGTGGTGGGAAAACTTCTGCGACCCATGGAGCACCGCAGAATATCACTTGGGAAGAATTCACTGCGACCTTTCGCCAAGATTCATGTACCAAGGCATTATGGATCGAAGAAGGATGAGTTCCGTGCTCTCAAGCAAGGGACTATGTCGATGTTGACTACTGAATAAGTTCTCCCAACTAGCTCGCTATGCTCCAGAGGATGTCGCTTCCGGCTGTGTCTCGCCAGAGTCGCTTCTTGAAGGATTGAACTCAGGGACGCAAGTCAATCTACTTGCTCACACCTTCCTGCATTTCCAGAGTTGATTAACAAGGCGTTGGTCATGGAGGACAAACGCAAAGAAGCTGGAGGACCACCGCATAGCGTAAAATGGCTCGGCGGAAGCCACCACCACAACAAAGAGAGGGCAAGGATAGTGCCACAGCAGTTTAATCGTTTTCAGCCTCAGAGTTCTTTCAGGACACCTGCACCACCTTCAGCACCTCGTCCTTTTGTTCAGAATTCTCGTAACCCGACACCAGTCAACCCCACCCCAGGGAACAACAACCGGCAGAATGAACCAAGAGTGTGTTACAATTGCCGTCAGCCAGGGCATTTTGCAAATCAGTGTCCTCAGAAGGGAACTATCACTCCAGTCCGCTTCAACCTTGGAGCAACACCTACCAAGACCCCAGTGCAGAACAACCAAGGAGTTTCTCAGGGAACCAGTCAACCAGGAGGAACGCCTCAGTCAGTGGTCAGAGGTCGTGTTAATCACGTCACTCTGGAAGGAGCCCAGGAAGCACCAGACGTTGTACTGGGTAAGTTCCTAGTAAATTCATACTGCCTGCTCGCTTTGATTCTCGAGCTTCGATTCGCTTGTTTACGGAGTTTTTGCAACTAAGAATAAGTTGGAAGTTATGCCTCTTAGCTTAACTCTGTTAGTCCATGCGCCGAGCAGAGCTAAGTTCTAATGTGGGTTGTTTAGGGGCTAAGTTATTCATAGCTGGAGTTGAGTTTCTAGCTAACCTAATTATTCTAGACACCCAAACCCTAGATGTCATCCTTGGCATGGATTGGTTGACCAAGCACAAAGCCGTGCTAGATTGTGGCCGAAGAGCCGTTACAATCGAGGATACCAAAGGAAACAAAGTGGAGTTCCTAGCTACCTCAGTGCGTAATGGGCATTTGATAGTCAATAGCCTGAAGACCGTCGCATTGGGAGATGTGCCAGTCGTCAAAGAATATCCAGATGTGTTCCCAGAAGAATTACCAGGGATGCCACCGGATCGTGACATCGAGTTTGTCATCGATCTAGTGCCAGGAACAGCACCCATCTCGAAGAGACCGTATCGGATGCCAGCCGATGAGTTAGTGGAGATGAAGAAACAGATAGAAGAACTTTTAGAGAAAGGCTTTGTGAGGCCTAGTTCGTCGCCATGGGGAGCGCCAGTCTTGTTCGTCAAAAAGAAGGATGGAAGCATGAGGATGTGCATCGACTACCGATCTCTCAATGAAGTCACCATCAAGAATAAGTATCCATTGCCCCGGATAGATGATCTGTTTGACCAGATGAAAGGAGCCGGAGTGTTCTCGAAGATCGACTTGCGATCAGGTTACCATCAGTTGAAGATCTGTCCCAAGGATATACCTAAGACCGCTTTCAACGCTGCACGGACATTATGAGTTCCTAGTCATGTCCTTTGGTCTGACCAATGCCCCTGCCTATTTCATGAACATGATGAATAAGGTATTCATGGAGTATCTGGACAAGTTTGTAGTCGTATTCATTGATGATATTTTGGTTTACTCCAGTCGTCAAGGAGAGCATCTTTGAACATTTAAGATTAATTCTAGAGAAGCTCGAGAGAGCATCGGTTGTATGCTAAGTTTAGCAAGTGTGATTTACGGAAGAAGGAAGTGGATTTTCTTGGTCATGTGATGACAATTGCAGAGTAGCATTGACCCCATAAGGTAAAAGTCAGTGTTACATTGGGAACACCCAAGACCGCACACTCGATTCGCAGATTTCTTGGGATTAGCGAGGATATTATCGCCGTTTCATTGAAGGATTTTCATCAATTGCTAAACCTCTTACGCAATTGTTGAAGAAAGAGAAAAGTTTACTGGACCCCACTTGTGAAGAAAGTTTTCAAGAATTGAAGAAGCGTTTGACTTCATTTCATCTTGATTCTCGCCAGATATTCGCAAGGATTTTGATATCTATTGTGATGCTTCACGTCAAGGATTAGGATGTGTCTGATGCAAGAAGGAGAGCTGTCGCTTATCGTCAAAGGCGCTTAAGACCGCATGAAGAGAATTACCCTACCCATGATCCGGAATTAGTTGCCGTAGTGCATGCTTTGAAGATTTAGCGCCATTACCTCATCGGAATCGCCAGTGAGATATACACAGATCATAAGAGCTTGAAATATATTTTCACTCGGTCGAGATCTGAATATGAGATGAGGAGATGGCTAGAGTTGATAAAGGATTATAATCTTGGAATCCATTACCATCCCGGTAAGGCCAATATCGCTCTTGATGCTTTGAGTAGAAGAGTCACCGCAATGCTCGAAGTGAAAGAGCCTTGTTCGTAACTACAAGAAGAATTCGAGTGAAGCTAGAAGTAGTGTCTGAAGGATTCAGTAGCAAACTTGGAAGTGCGATCTACTTTGGAGAAGCAGATTCGCTGGCTCAAATAGAAAGACTCGAATTCTCCGACATTAAGAAGAAGATGATGTAAGGGAAGTTCAAGGACTTCACAAAGGATGATCGATATATCTTGTGGATCAATGGACGATTCTGCTCCAGATATTGATGGATTGAGACGGTGATTTTGAAGGAGGCCCATGACTCAAAGTATTCGATTCACCCCGGTAGTACTAAGATGTATCAGATGTTAAGAATAAGTTTTGGTGGCCAAATCAAACGAAGCGTCGCGAGTTCGTCGCCTTGTGCGACGTGTGTCAAAAGTTAAAGCAGAGCATCGAGGCCAGCAGTGCTGTTGCAACCCTTGAAGATTCCAGAATGGAAGTGGGAAGAAATCGGAATGGATTTCATTACGGTTTACCCAAGACTCACTCGTTACGATTCAATTTGGGTAATAGTGGATCGCTTTGACTAAAGTTGCCCATTTCTTACCGTCAAAACCACGTTACTCAGAGATCGTCTAGCGAGTCAGACATGTCAAGATTGTCGGTTTGCATGGTGTACCTAAGAAGATAGTGTCAGATCGAGGATCTCAGTTCACCTCCCGATTTTGGCAGAGTTTGCATGAAGCCTTAGGGACTCACCTGAATTTCAGTACTGCATATCACCCCCAGACAGATGGACAGACTGAAAGGGTTAACCAGATATTGGAAGATATGTTGAGAGCTTGTGCCCTAGCAAATGCTACCCGTTGGGATAAGAGTTTACCATATGCAGAATTCTCGTACAACAACAGTTATCAAGCCAGTTTGCAAATGTCACCGTTTGAAGCTTTGTATGGTCGTGCTTGCAGAACCCCGTTGAACCGGGTCGCAATTTGAGCGTCTGCATCTTTGGTCCGGATATTATTCAAGAAGCAGAAGAGCAAGTGTCCATGATCAGAGAGAGGCTAAAGATAGCTCAATCGAGGCAAAAGAGTTATGCCGATAACCGTCGTCGTGATCTCAGTTTCGAGCCAGAAGATTTTGTGTATCTCCGAGTTACGCCCCTCAGAGGTGTGAAAAGGTTCCATGCCAAAGGAAAGCTTGCCCCTCGGTATGTTGGTCCGTTCAAGATTTTGGATCGCCGTGGAGAAGTAGCCTATCGCTTGAGCCGCCATAGATGCTAGCGGAGTCCATGATGTCTTTCATGTCTCTCGCTTGAAGAAGTGTCTTCGTGTGCGGAAGAACAAGCACCGTTGGAGTCAATTGAACTAAAAGAAGACCTCACCTACAAAGAGCAGCCGGTCAAGATTTTGGACGTCGCAGAACGTCGGACCAGAAGCAAGACAGTTCGTTTTTGCAAGGTGCAGTGGAGTCACCACTCAGAAGGTGAAGCCACGTGGGAGCGTGAAGAAGAGTTGAAAGCCGAGTTCCCAAATTTTTCTCCATTTAGCTTTGAATCTCGGGTCGAGATTCCTTTAAGGGGGGGAGGTTTGTAACACCCCAATTTTCAGAACCTTAAAAATCATTTGAATAGTTGATCAGGAGAAAATTCACCATTTGGGATTTATTTGCATTTAGTTCAAAAGCTTAAACTTGGACTTTAGTAACAAAACAATTTAATATGAATAATTCCAACATGAACAATAGTCAAAACTATTTTATTTGGATTCTATGAGCTTGGATATATTTTCTAGAATTTTCTGGAATTTTTCCAAGATCTGTTGCTATTTTCCATTGCTTATTTGAATTTCTGGTATTTTATTAAAAAGAAAAAGCTATTTAAATCTCCAAATAGAATTCGGGCCGAATTCCTTCGGCCCATCCCTGTTCATCTCAGCCCAAACTCTCTCTACCAGTTGGATCGTGCCGAAGCGGTCAGATCTCACTTGCCTCGCTTCTCTCCTCTCTCTCGACGGGTGGGCCGCTCTGAGGTCGTCGTCTTCGTCGCCTTTCTTGGCGTTAAATGCGAGCAACCGCCATGAGCGGTCAAAGCCGAAAACTTCACGCTGCGGCACCTCCAACCTCCCGTTCCTCATGAGTCGCGACGACCTCCACGACCACGCCGCCACCCCAAGAACACCCCATCATCCCGGCCGGTTGCGCCCACATCCAAGCTGCCGCCGCCACGATCTCCACGTAGCCGCCGCCTCGGGCTCCCGCCCCTATAAAGGCACCCCGGATCGCACCGCCTCCTTTTCCCAAACCCCCAACTCCTCCTCCTCCCGAGCCCCAGCGCCAAGCAATTGGAGTTTTAGAGCTTCTACTTGTGGAATTTCTTCGATTCTTGCCGCCCGTAGCCGCCAGCGTCGTCGGGAGCACGCCACCGGTTCGCCATCGCCTCCTCTACCTCCGGACCTCGCCGTCGCCTGAACTCACGGAGCGCCGCCCGACAAAACCGAGCCCGCTTCCGCTCCGACCTCGCCGCGGTGCCACCGTCCCACCTCAACCACCCGGAGGTACCTCATCGTGTTACGCAATAGCGTTAGCTCTGCGCCGTACCACCCATTCTCGCCGGGAACGCCGCTCACGGGACCCTTGGTTCCGTCTTGCGCCGCCCTTGCCGCCGTCCCACGTCGGCGTCGGCTCGGCCCCATGCTTGCGTGTTACGCCCATGTGGCGCCGCGTCGGCGTCTGCGTGTCGCCAGTGAGTGCCCACGTGGCGATCAGCCGGCCAGATCCGATGGCTCGGTGGACTTGGTCCACGTGGCGGGTCACCGACATGTGGGTCCCACATGTCGATTAATTCTTTAATTCTTTTAAATTCCGGAAATCCTTCACGACGTCACCTTGCGCAATAATTGAATTTTCTTTAGAAAAACAATTCGGAAAATTGTTAAATAACGATTTAGGTTTAAATTTGTAAAATTCATAACTTTTGCATCCAAACTCCAAATTGGGTGTTTCAAATTTCTAAATTCATATAAAATTAAGATCTAGCTAATCCAACCAAAATTATTTAGATTTGACTTTTGTTTAAACTTAGAAATTCAAACTAAATTTCAAAAGATAGGTTAAAACTTGTAAAATTCATATCTTTTGAATCCTAACTCCAAATCTATCCATTCAAATTCCTAAATTCGTCTAAAATCCAGATCTATCTATTGGGGCTTTTTATTTATTTTATTGGAGTTAATTGCCTCTGGTTTTTATTTAGTTTGTTTGTTTGTGTCGTTTATGAGTAGACTTATTATTTCTTTGGAAGAGTTGAAGAAGAAGGACCTTTCCAAGACCAAGATCAATTCCTAGATCCTTTTCAAGGCAAGCTATGCCCTTGACCATTTTGCTTCCCAGTTTTATAAAAGTATTTTAATTCAAATTACTGCATCTTAATTCAAGTATTTATTTAAAAGTTTTTGGGTGCAGTAGTTAAATCCAAATTGGTATGCCTCCCTTGTGTAATTGTTATGACTTGATTCCTTGTCACCCTAGTTGATAATTAGTTGGTTAATATTGTAGAACCAACGTGGGTTGGTTAGTACGATTAGACGGCTTAGCCATGCCACAAATCATTTGTCATGTAGATTGCTATATGAAATTGACTAAGTGAATATGCAACTATGTGATAAAAGCTGTGTGTACTATGTGTCTTTGTGGCATGTGTTGCACTTAAAACCAATGGGGTGGTAAAAGGATTTGAACCGAGGCAAGTGGTGGAAACTGTGTGAAAGGGTGGATGTGTGAACTGTGTGGACTATGTGAATTATAATAATCTGTGTGTCTATGTGGTTTGGTTAGCTTGTGGAAGTCTTGCCTTGGTCAATTAAGGACCTCACCATGTGCTCTTTTGAACCGAGCTTCTGTGCGACCACATGCCTGTTTTGAGACAGGCATAGCATAGTAGGATAAGGTATCTGAAATGCTTTGTTATGATTAGTGTTAGCTACACTAATTGTATCTTGTGGGTAAAGTGTACAAACTCTGCAGAGTGTACTTAATCTATTCAATAGCAGCGTCATGATCATGGACAATGCTCGGGATTTGACACTAGGGTAGATTTTCATAAAAGCTGTGTGGGAAGGGAGCTATGTGATTAAATCATCTAGCTATGTGAATAACTTTGTTAGGGTGTGTGTGTGTCTTTGTGAAATAACTTGTTAAAATTATTATCGTCTATTTGTTTTACTGTCTTTAATCTATTAATTGTATTCAATTGCAAAAGTTGCATTTATGCAAAAGAGCCATGAATGCCTTCCTTTGTAAAAAGCCAAGATATGTATATATTTGCATTTACGTGGTGTGGCTTATGAGTACGGTGTGTACTCACGCTTGTTTTGATGAATCAAGCAGAGAGGAGTCTTCACCAAAGATTTGAGGACGAGTACATCGAAGGTGCTGATCGTGAGGTCTTGATCCCATCGGTTGCTCGTGGCGAATCGATGGGGTGCCACTACCGCTTATGTTTCATTGCCGTTTATTTCCTATGTTAGCCCTGCGTGGCTCAATATTTGTAAACTCGACCTTAAGGTCAAAACCATTATTTGTTAATCAAAGTTAACCGTTTATGTTATTATTCGCTTGTATGGAACGAATGCCATCTTTGTTGACACTGTGTGCACTAGCATGATCCTGGGCTAGTGCGTTAAACACAGAGGGTCCCGAACCATAGTTTTGGGACCCGACAGATTTCCTCCCCATTTCTCTACGAAAATTGTGGCATTCAAACCGCCACTCCCCACCTCCCCCATTCCCGCCCGTTGCCCCCTCAATCACGCGCACGATCGCCGAATTTTCACCATAACCGCCGTGATGGCCGCACGACCCGATCTCCTCGCCTAGTGCCCCTCCACCCCTATAAAAGGGAGCACGAGGAGCCCCTCATCTCACTCATTCCCTCCCCCTCACCCACTCCTCCTCCCTCGCTCTCTTTTGGCCGGATTTCGCAAGTATTCGCCGTAGGCCGCCGCCCTTTGTGCCGCCTCTAGCGCCGCCGTCGACAACTCCCTAGAGATTCCGACCACACCGTCGGCATCGTGGCACCAAGTCCTACCCCGTGCTCACCCTCTCGTCACCGAAGCATCGCCGGAGCAACGTCGCCTCCACGAGCGAAGCCGCGCCGACGTCGTTGTCCTCGCCTCCGGCCATCCGTAGACGTTCCTCCACAACCAAGGTGAGCACCGGCATCTCCATCATCCCCTATCTCCATTCCACCGCTCGCCAGCCGTCGGAACGCCGTCGTTCGCCGGCAACATCGCCATCTAAACCATAGACCGAAGTTTCTTCTTTTGTGAATTTCGTCGCCGTCGAGCTAGCTCCGGCCACATCGTCTCCACCCATGGATTCGCATCGTCGTGCTCTACGTGATGCTCTCCTCCTCTCACCGAGGCCGTCACCGAAGCACCGCCGGCACCATGTCCAACCGCCTACCATGGGCTGTGCTTGCTGTTCGGCCGTTTGGAAAGAAGAACAGTAACAAATTTAATTAGTCGTTGCTTTGAGCTTAGCTCTTGTCCATTTTAATCTTCCAAAAATTCTTGCTCTCACATGCAAACTCCAAATCCGTTGATTCCCTCACCTAAATTCATCTAAATTCATTCTCTACTTCCAGTAGTTATTTTATGATTTTTGGATTTTATTTGGAATTTATTTGAATTTTGTTTGAATTCGGATCGTTTACGCGTATAGATTTCGACGACTTCGGACGATCGGATTTCGACACCGTTTGAGAACAAAGATTAATCAAGCAAGGCAAGTTACATTCTTGATCATATCGCACCCATTATTTCAAATTATTTATTCTGTTTTAAATTATTATTGCATGCTTATTTTTATCCAGTTATTTAAATTCCTATTTTAAATTATAGTTATACCTAAATCCTTTGTACTGCCAATTTTGACATTGAAATAAACATACCTTGACACCTTAGATGAAAGTCTAGTTTGTGCAATAGTATGAACTAGAAAGTTTTGGGAAAAATTATGCTTAGCCATGCTTAGATCCGAAATACTTGATTTGGGGAATTTTAGCCAAAAATCAAATATTGTTTAAATTGTATCCATAATATTGGTGTGTCATGGAAGTTTATAAATGACTTTGCAAAATAAAATAAAATGATGGTTTGTACTTAGGCGAAATGGTTGTCTGGATGGTGCATGGTTATGCACGAGCTCAATCTGGTTAGGGGCGAGGCCCATGGGTTTTGTGGAAAGTTGCCCAAGTCAGTTAAGGACCGGCCTCTGGGCGTTCCTTTGCTATGCCTATAATGGGCTATGCCTCACCGTGCAACCACATGTCCTCAGAATGGGGCGTAGGATCTGGCTAATTAATTTGCATAGTTCCATCGCGGTTGATCCTGTATGTACGTGGGTGGTCTTTCATGGCCTGTATTTCATGACTACTTTATTCCCACCAGGCATAAGAGGGGGCACCCATTAGCCCGGCGGATTTCTATCCAAAGGGGGGATTTGTGAAACCTTAATGAGGGTGGACTGCGGTGGAATGATGCATTGTAAAGGCCTTGTCATGAACTCTAGACTTCTTACCTTCGGCAGCGAGAGGTGGCATTGACGGATGCCGAACAAACTAGAGGAATCATGTCATGTGGGTAAAGTGTACAACCTCTGCAGAGTGTAAAACTATTCGAATAGCCGTGTCCACGGTCATGGACATGCTAGCAAAGCCTCTCAAAGTTAGACTTTGATTTTGATTTCAAAAGACTTCATCAAATGGATTATGCAAATGGGAATTGGGCGGGAAGCCATGTGATAGGAGGGTATCCTTTACCATTCATGTGTGAATGTTATCTGACTATAAAACTGAGAATTTATAAAATGAATTTTAGTTATGTAATAACTACTTTGGAACTTAGTACAAGTATTTAAAGAAAATGCTGCTTTATGCAAATCAACCATATTAAGCCTTCCTTTGAGATATCCATATATGCATGTCATTCTGTTATTTAACGGGTGTAACTTGCGAGCACGGTAGTTGTGCTCATACTTGCTTTATGCAAACAAATTTCAGAGGAGAAGGACTTCACCATCGGTGTGGATCTCGACGACTAGGCCGCTACCCCAGTCGATTGCCTGTGGCAGATCAGCTGGACTCCACTACTTCTTCGTCATCCACTGTGTTCATTATTGTTGGCTTGTAAGCCCCTTTTGTAATAAACTCTGTTGTTAATTATTAATAAAGTTATGCGATTTATGGATGTTACCATATCTGTTTAACTGTGTGAACTAGCTACTGATCATGGGACTAGTTCAGAAATACACAGAGGATTTGGGGTATTATCCCGGGTCCTACAGTGAACAAATACTTCAAGCTTTTGTGATCCGAATACACTTCACAATGATTACCGATTAGGTAATGTCGCCAAATCTTAAGTGCATGAATCACAGCAGCTAGCTCCAAGTCATGGGTAGGATAGTTGAGTTCATGAGGTCTCAATTGCCTTGATGCATAGGCCACTACCTTGCCTTCTTGTATAAGGATACACCCGAGTCCTCGAGGAGAAGCATCGCAAAAGATATCGAAGCTTTGATGAACATCAGGAAGAACGAGAATGAGAGCTGTGGTCAAACGCTTCTTGAGTTCTTGAAAACTCTCCTCGTAATCAGCGGACCACAAGAACTTCTTGTCCTTCTTGAGCAACTCAGTCATCGACTTCACGATCTTAGAGAAGTTCTTGATAAAGCGACGATAGTATCCCGCTAAACCAAGAAAACTCCGAACTTCGGTTACCGACTTGGGCTGACCCCAAGAAAGCACATCGCTGACCTTGCTAGGGTTAATGGCTACGCCTCCCGCTGAAAGAACATGGCCCAAGAAGGCCACTTCCTTCAACCAGAACGCGCACTTGCTGAACTTCGCATACTGCTGGTGCTCACGAAGCTTTCCCAACACAAGCTTCAAATGCTCGGCGTGTTCTTCATCGTTCTTGGAGTAGATAAGAATATCATCGATGAAGACCACCACAAACTTATCCAAATACTCCATGAACACCGAATTCATGAGATTCATGAACAAGGCAGGAGCATTGGTCAAGACGAAAGACATGACGGTATACTCGTACAAACCGTAACGAGTAGAGAAGGCCGTCTTTGGAATATCCTCAGGTCTGATCCGAACTTGATGATATCCCACTCTCAAATAAATCTTGGAGAAAACTTGAGCTCCAGACAATTGATCGAAGAGGTCGTCGATGCGGGGCAAAGAGTACTTGTTCTTTACCGTTACTTCATTAAGCGGATGGTAATCGACGCACATGCGTAAAGTATTGTCCTTCTTCTTTACAAAGATTGCTGGACAACCCCACGGAGATGAGCTAGGGCGGATGAAACCCTTCTCTTGAAGCTCACCAAGTTGCTTCTTCAACTCTACCAACTCATTCGGTGGCATCCGGTAGGGCCTCTTTGAAATCGGGGCGGTACCGGGCGCCAACTCGATGACGAACTCGAGGTCTCGAACTGGTGGCATCCCAGGAAGATTCTCGAGAAAGACATCAGCGAAGTCACAAACCGTTGGAACTTCACAAATATCCAGAGCTGGCTTCACTTCGAGCGCGAAGAGATGCGGTCCTTACAGCTTCGGCGAAAAGCGAACCTGCTCATCGGACGGACTTGTGAGGTAGACGAACTTCTTGGCACAATCGATTTGTCCTGAATGTTGGGATAGCCAATCCATACCAAGAATCACATCCAAACTCACTGAATTGAGGAGGATAAGATTTTCCAAAAATCCTACTCCCTCAATCTCAACAGAAACATCCCGACACTCAGTTTCAGCTCTCAACTCCGAACCGGGAGAGCGAATGAGCAACGGGACTAACAGAGGAGCAAAAAGAAGCTCACTAACAGCAGCAAAAGACTTAGATACAAAAGAATGAGAAGCTCCTGAATCGAACAAAACAGTAGTAGGATGAGAGTTAACAAGAAGCGTACCCAATACGACGTCAGGTGCCTCCTATGCTCCCTCAGCGGACATGTGGTTGACGCAGCCACTTCCCATGCCTTGGATAGTAGGGACAACCTTCTGATCCTGAGAATGTCCACTTCCTTTCCCACGTCCTCCATTAGGACAAGGGGCCGCTCCGGTCTTCTTAGGGCAATTATTTGCATAATGACCCTTGACGCTACAAGAGAAACAAGTGACCTCGGCAACTGGATTGCGGAGGCCACCTGGCTGACTCGCAGGTGCACGTGGTCGAAACACGGCCTGTGAAGGACGAGGTGCCGGTGCTGAAGCCTGAGGATGGGGCACCTGGGCTTGCCCGAAGCGAGGACGGGGAAAGTTGGCCTTCGACGACTTCCGAGACTCCCACTTGCGCTTGCGGGACTCTCCCAGCGCTCTCCCCTTGTGCTCCGTGACAATGGCCTTGTTAACCAAGGTCTGAAAGTTGGGGAAGTCAACGATAGATAGCTTGTCCTGTAGCCAAGCAAGTAGATGATCACAGATCGTTACCACCAAAAATTAGGCTCGAGTCTGACCTAGCCCAACAGTAACTTTGACTAGGGTTTTAATTTTAAGTAGAAATTTGAGGGATTTTTAGAGATAGCAAACTAACTCCAAAAATTCTGAAATTTTAAATGGAGGTTCCTCACTCCAGGATAAACCTTACATAAAATTTCCAGAGATTTTTATGCACAACAGTTTTCTCCAAAAATTTCAGAAGGCTTGTTCTAGAGTTTGACCAAGGGTCAAACTGGTTTGACTGGCCTCCAAAAATTATCAAATAATTTCTAAAAATTATGAAATTTTTCAGAGGTGTCACACAGCTTCCCTAGAACCAAGGAAAATTATTTTCAAGAGTTGAACATAACATTTTCAACAAGGAGGTTATGACTTTAGTCAATTGGAGATTTTGGTTTTTGATTTCCCATAATTCCTTTACAAGATTTACAGAATTGTTCAAAAACTTCAAGATGCAAGAAAAGTTTTAATTTCTACTCATTTTCTTACATTTGAAACACACACCTATATTTGGGATGTTACAGAGGCCGTGGTGGGGGCGGTGTGGAGGAGCGGTGTTGGTGAGGCTCCGACAGAAATTGGGGTGGGGGAGTTGAGGGAGAAGAAGTGTGGTGGTGAGGCAAAGCCATTGCCGGAGTTGGGTGGGAGGGAGAGGTAGGGAGGTGGCAAATTTTACCTTGGAGCTGACCTCGACAGAGAAGGAGGCGGTAGGGAAAGCTTCAAATTCGGCCTGTGCTGGTGACGGGAGGGCAAGGGGAGGTGGTGTTAGGGGTACGAGTAGGCTACGATGGCAATAAATCAAAATTTTCTACCACATAAACCATGAAGCCAAGCAAGTTGATGATCACAGATCGTTACCACCAAACGCGCAAAGCAGCGGAAGAAGGGTTGGAACACCTGGTCCAAAGTAGAGCGCGTCGATGTAGTGGTCGTAGTCGATCATCCAGCGTCGAGCACGTCGGTGCGGTGGTCGTGGTCGATCGTCTCCTCCAACGACCTCTGCAGTTTGTTATGAAGATCGCGAATCGTCCTCAAGCGCAACAGCAACCGCAGTAGCGCCTCTATGGTATCCACACGTCCAGGGAACGAACAACCGCGCACCGGGGTGCTAGCACCAAGTTGCACGGCAGAGCTCTTAGGAAGATGGCGTCTAGGGTTTCGGTGGAACAACTCAACTCACGACTTTCATGTGTCTCGTTTGTTATGTTCACCACCTTCCCAACAGCCTCATGCATCTCCTTATATAGTGCTCGTGACGGATCCTATTCGAACACGTTTGACGAATCGTATCCATATTGGTTTGTTCCAACCCGTTAAGTGTGTGACCAGAGGTTCATGCGTGTCACAGACTCTAACCTTTTCCAACTACGAAGTTGTTAGCGGTTCCTAGCAGACATAACGATTCCCTAATACACACAAATTATATCGAATCTAACCTTAATGCAAAGATGATCTACCACTGTGTCCTCATCACTTACAACCGTGTCCTATCTCTATACGATTAAGTATTTGGTCACGACGATTCGTAACTCCTTACGACCAGGTTTCGACCACTCTGTGATTATGTTCAATCAGTCTATGACTAGCTTGTATCTCTATACGACCAGTTCATAACTGATCAAACTAAGCGACCTACTCGTGTATTCTCCCTTTGCCTCACGATGTCTGGTTGAACTCCAGGTGAGATGTTGTGTCATCCATGGACAGTTCAATACTTTCTCGATCGAGTGTCGGATAACTTCACGTGGTCGAGCACTTCGACCACTAGTGGCATGGCCATGCACTTTCTTTATCCGACCACAACGAGGGGCCTAGGGACACCTCTCCTGTTATGTTAGGAGGAGCAAATCCCATATCCAACCAGTTACATTCCTTCGCATGTTTCATAGCATACCCGAAAGCTACCTTTATAACTACCCAGTTACGAGTAGCGATTGGCAACCCCTAAGAGTGCTATTACACATGTAGGAAACCATACTGATCTCAGGTCTAAGGATTATACATCATCATTGCTTGAGACCAACTAACGACACATAGAATCATAACAATCTCAATAGTGTCTCAAGGTGGGTCAATCCAACCCCATGTTCTCTAACATGTGTTCACATTATTGATTCGATATCCCTATATCCATGACCGGTGAAACATGGTTATCAATCAATACACGTGCTGATCGATAGAGTCACTGGTGTTCTGACCATTAACATCCGACCAGGGATTCATTTAGAACAACATCATATAAGCTAAGAGTTTCACCAACAAGTCACATACTTGTTAATCTTCATAACCAATGATTCATTCAAGGAACAGGATAACAAATTATCCAATATTATGAACATAATGAAATATAATCATCTCCATGATTGCCTCTAGGGCATATTTCCAATAGTCTCCCACTTGTACTAGAGTCAATCATTCAGGTATCTAGTACCGATAGCTCTTGTGTGCACCTCATGCTTGGGCTGTGTGAGAGGCTTTGTCAACGGATCAGCAACATTTAAATCCGTATAAACTTTGCATATCTTAACATCTCTTCTATTCACTAACTCGCGAATAAGATGATAACGCCTGAGTATATGTTTGGACTTCTGATGGGATCTAGGCTCCTTAGCCTGAGCAATGGCTCCATTGTTGTCACAATAGAGATCCATTGGGCTCGAGACACTCGGAACCACACCCAACTCAGCAAGGAACTTCCTTATCCAAACACCTTCTTTCGCAGCTTCAGAAGCCGCAATGTACTCGGCCTCCATCGTAGAATCAGCAACCGTCTCTTGCTTGGAACTTTTCAAGCTCACTGCACCTCCATTCAAAATGAATACAAAACCAGATTGCAAACGATAATCATCTTTGTCGGTTTGAAAGCTTGCATCGGTGTAACCATTTACAACTAGCTCTTTATCATCGCCATAAACTAGGAATGCATCCTATGTCAAACGCGCATGGTGTGTGTATCTATTTCTAAGATCACATCTGTGGACGGTATTTTCACCGTCTTCAGGTCTAACGTTGTACGTCAACCACGATAAGGTTTTGGATGGCTGTAGGTACACCGAGAGAGTTAATTATTGAGATGAAATTCCTGAAATACCGGTACTCTCTGGAAAATACGTACCGCTCATCATTCGGAAATACCGGTGTGCGGTCGTACCGCTCAAGGAACGCCGGTACTACCGCAGCAATGATTTGCAATCCAAACTTACTGGACGGCTCAGATCAAATGGGCCGTTCGGACCACACGTTTAAACCACACGATCTTGAACTTTCAGACAGTCCGAACATCCCACGGCATTACCGCCAAAGCAAATGCGGTCATACCGCTAAGCGGTAGTTCCGCCATGTATTCTCGGGTACTACTGCAGCTCAAGAGAGCAACACATGCTTAGAAGGCATCGTTCTGTAAAAAACGTACCGCCAACAAAACAACGGAACAACCGGGTTGCGGTCATACCGCACCACGAGCCGGTCGTACCGCTGAGCGGTAGTACCGTTGACAACACGTCGGTACTACCGATCTTTCTGAGAAAATAACAGTTTGCATCAAAAAACAAACTCAATTGCAAAACACATTTGACAATTGACAATTGACAAATGATGCAAACAAAAATTAAAGGCAAGATTCTCAATAAGTTGCAAAACACATTTGCCAACTTTTAGAATCAATGCCACCAAGGAATAAGGTACATGGACTTAAATCATTTGCAAAACACATTCGCAAACTAAAGTCACATGCTACAAGGATTATGCATGAGCCTCAACTACTTGCAAAACAAATTAGCAAATATTGGCAACATGCTAATGAGAGCTAGAGCAAACACAATGAGCTATCAACACATGACTAACTCAAGCTACTAGTCAAAGACCCATCTTAATAGTATGGCAACCTATACTAGCAATCCGGTCTTCCATCTAAACACCAAGACCGGTAAAAGACTAGGAACACATCCTTAGCCCTAGCTAGTCATACCATTGCTATGCACATCCTCTTGAAGCTTGATGACGCACATCTTCACTTCAAGTCCGGGTTCCTGACTTGAATATACATCAACTCATGATGCACTCTTTTGACTTGACCTCCATCAACACATGATGGATCTTTTCTTGACTTGATGATCAACTCATGATCATTTCTTCTTAGAGATCTTGATACGCATCAAAACATGATGCATCATTTACTCCAAGCTCTTGACTTCAATATCATCAACACATGATGATCTTCTCCACTTCGGGTTCTTGGCTTGAACATCATCAACACATGATGATTTTCTTTATCCCGAGTCTTGACTTGATGATGATCAACTCATGATGTCATCCAAAGTCTTTAACATCATGAAACATAACCTATTTCACCAACTCATGGAAAACATTAGTTCCACAATGTGATTGTCATTAATTACCACAACATACCATTAATTCATAATGGTGGGACAAGATACTTCAATCTTTCTGTCTTTGGTAATTGATGACAACCACTTCAATTACAAATAATTGAATGTAGATTTGTATGAGTATATATAAACTACACAAGTTGTATATACTCAAAAGATATGCTTCAAAGTAAAGATCCTTAATATATGTGGATAAGGAATATGGATCAATACTAATGAAACCGCAAAACATAGAGTGAGCTCCCCCTAAATGTGTGCATACACAAATGTGTAGTAAGAACATATGCACATATTCAAGTTAAATTTTTGGTGGAGTTCAACCTATATTTTGGATCCGAGGAATTGAACAAGATAGGAATATAATGTCGAATGCATACCTCTTTGATTTTCACCTTTATATCCAATTGAGACTAAGCAATAGGTATATCAATAAACATGTTAGTCTCACAAATGGATTTGTCATTAATCATCAAAATACTCCATTAACTCATAATGGCGGGTCTAGATTCTTCAATCTCCCTATTTTTGGTGATTGATGACAAATCCTTTAACAATAGCAACATTTGGATATAAATCAACATAAGATAAGAATTTAAGCTATTTGACTATTTGCATGCATGACACAAAGCTAACTATGCATGGAATAAGGTGAAAATACAAGAGAGAATCCAAATGTTCTCCCAAAACATTCTCCCCCTTTGGCATTAAACACCAAAAAATCTAAAATAAATCGAAGCCAAAAGGAGTCTTTGCAAATAAGTTTTCCCATATAATAGATTACCTTTTTTTTAAAGTAAACCCAAAATATTTAATATGTTTTTCACATAAAAAAAAACTCCCCCTTACACAAAGGTTGTTGTTGGCAATCTTTTCTTCTCCTTTGACACACAAAGGCTTGGTTTTCTCCATCCGATCGATATCTCCCTTTTTGTCACCTCTTTGAAATATATCCATCCAAAACTTATGATGACTTCAACTTCTCTTATTTGACCATAACTTGTAACCAAATTCTTCTTCCTTTGACATTTTAGCGCCAAAAATGTCTATTTGTAGATCACACTTGAAAGGTAGACTTTAAGCCTCACTTGTAGATACCACATGTCGACAAGACTTGAACTTGCAAAGTACTTGAACTTCTCTCGCAAAGATCTTCAAAGAAAGCATCCAAAGAGAAGAGGAAAAGAGAGAATCCGCTTGTACACGAAAAGTACTTGAGCTTGGTCAAGAGAAGTAAGATCGGCAAGGAATGAAATTAGATACCACTTAAAAGGATAAAATGATATCACGTGAAATAATACCACTTGTAAAGACAAGGGTGAATCTCATGCCGAGGTCAAGATGATCAATAGAAGCTACCACTTGGAAAGAATAGCATTTTTATGATAAAAATATCATAATGTGAACAAAATGGTATATGGAGTCAAATAGGCACTTAAGGGTAGCTAGCGAATACAATCAAGGATCAATTTGACCAAGGGAAGCAGCCAAAATAGGTTTAGAAATGAATTGAATTGAAATGACTGTTTTGACAGAAAAATCGGTAGTACCGCAATTGAATGGCCAGTAGTATCGAAAAACGATAGTACCGCTGGAATAATGCCGGTAGTTTCGATTTTTTTGGGACTTCAAGGATAGATATTGGAATTGAGATATATTCAAATGATCCTTAGTTTTTGCATTCAAATAAATATATCTAGGATCATTATGCAAGAGATAGAAGATAGACACATCAATGAATATAGTTTTTATAAATTAGTCTTTTGTTTTTGCAAATGAAACTTATTTTGAAGAACCTTCTCCAAAAGATTCAAATTGAGCAATTAAAGATATTTCAAGCAACCAATTGCATGTGTGAGTCATTAATACTATTATGGACCTATTCATGTGAATAATCTTGGCTCAAATGGCAAAACTCACTTAAGTGTTAGAAAGTGACCATTTAGGTCAAGCTAGCATTTTGGACGAGTTTCAAAATCAAATAACTTTTTCTAGGTTGGCCTTTTGGAAATCTTGTGAATACCAAAAAATGTTTAGAATAGCCAACTCTAGGATTTTCCTCTTAGGACGATTTTCAAATTCCTTTTAGAATAGATTTTACACAAAAATCTAGTTTATGTCAAAAACAAGATACTATAATCTAAAATCTTGGATATAAACTCATTTTCACTTGAAATAGGTTTTTCTTGAGACAAAACATTTGGGAAACCTTTGAAAAGCATTTGTATACATTTTGCAACTAGTTTTTCAAAGGATTACTAATAGTTATAAATTTTTTGACTTTTGGCTAAAAGGCTTAATTTTGGAAAACATTACTAGTACTTAATTTATTTGGGCACACTTAGGGATGTGATATACATGTATATGACTTAGCACTCCCCCTTAATGTGCCACAACCAACTTGCTCAAGATTTTAATAATGATGATTAAGAACAAGAGCAAGAATACCCTTTGTAAGATTTTCATGAAATGCAACCTACACAAGATAAAGGGCTAGATACTTCAATGTAAATACTTATTACCAAGATAGCATTGGTTTATGATATGAATTGATCTTCCTCAAGCTAGCTTCATATTTTGCATATGATGGAATCCACCTCTTCATGAGTGAGCCAAACCTCCAATGCTTCTCCAAATACCTATTTATCATTTAAACACCTTTTGGTATCCAAACTCGATTGGGTCCTTGAATGTTAGTCACAATAGATTTGGGCACCCAAATGGCCCTAACAATAATCTTGGGTGAGCTAACAATCTTAGCAAACACATTTCCATATTTATCCTTCCTAAGCAAATAATGATCATTATAAAGAATGGGCTTAGGAGAGATACCTTTGGGACATTGTTTACCAATGTGTCCCTTTTCCCGGCAATGGTAGCAAGTTGGGCTTTTGCTTCCCTTACTTGTCTTCTTTTCTTGCTCCTTGCCGGTTTGCCTCTTCTTTGAATGTCTTCACTTGACATCCATTTGATTTGGGCACACCGAGGCTTTGTGACCCTTCTCATTGCATCCAAGACACTTCATGTATTTCTTCGTGTGTCTTGCATTGTGCCTTGTCTTACTATTCTCCTTCTTCATGGAGATGAAGCCAATGCCACTCTTGTCATGAAAGCTTCTTTGCTTGCTTAAAATGTCATCGAGAATGGCTTTCCCTTTGAAACTTCTATCCAAGTCATTAGTCAATTTCTTGACTTGGGCCTTGAGCTATTTGTTTTCCTCTACAAGGTTAGTCTCAAAAGACATAGAGGAAATAGAAGCATCTATTTTTGAGCAACAAGGCATATCAAGCAAATCATCACAAGAAGTGGATATACTAACCTTAGATTAAATGCAAGGGTTAGCAACTACACAAGGCATATCATCTAATAAATTGCATGTAATGTCTATATCCACTTTGGACTTATTGAACTCCTTAAGGAGGAGAGACTCGTGCCCATCCTTTAGCACATCATAATTATTTTGAAGAGAGATATGCTCTTTCTTCAAAACTTTGAATTTAGACATCTCCTTGCCAATAAATTCATTTAAGTCCACTAGCATGTCCATCAAATCATTATATGAAGGCTCTTCATCATCATTTACCTCATTGTTACCTTTTACCATGAAGCTGTTGGGGTACGGGTAGGCTACGACAGCAACAAATCAAAATTTTCTACCACGTAAACCAAGAAGCCAAGCAAGTAGATGATCACAGATCGTTACCACCAGACGCACAGAGTAGCGGAAGAAGGGTTGGAGCAGCCTGGTCCAATCGTAGAGCGCGTCGATGTAGTGGTCGTAGTCGATCGTCTAGCATCGAGTACGTTGGTGCGGTGGTCGTGGTCGATCGTCTCCTCCAGCAACCTCTAAAGTTCCTTATGAAGATCGCGGATCGTCCTCAAGCGTAACAGCAACAGCAGTAGCGCCTCTACGGCATCCACACGTCCAGGGAAGGAACAACCATGCGCCGGTGTGCTAACACCAAGTCGCACGGCAGAGCTCTCAGGAAGATGGCGGCTAGGGTTTCGGTGGAACAACTCAACTCACAACTTTCGTGTGTCTCGTTTTTTATGTTCACCACCCTCCCAATAGCCTCATGCATCTTCTTATATAGTGCTCGTGACGGATCCTATCCGAACACGTTTGACGAATCGTATCCGTACTGGTTTGTTCCAACCCGTTAAGTGTGTGACCCTGTAGGTTCATGCGTAATCAATTGTGACTCGGAAACCCTTTCCGATCACGAGTCGTTAGTGGTTCCTAGCAGGACATAACGATTCCCGAATACACACAAATTATATCGGACGAACCTTAGTGCAATATGATCTACGACCAGGTCCCCATTACTTACAACCAGGTCCTATCTCTATACGATCAGTTCGTATTTGGTCACGACCAGTTCGTAACTCCTTACGACCAGGTTTCGACCACTTTGTGATTTCGTTCGACCAGTCTACGACCAGCTCGTATCTCCATACGACCAGTCCGTAACTGATTGAACTAAGCGACCTACTCGTGTATTCTCCCTTTGCCTCACGATGTCTGGTTGAACTCCAGGTGAGATATTGTATCATCCATGGACTGTTCAATACTTTCTCGATCGAGTGTCGGATAACTTCACGTGGTCGAACACTTCGATCACTAGTGGCATGGCCATGCACTTTCTTTATCCGACCACAACGAGGGGCCCAGAGACATCTCTCCTGTTATGTTAGGAAGGGCAAATCCCATATCCGACTAGTCACATTCCTCTGCATGTTTCATAGCATACCCGAAAGCTACCTTTATAACTACCCAGTTACGAGTAGCGATTGGCAACCCCTAAGAGTGCTATTACACATGTAGAAAACCAAGCTGATCTCGGGTCTAAGGATTGTACATCACCATTGCTTGAGACCAACTAACGACACATAGAATCATAACAATCTCAATAGTGTCTCAAGGTGGGTCAATCCAACCCAATGTTCTCTAACATGTGTTCACATTATTGATTCAATATCCCTATATCTATGATCGGTGAAACATGGTCATCAATCAATACAATGTGCTGGTCGATAGAGTCAATAGTGTTTCGACCACTGACATCTGACCAGGGATACATTTAGAACGACATCATATAAGTTAAGAGTTTCACCAACAAGTCACATACTTGTTAATCTTCATAACCAATGATTCATTCAAGGAACATGATAACACATTATCCAATATTATGAACATAATAAAATATAATCATCTCTATGATTGCCTCTAGGGCATATTTCCAAGAGAAGCATGTAGACATGTCAAATAGTGATGGAGCCTCATTTGCATTTGAGAGGTTTGATGGATCTTTATTTATGGCTAGCCTGACAAAATGTCTTCTTTTGTCATCCTTCTTCTTTCTTGATGATGACTTAGGCTCTTCTTCATCTTCACCATCATAAGGACACTTCGAAGCAATGTGTCCCATTTTTGATAATTGTGGCATCTTAGAGTCTTGTGATGCTTTGTACTTTGGGATGAGCTTGAATGCTTATGTAAATCACGTCTCTTCATTAGATCTTCCATTTTGTTCATGAGAGTGACCAATTCTTCTTCGGTGTCATCATCTTCCTTATCTTGATTCTCATTTTCACTTGAATCACATGTAGCTTTGAAAGCATGAATTCTCTTGCTTGAAGTTGAGGCCATCTCCTTGATCTCATCTTTGTCCTTCTTGTACATTTCATTTGTGAGGAGATTTCCGAAAAGGGCGGTAGGAGTCATTCTTGGCAATTTGGATGAATTGAGGAATAATGTCACCAAGGTCTCATATTTGTCCGGTAGAGCCCTAAGTATCTTGCGCACAATATCAAGATCGGTTAGATCACAAGATAGGCCTTTGAGCTCATTTACTTTGTTGATCATTCTAGAATACATCTCATTGATGCTCTCATGAGGCAATATGGTAAATGACTCATATTTGAGCTTTAACCTATGCAATTTAACTTCTTTGACCGTAGAGGTCCCCTCATGAATTTCCATGGAAGTTGCCCAAACATCATGAGCATTTTCAAAGTTGCTCACTCTATTGAACTTCTCTACACTCAAAGCGCTAAATAGAGCATTAAAGCTTGAGCGTTGAGTTGCAAGTTTTGCACTTCCCTTTAAGTGGGGTTTTGTGGATCAATTGGAATAGCAAAACCCGCATCAACAATTCTCCATATGTTAGGGCTCATGGCCTTAATAAAGATGGTCATTCTAATTTTTCAATGTGCATAGTTTGAACCATCAAAGTGTGGTGCTCTACTAAAAGAGAAACCCTCACTAGCCATCCTTTACTCTCTAGGCGGTAAAGCCTAATAAATGAGAGACCAAACTCTGATACCACTTGTAAGATCGAGGAGGCCGACTAGAGGGGGGCGAATAGGCGGTTTTAAAACTTCTTTGGCCAAAACCGAGTTATATGCGGAATTGTAAATCAATTCGGTTTTGCACAATTAAAGCCTAAAACAACTAGTTTTTACTAAGTGCACCAACAATATGAGACTATATAAGAGATAGCAATTATACACAAACAAGTAAGCAATTTAATATAAGGAATGTAAATTGCAATAGTAAAGCACAAGAACAAACCACAAAGACACGATGATGTTTCACCGTGGTGATCGGAGACTTGCCAGTCTCTTCTAATCCACATTAAGGTAAGCCCAAAATCAATTAGACCGGCTCCACGAATTAAGCCAAACACTTCCGAGGTAAGTCCAACCACTTGGACCGGTTTCAAACTAAACCAACACCTCGATCCACTAGGGTTGCTCTTCCTCCACTCTGTAGATGGCGAGCACCAAGCCACTCACAAACGCCCGGGTCTTCTCACAACCTTCTTTAAGAAAATCACCGAACCACGACGTCTTCACACCGTCTAGGTGTCGGCAAACACTAAGAGTAACAAGTCTAGGACTCTCACTTAAACTAATCAAGTGTTTAAGCTCAAGTGGATATACAATCCACTACCTAATGCAACACATGCACTTAGGGTTTGCTCTCCAAGCTCACTAAGTGCAACATATGCACAAAAGAGATGAGAGGGCTTGCTCTTAGCTCAGGGGAGTGTGTAATGGCACCAGCAACTCTCCCACAACCGGCCAAGGTGGGTATTTATAGCCCATACACAAAAACTAGCCGTTGGAAGAGAAGATGCTGAAAAATCAGCACAATCGGTACTGGACGGCTCAGATCAAATAGGTCGTTCGGACCACGCTTTTAAACCACACGATCTTGAACTTTCGGACGGTCCGAACGTCCCATGGTATTACCGACAAAGTAAATGCGATCGTACCGCTGAGCGGTAGTACCGCTGACAACACGTCGGTACTACCGATCTTCCTGAGAAAACAACAGTTTGTATCCAAAAACAAACTTAACTGCGAAACACATTTGACAATTGACAAGTGATGCAAACAAAGATTAAAGGTAAGATTCTCAACAAGTTGCAAAACACATTTGCCAACTTTTAGAATCAATGCCACCAAGGAATAAGGTACATAGACTTAAACCATTTGCAAAACACATTCGCAAACTAAAGTCACATGCTACAAGGATTATACATGAGCCTCAACTATTTGCAAAACACATTAGCAAATATTAGCAACATGCTAATGAGAGCTAGAGCAAACACAATGAGCTATCAACACATGACTAACTCAAGCTACTAGTCAAAAACCCCTCTTAATAGTACGGCAACCTATACTAGCAATCCGGTCTTCCATCCAAACACCAAGACCGGTAAAATACTAGTAACACATCCTTAGCCCTAGCTAGTCATACCTTCGATTTGCACATCCTCTTGAAGCTTGATGACGCACATCTTCACTTCAAGTCCGGGTTCCTAACTTGAATATACATCAACTCATGATGCTCTCTTTTGACTTGACCTCCATCAACACATGATGGATCTTTTCTTAACTTGATGATCAACTCATGATCATTTCTTCTTAGAGATCTTGATACGCATCAACACATGATGCATCATTTACTCCAAGCTCTTGACTTCAATATCATCAACACATGATGATCTTCTCCACTTCGGGATCTTGGCTTGAACATCATCAACACATGATGATTTCCTTCATCCCGAGTCTTGACTTGATGACGATCAACTCATGATGTCATCTAAAGTCTTCAACATCATGGAACATAACCTATTTCACCAATTCATGGAAAACATTAGTTCCACAATGTGATTGTCATTAATTACCACAACATACCATTAACTCATAATGGTGGGACATGATACTTCAATCTTTCTGTCTTTGGTAATTGATGACAACCACTTCAATTACAAATAATTGAATGTAGATTGGTATGAGTATATATAAACTACACAAGTTGTATATACTCAAAAGATATGTTTCAAAGTAAAGATCCTTAATATATGTGGATAAGGAATATGGATCAATACTAATGAAACCACAAAATATAGAGTAAACTCCCCCTAAATGTGTGCATACACAAATGTGTAGTAAAAACATATGCACATATTCAAGTTAGATTTTTGGTGGAGTTCAACCTATATTTTGGATCTGAGGAATGCAACAAGATAGGAATATAATATCGAATGCATACCTCTTTGATTTTCACTTTTATATCCAATTGAGACTACGCAATAGGTATATCAATAAACATGTTAGTCTCACAAATGGATTTATCATTAATCATCAAAATACTCTATTAACTCATAATGGCGGGTCTAGATTCTTCACGTACTCAGTCAGATGATGACAATGCCAATGTAAATGCTAGTGGCCAGTCACCAGTCCCTGGAGTCGCAGATCCAAGTATGGCACAACTTCTAGCAGCTCAAACTCAATTCATGAGTGCGATGATGTAGAATATGAACAGTATGATGACTCAACAAAGTCAGACTGCCGTTGCAATAGTTAACTTGTTGAATCAAAATAGCTAGAGTAACAAGAATAATCAAGCAGCAGCTGTTCCGCCACTGGCTCATCATCATTCCAAGCTATCAGAGTACATGAGGACTCGTCCTCCTACATTTTCTCATTCGTCAGAACCTTTGGACGCGGAAGATTGGATCCGTTTAGTTGAGAAAAAACTCGCCATTGCTCAACACAACAATCGTGAGAAAGTTCTTTATGTTTCACATCAATTGGAAGGTACAGCCGCAGAATGGTGGGAGAACTACACCGCAGCTCATGAAAATTCGCATGCCATTGCTTGGGAGGAATTTTCAACACCTTTTCGTCAAGCTCATGTTCCAGATGGTATTGTGGAAATGAAGAAGAATGAATTTCGTGAACTACAGCAAGGAAACCTGTCTTTGGGTGAATATCTCAACAAGTTCGCACAACTTTTTCGCTATGCTCCAGAAGATGTTGCTACAGATAATGCACGTCAGAAGCGATTCAAGCGTGGACTGAACCCTAGTTTGAAAGTGCAAGTTATTGGAAATGATTATGTTGATTTTTAGCATATGGTGGACAAAGCTGTGCTCATAGAAGATTCTCGTCATGAGCTAGACGAATCTCGCAAAAGGAAGATGATACAACATGGAGTTCATCAGAATCAACTACAAAGAGCTAGAACCAATGCTCAGCAACCTTTTCGTCCTAGTAATTCATATACTGGATTCAGAACCCCTGCCCCGGTATCACATGCAGGAAATTCAGGAATTTCCAATGTCAACAATAGCAACAATCAACAACCTTAGAGGGCCAACAATTCAATTGAAGGAATCCAATGTTACAACTGTCGTGAGATAGGTCACTATGCTAACAAGTGTTCACAGAAGCAAGGACTAACACTAATTCCTTTCAATTTGGGAGCTACACTAGCCAGTACTTCTTTACTAGGAGCAGGAAGAGGAATGCCTAGGACTCCAAATCAAGCTACTAGGACTCCATCAACTGCATCAAGAGGAAGGTTGAATCACGTCACTGCAGAAGAAGTTCAACAAGTTCATCACGTCGTTTCTGGTAAGTCTTTAAGTTAGACCTGCGTCAGAATCTATTCTCTAGTCAGCCCGAATCTCGGGAATGAGATTCCTTTTAAGGGGGAAAGGTTTGTAACATCCCAAAAATTTGGTCTGTTTTGAGTTTTAAAAGAAAAGTAACTATTTGAATTTTTCTGGTAAAGTTAAAAGCTTAATTAGAATTTTCAGAGTTCAAAAACAATTTAATATGAATAATGTCAACATCAACTATTATCAAAATTATTTTATTTAGATTCTTTGTGCTTGGATATATTTTCTAGAATTTTTCCGAGTGCATTTGCAATTTTCTATTTGGTATTTGGATTTTCTGCTATTTTCTAAAAAGAAAAAGATAATAAAATCTCAGAAATAGAGTTGGGCCGAAACCCAACTCCTGTTCCAGCCTAGAGCGGTACTATGCGGCCCAATCCATCTCGCTTTCGGCCCATTTTTCACGCAGCCCGCATCCTTTCCCTTCGCCGCGCACACGTGAGTGGCCCCACCGGTCAGTCACCTTCGCGTTGTTTGCGACGCAGCCGCATCCGAGTCGTAGTCACGGCCGTGTGGACCCGCTTGCCACATCATCTTCATCTTCCTCTCGAACTCTCCCTCTTTCCTTTTGAGTTCTTCGCGCGCCGCCGCCGACTTCTTTGTGGACTCCTCATCCTCGCCCTATTTAAAACCCCAAGGCCCTCGGAAGAGGCACCCCGAGCCACGTCGCATTGAAACCCTAGCCGCCTGTGCCCTCGTCAGCGCCTAGAGCCCTAGCCTCCATCGTCATCTTCAGCGCCGGCCACAAGACCTTGTCGTCACCATCGCCGCTCCAGTGCTCCTCGACGCCCGTGGTCGCCACCATCGGAGTCGTCGCAATGCCCGCATCCCGGAACCTCCATCGCCTTGGCCGGAGGATCCCTTCTTCACCATCGTCGATGAGCCCAAACCTCAGTCTCTGGCTAAACCTCACCGCCGGCCGCTACGATCAACCACGACCACCCGTGAGCACCTTCACGTGATCGCTGTCACCTTCTCTACCTCCCCGTACCACCCGCCGCCGTCACGGATCTCCAGGACCCGAAAGGCCGCTTCCTCGCCGCCGAGCCACGCCACGCCAATGTCGTGAGCTTGTGCAGACATGGCAACAAGCGTGTCGCCAATTGTCACCACATCAGCGCACGCATGGCGGTTTAGATCCAAACCTCAAGCCCGGTTCGGTGGACATGGTTCACCGTGAACCGTGAGGCTGACATGTGGGTCCCACATGTCAGATTTTTCTTTTTATTTCTTTTATTCTAGAAAATCCATTGTTGACGTCATCGTTGCGTAATAATCTGATTTTTCTTTTAAGAAATAATTCTAAAATTGGAATAATCCAAAATTAGGGTTTTTTTTAGACTCAAACTTCCAAAGCCCATATATTTTGCATCCGAACTCCGATTCAATCCATTCAAATTCCTAAATTCATATAAATTCAAGATCAATTTATCTGAGATTTTTATTTAATTTTTGGAGTTTGTTTTGTCTCTATTATTTATTTATTTGTTTTATTTGCCTGTTTGCGAGTAGCGTTGATACTTCGGGAAGCTTTGAGCAAGGAGGAGTATACCAAGATCAAGATCAATCCCAGGATTTATTCCAAGGCAAGCCATAGTCCATTGATCATATTGAACCTATGATTTGAAAAGTATATTGTTTGATACAACTGCATGCTATCTTTATATAAATCGTTTTGGGATTAGTTATTAGCTGTTGTCATTATGCCTCCTTTGATTATTTGAATGCCATGAATTCTTTGTCGCCATAGCATGGATATTTCTAGTTGGACATACTTGTATCACCAACATGGGTATCGTATATATGCTTAGTTTAGCTTAGTTACGGTGGGTTCATTATCACATATGTCATAATGATTAATCTTGACTTAATGAAATATGGAATCGTGGTGGTTAGCCGCTGCTATTACTAAAATTTGTGTACCATGACGGGGTGTGTCATTGGTCTTGGTTAAACAAAATAGTTTTCGCTCAGGTGAGTGGTTGGTGGATAGTGGTGGTGTTTCAACACGCTGTGGGTTTGTGGTATTCTCGCATGAGTAACTTATCAAGGACTTAATCTTGTACGCCATTGAACTGGGCCTTTTGTACAACCACATGCCTGATGGGATGGGACTAACCTAGTAGGTTATGGAGTTTTGGCTTTTGACATCTCAGGTAGTTTATGGGTGGAGGTGTGTATCCTTTTCTAATGTCACATCTATGGGCGGCATTTTCACCGTCTCCAGGTCCAACATTGTACGTCAACCACGATGTGGTTTTGGATGGCTGTAGGTACAATGGGAGAGTCAATTGTTGAGATGAAATTCCTGAAAGGTTTTGTTGTGGTCAACTCTGATCCAGTTGATTGCATCTTGTGGGTAAAGTGTACAACCTCTGTATAGTGTCAATTGATCTATTCGAATAGTCGTGTCCTCGGTAATGGACATGTCTGGGGATTTCACATGGGAGATAGAGTTTCTTTAAATTGAGTCGGAGTGTGAATGAGATGTTCACTTGATGAATATAATATTTGTTTGGTGAACAGGTAATTCACTTGGTGGTTTATGTCGATTGGTGAATTGGGGATTCACTTATCATTAGTTGGTTGGGAAGTGAATGGGAAGTTCACTAGTTGTTTCAAAGAAATTGTTTAATTACTTATTATTGTTTTCAACTATGCATTTCAATCTATTTATTATAAATGTTGCTTTCTGCAAAAGAACCATACAGATAACCTTTGTTAGGCCGTGCATGAATACTATCTGCATACATTTCCCTACGGCTTACTGAGTGCTTTATGTACTCACAGCTTATGCCTTTGTTGAATCAGTTGAAGAGTATCAAGCTGCTCAGGAGTTCTTTCAGAAGAAGGACTTTGAAGGTTTTGCGGATTAGGATGCGTTCTCCACTCGATTGCTTGTGGGCATGTTGATTGGCCATTTCAAGAGTTTCGTTCCGCTTCAAGAGTTTATTTGTTTCTTTAGCTCTGTGTGGTAAGTTAAGTAAACGTTGACTGTAAGGTCCAGTTATTATTATTATTTGTTACTCTAAGATCTTTTTAGTTAAATCGAATAAATAGATGGTATTTCATCACTGTTTCCTGTCTGAGCTAGCTACTGATCTGGGACTAGTTCAAAATACACAGAGGGTTCCTGAGATGCATTTTTGGGTCCCGACAGAGGTGGTATCAAAGCCATATCGACTATAGAACGCAACCTTAGTTAGCATGGTCGTTTTTAGCTAAAAGCTTCAAAATTTATTTTCTAAATCAAACCAACTTAATTTGACTTGAGTAGTTGTTCCTTTCTCATCTATTATGTTCTCTCTCATCTTAGTCTATTCTATTCTTATCCTAGTCTATTATTTTCTCATCTTGCTCTAGAATTCTTGTTCCTTGTCTTTGCTGAATGTTGTTTTATAATTCTAAATTGACTTTCTCACCTCATTAATTTCTTTAGTCCGGGAGAAAGAAGTCAAGCCACCGGCAATCATCAAGAGTATCTTCGTTGCTTCGTTCCAGTTGCTTCTGAAGAGCCTTCGTCCTCTAGTTCAGATTAGAAGTCTTTAGCAGCGTTTTGGATCGTTGTGGCAATAGGTCTTTATTTGGGTTGTGTGTAAGTGGGAGCTGCAGTTTTGCTGTCAAGCATTATGTTGCAGTCACACTAAGGCTTTAATCTGAAGAGTTTACTTGTTCTTTCATAGCGTGCCGGCTATGCCTTCTTTGCCTTTGTCTTTGGGTATAATCTGTTCTCCTAAATAATTTGTTTCTGTCTTTTCTATCCTGTTCTATCTCGACTATTGTGATATTCCCTCTCATCTACTTTGCTTTTCTATCTTACCTATTAAACATGTAGAGAATCATCGCAGATGGTTGACACTCGCAACACATCAAGCCGTACTCAGTTAGATGATGCCAATGCCAATGCTACTGGCCAGTCACTAGTCCCTGGAGCCGCAGATCCAAGCATGGCGCAACTTCTAGCAGCTCAGACTCAATTCATGAGTGCGATGATACAAAATATGAACAGTATGATGACTCAACAAAGTCAGACCGCCGCTGCAATAGTCAACATGTTCAATCAAAATAGCCAAAGTAACCAGAATAATCAAGCAGCAGCTGTTTCGCCACCAGCTCATCATCATTCCAAGCTATCAGAGTACATGAGGACTCGTCCACCTACGTTTTCTCATTCGTCAGAACCTTTGGACACGGAAGATTGGATCCGTTCAGTTGAGAAAAACCTCACCATTGCACAATGCAATGATCGCGAGAAAGTTCTTTATGCTTCACATCAATTGGAAGGTACAGCCGCAGAATGGTAGGAGAACTACACCTGTAGGATCTAGTACAGCAAGCAGAGGAGGGTGAACGATTATACCGATTTCTTCCTTCCAATTCAGGCGTACTCGTCGTGCGCTGATCTTCTCTACCTCCCGAGGTGGTTGGCGATAATCGGGTGATCAACACAGCACGTGATCGTAGACAGCGAAGTCGATGAAGAAGAGCTATCTTGCCACGCACTGTTCGAACTAGAACAAATCTGAGACGATGCTCAGAGAAACACGCCGCCGGCGAAGACTATTTGGAATAGATCTGAGCTTTATTTCTCAATCTTGTTCTGTGGCTACAAAGCGCCCTTCACGGCACCCCTCAAAGCTTTCGTCCGAAAGCCCTCTCCAAATCCCCCGCAAAAGCTACTATAAAACTCTTAACCTCTGCCTCCTTTTAAAGGCTAGAGTCCTAAACCGTATCTGCAACGACACGGATACAAAATCCTATCTCTTCCAAGAATCAAGGGACCCGAAACCCTTCCAAACACGGGTTTTCTAATATCTCTAAACCTTTCAGATATGAAACACTTTTCATATCTCCTCACGCGTCGTAAGCCTTCAGGACTGCACCTCCCGAAGCTTCTCCGCGCATCATGCATCCACCTTTGATCTCCACGTGCCCCAGCGTAAGCCCAACCACCTCATGACATCCTCAACCGCCTGAACCTCAGATTTCCCCATCCTAGTCCCGGTCCTCCTCGTCATCGACCATGATCATCTTCACGCTCAACCTACACATGCAAAGACCAAAGAACATATTCCAGGCACAAGTTCTCCAACTTGACCAATATCAGTTCACACACGCATATCACACCTTCAACCATCAATAACCAAGACCCAGATCAACCACGATTTGTTCTACCAGGTCTACAACCACTTTCAAGAAGTCCACGACCAGTTCCACCAGGTCTACGACCACTTCCAACAGGACTACGCACTATAGCACTCAAAACCTACGACTACGCACTGTAGCACTTGAAACCTACGACTACGCACCGTAGCACTCGAAGCTACAGTACTCGTAATGAAAAGTACTCGAGATGAATAGTACTCAAGCTACAGGACTCGAAAGACCTCCTCACTAGGGGTGGTTCTGGAAGACCTCCTGGGTGGTCCTAGAAGACCTCCTGGGTAGTCCTGGAAGACCTCCTAGTGGTCCTGGGTGGTCCTGGAAGACCGTAAACTGACCACCCAAACGGAACGACCGAAACTTCCACAACCGCAAATTCCAATGCAACCGAAAAGTCAATTATTCATCAACAAAAACCACGACCAAGCCCCATGGTCTAACAATCTCCGCCTTGATGAATACATTGACAATACTTCAAAATAGAGAGAATAATTTGTGAAAAGAAAGTTTCAATAATTCAAAAAACTGCAAGGAAAAGAATTTTGACAAACCACAGCAGCAAACTAGAAACTCCAATCGAGAAACTCCCCCTCAACACAAGCACGATTTCTCCCATCTTTCTCCCCCTTTGGCAATGTACTTAGTAAGAACTTTAGAGAGAGAAAACTTCAGAGAAAAGAGCAAGGAGAGTAAGAGACAGGAAGCTGTGTAGATTATTCAAATCAATTTAATAAATTAACCAACCCATCTTTTTGAGTAGAGCTAACAGGATCATATAAAGTCATATACCATGTAGCAATGTCAAAACAAGTCTGTAGAATGATTAAGCAATTGTAACTCAATGACAAGCATCTCAACACTGACTAAACCGATTATAAACACCAGAAAGAGATATCACCATGAAAAGTTAAAACCTAACAGTGAGGCAAACTTTAAATCTAAATGAGCTAGCAGTCTCATGTAACACCCTATTGCTCCACAATCAAATCTTATGCATGTGGCATACTTGTAGCATACTTCTTTTCAAGGTGGCATGCTTGAAGCATACTTCTTTTCACTGGTGGCATGCTTGAAGCATACTTCTTTTCATTAGAGCACTTTTGTGTGCGTATATTTTTTTTCTTTTGAATATACATAGATATGTATGGCATGCTTGAACCATACATCTTTTCAATTTTCTCTTTCTCATCTTTTTTTTATAACATGCCAAAATGAGTGAGCATAAAAGGATTGCAATGTGAGACATACTAGCTTCAAATCCAAGATTTACAATAAGACTCACAATCAAGCTAATCCTTTTCGATGAACATCACAAAGTAATAACAATAATCAATCTAGTCAAAGTATTCTGCCATGTCATGCTTTAGTTCTAATGTAGCAAATTAATTATAACCAGTCATGATCAAAGCTACACAACACATGAATAAATATGATAAAGAAAGCTCTACAACTCATTCGATTTCAATGGCTTGAACATGATGAAATGTTTTGGCAAGAATAATAAACAAAGCTCTGAAATTTTAAACACAAACTCCCCCTCAGAATAAGCCCATAGGATGCAACACACCCAATTCACTTCGCAAAAGAGCAAACCGTGCAGAATCAAGCGGTTTTGTGAAAATATTAGCAACTTGAGACTCTGTATCAATAAAAAGCAAAACAACATCTCCCTTTTCCACATGGTCTTTGAGAAAATGATACCGAATATCAATGTGTTTGGTTCTTGAATGTTGCACAAGATTTTTAGCAATACTAATAGCACTAGTGTTATCACAGAAAAGTGGTACACTATCCAATTCTAAGCCAAAATCCTTAAGAGCAGTAGTCATCCAAAGCAATTGAGAGCAACAAAGAAGCGGCAGCTACAAATTCAGCCTCAGTTGTGGAAAGTGCAACAGACAATTGTTTTCTAGAAGCCCATGACACAAGAGATGTGCCTAAAAAGTGACATGTGCTAGAGGTACTCTTCCTATAAATTCTACAACCCCCAAAAAACAGCATCTGAGTAAGCTCTAAAGGTAAGACATGATGAAGAAGAATACCATAAACCAAATTCTAAAGTTGACCGAAGATACTTGAAAATTCGTTTAACTGCTTGACGATGTGAAGCATGTGGAGAAGCTTGAAAACGAGCACACAAACATAAAACAAAGTGAATGTCTGGCCTTGAAGCAGTGAGATACAGAAGTGAACCAATCATGCTTCTGTACTCTTTTTGATCAATAGACTCTCCATCCTCGTCAGGGTCTAACACTGTAGTGGATCCCATTGGTGTGGAGACTGGTTTGCTTATCCCCATGTCAAAGCCACGAAGGAGATCCTTGGTGTATTTGGTTTGATGAACAAAAATACCCAACTTTGATTGCTTGATCTAAAAACCTAGTAAGAATGTGAATTCTCCCATCATGCTCATCTCAAATTCCCTGCTCATTGTATCTGAAAACTTGGAAACAAGAGCACGAGAGGAACCACCAAAGATGATATCATTCATATAAATCTGAACAAGTAAAAGATCATTGCTATGCTTGAGTGTTGTCGTAGGGGCAGCCCACCGGCCCCACCAGCCTAGCGAAACAGTCCCGAAGCTACAGTAGGTGCCCGGAGGGTGGCCAAAGGGTGCCTCGGCCCGAAGTCTCCAGAGGGTCGCCGAAGGGTACCTCAGCCCGAAGCCCCCGGAGGGTCTCCCGAGGGGTACAGGAGGTACCTCGAGGGCGACCCGAAGCCTACGAAGGGTCTCCCGAGGGGTACAGGAGGTACCTCGAGGGTGACCCGAAGCCGGCGAAGGGTCTTTCGAAGTGGCAGTCGAAGGAGGCTCGAAGAGCATTCGAAGGGTGTTCGAAGGAGACCTGGTCGGAGGAAAGGAAGAAGACAAGTGAACCAGAAGCTACGCATAGGGGTAGGAAAGGACCCTACAGTCCCTAAATTGGTAGTACTTTTGTAGGGGTGCTTATGTAATCTCATGTATCCTGCTATTTTGGCTATAAATAGCCCTCCATCCCCCATGTAATGAGAGAGCTTTTTTCAGAACATTAATACACAATACATTTTCCTAACAACTAGTCCCCTCCTCGAGGACTCTTCGGACACCTTGTGTGTACCAGGGGTCCCCCCTCTTTTACTGTCTAGTCCGTTTTGCTACGACAGTTGGCGCTGTCCGTGGGGACGACAGGAAAGCTGTGAAGTACAAACTCCGAGCTCGAGCATGGCACCACAGAAGAAGACCAAGTCTAAGACCTTGGCGGCCGAAGCGGCCGCGGAGGCCGCAGCACCAAGCACCCCGAGGGCAAAGCGAACTAGAACCTCTGCGGCAGCGGCACCCCTCGCCCCGTCAATGGAGGAGGAAGCAAACAACTCCACGCAGGGGGCGTCATCGGGGGTGACACCCAACGAGCAGGCCCGCCACCCGGAGAAGCAGGCGCAAGCCAAGAGTCGTACGTAGCATTGTAGCAGGAATTGGTGGATCTTCGTCGTGAGATGGCAATCCTCCGACACCCGCCGACGACAGCCCTCGCAGCTCCATTGCGACCTGTGCCAATCGCCGCTGCGGAGCTGCTCCCGAGCCTCCCGCCCCGCTGCTCCGGGGAGATCCCAACTCCCCGTTGAGCGTAGGGCTGGAGACCGCCCGCTGGCCACAAGGGTTCAAGATGCCAGAGGTCACACGCTTTCAGGGGTGCACCGACCTCTCGGAATTCCTCTGGGTTAACGAAACCGTGGTGGAGGCCGCCGGAGGAGACGACACTACGAAGGCAAAGAGCATCACCCTCGCCCTTAGAGGCGTGGCACTGACGTGGCTTTTCACCATCCCCCCACGCTCCATCTATGTGTGGGAGCAGTTGCGAGACCTCATCCGCAACAACTTCCAGGGAAATCACATGGAACCTAAGAACGCGGGGCACCTGTTCGCAATAAAACAGGCGCCAAACGAATCCCTCCGCAGCTTTTTCAAAAAGTTCATGGAGGTCAAGTGCCAGGTGAAAGGCGTCAACGAAACCACTGTCATAAACGCTGCCACGTGCGGGCTCCGGAAGGGCCCTCTGTCGAAGAGAATGGCATGCAAGCCCGTCCGCACAGTGATGGAGTTCTTCGACAAGATGGAAGAGTACGCCCGGGCCAAAGAAGACAGCATCCAAAGAGGAGCACCCACTACCTCCGCCCAAGGCATACCCCGCAAAAAAGCGTTGCCGCCGCCCACCCGCACCGGCCAAGTCATGAATGTGACTACCGCAAAGGGCCGAGGAATCTATCATGTGGACTGCGCGCCACACCCCGAAGGAGGACGGTGCGGAGGTCGCTGGGGCCGAGGCCGCGGACGAGGACACGGGTGAAATGCCGGTCGCCAGCCAGACAACCGCTCTGGAGGACCCGCACCGTTCTGCGACCTCCACGGCGAAGGGACGCACGCTACCAACGAATGCCGCACCATTGCGGCCATGTAGGATTACATGCGTCGCGAGCAACAACCAACCGAGCCTGAGAGCAAGAGAGGGAGCGACAATCAGCTCCCCGCACCACCACCAAGGCCCCGCATAGAAGGAGTCCAAAGTGAGCACCACCACAGGATCATCAACATGATCACCGGAGGATCTTCGCTCGGAGCGCCATCAAAAAGGTACGCCCGGCAAATCCACCACCGCGCAGCGTACCCCGCGTCCAACCCACCTCGCTACACCGAAATACCAATTTATTTTGGCCCAGAAGACGCTCAGGGCGTCTATTTCCCACACCAAGACCCCCTCGTCATTTCCGCCCACATCACGGATTTCGAGGTCAAGCACGTCCTCGTAGATGGAGGAAGCTCCGCAGACCTCCTCTTCGTCGACGCCTTCGACAAAATGATGATCCCTCAAGATCGCTTGTCACCCCTAGGCATACCCCTGATAGGTTTTGGAGGAAATCCTGTGACGGCCCTCGGCCAAATCACCCTCGACGTCACATTCACCGATGGCTATGCATCCCGAACCAAGGCCGTCACATTTGACGTCGTCCAAATGCAATACTAGCACAACGTCATCCTTGGTAGAGCTACACTGAACTCCTTCGGCGCCATAGCCCACCACAACTACCTTTGCATGAAAATACCCGTGCTGGAAGGCATCATCACGGTGCGGGGAGATCAGGATCTGGCAAGGCAGACGGAGCTCCAATTATCATCACCAACCCGACACGTCCATATTGTCGGGCCAGAGGAGAGCAAACAATCAAGCTCCCCTTCGGCAAAGTGGGCACCAAAGCCAAGGCCTCACGGCGAGCTCCGGAGAGTCCCCCTAGAGGATGACTCCCCGGACAGGACAGTCTCCTTGGGAGCTGAGTTACCAACAGAAGCGTACAATGCCATACTCAGAGTACTTTGCACCAACAAGGACATCTTCGCCTGGGGCCCAGAAGACATCCCCGGTGTGGCGCGCACAACGATCGAGCACCGCTTAGCCCTCCTAAGCGAAGTGCCACCCAAGAAGCAAAAACTACGACACATATCGGCCGAAAGGTTGGAGGCAGCAAAGAAGCAAATCACGAAGTTGTTAAAAGCAGGGGTCATTCGTGAAATCAAATACACGAAATGGCTTAGTAACCCTATTCTTGTCCAAAAACAAGGCAAATGGCGCATGTGCGTCGATTACACGGAGCTCAACAAAGTGTGCCCCAAAGATGATTTCCCACTACCCCGCATCGACCAGCTAGTGGATGCCACTTCGGGCTGCGAGTTGATGAGTTTCCTCGATGCCTACTCCGCCTACCACCAAATACTCATGGCCAAGGAAGACGAACCGAAGACAGCATTCATCACCCCCATAGGCACATATTACTACACCCGCGTGCCCTTCGGGCTGAAGGATGCGGGCGCATCCTTCAGCTGCCTCATCTCGAGTGTCCTAGTCGGATAGCTCGGGCACAACGTAGAAGCCTACGTCGATGACATAGTGGTCAAAAGCGAGCTAGCACATGAACACACAAAGGACCTGCAAGAAACCTTCGCAAGCCTTCGGAAGGATGGAATCAAGCTCAACCCGGAGAAGTGTGCCTTCAGCCTCAAGGCGGGCAAGCTTCTAGGATTTCTTGTGTCTGAGAGGGGCATCGAAACCAACCCTGAAAAGATAAGGGCCATCCAGGAGATGAAGCAACCTCACGGTGGTTCGCTGGCGCAAAACTTACGTACGGCCACAGCCCTTAGTTGGTTTCTTTCTCGCCACGGAGAAGTCCTTCCATTCTTCAAGACACTCATGAACGGAGCTGCCCAAATGGATCAAGATCGCCAAGACGCATTTGAAGAACTCAAACAGTACCTGACCCAGCTACCAAGCCTTACCAGCCAAAAGCAAGGGGCAGACCTCCTGCTCTACCTCGCCGCCTCTTCATCAGTGGTGAGCGCGGTCCTCATCCAAGAAGACAATGGCTAGCGCCTAGTCTACTATGTCTCAGAGGCACTCCAAGGTGCAAAAATCCAGTACATGGAGCTCGAAAAGCTGGCATATGCCCTGCTCATGGCCTCGCAGAAGCTCAGCCACTACTTCTTGGCGCATACCATCATAATCCCAACCTCTTACCCCCTAGCATTGCTGCTGCGAAGCAAGGACACCACGGGAAGAGTAGGAAAGTGGGCCGCCGAGCTCGCGCCCTTCGACATCAAATTCGTTGCAAGGACAGCCATTAAATCACAAGCTCTGGCAGACTTCGTCGTTGAATGGACGCTAAACAGCGAAGACCACACCCTCGCTCAGGTCGAGACCCCGTGGACAATGTACATTGACTGTAACATCCCAAATATGGATTGTGTTTCAAATGTAACCAAATCTAGGTTTGTGTTTCAAATGTAATCAAACCTAGGGTTGTGTTTCAAATGTAACCAATTATGGGATTGTGTTTCAAATGTAAGAAAATGAGTAGACATTAAAACTTTTCTTACATCTTGAAGTTTTCACACTTTTCTATAATTCTTGTAAAAGAATTGTGGAATTCAAAAACCTAAATCTCCAGTTGACTAAAGTCAACCCTTTTTAAACCTTGGTCAAGAATCTTGTGCCAACCTTTGGAAATATTTTTCCTTGGTCCTAGGGCTAGTATGTGACCCCTCCGAAAAATTTCCTAATTTTTAGAAATTGCTTGCTATTTTAAAACAATCAGTCAAAGAAGAGATTTGAAAGTCAAACATCAAAAAGAGGGGCTCAAAATAATTCTACAGAAACATATAATACATGAAAAGCCGTAGAAATTTTACAACATAACAGTCACCGTATTTTCAGCCTTCCATAAAAATTTCAGGATTTTTCGAGCATTTTATTAGGTTAATAAAATCTCTTAAGGCTCTCTGTCTGTTTTTCAAAACCTAGCCAACACTATTGAACCGACCGAGTCACTTGGACTCGGTCTGACTTGACCAACCATCCGCATCGCACCACTTATCTCCCCTCACCTTGAGCCGTCCGATTAGTAATCAACGGGTTGGATTTAGTGTGCCGTTCGGACCACCGAACGCACCCCCTCGCTTGGCCCATCCGATTGGAAATCGACGATCCAGATTGAATGGGCCGATCGAACTGTCCGAGCATTTCCATCACATGGACCGTCTGATCTTGATCTAACGGTCACAACTCGACCCGGTCATTTAAACACCGACCTCGGCTTTTCTCATGGTGTCGCTGGCGAGTGGAGCCCGCTAGTCAGACCTCCTTTCTCCACGTCGCGGCGCGCCGCCCACCTTGCTCAAGCAAGCACTATGGCATTGTCGCTGCCGTCACCCTTCAACGCTAACAACCCCATTGCCTTTATCTCCTCACCCCTAATTGTTTATTTCCAAAAGCAAACAAAGTTTCCTTCTACCCTTCCTTTTCTATATGGGGCACTACACAATGCCTCTTTTTCCCCAAACCATTTTTCCTCCTTTCTTCAACCGAGGGCCAAGCCATTTTCCCCTTTCTCAATTCCTTCACCCCGAGTTGGCCTCCTGGCTCTTTCACCACCGAGCCGCCTCCCCCTTGCCCGGCCATGGCACCGCCGCCCCCGGTCCATGGCGTTGCCCCCCCCCCTGCCTCCTCCTCGCCTCCTCCCGGCCCTCCTGCCACCTCTCTCTGCCAAGCCACGGCCTTGCCCCCAGCCAAGGCCAGATCCGCCGCCCTTAGCGCCGGCCGCCGGATCTGCCTGGTTCCTCCCTCCATGGCCCGGCCAAGACCACCATCCTCACCTCACGGGCCACCTCCGGATCTGCCACCCGGCTCCTCCCGCGCCTCCGCCCGGCGCCACCGGATCCGCCGCCGCCGTCGTCTCCTCCGCCCCATCTCCCATGGCGCCACCGCCCAGGACCCGGCCTGCCCGGATCTGCCGCCTCAGCCGCCCACCTTCTCGCCAGCGCCTCGGCGCCGGCCAGTTCCATCGGCTCCGGCCCATGCCACCGACTCGAGCCCGTCGGCCTCCCGCCTGGATCCGCTCGATGCCACCGCGCCCCGCGCCAAGGACCTCCACCGCCGACTCACCTTGGCGCCTCCCTCCTCCAAAGACTTCCCGATCACATGGCAAGCCGATGTCGAGCTACCTTCGGTTCCCTCCTCCTTGCCCTCTAGGTGTTTGTTGTAATGTCTCAAAGGAGGTTTTGTTTCTCTCCAGGTGGAAGCTCGTCTCGGCCACTCTCTTTCACCAGACTCAACCGCCGCCACTGGGCGCCCGAGTCGCCTCCCCCACCTCGGCCACCTCGCTCGTCCGGGTCCCGTGCTGTGGCGGACGTGTCACCTCGCTTCACATAACAGAGCCACGCCCTCAACTCGGCCGCAGCCTCCCTCTGATGGTGGTCATTTTGTTCTCTGTTGTTGCTGTGTGTTTTCCTCTCCCTCATTGATTTTGTGAGTCCAGTTTGTAAAACATCTAATACACTTGCTAATAGAACCTTTAAATGATTGTTGAATCACTTAGCTAATCGCATGGTTAATTCTAGCAGTTAGAAGTTTTTCTTAGTGTTAGTAATCTTTTGGTAATTAGCTACCAGTAGCACTCAAACCTGAAAAACCATTTTGATGTGCCTTTTCAGAAAACCCAACAGTGAGTAACCAACTCTTTTGCTGAAATGTTGAATAGAGAAGGAAGTCTGAGTGTAGTGGGAGCTGACAATAGGGTCATCTATTAATAGTTAACTAGTGGTGCTTTAGTATCACAGATCAAGGTAATGGTATTGTCAAATGCATACATAGCTCTATGTCTCGTATAGTCAGACGCGTAGATAATTAGTTAGGTGATTAGTGAATAAGTGTTGCATTTGTCAAATACTTTAATGAGCCAAGTCAGTGGAGGATTAGCATAATGATTAGTGACATCTCACTTAGTACCTGTTAATTGTTCAATTAGTAAAGGAATTCAGGTAGCTAAATCGAGAATGTAGGTAGATTGTGTAGTAGGTTACTTGAACAGTAAACAGAAAATTATTAGAAATGTCAGTAGGTTAATAATAGGTTTAACTCTAGTAGTTAGCAATACCTTTGTTCTTTTAGCTTTTGTGCATTTGTCCAATAACAGTAAGATTTGTCAGTCCTAATACTTGTGCTTAAAAAAGTTGGATGTAGTTAGCTTTTAGGTTAACTGAAGCAACCCAAATTGAGAAGGTTTCCAGTTGAAGGCTTGCTTTTGGCAGTGGACTCCACTTAGCCAATTGCCAACAACCTTTTTGTTGATTAACTAAGGCTATCTTTCTGAATAAATTGCTAAGAAGTTGGAGGATAATTAAAAGAGGACTAGTTAGCTTGAGCCTTGTATTTTGCAAAGGTTAGAAGTCTTTTTGGGTTATGGTTAGTCAATCAACTTTAGACCTTATGCCTTAGTCTCTTTTTCAAAAAGTTCTTAATCAATTCTTTTCATACTCCAAATCTATTAGTATATGTCTCTAAATTAATCTGAAATTATTATCTTTCTTTTGTATTAATTTCTTATTTGTTGGAGACTTTTTGGAATTCTGGTGTTTATTCGCTGTTTTTCGCTTTGGCAGTTTTTATCGTTAGATGACGTTGATCGTGAGAGTGATCCTCTGCAGCATATTGAGCATCTCTAGCAAGGCAAAGGCAAGCAGTTTGATCATATCCCGTTAATCCCATTACTTTTAAAGTATAATACTTTGTTTAACTTGTATGTATGCATGCTTTTGTGTCAAAGTAATTTTATCGCTTAGAGGTAGCTATTCCTATTGCATGGTTGCCCTTAAATTATTATCCTCGCCACAAACCATAGGTTAATAATATCATTTGGTGAATTAGAGCCCGTGATGTAATTATGCTCTTTTATTGTCTTTACTGGTTTCATGCTTAGAATGCTTAGCTACCGTAGAATTGGGCGGTTGTCGACTTATGTCGATGACCTTGATCACACAAAAACTTTATTATTATTCCATTATGTCCAAAGACTTGTGCTTTGTTACTTTGTAAAGAAATAAAAATGAAAACAAAATTGTTTCATGACTTGGGCACAATGGATGTTGGTGTGATCTGTTGGGTGTGAATGGAATGGTGCCTAAGTCCCCAAGGACCGAGTTACTTGTGTCACTAAGCCAAGCGCTTTTGCGTGCTAACCACACAAGGGTATTGGGAACCCCTCTTGGCTAAGTATTTTGGGAGGTGTTAATTGTGGGTCGCAGGTGGTTAAAACTATTTTTATAAGGGGAAGAGCACCCGCAGTTGCTTAGGCTGGGCCGGTGTCTCCTACCCTTCAGCTTGTCGCGACTCATAATTAGCATCATTCATTGGAAATGCCTCGTAGGACTTAGCCGTGCCAGCATACCAAAGGAAGTGTGCTTAATCTAGTGGCGAAAAGGCGGTCTGGCGTGTAGATACATTGGTACACCCCTGCAGGGATAAAACTATTCGAATAGCCTCGTCCTAGGTTATGGACATGCTTGGTAAGGTCGTGCAAGAACTAGACTACAACATTTAACTAAAACTTGATGGGTTGGTATGAGTGGATGCTCATACTATTGTTGTGGTGACTATTGGGTTAGTCACTTCCAAGTTGTCTTTACTGTTGTTATTATTATTGTATCGTTGTTACTTTAACAATTAAGAATTGTTTGTCAACTTGCTTTAAATCTATTACATTATTGCAAATGAAAACTTGCTTTATACTAAAATGAGTCCAAAGCCTCATCCACTTAAATAAAGCTTGCATGTAGCTAATTATAGGCTGTTATCCTTACACGTCAATCTTGCGAGTACATTTTTGTACTCATTTGCTTTGCTTAACTGTAATTGTTGCAGAGGAAGAAGTGGATCCCCAAGGGATGCACTTTGGTGAGATGTGCTGCGGGTTCGACGACTAGGTTGGTGGTCCGGTTGGTTGCCTTGTGGGTTAAAGGCACACTAATTGGCTCTTTTGTTATCGCCATCTTACGGCTTTTGCTTCCGCTGTTATTTATCTCTTTAGTTGTTTAGTTGTTATTTGGCCGGTCGGCCTCTTTTGTAATAACTCTATTATGTATGTCTTTTGTTTAATCTAGTCTGTGCTTGGTTCTATGTTTGTATGGAATTGATGCATGATTTTATAAAAGGGTGTATGTACATCACTTTTGGGATGTACATATTTTCCCGAGACACGAGATATTTTGTTTGTGACGCTAGGGTTAATGATAACTAAGCATTACAAGCTAAATACCCCGGGGTCTCACATTAACGGATCGTGGTGTTGCGCCAGTGCTGGAGGAGCAGCCATTTTGGTTGCCCTGGACGGCGACACCGTGTCCCACTCAGCCCATCTCGCCTTCCCAACAACAAACAACGCCTCAGAGTACGAGGCACTGCTACTGGGACTCCGCAAGGCGAGAGCACTGGGAGCAAAGAGGATACTCATTAAAAGCGACTCTCGCCTAGTAGCGGGCCACTTCGACAAATCGTTCGTCGCAAGAAACCCAGAAATGACAAGCTACCTCGCCGCAGTGCGCAAAGCATTAACCTACTTCCTCGGCCTCACAGTCCAAGCCATACCTCGAAGCGACAACGAAGAAGCAGACAGGCTGGCCAAGTTGGCTAGTTCCGGCTAGCACCGTTCACTGGATATTTTTTAGGAAGTACTGATGACACCTTCAGCTGTGCCCGAAGAACAAGGGGCTCCGCCTGGTGCACAAGGGGCTGCACCCGAAGCACATATTGTGGCACGCAGCATGCTCCAAGTGGCCGAGGCCGACTAGTGAGACATCATTGTCAAGTACCTCACGGGAGAAGAACCAGAAGATGAAGGCGAAGCAAAGCGCCTCCACCACAGAGCCAGAAACTACCATGTCCTCGGCGGACAGCTCTACAAGGGGGTCGTCTGCGCCCCCTACCTGCGGTGCCTATCTCGCGAAGAAGGCTAGGCCCCCTCAAGGAGATCCACGAAGGTCTGTGTGGCGCACATCAAGCGCCCCGAAGCATCATCGGCAAAGCATTCCGCCAAGGATTCTACTGGCTCACGGCGCTCCGAGATGCCCAAAACCTCGTTCAGCACTGCCAAGGGTGCCAGTGGGCCAGCAAGCAACCCAAGGCACCCACGGTCCCGCTCCAGCCTCTGCCACCCATGTGGCCCTTCGCGAGATGGGGGCTCAATGTCATTGGACCATACCCCACGGCAAGGGGTAGCCTGCACTTCGCGTTTGTGGCCATCGAATATTTTTCAAGATGGGTCGAAGCAAAGCCGGTCGCAAAGATCACCTCAGTAGCAGCTTAGCGGTTCGTATGGAAAAGCATAATTTGCCGGTATGGGATACCGCGCGACATTGTCACAAACAATGGTACACAGTTCGACTCGACAGCGTTTCGAGCGTTCTACCAAAACCTGGGCATCACGATATGCTTCGCATCAGTAGGGCACCCCGAGGCCAATGGAGTGGTCGAGCGCGCCAACGGCAATCTGCTAGAAGGCTTAAAGAAGCGCCTTGTCAGACTCCCAAAGGGAGTGTGGCTAGAAGAACTCCAAAAGACCCTATGGGCAATCCACACATCTCCAACAAGGGCCACGGGCTTCTCACCATTCAGACTCCTCTTCAGCGATGAAGCCATGACCCCTGCAGAATTCGCTGCAAAGTCCCTCCGAACAACATCCGAACCAGACCCCGCAGAGAGGCGCACCTCCCTCGATCTCCTTGAAGGGCACCGCGTCCAAGCAATAGCAACCATGTCCGAGTACAGTGATGGAGTAGCCCGGGCATACAACCGGAGAGTCAAGATCCGCCCCTTGGTGCCGGGCGACATGGTCCTCAAGCGAGTCGCAAACCCCATAGCCGTGAGTAAGCTAGAGACCAAATGGGAAGGACCATACATCATCACCAGCAACACCCGCGCCGGTACCTTCCGCATCGCCACACCAGAAGGGCAACAGTTGGGCCACACCTGGAATGTGAAGACCCTCTACAAATACTACCATTAGGATTGTCAAACCGGCTGCGCCCAGGAAATAACCCTACCACTGCCAAAAGCGGACCGGGCATGTACAAAAACAAGCTGTAACTGGTTGCATTTTTTGCTCCCCTTCAATCAAAAAGAAGCAAAACTACAACGAAAACAAAGCCACCGCGCATGGCCTTCGGCCCCGGTGCACACCGATGCCTCCCGCAGGCACGAGTGTATAAACAAAGCCACCGCGCATGGCCTTTGTCCCTGGTGCACACCGAGGCCTCCCATAGGCACGAGTGTATAAACAAAGCCACCGCGCATGGCCTCCGGCCCCAGTACAGGCCAATCCAACCAGTAGCAACAATCACCCCGGCAACGACGACGCGCAAAGCGAACCCCGGCGTGGTATGGTCCGGAGACCAAAGTGCACCGGGGGGAACGGCGTCGCCCTCGCCGAGAGCTAGGGCTCCCTGGAACCCTATCTAAAAAAGTATGGGGGACGGCGCGAGGCTTCGTCTCCCCCTGGCAAAAAAATATAGAGCTAGGGCTCCTCGGAGCCCTATCTAAAAACGTATGGGGGACGGCGCAAGGCTTCGCCTCCCCCTCGCAAAAAAAATAGAGCTAGGGCTCCCCAGAGCACAATCTAAAAAAGTATGGGGGACGGCGCGAGGCTTCACCTCCCCCTCACAAAAAAAAATGGAGCTAGGGCTCCCCGGAGCCCTATCTAAAAAAAGTATGGGGGATGGCGTGTGGCTTCGCCTCCCCCTCGCAAAAAAATAGAGCTAGGGCTCCTCGGAGCCCTATTTAAAAAAACTATGGGGGACGGCGCGAGGCTTCACCTCCCCCTCATAAAAAAAATAGAGCTAGGACTCCCGGGAGCCCTATCTAAAAAAAGTATGGGGGATGGCGCAAGGCTTCGCCTCCTCCTCGCAAAAAAATAGAGCTAGGGCTCCCCGGAGCCCTATCTAAAAAAGTATGGGGGACGGTGTGAGGCTTCACCTCCCCCTCGTAAAAAAATAGAGCTAGGGCTCCCCGGAGCCCTATCTAAAAAATTATGGGGGCAACATGAGGTTTCGCCTCCCCTCAAAAAAAAAAGAGCCAGGCTCCCGAGCCCTATCTAAAAAGTATGGGAGATTGCAAGAAGGCTTCGCCTCCCCAATAAAATAGAGCTAGGGCCTCGAGGGCCCTAACTAAAACGATGGAATCTACAGCGAGGCTTCACCTCCCCCTCGCAACACATAATAATGTACAAGGGCAACCACGCCATTTTTTATTACACTCTGCATAACAAGTACACGCATACAAGGAATCACCCGAAACAGCGATCTACGAAACAGTACAGCACAACTCAATTCACACCAACAATACACGCCATTATCCGTTACAAGTCGCACAATGCAGCAACATCGTCGTGCACCTAAGGGACAAAGTCCCACTCCTCCATGCGGGTAGCCCACTCCAAAAGCTCTTCATCCGAGGCCTGAGCAGCCAGCAACGCCGCGTATTCCCTCGCCGTCGCCAAATCTTCGGATGTAACGGATGAGCTTGCCGAAGCCTCCGCGGAGGCCCGGGCCTGGGAAGGTCCTCCAGCGCAAACGCCACCCCCCTACGCTCCCAAAAAGATCGGATCTCCTCCTGAGCCCTCGCAGCCTTCTGCGCATGAAAACGGAAGAACGCCTTCATAGAGCCCGTAGGGTTGGCCTTCTTCCAACGCTGCCATTTAGCACCATGGCATGTGACGCCCCGGTAGCAAATACGCAAAGGCCACTTCGATAGAAGAGTTCGTTCATACTTCGACGCACGCGTAGGAACAGTATTCTTAGTCCTATGCCCCCAGGGGCGGCCAAGGACCCCGTTGCGTGACATGTTTAAACAAACGTCGTTCCACCTGTATAGAATCCGAGGTTCAACTTTAAGGCAGCAATCAAGCAAAGCGCAAAACGGCCAATAAATGCCCAATCACGGCCAAAGATATTACATTTAAAGAACAGAGGTCGTTACACAAAAAGAGGCCAATGTCGAACCCGGGAGCGAAGGATCCCGGATTCTCTGTGTTCATACATTAGTCCAGGATTTCTAATGTACACAGTCAACAAAAGTGATAACAAAAACATATCACGATTTATTAATAATTATTCGAGTTTATTACAAAAGGGCCCGAGGCCAAATCAAACACAATGAAAGTAAAGCGTTAGTAGTAGACCCAACGATTCGCCACAGCAATCGTCTGGGGGCGTGGCCTAAGCATCGATGTCCTCACCGCCTTGATAGAGGTCTTCTCTAATAAAGATTATTCAAGAAGAGTAAGCACTACTACCGTGCTTGCAAGTTACACCCACAAATAATGATTGAATGCATGCATAAGGTAAACAAGGGATAATGGCGGGGTTTATTTGCATAAAGCAAAGATTTTCAATTTTAAATAATCATACTAATTTCCAAGGCATTTTTATACTATATCTAGAATCATGTTTTAAATGACATTTTATAGTGTGGATAACCTCCATGTTGAAAGGGTGAAGGATAACCTCCTATCACAATGGCTAACCGCCCAATTTTTACCACAAGGATAAATCCTCCTGAAATCATCTGTCAAAACCATTCTGAAACCAAAAACAAGTCTAACTTGGAGTGGCTTTGCTAGCATGTCCATGACCGCGGACGCGGCTATTCGAATAGTTTCTACTCTGCAGAGTTGGTACAGCTTTACCCACACGAGATGTTATACTCTTTGTGTCGGCCAATCCACGCTTCCTAAGGCGTGTGACAGAGCAAATATCACAAGGCCATTACAATGATTTACCTCATAGTACTCATACCCGCTAAGGTTTCGCTTCCATTGATCGACCGTCCTCCCGAGCCCCTCTTGCGCCAAAGGGATCGTGGTCTAACCGACACCCACACATACAACATGGCACGAATAACTATGAAGTATCCCAAATTATTAAGCCGTGTCTTGCCCATACAAGACATGTGGTGGTACGGTAAGGCGTAGCAAAATACGCCAAAGACCGGTCCTTAACCGACTTGGGCGTCTTTCAAAATCAAACCACGGTCTTAAACTTAACCAGCTTTAAGCCCGCATAAACTCGCACCCACCATTCATCCGCTTTACCAAGTCCAAACCATTTTGATTTTATTTTAAGGAAACCAATTTTACGATAACTCTATGGTAAAACAATACCATAGTTTCAAGTTTAAACAATTTTGTAAAGATTTGGCTAAAATTCTCCCAAAATCAAATCATGGTCTAAACATTTGCTAAGCAAGGATATTTTCCAAACCATTTTATCTATGGTGACAAAGGAATGACATTTCAATTATTCAAGATGGGCCATACAATGATAATTGGAATAAATAAGCATTAAAGGTGGGCATTGAAATAATTGACTAAAAGTATGCATGCAATAATAATTTAAAACTGAATTAAATAACTTAAAATATTAGGGGCAATATGGTCAAGGGTATAACTTGCCTTCGCTGAAGTCTTGAAATTCTAATTCCTCGTAATGATCTACCTCTCGAATCGTCAAAGTCTATACGCCGAAAGTACGACAAAAAGCGAATGAAAATCCAATAAATTCAAAAAGGCAAATTAAACTAACTCCAAATAGAATAATATTATTTTATTTAGATAGATAATAATTTTATAAGATTTTAGCAATTTGAATCACTTAATTTAGAGTTGTGATTCAAAAGATATGAATTTTACAATTTTTAGCCTAAATTTGAAATTTAAAAGAGATTCTAAATTTAATTGCAGATTCAAATTAGCCTCAAACTAAATAATTTTGGTTTAGTTGGCTAGACAATGATTTTATATGAATTTAGAAATTTGGAACACCCAATTTGGAGGTTGGATGTGAAAGTTATGAATTTTACAAATTTTAAACCTAAATCGGCTTTTTAAATTAAATTATGGAATTATTTTCCGAAGGAAATTCTGATTTATCACAAGATCGCTGATGTCAAGATCTCGGAGGCTGCCATCGACGGGTGGGCCCGTGGTCAATGGACCACGCCCATGGTCGAGTCACGCCACGGTGCACCCAGCAGCACAATCAATAATAAAGGGTGTTGCGCGGCTTTGGGCGAGGTGACGTGGCGCCACGTGGCCGGCCATGTAGGCATGAGCGTCGCGGTGGCGCTGGCGTGTCACTGACGTGGCCAAGCCACATAGGACCGGCGAAGGGCGGCGCTAGGCTTATTTCGCCGGCGGCGTTAACACCAGCGAGCAAAAACGAGGTGTGCTACTGCGTAGAGGGTGATGGGGGACTTGATGCTATACCTCACGGTGGCGGGGTGCGAACGGGTGGCCGGCGACGAGCTCTTTAGCGGCGGCGGCGCGGTTTCAACGACGGCGAAGGGCTCCAGGGGTTCTCCGAGGAAGGGGTTGGGCGCAACGTGTTCGCGGCGATGCGGCGATGACGAAGGTGGCGGTGGCGACGACGCGGCGTCAACGGGGTCGCCGGAATCGACGAAAAACCCGAGCTTCGTCGGCGGCGACGAACTCCAAATTCCGGGCGCTATGGGCGAAGAGGAGGGGTGTGGGTGGTGGCGCTGTGCTGTGAGGATGGAGGCGCACCCGGGGCACCTATTTATAGGGCGCGGGCGAGGTTGAATCACCGTGCCACCCAAGAAGGTCCGTGCGGCACGGCGGAGCAATTCCGGGGATTCGCGGCGAGGGAAAGGAAAGGGAGAGCCGTGTCGGGGGCGGAGGGGATCAGGGAATTTAATGCGCGCCTTAATTAGGAGATGCGGCCGAATCTGGGCGAGTTTGGAAAGCTCCGAGGACGTGTCCATGGCGGTTTGTCGGGGTGAGAAAGGAAGGGCGCGAGGTTGAAGAAGGAAAGGGGGAAGGAGACGCCAAGGGCCCATCTGCTTGCGTCATGAAAACAGAAAGTGAAGGGTGGTGTCCGGGGCGTTGGATTAGAATCCGAGGGCCATGATTTGGCGCGGTCTTTGTGTAGTCTTGCTGGGCCGAAAGGGGAGAAGGGAGTTGGGCCTTGAGGATTTGGCCCATAGACTGCTTTGGAATTTCTTTTGATTTCTTATTTGATTTAATTCGCACAATTTGATTTGTTTTTAGAAAATAGCAAAATAAATCCAAAAATTATGAGAAAATTCACAGAAATTCTCAAGGGCATTTTGGATTTAAATAAAATAATTCCAATTTAAACTTGGTAATAGTTTTTGCAATAAATTTTGTTTTAGCTTTAAAATAATTAAGGAAAAGCTTTTAAGATTTCAGAAAATCCACAAAAATAATTAGGTTTTAATTTTCTCTGAAATTTGAAAATTTGGGCTGTTACAGCCAACCTCTACATTAAAAAAAAGCAGCTCCGATGAACAAGAAGCAAAACCGGAGCACTCCAACTACAAAATATCCAAACCCTAGCATTCTAAACAGCAAGCGGGGGGTTCACACCTTGTCTCCGTGGGTGGACCCTCGCTTGCCAACTTCAGCATCCTCCTCTGCAGCTTTGCCCTTCGCTCGATAGGCCTGAGCAGCTCGAAAGGATTCCTCGGCAGCATCATGTCCGCGCAACGTCTAAAAGTCCCGTTGCAAGACTTTGCTCGCCTTCCAAATCTGGGGATGCACAGCGACAACCTCCTCTGCCGTAGCCACAGGAACGAAGCGAGCGCCAACCCTATCCAAGTGAGCACACCCCGCCTTATCAAGGGTCGCAAGGGTCACCAACCAAGTAACCCTCGCACAGTGGTTACCATAAGCACGAGCCGCAGGCACGCACGCCTCACCGCTCCGTCGAAGCCGCTCCAAGGTAATATCCATCTCGGCCGGCCGATGGCTCCGCTCTGGAGGGATGGCACCCAGCTTCGCCAACGAACCCTCCAGAACCTCCATGGACTCTCAAGCAGACTAACCAACGGCAGCGGATAGCTGCTTCTCATACTGAATATCCTCTTCGAGTGAAGCGCGGACACTTCACAGATCCTTCACTTCATCCCAAAGGGTAGTACGCTCCTTGTTGGCGTCTGCCACTTCACTTCGAAGTTTAGCGCGCTCCGCCTCCACCTCCGCCAGCTTGGTCTCCAAGCTCTTAACTTTCTCAAGAAGCGTCTCCCGCTCGGAGCTCAAAGCCATGTTCCGCGCATGCTCCTCATCGATCTTTTGCTGAATATCCCCGTAAGCCTGGGAGACATCAGCATTAAGGGCCCGGGACAACATCAAAGTCTGTGCGCAAAGCAAAAGGTCATACACACAAACAATCATAACGCAATAATAAGCACGCATGATAAACAAATCTAACCCTCGCTGCATTCGCCTCAATGCTCGCAAACATGTCCTTCAGCGGAGCTTTCTCAAAAAGTTGCCGCACAAACGAAGGTGCAGCGAAATCAGCAACCTCTTTGCAGACAGCAGCGGCGCCCAGCGTCACCTTGAAATCGCTTAGGCGCATTCGATCCAAGTTTACCGCGCCATCAATAGTGGTCACGCGCAGGGTCGAAGTGCCCGGCTCAGAACCCACCGACACGCAGCTTGTGGAACCCTCCTCATCCTCATCGTTGCCACCGCCCTCGCTCAGCAATTGGCAACCAACAACTCAAAGTAACAACCAACAAAACGGAGGATTCAAATATAAATATGTAGATATTACTCACCAACATTCACCTGCGGCGTGGCAGGCACTTCCCTAAGGCCTTCGAGGTCCATTCTACGGTCATGCGATGGAATACCACCGTTGGGAGACTCCGTCGCATCAAGAACCGGAAAACGAATAGTACCTATCGCTTTGTGCACCTGCGACGCGGTACGACCAATGACCCCGGTTCCAGCAACCTCCGCACGCGAAGCGGCTCCATCATTAGAATATCTTGTTCTTTGACACGGAGCGCCAAAGACACCCTCGGGGATCTTCAAGAACCTCCTCGCCACCGCTCCCGAAGGCACCCAAGTCACGAGAAGCACCATTGCCATCGCCAGGCCGTATGGCACGAAAAGGCGGCGCAGCAATTGGTCCCACGATGTCGACCACAGGCGCGCGGCACGCTTCTTCTTCCCCGTCGTGGTCGCTCGGCAAGAAGACAAACCGACGATCTGACGCGGTTCAAACGAGGCTCGAATAACAAGGTCGACGCCTCGAGTGCTCTTCACCCGTGTACGGACCGAGAAGCACCTCCGCAGCACGCGCAGCCTCGGTGATGGGCAAAACTAGCAAGTTACCGCATTCATGTTAGGGCAAACGTCAAATAAATTTAAAAAAAAAGAATACCTTTGCAGCCCTCCATGGTCAAAGACGGGAGCCCTGTATCCGAAGCCCCAAGTTCCAACTTCCATTCCTTGGCCAAAGGCCAAATCCCGAAAGCGCAGATCTCCTCCACCAAGTCCCGCGTAGAAAGCCGCTTTGTCGTATCGAGAAGAACATGGAGGAGGGCCTCCTCCCGGGAGCTAAGCACAATCGTGGGCGTAGCTATCAGCTGAATCAGCGCGCCCTCGGAACTAAGACCATCCGCCGCGGGGCTAGTGTGATAGAACCACTTCCATGTCCAATTCGTATCCCAGCGATTGTGAGCCGCCAGAGTAGGAACATACGCTTGGCAGCGCAGCTTCGGTTGAAACTTCACACTGCCAAAGTTAAGAGTCTCACCCGAGCTCTTTTTCTTCTTCGGCTGGCAACGCCCGTCATGAAGGTAGGCGAAGAGGCGACCTTCACCGCCCTCAACAGCAACCCCGGCTGACCTCAGCATCCATTCGAACACTCCAAGTTTTACAATGGAATTTGGTGTCAGTTGCGCCAACTCCACCCCATATAGCTGCAAAACTTCGGAGACCAGATCGACGCAAGGAATCTGAAGGCCAGCATCTAGAAACACAACAAACACAACAGCTTCGTCATCCTGGGGATGAGGAACCATCTCCGATCCAGGAGCGTGGACCTTCGTAATATCCTCGAGGTTGCCCTCGCTCACAAGCGTCTCAAGAAAAAGCGTCGTCACAACAGACCTTCCCAAATCGCTCGTATATGTAACTTCACCCCCTTCGTCCCTAGCACGCCTCACCATACTCGGAGCGTACAAAACACACCCTCGCAACTCGCAATAGCGTAGCGAAGAAACAAAGCAACACTAAAAGGCCACAGAATGAGAGCCGATAGCGACAAGAAGGGGGGTGGCGCGTATATTTATAGCCGCCAAAGAGCAATGGACAAAATGGCGATCAAATCGAAGAACCACGAACCAATACAACTCCGACACATGTCAAAAAACCAAAGCCTTAATGACATGCAACGGCCACCCACCGCGCATGCCCCCCAAGGGGGCGCCATCATGACAAAGACGACATACAGGACCTGAATAGACGCCGAAACGACCGCCATCAATGCAAACACGGCGCGCACAACCCGATCGCATGCGGGACAAACCCCTCGGAGCAAACAAAGCGCTTCGCCAGGCAGAAGGGGACGGTGTGCCTGGACCCTTCGGGGCAAAGGCGCAGTTTCAGCCTTGACGAAGCAAGGTATCGACCGTCAGGGGCTTGTCGTAGGGGCAACCCACTGGCCCCACCAGCCTAGCGAAATAGTCTCGAAGCTACAGTAGGTACCCGGAGGGTGGCTGAAGTGTGCCTCGGCCCGAAGTCTCCGGAGGGTCACCGAAGGGTACCTCGGCCCGAAGCCCTCGGAGGGTCTCCCGAGGGGTACAGGAGGTACCTCGAGGGTGACCCGAAGCCGGCGAAGGGTCTTTCGAAGTGGCAGCCGAAGGAGGCTCGAAGAGCATTCGAAGGGTGTTCGAAGGAGACCTGGCAGGAGGAAAGGAAGAAGACAAGTGAACCAAAAGCTGCACATAGGAGTAGGAAAGGACCCTGTAGTCCCTACATTGGTAGTACTTTTGTAGGGGTGCTTATGTAATCTCATGTATCCTGCTATTTCGGCTATAAATAGCCCTCCATCCCCCATGTAATGAGAGAGCCTTTTTCAGAACATTAATACACTATACATTTTCCTGACAACTAGTCCCCTCCTCGAGGACTCTTCGAACACCTTGTGTGTACCAAGGGTCACCCCTCTTTTACTGTCTAGTCCTTTTTGCTACGACAAGTGTAAACAAAGTTTTATCTACCTTGCCCATTTGAAAGTCATTTTTAAGCAAATATGATTTAAGCCTATCATACCATGCTCTCGGAGCTTGTTTTAAACCATATAAAGCTTTGGATAGTTTGTAGACATGATCAGGAAATTTAAGATTTTCAAAACCAGGCGATTGTCTTACATAAACCTCTTCCTCAATATAGCCATTAAGGAAAGCACTCTTAACATCCATTTGATACAACCTGAAACCCTTACATGCAGCAAAAGTTAAAAGGATTCTAATGGCTTCTAAACGAGCAACAGGTGCAAAAGTTTCACCAAAAACAAGACCTTCTACTTGGGTAAAACCCTGAGCCACAAGCCTTGCCTTATTTCGAACAACACCATCCTCACTTTATTTATTCTTAAAAACCCATTTAGTTCAAATAACATTATGACCAAGAGGAGGTGAGACTAAGGTCCAGACTTTATTTTGCTCAAAATGTTCTAATTCTTCATGCATGACATTAATCCAAGACTCATCAGATAAAGCGTGACTTACATCTTGGGGTTCAAAAGAGAATACAAAGGCAGCATGAGCATATGAGGCATCGGAGTTATACCTGTTTCGAATAACTCTCTTATCTAACTCACCAATTATTTGTTCAGGAGGATGACATCATTGAATATGCAGAGGAGACTGTGTAGTCGTTGGTGACATAGGTGTAGTAGTAGTGGCCTCTACCTCATTGGAGGTAGGAGCAGAGCCACTAGGTGTAGACTCCATTGGTGTAGTGTGAATCGGGGTTATCCTTTCATTGTCGTCAGAATCATAGAAGATGTCTTCGGATCGTCATTTACCCGATACCGCATTGTCGTCTAATACGAGGACTAGCCTCATCAAAAGTGACCTCGCAGGTCTCAGCAATTTTGTTAGTTTCCAAGTTGAGTACACGATAACCTCGAGTGTGAGCTGCATATCCAAGAAAAATACCATCTGAGGATCTAGATTCAAATTTATCAAGATTTTCATGTTTAAGAATAAAACATTGACACCCAAACACCCTCAAATGAGAAATCTTAGGAGAATGACCAAAATGAAGTTCATAGGAAGTCATGCAATTTAGCACACAGAAATACTCTATTAGAAATGTAGCAAGCAGTAGAAATAGCTTCAGCCCAATACTTCCTAGGTGTAGCATGTTCATTTAACATCGTTCTAGCCATCTCAACCAAAGTTCTATTTTTACGTTCTACAACACCGTTCTGTTGTGGCACACGAGCTGAAGAGAATTGATGATCTAAACCTTTTTTAGTACAAAAAGATGCAAATAATGTGCTCTTGAATTCAGTTCCATTATCACTTCTAATTGCTTTAAGTGCCCCTGAGAGTTCAGTGGCAAGACTAAGGGAAAGCTCTCTAAAGTGACCAAAAACTTCGTCCTTAGATGCCATGAGAAAGACCCAAGAGTATCTAGAGTAATCATCAACAATAACAAGAACATATCATTTACCTCCAGCTGACTGAACTCTAGCAGGACCTACAGTGTCCATGTGCAACAATTGACCAGGTGCATCAGTCATAACAAGTGAGAGAGGAGGATGTGATGCAGAAACCATCTTACCATAACAACAGGGTGAACAAACAAAATCCATTGATCTTTCAATTTTAAGATTAGGTATTCCTCTAACAAGATTCATATTACTGATACGAGCAAGATGATCAAAACCAATATGACATAATCTACAATGCCAGTAAAACAAATCCTTAGAATCAGATGAAACAAGACACCTAAGATTAGATGAGGAAGAATATGCAAAATCTCCTTTAAACAACCGACCAACTCGAGTAATCTTGCATACTAGATCACAAAATGCATCTAAAATGTAGCAAGAATGCTTTTTAAAGCTTACCTCAAGATTCTCATCAATCAACTGTGAGACCGAAAGCATATTATAGCTCAACTTACTGACATGAGCCACATCTTTTGAAATGAACTTGTCGTTGACGCGCACAGTACCTCTTGCAAGAACTCGTCCTTGCGCATTGTCCCCAAAAGTGATCATCTCATCACCAGTGGCATGAGTGAGGAAGGAGAACCAACGTGAGTCTCTAGTCATATGGCGAGAGCAACCGGAGTCAATGAACCATATGTTCTCCTTTCACTTGCGACGAGCCTACAAAGTAAGAACGATCGTCGGTATCTTAGTACTGGGGTTAGAGAATAACGATTTAGGTAACCAGTACCAAGATACGCGACGAACAGGCGCAACAACAGGCAAAGAGAAAACACTTTTAGTTTCTGGGCACTGTCGGTCATACCGTTGTTGAAATGCCGATCCGATCACGGTAGGTATGACCGAAAGTGTAAAAGCCGCCTTACTGCGCTCGTTTGGCCCGACCGCTGAAAAAACTTCGATCCGACCGATCCAACAAAAAACTCCCAAACCAAAGATACGCTTGTTTAGAGGGAGCAAATTGATGATAAAGAGCTTGACCAAACTCCATTGTCGAATAAGAAATTTTTCCTAACCTGTCTTTCTTTTCTTTCTTTGCTTTCTGAAAACAGAATTGAACCAAATGACCCTCTCTACCACAATGAGTGCAATGATACTTGAATTTATGAGAAGTTGTATCTATTGCCTTTAAAACACTTACTTTGGTAGATGAGTTCGTTGCAATACCATCAGATTTAAAAATAATATGTTTTGGTTCAGATTCTACTTTAAATTTTTCAGGTTCAAGAAGCTTAACAATCTTAGGAGGATTATTATTGGCATGCTCAACAAAATTAAATCCTAGACCATGATGTTTAACACTCACTTTTGACTTGTCTAGGATCATATGAAAAATTTTCTTGCCAAAAGAAAATCTCTCTAAAGTGTCCTTAAGATACTCATTTTCTTTAGCTAGAGTAGGACAAGCTGTGCGTTTGACAGATTCATTCACAATTTTCTTCGAATCACTAGACTAAGTCGCCCTTTCCTTTTCAGCAAAATCAGCAAGTTGTCTGGTCAAAGCTTCAATTTCTATTGTAAGTTTAGGACAGTTAGAGCAAAAAGCTATCTTATGATAAAGCATCTGTTGAATTGTTTCTTGAGATGAATTAAGTCTAGCTTCTAGCAATCCACAATTAGAGCAAGTTTTAGTTTGGGCATTTGAAATACTTGACTCTAAACAAGTAGGTGCACTGAACTTGAGCTTTTCAATTTCAGAAGTTAAGTTTTCAACAAGACAATTATTTTTTTCAGTTTCTTTTTTATATTTTTTAATTCAATAGCAAGTTTAATCAAACCATCTTCAAGTTCATCATAGGATGGTTTTACCTTGTCGGGATCACTGTCATCTTCGTTGTCATTGTCGTTTCTTGCCATAAAGCACATGCCCGTGAAGTCGTCGTTATTATTCTTCTTATCTTTAGGATCATTATTGCCATGGTCATCGTCGTCACAGCTCTCATATTCCACATCACTCAAACCAAGTTGCTCAATAGCCGAAAGAACTTTTTCAGGAAATTTTCGACAGAAATTGCCACCCTTGGTGTTGCTGTTCTTGGATGACCGACCACGGTAGTTCTTGTCTTCCCTGATCACCTTTCCTTTGAGCTTGGGACATTCAACCTTAATGTGACCTGGCTCGCCACATTCATAGCACCTGATTGAACTTGAGAAACCTCCTCACTTCTTCATCCTCATGTTGTTGAGTGCCTTGTATGCCCGTGAGGAGATCAACACCAAGTCTTCTTTAGGGAGTTGTTCGAACTGTTCCTCTCAAAAAGAAGACAAGGCAGATACAAGAAAAGAGCTCGAAGAAACAGCCTGCATAGGGTTAGTCACAAGTGCTAAAGGTGAAGATATATCAATCTTAGATGGCAAAGCTTCCATCTCATAGGTTTTCAATCTAGAGAAAAGATCATCCATAGTTAAGGTATCTAGATCGATAGTTTGATTGATCGTTGTGACAACCATCAACCACTCAAAACCTAAAGATCTCAAAATTTTAGATGCATTATCTTCATCAGTAGGAATAACATCAACGCCACGCAAACTACTCAGTATCTTCTCAAAGCGAGTAAAATGATCATCAATAGATTCACCATATTTCATAGCAAAATCAGAATACTCTTTTTGATAAAGATTTTTATGCACTTTCTTCATTTTAGTGGTTCCCTCATGATAATCGCAAAGAGTCTTCCATATTAAGTGAGCAGAAATAATATGAGCTACACGATCAAATTCTTTGCGAGAGATTCTTGAAACAACAAGTTACGAGCTTGAGCATTTAGATCAACATTTGTTTTATTCAGATTGGTAACAGTAACATGAACCACATATGGTCTAGAAACCTTATTCCAAACATCATTACCTTGAGCCTCAATATAAGCTAGCATATGACACTTCCAAAAAGCAAAATCAGTACCATCTAGCATGGGGGGACGATTCACATACCTCTCTGACGCCATAGCAACCCGCTCTGATACCACTTGTAGGATCTAGTACAGCAATCAGAGGGGGGGTGAATGATTATACCGATTTCTTCCTTCCAATTCAGCCGTACTCGTCGTGCGCTGATCTTCTCTACCTCCTGAGGTCGTTGGCGACAATCGGGTGATCAACACAGCACGTGATCGTAGACAGCGAAGTCGACGAAGAAGAGCTATCTTGCCATGCACTGTTCGAACAAGAACAAATATGAGACGATGCTCAGAGAAACACGATGCCGACGAAGAATATTTGGAATAGATCTAAGCTTTATTTCTCAATCTTGTTCTGTGGCTACAAAGCACCCTTCACGGCACCCGTCAAAGCTTTCTTCTAAAAGCCCTCTCCAAATCCCCCGCAAAAGCTACTACAAAACTCTTAACCTCTGCCTCCTTTTAAAGACTGGAGTCCTAAACCGTATCCGCAATGACACGAATACAAAATCCTATCTCTTCCAAGAATCAAGGGACCTGAAACCCTTCCAAACACGGGTTTTCCGATATCTCTAAACCTTTCAGATATAAAACACTTTCCATATCTCCTCACGCGTCGTAAGCCTTCAGGACTGCACCTCCCGAAGCTTCTCCGTGCATCATGCATCCACCTTTGATCTCCACATGGCCCAGCATAAGCCTGACCACCTCGTGACATCCTCGACTGCCTGAACCTCAGATTTCCCCATTCTAGTCCCTGTCCTCCTCGTCATCGACCATGATCGTCTTCACGCTCAACCTGCACATGCAAAGACAAAAGAACATATTCCAGGCACAAGTTCTCCAACTTGACCAATATCAGTTCACACACGCATATCACACCTTCAACCATCAATAACCAAGACTCAGATCAACCACGATTTGTTCTACTAGGTCTACGACCACTTCCAAGAAGTCCACGACCAGTTCCACCAGGTCTATGACCACTTCCAACAGGACTACGCACTGTAGCACTCGAAACCTGCGACTACGCACTGGAGCACTCGAAGCCTACGACTACGCACCGTAGCACTCGAAGCTACAGTACTCGTAATGAATAGTACTTAGGATGAATAGTACTTGAGCTACATGACTCGAAAGACCTCCTCACCAGGGGTGGTCTTGGAAGACCTCCTGGTGGTCCTGGAAGACCTCCTGGGTAGTCCTGGAAGAACGTAAACCGACCACCTAAACGGAACGACCGAAACTTCCACAACTGCAAATTCCAATGCAACCCAAAAGTCAATTATTCATCAGCAAAAACCACGACCAAGCCCCATGGTCTAACAACACCGCAGCTCATGAAAATTCGCATGCCATTACTTGGGAGGAATTTTCAATAGCTTTTCGTTAAGCTCATGTTCCAGATGGTATTGTGGAAATGAAGAAGAATAAATTTCATGAACTACAGCAAGGAAACCTGTCTTTGGGTGAATATCTCAACAAGTTCACTCAACTTTCTCACTATGCTCCAGAAGATGTTGCTATAGATAATGCACGTCAGAAGCGATTCAGGCTTGGACTTAACCCCAGTTTGAAAGTACAAGTTCTTGGACAGGATTATGTTGATTTTCAGCACATGGTGGACAAAGCCGTGCTCATAGAAGATTCTCGTCATGAGCTAGACGAATCTCGCAAAAGGAAGATGATACAACATGGAGTTCATCAGAATCAACTACAAAGAGCTAGAACCAATGCTCAGCAACCTTTTCGTCATAGTAATTTGTCTACTGGATTCAGAACCCCTGCCCCAGTATCGCATGCAGGAAATTCAAGAATTTCTAATGTCAACAATAGCAATGATCAACAACCTCAGAGGGCCAACAATTCAGTTGCAGGAATTCAATGTTACAACTACCGTGAGATAGGTCACTATGCTAACAAGTGTCCACAGAAGCAAGGACCGACACCAATTCCTTTCAATTTGGGAGCTATACCAGCTAGAACTTCTTTACCAGGAGCAGGAAGAGGAATGCCTCGGACTCCAAATCAAGCTACTAGGACTCCATCAACTGCATCAAGAGAAAGGTTGAATCACGTCACTACAGAAGAAGTTCAACAAGTTCGGACGCTGCTTAGCTTCGGTAAGTCTTTAAGTTAGACTGCGTCGCCGTAACCTATTCTCTAGTCAGCCCGAATCTCGGGGACGACATTCCTTTTAAGGGGGGAAGGTTTGTAACATCCCAAAATTTTGGTCTGTTTTGAGTTTTAAAAGAAAAGTAAACATTTGAATTTTTCTGGTAAAGTTAAAAGCTTAATTGAAATTTTCAGAGTACAAAAATAATTTAATATGAATAATGTCAACATCAACTATTATCAAAATTATTTTATTTGGATTCTTTGTGCTTGGATATATTTTGTAGATTTTTCTAGAATTTTTCCGAGTGCATTTGCTATTTTTATTTGGTATTTGGATTTTCTGCTATTTTCTAAAAAGAAAAAGATAATAAAATCTCAGAAATAGAGTTGGGCCGAAACCCAACTCCTGTTCCAGCCTAGAGCGGTACTATGCAGCCCAATCCATCCCGCTTTCGGCCCATTTTTCACGCAGCCCGCATCCTTTCCCTTCGCCGCGCACACGTGAGTGGCCCCACCGGTCAGTCACCTTCGCGTTGTTTGCGACGCAGCCGCATCCGAGTCGTAGTCACGGCCGTGTGGACCCGCTTGCCACATCATCTTCATCTTCCTCTCAGACTCTCCCTCCTTCCTTCTGAGTTCTTCACGCACCGCCGCCGACTTCTTCGTGGACTCCTCGTCCCCACCCTAGTTAAAGCCTCGAGGCCCTCAGAAGAGGCACCCCAAGCCGCGCCACCTTGAAACCCTAGCTGCATATGCCCTCGTCAGTGCCTAGAGCCCTAGCCGCTGCCATCATCTTCAGCGCCGGCCACGAGACCTTGTCGTCACCATCATCACTCTAGTGCTCCTCGTCGCCCGTGGTCGCCACCATCAGAGTCGTCGCAACGCCCGCATCCCAGAACCGCCATTGCCTTGGCCGGAGGATCCCTTCTTCACCATCGTCGATGAGCCTGAACCTCAGTCTCCACCTAAACCTCACCGTCGGCCGCTAGATCATCCACGACCACCCGTGAGCACCTTCACGTGATCGCCGTCACCTTCTCTACCTCCCCGTACCACCTGCCGTCGTTGAGCCGCCGCCGTTCGCCGGATCACTTGGGGCCCGAGCGCCACTCCCGTCACAACGAACCACACCAGCACCAGCGTCAGTAGTTGTGCGTATGTGGCAACTGTGTGTCGCCCAGCTATCGCCACATCAGCGCACGCGTGGCGGTTTAGCTCCAAACCTCAAGCCCGGTTTGGTGGACATGGTTCATCGGAACCGTGAGGCTAACATGTGGGTCCCACATGTCAGATTTTCTTTTTATTTCTTTTATTCTGGAAAATCCATTGTTGACGTCATCGTTGCGCAATAATCTGATTTTTTTTTCTTTTAAGAAATAATTCAGAAATTCGGAATAATCCAAAATTAAGGTTTTCTTTTAGATCCAAACTTCCAAACCCATATCTTTTGCATCCGAACTCCGATTGAGTCCATTCAATTTCCTAAATTCATCTAAATTCTAGATCTATTTATCTGAGATTTTTATTTAATTTTTAGAGTTTGTTTTATCTCTGTTATTTATTTATTTGCTTTATTTGGCTGTTTGCGAGTAGACGTTGATACTTCGGGAAGCTTTGAGCAAGGACGAGTATACCAAGATCAAGATCAATCCCATGATTTATTCCAAGGCAAGCCATAGTCCTTTGATCATATTAAACCAATGATTTCAAAAGTATATTGTTTTATACAACTGCATGCTATCTTTATATAAATCGTTTTGGGATTATTTATTACCTATTGTCATTATGCCTCCTTTGATTATTTGAATGCTATGAATCCTTTATCACCATAGCATGGATATTTCTAGTTGGACATATTTGTATCACCAACATGGGTATCGTACATATGCTTAGTTTAGCTTAGTTACGATGGGTTCATTATCACATATGTCATAATGATTAATCTTGACTTAATGAAATATGGAATCGTGGTGGTTAGCTACTGCTATTATTAAAATTTGTGTACCATGACGGGGTGTGTCATTGGTCTTGGTTAAACAAAATAGTTTTTGCTCAGGCGAGTGGTTGGTGGATAGTGGTGGTGTTTCAACACGCTGTGGGTTTGTGGTATTCTCGCCTGAGTAACTTATCAAGGACTTAATCTTGTACGCCATTGAACTGGGCCTTTCGTACAACCACATGCCTGATGGGACGGGCCTAACCTAGTAGGTTATGGAGTTTTGTCTTTTGACATCTCAGGTAGTTTATGGGTGGAGGTGTGTATCATTTTCTAAGGTCGCATCTATGGGCGGCATTTTCACCGTCTCCATGTCCAACGTTGTACGTCAACCACGATGAGGTTTTGGGTGGCTGTAGGTACAACGAGAGAGTCAATTCTTGAGATAAAATTCCTGAAAGGTTTTGTTGTGGTCAACTCTGATCCGGTTGATTGCATCTTGTGGGTAAAGTGTACAACCTCTACAGAGTGTCAATTGATCTTTTCGAATAGTCGCGTCCTCGATTATGGACATGTCTGGAGATTTCACACGGGAGATAGAGTTTATTTAAAATGAGTCAGAGTGTGAATGAGATGTTCACTTGATGAATATAATGTTTGTTTGGTGAACAGGCAATTCACTTGGTGGTTTGTGTCGATTGGTGAATTGGGGATTCACTTATCATTGGTTGGTTGGGAAGTGAATGGGAAGTTCACTAGTTGTTTCAAAGAAATTGTTTAATTACTTATTATTGTTTTCAACTACGCATTTCAATCTATTTATTGTAAATGTTGCTTTCTGCAAAAGAACCATACAGCTAACCTTTGTCAGGCCGTGCATGAATACTATTTGCATACATTTCCCCACGGCTTGCTGAGTGCTTTATGTACTCACATCTTATGCCTTTGCTGAATTAGTTGAAGAATATCAAGCTGCTCAGGAGTTCTTTCAGAAGGAGGACTTTGAAGGTTTTGCGGATTAGGATGCGTTCTCCCTTCGATTGCCTGTGGGCATATTGATTGGCCATTTCAAGAGTTTCATTCCGCTGTAAGAGTTTATTTGTTTCTTTAGTCCTGCATGGCAGGTTAAGTAAACGTTGACCATAAGGTCCAGTTATTATTATTATTTGTTACTCTGAGATCTTTTTAGTTAAATCGAATAAATGGATGGTATTCCATCATTGTTTCCTATGTGAGCTAGCTACTGATCTGGTACTAGTTGAAAATACATAGAGGGTTCCTGAGATGCATTTTCGGGTCCTGACACCCAATCACTCCAACTATTCATCGACCTCTTGTATTCTCCACCGTCGACCAAATTGTACGCCCTCTCGAGACCTTTCCAAATCCAAATCTCCCTTTCTTGAGAAAGATGGCTGGAGCCGCTTCCCAGTGGGCTAAATTGGAGATGGATGTGACCAGGATGAAGGCTCTGGTCGTCGCCGAGAAGATCCCAAAGAGGGAGTTCGTCAAGTGGATTGAGGCTACTGGGCAACATTGGCCATTGGGGGAGATTAGGCAGATTCTCATCTTCCAAGCGTACTATGAGTCTAGCCTTCGATTGCTTGCTCACTCTTTCCTCACACTCGTACTCGAGCACTTCGAGGTGGAGTTTGAAAAACCTCATTCCCAATTCTATCACGATGTTGGGCATGTTCGTTTACTTGTGCGAAGACTACCTGGGATTCCGACCGACTTGGAATTATTCCAGTACTTCTACGGGATGACCAGGTTTGCGGGAATCACCGGTAGCTGCAGTCTGAAGCTCCACGACAAGAAGTCGAAGGAGTACATTTAGATGTTCACCCGGTCATCATGGCCGGGATAGAAGAAGAGATGGTTCTACTGGTAGATGACCAGTGAAGACAGCCTCTCTTTCACCAGGATTGCCGCCGAGAAGAGTTCTTACTGGGATTTGACTCCCAGAGATGTTGGCCAGATCACCCCTTACATTCAAGCCATCAAAGACTTGAAGGAAGAGGGGCTTACCGGATAGCACGTGGTGAAGGAGTTCATCATGTGCCGCATTAGCCCTCTGAAGAGGAGGGCTCATCCCATGTGGAGGTACTCGGGACCAAAAGACACGACCAGGGATTACAAGAAGGGTAATTAAATTTCCAATCTTAGCCTTCTTTCTGTTGATTTTGAACTTGGCTATTGAAAGTTTACTTATTCCTACAGATCTCTCACAAGCGGAAATTGACGCTCGAGTCAAGCTCATTTATGAGAAATCCCCACCACCCAATGTGGTGGCTCCTCAAATCCTGGCAGTCCTGTCCGCAGAGGACAAGATGGAACGCCTAAAGGTAATCAAGAATTGATTTCATCTTTAGGATCTTATAGTCGTCGAAAAACTTATGACTAGGTACCGGTCATAGGAAGACTTATGACTAGATAATTATCGTAGAAAAACTTACGACTAAGTGCTGGTCGTAGAAAAACTTACAACCGTTTAGTAATATTTCTTTTTCTCATTTCTGCAGAAAGTAGGCATGGAAGACCGTCAAAATGATGAAGAGGTCGAACTGATGGTTGTCGGCATGATGGCAGAGCAAGTCAAGGCTCCTCCGGCCAAAAAGCGTCGACTCGTGAAAGTCACCGACAAGGGAGGCGCAGGTTAAAGCTCTGTTGCTTCGACCAAGCCTTTTGCAAAATTTGTTGCGGACACGGCTGTTGCAAAGGAGGCAAAGGCGGTTGAAGCGACTGAAGTTCTCAAACACAAAGCCCCTAAGACCAAGATACCCTTCTACTACGACAATAAGGGCATGTTTGCTTTGCTCCCTGGGCTAACTTGCCTGGGCCAAGCATGCAGCCGGGAGATCACCTACGATCTGTTTGGTTGACTTCCTGCGTATTGCTACTGGTCAGGCCAGTCTCAATGCCCAGGCGTTAAAAATGAACACCTGGAGCCAAGCAGCTCTATCCACCGTTGTATCTTCAATCTGTCAGTGTATTTTTCATTCACTATTTTTATGTACAGGCTTCCAACTAAACAACAAATCTTCAGGTATGCCTGGCCAAGCAAGAATTATCTACTTTTCAGGCTACCTCCAGGCACCACTTTTTTCTAGGCATAGAATCCAGGGCACCAACCAAACAAGCCCTAAGACTTTCGCAGTTTCTGCCTCTCGTGGCTTTGTCAAGCAACAAGAAAAGGAGAACTCGAAGAGTTTTATGTCTTTTGTGAAGGAAACCGCTGCACCTGCAGTGCCTATGGTTGAGGGTAGTGCTGCCCTTGGGGTGGTCGAGACAGGTCTCGGCCATCCAGAGAGCTGGGAGGCTCAAGGAGCAGTAGTTCTCACTCAAGACCCACAACCAGACGTGGTCGTGGCTGACCTCAACCCCCAGCTCGATTTTCGACCAGATGTGGTTGAAGAGAAGAAGTCGAAGAAATCTTCTTTAGAAAAGGTTGCTTCCAGATTTAAGATCAAATCCGAGAAACGAATGTATGTAAAAAGACGAAAGTGTAAAAACAACATTTACCTTTTGCTTTTTACCATCTAACGTGTTTTCCTTTTTGTGATCTTAGCCCAACTCCTCCAGCCCTCAAGGATGTTCCTGTCGAGGAATCCACAGCTATTTCTCCGGCAGTCAGAGAAATGACAGTGGTGGTGGTCGAAGGGTCGTCCATCATCAAAGTGGTGGAAGAAGTCGTTGCTGCTAAAGCAACTGCGACCACGGGAGCGGTCGTGGAGGCTGAGGCTAAAACGGCGCATGATGCAGCAGAGGCATCAGGCCAAGGCGATGGATCGTTGAGCTACCGTGCCGGGAAGGAAATCGTCGTAGACGTTCCTCCCGGTCCCCAAGGAGGAGCTGCCATCACCGAATTAGAAGAAGAAGAATACAACAACTTTTTTCTGAGTTCTTCGGCCTAGCTTCTGTTGTGGGATCTTCTGCTTTTAAATCTCGTAACCGAGTTCCCCACCCCAAGGATATTCCAAACAGAGGGAATATTTTCAACGACGAGCATCTCGAAAAGGTGTGGTGAAATTGGGTTGAAGAGATCGACAAACTGAAGAACCCCACCAGAGTATTCTCCATGTTTGCTCGAATGAGCATTAACGTAAGTACTTGTCGCCCAACATTTTTATATATGGCTTTTCTCGTTTCTTACTGTCTTTCTTTATGCAGAGAGCTCTAGAGTAAGTTGTCACGGTTGCAGAGTACAACTGACAACTTGTGCAGCTGCGATAGGAGAAAGCGGAACTCTGCGAGCAGGCAGAGAGATAGTAAGTTACTGCTACTCGTAGTCGTTTATGTTTCAACCATTTACACAGTGTTTATCGGGGTTGTCCTAAAAGAACTTACGACTAGGTACTAGTAGTAGAAGGACTTACGACCAGAGAATTGTCGTAAAAAAACTTACGACTAGGTACTGATCGTAAGAGAACTTACGACCAGAGGACTGACATAGAAAAACTTACGACTAAGTACTGGTCATAGGGGAACTTACGACTAGAGGACTATCGTAGAAAAACTTACGACTATGTATTGGTCGTAGAAGGACCCTACGACCAGGGAATAGTCGTAGAAAAACTTACGACTAGGTACTAGTCGTAGGAGAACTTATGACCAGGAGATTGTCGTAGAAAAACTTACGACTAAGTACTAGTCATAGGGGAATTTACGACCAGAGGACTGTCGTAGAAAAACTTACGACTAATGAGTGGTCATATAAAACGACCACTTTATGCTATGCTCATGTCTACTCTTCGCCTCTATAGGTTCAAGAGTGACGAAAAGACCTTGGCTGATTCGCTCGACTACGAGAAAGTCGAGACGAAAAAGCTAAGCGACGAGAAAGAAGACCTTCGGAATAAGCTTCAGGAGGTAGACACTGCAATTCAAAAGTTGGAAAAAACGAATAAACAGTAAGTGCTGAACTTAAAACCGCTTATGACCTTCTTTTATTTTTCTAGCTCTTATTCCTTTTTAGAAAAAGAGGTCGAAATGGGGAAGCTTGAAACCGAGGTCAAAGAAAAGACCATGGTTGTTCACGAGATTTCCCGTATCGCCAGACAAAAAAAATTAGGAGATCAAGTTGTGGAAGGAGCGTTATGCAAAGAGCACTGCCTCTCATGACAATGGAGTCAAGAAGTTAGATTCTTGACTAGTAGGTAAGCCAATCTTTACCTGCGACCAGTTTTGTTTTCCTTTTCGGGTCTTTTTATCTTACTAGTCTTACTCTTTGTAGAGCAAGCAATCGAAATAAAACAGCTCTGTGAGGCTTCAACTCATAACCAGGAGGAGATGAAGTCGATGAAGATCACCCTTCAGGACAACATTTCTCTCTTGAACAATGTACTCGGTGGGCTACGTGCTGAGGAAATCACTCCTCGTGAAGACATGATGATTGCTCACACGAGTACCATTGGAGCACAAGTCGGGACTTTGTAAAAGTTGGTGACTATTCTGAAGACCAACCAAGCTGATTCGATAAAAGAGGCGATCGAAGGTGCAATAAGTTTTGTTCTGGCAAAACTTAAAACTCATGACACCAATCTTAATCTGCAACCAATCAAAGCCGACTTCGACTGCTCTGAAGCAAAAGCGGAGTAGTTGATGGAAGATATGCAGTCGATCAACAAGGAAGTCACGGAGGAGATGCAAATAGGGTCTCCCTCATCAAAGTAGTTTGTACTAGAAACCTGTAAAGATAAGGTTTTGTTGTTGATATATATAATCCTTTCTTCTTCCTGCAAATCATCTTGTCGAGTGGTTAGTAACTCATAAGATAATGAATGGAAAAAGAAATTAAAACTAAGAATTGAAGTCATATTAATAACTTTATCCTAGCCCCTAACTATTTGCTTCGTTTACTTAAGGAAATGGTGTGAAATAGGCTTTCTTAAAAAAAAAAAGAGGTTTAGCTAACTTATAGTTTTCGGTCACGACTATCATGCACTAGTCGAAAGAGTAGGAATGAGTCGACACTAGGAAGTTCCTTCTAGTGGGTAGGACCATGTACAGAAAGAAAAGGCTTCAATTAGGTGATGTTACCTTCTTTAACTAGGTTAATCAAATCAAGAACAGCAACTTGAGTTAGACAAATGTCTGGAGTACCTTAAAATTTCATTCAACCTATTCCAGTGCACTCGGTAGGTTCGCTTCTGGTAGCAAGAGTTAGAAACAAGACGACGCTAGGAAGTTCCTTCTAGTAGACAGGACCACGTGCAGAGAGGAAAGACTTCGGCTAGATGTTGTGTCTTTCTCTGATCAGTTTGAACGAAGCAAGTTTATCGAAAGTAGTTGAACAAATTTCAAAAGTGTACCCTGCTTAGAGTATTTTTCAAAATGAATGAAGAAATAAACTAAGGTACTAAGAGTTGGCTTTAAAAATATTTTGACCAAGTGTATTGAACCCGAGCTCTTTGTGTTGGCAGCAAAAAGGGAGGAATGAGTCGACACTAGGAAGTTCCTTCTAGTGGGCAGGACCACGTGCAGAAAGAAGAGGCTTCGACTAGGTGATGTCACCATCCTTTCGACCAGTGTAAAGAAAGTTTGGGTACGACCAGGTAATGGTCATAGAAAAACTTATGACCAGGTAATGGTCAAACAATTATCAAAGCGCTACTCAAAATAAGACAATAAAGATAGAAAGAACCTGATACTTTATTGTAGAGTTGGTCGGTTACACATAAAATTTACGTAACTGGTCGATGTTCCAAGAATTGGAGAGAATTCGGCCGTCTTCCATTGCTAGTCATAATCAACTCACAGTCGCAGAATCCGACCATCGTGCAAGGACCTTCCCACTTGGGAGAAAGCTTGTTCGAATTAGACCGGGATTGAATTTTCTTCAATACCAAGTCACCTACAGCAAGGCTGCGAGGTTAGACCTTACGATCGTAGTATTTGCGCAGGGCTTGCTGGTAGACTGCTGAACGGATTAAGGCTTGATTTCTCTTCTCTTCGAGCAGGTTGATGTCATCCGTTCGAGGTTGTCCCTAGATAGAGTCGTTGAAAGTTTCGACCCTTGTTGACCCAGTCTTTAGTTATGGTGGGAGCATGGCTTCGGCACCGAAAACTAGGGAAAAAGGTGTTTCTCCTGTAGCCCGATTAGCAGTCGTATGAACTGTCCATAATACTAAAGGAAATTCTTGGACCCAAGCCCATGTGTGCTTGACAAGCTGGTCGAAGACTCGAGTTTTGATTTCCTGCATTATTTGGCCATTCACTCTTTTGACTGCCCCATTGCTTTGAGGATGGGCAATAGAGGCGTAACACAGTTTGGTTCCCAACTCGTCACAAAATTCTTGGAATTTTGCGCTTGAAAATTGATTACCATTATCTGTGATTATTCCTCTTGGGACACCAAATCAAGTAATCACGCTTCTCATCATGAACCGTTTTGCTGCTTCCGTTGTTATCCCAATCACAGGTTCGGCTTCACCCATTCTGTGAATGTATTAATAGCCACAAAGAGGAACTCGAAGCCACCTGGGGCTTTTGGGAACGGTCCTAGGATGTCTAGACCCCAGGTCGCAAAAGGCCAAGACAGAGAAATTATTTGTAATGCCTGAGCCGGTTGGTGTATTTGCCTGCTATGAAACTGGCATTGTACACACTTCTTAACCAGCTCTTTGGCATCATAGAGGATCATACAAGAGAAACCGTGGTCGAAAGGCCTTTCACCGATGTTCAGAGGAAGCATGAGTTCCACAGATGGCCCTGTGTATGTCGTGAAGGAGGTTTAATCCTTCTCTCTGCGATATGCATCGCATGAGTACCCCTTGAGTGCCTCGTTTGTAGAGGACTCCTTCAACCCAAGTATACATTTTGGCCTTTCGGGATGAGCAATCTGCCTCGAGATCATCATTGGGTATTGTACCCGTCTGAAGATACTTGTATATGGGATTCATCCAGGTATCCTCGTATTCTAGAGAGGTTGTCTCAATAGGAGTTGTCTCGAGTGTTTCGACTAAAGACGGCTTCTGGAGCGGCTCCAAGAAGACTCTTTTTGGTACTTTTGATCAGGAAGAAGACATTCGAGCAAGCTGATCTACGAGGAGATTATCCTTTTGAGGGATAAATTGTACCTCGAAACCAAAAAAATGTTTTTCAAGCTTTCGAACTTCCAATAAGTACCGAGACATGATCGGATTAGAGCACTGGTACTCTTTTCTGACCAGATTCACGACTAGTTGAGAGTCTCCTCTCACGAGTAGTCGTCGAATCGCGAGCACTTTCACAGCTCGTATGCCAGCCAGCAAACCTTTGTATTCTGCCACATTGTTACTAGCCTAAAAGTTTAATTGAATGGCATACTTTAAGGTCTATCCGGTAGGAGATTCCAAGACCACCCCAGCCCCCGAGCCACTTAAAGTAAGTGTGAGAACCCGGGGTATTTAACTTGTAATACTTAACCATCAAATTGGTCCTAGCATTACAAATCAAATATCCCGACTCTCGGCACATATGTACTTCCCAGAATTGCAGTACACATACCCCATACAAAAATTAAGCATCCATTCCATACACAAGTCATTACAAGCGTACCACAAAAAGGAAATACAAGTTCATAATACAAGAGTAGGGCCGACCGGCCAAATAACATGGTAAATAACTAAAGTAGCAGCGGAAACATAAGCCATAAGATGGCGATAAACAAAAGCCAAACGGTTTGCCATTACCCACAAGGCAACCGACCGGGCCGCCAAGCTAGTCGTCGAAGGCAAAGTCGAAGTAGGTCTCACAATAGTTAATCCCTTGGGGATCAACCTCCTCTGCAACAATTAATTAAGCAAAGCAAATGAGTACAAAAATGTACTCGCAAGACTTAAGTGTAGGGTAACAGGCCTATACATAGCTACATGCAAGCTTATTTAAGTGGAGGAGGCTCTAGACTCATTTTCAACACAAAGCAAGTTTTCATTTGCAATAATGTAATAGATTTAAAGCAGATTTACAATCTGTTTTTATTTGACAAAAATAGCGAGATACAAGTAACAATAATAACAAGACATCCTGGAAGTGGCTAACCCAATAGCCACCACAACAATAGCATGAATTCCCCATTCATACCACCCACATCAAGTTTTAATTAAATGTTGTAGTCTAGTTCTTGCACGACCTTACCAAGCATGTCCATAACCTAGGACGAGGCTATTCAATAGTTTGAACCTGCGCAGGGTGTACCAATGTACCCACACGCCGGAATCGCCTTTTGCCACTAGATTAAGCACACTTCCTTTGGTATGCCGGCACGGCTAAGTCCTACGAGACGTTTCCAATACTGTGTATTAACTACGAGTCGCCCATATGGAAGAAGCCCATATGTTGATACGGAGTCATCAAAGATGCTCACCGCCTTTATAAAGGACGATGCTCCTTGCAGTGGATAACCTCCACCACTGTTCACCCAATGCCCACCATGCGACCCGGAGCTAACACACGCCAAAGTACTAAGTCAAGAGAGGTCACATATCCCCCTCGTGTGGTTAGCACGCAATAATCTCTTGGCATAGTGACACAAGTAACTCGTTCCTTGTGGACTTAGGCACCATTCCAATCACACCCAAAAGATCACACCATCAACCATTGTACCCAAGTCGGAAACAATTTTATTTTTAGTTTTAGTTTTTGACTTTACAAAGTAACAAAGCACAAAGTGCTGAGCATGATGATAATAATAATTTTGTGTGATCAAAGTTATCGACTAAGTCGATAACCGCCCAATTCTACCGGTAGCTAAGCATTTCTAAGCATGACACCGTAAAGACAATAAAAAAGCATAATTCAACCACCGGGCTCTAATTCACCGGCGAGATTAATACCTTATGTTTAGTGTCAGGGAATGAACAATTTAAGGGCAACCATGCAATAGGAATAACTACCTCTAATCGGGAAAATAAACTTTGACACAAAAGCATGCATACATACAATTTGTAAACAAAGTATTAGACTTTGAAAGTAATGGGACATTTATGATCAAACTGCTTGCCTTGCTGGAGATAACTTTCTTGCTACAGAGGATCACTCTCTTATACAATATAATCATCGGAACCTATCGAAAGAATCGAGTAGCACAAATAAGAACGAATAACACCGAGAATACTCAAAATTCAAAATCATCCAAAAATCATGAAAAATTCACAGAAGGTATAGCATGACTTTAAATGAATTTAGCAACAAAAATCAATCAATTTGGATGTTCTATGCAAAAGTTATGGCAGTTTGAAAGTCAGTTTTCCAGAAAATCCATATAAATAGCTATCTGTTATTGTTCATCCGAAATTAAATGTTTTGGTGAAAATTTCCAGAGTGGTGGTGTACATAAAATTTTTATGGTAGACAAAGCACCATATGAGATGAACAATGGAATTTGATTCACCTCATTTGGAGCTAAGATGAATTTTCTATGATTTTTCAAAGTCATGAAAGTAGTGTACAAAACATTAGTAAAACAAGATTTTCCGAGATAGTAATATACTCAAAATCTATTCTACCATTTAGCAAACTAACAGAGGAATCCAACAAAATTGATTTCACTCCATTCTGAGTTATAGAGAAATACTAATGCATTTTTCAAGTTAAATCAATTTTTAGAACAACAATAATACTAATCCTAAGGAAATTTTGCTAACACTAACTTCTGGATAGTAACAAGGTTCAAACCATTTTTATATTAAAGTAAATTTAAAATAGAAACCAATAAAATTTGAGTCATCCAAAAGGAGTTGAAATGAATTAGTTATGAGTTATAGAAATAGAAATGAAGGCATAAGTTCTACTGTTGGTTAGCTAACCAAATATTCAAATTTTGACTTATGATAACTTTTACTCCTTCAGACTAGATGTGAAAGGCTAGTAATTATATTTTATAAACCATTTACTTTGGCATTCGAATTAGCTCTAACTCACTATTATTTGATTTGTGCATTCCAATCTTGCCTCCCATAAAGTTCCTACTCTCTTTGATTTAAATGACAATGGCTGGATACTGTTATCCAGATGAAGTTGATATTTCTGTTTTTAAGTTCATTGGACTGTTAAGAGCTACTAAGTAATATCAACCATACTTAAGAACTAGACTCGGCTAACACCAAGAGGTTTGAAACTTTGAAAGCCTTTAAAAGCTATTAACCTTACTGATTGTTCTCTGTTGGTTTTTTTGAATGATCATACTATACTGGGCTTTCCAAAAAAAGGTTGCTCCCAAAAGCTTGTGTTTAAAAGGCTAATTGAATCAATACCCCTTTTAACTACTTGACTAAGCAAGGTTATTAACCTATTGACAAAACTTACTATTTTCAGATTACTGCTTATGCACTAGAACAGGAAAATTCTCTCTGGACAAGTGCTACAATTAGTCTCCCCTCAATTTGAACTTCTAGACTTGCTAACTCAATTGAGTAACACAAATGACCATCATCAAAATCTGGTAGTATAAGGCCATTGATTTTGCCATGAGAGTTGCACTGACAAGCTAAACTTTATTTTTATCTCTTCTATTGGTTTCTGAAACTTTGCAACTATAATGGTTTTTCATATTTGATTACTCTCTGATGGTCTCAAAATAGTCATCTCCATACTGATTTTCAGTTTTGATTTCTTCTAGCAGATCAATACTAGACTAACTAATTGACTCAGGAACAAAACTAACTACTGCCCCAGCAAAGACATTTCTAAATTAAGAAAGCACAGGACAGAGGTTTAAACAAGAATGTTATACTAACAACTCAATTTTACTTGTAAACCACATTCTTAGATCATACAGCTAAGAGTTTGAACCCCAAAATTACCAATTCCCTAATTCATTGGCTAAGCACTTCTTCTTAAGTGATTTAAGAGGCATTAACAAATTTTGTTAACAATGGCATAACAGAGAGGAAAAAAATGAGTTTTCAAAGAACCGAAAACAGAGACCAAAGACAGAAACAATGACTAATTGGGGGCGGCGAATCGCCGACGACTGGAGCGGTGTGGGGGACATGGCGATGGCCAAAATGGGTTGCCAGGGTGTCAAGGGAGCTAGGGGTGGTCTTGGGGCGGCCGGAGAGGCACAATGGTGGCGCGGCGACAATGGGTGGCGGCCAGCCGTGGGGTGGAGATGGCGCGACGGCGCATGGGGGCTAGAGGGAACAAACTAGAGGGAGCACGAGTAGCCTTGGAGTACCTGAAACACGAGAGGGTGGTCGGAGGGAGTCGCGGTGGTCGGAGATGGGCTGGCGGCAGAGACCGACGGCGGCGCGGGTAGGACGTCGTGGGCGGCAACCTGGAAAGGGAGAGGGCACCAGTGAGTGATATGGGGACGTAGAGGGTAACTATGAGCTGCTCACAGAGGGAAGAATCGAGCTGGGGCTCGCTGGAGAAGACACGGCGGCGGTGGAGGCAATTTTGCCGGACTTGGAGAAGAAGGGGTCCGCGCGGCTCCTCGGTTGAGCATTCCCCAAATTGATGGAAGGGAAAGCCTCCTGGGGAGCTAGGACGCACCGTGACGCGGACGTGGGTGGTCGAAACTCGTCGGCGCGGCTGTAGGATCAAGGATAACCGACTAGAGGGGGGTGAATAGGAGGTTTTTAAACTTTTTAACAATTTATCAATTTAGTTAATTAATAACTTAGTCTAAACAAGTTATACTTCTAGCTAGGCAAATTACTCACAATAAACAAGCTAGAAATATAAATGCGGAAGGTAAAGACTAGAGATAACCACAAAGACACGACGATGTTTTTCCCGTGTTATCGAAGACTTGCCGGTCTTCACTAGTCCACGTTGAGGGAGCTTGACGTCTCAAGCCGGCTCCACGAATTAAGCCTTTCCTCATGTCACTATGGTTGTTCTTCCTCCGCTCCGGAGATAGTGAACACCAAACCACTCACAAGCTTGCACCGGGCCTCTTCACAATCTTCTTTGAAAAGATCACCGTGCTCCACCACCAACCGTCTAGGAGTGCAGCAACACTCCAAGAGTAATAGATCAAGGTCTTCACTTGACGGCACTCAAGTGCACAAGGATCAACTAGGAGAATGAATGCACTTGAATGTATCTCAACAAGCTCACAATGAATGCACAAGAGTGTTTTTGAGTGTTGAGTGAATGCAAGGGCTCTCAAGGCTCTATGAATGTCAAATGGGCACTAGCAGCCTTGACTTCAGCAGTTGGGGGGGTATTTGTAGCCCCCACCAACACTTATGACCGTTGGAGACGAAATTCAAGTTTTTAGGCGAAATCGGAACGACCGTAGTACAAATTGCGGTACGATCGCACTTCTGACTAAGCGCACAGTCAATGGCTAGAACAGATACTAAAAAAGGAAAATGCTAGCCGTTGAAAACCCAATCGAACGACCAGCAGTAAACTCATGAGACGTCCGATGGTTCTTGCCGTATCTGCTTCCACGAGCAGCACGATCGCTCGTAGGGTTTCACGATTTGCTGAAGATTTACGATGGTTCTGGAATTTTTGTACTGCCATATAAAAATCGGAATGTCCGCATGCCGGTACGACCGTTCCCTAAGAGCGGAACGTCCGATTTCCAGATTGAGTTTTAGAGTAGATTTACACTTGTTCTGTTTTTATTGAACCGCCTCACAAATTTCGGAACGACCGCCCAACGGTGCGACCGTTGGCCAAGAGCGGTACAACCGATTTCCATAAGAAAGTCTGAGGCAATTTGCAATGCTTCTGGTTTTATTGAACTGCCAACTAAAATGCGGAATGATCGATGATGCGGCATTTGACCGGTCAAGGACCCGTCGTTCGCTTGAACACTTATTTGGTCGTTCTTCAAATGTGGTACTACCGCCAAGTAAATTTTGGTCATACCAAGACCAAGCGATGACGACCGCAAGTATAATCAAGAGATTATCGATTTTGGATAGAAGCACTTAGAACTTTTCAATTTTATTTTAAGTTTAAATTCAAATGCATGCATGATCCTAAGTTGATCCATATGGCACAAGAATATGCTATCAAGCTACTAGCCATGATCCCTCTTAATAGTACGGCGTTTATCCTATAATCCGGTCTTCCAACCAAAACACCTAGACCGGTAAAAATGGAAAAAGAGATCCTAGACTACTTGTACCTTGTCTTAGAGCCAAAAGATCTTCATGTAGTCCATTTGCATGTCAGTTTGTATCAACATGATCACCAATGGGAGTTAACCTTGTAGATACTCAATAAACACGTTAATCTCATATTCACACATTGTCATTAATTACCAAAATAATTTTTAGGGGCCTAGATGCTTTCAGCGGCCAAGCCGAAATGGCATTCGGAGCTTGGAGCTCAGGTTGATTTGAGGGCGAGAAATGGAGGGGGAGGTAGGGGATTGACGAGAGGGAGGTGATGCGCTCAATGCTAGGCTTAAATGGGGCGAGCAGGGAGGAGTTCCTTGCGAGAAACCGAGCTCCGTCTCTTCTCGGTCATGGCGTTCTCCCGCGATTTTCTCGGCGTGGACGGAGAGCAGAGCGACAACGTCAGTAGGAGAAGGCCCTGGTTGGTTGTCTTGGGCGGCGGCGCGACGGAGCTGACGGGGAGAAGACGGGCAGGCCGGGCGGCGTGGCGCTCCTACTTCTCACGCTGCCGCAGCAGCGTGAGCCGTGGGGGAAGAAGAACTCATGAGTGGGGCCCGCAGGTCAGTGGAAGAGGGGAGAGGTAGTTCGGTCGATCACTGTTCCGGGTTGGGTTAGGTCGAACCGAGTCAACGGATGGGCCCGGTCGGAGGAATAGTGCAAAGGCCAGAGTTTTGAATTTCATATTTGACCGAGAAACAACAGGTTTGACCGAGGCCTAAAAAATAGAAATAAAATTCTAAAAATTCGGAAATAATTCAGGGGGCTTCCCGGGACATCCTAGTACTCATAAAATTTTTAAAACCCACTGCTCAATATTTAATTTGCGTAATTTAAATTCAAACTTGGAATAGGTTATAGATTTGAATTTGAATTTTCTGAGGGTTAAAACTATCCCCAAAAATTTGGGAAAAAATATATTTATTCATGATAATTATTATATTATTTGAATAAATTATTTTCAGATGATGTTCATAAGTTTTAAATTATCCTTATTTTTATACATTTGAAATACAAACCCAAGTGGAATAAATGATGCAAAAGATTCAAAAACACTGTGCTTGTCAATGAGATGCATACTAATTATCATTTATTAAATTGGGGATGTTACAGTAAGCGACCCGTCAAAGTACATCGTCCACTGGTCATGGGTATCGTACTGGGGATCCTAAATAGGTTTAGGATTTGTCCATTCGCCTGGAAATGACGCCGCAATTTCCTCGAAGACATGAGGAGGGCATATAGAAGTTTTTGGACCTGATAGTAACACTCCTTAGGCCCGTGCAAAACTTCACTTACGTAGTAAACTGGTCGTTGGACGTTTTCACGTTCTACAACCAGTACTGCTCTCACTGCTTGTGGCGTAGCAGCTAGATAAATTAAGAGCGTCTCTTCTGGTTTCGGAGAAACGAAAATAGGAGCACTCGTAAGATACCTCTTGACATCCTCAAAGACAGCATTTGCCTCTTCTGACCACTCGAAACCCTCGTGCTTCCTTAAAAGTTTGAAGAAAGGTGGTCTTTTTTCTCCCAGTCGTGTGATGAAATGACTTAATGCCGCCATGCACCCTGTGAGTTTCTGGACTTCTTTCTTCGTGGTCAGAGGGCACATTTGCACGATAGCCTTTATCTGTTTCGGGATTTTCTTTGACTCCTCATGCAGAAACAAGGAATCCAAGCAATTTTTCTGAAGAGACTCCAAACACACACTTCTCAGGATTGAGTTTCAGGCGGTGTTTTCTGAGGTTGTCGAATGGTTCTTGCAAGTTGGAAACATGATTAAGTCACTTGATGCTTTTTACGATTAGATCGTCAACATAGGCTTCCAAATTTTGGCCTAGGTGAGGTGAAAAGTCGATTGCATCAAGCGTTGAAAAGAAGTGCTATCATTTTTAAGTCCAAATGGCATTTTGACATAACAAAATATTCCAAATAGAGTAATAAATGCGGTCTTTTCTTCATCTTCGAAACACATATTAATCTGATGGTAGCAAGAATATGCATTTAGAAAACTTAATGTTTCACAACCGGCAGTAGAATCAACCAACTAATCGATACGAGGTAAAGGGAAATCATCTTTTGGACAAGCTTTATTGAGATCAGTGAAGTCTACACACATTCTCCACTAGCTATTAGACTTCCTAACCATTATAGGGTTGGCCAACCACTCTGGGTGGTCGACTTCTCCTATAAAGCATGCTTTAAGTAGCTTGTCCAATTATGATCTTATAGTATCTCGTCGATCAGGGGCAAATCTCCATATTTTTTGTTTTAGGGTACTTTGTCGTGACATAAAGCTAGCCTGTGCTCGATCACCTCCCTAGGGACTCTGGGCATGTCGGATGCTTGCCATGCGAAGACATCTGTGTTAGCTCAGAGGAAAGTGATGAGGGTGTCTTCCTATTTGGGGCCGGAAGTATCCCCGATGCGAACAGTCTTCGAGGGCTCCTCTAGATCCAGAGGAACCTCTTTGACCTGGTCATTCGGCTTTGGTGCAGCTTTAGGCTTCGATCGCTTGCTCGAAGGCTACATCTTGTTTTCTTCTCGAGTTGGTATTTGGCCAACCATCTCGAGGGATCGACGGTCACACGTATGCGCTATCTTTTTATCACAGTGAATTGTGATTACTCCTTTGGGACCTAGCATCTTAAGACATTGATACCCATAATGAGTAGCCATTAAGAATTTTGCCAAAGTTGGTTGTCCAAGTATAGTGTTATATGTCGTATCGAAATTGACCACATCAAAGGAGATCTTCTCTGTCCTGAAATTACTTAGAGAACCAAATGTTAAAGGAAGAGAAACTTAGCCAATAGGTTTGGTTGAAGACCCCGGTATAATACCATGAAAAGAGTATCGTACCAGTCTTATCTTGGTCCTGGGTACTTGCATCTCATCCAGGATACTCGTAAACAAGATGTTTAATGAGTTGCCGCCATCAACCAATACTCGATTTACTCGACAGTTATTGATGGTGGGTTCAACCACAATTGGAAACTGACCTGGTCGAGTAGAAGGGATCGGGTAGTCACTCTTCTCGAAAGAGATGGTGACTTTCGACCGCTTTGGCAGCTTATTGACAAGAGGAGAGTCAATAGAGTTTACCTCACGTTCAACAGCCTTAAGCTGTCGCTTTGACACGTATACCAATGATCCCCCATAGATATGCTCAATGGTATGCTCAAGATCTTAGAATGGCATCTCCTCGTTGTCGTCTGACTACGTACGACCACTCACTTGCCCTACCTCCTCGAGAGTAGGAAGTGGTCCTTTGCCATTGTAGTGGTCCTTGAGTTTTCGTTGGAAAACTCAGCAGTTGCGAAGGTCATGTCGTTCCTTTTTATGGAAAGAGCACCACCTATGCTTGTTGTTCTTCCTTTCGGGGCACTTGTCCTTACCTCGATCAGAGTATGGCTTGGAGCCTTAAGGCTTCTTATCGCTTACGGCCAAGACTTCCTTGAAACTACTGGCTTGAGGCTTTTGACCCTTCGCCTTGTTCTTGGACTTCTTATCCTTCTTCTTGCCATTTTCGCTGGCCTCTTGAGGAATTTTATCATCTCGATCAATAGTATTGTTCCATTCGACTCCTTCAGCAATAGTCGCATATCGATCGGCCATCTCAAAGAGCTCGACACGGTGGCAGGAGGATTTAAAGCGACATCCTCTGTGATCCTTCTACTACAGACTCCTTGCTTAAAAGCTCTGATAATAAAAGAATCAGAAACTTCGGGAATGGAATTTCGAACCTAATTGAAACGTCGAATGAACTGGCGTAGAGTCTCGTGGTCGTTTTATCTCATTCTGTGTAGGTCGTCCTCCTTCCCAGGGCGATGGTAGGTGCCCTGGAAATTGGCTAGTAGTAGGTCGCAAAGGTGCTACCATGAATAGATCAACTCAAGTGGTTGATTTAACAACCACGATCGAGTAGATCCCTCGAGCACAGTAGGAAGGTAATTCGCCATTACATACTCTCCTCCTGCTGCTACTCAGACAGTGGTTGTGTAAATCTAGAGGATTTCAATGGGGTTTTGAGATCCATCAAACTTCTCCATGTTCATTGGTCGAAACCGAGATGGCCAGCGAACTGCTCGGAGGTCAGGTGAGAAAGCCCGACACCCGGTAATGACTTCTTGATGCCTTCTTTGCAGAAAAGAAGGGTTACCGTCACCAGGTGATCGTACATGATGATACCTGGTCTAGGTGGACTCGACCTGTGGTGGGTCTTAACCTTACAAGGGAAATACTCCTCGTATTCCATCCACTATCGTAGATTTCTGGGTTGGAGTGGTGAACGATCACCTCTCCTAGGAGCTTGTTGATCATCAGGCGTTCGAGGAACTCTTCTTTAATTGGAGTGAAGATTAGGAGAGCGTTGTGACATGTTGTTGCGCCGATCTCCACGTGGTGAGTTGTTTGAACGACTAGTAGATGATGGAGTCATACCGCTACGACTTCCGAAATGATGTCGGTAGGGGCGCTCGAGTCTGGTCATCGTGCTTCGAAGCCTTCGTGTGATCTCTTCGGCGAAGAGGTCGTAGCCGGGCATTCGGGCAAGTTCCCGAGATGGGTTCTTGTAACGTCCCGTTTGTCCTAGGGTTTCTGCCAGTTTTCAAAACCCAAAAGGAACCAAAAGGATGGGAAAGAAAACTATGAGGAGAGAAGTCTACCCATTTAAAGAAAACGTTGTACACAAGATCAAAAAATCTATGTACGACGTACCAAAGGAAAATATACCATACAAGTTAAGAAACAATACAACGTTCTACTCGATCATTACTCATAAGCTGGTGAAACGACTCAGTACACAGAATGAGTCTTGGCAAACTTAAGCTATATGGTTGGGCTGACAAAACGATCTTCGGTATATCTTGTCCGTCGTCCTTGGATGGTGGAGACGATGATACCTTCTTGATGGCTCCATGTCTTGTAGTCTTGAACGTAAGGGTTAATAATCGTATTGACCATCTATAGAAATTTATAAGGGAAAGAGGATCTATTTAACCTTATAAAATGGTGAAGAGAGAATTAGGTAAGAAAGAAGTGCTATCAAGAAGCTAAAGATGGATATATGACCAAGATGAGGAGAGAACAAATTATTTTTTTTCTTGTTATATAAAATAAGTTTTGAAGTTTTCAACTAACGGCCATTCTAACTAGGTCACGACCTACACACTAATCTGCTCGATACCACTACATGGGACCCGGATTAACGTCCCAAATCCTCTGTGCATTTTTGAACTAGTCCCATAATCAGTAGCTAGTTCACACAGTTAAACAGATATGGTAGCATCCATAAATCACATAACTTTATTAATAATCAACAGAGTTTATTACAAAAGAGGCTTACAAGCCAATAGTAAAGAACACAGCGGAAGACGAAGAAGTAGCGGAGTCCAGTTAATCTGCCACAGGCAATCGACTGGGGTAGTGGCCTAGTCGTCGAGATCCACACCGGTAGCGAAGACCTTCTCCTCTGAAATTTGTTTGCATAAAGCAAGTATGAGCACAACTACCGTGCTCGCAAGTTACACCCGTCAAATAACAGGATGACATGCATACATGGATATCTCAAAGGAAGGCTTAATATGGTTGATTTGTGTAACAGCCCAAAGTTCTGTTACCAAAATAAAAGTGAATAAAGTTATTATTTTATTGGATTTTCTGAAATTTGAAAGAGTTTGATTGCTTTATTTGAATTTCTGAAGTTTTAAAAGTCAAAAGTAAAATTTATTAAAGTTTTTGAAGTTTTATTTGAGTTAAAGTTGAAAAATAAAAATTAATTAATTTCTAAAATTTTCTGAGATTTTTTTAAAAAAAACTATCCCTAATTATTTTAAAGCCAAAATAAATTATGTGCAAAAACTGTTATCATTTAAGTTGGAATTATTTTTATTAAGTTCAACATAATTATAGAAATTTTTGAGAATTTTTCTAGAATTTTTGAACTCCATTTGCTATCTTCTAAAATTGTATTTATTTATTATTTAAATCTGAATTAATTTCGAAAATTAAAAAAAATTTCACGTGGCCAGCCACTTCCCATTGGGTCACCCCTCCACACATTGCTCCAACCCAAGCACACTTAACATCAAAGTTCCCAATGCATGTGCTGCCACTTTCCATCTTTGCATACAATCAATAATGTTCCTTTCTTTATTCCTTTATTCTTTGTCTTTCTCTCTCCTATCTTCTTCTTCCTCACGTGAGTTATCTTCTCTGTTGGTTTTCTTCTCAAAGTAGACAAGAGCCCATGGCAGCACCACATACCCCATGGCCGACCCGCCACCTCCGGCCGCCACTCACCAAGCCAAGCATCCTCCCCGCGCCACCACGCCCCTCCTCTTCTCTCCTCTTTGCTCCAATTGCTACAACCGAGCTCAGAGCTCCATTAATGGTCGCCACCACCTCTCCCCTTTTCTCTTCACTCAAGCCATCAAAATTGATTCCGTCGGAGCTTAAACGTCCGTATTAACGTCCACGCACGTCGCAGCACCTTCCATTGCACGTTTCCCCATCACACGCAGATTAATTTAATCGTTTCATTTCGCAACCAAATCATGCCAGTAGCTCTTCGCCTCCCCGACGTTTGGCTCCTCTCGCCCTATAAAAAGAGCACCAGTGACTCTCCACAACCACAACCCACCCTCAAAATCTCTCCTCCCTCTCCCCATGGTTTGGCCGATTTGGAAGTTGAAGCTCGAGGTCCGAACGCCGTTAAATCGGTCAATTCGCCTCTACGGTGAAGCCCCGCACCATCGACCACACCACTAGCTTCGCCTCGACGCGTTCTACACCGTGCTCCTCGCCTTCGCCGGAGCATCGCGAGCACCGCCGCCACCGTGAGCCTGCCGCGCCGACGTCGTCGCCCTCGCCTCCGACCATCCGTGCATGTTCCTCCATAACCGAGGTGAGCACCGCATCCCGTCATGCCCTCTCCATCGCACCCCTCGCCGCCGACGGAACGCCGCTGGATTACCGCAATATCATTATCTAAACCATAGACTAAAGCTTCTTCTTTTGTGGATTACGTCGCCGTCGAGCTAGCGCCGGCCACATTTTTTTTACCACTGGCATCGCGTTGTCGCACTCTTCGCGATGCTCTCTTTTCCTTGCCAATTCCGCCACCCGAGCATCACCAACACCTTGTGCAAAGCCACGGCTAGAACCATGCTCCTGTACGATTATAGCAAGAAGATGAACAGTACACCAATTATTTAGTTACGTGCTCATAGTTTGTACATAAACATTTCAATCTTTCAAAAATTCGTTCTCCCACATACAAACTCCAAATTCGTTGATTCTTTTTCCTAAATTCATCTAAATTCATCTACTATTTTTTGTATTTATTTCATAATTTTTAGATTTTATTTTATTTTCGTTAATTATTTGGTCCATTTTGCGCGTCGTTGCCGCCACCGGCCGACCGTGCGCTTTCCACCCCAACCGAGGCGAGCGTTCCGTTCCCCGCGGTTCCCTCTTCAAATCGCCGCAAACCCCATCCACTAACTCCTCTCCGTTTGACCTTCACGCCGATGTTCGCCCGCTGTCCGCCGAAGGATTTCTCTGTTGGACTGCGTCGCCATCAAAGATCCTCTCGCCGAGCCGTCAACACCGTTAAGTTCGCCTCATTGTGTTCTACGTCGTACTTGCTCTCTATGGCCATAAAGATCTTTCTTTGTTCTTAGCCATCCGAAACTACAATTCCTGTGAATAGTGAATTTTCGGAATTATATCATTTCATGTGATTTTCAACCTTCCGAATTTCGTTTCTCACTCATACGAACTCCGATTAAATCGATTCAACTTCCTAAATTCATATAAAATCGATACCTTCCTAGAAGTATTTATGTTATAATTTTTGGATTTTTATTTGGATTTTATTTGAATATTATTTGAATTCAGATCGTTTACGGCGTATAGATTTCGACGACTTCGGACGACCGGATTTCAACTTGTTTGAGAATAATCCATTAAGCAAGGCAAGTTACATTCTTGATCATATTTGCACCCATTATTTAAATTATTTAATTTCTGTTTTAAATTATTATTGCATGCTTATTTATATTCAAGAATTTAAATTCTGTTTTAAGCTTTATAGTTATTCCCAATGCCTTTGTATGTCCAATTATTGTCAAGAGAGGTGGTATGGAGAATATATCGAATACAATGTATTTTGGAGTTAGAATTTGTTGGAGTTTGGATAATAAAAGAAAATTGTGCATGGATGTGTGAAGATACAGGAAAATTATTAATAGATAATGGATGTTGAATTACATAAATAAATGATTATTGATATTGGCTTATTGAGAATGAATTGTAGAAATGGTTGGATGTGGGATTACTAGAGTTATATGATTGTTGGATATTAGATGTCAATCATAGACATAGATTATTATTGGATTATTGAATTGAATGATGTTGGATTATTAGGAATACATGAATATTATGGTTGGATTATAGAAATAAATAATTATTAGATATCGGATGTTAGAGATAGATTGTTGTTGTTGTTGGATTAATAAAGAATGGATGATAGATAGATACTATAGTCAAATCTTCAATTATTGATATCGATTCTAGAAATAGATTGCTATTGGATATCGATTATCTAAAGATTTGATTATAGAATTACTTAGTCATTAGATTGATGTTGAATTAGTAGAAATAGTTTATTAAGAAACAATGGATTGATAGATATCGGATTATAAAATTAGAGTATAGTAAATATTTGGATCAATTGATGTTGGATCATAGAATTAGACCTATATGGTGTAGATTGGACTAATGGATATTGGATTGTTGAAGATTGGATTATCACAATCTTGATGGTTTACATCTTGATCTCGTTCTTGACAAGTCTTGGACATTTAACCTCACCCTAGATAAAATCTAGTTGATACAATAGTATGAACTAGAACATTTTGAGAAAGATTATGCTTGGCGATGCTTAGACCCGTAAATGTTTTGATTTGGGAACTTTTAGCCAAAAATCAATTGTGGTTTAAATTAGATTCCATGACATCGTGTTATGGAAATTTATAAACGACTCAAAAATGAAATAAATGAAAATGGTTTGGACTTGGGCATAATGGATGTTTGGTGGGTGCATGTTTTTGCGCGGGATCAACCGAGGATGGTTGAGGCGCATGGGTTTGTTGGAAAGTTGCCCAAGTCAGTTAAGGACCGGTCTTCGAGTGTATGATGCTATGCCTATAATGGGCTATGCCACAATCGTACTACCACATGTCCCAAGTATGGGTCGGGACCTGGCTGAATAATTTGTAAAGTTCCACCGTGGTCGTTCCTTGAGATCGGTGGGTAGTCATGTTCGACCTATGTTAGTCCCACTGGCGCAAGAGGGCCCGAACCCGAGGTTTTCAATTCAAAGGGGTGGCGAAACCTTAGCGAGGGTAACTTGGTGGAATGGCGCATTGTAAAGGCCTTGGCACGTGCTCTAGACCTGCTTACCTAAGGTAGTGGCGGTGGCATAGATATATGCTTGAACAAACTAGAGAAGTCGTGTCTTGTGGGTAAAGTTGTACAACCTCTGCAGAGTGTAAATCTATTCGAATAGCCGTGTCCACGGTTAAGGACATGCTGGCTGAACTGCTCAAAGTTAGATTTTGGTTTTTGGTTTCAAAAGACTTCATCAAATGGATTATGCAAATGGGAATTGGGCAGGAAGCCTTGTGATAGGAGGGTATCCTTCACCATTCTTGTGTGAATGTTATCTGACTATAAAATTGATTTAGAAAATGGATTTTAGTTATTAAATAACTGCTTTGGAACTTAGTACAAGTATTTAAAGAAATTGCTGATTTATGCAAATTTAACCAATAAGCCATCCTTTGTTACATCCATGTATGCATGTCATTCTCATTATTTGATCGGTGTAACATGCGAGCACCTGATAGTTGTGCTCATTCTTGCTTAATGCAAATAATTTGAGAGGAGAAGGACTTTGCCACGGTGTGGATCTCGACGACTAGGCAGCTTCCCGATCGATTGCTCGTGGCAAATTAACCGGGACTCTACTACATCTTCGCCTTCCGCTGTGTTTATTTTATTGTTGGCCTGTAAGCCTCCTTTGTAATCAACTCTGATGTTATTTATTAATAAAGTTGTGATATGATTTTGTTACCATATTTGTTTACTGTGTGAACTAGCTACTAATCATGGGACTAGTTCAGAAATGCACAGAGGATTCGGGAGTGTTGATCCCGGGTCTTACAATTTGCATAAAGCCAAGTCTCTCTCAAATACAAATACTAAGTTTCAAGGCAGTTATACAATAACTAAAATTCATTTTCTCAAATCAGTTTTACAGTTTGGATAACATTCATCAACAAGTGGCGAAGGATACCCTCCTGTCACAAGGCTTCCTGCCCATTTCCCATTTGCATAAACCATTTGATAAAGTCTTTTCAAAATAAAATCAAAGTCTAACTTTGAGTGGCTTTGCTAGCATGTCCATGACCGTGGACACGGCTATTCGAATAGTTTTACACTCTGCAGAGGTTGTACAGCTTTACCCACATGACATAAATTCTCTAGTTTGTTTGGCATGGCCAATGCCACTGCTCACTACCTTAGGTAAGCAGTCTAGAGCACGTGTCAAGGTTTTTACAATACACCATTCCACCGTAGTCCCCCCTTGCTAAGGTTTCTCCCCTTTGGACTGACCGTCCACCGGGTTTGTGGCCCCCTCTTGCGCCAAGTGGGACTAACGTAGGTCATAACATGACTACCCACTGCATCTGAAGGGAACGGCCACAGTGGAACATTGCAAATTAATCAACTAGGTCCCCTCCCCATTCTCAGGACATGTGGTTGCACGTTGAGGCATAGCCCATTATAGGCATAGCAAAGGAACGCTCAGAGGCCGGTCCTTAACTGACTTCGGCGACAATCCACAAAACCCCTGAGCTTCAACCCATACCTGGATTGAGCCCGTGCATAAACCTCCACCCACCAATCAACCATTTCGCCCAAGTACAAACCAACTTTTCCTTTTTGCTTTTCAAAAATATTTACAAAATCTTCCCTGACAAACCAATGCCATAGACTTTTAAACATCATTTGATTTTTGGCTGAAATTTCCCAAATCAAATATTTTTGGTCTAAGCATGGCTAAGCATCAATTTTTCAAAGTGTTCTAGTTCATGCTATTGCATGAACTAGATTTTCATCTAATGTGACAAGGTAGGTTTATTTCAATGGCAAGATTGGCAATACAAAGGATTTAGGCATAACTATAATTTAAAACAGGGATTTAAATTAGACTGTATAGAAATAAGCATGCAATAATAATTTAAAATAGAATTTAAATAATTTAAAATAATAGGATCAAATATGATCAAAGGTATAACTTGCCTTGCTTTATTGGTTGCTCTCAAATGGCGTCGAAATCTAACTCTCCGAAGTCGTCGAAATCTATACATGAAAATAAGCCAAATTTAAACAAAATTCAAATGAAGATTCAAATGAACTCCAAATTAAATACTTTTAGTTTAGTTAGCTAGACCTTGAATTTATATGAATTTAGAAGTTTGAATCGACGAAATCGGAGTTCGTATGAAGGAGAATGAACCCCGGGAAGTTTCAAAATCACATGAAATGATGAAATTGGATTTTCCCGAATTATGGAATTATTCTTGTGAAGGAAAATCAGATTAATGCGTCGGCATGACGTCATCGCCCGATTTGCTTCGGTTGAAAAACGTCGCCACGTCAGCGACATGTGGGCGACACATGGGCTGTGACATGGCGGCCACATCGGCAAAATGGGTGACGTGGCGCACGCGTGGCCATGACATGGCACGGCCACGTCATCTTGGCGGGCGGCGGCGATGGTGTTGAGCTTGCCAGTGCTACGCGCCACGGCGAGCTCCGCTGAGGGGCTCACTGTGAAGAGAGGGAGATGGGGGACCTGATGCATTACCTTGCGGCGGCGAGGAGCGACGAGGTGGCCGGCGGTGAGCGAAAAGGCGGCAGTGGCTTTAGGGCTCCGTTGAGGAAGGTGCTCTGGTGACTCCCAGGGCAAGAGAAGGTGCGCACGGGGCAGGCGTTGAGGTGCCGATGCCTAATCTGGCATCGACGGGGGCGGAGCGGCTTGGACGGCGCCGGCGACGAGGAAGAAAGGGCGCTCGGCCGGGATCCTTCAACTGCGAAATACGACGAAGCCAAGAGAGAAGAAGAGGAATAGGTGGCGGGGTTTGGATGAGTGAAGGATGGCGCACCCGGTGCTCCCTTTTATAGGGGCTGGGGAGGGCGAGGCGAGGTCGAGGCGTCTTGGCGCAAAACGTTACCGAGATTTGGGGAAATTTAAGGCCTAAATGGAGGGAAATCTTTGGGGAGGCGGCGTGATTTAGGGGTTTGAATGCGCGGAACCACGTAGAGGAGGAGGAAATCGTGGCGGAATGAAGCTCGTTAGCGCTACCGATGGCGGTGGCGTCGTGGTGTCTTGCGCGAGGAAGAAAGGGGGAAAGAGGAAGAAGACGGGCGGCGGTTGGATTCGGATCTAGCGGCTAGAACGGGCCGTGCGGCATGGGGGCGTGTTCTGTTGATCTGGGCCTTTTCGTGCAACCACAAGATCACTTTATGGGGGTAGTCTGGGCCAACTAATTTACCACATTCTAGCACCATGCCGCAAGATGCTTTTGGGCGTCAGCGACGATGGTAGCGATCGTCCATGTGCAGCCGGGAACTGTTCGAGACGATGGTAGCAGCACGTCCATGTTTGAGCAGGTTATCCCCCACAACGGTGAGCTCCGGGTCGATGGTAGTAGTACGTCCATGACTCGAGATAAAGGTCATCGGGCGGTTTTGGTGATAGGAGGTGGTATTGTAAAGGCCTTGTCACGCTCTCTAGACTACTCACCTTCGGAAGTGAGCAAGGGTTCCGATGGGAACCCGCCCCGCTAGAGAGGTCGTGAATTGTGGGTAAAGTTGTACACCTCTGCAGAGTGAAAAATCTATTCGAATAGCCAAGTCCTCAGTCATGGACGTTGCCTGGTGAAATTGCGCAAGGGGTAGACTTTTATAAAATTTGTGGTCCACAGTTGGCCGTGGATATCTGCGAGTGTTCTGGGTGGCTTCGAATGCTCGTAATGTCTATGGTTGGTTGTGGTGGTCTTTTGAACCCTAGGGTGGTCCAAGGTGCTCCTGAGTGGGTGCTCAGAGGAGGTCTTGGAGCCCTAGGGAGGTCTTTGGGAGGTCTGGAGTTGGTGCTTCAGAATGATCGTGGGAAAGGTCTTAGGCATGGGTGCGGTCAGACCTCCCACGAGTGGTCTTGGGGGTGAGTTGGTGCTCACTCCCTGTTTTCAAACAAATGTATCTATGTATTAGGCTTTTAACTTGAGCTTTTCAATCTACTTATGCTATTTACATGTTAAATCTTGCTTTCTGCAAACTAACCTTACAGCTCTCCTTGGCCAAGCCATTGCATGAATAATATGTGCATAATTGTTCCCTGCGACTTGCTGAGTACATTCAAACGTACTCATGGCTTTAAGCCCTCTGTTTGAGCAGTGGTAGAAGAAGATCAAGGGTGTTCAGACCTCTTCGAGGAGGAGTTCTTTGATGATCCAGCCATCTAGGGACGTCCTCCACTCGACAGCCTGTGGGCTTGCCGGATGGCCTCGCACGTATGATGGTTCCGCTTTAAAGTTTTGTTGTCAGTTTTGCTAAGACCTTGGTGGCGACCTCTGTAAGCAACCTTGACCATAAGGTCCTTGTTTAATATAAGTTAATTTGTCTGCTTCATCTTGTTTCTTGTCGTGTGGCTGTGATTACACCTGCGTTGATCTGTGCGAGCTAGCTAGTGATCCTAGGACTATCTCAAAGCACAGAGGCCGGGACCTCTGGGAGGTCTTTGAGATCTACTGGGTGGTCCTGGAGGACCTCCTTTCTGGGTATTCTTGGAGGACCTCTCAGACCTTCGAGTGGTCCTGTCGGACCTCCTGGGAGGTCCTAGGAGATCCCTCCAGGGGAATCCAGGAGGGTCCTGATAGTTCTCGAGCAGATCGTTGATGTGTTGGAGTTCCTGAGCTTCTTCTAGCCGATATTGAATGCGCCTAGGCAGATTTCTCTGAGCTACAATTCTTTTCCATCGGGTTGTCTAGGATCGTCCATATTTGATCCTTGAGCTTGCCTCAATGAAGTGCGATTATTTTGAGTATTTCTCGCACGCTCATCAGAGCATTGACCCTGTTCATCACCAGAGGTGTCCTCGTCATTGCCACGAGGGGTCGCAATGTGTGATCATCGGGGAGCGTCCTTAGTCCTATCTCTAGGAGAGTGATCATTATCTAAGGGAAGGACGAAGACCTCCCGTTGATGATCTCCACTTGCACTTGAGGCCTCCTTGCTTGAAGAGTAGTCGAAAGACACCGTCTAGCGACTTGGAGCAAGCCCTTCCAGGAAGGGGAATTCTAGGTTATAACCGTCTCCGTCCGTAGGTGAGCCCTGCGATGGGATGGTCGAACTCGCAAGAAAAGCGTGTTCGATTCCATCCCCGGTGGGGCTAACTAGAGAGAGATGACCACCAGATGCTGATGAAGCTTCGGAATGATGGCTTCCAGGACTTGCCATGCAAGGTCGGACTATCTCAGACGGACTTGAACACTTGGAGGGAGAACCCTTGCCATGCTCTGAGCCTGCCTTGAGACAGCCCTGATTGTGGTCGGATGGACCTTGCCCTCTGAGGAAGCTGGTTCCTCATTTGGACATAACGTTGTGGGGGATAAGGATCCCTCCTCAACTCAATTGGTGGTATGGTCTCCTGGAGAATAATCTCCGGAGGTGACAACACCGTCGGATGATGCAATACTCGGCTCATAGTTGAAGCCGGCATCCATGTCGATATCTGCGTAATCGGCCAAGTCGAACCAATTCTCCTCGTTCTACTCTCCTGCCATGGAAGCATTAAAGTTGGGAGAAAACAAAGGAAACCTGATGACTAGAAGATCCCCACAGTCGGCGCCAACTGTCAGTGTTTTAGAACCGATCTTATGTAATGATTATTTGATTCGGGGGGGTCTCCAAGACTCAAATCACACAGAGAGAATGACACAGGGATTTTTATACAGGTTCAGGCCTTCTCCGGAGAGAATAACAACCCTACTCCTATGTGGATATATTGAGTATGCTAGTTACAGATCAAGAGAAAGACTCAAATGTAATGTCTTATGCTCCTGATTGCCCCCTCTCTCCTTTCTCTCCTAATGATCTTGTCTTTTATATAGTACTTGAAGTGGCCATCCGTTTCTCCAGTCCAAAAGTCGCCTCAACGCTTCAGATGTTGGAGCAGTTACTTGAGATTACTACTGAAGTTGTAACGTTCCCACGTCGCTAGGCAGTTATCATTAGGACAGAGGGTTAAACGTGCAGTTATTCCAGAGAATAACAGTGTAATTAATTACCCATATCTTTAGATATGGTGCAGAAGATTTTCTGATCGACCAAGCCTACATGTCTGTAAGCCCCCATCGACTAGGGACTGGTCATAGAAGAGCTTACGACCAGGTGATGGTCGTAGTAAAACTTACAACCACAGATTGATCGTAGGAGGACTTACGATCAAGGGATAGTCATAGAAGAACTTACGACTAGGGAATAGTCGTGGAAGAACTTTTGACCATGAGGTAGTTGTAGAAGGACTTACGACTATAGGATGGTCGTAGAAGAACTTACGACCTCCAACTCCTCCCTTACGAATGTTAAGGGGTATACTCAATAACCATATGATCGTATGATTATCCATAATAAGAATTATAGATAAATAATTAAATGAGGATTATTAGATCCTCGTCAGCGCTCAAGCGCGCAAAACCCTAGTGACATGGCACATCGCGCTCAAGCGTACAAAACCCTAGTCGTTCTGACAGCTGCGCCTCGGTGACTATGGAGTCTCCCACCTTGAAGGCCTCGCCACAGCGGAGACATTGCACATCACTATCAATCGGGCACAACCCTAGTCGTTCCGACGGCCGCGCCTTGGCAACTAGCGAGTCTACCGCCTCAAAGGCCTCGCCTCGGCGGAGAGATATGGCACATCGCGCTCAATCGTGCAAAACTATAGTCATTCTGGCCGCCGCGTCTCGGCGACTAGGGAGTCACCCACCTCGAAGGCCTCGCCTCAGCGGAGAGACCTCATACATCGCGCTCAATCGCGCAAAACCCTAGTAGAGAGTCTTCCGCCCCGAAGGCCTCGCCTCGACGGGGACACCTCGCGAATCATGCACCAACACGCCAAATCCTTGCCGCACCAAAAATTTGGGGGACAGCAATCAGCTTCACCTCCCCTCGCTAGCTTTGGCTCCCAGACGAGCCCAATCAAAAAGAGAATGGGGGACGGCGTTCGGCTTCGCCTCCCCCTCGCTAGCTGTGGGCTCCCAGGCGAGCCAAATCAAAAAGAGAATGGGGGACGACATTCGGCTTCAACTCCCCCTCGCTAGTTGTGGGCTCCCAAGCGAGCCCAATCAAAAAGAGTGGGGGACGGCGATCGGCTTTGCCTCCCCTCGCTAGCTTTGGGATCCCAAACAAGCCCATTCCAAAAGAGAGTGGGGGATGGCGATCGGCTTCGCCTCCCCCTCGCTAGCTTTGGGCCCCCAAACAAGCCCAATCAAAAAGAGTATGGGGGACGGCGATCGGCTTCGCCTCCCCCTCGCTAGTTTTGGGCTCCCAAATGAGCTTAATCAAAAAGAGTATGGGGGACAGTGTTCGGCTTCGCCTCCCCCTCGGTAGCTATGGGCTCTCAAGCGAGCCCAATCAACAAGAGTATAGGGGACGGCGTTCAGCTTCGCCTTCTCCTCACTAGCTATGGGCTCTCAAGAGAGCCCAATCAAAAAAGTATGGGGGACGGTGACCTCGTCTCCCCCTCGCTAGCTGTGGCCGGGCTCCCAAGTGAGCTCAACCAAAAAAGTATGGGGGACGACGATCGGCTTCGCCTCCTCTAGTCGTGGGCTCCCAAGCAAGCCCAATAATTGTAATAGTAAGTAGTCGCCTCCTCAGGTAGACAATCATCAACCCTTCACGCCACTCCAAGTTGCAGGCGCAATCCACTAGGAGAGGCTGGAGGGGGGACGGTACCTGGCCCCCAATAGGACCAGCGCAAACGGTCACACCGACAAAAATCGAACACGAGGTACAGTAGCATACTTCACCTTGACGTGTCACCCACCTCGGAGGCCATGCCTCGGCGTGGCAGCACTACGTCGACATCATTAGCACGAGCTCAACCTCGACGTGCCTCCCGCCTCGTAGGCCATGCCTTGGCGTGGTGGCACAGCGTCGACTTCATCACCACAGGCTCCACCTCGACATGCCGCCCATCTTGTAGGCCATGCCTCGGCGTGGTGGCACCGCATCAACTTCGTCAGCATAGGCTTCACCTCGACACGTCGCCCGCCTCGGAGGCCATGCCTCGGCGTGGCAGCATCGCGTCGACTTCTTCAGCACGAGCTTCACCTCAATGCGCCGCCCACCTCGGAGGCCATGCCTTAGCTTGGCAAAACTGCATCGACTTCGTCATCACGGGTTCCACCTCGACGCACTGCTTGCCTCGTAGGCCATGCCTTGGCATGGCGGTACCGCATCAACTTCGTCAGCACGGGCTTCACCTGGACATGCCGCCCACCTCGGCGTGGCGGCCCCGCATCGACTTCGCCCGTGCGTACTTCACCTCGACACGCCGCCCGCCTCGGAGGCCATGCCTCGACGTGGTGGCACCGCGACGACTTCGCCAGCATGGGCTCTGTCTTTGTGCGTCGTCCGCCTCGGAGGCCATGCCTTGGCATGGTGGCTCCGCGACGACTTCATCACCACGGGCTCTGTCTCTACTCGTCGCCCGCCTCGAGGCCATAGCCTCGGCAGGACGGCCACGGCACGTCGCCCGCCCCAAAGGCCATGCCTCGGCGGGGCGGCTCCGTGTCAATTTTTTTTCCAGGGTATTCCGACTCCTAAGGGCTGGGGGCAAAAGGATTGCGTCCGCTCGCTCCTCAGAACTGCACGACCTGTCCTTGCAACCTTGTCCCACGCAGACGAGGGAGTTGTCGTAGCAGGACACCAAGGGGTGCCCCGTCCCCTAGGGTCGTCAGGAATACTGGTGTGCCATCGGGATACTGTACATACGTATATACCAAGTCCATGTGGTGTATTTAGACATGTGGTGTATTTAGACGAGTATACCTAAATGCCCTTCTCTCTCAGTACATTGTGAGGGCAAGAAGGAAAATGTTCATTCTTGCCCCCTATATATAGAGCCCCAAGGGCATGTAAAAGGGGGGGCTCTCCTCATTCTCTCATTGATAATACAAAGCTCACACCTCTCATCCCTTTTAGCTCCTCCATCTTATGGTCTCCTAAGAAAAAAGAGTACTCCGTGCCTTTTGTCTAGTTTTATTGCTACGCTAGTTATAATCTCTTGGAGATCAATCCGGAGACCGGTGCCTTCGTGATCTCATCTCACTGCGGCAGGACCACCTTGGTCTCTTTGATCCGGATGGGATATGTGTATGAGATATGCACGTCAGCACGTGTACTACGTCTAACAGTTTGCATCACAAGTTCTTTATCAGCGATCACACAAGAATTTCCAAAGTCCAGCATATGGTCACGTTGAGGCAACGTGTACTGAAATGTTGCCGATCGATTTCCGATCCCCAGCAAGGCCATGGTGATGTCATATGTCAAAATGGATTTGAACATTAGCAACTGTAGAAAGGGACAATTGTCAAAATATCACACTTTACTTCTGCCTCAGGTAAAATACCACTATTTTCGACGCGATAGCAAAAATGCTACATGTTATTTTCGCACTTCGTTAATCTGCCATTTCGGAGTATTTAATTCATATTTTTGGTTTAATGACCCTGGCCCATATGTGAAAAGACGCTTTTGCCCCCTCTCTCTCCTCTATTTCTCAGGCATTAGGGTTAGCATTTGCGTTCATCCTAGGCACGTTTTTTGTCCTCCCATCTACAGCCTTCTGCACATTGAGCATCTTGCCATCAAAATTCCTCATCGGCTCCTCCAATGCACGGCGGGTGCTCTCCATGGACTTATAGACGAACAACAAGAAACCCTTAGGCTTGCTTGTGCTCTTGTCAAAGCCCAACTACCCTCCTCAATCTCACCAAATTGCGAGAAGTACTCATAGAGGTGGTCAATATCAACATCAAGATGCACATTGCCAACGAAGATTTTGCGAGCATGTTGTCGGGTTGTAAGGATGAGGTAGCGAAGGGTTGTTGGCGATCTGGAGTTGGCGTTGGTGGCGTTAGTGTTGGTGTTGGAGCTAGGGTTCTAGGATCGGGAGGCGGCGCAAGGTCTGAGGCGCAAGGTGGCATAAAGCAAGACTGGATTTGGAATCAAAGCGGCGGAGGCGAGCGGCGGAGCGAAAAGGACAAAGCCATAGCCCTTGGATCTCGCCAGATTGCTTATCCGAGATGACGCGACATCCTCGAGCTCGCAAAGCGGAGAACGCGAGCAGAGGTTTGGCAGCGCTGGCGCCTACCGAGGCGATGGGCGAAGAGCTTCTGCTTTCATGGTTCGGCCACAGATGCATCGACGGCCGCCATGGTTCGCGGGACTCGCCTCATGGCCGTCTTGAGCAGCGCCACGAATCTAACTCCGTGACAACAAATCGAGTAACTTAGCGATGTCCTCTCCGTCGTGTAGTCATCCTCACCGGTGGCGGCGACCTCGTGATGGGCTCGGGCGTCGGTGATGGGGAAGTAGATGGTGCCTTCTTCGGCGCCATGGGCAAGCGAGCTCGAGGAGGCGCAAGTTCGGCGAGGTGGAGATTGGGATTTCCAGCCAAGAGAAGTAGAGGGGAGAGAGAGAGGGGCAAAAGTGTCTTTTCACATGTGGGCCAGGGTCATTAAACCAAAAATATGAATTAAAAACTCCGAAAAGGCAAATTAACGAAGTGCGAAAATAACATGTGGCATTTTGGCTATCATGTCGAAAATAGTGGTATTTTACCTGAGGTAGAAGTAATTGACAATTGTCCCCTGTACAAATTGTTGATGTGAGAACCGACAAAAGGTCAGTTGGCTAGGTACCCTCGTTGGGCCCTGGCCTGCCAGGGTTCGAGCTGGCTCGACGCTCGTCCTCACCTCCTTCAAATGATGCCATAAGTTTGAGAACCATATAAAAGTTGGGAAAAGAAGTAAACGAACAATGACATGAAAACAAACAAAACAGAGATCCTTTTCAGAGCAGTACCTGTCGCACTAAACAAACCAAAGTGGTAACCTCGACCTTAGGTGAATGATCACGTAAGTAGGATTTCCGATTTCCACTATTCCACGAGCTTCAGCAACGCCGTATTGGACCTCACCGTCGCTCAGTGCCTCCCTCGTGGCCGCCAGCGTCCGCTCCCTTCCACCGTCTGAATCCATCGGCCACCTGACCTTCTCCTCGATCTCCTTAGCCGTCACAAACTGACGATTGCTCCTTCCTCGTGCCCTTCCACCGCCACCGCCTGCCGCATCTCCTCCACCAAGAACACCCTGTTCATCCGCTGTTCCACGTAGAGCGGCCACCCCAGCATGGGCACACCCTCCATGACCGCCGCTAGAATAGAGTTCCACCCGCAGTGCATCACGAACCCGCCCACTGCGTCGTGCTGCAGCACCCCGGACTTGACCACCAGCCCCATGTCCTTGGTCCGGTCCAAGAAGCCCTTCGGGAGGATCGGCCGGCTGCTCGTCGCCCGGCACTACGCACGACCCACACAAATCGTTGCCCGCTCATCTCCAGCCCCGCCACCATCTCCTTGATCTGCCCGGCACTGAACCGGCCCATGCTACCGAAGCAGAGGAACAACACGGTGACCTTCGACTGCGTGTCCAGCCACGCCAGGCACGCCTTGCCGTGCTTCTCAACTACCTCCTCTAACTTTATCAACAGGCTGATACAGTAGACGGGTGGTGTCGTGTGCCCTAGAGGGTGTAGAGGCCGGAGACATGACAATGGCATGCGGCTCCAGGGAGCAACAACTGTTTGTTGTAGCTGCAGACGAAACAGTAGAGGAGGAAGGACCTCTGGATCTCCCTGCAGTGAGAAGGGGCGAAACCCTAAGATCTCGAAAAGGGGAAACAGTATCGGTGCTAGCAAATAGGTGCTTTTTCTCTTCAAAAAGATTCCCCCACGACACAAGGGGAGGGACTATTTAAACTATTACATCAGGCGTATAGGAAATTATAGTGCTACCCCTAAAACGCTCTATGATTATGGAGGCCTCACGGTCTTTGCACTCTTCCACGTGTAGCTTTGGTGTACGATAGACCTTCATTGGCCTCATCCACCACATCTTCTTTCTGATCCACAAGTGGTCTTAACGCACTTCGGTCCGTGAGAGATGGCACTGGAGCGAAGTCCCCTTTGCGGAGCCGAGGTGTCATGCCTCGCGATGGAGGCATGCAGGGCGCTGGGCTGCTCTACGCAGAGCGGCATGCGGATCACCAAACCTGCAAGCACACTTTCCCTTGCTCCTTTTCTTGAACAAGTGGACAAGTGGACTGGGGTAGCAGAGACGTGTCTCGCGTTCCTTTGTTCCGTTTCTTGACAACCGAGATGTGATGAATCGATGGATTGCCAGACAGTTAATTCCAAGCCATCCTGGTGGAGTAGCGTAGCTTTTCTAATTTGAATGAGCATTTTTTACGAGTACATTCCAGAAGAGGGTGTTATACTGTATTCTTCTTGCTGCTTAAACAGGATTAACACGAGTATTCATCACCATGCATGCACACTCCAACTCCAAGGTTTTAAGGTAAAAGGTGGACATGGATTAGAGGCATGCAGCTAGCTCATGTGACCGCATGTGATCGATCATCGCTTCTCCGCAAGCTGACAAGCGCGTCGTGAGCGCTGCCGCTGCACTGGTCCCGGCTCTCTCGTACGCACGCACAATTATTTGGCCATTGGATGCAAATAGTACTTGCGTACATATAGGCTAAGCTAGCTTTATGCGTCCCGGCGGCCAGATTGATCCTCCCAAAATAATTGCAAAAGGAGACACGCCAGATTGTCCTCTGTATGGGATAATTGTTAAAATATCACACTTTACTTCTGTCTTAAGTAAAATACTACTATATTTGACGCGATAGCCAAAATGCCATATGTTATTTTCGCACTTCGTTAATTTGCCCTTTCGGAGTTTTTAATTCATATTTTTTATTTAATGACCCTGGCCTACATGTGAAAAGACGCTTTTGCCCCTCTCTCTCTCTCTCTCCTCTACTTCTCTTGGCTGGAAATCCCAATCTCCACCTCGTCGAACTTGCGCCTCCTCGAGCTCGCTTGCCCATGGCGCTGAAGAAGCGAAAGGCGGATCCGGCCGAGTCCGCCGCTGCCACCGAGCCCACTGCCACCAACCACCACCAGAGCCCACCTCGTACGAGCTCAAGCCCCACGCACCATCTACTTCCCATCACCGACGACCCGAGCCCATCACGAGGTCGCCACCATCGAGGAGGATGACGACGCCGACGAGGAGGACATCGCTAAGCCGATCGAGTCGTTGTCATGAGGAGCGGCCAGGCGCTGCCTCCGATGGCTCACGGCGGCAGCCCCGCGACCATGGCGGCCGTCTTTGCATGCGGCGGAGGCCGACCCGACGACGGCGAAGCTCTTCGCCCATCGCCTCGGCTCTGGCGCCCGGCCGCCGATGACCTTCGCTCCGCGTTCTCGCCCGGCAAGCTCGAGGATCGCTCGCGTCATCTCGGATAAGCAATCTGGTAGATCCAAGGGCTATGGCCGTCCTTTTCGCTCCCGCCGCTCCGCCTCCGCCGCCAGATTTCAAATCGGCGGCCGTCTTGCTTTATGCCACCTTGCCGCCTCGGGCCTGCGCCTGCCTCCCGATCCCGAACCCTAGCTCCAACACCAACACCAACACCAACGCCAACTCCCAGATCGCTAACAACCCATACGCTACCTCATCCTCACAACCCGGCAACATGCTCTGCAAAACCTTCGTTGGCAACATGCATGCTGATGTTGATGTTGACCACCTCTATGAGTACTTCTCGCAATTTGGTGAGATTGAGGAGGGGCCGTTGGGCTTTGACAAGAACGCCGGCAAGCCTAAGGGGTTTGCGTCGTTCGTCTATAAGTCTGTGGAGAGCACCCGCCGTGCACTGGAGGAGCCGATGAGGAATTTTGATGGCAAGATGCTCAATGTGCAGAAGGCTGTAGATGGGAGGACAAAAAAACATGCCTGGGATGAACGCAAATGCTAACCCTAATGCCTGAGAAATAGAGGGGAGAGAGAGGGATAACAGCGTCTTTTCACATATGGGTCAGGGTTATTAAACCAAAAATATTAATTAAATACTCCAAAGGGGCAGATTAGCGAAGTGCGAAAATAACATGTGGCGTTTTGGCTATCGCGTTGAAGATAGTGGCATTTTATCTGAGGCAGAAGTAAAGTGTGGCATTTTAACATTTGTCCCTTAGTTAAGCTGTTTGTTCTCTTGATAAATTAGCTTCTGTGTTGGTCGCTTGGCTCACCACGGACGTCTGATCCCCCGCGACGTGGCCGCAGGGTCACCGTTTCCTCGTGCGTGGCTGCCAGGCCGAGGTCAGTTTTTAGCCAAGTGCGCGCGCGGAGATGCCGATGCTAGCTGTGTGCGTGCGTGCGGTGCAAAGCTAAAACACGCATGAGTTTGGGTTGTCCTCCCCTGCATGCGAGTTAGACTGCCCGAGTTGATCCAAGCGGGCATTGATCTTTATTCTGGGCGGATGCACCAACCAGCAACTAGATCTCTAGAAGCCCTTCATCCTGTTCAATCAGTTCAGAGTTTCGCTTCCAGTGAACGGTAGCCCTCGAGTTGGGCAAATACTCGTGTTATTACAGAGTCATTCAAATTAGCGACCGGGAAACCGACTGAGCGGCGACGAAGCCCGTCAGAACGTGGATGGAGGCACGCGACACGCGAGAGCTTAAGCACGAGGGCACACGAGGGCACGCGCGAGCGTGTGAGGGCACGCGAGAGTGCGCGAGAACTCGAGCATGAGGGCATGCACGGGCACACGAGGGCGCGCGAGGACGTGCGAGGGCACATGAGGACGTGCAAGGGCTCGAGGGCACGCGCGGGCACACGAGGATGTGCAAGGGCACACGAGGGTGCGTGAGGGTACGCGAAGACATGCGAGGGCTTGAGCGCGAGGGCACACGAGGGCGTGCGAGGAGGCACGCGAGGGTGCACGAGGACTCGAGCATGAGGGCATGCACGGGCACGCGAGGGTGCACGAGGACGCGGGCGCATGGGTGCACGAGGACGTGCAAGGGCACGAGGGCACGTGCAGGCACATGAGGACGTGCAAGGGCGTGCGAGGGCTCGAGCGCGAGGGCACGCACGGGCACGCGAGGTTACACGAGAGCGCACGAGGGCGTGGGAGGGCTCGAGCGCGAGGGCACGCACGGGCATGCGAGGTTACACGAGGGCGCACGCAGGTGTACGAGGGCTCGAGCGCGAGGGCACGTGATGGCACGGGGCATGCGAGGATGTGGGCATGTGGGAGCGCGGGCGTGCGAGGGTGTGCAAGGCCGTTCAAGGGCATGCGAGGGCACGTGAGGGCTTGCAAGGGCACGCGAGAGCTCAAGCATGAGGGCACGCCAGGCGCCGAGGGCACGCGAGTCTTGAGGGCTCGAGCACGAGGCATGCACGGCACACGAGACGTCTTGTGAGCGTCGAGGGCACATGAGGGCATGGGGCGCGCGAGGACGCGGGCGTGTAGGAGTGCGAGGTCGTGCAAGGGCACGCGAGGCGCAGACTGAGGGCACGCTGGCGTGAGGGCACGCGAGGGCGCGAGGGCGCTGCCACACAAGGCACGCGAGGAGCGCGGGGCGTGTGGGCACGCAAGGCACGCGAGGCTCGCGGGCGCACAGGGCACGCGGGGTGCGTGGGGCGCAGCCGCACAAGGCACGGGAGGCAGTAGGATTTCTCAACACTACTAGCCCCCCTGTCCCTTGGGCGCTTGCAAGGGCGCCTGAGGAACAAAGAAGAGGGCTGAGATCTTGTATCCTATTGAATATCATTTTTGATGTGCACTTAGCGGGGTGTTTTTTCCAGACCGCCAAAGACTTGGTGAAATTCCGGCTTAACGGGAATGCAGACGCTCGAAATTTAGCCAATTTCTGACTCGACGCAGTGCGAGGCACGGGGCCTAAGGAATATGCGCAAGGGCACCTACTACTTGGCTAATTTTGGCTTGGTGGGCATGCGGGCGCCCAAAGTATTAGACTTATTTTGTGTTTCATATCGCGTTAGTGCTCCACGCGAGGACGGGTACCAAATCGTCGCTTCTCATTGGCCCTTCGTGCGGGGTGGTTTTTGTTGTTCCATTCCTGAAGGCGAAATACTAGATGCAGGGCCACCCCATCGAGGCACGACCTTCAAGGTAAGGGGTGCGTCCAAGCGAAGCTTGTGCAAGCGAAGTCGTGGACGCGAGGCCAACCAGCCGAGGCACAGCCTTCAAGGTGGGAGGCGTGTCGGAGCGAAGCCCATATAGGCGAAGTCGTTGACGTGGGATCACCGAGCCGAGGCATAGCTTTTGAGGTGGACGGTGTGTCGAAGCGAAGCCTGTGGAGTCAAAGTCGTGGACACACGGTCGCCCTGCCGAGGCATAGGCTTCGAGGCGGGTAGCGTGCCAGAGCGAAGCCTGTCGAGGCGAAGTCATCCTCCTCTTGCTCCATGGTTTGATGAGAGTCGTCAGAGTAGAACTCCTCAGAATTGTCGTAGTTCGAGCTAGAGATGTTATGGGGACAGGTAGATAACATGAGCGTCTCTGCGTAAAAAATAGAATGATCAATACTTGTTACTTGTAGCAAGGTAACATTCGCTCGACACGACGGATTATCGAAGTCATTGCCATGGAACAAGTAAAGTTCCATCACTTTCGGTACTAAGGTCTCCGAGGTGATAGCCTAATGCAGACATGATAGTCTTTGATCGATATTCGAGCTAGGTCGATGGTAGATGATTCGAGCTGCCTATGAGACTGAGTCACGCACATATCGGAGGGGTGCCCACGAGGCTAAGTCATGGGGCACCGAATGGCCAACAGGGGTGGTAGCCCCCCAGTGGACTTGGAGGTACCCATGAGGCTAACTCATGTGTATCTTGAAGGTGTGCCTGCAACACTAAGTCACAGGCCCGCTAGAGGGGCGTCCACGAGGCTAAGTCGTGAGGCACCGAATGGACACAAGGGGTGGTAGCCCCTAGTGAACTTGGAGGTGCCCATGAAGCTAATTCATGGGCACCTTAGACTTGTGCTCTCGATAGTAAGTCACGGGCACACCGGTGGCGCCCACGAGACTAAGTCGTGAGGCACCGAATGGCCACTAAGGGTGGTATCTCCTAGTGGACTTGGAGGTGCCTATAAGGCTAACTCATGGGCACCTTGGACGTGTGCTGTCACGGGCACACCGATGGTGCCCACAAGACTAAGTTGTGAGGCACCGAATGGCCACTAGGGGTGGTAGCCCCCAGTGGACTTGGAGGTGCCCATGAGGCTAACTCATGGGCACCTTGGACGTATGCTCTCGATAGTAAATCACGGGCACACCAGTGGCGCCCACGAGGCTAAGTCGTGGGGCACCGAACTATGAGGGTAATGGAGCCTTTTACCTCGTAGGTGGTTTTTTTATGGTGATCGGGAATGCATGAGAATGGTTAACCCTTGCGAAGCAATAGAGCTAGGCATGCAGGGACCTGGAGGTCGTTCGGCGCGTGACCTGGAGTCTGAGGGGAACGAGTCCTTAGCACATCCATCAACTTGGTACTGGGCCTAAGTTGTCGCTCATGCCCTAAGTCTAGTAGAACATGAGCCGCCATGGTTGAGGTGACGGATGCCTAAGCCACTATGGACTTTTTCTAGGGGAGACCGTGGAGGTCGTACGTCCTATGCACTACGAGGGTGGTCGCTCATGCCCTAGGTCCAGTAGGACACGAGCCACCATGGTGGAGGTGACGAACGCCCAAGCCACCATAGACTTTTGCTAGGGGAGACCGCAGAGGTCGTACGCCCTATGTACCACGAGAATAGTTGCTCATGCCCTAGGTCAAGTAGGATGCGAGCTGCCATGGTGGAGGCGACGGACGCCCAAGCTACCATGGACTTTTGCTAGGGGAGACCATAGAGATCGTACGTCCTATGCACCACGAGGGTGAAATCCCTTGGAGGGGAAGTGTCTCGAGAGCCCATACACGATTTATATGCCAGGACTGTCCCCTAACAGTAGCGCGTTAGGGGTAGCCCTCATAGCGAGCCTTCATCGCTCGCACCACATGGACGTCATATGTCCTGGAAGTGATGATTGGCCTCCGAATCCTTGGCCTTCTAGCTGCGAGGGTGCCTTGAGCTGCTCACCCTTGGCTGGGCTTCGAATCGACCCGCACAAGGAAGGATGACGCACACGAGAGCCCTAGGGCATGTAGGACGTTGTCCATCTCGGGATGAATGGCCCTGATCTCTAACGAGGGTGTTCGGTTGGAGCTCCTTCAAAGAGCGGATGGGCGGTCTACGAGGTCATTGCTCTCCGGAACGAGAGGAGGCTTTGTGGAAGTAGAGTATTTCTTAGTAGGAGACATAGCCTTTCATCAATTAGCTACATCCCTACGGTCGGCGCTAATGTTGTAGGTGTAAAAACCGAACACAGGTGAGGGGTGGACGTCAGCCGTCTGACGGGCCATTATCCACGAGAGTAAAAAGTGGCACGAGAGTTTATACATGTTTGGGGGTCTGAGAGGACCGTCCTATTCCTGTCGGTGAGCTAACGGGGGGTTACCTCCCGAGGACTCACCAGTTTTAATATGCTTATTTATTGCTCCAGAGGGCTCTCCCTTAAATAAGAGATACATGGGGTATTTATAGGCTCTCGAGCCTGTACAAATGACGGGAATACCCCTTAGGGGTAGCTAGTCTATGAATACAAACGAGAGGTGTTATAGTCTTTTAAAAGCATCGCTGTATTTCTTGAACCTATATGTGAGTTTTCTGCGAAGCGGCCCGCAGGATGATAGAGAAATTATTCTTACAACAGTGTATCTTTTGTCATCAACTGAAGAGTTCATCCAGTGGGATGCATTTTGCAGCAAACAGTGCAAACACGCACAGCTGCTTGTGGTATTTCAACAGCACAACAATAGATTTTTTTTTAATAAAGAACAGAGATGCACTCTCTAAGACTCTATGTAGATCACCACCGCTTTTTGTAGAAGATACAGTTCATCTAGTTCGACTTTTTACCTTTCTCGTCAGCGTTTTTCCACTGTCTCACAAGCAGCAGCAACGCTGCTTTCGACTCCCCGCCGTCGCTCAGCACCTCCTTCGCCCGCCGCATGGCCGCCCGTGTCCGCTCCCGAAGCTCCTTCCCTCCATCGGAGTCCATCAGCCACCTCACCTTCCCAGCCACCTCCTCAGCTCTCACCATTTCTTTATCGTACCCTTCCATGGCCACCGCCAGTCGCATCTCCTCGACCAAGAACACCTTGTTCATGCGCTGCTCCGCGTACAGCGGCCACGCCAGCATCGGAACGCCCGCCATGACCGCCTCCAGCACCGAGTTCCACCCGCAGTGCGTCACGAAGCCGCCCACCGCACCGTGGGCCAGAACTTCCCGCTGCGGCGCCCACGACATGACCACCAGCCCCCTGCCCTTGGTCCGGTGCAGGAAGCCTTCCGGGAAGAGAGCGTCGAGGTCCGGCTCGGCCGGCTGCTCTTCGCCCGGCGGGCTCCGCACGACCCACAGGAACCGCTGCCCGCTCATCTCCAACCCGCGCGCCACCTGCTTTGTCTGCTCCGTGCTGGACCGGCCCAAGCTGCCGAAACAGAGGAACACCACGCTGGCCTTCGGCAGGGCGTCGAGCCACGCGAGGCACTTGTGGCGATTTGTGCCAACCTCCTCGGGCTTTATCAGTGGTCCTATGCAGTACAGCGGTGGTGTCCGACGCCCGGGGAGCGTGCAGAGGCCGGCGACGATGGCGTCCGTGGCGCGCGGCTCCAGAGAGCGGCAGCTGTTTACAATAACGCCCTGGGAGTAGCACAACTGCTCGGATAAGGACAGGAAGAGCCTATTGCTCAAGCTATCGCGGTCGAGGACAGCCGCGGCGAGGTGGTCTGCCGGTATAGGGGGGAGGCCGGGCGCGTGCACAAGGTCACCGCCGAGGTCTCGGAAGCTCAGAGTGGTCTGCCCATGGAGCACGGGCTGGTAAAGCAAGAAGGCGAGGCTGGCGATGCAAGTTGTGAGGAAGAAGTACGTCGGGATGTCGAGCTCGGCGCCGACGTCGAGGGCGCTGCAGCAGAAGAAGTCGATGACGAGGACGGCCGGGGATGCGGACCGGAGGAAGTCACGGAGGTCGGGGTTGGAGGCGCGCGCGAGCTCGAATGCCTGGACGACGTGATCGCCGGCGGGCACGTCGGAGGGGAGCTTGACGCGCGAGAGGCGGTGGAAGGACAGCTCGGGGTTGGCTGCGGCCTCAAAGCCTGCGTGGAAAGAACCGGTGTGATCATCAGCCTGCCCGTCGAGGACGATGGCGACCTCGAGGCCGTGCGCCACGAGTAGCTTGCCGAGCTCCACCGCGGAGACCAAGTGGCTGGCCATCATCTCCGGCGCGGGGTAGATGGCCACCAGCTTCTTTGGCTTGCTGTCCTCGCTCTTGTCTGCGGTTCTCATCTTGGGATAAGTGCAGCGGGGCAGTTGGAAGGAACTGCCTGCCTGCCAACCTGAGCGACAAGGCGATGCAAAAGCTGGCGTGGCTCTGACTACTGAGCGCCGTGCTGCTTCCGCCGAGTGACGATATTAATACTCGCAATCTGCTTCTTTTGGAACCGCCAGTCCTACCTAACCAGTAACCACATATCTACTAGTCAAAGTGTCAAACAAACCATTGGATACTGTGATTTTCGTTTGTTCCGCTTGTTACAGGTGTGGCGCCCGTTGTGGCCACTACAAAACTGTGGTTGGGGACCTCTAATTTGAGATCGACCTGACCGTGAGGAACTCACACACGTCCTCCCCACTTCCCTTCCCCTCTAACACACACGAAAAAAATTACTCCAAAATCCCGCCTCCCCTGCCCCCCCAAATTTTCATCCAGAAAAATTCAAAGCAGGGAATTTCAACTTGAAAAAAATGAAATTGGGAAATTTCCAACTCGAGTGTTTGATTTTCAAATCGAAAAATTCATACTCGAATCTGAGGCGATTCGATTTGGGACGATTTCAATTCGGGATAAAAAAAATTCAGCTCAATTCAAATTGAAAAAATCCAAATTAGGGTTACCTTTCTCCAAGGCGACGGGTGACACGGGCTCCACCGATGGCAGCGGTGGCGCGCGAGCTTCATCCTCCAGCATGCCACGAGCTCCACCGTCGGCGCAAGGCCCAACTTTAACGAGCCGAGCTACGCGACAGAAGCTGCAGTGCATGCTGTCATCTCCAGTCCTCATGAATCGGTGCCATGTTTTACCCTTCCCTCGGCGGCCCAACAGCCTAAGCACATATGCAACCTGTGGCCCAACTACAATCCCAAATGGCCACGTACGGCCAAGAGCCCCCCTTCGCCCAACCCTCTCCCTCTCCTCTTCCGCCAAATCCCATTTCCCAGCCAGATCGCAACTCCATGTGAATATGAACAAATTCTTCTCAACCTTTTTTTTCTATGTTTCAAAAAAATCTCAACCCTTCTTTTCTTTTGTTGATGTAAATATTTCTTTGTCCCTAATTAAGTTTGTCTGTACATCGCTTGTCTTAATCGAAGTTTCTTGTTGGTTGATGCCGTGAAATCTTGCCGTTTTGTAGTATTTATTCCCTTGCTACGAATCTTGCCAAGGTTGGTTCTGAGCCTTGCTATTTCTGTGCTTCTTGGTGGCTGTCGTCAATGCTCTGAACCTTGCAGTTCTGTTCTTCTCATCAACGTTTCCTGTTACTGAGCTTTACTTAAGCCGACCTCGAGTCTACTCGAGCATTGGCCGAGCCGAGCTCAAGCCCAGCTCCAAACTCAAACCAAAATCCAAGATCGCTCGAGCTCGTCTCGATCTTGTATCGAGCTCGAGCCAGGTTTATTGGGCTCGCTCGAGCTCGGCTCGTTTAAAGCCCTATCTCCATGGCTCCATCCTCTGTTCGCGCAAGTGTAACCAGGGTTATGTGATATGTTATTATTGCATCAATTCAATATGTTTTCTAGATGCCATTACGGTATAGTTGCATATTCATCGGATTTCAACATAACTGGAGCAGCTGAGTTGCCAAACACAATATGCGGCTAGTTTCGACACACTTTTAGGATCAAAAGGTTTTCTTAACGATCCCTCGATTCCAGGATGATTGGATTCTAGTTCTAGTACTACATTATTTTTTGAAGGAAATCTAGCACTACATTGTACTTTAGGCCCTATTTGCGTCAATTTCTAGTGATTTCTCATGTGAGGGATGTCCTTATAAATGCTACCTACCGTCACGTGTCAAATACCAATTTTATTCCTGACAAAAAAAGACACACGCCAGTTTTATTCCTGTCAAAAAAAGACACACACCAGTTTTATACTTTTATTCCTTTGCTCTGGAAAGAAAAATACTCAAGATACACTGGTAAAACTGAAATCACACGCGCTCTGGGAAGCAAAATACTCAAGATACATTGGTAAAACTGAAATAACGTGGGTCGCCACACCACTGTGACCGTGCTAAGCATCTAGCACAGTATACACACGCACATCAACGATTATATCCAAGAAAACGATAAAGGAGTAAAGGAATGTGATGCTGCAAGCCTGCAATCCTGACCCAAACTCCATGCTCGTACTTTGCAAACCGCAATATCCCACCTGTCCGGGCCAACTTTTTGCCTGCGTGCGTCTCCCAATCTACAGCCCAATAGAGCCCACCCACGGCCTCGTCTCCCACTCTTCCACGTGATCAAGCGCTTCTCCACGCGTCCACCAAGCGCGCCAACGTCGCCTCCAACTCCCCGTCCTCGCGCAGCGCCTCCTTCGCCCGCCGCATGGCCGCCAGCGTCCGCTCCCGGAGCGCCCTCCCCCCGTCGGAGTCCATCAGCCACCTCACCTTCGCCGCCACCTCCTCCGCCTTCACGATCTCTTTGTCGTACCCTTCCACCGGCACGGCCAGGTGGAGCTCCTCCTCCAGGAACACCTTGTTCATCCACTGCTCTGCGTACAGCGGCCACGCAACCATAGGCACGCCCGCCATGATTGCCTCCAGCACCGAGTTCCACCCGCAGTGCGTCACGAACCCGCCCACCGCGTCGTGGGCCAGCACGCCGCGCTGCGGCGCCCACGTTTTGACGACGAGCCCCTTGTCCTTGGTCCGGCCCAGGAAGCCCTCCGGGAGAAGCGCGTCAAGGTCCGGCTCGGCCGGCTGGTCGTCGCCAGGCGGGCTCCGCGCGACCCACAGGAACCGTTGCCCGCTCGTTTCCAATCCGACGGCCACCTCTCTGATCTGCTCCGCGGTGAACCGGCCGATGCTGCCGAAGCAGAGGAACACAACGCTTGCCTTGGGCTGCGTGTCCAGCCACGTGAGGCACTCCTCGCCGCGCTTCGCGCCGACCTCCTCCGACTTTATCAGTGGCCCGATGCAATAGACGGGCGGCGTCGGGACGCCAGGAGGCGCGCATTGCCCCGCGGCGACGGTGTCGATGGCGCGCCGCTCGAGCGAGCGGAAGGTGTTGACGATGATGCCCTGGGAGCGGCAGAAGTTAGTGAACGTGTTCAAAAAGCCCTCGTAGGCCTTGTCGTCACGGTCCATGATTGGCAAGAAGACGTGCGTCGCCGGAAACGCGGGGATGCCCGGCACGCGCACTAGCTCTTCTCCCATGTCTCGGAAGCTCGCCGTAGTTCTGGCGTGCAAGACGGGGAGGTGCAAGGCGAAAGCGAGAGCCGCGGCGCCCGAGGTGAAGAAGAAGTAGGTGGCGATGCCCAGCTCGGCGGCGACGTCGAGGGCGATGCTGCAGAAGAAGTCCACCACGAGGACGGCCGGGGATGCACCGGCTAGGAAATCACGGAGGTGCGGGTTTGAGACGCGGATGGTCTCGTAGGTGAGGGCCTCCTTGTGCTTGGACGCGACGGTCGGGAGCGTGACCTGCGGGAGACGGTGGAACGATACAGACGGGTTGGCGGCTGACACGCCGGCGACGAAGGGGCCGGATGCGCTGGCATCGTACGGCGGGTCGATGATGACGACCGTGACGGCGAGGCCGCGGGCGGCGAAGAGCTTGCCGAGCAAGATCATGGAGACGAGGTGGCCCATGCCAGGCGAAGGGTAGAGCACCACCGGCTTCTGGGGCTTCTCGGTGTTTGCAGGAGCCGCGGCGTCCATTGCGAAAGAGATACGTTCGCTGCGGAGCGGGGTTTGGAGGGCACGTTTTGTAGTGCTGAGACGAGGATACGATCAGACGAGACTACATTTATAGAGGCGAGGCGAGGCAATGTGTAGCCGCTGTTTTACTGGCCAGTCCAATGGGAAGCAAGGCATGCAATTTTTGCTGCAAGTTGCTTAGATTTTTTGTTAACTATAAGCCGATTTTTTTTATTTAAATTAGCTTTGAGATGTGTGTGTATTTGACTATGGATTGATTCAATAGTAGTTCAAAAACGTGATTTATACTTAAGAAATGATAAACTTATTTTTTTGCCATGACTGATTCACCATGCATATCATCCACAAACGCAACCTTCTAGTCTCCAACTGTTACGAATCGAGTTGTAAACACATAAGAAGACGAACTATACATTATCAATTTCGCAGGTAGTATTGGAGCCCTGTAAGTTTTTTTTTTTTTTTTGGAAATTTGGCCATGAGCTATGGCATTCACTTAAGAAAGAGGTACACACCTAGCAAACCAATCCGAGTGGGTGAGGAGACGACGCCACCTCTTTACCAACCAGCCACGGCCCGGTTCCTCTGTAGGTTGTAGTGTGATGTAGCTAACCAGGGCAGCTGTGCCTGTGGTCGAGTACTTGGGTCCTTGGAAGTTATGAATGAACCAGCGCAATCGAAAGTACATGTGATAGCACACACGTAGAGTTGTAGAAGATTCAACCTAAGCACGGAACCCACCAATATCGACGGTGTTCCTAAGTTAGGAATGAAATCCACCTCCGTGGCCTGTGCACGTATGTTTGGCATCGTGCGTGGCTAGTTCGGTTGCCCAGGGGAATCACGGACGTTCGGCGCCGTTCGAACCACCACGAAAGGGCCAGTGAAACTACGTCGCCCCGGGTCGGCGTCTGTAGATGGCCTTTTTCGGGGTCGGCGGTTGTCGCGGTTTTTGTCTCCACAGGGGCATCAGGCCACACTGGTGACAATGTGGGGCTACGCACGGGATTTTGGTGTTCACATAGGTGATCCGTGTGATGATTCGGCTGATCCGAGCCAATCAGCCAAGGGTAAAATACACCTCAATGGCCCCGTGTACGCGCGATTGGCATCGTGCATGGCTAGTTTGGGTAACTAGGGGGCACCGCGCACCCTCGACGCTGGTCGAACTAGCATGAAGGGACCATCGCAACTATGTAGCCCAGGTCGAGACCCGTCGACACCATTTTTTAGGTCAGCAGTCATCGATGTGTTTCTGTCGCCGTGGGGGCATCATGCTACACTGGTGTCGATTGGGGCGCCACACACGCGATTTCGACCTTCACAAAGGTAATTCGTGCGATGATTCTACCGATCCAGGTCACTGACTTATTTTTTGACCCGAGGATGGAATACACCTTTGTGACCCATGTGCGCGTATTTGGCATCGTGCGTGGCTAGTTTGGGTGCCTAAGGGACACCGAGGATGCTCGGCACTGGTAAAACCAGCACGACGGGGCCAGCGTAGCTATGTCACCCCAGGTCGGGACCCGTTGATGTTGTTTTTTGGGCAAAAGGCCGTCAATGCATGCGTTTATGCCTCCACGAGGGCATCGGCCACGTTAGTGTCGGTAGGGGTGTCAACGGATCGAGTACGAAGCGAATAGTGGTCTTCCCGTCTTTGTATTCATATTTTCTAAATGAATACGAATTCAAATATTGTCGAATAGGAATCGAATGTTGCAACGAATATGAATCGAATACCTACCCAATTCGGTCAGATTCGAATATCTTCATAACTTATGTAATGACAATATATTTATAATACTTTATCCTCGTACATAGAACACCTAATCATTCTAGTTTGTCTATTTCACCTAAAACATGAATTCATATTAAACTAAAAATACTCATCAAACTAATTAGTCATACTAATAAAATATGTAAATTGTTTTATCGAATTTGAATATGAATAGTGTGGATAAAATAACATTTTGGATGGCAAAAGTCTATACCATATTCGTATCCATATTTTTTTGCGAATGCGAATACAAATAGGAGAGAAATTTTTAATCAAATGGAAAAATCCAAACCATATTCGTATCCTATCGAATACAGTAGACGAATAAAAAAAAGATAATTTGTATCTGATTGACACCTCTAACTGTCGATGTGGGGGGTTGCACACGCGATTTTGGCCTTCACGGAGGTGATTCGTGCAGTGATTCTATCGATCTAGACCGTGGGCTTATTTTTTTAAGACAAGGGTGAAATCCATCTCCATTGCCCCCGCGCACACGTGCTTAGCATCATGCATGGCTAGATTGGGTTCCCAAGAGCCACCGTGGACGATCGACGCCGGCTGAACCGCACGAAGGGGTCGACGTAGGTATGTCGTCCCCGACCAGGGTGCATCGATATCGTTTATTGGGCCAGTGGCCGCCAGGGTGTTTCTGTCTCCATGTGGTATTGGGGCACACTGGTGTCGAATGGGGGGATTGCATAAGCGATTTCAGCCTTTAAGGAGGTGATTTGTGCAGTGATTCTATCGATCTGGGCCGTCGACTTATTTTTTAAGTTAGGGGTGAAATACACCTTTGTGTCCTCGCATACGCACGTTTGGCAATGTGCATGGCTAGTTTGGCTGCTTAGGGGGCACGATAGACACTCAATGTCGGTTGAACCAGCACGAATGGGCCAGCCACCTATGTTACCCTCGATAGGGACCCGTCGACATCATTTTTTACCAGCGGTTGTAGGTGTGTTTCTGTCTCCACGGGAGCATAAGGCCTTCATGGTGTCGGCTGAGGGTTCGCGCATGCAATTTTAGCCTTCACGGAGGTGATTCGTGTGACAAATATATCGATCCAGGCTGCCAGCTCATTTTTTAAGTCAGGGGTGAAATCCACCTTCATGGGGCCGCATACGCGCATTAGCCATTGTGTGTGGCTGATTGGGGGCGCCTATGGGACGTCACGAACACTCGGTGCCAGTCGAACCAGTGCTAATGAGTCACCATAGGTATGTCGCCCCTGGTTGGGGCCCGCCAACAGTGTTTTATAAGGCCATCAGCCGTCGAGGTGTTTCTGTCACCATAGGGGCATCAAGCCACTCTGGTGTCAGTTGGGGGGTGTGCACGCGATTTCAGCCTTAACAGATGTGGTTCTGCTGATCCGGACTGATGGCCTATTTTGTTAAGCTAGGGGTGAAATCCACCTCTATGGCCCCATGTATGCGTGTTTGGCATCATGCATGACTTGTTTGGGTGCCTAGGGGGCATTGCGGACGCTCGATACCGGTCGAACCAACATGAAGAGTCCAGCCTTGGTATGTTGCCCCCGGTCGAGCCCCATCGACACTGTTTTCTGGGTCAGCGGTCGTCGATGCGTTTCTGTCACCACGGGGGCCTCAAGCCACGTTGGTGTCGATTGGGGGGCTGTGCACGTGATTTAAGCCTTCACAGAGGTGATTCGTGTGGTGATTTTGTTGATCTGGACCGCCAGCTTATTTTGTAAGTCAATGGTGAAATCAACCTCTGTGGCCCAACATACACGTGTTTGGCATCGTTTGTGGCTAGAATAGGCGCCTAGGGGGCACCACGGAAGCTCGGCATTAGTCGAACCAGCACGAAGGGGCCAATGCGGATATGTCGCCCCATGTTGGGGCCCGACGAAGGCGTTTTTTGGACTAGCGATCGTCGGGCCATTTGTGTATCCACGGGGGCATCGGGCCACGCTAGAGTCGGTGTGAAGGGCTACGCACATGATTTTGGCCTTCACGGAGGTGATTCGTGCGGTAATTCATCTATCTAGACTCGTAGCTTATTTTCTAAGCCAGGGGTGAAATCCTCCTCTACGGCCCCGAGTATGCGTGTTTGGCATCATGCATGGCTAGATGGGGTGCCTAGGGGGTACCGCTGACGCTCAGCACTAGTCGAACCAACATGAAGGAGCCAATGTAGGTATGACACCATGGGTAAGGGCCTATCAACGTCGTCTTTTTGGGCTAACTACCGTCAAGGCATTTGTCCCCATGGGGCCATCGGACCACGCTGGTGTCGGTTGGGGGGGGGGCACGTGATTTTGGCCTTCACAGAGGTGATTCATGCGGTGATTATGCCAATTTGGGCCACCGGTTTTTTTAAGCCATTTGTGTAATCCACCTCCCAGACCACGTGTACGCGTGTTCGGCATTGTGCGTGGCTAGTTCGGGACAAACGTTCGGTACCGATCGAACCAGCACGAAGGGGCCAACATAGGTATGTCGCCCTAGGCTGAGGCCTGCCAACGATGTTTTCTTGGGCCAGCGGCTGTTGGGGCATTTCTGTCTCCACGAGGGCATCGGGCACGCCAGCGTCGGTTGGGGGTTGCGCACACGATTTTGGCCTACACGGAGATGATTTGTGCGGTGATTCTGTCGGTCCGAGCCATCGGCTTATTTTTTTAAAGCCAGGGATGAAATCCATTTTGTAGCCCCGCATACACACATTTGGCATCATGTGTGGCTAGTTTGGGCACCTAGGTGGCACCGCAGATGCTCGGCGTCGATCGAGCCAGCATGCGCAACTATGTTGCCCCCTCGTCAGGACCCATCGGCATCATTTTTTGGGGCATTGGCTATCGGGGCGTTTCTGTCTTCGCGGAGATGATCCATGCAGTGATTTTATCAATTAACGCGCTGACTTATTTTTTTAAGCCAGGGGTGAAATACACATTTGTGGCCCCGTGTATGCCCGTTTGGCGTCGTATGTGGCTAGTTTCGGTGCTTAGGGGGCACTACGGACACTCGGCGATGATCGAACCAGCACGAAGGGGCCAGCACAGCTATGTTGCCCTCGATCGGGACCTGTCGACGTCGTTTTTTGGGCCAGCGGTCGTCGGTGCATTTTTTTTTATCTACATGGGGCATCAGTCCACAATGATGTCGGTTGGGGCCACGCATGTGATTTCAACTTTCGCGGAGGTGATTCATGCAGTGAATCTGCCGATTCAGGCTCATGACTTATTTTTTTAAGCTAGGGGTGAAATCCACCTTCGTGGCCCTACGTACATGCATTTGGTATCGTGCATGGCAAGTTCGGGTGCCTAGGGGGCATGGCAAACACTCGGCATCGGTCGAAGCAACACGAAGGAGCCAACGTAGGTATGTCACCTAGGTCGAGGCCCGCAGGTGACGTTTTTTGGGCCAGCGGCCCTCGGGGCGTTTATATCTCCACAAGGGCATCAGGCCACGCTGATGTTCATGTCGAGGGGCACGGTTTAGGCCTTCACATACATGATTCGTGCGGTGAGTCCGTCGATCGAGACCATCGGTTTATTTTTTTTAGGACAGAGGGAATGCACCTTCGTAGCCCCACGTATGCACGTTTGGCATCGTGTGTGGCTAGTTTGGACACCTAAGGAGCACTGCGGGCACTTGGCGCCAGTCGAACCAGCACGAAAGGACCAACGCAGCAATGTCGCCATGGTTTGGCCCGTTGACGGCGTTTTGTCGATCCAACGACCGCCATAGCATTGCTTTCTCCACGGGAGCAATGGGCCATGTTGGTGTCGGTGTGGGGGGTATTTCAGTCTTCATGGAGGTGATTCATACGATGAATTTGCCGATCCGAGCCACCGGCTTGTTTTCTAAGCGCGGGGTGAAATCCACCTCCATAGCCCCGCGGACGTACGTTTGGCACCAATGTTGTAAATTTTAGCCCTCGAGAGCGAGCGTGACTTCTTCTTTTTCTCTATTTAATAATATAATAATAGATGGAGTCTAAACATAGCCAGCTGCAACCAAAGATTCAAAAACCGGAAACGGAAAAGGTCAAAATTCAAATTTTAAATTTAGAATTTTTTTCAGACCAATTTTTGTAAACCGCGCCGCCGGTTTTTGCATCCTTGGTCGCAATCGCAACTACGTCAAGACGCGTTAATGTCAGCACATGCTTGTGATTTGTCGGCAAGATTTAGTCAATTCGACCGAGATGGCCACAAGCAGTACAAGTAGTAGTCAGTACTCTCATGGGAATGTGCCCCTTCCTGCCAAATCTAGCCTACGTCCTGCATAATTAACGGTGTAAAAGCATTCTTTCGTTAAGACATACTACAGTACTACTTGCCAAAGCAGAAATAATTTGCAGTAGACTAACTGTAGTATTCCAAAGGTGTTGTGTTACTGTAGCATACAAATAGCTGAAACGATACTTATCACTGTCTTTCGCTAAATCCTACGTTTTGTGATGGATTTTCGGTCTGTTTGATATTCATGTCGCGTATTGCAATTGAATGTCAGAAGCAAAACGTTTCCAATTCACAAACACGATTCTGAGATACCATTTGAAAGCTATTTGATCAGACAAGTTGATCCCTATACCCTTAACGAAATTTCGAACATAAATCCGCCCAAACATGCCACTCACTTTGCAATCCGATCTGTTCCCAAATGACGAATTGAAATAGCCCGAAAATTCCAAAATTTCAAAACTTGTTGCGTTTTTTGCTTGAATTCGAGTTTCTTTCCCAATTCGGAAGTTTTCCTCCCCAATCCGCTTTTCTTTTAAGCTTTCCTTTCCCTCACCGGCGCCCTCCCTCGCAGTGCTCCACCAATGCTTCTTCTCCAAGGCCACCGTACACGCCACCGTCCTCCTCGCCGCTGCCGTTAGCTTCCGCGCCACCTCACCTCGCCTTCAATGCGAGCACACACCTCCACCGCCACCACACTACCACCTTGCCCCGCCTGGCATCGCTCACGGACGCCCAGCCAACTCACCACCCATGCGCCACAAGCTCCTCACCCCGCTCCTGCTCCCACCACCTCTTCGCCGGCTATAAAAGTCACCTCGGGCAAGCCCTCATCTCCAACTCCCACCCCAGCACCTCTACATTGCCCCTTCTTCTCCAACAAGCCGAGGTAAAATTTGCCGCCTCCATTGCTCCCCTTCCCTCCCAACTCCGGCTATAGCATCACCTCACCATCCCGCTCATTTCCCCCACCATCCCCACCCCCCAATCTCACTGGAGCTTCGCCGGCACCGAGCTTCCTCGCCGCGCCACCCACGGCCAACGGTGCCAGGCCGCCTCAGACCTCCCCAAGCACCAACTCTGCTACCCTCGTGATCCCCTCCACCCACTGACGCTCTCATGCCACTCCCTTTGGCCGGAGCACCACCCTAGAGCCCCCGCCACCTTCCCCTGCTCCGGCATTGCGTCACCACCGCCGCTGCCCTATTTCCGAACCTCCACCACTAGCCCAAACCCCCAAAATGGGTTGCGCATGGTGTGGAGATGCTCCCCACACCACCCGGTCCCACCTCCGGCCGCCGCAGGCGCTGCCGACTTCTACTCTTCCGGGTAGCTAGGTGCTCTCTTCCGGGTTCCACCCCGGGCGGGCGCACTGTACGTGTGACAAATTAATCACGTCCGTCCATATAACTTCAAAATTAGGATCGATGCTGGTGTCAGCTAAGAAATTCATTAATTTGGTCTACATGTACATCCATCGACACGAGAATTTTACTGTTTTCCTTTTCTCGTTTGATCGACCGATTGGCTAGTTGAGGGCTAGCTCGACGGGGATGGCTAGGTACGTAACGGCCGTAGATCGCCAATAATTCAGCTAGCTAGCACACATGTATGCGTGGCCCTCTGGCCGGGCCTTCGCATGATGTGTACGTGATTTAAACCGATATGATGTATACAATCGTCTTTGGAAAAAGCCGCCCGACGAGTCAGATCTCTCCGCCGCCAGATCGCCGGCTGCCGCTGCGACATCGAAAGATCGATCGAGTGCGCGCGCTCCACTGGCCGGCGTGCATGGTGATCATGGTGTAGTGATCTCGATAGAGCACCACATATGCGCGTGCGACCACGAGCGATCGAATGCCACCACCGCGCGCGGCACATGCGCCGTATAAGCGTGGGTTCGCCACGGCCGGTCCGTTTGTTGGGTGCAAATTCCATGGACCATGTGAGCGCATGGACATGTCCGAGACAAATAGAGAGAGTGGCGCTTGCTTGGCGTGGCGGTGGCATTGGGCTATTGGCGCGTTGCTCATGCGCCATAGTTTTCAGTTGGCATTTAGCTGTGGCGATGGGGATGCAACGTTGGAGCCATTGATTGTGTTATTCTCCAACGTGATTGATTGGCACCTATGCTGGGTTTACACTATCCATGCAGCAATCAATCAATCGTATGTTCTTACGTTTGCAAGACGGAGACTATTTTCTTGAGAATTCGAGGATATTAATTAGTACTACTAGTTCTCAATTCCACCGAGGAAGGATAAGTTGTCGATGAGGAAAATTTAAACACGCATGGTGACGAGGACAACGTATGTAATATTATGCCGGAAAGTAAGGTGCACAAAAACTTGTGTTACAAAATTGTTACGAACCACCATGGACAATCGAAGATCAAACCATTGATCACCTTTATTGCTCTACGCACCTGATCTTTTAGATTAACTGACTTATTGATTACCTTTTCGCTGTTCTTATGATAATCTTTTCCAGTATTTATTTACCAGGTTCAACTGTTAAAATATAACCGTACACGGTTGTTTTGTAAAACGCAGCATAAACATGGATAAGACTGGATCAATGCCGAAACTTGGCCGGTCAGACCGGTCCAAATTGCCAACGGCCCGTTCTATTTAAAGCCGTGCGAAGCTCTGGTTTCGTCCTCTGGCCCATTTAGGTATTGGCCTTGGTCCAATACTGTTTAGAACTCAGTCCAACACTATGGTATATTGTTCACCAGTCCATAGCCTACTACTATTCACTTCATGCCTGAATGTTCGCATGTATTACTATTCACCACCCGAAAACAGTAATCCAATCACGGTTCACAACCCATTTTTGTTCATGAACAGTAAAAGCAGCACTATTTATCGCCCGCCACTATTCACCCAAACCCTAATTCGACATTATATGTCCATTTTGACTATTTCGAGCCCGTGCATCCAATTCTCAACTCCGTTTCGCCAAATTATGCACCAGAAAAATCCACACCATTCCACACCATCTTTCTTTATGTTTCTTTCCGAATTTCTTTACTTGCATATTGTTCCCAGTTCATTCCTTGTCGAGCCGGACATTTTATTTGGTTTATTTTATTTTATTTCGTGTTAGGTCACGACTTGACGACCAAGCCCCTAGAGAGCGCCGAACAAGACGAGTTAATAGAAGACTTTGTGCAAGGAGGCAAATCGCATTCCATTAATCATGTTGAGCCTATATTTCATGTAATTATATTATTACTTTCATTACTGTATTTGTGCTAATTACTTTAAATATTTAAATAATACCTTTGAATGCCATGATGAATAGATAAAACTTGTTACCCCACAAACAAACTCATATATTCCTTGTAGGCTATATTCACCTTCACAAGTCAAGACCACATAAAAATAATAGCTAGATATTTAGCATTGTCACACAATGTGTTTTCAAATTCTGGAAAAGAGTATTGGCTTTTCGTCAATAGTTTTGGTGGAGAGTTGAGGGTTGAGACCAAGATGCTGGACAACCCAATAGACTTGTTGAAAATGAGTCATTGGTGAGGCTTGGAGGTGGACAACCACGAGTTGGTGTTGATCCATTTCCTCACTTGAGACAAGTAAGGATAAGAACCTTGTGCCAAGTAACACGCACAGAAATCGCTCAACCATAGGTTTGGTCATTCCAACTGGCTTATTACATTACTCTTCCGATTGAATATCTACAAGATGTCAACTGCTCTTGTGTGATAGAGCAGCCGCAGAACGGGGGTAGGGACAGGAGTGGGCCTGAAGGGACACTCGCTGGTCTACACAACGGTATGGGCCCGTCAGCATCCGGCTGTGAGTCCACAATTGGCCGGTGGTCTCCCGATGGCTGTATGGATTAAAACCTACCAGATAGAGGCTAGAAAGGTTGAGCAGTAAAAAGGCTTTGTTATCTCAGCTCAGTCGCATGCTAACGTGTTGCGTGTCTATGATCTGACAGTATGAGCTTGAGGTATATTGTGGGTAAAGTTGAGCAACTCTGCAGAGTATAATAAATGGTATTCGAATACGCTGTGCTTCCGGTTAATGAAGCTGTGTTCATGGGTGATTCCAATACATGAGGCATAAGTAGAGATTTTGAGATGTTAAGATGGTAATTACAGTTGTTGAGTAAACCCCTGAGGTTATATTTATTATTGTTTTACTATTTTAAAGATAAACTATTTTAAATATAAAATGCATCCACATATGCCTGATATGGTAAACCCTAAAACAATCCATTGAACTCCTGACATGTAGTTAAATAGCTTTTCCATGTGGCTTGTTGAGTACGGTTGTGTACTCATTTTTTGCAAAATCAACTATAGACACTACTACAAAAAGGCTAATACTGGACGCCTCATCACAGACGGTTGACCAAAACCGTCTGTATTAAATACAATCACAAACGGTTTTGGTTTAGCGACCGTCTGTGTTATTGGCTACGCTAAAAACCATCTATCAAGAAGTAATATCATAGACGGTTCGTATTGAAAACCGTCTCTGAAGTATCATAGACGGTTCTGAACAAGAACCATCTGTGCTACTACTAAATATCACAGACGGTTCTTGTTCAGAACCGTCTGCGATACTTCACAGACGATTTTCAACACGAACCGTCTATGATTCCCGTCCTCATCACAGACGGTTTGTATTAAAAACCGTCTGTGATATGTATCTTATCACATGGTAAAATCAGAGTGTAAGAAAATTTCCAAGCCATGGTAAAATTGCAGAGTAAGAAAAATTCCAAGTCACAGACGGTTTTGAATACAAACCGTCTGTGATAAGATATATATATATCACAGACGGTTCTTAATATGAACCGTCTGTTATAATATACTTATCACAGACGGTTCGTATTAAGAACCGTCTGTGATATGTCGTCACATACGGTTTTTGTATAAAACCGTCTGTGATTCACAGCGCGGGAGTTCGAAAATTTTTGAACGCGTGCGCGGGAGGCAAAATATTTTGGCGTTGTCCTTATATATTATAGCCACCCTAGGCTTGTCTTCCATCAGTCTCTCCCTCTCCCCTCCCCCACACCGAGCTCCGACGACCACTCTCGATTCCCCATCGCGGTTCGGCGAGGAGACACAGCCGACGATGACAAGGAGGGATGCGGAGGAGCTCCTTGTCTGCCGCAGTAGGTAGACTGTCGGAAGGTACGTGTACATTCCCAAAACATACACAATTTGTTGGTTATTTGTTGTAAAGAAAATTATCTTAATTTTGTGTTACCTAAGGCCGCCGAAGGTTTTCAGTCGTCTCTCCTTGCCGATGAGCTTGAGTCGAACTCGACGACATGCAAGAATATCTTGTGATATGCTGGTGAGGTATAGAGAAGAGCTCACAAGACCAATCCAAGAAGTAGATGAGTTCTTCAGGAGCTTGGAGGCATAGATGGTTTCTAACTAGTTTAACTTTGTAACTTTATTCTTTTTTCCCATTCGAAGGGGGCGTTGTGAAACCTTTTGGTTTACCTTTCCTATAATGTGTTTGCCATCAGAATTTTAATTGGATTTTAGTTATCTTGTTAGAGATTGCATATGGAAACTACTGTCAAGCAATTGATTGGTTTGGCTCAAAATCCGATTTTTTTTGCAATAGAAAAACTATCACAGACGGTTCTAAACAAGAACCGTCTGTGATGACCTCATGTCATTACTAACCCATAAACTCAGACGGCTCATGAAACCATTTGTGATGACGTTTTTGAACCGTCTGTGAAGGCCTTTTCTGTAGTAGTGAGAGGAAACCTGGGAAAATGCTGAGGATCTTTATGAGGAAGACTTTGGTGGATCACCAAACGACAATGATTACTGTTAGTAGGTCTCGACCGCGCTCAACCGTGCCTGTGGTTTTACAGTTCTTTTGTCTTATAATATCTTAACTTTGGGCTTGGAAGCCCGTGTCAGTGTTAAAAACTGGCTGATAAGCCTTATCCTTGTGTAATAAAAGTTTGATTTTGATTGTAATCGAAAGCTTGCTTGAGATGCTACTTACTTCACAACTATACATCATGGGCGGATGTGAAAGGTTTAATGGTCCCAAAAAAATGGGGACGTTATCAAGTAGTATCAAAGCTTAGCTTGACCGTAGGTTGAGACCTTAGGTTTGTTATAGGAAATGAAGACCTTCAAAAATCTTAATTTAAAAAATATATAAAAGGATTTCTAAAAACAAAAATGTAAGTATTATTGCTATCTTTTTTCCCTTCCCAATGATATCTTATCTAACCTAGATTTTCAAAAACTCGGGTTGTTTCTACAAAAGATTTATCTCCATCTTAACTAATTTCAACTTTTCGCCAGAAGTTACAGTATGGATAAAGCAGTGATCAACGTACGCTAGAGTAATGTTAAGTAGAGTAAAGCTTATATAGACAAACTTTTGGTTGTAACACAAGTTGTACTATGTACTCTAAGTAGTATATATACAACTCATATAAATAAATAGAAGAGTTATGTTATTTATTGATAATTTGTTTTTCTATCAGTACCTGTATATCATCCTTGTCAAAATTCAATTCCTTCTTTTCGTATTAACTCTTACCTTAATCTTTCTCCACTTAAGTCTAGATCTTACTTACCTCTTTGTATTTGGTCAAAGCCGTTGCAGAAATACATTCTCAAGATGTCAGGAATAAGAACAAGGAGTCATGACAATAACAACCACCAAAGTGAGACCAACTCAGAAGATCACCAGCCAAGCATGGCAGAAGTAATGGCCAAAATGGAGAAAAAAAATAGATACCGCATGTAACAAAATCGCACTGTAATGATAGAGCAACACACCGACTCTCAGAAGCGGATAGCGGCGGACCACCAAAGACCATCAGACCTTATCCAGGAACAACGTATGGAGGAACCACCGTAGGATCAAGATGGGCAAATTTTCAAAAAAAAAATACCACCAACATTTTCAGTCACACCAGAACCACTACCACTAGATGATTGGATGAGAGACATGGAGAGAAAATTAGATACTATCCAATGCATTGGTCAAGAGAAGACCCTTTTTGTTTCACATCAACTTCAAGGACAAGCTGCAGCATGGTGGATGAATCACCAGATGTCGTAGCAAAAAGGACTATACAGTAAAGAAAGGGGACCCCTGGTATACACGGGGTATCCGAAGGGTCCTCGAAGAAGGGATAGGTTGTCAGGAAATGTGCGGTGTATTAATGCCTTCAAAAAAGTCCTTTTCTACATGGGGGTGGAGAGCTATTTATAGCCAAATAACTGGGTACACGAGATTACATACACACCCCTACAAAGGTACTGCCCGCGTAGGGGCAACAGGGTCCTTTCCTACCCCTAGGCATAGCTTCTGGTCCACATGTCTTCTCTCTTTCCTCCAGTCAGGGCCGCTTCGGACACCCTTCAAGCGCCCCTCGAGCCCCCTTCGGCTGCCGCCTCGGAGGCTCCGGGCCGCCCTCGGGGTACCTCCTGCACCCCTTGGCTGACCCTTCAGAACCTCCGGGCCGCCCTCGGGGTACCTCCTGTACCCTCCGGCGACCCTCCGGAGGCTTCGGGCTGAGGTACACTCTATCGACCCTCTGGAGGCTTCGGGCTGCCCTTGGGGTACCTTTTGCGGCTTCGATACTGTTTCACCAGGTTGGTGGGGCCGGTGGGATGCCCCTACGACAAGCCCCTCGCGGTCTATGTCTTGCTTCGTCAGGGCTGAAACCGCGCCTTTGCCCCGGAGGGTCCAGGCACACCGTCCTCTTTGGCCTAGCGAAGCGCTTTGTTTGCTCTGAGGGTGTTTGCCATGAATGCGTTCTCATGTGGTGCGCACTGGGCAGTTAATGGTGTCGACGTCTGTTCGGGCCCTGTGCCATTTTTGCAATGATGGCGGCCCCTTGGGGGGCATGCGTGGTGGGTGGCCATTGCGTACCATTAAGGTTGTGGGTTTTTGACATGTGTCAAGGTTGCACTGGTTCATGGTTCTTCGGTTTCTCCCCTATTTTGTCTGTTCGTGTTCTTGGTGGCTATAAATAGGTCTGCCTCGCCCCCCTCTGTCACTATTAGCTGTCATTGTGCTGGTTTCTAGTGTTGCTTTCTTCTGTTGCCTTCTTTCTTTGTGTCGCTGGTGCGAGTTGCGAGGGTTTGGTTTGCTCTCTTCGGGTATGGCGAGGCGAGGTAGGGACGCAAGGGGTGACCCTGCATACACGAGCGATTTGGGGAGGCCTCTTGGATTTGAGCCTTTTTCTTGAGACGCTTCGTGGCGAGGAAGCCCGGGATCTTCTGAAGGTCCGCTCCCCGGTCGGAGATGGTTCCTGCTCCCTAGGATGATAAGGTTGTTATCTTCGTTGCGTTTCTGGATGCGGGCCTTCGGATTCCCTGCGTTGATCTGGTGTCCGGTCTTCGCGACTATCTGGTGGAGTCAATAATCGACGCCAAACTCCATTGTAAATCTTGGTGTCTTCAAATGGATGCTGAGGTCTACTGTAGTTGCTGTCGAGGGTGGAGAGGGTCGTCTCTTCACCTATCTTCATGATGGGCGCTTCCAGCCGAAGAAGAAGAAGAGCTCAGGCGAGACTCTTAACTTTGGCAGTGTCAATTTTCAACCGAAGCTGTGTTTGCAAATGTACATTCCTACTACGGCGGCAAGCAATCGCTGGGATACAGACTGAACGCGGAAGTGGTTCTATCATACTAGTCCGGCGGCGGATGGTCTTCGGTCTCAGGGCGGGCTGATTCAGCTGATTGCTACCCCTGAGATTGTTCTTAGTTCCCGAGAGGATGCCCTCCTTCACCTCCTTCTTGATACGACGAAGCGGCTTTCTACACGGAACTTGGTGGAGGAGTTCTGCACTTTTGGGATTTGGCCTTTGGCCAAGGAGTGGAAGCTGGAACTTGGTGCTTCGGATACGGGGCTCTCGTCTCTGACCGCGGAGGGCTGCAAAGGTGTTCTTTTCCTTCTGCCTCGTTCGTTTATTTTGTTTTGACGTTTGCACTAACACAAATGCGGTATTTTTGTTAGTTGCTCCCATCGCCGAAGCGGTGCGTGCCGCGAAGGTGCTCCTTGGCCCGTACACAGGTGAAGAGCACTCGAGGCGTCACCTGGTTGTGAGGGAGCCTCGCTTGAACCGCGCATATGGTGCTTCAGTTCGATTGGCTGAGCGAGCCGACCCTGACGCGGGCAAAAAAACGTGCTCACAAGACTTTTGGTCGACGTCGTGGGATCGATTCTTTGCGGCGCCTCTTCGTCTGATTGACCTTGCGATGGCGTCGGTGCTTCGCGCAGCTTGAATGCTTTCGAGGAAAGGCCGGCCTCTAGGTGCGTGCTGAGCGCTCTGTGTCCAGTAGCATGTCCTCCAATGATGGGACCGCTTCGCATGTGGGGGGTGGCGGGACCGGGGTTGTCGGTCGTACTGTATCACAGGTACATAAAGCGATAGGTACGATTGGCTTTACGGGTCTTGCTACGGCAGAGTCTTCCAGCAGAGCTACTCCGTCGCATGTTGATAGAACGAGCCTCGAAGGCCTTGGGGATGTCCCTACCACGCCGCACGTGGATGATGAGTAACATCTACTTATTTATTCCTAGCCCTTCGTGTTGCTGGCTGCTTAATTTGTTGGTTATTCAGTGCCGAGCGAGGGTGGTGGCAACAATGATGACGAGGAGGGTTCTGCGGGCCGCACATCGGCGGGTTCCGAGCCATCACCTTCAGCCTTGGCCGCGACGGCTGCTGCTGGCACGGTGAACCTGGGTCGTCTGCGCCCCAATGATTTCAAGGTGACGCCGAGCGCCGTCGCTGTGTGCAAGGCGGTTGCTAACTTTGCTGCTCCGCCGCTTGTACGAGAGGTTTTTGTGAATGCTTCGTTGAAGGATATGTTTGTCAGCATCGAGGCGAATGCTGCGAAGGTTAGCTTTGCTTGTTAGGTGTGGTCGTTATTGCCGATGTAATTGTTTGTATGCATGACCTTTTTCTTTATGCGCAGACTTTGATGTTGTCTCGAGCTCTGAATGCTAACGTCTCCTAGGCGTATGGGGATATTCAACAGAGGGTCGATGAGGAGTATGCCCAGAACGAGGTCTTGAGCTCCAACTACGAGACTCTTTCTAAGAGGGTTAAGAGTTTGAAGGCCCAGTTGGCAGAGCTGGAGGCGGAGCGCACCACACTTCGGGGCGAAGTGGCGGACGCAAACAAGGAGCGTGCTGCCTTTTGGGATGAAGTGAAGGATCCGCGGAGCATCCGACTTCACTCGAAGAGGAAATCAAGTCCCAGAGGGAGCTGTCCGCCGCTGTTGGGCAGTCTGCTTGGGAGTCCATGGAGGCTCTGGAGGATGCTTTGGCGGAGCTGGGTGCCGTCCCTCCAGCGAGGAGCCACCGTCCGGCTGAGATGGATATAAAGTTGGAGCGCCTTCGGTGTGGCGGCGAAGCGTGCGTGCCTGCGACTCGCGCCTATGGTGACCACTATGCGAAGGTCGCTTGGCTGGCGACCCTTACGTCGTTTGACAAGGCAGGGTGTGCTCACCTAGATGCGGTTGGCGCTCACTCCGTTGTCATGGCTATGGCGGAGGAGGTTGCTGCTGTGCATGGCCAGATGTGGAAGGTGAGCAAAGTCCTGCAGTAGGACTTTTGGATGTTGCATAGGCACGATGCTGCCACGGAGTCCTTCCGAGCTGTTTAGGCTCAGCAAGCGAAGGGAAAATCTGTGGCGAAGGACCGTGAAGCTGGCAAGCGGGGGTCCACCCACAGAGACAAGGTGTGAGCCCCTCGCCTGCTGCTTAGAAAGTTAGGGTATGATTTTTTTTGTAGTTTGTGTGCTCCGCTTTTGTTTGTTGTTCCTCGGAGCAGCTTTCTTTTGTAGAGGTTGGCCACTTTTTGTGTAACGACCTCTATTTTTTAATGGAAAATTTTCGATCATGATTGGCCGTTTTGTTCTTTGCTTGATTAATTTTTAAAGTTGGGCCTCGTATTCTATACAGGGAGAACGGTGCTTGTTTAAGCGCGTCGCGCAACAGGGTCCTTGCCCGCCCCTAGGGTGAAGGACTAAGAGTACTGTTCCTACGCGCGCGTCGAAGTACGAACGTAGTCTTCTGTCGAAGTTGCCTCTGCGGATATGCTACTGGGGCATTATATGCCACGGTGCTAAGTGGCAACGTTGGAAGAAGGCTAACCCTACGGGCTCTATGAAGACGTTCTTTCGTTTCCGCGCGCAGAAGGCTGCAAGGGTCTAGGAGGAGATCCGGGCATTCTGGGAGCGGAAGGGTGTGGCGCTTGCGTCCGGAGGACCTTCCCAGCCCTCAGCCTCACTGGAGGTTTCGACAAGCTCGTCCGATACACCTGAACACTTGGCCACGACGAGGGAATATGCGGAGCTGATGGCTGCCAAGGCCTCGGATGAGGAATTGCTAGAGTGGGGACCCGCAAGGAGGAGTGGGACTTTGTCCCTTAGGTGTACGATGGTCTCGCTGCGTCTTGTGTGTATTGTTGGTGTGATTTGAATTGTGTTATACTATTTCCTAGATCGCTGTTTGGGGCGATCCCTTGTAACCGTGTACCTAGTATGCTGAGTGTAATAAAAAATGACGTGATTGCCTTCGTACATTTATTATTGTGTCGTCCCCTATGCTTTTTTAGATAGGGCTCCGGGGAGCCCTAACATCTGTTGCGAGGGAGAGGCGAAGCCTCGCGCCGTCCCCCATGCTTTTTTAGATAGGGCTCTGGGGAGCCCTAACATGTGTTGCGAGGGGGAGGCAAAGCCTCGCGCCGTCCCCCATACTTTTTTAGATAGGGCTCCATGGAGCCCTAACATGTGTTGCGAGGGGGAGGCAAAGCCTCGCGCCGTCCCTTATACTTTTTTAGATAGGGCTCCGTGGAGCTCTAACATGTGTTGCGAGGGGGAGGCGAAGTCTCGGGCCGCCCCCCATTCTTTTTTAGATAGGGCTCCGGGGACCCTTAACATCTGTTGCGAGGGGGAGGCGAAGTCTCGCGCTGTCCCCCATACTTTTTTAGATAGGGCTTCGGGGAGGGCGACGCGTCCCCCCTATTGCGTTTGGTCCCCGGACCGTGCCGCGTTAGTGTTCACTTTGCACGTCGTCGTCGCCAGGGCGATCCTTCGTGCGGGTGGTATCAGCTTGCATCAGGGCCGAAGGCCATGCGCGGTAGCTTTGTTTATACACTCGTGCCTGCAGAAGGCATCAGTGTGCACCAGGGCCGAAAGCCATGCGCGGTGGCTTTGTTTATACACTCGTGCCTGCAGAAGGCATCAATGTGCACCGGGGCCAAAGGCTATGTGCGGTGGCTTTATTTATACACTTGTGCCTGCAGAAGGCATCAGTGTGCACCAGGGCCGAAGGCCATGCGCGGTAGCACTACTACAAAACAGGCTATAGTAGACGCCCCATCATAGACGGTTCCTTTAGAACCGTCTGTGTTGGGTCTGTCCGGACCTGCGGTTGGCGCCGCCACCGCCTTGCCGCCGCTTTTGAGGCCTATCACGCAGCGGTTCATTAATAGAACTGCTCAGGAATTATCCTGAGCGGTTCTATTCACAAACCGCTCAGCGATAATCAGTTTAATCACGAGCGGTTCTCAATAAGAACCGCTGCGTGATATATATAAACGGTTACGAATAAGAACCGCTCAGTGATAATTAGTTATCCTGCAGCGGTTCTAATTAAGAACCGTTTGTAATATCTCGCTATCCTCTCGCCGCCTTGCCACGCCTCTGCCGCCTTGCGCCGGAGGCCGAGGTGTCAGGAGCAGTTCTTTAATAGAACCGTCAGTGAATGATCAATGACGGTTCTATTAAAAACCGTGCATGATAGAATGCTATCCTGAGCGGTTCTTAACAAGAACCGCTCTCGATTGTTAGGCGAAGCGAAAATTTGAACATAATGGGCGGGCTGCCGAAACTCGCTTTATATAACCTCCATCTCCTCCTCTGCGGTCTCTCCTCCTCCATCTCCTCCTCTGCCATTTCTCCTCCTCTGCCATTTCTCCTCCTCACACCTTGCGCCTGGCCTCCGCCGAGCTTGTCGCCTGACCTCACGCCGAAACTTGTCATGGGCGGCCTCCTCCAACTCGTCCGGCCTCATCGTCCACCGGCCTCATCCGAACCATCACCCCGGCCTCCTCCACCTCGCCCGACCTCGTCGTCACTGGCCTCCCACGACCTCGTCGCCTTGGCCTCCTCCACTTCCGTCGCCTGGCCTCCCACGACCTCACTCTCTACTCCCCCGTTGCTTTGTGATGTGGATTCTTGAGTTGATGCTCTTTGTGATGTGGGTGATGCTCTTTGTGATGTGTGTAGTTCATGTTGAGTTATTTGGTTTGGGCAAAAATATGGATGGTAGATCGCGCACCGTTCGGTAAAATCATCATAACGTTTGCATATGAACTCCGATTGCGACGTTCTTTGGCTTGTTGGAAAGCTAACGTTTTGGCTTGTTGGAAAGCTAACGAAAAGCTCAATCCGAAAATCCATAAGTCAAGGTCAGATTCTCTTCGCGAGGTCTCGAAAAAGTGAAAACCCCAAAAAAGGTCGTTTAGGGCCTCTAAACAACCTCCGAAGTTTTAGCAGCTGTTTTGGTTTTTTTTGCCACAAAAAAGGCTATCACAGACGGTTCTAAACAAGAACCGTCTGTGAAAACTCATCACAGGCGGTTCTGAACAAGAACCGCTCAGGAAAATCATCATCAGCGGTTTGTAAATTAAACCGTCGGTGATATTCTCGATCACGAGCGGTTTTGATGAAAACCGCTTTGTGATATCGATCCGAGCGGTTTTGAACCGCTCAGTGATAACTACTGTTATCACAGACCAACAAATATAGGCGGTTCAAAACTGCGTGATGACGATTCGAACCGTCTGCGTGATGAGGCTTCCTATAGTAGTGTAGCCGTTTCCGGCCACTTGTTGCTTTTTTATTGAAGGGAGCAAAAGATGCAACAAGGTACGATTGTTTTTGTACATGCTCGCTCCGCTTAAAACGGTGGGTCTATTTTTGGTAGCAATTGGTTTTACAATTTCAAGGATAGTATTTTCGGAGGCTCTTGGCGTTCCAGGTATGGTCTAATTGCTGCCCTTCTGGTGTGGCGATGCGGAAGGTACCGGCGTGGGTGCTGCATGTGATTATGTAGGGTCCTTCCCATTTGGTCTCTAGCTTGCCCACGGTCATGGGATTTGCAACTCGCTTGAGAACCATGTCGCCCGGTGCTAAGGGTCGAACCTTGACTCTGCGGTTGTATGTTCGGGCGACTCCCTCGGTATATTTGATCATTGTTGCTATTGCCTGCACACGGTGCTCTTCGAGGAGGTCAAGGGAGGTGTGTCTCTTAGTGGTGTCGATTTCGGAAGTTGTTCGGAGGGATTTTGCTGTGAACTCCGCGGGGGTCATGGCTTCATCGCCGAAGAGGAGTTTGAACGGGGAAAAACCCATAGCCCTTGTTGGTGATGTGCGGATTGCCCACAAGGCTTTCTGGAGTTCTTCCGGCCAAAGTCCCTTCGATAGTCCGACGAGGCGCTTCTTCAAGCCATCTAGTAGGTTGCCGTTGGCGTGCTCGACTACTCCGTTGGCCTCGGGGTGCCCTCTGGAGACCCTCTGTGTATCCTGAACTAGTCCCAGATCAGTAGCTAGCTCACACAGTTGCAACATTGATGTAATCATATCTATACAACAAACTATAGATGAAGCAGACAAATTAATATTATTTAGCAAAATGACCTTATGGTCAAGTCTTACAAAGGTTGCCACGCAGGGCTAAAGATAGCAGAGTAAACTTGCAACGGAGAACAAAACATCTGGTGGAAGCCATCCGACATGCCCACAGGCAATCGAGTGGAGGACGCGACCTAGTTCGCAAAGTCTTCGTAGAACTCCCCTTCATAGAGCTCGGAGCCCCTTGGGTATTCTTCAGCGACTGATCAACCAGAGGGCATAAAGCCATGAGTACTTTGAATGTACTCAGCAAGTCGCAGGAAAATGTATGCAACTAATATTCATGCACAGCTTAACAAGGATAGCTTTATGGCTATTTTGCAGAAAGTAGTCTTGACAGTAAATACAGTAAGTAGATTGAAAGCACAATTTAAAAGATTAATACATATGTAATTGAGTTTCTTTAAATCAACTAGTGAACACCCCGTTCACTTCCCAACCATCAACCAAAACCATCTAATTACATCCATCCAAACCATTCTAACATTTTTATAAAGTCTACCCCTCGTGTGAAATCACCAGGTATTGTCCATAACTGGGGACACGGCTATTCGAATAGTTTTACACTCTGCAGAGGTTGTACAGCTTGACCCACGAGACACGAATTCTCTAGTTGGTTTGGCATATATCTATGCCACCGCTCACTACCTTAGGTAAGCGGTCTAGAGCACGTGACAAGGCCTTTACCAAGTTTTGTTTTGACCTGGTTCTGCTCGCTAAGGATTCGCCATTCTGGGCTCCCACTTGCACCGCTCAACAATCAACACAGAACCAAATCAAAACATTGCTAATTAGTTGGCCAGGTCCACCCCATAAATGAACTTGTGGTTGCATGGTATGGCCTAGATCAATGGTTTACAATGTTAAGTCCTTAGTGGTTGCTCAGGCGAGACTTTCGCATTCTATGTGCCTCGCGCACCAAAGTGCCTCCCGCACCCTATAATGTGCCTCCCGCATTACCTCGCGCATTCCTCCTTTACTATCCAACCACTCGCTCGAGCATAAATTATTTTTGTTCAACCCGGCCAAATGACAACCCTTGCCATGGCACAACAAATTTTAATAACAACGGCATCGCACCCCAATTGACACAACTGTGATCTCGCACCACAGTTGCACAACAGTGGTATCGCACCATAATTCTATATATCATTAAGTCAAATTCGATCATTCTTTGAGTATGTGATCGTGAGACCATCGCATAACTAAAGGATGATTAAGCATAATACGCACCCATGTTGGTATTGCAATAATGTTCAACTAAGATTACCCAACCTATGGTGTCCAATGGTACATGTCAACATATCATTCACAAGTTATCAAGGAAACATAATGGCAATTCGGTAATTAACTATTCTCGAAAGCATTTATTATAAACTTAGCAATGCATGTTGATATAAATCAATATAGTTTTATAAAATGGGTTCAATATGATCAAAGGTCTACGAATTGTCTCCATTGAAGGCTTGAGATGCTTCGGCAGATGATTCCAAGAATTCTTCGGGAACGCCAAAATCTACACGCGTGAAAAGAGCCAAATAAATATAACAAATCAAAATAAAATCCAAAAATTACAAAATTAGTAGCGAAAGAGAGGGGCTGAATTTAGATGAATTTAGAACCAAGAATCGACCGAATTGGATTTCTTATGAAGGAGAACGAATATCCGAAAGTTTGCCTTCACATGAAATATAGACAATCAATAGTGCCAGCTTTGGCAAAAATGATGGCGCAAGCGATAGAAAGGGAGGGGCGGCCGGTGAACTAGCAAAATAGAATCCCGAGAGCGATATGGACCCAATGGTTGTGGTCGCGTCACCGGCGAAGGTCCGGTGCGGCGGCGGCGCACAAAATAGTGTCGGAGGAATAGTAGCACCAGTGAGCCGGGGGTGCTTCGGGGGAAATGAAGGGAGCACCGCATAGAACGTTGTAAGGAGAATCCAATGGTGGTGATGATGTCATCGGGGGATCAAAGACGGTGCCGGAAATGACAACAGAAAGTGGTTCAGCCGCCGACGGAAATTTTTTGCTTATGGTGAGAGAAGAGGGCGAATTTTAGGGATAGGAAGAGGAAGCCATGGGGCACGCCGCGAAATGGTCGGCTCGAGAAATGAGTGACTGATGAGGGAGAACGGAGGTGGTGAAGCTTGTTGCCTGTGTATGCATTAGCTAGCAGTTGCATTGGCCTACATGCGCTCTCTCTTGTACATGCATACATACAAAACTCAAACTACATGCAAACAAAACTACTGTCAAGATTTAAGTCCAACAGGCTGGACTTGGAACTCACAGTGGAGTGCTTCGGTTGGAGAAATAAAACAAGAAATGAGCTCACAAGTGGCTTCGGCTGGGGAAAAGAAATGATGAGCTTGCTGCTGCTGGTTTTTGAAGAAGGAAGGGAGAAGGGAGTGAGCTCGGTTGGGGGAGCTTGTGCAGCTTGCTGTAGTGGGAGGGAGCGATGCAAGGGGAGCACTGGAAGAAGCAAGGGCATGCAAGTGCAGCTTCGGCTGGGGGAAAGAAGAGAGGAGGGGTGGAGAAGGTGTTTGCTGCAGGTTTCGGTTGGGAGGGGAGGAAGAAGAGAGGGAGGGAGAAGAAGGGGCTAGTTTATATAGAGGAGGGGAGGTGCTGGCTTTACAAGAAGGAAGCAAGGGGGAGGAATGGGGGCGGCAGGGTGTGGGCAAGCACATGGCCGGCATGGGCAGTGCAAGGGCTAGGGCATGGCTAGAGCAGTCGGCATGGGGGTGGGCGTGCTGGAGGGGAGAGCTGGGTCAAAGGAGGCAGGGAAGGGAGAGTAGCATGGGGCACGCAGCAGGACATGGGGGTGGTGAATGGGCTACCATGGCATTCGGTGGAGCAGCAGCAGCCTGGGCTGGTGGTTCCCACGCTGGGTTTTGTGAGACATGCTGATTTTGTAGAGAGGGAGAGGAAGGAAGCATGGGGGAAAGATGGAGGAGCCAGGGCATGGCCAACGGCATGGGGGTGGAGATGGTGGCGCCAGGGGATGGGCTACGACGTGCACGATGTGTTGCTGCAGACATGTGCACGGGAGGAGAGAAGGAAAGAAACAAGACTGCTAGGAAGAGAAACAGAAGGAGAGAGAAAAAGAAAAGGAAGAGAAGAAAAGAAATAAATTCAAAAATTCTAAGAAAATTTTATAAAATACTTTGGAACTTGAATAGATCAAATAAAATAGTTTTTGATTTTTTTTGAAGTTTATTTTAGCCAATTAAAATATTTTTCCTTCAGAAATTCAATTTAAGCTTTAAATTAAACCGTAAAATCCAAATGATTATTTTTATTTTTAAGGGTTTAAAATAGATCACCAATTTAAATTGAATGATTTAAATTAAATTTTACAACCAATAAAATAATTTTTGGGAAGACAGAAAAGAATTAAAGGCAGGCAAGGTTGCAAGAAATAAAGACCGACTTGAATAAAATCCAAGATAACACCAGAAAATCAAATAAGACAATTTTTATTTAATTGAAGTTTGATTTATTCACATTACATTGTTTTAAATTTCTAAAATTTCAAGTTAAGCTTTAGCAAATTAATAAAATCAAATGGTTACTTTTAAATTTTGCAAATTTTCAAAAAGCCCAGAAAATTGGGATGTTACATTTTGGTTCTTCCCCTGTGAGGAACTTGACGATGATGTCTCGCCAGTCCTCCTGTGCCACCAGTAGCAGGCTGTGTGCGGCATCTTGTGGTTTGGGCGCAGCCCATTGTGCTTAGGGCGGAGCCCCTTGTGCTTCGGACGGAGCCCTTTGTGATGCGGAAGGTGCCGTCAGCACCTCATGAAAGACGTTTGGCGGTGGGCGCTGGCTAGAGCTAGCCATCTTGGCCAGTTTGTCTACTTCTTTGTTTTTGCTCCGAGGTATGGCTTGGACGGTGAGATCGAGGAAATATGTTGATGTTGTGCGTGCCGCGGCGAGGTAGCTCGCCATTTCTGAGTCTCTTGCGATGAACGATCTATCAAAGTGACCTGCCACAAGGCGGGAGTCACTTTTGATGAGTATTCTCTTTGCTCCCAGTGCCTTCGTCTTGCGGAGGCCCAATAGCAGTGCCTCGTACTCGGAGGCATTGTTTGTTGTCGGGAAGTCGAGGTGGGCTGAGTGGGAAACACTGTGTCCGTCCGGTGCGACCAAGATGGCTGCCGCTATGGCTCCGGCACAACACCAGGATCCATCGATGTACATCGTCCACGGGGTCTCGACTTGAGCTGGCAGGTGGTCTTCGCTGTTTGGTGTCCACTCAGCGACAAAATCTGCCAGGGATTGCGATTTAATGGCTGTCCTCACGACGAAGGTGATGTCGAAGGGCACGAGCTCGGCTGCCCATTTTCCTATTTAGCCCGTGGCATCCTTGTTTTGCAGCAGCAATGCTAAGGGGTAAGATGTCGGGATTACGATGGTGTGTGCCAAAAAGTAGTGTCGGAGCTTCTGCGAGGCCATGAGCAGGGCTTACGCCAGCTTCTCGAGCTCTGTGTATCGGATTTTGGCACCTTGGAGTGCCTCCGAGACGTAGTATACTGGGTGCTGGCCATTATTTTCCTAGATGAGGACTGCGCTCACCACCGAGGAGGAGGCGGCGAGGTAGAGCAGGACGTTTGCTCCTTGCTTCGAGCTGGTGAGGCTTGGCAACTGGGTTAGGTATTGTTTGAGGTCTTTGAATGCCCGCTGGCAGCCTTCCGTCCACCGGAACGGATCCGTTCCCCGGAGTGTCTTGAAGAATGGCAGGGACCGCTCCGCTGAGCGAGTTAGAAACCTGCTAAGGGCCACGAGGCGCCCGGTGAGTTTTTGGACTTTACGGGCATTGTGGGGTTGCTTCATCTCCTGGACGGCCCTTATTTTTTCGGGGTTGGCTTCGATACCCCTCTCGGACACGAGAAATCCAAGGAGCTTGCCTGCCTTGACGCCGAAGGCACACTTGTCAGGGTTGAGCTTGATTCCATCTTTGTGAAGGCTTGCGAAGGTTTCTTGCAGGTCCTTGATGTGCTCCTCTGCTAGCTTGGTCTTGACGACTATGTCGTCGACATATGCTTCTACATTGCGCCCGAGCTGTCCGGCTAGGACTTTTGAGACGAGGCGGCTGAAGGTCGCGCCTGCATTCTTCAACCCAAACGGCATGCACGTGTAGCAATAAGTGCCTACGGGGCTGATGAATGCTGTCTTTGGTTCATCCTCTTTGGCCATGAGTACTTGATGGTATCCGGAGTATGCGTCGAGGAAACTCATCAGCTCGCAACCCGAAGTGGCATCCACGAGCTGGTCAATGCGGGGTAACGGGAAATCATCTTTCGGGCATGCCTTGTTGAGCTTGGTGTAGTCGACGCACATGCGCCATTTGCCCTCGTTTTGCACTAGAACGGGGTTGCTGAGCCACTCTATGCATTTAATTTCACGAATGACCCCCGCCTTTAGCAGCTTGGTGACTTGTTTCTTCGCTGCTTCCAACCTTTCTGCCAACATTCGTCGCAATTTTTGCTTCTTAGGTTGTACTTCGCTCCAGAGGGCTAGACGGTGCTCGATTGTTGCTCATGCCACTTATTGGGAATGTCTTCGGGGCCCAGGCAAAGACGACACTATTACTACGGAGTATTTTGAGGATGGCGTCATGTGCCTCTGTTGGCAGCTCCACTCCTAGAGCCACTGTCCTCTCCGGGGAGTCGTCCTCTAAGGGGACTCTCCGGAGCTCTCCGTGAGGCCTTGGCTTCGGCGCCCACTTTGCCAAAGGAGAGTTTGATTGTTTGTTTTTATGCGGCTTTGACGGTGTGGACATGTCGGTGGCAATAATGCTTGAGCTCCATCTGTCTTGCTAGGTCTTGGTCCCTTCACACCGTAATGGCGCCTTCGGTCTTGAGGATTTTCATCTGAGCTAGTTACGGTGTGCTACTGACTCGAAGGAGTTCGGTCTGACTCTGCGAGGATGATGTTGTCTTGATATCGCATTTGGACAACATCAAATGTGACGGCTTCGGTTCGGGATGCATAGCCATCGTTGAAGGTGATGTCGAGGTCGATCTGGCTGAGGGCCGTCACAGGCTTCCCTCCGAAGCCTATCAAGGGTATGCCTGGGGGTGACAAGCGATCCCGAGGGATCATCATTTTGTCGAAGGCGTCCGCGAAGAGGAGGTCCGCGGAGCTTCCTCTGTCTACGAGGACGCGCTTGACCTCGAAATTCGCGATGTTGGCGGAAATGACGAGGGGGTCCTGGTGTGGGAAATACACTCCCTGGCGTCTTCTGGGCCGAAATAGATTAGTATTTCTGCCAGTGGCGGGTGGGCTGGATGGCGGATCACGAGTGCCTGCGAGGTGATGAATCTGCCGGCGTCGCTGGCGCCTTTTTGATGGTACCGGCGAAGATCCTCCGGTGATCATGTTGATGATCTTGTCTTTGGTGCTCGCCCTGCCTCCTTCTATCACGAGTCTTGGTGGTGGCACGGGAGCGATTATCGCTCCTTTTGCTTCGAGCTCGGTTGGTTGTTGCTTGCGACGCATGTAGTCCTGTATAGCCGCGATAGTGCGACATTCATTGGTGGTGTGCATCCCTTCGCCGTGGAGGTCGCAGAACGGCAGAGGTCCTCCGGCACAGTTGTCCGGCTGGCGGCCAGCGTTTCGCCCGCGTCCACGTCCGTGGCCTCTGCCCTAGTGACCTCCGCGCCTTCCTCCTTTGAGGTGTGGCGCACCGTCCATGTGGTAGACCCCCCGGCCCATCTGCCAGTAGTCGTTGTTCCGCGGCTTGGTGGGTGGCGGGGGGGGTGGAGGATGCTTCTTTTGCTTGTGGTACGCCCGGGGTGGAGGTGGTGGGCGCTCCTCTTTGAACGCTATCCTCCTCTGCCCGGGCGTACTCTTCCATTTTGTCGAAGAGCTCCATCACTGTGCGGACAGGCTTGCGCACCAGTCTCTTCGACACGGGGCCCTTTCGAAGCCCACATGTGGAAGCGTTTATGACGGTGGTTTCATTGACGCCTTTTACCTAACACGACCTCCGCGAACTTCCTAAAAAAGCTGCAGAGGGGTTCGTTTGGTGCCTGTTTTATTGCGAATAGGTGCCCCGCGTCCTTGGGTTACATGTAGTTCCACAGAAATTGTTGCAGATGAGGTCTCTAACTGCTCCCATGCGTGAAGCGAGGCGTGGGGGATGGTGAAGAACCACGCTGCGATGCCACGCCCTAAGGGCGAGGTGGCGCTCTTTGCCTTCATAGTGTAAATGCGCCGGCGGCCTCCACCGCGATTTAAATGGCCGGAGGAACTCCGAGGGGTCGGTGCATCCTTGAAAGGGCGTAACCTCTGGCATCTTGAACCCCTGCAACCAACGGGCGGTCTCCAACCCGACCCTCAACGGGGAGTTGGGATCCCCCCGGAGCAGCAGAGCGGGAGGTTCGGGAGCGACTTCCACTATGGCGATCGGCACGGGCCGGAGTAGGGTCGCGAGGGCCGTCAACGGTGGGTGTCGGAGGATCGCCATCTCTCGACGAAGATCCACCAGTTCCTGCTGTAATGCCTCGTACGATCCTTGGCTCGTGCCTGCCTCCCCGGGCGGTGGGCCTGTTCACTGAGTATCGCTCCCGATGATGCCCCCCTGCGTGGAGTTGTTTGCTTCCTCTTCCGCGGACGGGGCGAGGGGTGCCGCTGCCGTGGAGGCCCTAGTTCACTTTGCCCTCGGGGTACTCGGTGCCACGACTACCGTAGCCTCTTCGGTCGCCGAGGGTCTGGGCTTGGACCTCTTCTGCGGTGCCATGCTCGAGCTCGGAGTGTGTTTCGTAGCTTTCCCGCCGGTCCCCACGGACGACGCCAACTATCATAGCAAAAAGGACTAGACAGTAAATAAAGGGGACCCCTCGTATACACGGGGTATCCGAAGGGTCCTCGAAGATGGGATAGGTTGTCAGGAAATATGCGGTGTATTAATGCCTTCAAAAAAGTCCTTTTCTACATGGGGGGTGGAGAGCTATTTATAGCCAAATAACTGGGTACATGAGATTACATACACACCCCTACAAAGGTACTACCCGCGTAGGGGCAGCAGGGTCCTTTCCTACCCTAGGCATAGCTTCTAGTCCACATGTCTTCTCTCTTTCCTCCAGTCAGGGCCGCTTCGGACACCCTTGGCGCCCTCGAGCCCCTCCCATTTGCCACCTCGAGGCTCGGGCGCCTCGGGGTACCTCCTGCACCCCTCGGCCGACCCTTCGAAACCTCCGGGTCGCCCTTGTGGTACCTCCTGTACCCTTTGGCGACCCTCCGGTTGCTTCGGGCCGAGGTACACTCCGGCGACCCTCCGGAGGCTTCAGGCCGCCCTTGGGGTACCTCCTGCGGCTTTGGTACTGTTTCGCCAGGTTGGTGGGGCCGGTGGGCTGCCCCTATGACACCAGGCACTCCACCCTGGAAGAGACATACCATGGCAAGAATTTAAAGATACACTCCATAAGGCACACGTCCCCACTGGCGTGATTGCCTCCAAACGCCGAGAGTTTCTTGCTCTTCGACAAAGAGGAAGTACTGTGGCAGAATACCTTCATCAATTCAACTACCTGGAACGATATGCCCCAAATGATGTTGATTCTAAAGAGAACGATGGGGAAATTTTTTTGAAGGGTTCCAGAAGTCGCTTAAATTTCACATTTTGGCCTTTGATTTTAAAGATCTTTCAGCTATGGTGAATAAACTGCTAATGTCAGAAGAAGCGGAAGAGAATTACAAGACATTAGAAAAAGAAGAGCAATCACAGATGACACCTTCTTCAAGTGCACCCAAAAGAAGAATGGTAGCAACACTGCCATTACAATTTCAGCAGAGACCATCTACCAATCCAATTCCAAGATCACAATACAATATGAGTCAACCAACCATAGTTCAGTGTTACACTTGTGGCGGAAATCATAACCAAAGTAAATGTCCGCAAAAATCAATAAACTGCTACCATTGTGGACAACTGGGTCATATCAAGATTCAATGCCCAATGAGGGGTATGTCACCAGAAGTAGCCAAAGCTCAAGCAAGGAATCAACCACAGATCAACAAGACGCCACCAACAATGCAAGTTAACAAAGGAGGTATACTACAACCCAGAGAACAGAAAAAATTATAGAAACCAGGACGCATTCAAGGAGAAAGAAGACCAACAACAGGACCAATTCAAGGCAAAATCAATTATATCACCACCAATGAAACTGCAAAAGCCACAAATATCATTGTCGGTATGTTTTTACTTCGTACAAGATCAGTATTGGCTTTAATTAACCCAGGAGCCACCTTTTCAGTTTCTGTGATAGAACCATGCAACAGAAAAAGCAGCACGGAACAAGGAATCGAAAATACAACGTTATTTTTCAATCTGTCCCTTGACTTTGAGTGAATCTCGGTCGAGATTCTTTTTAGGGGGTAGATTGAAATAACCCAAAATTTCAAAAAATTATGTTTTGGCTTGAATTGAGTTTCTTTCCCAATTCAAGTTTTCCTCCCAATCTGCTTTCCTATTCAGACTTTCCTATTTCCCTCGATAAAGGTGCCCTCCCGCCAGCAGTGTGCTTCCCCCCTATGCTTCTTCTCTAGCGTGTCCCCGCGCCATGCCATCGTCCTCTTCGCTGCTGCCGTTAGCTTCCACGCCACCTCACCTCGCCTTCATTGTGGGCACACACCTCCATCGTCACCACACCGCCACCTTGCCCCACCCCGCTCCATCGCCACCAATCATTCGCCGCCCTCGCGCATAAAGCTCCTCACCCCGCTCATGCTCCCACCGCCTTTTCATTGGCTATAAAAGCCACCCCAGGCAAGCCCTCATCTCCAACTCCCAACCTAGCACCTCCATTTTGCCCTTCCCCTCCAAAGTAATTTCAAATAATCCCCACCGCCATCCTCTTCTTCTCCAACAAGCCGAGGTAAAATTCGCCACCTCCATTGCTCCCCTTCCCTCCCAACTCTGGCTACAGCATCACCTCACCATCCCGCTCCTTTCCCCCATCATCCCCACCACCCAATCTCACCGAGCTTCCAGGCACCGAAGCTAATTCCTCATGCGCCACCACGACCAATGGTGCGGGGCACCTTGGACCTCCCAAGCACCAACTACGCAACCTCGTGATCCCTCCACCCATCGATGCTCTCACACTAATCCCTTCGGCCGGAGCACCGCCCTAACGCCGCCGCCTCCTTCCCCTGCTCCGGCATTGCACCACCACCGTCGCTTCCCCATTTCTGAACCTCCACCACCAGCCCAAACCCCCCAAAATGGGTTGCACGTGGTGTGGAGATGCTCCCCACATCACCTAGTCCTGCCGTCGGTGGTCAGAGCCGCCGCGAGTGCCGCCGGCTTCTACTCCCCGGCTCGGGCGCCGTAGAGCACGCACTGTCTTAAAGCTATGCGCATCTTTGGCTTTTGGCCTCTGGCCCATTTAGGTATTAGGCTTGGCCCAATACTATTTAGAACTTAGCCCAACACTATGCTAAACTAATCATCCAGTCCACAACCCACTATTATTCACTTCAAGCCCATCATTATTCCCAGTCATTATTGTTCACCACTTGAAAACAGTAAATTCAATTATTGTTCACAACCCATTTTTGTTCATGATCAGTAAAATTAGCATTGTTCATCGTCCGCCACTATTCACCCAAAACCCTAATTCTACATTATATGTCCATTTCGACCATTTCGAGCCTGTGAATCCAATTCTCAACTCCGTTTCGCCGAATCATGCACCAGAAAAATCCCCACCATCCCACACCAACTTTTTTTATGTTTCTTTCCGAATTTCTTTACTTGCATATTGTTCCTAGCTCATTCCTTGTCGAGGCAGATATTTTATTTGGTTTATTTTATTTCGCGTTAGGTCACGACTTCAACGACCAGGCTCCGGAGAGCGCCAGACAAGACAAATTAACAGAAGACTTTGTGTAAGGAGGCAAGTCGTATCCCTTTGATCATTTTGAGCATATATTTTATGTAATTATATTATTTCTTTCATTCTTGTATTTGTGCCAATTACTTTAAATATTGAAATAATACTTTTGAATGCCATGATGAATAGATAAAACTGTTACCCCCAAACAAATGTTGGTGATATGCCTAGAGGCAATCATAGAGATGATTATATCACGTCTATGTTTATGAGCTATTGAATAAATATTATTCATTCCTTGGATGAATCATTGGTTATAAGATTGGCAGTATGTGACTTGTTGGTGAAGCTCTTTTAACTTATATGATGTCATTACTCAATGTATCCTAGTCGGATGTCCTTTGGTCGAAACACCATGATTCTATCGACAGTAGCATGTATTGATTAATGATCATGTTTCACCGGTCATGGATATAGGGATATCAAATCAATAATGTGGACACATGTTAGAGAACATGGTGTTGGATTGACCCACCTTGAGACACTGCTGAGATTGTTATGATTTCATGCGTCATCAGTTGGTCTCAAGCAATGATGATGTATAATCCTTAGACCTAAGATCAGCATGGTTTTCTACACGTGTAATAGTACACTTAGGGGCTACCAAACGCTACTCTGTAACTGGGTAGTTATAAAGGTAGCTTTCGGGTGTGCTGTGAAACATGCGGCGGAATGTGATTGGTCAGATATGGGATTTGCCCCTCCTAACATAACAGGAGAGATATCCCTAGGCCCCTCGGTGTGATCGGATAAGAAAAGTGCATGTCCATGCCCCTAGTGGTCGAAGTGTTCAACCACGTGAAGTTATCCGACATTCAATCGAGAAAGTATTGAACAGTCTATGGATGACACAACACCTCACCTGGAGTTCAACCAGATATCGTGAGGCAAAGGGAGAATACACGAGTAGGTCGCTTAGTTCGATTAAGTGAGGACTGGTCGTATGGAGATACGAGCTAGTCGTAGACTAGTCGAACGTAATCACATAGTGGTCGAAACCTGGTCGTAAGGAGTTACGAAATGGTTGTGACCAAATATGAACTGGTCGTATAGAGATACGACCCGGTCATAAGTGATGAGGACCTGGTCGTAGATCATATTGCATTAAGGTCCGTCCGATATAGTTTGTGTGTATTCGGGAATCGTTATGTTCTGCTAGGAACCACTAATGACTCGTGCTCGGAAAGGGTTTCCAAGTCACAACTGACTACACATAAACATAACGGGTCACACTTAACGGGTTGGAACAAACCAGGACGGATACGATTCATCAAACGTGTTCAGATAGGATCCGTTACGGGCACTGTATAAGGAGATGCTTGAGCCTATGGGAAAATAAGAGACACGTGAGTTGTTCCACCGAAACCCTAGCCACCATCTTCTTCAGAGAGCCTTCCCATGCGACTTGGTGCTAGCACACCGGCGTACGGTTGTTCCTTCCCTAAACGTGTGGATACCATAGAGGCACTACTGCGGTTGCTGTAACATCCCAAATATAGGTTGTGTTTCAAATGTAAACAAACTAGGGTTTGTGTTTGAAATGTAACCTAATATGGGTGTTTGTTTCAAATGTAATTAAATGAGTAGAAATTAAAACTTTTCTCACATCTTGAAATTCTTGAACTTTTCTATAATTCTTGTCAAGAGTCGTGGAATTCAAAAACCTAAACCTCCTGTTGACTAAAGTCAAACCCTTAATCAACTTTGGCAAGAATCTGGGATTCAACCTTTGGAAATATTTTTCCTTGGTTCTAGGGATGATGTGTGACCCCTTTGAAAAATTTTATAATTTTTAGAAATTAATTGATAATTTTGGAGCCAAGTCAAACCAATTTGTTAATTGGTCAAACCCTAGAACATAACCTTGCAGAATTTTTGGAGAAAAATTCTATGCATAAAAACCTATAAAAATTTTATACAAGGTTAATCTTGGAGTGAGGAACCTCCAATCAAAATTTCAGAATTTTTGGAGTTAGTTTGCTACCTCTAAAAATTCCTCCAAACTCAGCCTTCAAATTTAAACTCAAATCTGGAGCACTGTTCCTTGGGTCCGAGCCACCTTCAAGTTGGTCGAACCCAACTGCATCCCAGCTCAGCCCGAGCCCTTCCCTCACGCGAGCGTTGTGCGCCGTTGGATGCAAATCCAACGGCCACGACCTCCTTTTCCTTTCGTCACCATTGGATTGAAATCCACCGGCCACGACCTCCCACCTCTGTTCAGCGCCATTGGATGCAAATCCAACGGCCACGACCTCCTATCTCTTTTCAGCGTGCGACCTCCCTTTCCTTTTTGCAACCGTCCGATGTAAATCTAATGGCTGCGACCTCCCTTTTCCTTGTCGGAACCGTTCGATGAAGATCTAGCGGTCACGACCTCCCCCTTTCCTTTTTGGACCCCCCCGATTCAGATCTAATGGTCCACGACCACCCCGATAATTATCTAACGGTCGAAATCAACCCGCTCATGACTGTTGGTTGGGCGCGACCCGTCCGTGTCTGTTCCGGCTCGAGCCATTCCCTTTCTCTTCCGCTGACTGGTGGGCCTGCGCACTTGTTCTTCTCCTTCCTCGGTCTCGCGTGTATGCGCCATGGCGGAGGAAGAAAAGCGTTTTGTCACCTCTCCATGACTCTTTCTTTGCGCGATTTAATGCAGTCGGTGCTTTAGCCCCTTTAGTCGCCCTCCTCTGCAAGCTATCCTCCATCCGTGCGGGTTGAGCCATGGACCGAGCTGCTGGCTAAGCTCACCATGGAGCTTAACCCTAGCTCATTGCCTCGCCTCCCGCTATAAAAGGCCCCTCGTTCCTCTGGTACCCTTTAACCACCCACTCGACTTGCTCTTTTGCTTTGGTTGAGCTCGAATCACCAAAACACCCCCGCCATTGCCTGACCTTGAAGCTCGTCGGTGAAGACAAGGTCCCAGTGGTTTTCCTTCAAAGCCTTTCGCGTCATCTTGTGCCCCTAATCTCCTAGAGTAAAACCCCTAACTCTATTTAGGTTGCTTACACAGGAGCGGCCTAATTTGGAGTTTGGTCCCCTTCGGCCGAAAAGCTCCCCCTTCTTCCTCAAGTCCGGTAAGGACCCTCTCCTTTCAATTCCTTGCTCTAGGAGCATCTCTGAGCTATATTGAGTCTAACCCGATGACGCGGTCCCTCTCTTTTTGCTCAAGGTGCCTCCCCCGCGTTGTTGTCTTCATCGCCGGCACAGCTCCTCGTCGCCGGAGCTGCACCGACCGTCCCTGTGCCTCCGCATCATCCAGGTAGCTTGCTTATAGTCCCTAGATGGTCGGGCACCTTACTGAACAATCGGAGCTTTACTTCATGTTTCGCTTTCCGCTTTTGGTCATCTCCGTTCTCCTCGGCCATGGCGTTCTAAACCACCGCCGCAGTGTGAGTGGTACCGCGGTGCGCGCGCTATTGCGCTTTGTGGCTGGCAGTAGCTCACACCGCCGTGGTCCATGTCATTTGGCGGTGACCAATTCTTCGCCGTCGGTTTCGTTGTCGGACGGCATGACAAGCTATGCGGCGTAGGGGCCCATTTCGAGATCTGGGGCGAGATTTGCGGGTCTCGCGTACACCGTGTCGCGGTAGTCGTGAGCCGTCCATCTCGGATCTGCGGCTGCGATTCATAGCGTTATTGCATGCTAGAGTTCCAAACGCAGCGCATGATCGTTTCAATCTGGACCGTTGGATTTGATCTCGGCGGTCGGCGCCGTCGGCCGACCGGTAAATGGCCGTTGGATCCAAGATCAACGATCCATGTTCGTTGGTTCCACGCGGGCGTGAGCGCGCGTGCGTCCAGTCATTAGGCCGTTCGATTCAAGATCAACAGCCCAAAAGTTTCCACGTTGATTTTGATTTTAAGAAAATCCCGAGAGGTTTATTTGTGAACTGAAAAAGGTAATAAACTTCAAAATTGCATAACTATTTCATTTTTGCTCCAATTGAGTTGATTCAAATTTTGGTAGCTCTGGTTTGAGCTAAGATTTAATCTAAAAATGGTTGTAAGCTTAGTTCGGCTCCAGGACATGGATTAGTAAATTGGTCTAGAAATAACCTTTAATTGTTATTCTAAAAATTGCATTTAACTTGTAAATTGCATAAGCAATTCTCTATATATCATTTTGAGTGAATCAATTGTGTTGGCTTCCTCTATTAGTGTACTAAATGGTGGAATAGGTTTTAGGCATGTCACTATTTTCAAAATCTTTGTGGGTGCATTTTGTTTTGTTCTAGTGTGCATGTCTTTGAAAAATCATACAAAATTCATTCTAGCTCCAAATGAGGTGAACTCAATTGTGTTATTCATCTCATGAGGTTATTTACTTACCATAAAAATCCCAGGTGCAACACCTCTTTGGAAATTTGTGCTTGAGAATTTAATTTGGATGAACAATAACCGATTTGAATTTTCCAGTAATTTCCAAGCTGAGCAGAATTGTTTTGGCCATAACTTTTGCATTGAGAATCCAAATCAATTGTTTCTTGTTGCTAAATTCCTTAAAAATCATGCTCTTGCTGCTGTAAAAAGTTCAGAGCATTTAGTGAAAGTTGGCTGTGGAGTCTTTTCGGTTTTCCTCGTTCTTATCGGTTCTTTTTCGCTTTTTCGTTAGGTGCCGATGAGTGCGTTGATCCCGTGAGTGACCCTTTGCAACATAATGAGCATCTCCAGCAAGGCAAGCAGTTTGATCATGTTTAATCCCATTACTTTCAAAGTCTAATATATTGTTTGCAAAGTGTATGTATGCATGCTCTATTTTGTTGTTAAATGATTATCGATTAGTTGATCCTATAGATGCATACTCTGTAGGTAAATGTTCATTCTCTACTACTAAGCCTAGGAATATCTTGCTGTGATGTAGAGTTCGTTGGATGAGCTCTCATCACTTAGTAGATCACGTGTTGGTATTGCTTAGAAATGCTTAGATTGCGGTAGAATTGGGCGGTCATCGACTTAGTCGATGATCTTGATCACACAAATCTAATTATTATTCCATTATGTCCAGCACTTGTGCTTTGTTAATTTGTAAAGTCAAAACAAAACTGAAAATGAAAACTATTTGGACTTGGGCACAATGGATGATGGTGTGATTTGTTGGTATGTGGAATGGTGCCTAAGTCAACAAGGACCGAACATCTTGTTACACTAAACCAAGAAATTTTGCGTGCTAACCACACGAGGGGGATATGGGACCTCTCTTGACTAAGTACTTTGGCGTGTGTTAACCTCGAGTTGCATGGTGGGCTATTGGGTGAGCAGTAGTGGGGTTTATCCACTGCAAGGAGCACCATCCGTATAAGGAGGTGAGCATCTTTGATGACTCCGCATCAACGTATGGGGAGGTTGTATCCCCATATGGGAGACTCGTTGTTGACACAGAATATTGGAAATGTCTCGTAGGACTTAGCCATGCCGGCATACCAAAGGAAGTGTGCTAATAGCTTGGCGAAAAGGCGGTCTGACGTGTGCGTACATTGGTACACCCCTGCAGGGTTCAAACTATTCGAATAGCCTTGTCCTAGGTTATGGACACGCTTGGGGAGGTCTTTTGAGAGTTAGACTATAACCTTTAATTAAAACTTGACATGGGTGGTATGAATGGGTAATTCATGCTATTGTTGTGGTGACTATTGGGTTAGTCACTTCCAGGATTGTTGTTGTCATCTATCTATTGTTATTTTGTTATCGTCTCGTTGTTAATTACAAATTAAAAATGAATTGTAAAACTGCTTTGAATCTATTTAAATATTGCAAATGAAAACTTGCTTTATCTTTGAAAACAACCTCTGACCTCCACTTAAAGAAGCTTGCATGTAGCATATGTATAGGTCTGTTACACTACACGAAGTCGCTACATTTTTGTACTCATTTGCTTTGCTTAATTAATTTGTTGCGAGGAGGTGGATCCCCAGGGCTTTACTTTTGTGAGATATGTGGTGGGTTTGACGACTAGCTTGGCGGCCTAGTCGGTTGCCTTGTGGGTTATAGGCAAACCGTATGGCTTTTGTTTATCGCCATCTTATGGCTTTTGCTTCTGCTGTTATTTATCTTTCTTAGTTGTTATTTGGCCGGTCGGCCCCTTTTGTAATAACTCTCTATTATGTAAGTCTTGGTTTAATCTAGTTCGTGCTTTGGTTCTATGTCTTGTATGAAATTGATGCATAATTTTGTAAAGGGGTGTGTATACTGCATTTCTGGGAAGTATACATATCTCGAAGACAAGGGTTATTTTGTTTGTGATGCTAGGGGTCAATGGATGACTAAGCATTACAAGCCAAATAAGCCGGGGTCCTCACAGTTGCTGTCGCGCTTGAGGACGATCCGCAATCTTCACAAGGAACTGTAGAGGTTGCTGGAGGAGATGATCGACTCACGTGGACGCTGGACGATCGTCTACAACCACTTCATCGACGTGTTCTTCGTTGGACCAGGCTGCTCCAATGGTTCTTCCGCTGCACTACGCGTCTGGTGGTAACAACCTATTGCTTGCTTGGCATCCTGGTTTACGTGGTGGAATTTTTGAATTATCAGCTAGTGTAGCCTACCTGTGTCCCTTCAACAAACCCACCTATTCTTTGTAGACCATATTCATCTTGACAAGTCTAGACCACATAAACTAATAGCTAGATATTTAGCATTGTCACACAATGTGTTTTCAAGTCTGGAAAAGAGTATTGGCTTTTAATCAATAATTTTAGCGGAGAGTTGAGGTTGAGACCAAGAGGTTTGGACAACCCAATAGACTTGTTGAAAATGAGTCATTGGTGAGGCTTGGAGGTGGACAACCACGAGTTAGTATTGGTCCATTTCCTCACTGGAGACAAGTAAGGACAAGAATCTTGTGCCAAATGTGAACCACGAGTTGCTCAACCACGAGTTTGGTCATTCTAACTTGGCTTAGTACCTTTGCTCTTTCGATTGAATATCTCTGAGAATGTCAAGCTGCTCTTGTGTGATAGAAGCGTGGCGGGCGGGAGGTGGGGCGAGTGGGCTGAAGGACACTCACAAGTCTACATAACGGTATGGGTTAAATCGGCATTGAAATTTGTGAGTCCCAGTTGGGCGATGGTCTTTTCGATGGTCAGTATGGATTAAGACCTACGGTAGAGGCTAAAAAGATTTAGCAGTGAAAAGGCTTTATTATCTCAGCTCAGTCGTACGCTAACGTGTTGCGTGTCTATGATCTGACAATATGAGCTTGAGGTATCTTGTTGGAAAACTTGGGCAACTCTACAGAGTATAATAAATGGTATTCGAATACGTCATGCTTCTGGTTAATGAAGCTGTGTTCATGGGTGATTCCAATACATGAGGCATAAGTAGAGATTTTGTGATGTTAAGATGATAATTACAGTTGTTGAGTAAACCCCTGAGGTTATATTTATTATTATTTTACTGTTTTAAATACAAAATGCATCCGCATATGCTTGATATGGTAAACCCTAAAACCCTAAAACAATCCATTGAACTCCTGACATGTAGTTAAATAACTTTTCCATGTGGCTTGTTGAGTATGGTTGTGTACTCATTCTTGCAAAATCTATCTGAGATGAAACACAGGAAAATCTTGAGGACTTTTATGAGGAAGACTTTGGTGGATCACAGAGGCGGCGATGATTCTTGTTAGTAGGTCTCGGCCCATGATCAGCGTGCTGTGGTTTTGCGTTCTTTTGTCTTGTAATATATTAACTTTGGGCTTGGAAGCGCGTGTCGATGTTAAAAGCTGGTGATGAGCCTTATCCTTGTGTAATAAAAGTTTGGTTTTGGTTGAAATCGAAAGCTTGCTTGAGATGCTACTTACTTCTGGCTTGTACATCTGGGCCGGTTGTGAAAGGTTTATAGTCCTAAAAAATGGAATTACGTTACGAATGATTACTTGAGCTCTCCAAATCCTTTAGAAACTCGTCGAGCATGGCAGGGAGGCGATTCCATGGCCTTCTCCCTAGACATCGACAGCCTGTCCCGGAGCTTCTCCCCTTCCTCGGACTCCATCACCAGCCTCACCTTCACATCCACCTCCTCCACCCTCACCAGCTCCTCGTTGTAGCCATTCATCACCACCCGACTTGTTGGAAATATGCCCTAGAGGCAATCATAGAGATGATTATATTTTATTATGTTCATAATATTGGATAATATGTTATCTTGTTCCTTAAATGAATCATTGGTTTTGAAGATTAACAAGTATGTGACTTGGTGGTGAAACTCTTTTAACTTGAATGATGTCGTTCTAAATGTATCCCAGGTGGGATGTCAATGGTGAAACACTATTGACTCTATCGACCGAACATTATATTGATTGATGACCATGTTTCGCCGGTCATGAGTACACAAATATCGAATCAATAATGTGAACACATGTTAGAGAACATGGGGTTGGATTGACCCACCTTGAGACACTATTGTCGTAGTAAAAAGACTAGGCAGGTAAAGGGGACCCCCGTACACACGAAGTGTCAAGAAGAGTCCTCGAGGAGGGGGCGGTTGTCGAAATGCAGATATATTAATGCTCTAACAAAGCTCTACCTTTTACATGGGGATGGAGAGCTATTTATAGCCAAACTAACAGAATACAGGAGATTACATGTGCACCCCTACAAAGGTACTACCCATGTAGGGATTGTAGGGTCTTTCCCTACCCCTGTGCGTAGCTTTTGGTCCACCTGTCTTCTCCCTTTCTTCCGGTCAGAGCCGCGCTAGGCACCCCTCGAGCGCCTCCCGAACCTTCTCCGGCCGCCACCTCGGAAGACATCTCGGAGGCTCCAGGCCGCCCTCGGGGTACCTCCTGTACCCCTCGGAAGACCCTTCGGGGGCTTCGAGTCAACCTTAGGGTATCTTTTGTACCCTTGGCGATGCCGGGGACTTGGTGAAGTACCCTTGGCGACGCCGGAGGCTTGGGTCGAGGTACCCTCTGAGGCTTGGTCGAGTGCCCTTGTGACCCTCTAGAGGCTTGGGTCACCCTTGGGCACCTCTGTGGAGATTGTCTTGCTTTGGCGGTCGGTGGGGCCGTTGGACCGCCCTCGACAACTATTGAGATTGTTATGATTCTCGTGTCATTAGTTGGTCTCAAGCAATGATGATGTATAATCCTTAGACCTGAGATTAGCATGGTTTCCTACATATGTAATAGCACTCTTAGGGGTTGCCAATCGCTACTCGTAACTGGGTAGTTATAAAGGTAGCTTTCGGGTATGCTATGAAACATGCGGAGAAATGTGGTTGTGGGATATGGGATTTGCCCTCCTAACATAATAGGAGAGATGTCTCTGGGCCCCTCGTTGTGGTCAAATAAAGAAAGTGCATGGTCATGCCACTAGTGATCAAGTGTTTGACCACGTGAAGTTATTCGACATTTGATTAAGAAAGTATTGAACAGTCCATGGATGACACAACATCTCACACGGAGTTCAACCAGGATATCGTGAGGCAAAGGGAGAATACGAGTAGGTCTCTTAGTTCAATCGAGTTATGGGTAGTGCATTAGAGAATCTGGTGGTCGTGAGGCCAGTCAAGCGTAATCCGCAGTGGTTGAAACACAGTCGTGGGAGTTCTGGTGATCGTGACCAAATCTGGTGGTGGTATAGAGATAGGACACGGTCATAAGTGATGAGGACCTGGTTGTGGATCATATTGCATTAAGGTTAAGTCGATATAATTTGTGTGTATTAGGGAATCGTTATGTCTGCTAGGAAGCGCTAACGACTCGTGGTCGAAAGGGTTTAGAGTCACAACCGATTACGCATGAACCTCTGAGTCACACACTTAGCGGGTTGGAACCAACGGTGCGGATCTGATTAAATCAAGCGTGTTGGATAGAATCCGTCATGAGAACTATATAAGGAGATGCATGAAATTTGTTGGGGCCGGGGGTGAGCGTAGCAGACAAGACACACGCATAGTCGTGAGTTAAGTTGTTCACAAAACCCTAACCGCCATCTTCTTGAGAGCTTTCTTGATGCGACGTGGTGCTAGCACCTTCTTGCGCGATTGTTCCTTCCACGGGCGTATGGATATCGTAGGGCGCTCTGCGGTTCTTTGTTGCGCTTGGGGCGATCGCGTTCTTCGTAAGGAAGCTGCGAGAGGTCGTTAGAGGAGGCGATCGACTACGATCACTACATGGCGCTCTCACGTTGGACGGTTGCCCAACCCTTCTTCCGCCTGCTCTGCGTGTCTAAGCGGTAACAATTTATGATCATCTACTTGCTTGACTTCCTAGTTTACGTGATAGAAGATTTTAATTTATTGTCATCATAGTCTACCCGTACCCCAACACGACCTTCATCTCCTTCCATGATGAACACCTTGTTCAACCTCTGCTCCACGTACTACGGCTAGCACAGCAGTGACATCCCAGCCGTGGCGCCCTCCAGAGTCGAGTTCCACTCGCGGTGCGTCACCAATGCGCCCGTCGCCGCGTGCCGCAACACCTCCAGCTGCGGCGCCCACATCTTCACCACCAGCCCCTTGTCCCGCGTCCTCTCCAAGAATCCCTCCGGGAGCAGGGCCACCAGGTCCGACTCCGGCCGCGGCTCGTAGAAGTTGCTCGGGACCTGAGGTGGGCTCCGCACGACCCACAGGAACCCATGCCCGGAGCTATCCAGCCCGTGAGCTATCTCACCCGCGAGCTATCTCTGTCAGCTACGCCGCCGATGCTACCAGGGGCGGAGACAATGGTGGGCTTGCAGAGGCCTGGCCCCTTATGATTTTTTTTACTACATTTTATTAGCATACAAGAACATTAAAGCTTTATTAGGACTAAGCTCTTAATAATTTAATTTATGTGATTAAATAACGGTTTGGATAAAAATAAAAAGTCTATGGGTTAATTTTTGACACATCAATTTTTAAGCTAGTATTGTGTTTAATTTGTACCGTATAAGTGCATGATATTTCATCTTTCGGCTTGCTTAGAGTTTGATCAAGCACTTCTTCCTCGTACAAGGCTTCTGTCACACGTTTCATAACTCGGTGAAGTGTGCATGTTCACCAAATTACACCAAACTTAAGTTATCATCTATCATGATCATTATTTGTTTTCTATTTTTTTTTATATAAAATGCTTTCTCCTAAGAAACTTCTGTTTTTTAAGATAAAATCGAGGATTTGTCACTCTTAAGCACCTTGATTTATGTTTTGTCACCTTTAAGTTTCTCCTTGAATAGGGAGGAGTAAAAGCATCTTTGGCGATGGATTTAGGTGTAAAAGAAAAAAAAAATCTTGAAATCGACAGTATCAAATCATAGGTATTTGGTGCTTAGGAGTGGCAAATTATTAAGAAAAAACTTGACAAGTCCTAAATCAAAGAGCTTATAGTGAGAAATCCTCAATTTTTCCTTTCATAAGTAGCTTGAATTGAATGACAATAAATTCATGTCTCTCCTCCTGCTATAGATGGCCACCTGTGGTCTAATCTTGTCTCCGCACCCTGGATGCTGCCGAAGAAGAGAACACCACGCTCTGGTCGGTTGCTTGGCGTCGACTCCGCGAAACCGCGCCTCTCCACTTCATTGCGCCTCCTCCTCGCTCTCGCCGCCAGCGGCTTACTTGTCGATACCGTGGCGTCGTGCGATCCGGGGCATAAGCGCCCTCGGCGCATTCCAGCTTGCCTCCGGCCACTTTCGTGCGTGTTGAGCGACCGCCGCTCGCATCCCGACGCAAGCGTCTTGGTGGCCGCGCCTTGTCACGACCGGTGGGCGGCGTGTCGATGTCGATGTCGGCGGGGCCGAGGAAGCGAAGGCGCCTTGCCCATGTCTCTTGAGGAGGTGGTGCGTGCGTGGAGTAGTAGTGAGGTGGAGGAATGCAGAACAAAGCGCCGGTGGAAGAGGTGTGGTTGACACAGGCATGGGCGGGACTTTGCTGGCCGGCCCACGGCGGCAGCGGTAAACCGCAGTGGAAGCGCAACCGCGGCCCGAAACCTTTGTTAGGGCCAGCCGCGGCCGCGTCACCTAGGAGCGTCTTTGAGTGCGCTCCGACGGGCGGGCGGCCGCAACCGCAACGCCGGCCGTGGGCCGTCTTTCGGGCAAGCCGCAGACGCGTTCGTGCTCGGGCCGACGCAGCCTTGTACCCTTACCGCGCCCGAGCGGTCACGGCACCAGGCGGCGAGCCACTGGCCACCTCAACTCGGGCCCCTCCGTCGCCGCCCTCGGCCAGTACCGCATAACGACAAACCGAATCATTCATTCACAAAACCCCAAATCAATCCCAAATCAAATGGAAAAACCGAATCATTCATTCACAAAATCACAATCACAAAATCAGAATTGAAGCACACAAAAATTTTTTGCTCATCGGTCATCAACTCATCACCGGTTCACCACTCGGCCACTCCAATCCCATTGAACATGCAATGACAGCCGAGAACCCCATGGCCGCCTTGGCATTGAACCCTCTGACTCGGGGAGATGGGGGCGCCGAGGAGGGAGATGGGGGCGCCGTGTGGGGAGATGGGAGGCGGAGGGAGATGGAGGCGCCAGGTGTGGGGGTGGGGAGATGGGAGGCCCGGAGGGTGGAGCTTGGGGCCTTGGGGGGCGGGGAGGGCGGGACCAGGAGGGAGATGGGGGAGGCGCTTGGGAGGGAGATGGGAGGCACCGTGTGGCCGTGTGGGGTGGGGAGATGGGGGCGCCCGTGTGGTGTGGGCGTGGGGAGATGGGGGAGCGCCGGAGGGTGGAGCTTGGGGCCTTGGGGGGCGCAGGGAGGGCGGACCACCGGGAGGGGAGGCAGGGAGGCCGGTGGAGATGGGGAGGCCGTGTCCCGTGTGGAATGGCAGAATGGGGAGGGGCGTTGCCGTCATGGCCTCATGGGGAGTTGGGGAGTTGGGGACCGGAGGAGGGAGGCGTTGAGGCGAAGGGCTGGGCGAGGCGCGACCGCGAGATGGAGACAGCTCGAGGCAGGAGAGGGAGGTGACGGGAGAGGATGAGAGCCGTTAGGGAGACGGGGCGCCCGGAGGAGAGGAGGCGATGAAGCGAATCGGCGTAAGCGGCGTTGGAGAGTGGAAACGAGTTGGAACTTGGAGGCGAGAATGGCCGTTGAGCTCATGCTGCTGGCGTGTCGCGATCTTGGGATGGACGGTGAAAGAGACAAGAGAGGCGATCTGACCCGGCGGCAGTGGAGGTGGATTTTTTCACTATGGTACGTGTGCAAGTGATTTTGCGATGAAGTATGAGTCGATTGATAAGATGAGGCGTAGCGAGCCCTAGCGATGAGAGAGGCGTTGGTTTTAG